>LR824533.2:4316716-5608216 GCA_902850265.1 Spodoptera littoralis
GGTTTTTCTATGAGACCGTGGTATCACTCCGGTCGACGGCCCATTCGTGCTGAAGCATGGCTCTCCCACACTTTACGAAACTCTTATTATGACAAGTCCTTGATAAAAATAATACATAGTTGTTTGTATTACAGATATACACTACAAGCTACTAATTACAATCCTTATTTAGTTTCTGCTTTTGCTGTGTGCATTACGAACTGGAATTCTTTTGTTTCAGTGAAGCTATTGTTTGTATTATGTAATACACTTTTGTGTTAATTATATTTTTCTGTTTCATTATTATGTATTTACTTTTACTTCTGATTCATTGGTCAAGTTAGCAACTAGAATGTTTGACTTTGACTGCCAATAGAAAATTATTGAAGGCAAATCCTCTGCTAACATCTGCACGCTAATGACTGTACGGTTGGCGCGGTGGTTGGGCAACTGGCTGCCGTGCAACGTGTCGCGGGTTTAATTCTCGCACGGGACAACTCTTTATGTAGTCCACAGATTGTTGTTCCGGGTCTGGGCGTCATGTGTATGTAAAACTTGTATGTTTGTAAACGCACCCACGACACAGGAGAAAATCCTAGTGTGGGGCAACATTTAAAATAAAAAAAAACCTCAGACACCGGCAATTCCCAGGTCGAGTAAAATAATAAGTTACACGACTGACTCACGTAGCTATTTCATGAGATTACTCTACATATTCTGAACCAGATCAAAACCCATAAACTTAAGATAAAATTACTATCATCGCAAGTAAATCTGCAGTCAAAACTAATACTCTCATAATACGCAAGTTATAAATAAACCACATTAAAGATACACGTAGGTATCAACAGAAAAAGAACCTTTACTCAAACAGCTTAAGTTCAAAATATCTAAATCTGACAACAAACAAAAAGAATCGATTCACTTTGATCTCAAAGAAGCTGAAATCGCGACTAAACCTTTCAAAGTACTTAGCGACGGAGATATAGTATTGTATATCCATATTTACCGAATATAAATTATTAATATGTATGTGTGTTTGTTCGTCTACATTCAATAAACAAGCGCTAAGAATACGATAGTTATCAACTAGTCAAATTCAATACTTTTATCGAAACGTCAAAAACTATACTTTTCTATGAATTTTGTACGAAATACCATTTTATTACGTCATCATATTTTCGCGTCAAATAGCACACTTATATCTAAAGAAAATGCTAGAGTAAATCAAACATTAAGTATATCGTCATATCAATGAATAAAAGTGTAACAATTTTTCAATATTTAATTGGACTGAAAAATCAAAATAATTTATTTTTTGACCCAGGAAACTACCCTAATGGAACTTAAATTGAAGGTGAATTTTCTGAATATAAATAAATTCACAGTCAAAGGGTGACATATAAGCTAATTTTTGAAATACATTTGGAAAACTGGTCGGTGATATCAGATGACACTTAACTACTGATGCGCTGTAACGCATTGTCTTTGAGCTACTAACTTTAAACCCATAAAAATATTGATTTAAAGTTTTTAAGCAAAAAGCCTTGGTACATAATTACATGACCTGAAAGCTCTTAATAACGAAATAAAGAGGGATACTCTATCAATATACACGTTTGACATAACAATTTGGAACATCACATACGAGAGAAGTCATACATACATACATAACTGCCTGTCTCCCATGGGGATAGGCAGAGACTATGGAACGCCAATTGCTACGATTCCTACATACCTCTTTCGCTTCATCACCAGTCATCAATCTTTTCATGCATGCTTGTCGGTTAAGGGTACTTTTAGGGCTGAAACACATAACCGCGTCGCCGCAACGCTAAAATCGGCAGTTTGTGGCACCGCAACGCAGCGCTCGTTCTAGCATAGCAGAGTAATGTCTTCTTAATAACAAATAAGCAATAACTTTTTCACGATGGTCAATGGCAGAGATACGTCTATCCACAATAAAAAATCACGACGAACTGGTTACCCTACCGAACGACAATAAAACGCTCTTTTTCACGACGCCGCAACGCCACAACGCAAACTGCCGATTTTAGCGTTGCGGCGACGCAACGCGGTTATGTGTTTCGGCCCTTAAACTGTCAAACACCGCGAGGACACCGGTGACCGCAACCTATTGTTCTTTAATTGTCTCTACAATGACGGTACTCAAAGGGTTAATGAGAAATGTCACAATACGATTAAATCGTTGCATATATTTTGGACAAAAATAACTACTATATTTCTAAGTAAATTTTTGGTCGCTCAACGAGTGAAGCCACGTTTCATAGCTAGTACCAATCATAAGTATGAAATACATGTATAAAGTGCCAACAAGAGCTGTTATCGATGACAAAAGCTAACCCATGTTGTACTAACGCCGGATTATATTTGAGGAGAGGTGGTATTACACTAATCCCCAGCTTAAATCCAAAAGGCCTTATGTCCTCGACGTTTTCAGGCAAAATCGTCACTACATAATATACAATCGACCTTTCAGTTTTGAGGAAAGGCTTTGTTGTTGTTTAATATAAGTTGCGTGGATTATTTTTATAGGTTATGGGTTAAAAATTATATTTATATGTATCTTATGTCTTAGATGTTTTTTCTTGGAAAGTTGAGTATACTTCTTATAGTATCTATTGGACAATGATAATAATAATAAAGATTTTCGTAGAAGTTTTGATTTGTCGTCAAATTTACGGGTTTAAATCATCTGATATATAAGATCAATTATTACATTGTTAATAATAAATAAAAAAAAGATAAATTATTACATTGTTTTTTTTTCAATTTTTCTTATTGAAAACTGAAATTTTACAGAATATACTCGATCGCTTTATGTGATCCATAAATTGTAGTTTCGTGTCTGGGTGTCATGTGTACGTGATTTTGTATGTTTGTAAACACACCCACGACACAGGAAAAAACCCTAAAGTGGGGCAATGTTTTTTTAAATAATAAAAAAAAGAAAAAACCCATACTAAAACAAAAGCAAGTCATATAAAATTAGACGCTTCCCAAAACCCTGTGAGCAAATAAAAGCGAGTCTTCTTTAAAAATACGGACCAAATGTACCAAAAAAAGGGTAAAAATATTCAGAGCACAGTCTATAAGCGATTTTTCACGAATCAATTACTTTATGTTCGTAAACGGACTCGTGCGACCCTTATGTAATTTCGAACTAAAGTTTACATCATAAATATTGTAAAGGTTCTTATCAAATTATAGGGATGTATGAATAATTTTTTCCTGTATTTTGTTCTTATCGGCGTCAGTTGAAATGTGGAACAAGAAGTTTTAAGTTCAATTCTTATTCAGGTACAATCTTAGGTATCTTAATCAGGTATAAAATCCTGAATACTGGCTCCATCCAAAGGTTGTCTGGAAGAAATCGCATTCTGCTATAAGACTGCACATTCTTTTATGTATGTTTTTATGGTGTACAATAAAGTGTAAATAAATAAATAAATAAATCTTATCTTATACTATTATATAAAGCTGAAGAGTTTGTTTTTTTGTTTGTTTGAATGCGCTAATCTCCGTAACTACAAGTCTGATTTGAATAATTCTTTTTGTGTTGGATAGCGCATTTATCGAGGATGGTTATAGGCTATAAAACACCACGCTACGACCAATAGGAAGCCGCGTAGAAATAGCTAGTATCATATAAGCGTTTTTTTTATAAACCGTAATAGTGAACCTGATTGAAATGGAGTAACCTATGGAGATTCTTGCTCGTTCTTCTCCATAGGAATCTACAACTTGGCATGAGCAAATAGCTTCACTTTAAATTTATTGTTGACGTTGCTAAGTTCCTTTTTTGGTATAGTTGAAATAAATAATTTTGACTTTGACTTTGATTATACGACTTCTTAAAATTCAATAGGTGTTGTAGGACTCTGTGCCCCCTTAGGTGATGATGATGGCTACCGGGGTTGATGGTTACCATGGTGAGGTAGGAATCCCACTCTCCCTAGTTTTTCGTCCCCAAAAACCTAGGCGTCTTTTGAAGATATCCCCCTGTTATTAAAAAAAGGTGCTGTAGGTAGTATCGAGTACAATGAATAATTAGGTATTTTTTGGTTTTTAGTCTGTGGTTTTTGAAGTGGGTTCTTTTAAACGTACCTAGTTTTATTTTTTTTTACTGATTTTTTTTAGTCAAAATGCTGCAATTGTTTAATCGCCAAGATTTTAAGCAAATGTTTCGAGCAATGAATACAAAATAATGTTTCTTCCATTCTGTATCATATTTAGGAAATAATATCAAAAAAGAGTTTTAATTCATATTTGATAAGTCGACGTTTGACCACTATCTCGCCTGGTGGTAAGTGACGATTTGCTCTTATGTGTGTGGTTTAAAAGGTATAAGCAGAAGTATTTCGTTCCTGCTAGTTTTATACTTTCCGATTATTGTAATTAAGTTGCATACAGCCTCAAACTCATAACATTACTGACCAGAAGAGCATGTAATATAATTATTGTTATCATCATCATCATCGACAGCCTATAACCATCCCACTGCTGACAAAAGGGATCTTTTCGCATATTATGTTGTGCAAAATTCAGTAATAATAACATTACTATACAGTTTTACCAACGCTATTATTTTATCTTTTCAACAAATAAAACGAAAATTCATAACCATTCACCCACTAAAAACACAAACAAGTCAATAAAAACAGTTTCAAAAAACAAACAGTCAAACATAAAAACAAATATTTGTATTAAAACATTGTTTACATGGCAAATGACGTCACAATACACGCATGGGCGCGCAACACCCAATAAAATAACAGTGCATTTTCCGACGGCATTTCATCCGTAGCGTGGCTCGGAACGTTTAAACTCTGCATTTTCAATTATGTACGTTCGCGAGTGCCTACTGGGGCGTTAAGAAAAGTACCTACTAAAAATTTCTACCTACGAAATCGGAATTGTTGGACCGATCATATTCGGGAAGCGGGTTAAGGTACTTCCACATTACTAGGCTGTTATACGGGTATGATAACGTACATGGGTTATTGTTAGTATAATCACGTAGAGTTGTAACAGTATCTGTTAGCGATATGAGTTTCCCTGTTTTGAAATTCGTTGCGTTGGCAGGGTCCTTTTTTTAAGGGGGGAAAATCATCGAATGACTGCTCCCGTCTTGGTGAGGCTGGCGGGAGACTCTTATCAACTAAAAACCACGCCGTTCTTTCTCCTGCACGTCGAGCCGGAGCCCCGGTTACCCGTTAGGTTCTCCGCGACGTTGGCAAGGTCTATGGTGAAATAGCAACGTAGAAAAATTGAATACATACATTCGTAACCTCACACCTATCTCTGATAGACAAAGACTATGGAACGCTAATTGCTACGATTCTTACATACCTATTTCGTTTCATCAACAGTCATCATTCTTTTCATGCACACTCGTCGGTTAACCGTTTCGTGTGTCTAAAACGAGTATCCACGTGATACACTATGTATTTTCTATTGCGTCTCATCTCGGTGCATTCAAGTCGTTAAGGGTACTTTTACTTCGGCCCTTCTTTAATATCTCGCCAATCTGGTCGATAAAACACGGTGTAGGGAGCGATCTACCTCTGACTTGTTGAAAAAGTTGCGATAATTAGATGAACCTATCATCTACAAAACCATTTGTACCTGTTTGTAAAATTGTAAGAATGAAGTGTTTTATGACTTGTGTCAGGCTTTCGACTCTTAAGAGTTATAAAACAAATAACTGTTTTACGATACATTAAATCCATACTCTAAGAAAAATAATAGACTTAAGACACAAAAAATGATGATGCAATAGTAAACAAAAATAACCCGAATAGACGTTAGAGTATTTAAAAGTTGGTTTAATAACATTAGATTAAAACTAATTTAAATCCGTGTTCGGAATACCTTTCGGGAATTACCTTCCAAGAATGAGACTGTTATTCTATAATATCGAAACGGTAAGGGTAAACAAATAACGGATTGAAGTTGGGTTCAGTGTTCGATGCTCCTTCCATGTAAGAGATTTATGTCATTTTACTTATCCTCACCTTTGAAGGTTTTCTGAAGAAATTGTATATTTGTGGCTTATCATTGTTTTTAAAAATGTGGAAGAGCTCAATCGGAGTGATACCACTGCCTCTTAGAAAACCGGGGTAAAACAGCGCTTGTGTTATTTCCTCGTATGAGTTTACCAGAGACTGAATTCCGTATTCCCCAATCTCCCCAATCCCGAAATCACCAACCCCTAAACTTATAACCCCCAAAAAGTCAGCAACAAACTTCTAACTCTCTAATGTTCCAGGTGGTCATGGGCGGCGCCAATTGATTACCATTAGGTACCATCTGCTCGTTTGCCGCCATATTCTGGAATTTTCAAAAAGTCCATTAATACTTCTTCACTCAACTGCGACTCGTACTTGTATTAGATCGAGAGTATTCGATCAACGGACCAGCCAATGAGTAATTGTGTTTATCTTTAGATAACAAAAGATATATTGTTGATTTAACAAATCAAATTGATATGATAATCGGCCAATGTGTAAACAGCCTAATGCTAATAAGATTTTGTACCGAACGGATTGTACCGTTCCGTAATAGGTTTAGATAGTAAATTGATTGATTTTGGGTTTGTGGTCAAGGTTCGTCTTCGGTTTGTTTAATTTATTTTGTATTCAATTTGTTTTGTATTGATTTATGTGTTGAATGTAGATTGGCGTGTGTAAGGGTTGGACGTTTTGTGAATATGAATTTCTATATCTTCACTTTTTGTCCTTGAATTGATTGCTTTTATTCTGTTATGAGTTATTATTGGATTATCAATGTTTTCTTATACTCTGTCGTTTCTTTGTTTTTTCGTTTTTATTATTGTTCTGTATTACCTATCTGAATTTATTTCTTCTTTTCTTTTTAATTTTGTATTTTTTTGTATCTGTGTGCGTGCCTACTGTCGAATAAATGCTTTTTCTTTCTTTCTTTCCATGTAATAGAGGGTGAACGTATTGCCATACACAAAGATATTGAGTACAAATCCAGGCTCTGTGCTATTTCAGATGCCGATACGGCACCACGGAAGACTTAACGGGTTGCCGGGGCTTCGGCTCGAAGTGCAGGAGTAGGAACGGGGTGGTTTTTAGTCAGTAAGTCTGACACTGCCTCTCCCCTCACCCGGGCGGGAGAAGTCATTAGATGATTTTCCTCCCTCAAAAAAAGGCTCTGTACTATGACTAAGAAATCCTCGAAAATCTGAAAAACCAAAAATCTAACCAGATACGGTAATGCTCGGTAATGAATTTTTCTACCTAAGTGAGTATCAAATTCTTTCAGTTAATGATATTTTCATATCTCAACTAGCTGAGCATCAGATGCCTCTTTTTAGCTATTTCGCGAACGCGTACGTGTGTGAAATTGCCTATTAGAACTTCATAATAATATTATTATTATGGAAAACTCTCAATCTAATATGTTATAAATATATTAAACTAGTTCTTTATTAAGCCTTCGCACGAGTTTCTCAACTTTTCCAGTGAATTTACCCCAATTTTCCTTTAGGGAAAGTAATCCTTTTTACGAATAACTAACACGATTAAGAATTTTCCAATTTGGGGTAGTAGTTTCGAAGTTGTGTGCGAACAAACGTTTCGGCGAATCAGATATTTATATCTTTATAATTTATTGTGCTTTACTAGATGGATACAAGTTTTCGAATGAATGAATGATTGTGATGATGATGGATCATTTAAAAATGTTGGATTAAGTCACTACGTTCCCTAAGGCGCTAGCCAAGTGTGGAGATGACATGAAACTCTTCTATTGACTACTACCCATGATGTTTAAATTTAAATCCACACAATATTAGACCAAGAAAACAGTACTACGGTACTGTTGTCCTGGTCGTATAATGACGTCATATACTATCACGTGTTTACCAAGATAGGTATTTTTTTTAAGGGGGGAATATCATCAAAGCACTGCTCCCGCCTGCGTGAGGCGGGAGGGAGTATCAGACTCTTACTGACTAAAAACCACCCCGTTCCTTCTCCTGCACTTCGAGCTGGAGCCCCGGTTACCCGTAAGGTTCTCCAAGGTATTAGAAGAGGACAACACTACTGTATAATGACGTCACATACTATCACATGTTTACTTTATACTACAACTAGCGGACCCGACAGACGTTGTCCTGTAATAATAGGTATAGATAAATAACCTAGAAACCGACTGCAGCGCCATCTGCTGGGCTGATTTGTGAATCTAAACCATTTCCAAATCCCCTTGAATACACAAAAAAATTCATCAAAATCGGTCCAGTCGTTCGAGAGAACTTCAGTGACATACACACTCACAGAAGAATTATATATTATATAAAGATAACCGTTTCACATAACAATGAATGGTCCGGTTTTCGCAACAATATTAAATGAACATTGCTTCAACACTTTATTCCATGAGTGCGCGCCAATAAATTCAAACGTATTGAACCGTTTTTGACGCTCTCGTGGCTTGCAAGCAAAATGCTCTAGTAATTAAGTCTGAACGAGATATTTGAGATAGGTTTCAATGGAAATTGCATCTGTTTAGAGGTTTTTCTATTGACTTGTACATATGTGTGTACTTCTATTGCTATCTAGATTATGGTACTTTAGTAATTCTACTAATATTATAAATGCGTTATTCGACGATTGATAAGCTAATTGATCTAAGCGACTTATTCTTTGTGATATTGTTAAATACCTACATTACAGCGAAGGAAAATTCGCTGATTTCGAACATGTATTTAACTCGATATCGCGAAAATATGACTGCCTCGTTGGCCGAGTGGTCGCAAGTGCGATTGCCGGGCAAGGGGTCTCGGGTTCGATTCCCGGTTCGGGCAAAGTATTACTGGATTTGAAAAATTCTCAGTAGTAGCACGGAGTCTGGAATTGTGCCCGGTATATGGCAATAAGCTTATTACATAGGCCTCATAATATAATAGTGAAGAGTGGGTGTTACATTGTACAGTGGCATAATGTACACCTGTGCTTACCCCTTCGGGGATAAAAGGTGTGATGTTATGTTATATCGCAAAAAAATGTCGCTTAGATCAATTAGCCTTTCAACCATCAACATATTATGTTTCTTTGTTTGACATATTATGTTTCTTTGTTTGTTACCATGTTGACCACAGGACACCTTTTTCGCACATAAAAACAAAAAAAAAAATTCAATTCCAAATTCGAAAAAGTTTCCAAATCCGAAAATTTTTTTTTCAAAAAGTTCGTATATGTACGAGTTCGTAGAAGTTCGTACGACGACGGCTTAACTTAAAACCGACAGATTAAACGGTAATACTACTGTTTGTAAGCTTAGGATTTCATATACAAAACTTTGTTTCATTCGTGTTAATGGCGAATTTAAATTTAAATACATTTTACTTACTGAATCTAGATTTGGGTCACGATTGTTTGAGCTAGGGTTAGAGTTTTGTTTTAATCTTAAAAGAGCAAGCGGGTAGCGTTAATGTCCTTGTCTTTTTGGTTTTTGGACATTGAGTTGTGCTTTGTATGGCAGTCTATATAATGGCGGCGAGTCATCATCATCATCATCAACAGCCTATAAATGCCCACTGCTGAGCAAAGCCTTTTCTCACACGGAGAAGGTTAGAGCATTAATCACCACGCTTACTCAATACGGGTTGGCGATTTCAAACTTATAATTAGAAATTATAAGTCCAGGTTACCTCACGATTTTTTTCCTTCACCGTTTGTCAGTGGTGTCTAAATAAACTTAGAAAGTACATATAACTCGGAAAAAGTCACATTGGTACTTGCCGTTGGTAGGTTTCGAACCCGCACCCTCATGCATGAGAGGTGTGTCTTAAACCTCCGGGTCACCACGACATTTTAGGCGGCGAGTATTGCAATAAAACAATATCTATCGGCTAATACGTTCGTTTTTTGATGCTCTCTTTACAATACTGAATACAATACTGATGTGCTGTAGGCACATAGTAAAGGCTTATTCGGATGTTTTGGTGGAATATTTTTGAGTGATAGTAAAGTAAAAATGTGTGTCCTATGTCCTAGTCTACCATTTTTACCTCTTAAAGGCATTGAACATGACTAACTAACGCTGCGAACTTAAATTGTTTTTATCGAATAAGGCGATAAACGAGCAGACGTATCATCTGATGGTAAGCAATCGGCGTCGCCTAATGAATAAGTGAAATACCAGAGGCGTTACAAGTGCGTTACCAGCCTTTTGGGGATTAGGAATTTGAGGATACTTGGGGATTCAGGGATTGGGGAGATTCTTGGGGCTTATTGGGCCTCTGGTAACCTCTATCACTGGAGGAAACACAACACAAACGTGATCACTTCGGTTTTCTGTAAAGGCTATCACTCCGGTCGAACCGGCCCATTCATGCCGAGGGATGGCTGTCCCACACCTAAAATTATATATATATATATATAGTACCTTTACCGTTCCGTATCATTTTATCAACAACAATTATTAAACAACGTAAACAGTATTTCATTGGAATATGATGAAATCTAAATAAAACCAAATACAAAAAATACGTTTAAAAATAGAATATAATTAGTTGAAGATTTGGATTATGTTAATTTAATACAGCTAAATTAACTACGATTCCTGGTATCCAGGGTTGCCAAGTATAAAATTAGTTGGAATTAATGTTGCCAGCTTATAAAATCAAGTTGTCACAGATTATTAAATGTTGTTAATGCTAATAGGTGCGTAGGTGTTCCTAAACTTTACTTACACCTACGCGTGTGTGTATTGTATCAAATTTAACTGCTAATAATTTGTTAATGTTGGGTAGATCATGTTCAAATGAAAGATTGAATTCATTTTTTTGCTACTTTGTTTCCTACTCTCCGAAGAGGTGGGTATGCATACATCAGTTGTGACACCCACAGTTTGTCTGTTCCGAGTTCCATGTAATTGTGGGCGTGCCTAACATATTGGGCACGATTTCAGCAAATAGAGAATCGAAATCAAACCCTTTAGCTTGGTAGAAATTCTTGCGAGCACGTGACGCGATCACTCCCAAAAATGGCATTTATCGGGGCGACATTCCTTCTAAGTTACTAGAGGCATGTAAATTGTGAAAATCATCAATTAGTTAATTACAGAAGAAAAAAGTATTAAACTGGAAGGTACATGACAAAGAAAAACGAAAAAGTACACGAAAAAGGTAATTTTATAAAACAGCTACAGCAATAACCAACCGCTTTTACAACCCTCAAAAAAAACCGTTACCAATAAAAATAACTGTGTTAAAAATACCTGTTATTTTTAGGGTAATATTGTGTCAATATTCTTGGGACCCGTTGACCTAATTACTCGAACAGAGTATCAGAGCTTATGAATAACTGAGGGTCCATTAAAAGTATTAATACTGTTAATAATGAGGTATTGAGAAAACTTCGCTCAATGAGAGGTCGTCTCCATGAATTTTTTAGCTTTTAGCTCATTGTTGTTGAAATTTTAAAGGTGAAATTTGAAAGGTGCTTTTGGAGTTTTGGAGTTTTCAAGGTTGAATTGGATAAAGTATAAATATAGCATATATATAGCATAGCAAATATAGTATGTATATAAGATAAGTGAGCAAGGGATACTGCAAACCAGGGGTAACTAGGTTTGATTCACGGGACGGTCAGAGTATTATTGGGTTTTCTCGGACTAAACTATTGTGGTTTTTTAGGTAAAAATATACGATGGAATAACCCAGTGTTGATTAGTTATGTTATACATATGTCGTAATAAATCGTGGTCCCTTTTTTATTGATGGGGATGTAATTTAAACCACGTAAGCTTCCAAATTCCGTTCTATTACAAAAAGTAACAAAAAAAATAAATACTGTATCCAACCTGTAAGTCAAACCCAATTCCCTTGCTCAATAGTCACACCGAGAGCGAGACGGTCTTTTTTGTTTCCATAAATAGTAGAATAGAATAGAATATGTCATTATTGTGCACCATTAATAATAATATAGTATATGTACAGAAAAAGATGAAGAAGAAATAGTTTTCGATCGAACCTGAAATATTTTGTACAAAACAGCCATTTTAAGAAACCATTTAGATTTTTTTACGGCGTAAGTCGGTAAACTAACAGACGGATCACTTGATGGTAAGCAATCGGCGTCGCCCATGGGCACCTGAAACACCAGAGGCGTTACAAGTGCGTTACCGGCCTTTTGGGTTTTAGGAGTTTGGGGGTCGTTGGGGATTCAGGGATTGGGGAGATTGGGGAATGAGAGGGGATAATTGGGCCTCCGGTAACTTCACTCAGACGACAAAATACAACGCAAGCGTTGCTTCAAGTCGGTTTTCTGCGCGGCCGTGGTATCACTCCGGTCGAGCCGGCCCATTCGTGCCGAAGCATGGCTCTCCCACACTAATAAAATATAAAACAGGTAAAAAGAAACTGCACAAAAGGCAACAATATCGAATTTTTACCTATGACATCCACGTGTCTCCGTATATATTCATTCCGACCATTTTATTAACTCCACCTTCCTTCATTTTGTATGTAAACGATCAATCATGGTGTTTAACAGCTTTCCTTGAACTTAATTGATATTGATTGGTATCGCTTTTCGTATTTATAGGACGTTTATGGGAGTTCTTAGTATATTATAATGAAAATTTGTGGTTTAAGTAACTGGTTACTAAAGACCTTTTATCCTTTTTTTTAAACTGGAATAGTCATCCAATTACTTCTCCCGCCTTGGGTGAAGCAAGAGGATGTGTCCTCTTACTGACTAAAAACATCCCGTGTATGTTACATTTTAAATAGATTTAGTTACTAGTAGAACTGCAAAATGCAAGGGAATTTGGACTCAATTACGTGACTTTTTTTTAATGGGGGAAAATCATCGAATGGCTGCTCCCACCTGGGTTAGGCTGGAGGGATTGTCAGACTCTTACTGACTAAAAACCACCCCGTTCCTTCACCTGCGCTTCGAGCCGGAGCCCCGGTAACCCGTTAGGTTCTCCGCTGTTGGGACCCATCCGTGGTGGTCTGATGGCTCTCTGAGGCGCGCGCGGAACGCGACGCGCCGTACGCTCGGGTCTGTTTCTGGTCGGACAGGGAGCCACCCATGCTCGCCGTCCGCAGGTCCGCAAAGTGTGTTTTGATTACCTACAGTGTTATTCTAACATCTACGATAGAATTCTAGACAATTAAACATAAATATAATTAGAGCACTTTACAATATTGTCTATAAATATACCATAAAATGCTTTGATACTTCTGAGATTTTATTTGACAAATACATTTATTGACATTAAATTTTAATTAAATTGGTGACATTATATTTTGAATTCACTTAGGTTAGGTTAGGTTATTCACCTATATTACAATAATTGTGTTGAAAGTTTGAATTTTGAATGTACTTGATTTTTTTCCAAATAACATTGTAAAATTGTAATTTTTGTAAATTTTGTAATTTGCATGCCTCAAGGCGTAATATGGTCGGAACTGTGTCTACTTATGTGCTAACAACTTAATTTACCCATATTAGCAAATAAATGATTTGATTTGATTTGAGAATTATAGTACTGACCCAGTCAACAACAATTTGGCTAAACCTAGGATTTCGACCTTACTAAATGTCTAGACACAATCTAGTAAAGCATTATTACGAGTAAGTACATAGTTTGTTCCTATTTGTACCTCCTACGTAATTTCTGCCAACGAACCCATTAATCACGAACATAAAATTTCATTTCCTCTCACTTTGATTAAACATAAAATCTTACAAAAAACAAACATTACGACCGACCATACCAAACATCTTAACAAAACACAACTATAAAATTCACTTTTACATATTTCCTTACCGAAGGCAATAAAAGCGATTTCATGTATCCCATCTACCCTCCAGGGTCTCAGTTTGAAGATAAATAAGTAAATAGCTTTACCATAATGTGGGTAGGTCGCGTTCTCGTTAGGTCGAGAGGTGGGGGTAGCGATAACGTCATTAACAGTTCAGACGTGCCTCAGAGCGGTCGTCCATATAGTTGAATATTAATGTATGCAGATAAGAAGTTGAGCGCGATATGCGGAGTATGTTAGGTATGCTTCAATTGTGGAACGTTTGTGCTGACCTTTTAATTAGTGGAATCGTTTTATGTTCTGATTCTCTGGGTAATAGTAGTTGAAAAATAGGGCATCCAGATCAGAGATCTGGATACCCTATTTTTCACATTTTAATCTTCAACTAACATATTATTTTAATCTGTTTCTTGATCATAATATTCAGCGGTTAAATTAAATGTTACTGTGAAAACTTCATTTAAACTCAAACAAAAAATCAGACCAGAACTAATATCAACTTGTCTGTGTGGGAATTGAACCCACGACACTTCGTCTTTGTAGTTGAAGAATGTGTTATAATATTGCACTCAGTTGTGACCAAGGTCTTAACCATTAAGCCAAACATGTCGTTGAATATGTAACAAAATAGCGAACCGCTTCATGCACTTTGTTTACATTAATGAGATGTATATTGTATGACATCATTCATTCGATGCGCTGCCATATATGCAACATGAAAGATTTCTCACTAACACAATTCTTGATGATGTTTTGCCACTTATTGACATATTCCCCCCCTTTCACAGCGTTCAAATAAAAACACTGTGGAAAATTTATAGCATGCTGCATCCAAGGATCATCATAAATCTCCCAATCTTCTATAACACCTCCACATGAAAAACATGCTGCTTTATCATATGGATTATTTCCGTAATAAAAGAATCCAGCATCAGCCATTTCCATCACTAATCTTTTCTTTGAATTATTCGTCCCCCAGTAATAATTAAAGGATAATTCACGTATTTTGTATGCATTATACATATCATATCGAGGTTTATATTCAGTTTGAAACATATTTTATTTATTTAGTACTAGTTCTTGATGCTAATAATTATAAACATAAAATGACATAGCTTTAATGCTGCAAGCAATTTATAAACGTGATTGTACAGGATTGGGAGAGATAGTAAACATATTATAAAAAATTAAACAAGTTTTTTTTATTTCATAAAAATTTTATTATCACGGCACCATTTATTTAAACACAATATATTTTTTAAAGCACATACAGAGTTATGATAAATACAATTATACAAATCTTGCGAATGTTTATATTGATCATATAAATGTACTAAACTAGAACAACCCTTATCTTCTAAATTAAATATATTACTATTACTATTTTCTAAAATATGCTTTAACCATAAAACTTTTTCTGAACCTTTAACATAAACACATTTATCTCTTAATATATCGGAAACCAAAGTCTGGTAATTGGAATAAGGTACAAATCCTTCACTCCAGTATATATTTTTGTTACGTTGAATCCAAAGAACTACCTTCTTTTCAGATTCCGTTAAATTTTTAAATGGAAATGGTGGCTTAACTAAAAACACTTGTAGTTTTTTGTTACACAATATAGCGATTTCTTTTAATATAAATTCATCTGCTTCTGTTCTAAATCCTTGAATATCAACAACAGCAATCATGATAATCTGCGCACAATGTTACTGAGAGGTTTGTATTCCACAAGTCGATCGTTAATAATCAAACAATATGCAGTTGTCTTATCTGGTATTGGTGTGGAACATTCAACTTCTAACCGCACGTCCACTGGACCGGTTTTTAAACTATCGTTTTGTCTTGAGCAATCTAAGATGAAAAGGGGAGCCTTTTCTTTAAAATCTGTTAGATCTAGCAATGGGTCAACAGGACTGTTGTAATACGACTGACGAAATTTCACATACATTTCATATAATATACTGTACTTGTTCTCAGAAAACTTTAAACTCAAAGGTTCGTAGGGATAATATTGCGAATTCAAAAAGAGTGTTACGTTGGTCACTTCACAATGATCGAATAGTGAACTGTCTTTAGTCCTATTATTTCTCCTATTAGTTTGCAAGCAAAATATAACATATCTAGGCTTTTCCAATTGTGAAGCTGTTTTAACTGACCAAGAATGCTTTGTAGTTTTAGGTAGCAAGGGATACTCATATAAATCCCAATTTCTAAAAGCCATCTGAATAGGTTTATCTCTTTCTAAATGTTTTAAAAGTGTTAGTCGTTCTCGATCTGACACTTTTATATGTGGCACTCTCCATTGGACTCTTTGTATATCTATTTGAAAATTAACAACATCATCAGTGAGAATAACACTATTTAAGTTAGAGTTGCTTCTACTCAAAATAAGTTCGTGTTTACAATTTATCACAATTTTATTGTAATCTTCTGCAAACCCTAAAATCTTATTCAATGGTATCACAGCACTAAAATGTCCGTCATTTTGGAATCCCGCTAAGTTCCAGCCCCATAAGGCTGCAACTTTATTTTCTGCTTCATTTAATGAAATGTATGATTTTATTGTTGACGTAATTCCTGAATTTTTAATACGGTCTATTTCGATACCATTCATTTCGTATCTGATGTCTTGAAACAAAGACATAACAGGGTTATTAGTGAACGTAACAGTTTTCTTGATCGGATTCCCATCTTTACCGAACAGCCTTGCCTGTCCTTCGATGTAAATTGAACTGGCTGATGGTAGCACGTATATATCTTGCTGATGTATGGGGATTCTGATTTCATCGTTTTCTCTAAAGCTGTTATTGTAGGGATTGTATGAATGGATTTCATAACTTTCAATCGAACTGTCGAAATGCGGTAATTCAGTAATCTGTAGCATATTCATACTTTAAAACCCAGAGCTTTAAGAAAATCTTTATTTGCTTTAGTCAGTTTCTTAATTTTTGTATTACGTCTTTGCGCCTTAGCGGTCGCAGAAGAAATAAACCGATTTATTTTTACTGGAGTGCTTTTATAATATACAATCATTTTGTTTTTCTTAAGTGCAGACGTAACTGAATATATTCTTCTTCGAAGTTAATACAGTGACCAAATTGATCAACAATTTTAACAGATATGGATGAAATTATATTTTTGTTCACTGGAAAGTAAATAACGTTTTGTGGTATCTCTATATAACCATGACTTAGAGCAGTATCTGATACAAATTCATGAATAAAATGTGTTGGTAATCCATTGCAGTATGAACCGTACACAAGATCACATTCAATTTTGATCACAGACAGATTACTAGTTTTAACTGAAATATCTGGTCTTGAATTAAATACTGAAAAGTATAGTAAACCGCACTCGTATTGATCAGATAAATGAAGAGGTGGTTGAAAATACGAGACCAGTTCTGATTTATTTCCAGAGATGGTAACCGTAGTAGACATGCTTATATACTGGACTGTTATGAAAGATCCTGTTCATTTTATTGCTTCGTTGACCAAAAATTGTTTAAGAAGTGTAAACAAAGATGTCCACAGTTGAAGAGGTGATCACGTTGTATATTGTCATAATTATATTGAATGTTAGAACCTACATATTTTACAAATTCCTTTGGTGGCTTAAGATTCCCGTAACTGTCGAAATACTCAACATAATCATTATATTTTGCATAGGCTACCCAATGAGAACCAGGATTTTTAGAACTATCTAAATTAATAACTCCACATTCTTTTTTATATGGATATTTAGGGAGCTCATCTCTCATAAAGACACCTCTAAAATAAGGAATTCTATTTCCATACTTTAAAATGTCAAAGTTAGTTAAGGCCCGTTTGGGTAGCCGATATCTTAGTTTTTTTCTTTTAATACGAAAATTCCAAGACCACTTTTATGTGGTTTAAGGTGTAGTCCTTTCCCAATACATAGAGCTTCCATTTTTTCATTATGTCTCCTCGATTCCTCATACAGCTTTTTAGCCATTTTAAATTCATTTATGGTTTTAGCAATACCAGCTGCACCGCCTGCTAAAGCTCCCGCCGCTGATAATCCCGCAAAAATAGGAATCAGAGGTAGTACTCCCCCAGTTTTTGGAATAGGAATAACGCGAGGGAGCTTAATCGATGAATCATTAGCCAATTCTCTGGTAGCGGCAATAGCTAATTCTATAGCCATTTTCTTGGTCTTAGGTTTTAATTTTTTTATGTGTCTTTTTGCTTTTGTAATAACAGTTTTTAATTTGCTTTTTAATCCTTTTCCCGATGTAACTTTGGGAGAACGCTTTTTGATCAAACCAGAACCAGTTTTAATTTTTGCCGACATAGCCTTACTTACTAAGCGTGCCGCGAGTTTTTCGCCTGTACTGGCATCGGAAGCAACCGCTCGTTGTTTTGCCATTTTTAACAAAATTAAATCAGCCTTATGTCGATCCTTTAAGTCTGATGACTTGTGATATGCAATATCGTGATCTTTGCAATATTCGTCCAACTTATTTATACCGTTATCTCTTTGTGCAAGTCTTTTTATTAATTTAGTACCAGGACCACAGTAATTATATCCTGGTAAATGTAATTCAAATGGTAAATGATTAATAAGCCAATTGAGAAGACTGCTCTCTCCAAAACACATTATAAGACTGATGGTTCCGGTTTGAATAATTTAATAAATAGTTATGTGATTCGAGTTTGTTGTTAATATTATTTTATTTATAATATAACATTCGATTTATCAATCCAACTGCTTTCAGCTGAAGACAAACCTAGCCATTTTACTAAAACCCTACTACCTTTTCTTCTGAGAACTTTCTCGACTAGATATACATTGGGATGTTTTGTTTTTTGAAGTTCTTGTGTATAAAATGCACCTAAAATAGGCTGACCTCTGATAGTATCTTCGATTAAGTAAGTTATAGGAGTTGTATTTTGTATTTTACGGATTTTAAATATTTCTGTTGACCAGTTGGGAGTATAACCTTTTTCAAATGTTCCTTTGTATTTACTGATACGCACATAATCACCTACTTTGTACTTGGTTTTTAAATTATCATTTTTTAGCAACTTTAAATACCTTTCTAATATCGTTTTTTTATTATTATTGTCCACATTAGCAGGGATTTCATTAATAGTGCGATGGTGAGTGTGATTGTATTTGTAAATAACATCATTGAGGGTATTATTTACCCAATTGTAATTGCCTTTTAAACTAAATTCCTTATAGACTTTGGATTTCAATGTCCTGATAAATCGTTCAACTATTGAAGCCTTTTTTGTTGAGAAGGTTGAATAATGGTTAATATGATACGATGTCATAAGCTTCTGAAATTTGTTATTATAAAATTCTGTTCCATTATCCGTTTGCAGATTTTTAGGAACACGCCCTTTATCCAACAAAGTTTTGAAAGAGTTATACACATTTTCTTTGGTTTTACTTCTCATAGGAAAGGCCCAAGCATATTTCGAAAATGTATCAATAACGGCAAGAATATATCTGTAATTTTTATTTTCTTTTGAAATTGATTGCATATCAATTAAGTCTGCTTGCCACAAGTCATCTATATCTTTCATGATAACATGTCTTCGTGGATAGTTCACCCTCGCATTTTTATGAATTTCATTTACCACGTCAACTTTGCTCATGTTCACAATTCAGTATACTTGTCTTGAACTCAGCTATTATACTGAATAAAAATCATATTATTATGACTATTTATTATTTAATTATATCAGCTTCTTTTAATTCTTCGATTATTGATAAAATTTCATTATCATGGTTTGTATTACCAGCATCACGGGAAGCAATTAATAGTTGCAATCTGTCAACCAATTCGTTAGGATCATCCCAATATACTAAGTCAGTATTATTTTTGTATTTCTTTAGCGTTGGTAAGCTTCCTCCAAATTTAGTAACAATATTACTGTTTAACGATTCAGAAAACAATGGTCTAATTATTTCACGATATTTTATACCTTTATCGCCTCTAATTTGTCCATTAGGATTGAAATCTCTCTTATGTGCATTTGTATAATGCAACATATCCTTGTAGACAAGTTTATCTTTGCTCGATATTAGTTTCAAATCTGGTTTTCTTCGAAGTAAAAGTTCTTTTAAACCAGGGGTTAAATTGTAGGTTTTATCACCAATTTTAATTAAAATGACATTATCATCATTCACACTATCTATTTTAGAAAATGAAACTATTGAATTACCCATTAGTAATTTTTTGTTTGCACTTCTTATTCCAAATGGTATATTTACCCCTTCATAAATATCATGGATATCATAACCCTCTAATGATATTTCTAAATCTTCTAATAATTCCTTCTGGGGAGACTTTTTAACGAACTGCACAGAATTCGGTTCTGGATTGTAGCATTCTTCAAACTTTGTAGATGAGCTAGTATTACTGTCACTCAATTGCATGTCTTCTAAATTAGAGTGTGTATTTTCTAAATTTTGTGTTTTTTCTATTGTTTTATTCGAATCAACTAGGGTTTTAAGAGGATCTGTGACAGGTTTTAGCATTTTATCAATTGACAAATTCATTGAGTGTTCCTGATCCTTCATTTGTTTTATTTTATTCTTTATGGAGTTTATAGACTTCATTAATTCTATTTTAATATTTTTCTCCATGTTATAATTATCTATTATAACAACTGCATTCAGCTAAGGAACAAATTATACTGAATTTGATTTTATATGGAAATTACTTATATGCACATGTAAACAGTCAGTCAAATTTAAAAAACATGTCAAAATTCTGTCTGTACCTTCCATTATTTAATGACGATTCTTTATTAATCAGCAGAAAATTATAAGGTTTACTCCAAACAGTTTGACAAATATTTCTGAACTCTTTCCATTGTAAATCAGAACTAACATGCTCTTCATAAATATGCTTTAAATTTACATCATCTTGTTTGAATATAATAAGAAAATTAACATTGTCACGTAACAGTTGCTTTGGAATTTTAGAATAGGTTTGAGACAAATAGAAACAATCTATTTGTTTATGCCTACCCATACAGAAATAATTGCGAATATTTATTTGATTTTCACAAGCAACATCATCAAATATAAATACAGAATTTGTTAAGGCTTCACTCGGAGAAATTACATCGTTGTTATTATTGAACTCGTAAAAGTTAATCTGTGGTACCCTTTTTAATACTTCGATCAAGAAACGGTATTTTGGTTGAAAAGAAGTTTTAGAGTAAAGATAAAGATTTTTAAATTTGAGCCCATTTTCATGCAGCAGCAAACTGATCATAACATTCGTTTTACCACAGTTTGATGGGCCACATATTATACAGCGAATAGTATTTGGCAGTAAAGCGCTATGTCTGATGTGGTGAACAGAGTCACTTAATCTTATATTATTAACATTGAGAGATATGGGTTGTTTGATCAACTTCATATTGTATATTAATCTTATTTCCACCTAACGTACACTTATATACTCGTTACTACATGAACCTCATGATAGAATAAGCATGAACTTACAATTTGATGATAACGTTTAGGAAGTTGAATACGTTTGAATAAAAGTCAATTTGTTTAAGAAATATCATTTTATTATAAATGTTCATCATAGCGTATACATTCACTCATAATAGTAGCGTAATATATTCATTTATAGTACATTACTTATTCTTAAAGAATTATTCATACATCATTTCTATACACATTACATACATGAAAGTAGCATAAATTTATTTATAATTATCACTAATAAAATTAATAGATACTAATACGTGTACATAGTTATAGATTACGTATCACTGGAATAATCTAAAAACATAGAATCACAATGACCCCAGGGTAATGTGTGAATTTGATCTTGTAGTACTTGAATTTTATCATCGTTTCTATCTAAAACTTGTTTATCTACTTGTTGGGAGTATAAAACATGTTTAATTGATTTTATCATATTCATTTTACATCTTAGCGCTTTATCGGTCAACAGAACATTGCTGTAATCATCCAATTTTAGATTATTTGTGATAGATTTGGAAACACCTTTAGCTTTTTTAATTTGAGTTTTGAGACTGTTTATAAAATATAATTTAGCTCGTAGACCGACAAATTCTATAATTAAATCATCACCCATCTCATGTTTCCATAATCCGGGAACTTTTGCATTAGTTTGTGGTATGTGATAAGGATTATTGACTGCAAAATTACTAGTATCAAACTTGGTAAGATCATCATGCATATCTTGATAAAAATCAGTTGTATATATTAAATATAACAAACTATCAGTATCCGTATAGCATAACTTTGCATTATTTCCATATTTTTTCTTTATAAAATCATAATGAAACTGGTATAAGTGTTGCTTAGAATATTCCAAAACTGTGAATCCGATATAAATCGGTCTATCTAAAACAACTTTTTCATGATATAATTCTACAGCTATAAAATTATCTGAAAATATTGATACACTTTTTAAGTTTGGTTTAGCTAACAATTTTTCAGCATCAAGATGTTTGTTTGTTTTATTGGTGGTATCTCTCCATTTTGTTACTAATTTAACATCAGCTTGCTTGCGCTTATTTTCAATAGTTTTTCCGAAAATCGCATTATTCAATAATTTAAAAAAGTCCTTTTCAAATACAGTTTTGGAATTTTGACGAAGTCTAGTATTGAGATCGATGTAATTTTTGAGAAAACATTCTTGTCTAAAGCTAAGTATGCAATGAATCTTTTTTAAAATCAGACCATTCTTTAAACACTCTTTTAAGTGCACGTAATGAATCACATAATGATGCTTATCATAAAGATTCGCAATCAATTTTGCTGATTTTCCATAAGGTGGTACTAATTTTTCAACTGCAAAAGGTAAATCTTTATGTTTGTTATGTAAATAGTTCGGATAAATCAGGTCAACTTCCAAAATATAACCGTAATCATTATCATCAGAGATAGTAATTACATCAAAGTTGCTAATTTCTTCGAGAGTTAAAAATTTGAATTCTGAGATAGGAAGTTTCTTCATCATAGCATAGCCATACAGATTATTACAATCAAGGTATATTAAATAACTGCTTGGTTCTGACTCGTTAAAATGTGGTAAGTATTTATTATTTGCTTCAGCATGACGTCGAGAACACTGTGCCAGCCCACCGCGAATTCCTTTTTCTAATAACTCATACATTTGCAAGTCACTTATTAACTCCAGTTCAGTGTCAGTATATAGAAGCATTGCATCCCAGCTTAAGCTCGGTGAAGTAACATAATAAGCTGGATCTAACTTATAGTAATGTAAGCTTGTTTCTCTAAACTTTTCGAATATGTCACATAGTAAAAGCACATCACATTTTATGTATAAATCTGTATATTCACCAAGAGATTTAACGTTAAAAACATTCCAAACTGTTTGAGCGTGTAAATATTCTTCATCAGTTATATGCTTCTTACACAAACTGTTATAGAAATGATACTTTGATGGAAGTTGCGTCTCATCAAATTTGGACCAAGAATCGATATAATCATAAGGATAAACACCCTTTTTTCTCATTAGATCAAATTTTCTTTTATCGCTAAACTCTCTTGATAAGTTTAAAAAATCGTTTTCTGATAAACTATCACTCAATGCATCTAAGCTAGAACTAAGAAATTGAAAAGAATCAATAAATTTTATCTGAATAGGATGATTATATTTTTCTGTCTTTATTACTTTCGTTATTGAGAGGTATTTTTCTTTAGTTTTCGGTATTATGTTAATAGTACCTTCATATTTTGCTAACTCTTGAATGAATAAATGTGAGTCATACCCAGACAAATTATGAAAGACGACAGGAATGAATGAACAAACTCTATACATCAAATTACAATGGGAGTGCGCTGCCCCACGGTACTCTGAGGTAATATGATCATGATCTCGGACTTTGTCATTAAGCAATAGTTGTTTACATATGTGACATGTATTCGAGTTCTGATAATTCATCTCTTGCTCAGTTGTTAATGGAGTCATAGACTTTTTATTACTTAAAATTCTATGTATACGTTTAGCGTCTCTTATTAAATATTTAACAAATACTTCCGCACAATCTGTACCTCTGTATGAGACATACTTATTTAATTCATTATTATGTGCACAACAGATATAATAAGCAAAACATGAAGGTTGATGTGTCTTTAGTTTCCGAGTGTTTAAAGAGTTACTTTCATTACAGTCAATTAACATACATTCGAAGTCAGCATAAATGATGAAATTAATTTTCTGCTGCCTCTCAAAATGTTTAAATTTCAATATAGATTTTTTTTCAGGCAAAATAGACAATATCTTAGAACAGTTATGAGACTTGTATCTTGTTTCGCTACTGAAAAATTGTAAACATGCATCACATAAATAAACTTTACCTTTATAATGAGTTACTTGACGTCGTACAAGACGTATAAGATCTTTAATTAAACAATAGTGTCCAACAGTATTGTTTTCAATATATAGTAAATTAAAATGATGTTCTCTCTTATGCTTCGATGCATAAAGAGGTCCAGTTACAATATTATTTTGCAAACCATATATATTTACACTCATATTTGGATTGTTTTTCTCAAACTGTT
Organism: Spodoptera littoralis; assembly: GCA_902850265.1. NCBI lineage: Eukaryota > Metazoa > Arthropoda > Insecta > Lepidoptera > Noctuidae > Spodoptera > Spodoptera littoralis. The sequence continues at coordinate 4,341,090 of LR824533.2, forward strand.
TAATATCATTCATTGTGGGTGGGAATGACATTCCTTCTATATTTAAAACCGAAGAATAATGAGGATATGAACTTGTTCTGCACACGTTATTTTTCGCTGGATATAATCCAGCAACTATACTCCATAGAAAACAACAATCATCTTCATTTTTTATATTAATGCAACTTCTAGAATGTTTAATAGCTGGTGGTAAATCTATATAAGATCCACCCCTCATAGGTGAATACTTATTTATATTAATTTCGAGATGACTCATAGAAACAAACGTCCAACCAGATTGACAGTGTTGGAACTCTGTTAATTTCTCGTTCAATGCATTCATTACTTTAGTTAATAATTCATTCAAATCAGTGTTTTTATAAATAATATTGTACTTGGTATTAAATGACTTTAGCTGCTTTTCTTCTAAAGTTGGTAGCATAAAATATGCAAACAATTCGAAATTAACTTTTATGCAGTTGTGTTTATTTAGTGACATAGTAATCAATTCTACTATATTGGTTTGGTGATCACTCAGGAACGCCTCTAGACCGAGGTACTCGTCTTCCTGAGTGACATTCAATCTGTATGTCATTATTCTGTTATTGAATGCTGTCGCAATAATATGAATATTTGCGAACTTGGTATTCAATAAACAGTTTGCTTTGTGTATATTAGTTCTCATATGATAGGAATACTGATTTTCTGGAATTAATATTTACATAAGACTGCCTCGTTGGCCGAGTGGTCGCAAGTGCGACTGCCAGGCAAGGGGTCTCGGGTTCGATTCCGGGTCGGGCAAAGTATTACTGGGTTTTAAAAAAAATCTCAGTAGTAGCACGGAGTCTGGAATTGTGTCGGTATATGGCAATAGGCTCACCCCTATTACATTGGACTCATAACATAAATAGTGAAAAGTGGGTGTTACATTATACAGTGGCATAATGTGCACCTCTGCCTACCCCTTCGGAGATAAAAGGCGTGATGTTATGTAATATTTTACATTTGTCACAGTTTATTTTTCTAGATCTTGACTTTTAGTGAGGTGTGAAGAAGCTGTGAAACAAAGAAAAAAAAACAATGATAATAATTATAAAATATAATGAAATAACCAAAAATACATTGAATTACCCTATGAATTAAAGCTAATGCTGGGATAAATATTATTATATTGTATATAGAGATATACCTATGCATCATGTACCTAATATAAAAATGTGTACAGGAATAATAAATTGATTAACAATAGGTTAAATCGTTAAGTTTCGTAGGATCCTAAGTACGACAGCGAACAATTTTTAAAATCTTTTTGGGTCGCTAAGATGAACTCTTTTATATGGCGCCAAGACTCCTTATCTTCATCCAGTTTAGTTTTTATAGTAGTAATAGCATGCCGCCATCTATTTATCGGCATTTTTTTTTATTTCTTCGACATCATATATTTTTAACTCGACGTAATATTTTCCTTCTTTCGTCTCACTAATTTGCCGTGAATAGCCCTTCCGCAGCCTTTTCGTAAAATAAGAATGTATAGGTGGGACATTACCCGCTTTGGTAGAGCTCATAGCACATTCATTCTTGTCAACGTCTTCGTCACCGAATAAGTCATTGGCCGTAACGCATGCTGGCGGAGAAATTGGGGAGATAGTTGGTTTGGACTTTTTCGAACTAGATCCTTCACTCGACTTGCCGGGTCGCTCTCTCTTCATTTTCTTGTCCTCCGACTTCCCCTTCGGCTTCACCTCCGCTTCAGAATCGTCGCTGGAGAGAAAGAGATCGTTGGCGAGTAGCTTCGACCTGTGTATAAATAATATATTATTAGTGCACTGTACTCGATAATTTTATTTTCTACATATGTAGAGGTATAGGTGTTTATGTTAATTAGGTTTCGTTATATCTCTAAATATTTCTATGTATAAATCTAATATTAAAAATTATAAAAATATATGAACAACAAATACAATGCTTGGTATAGGTACAGACACATAGTCCTAACGTCAAACTAGAATATTCTATCTATGCTACAGAGATAAGACATAATGATCAGATTAACTAAATGTATGTCACAGTTAGACTTGAAACGTTACGAGAATGGAACCCTCGACTGTCCAATCTTTCATAAGCAGTCATAATTATCATTGTGTTATAGTTGAAATAAATTTAAATAATTATGTAACTGGTACTTAGTTTTCATTTTTTTTCAACACAAATTAGCATATTTGATCTGTGCAGGAATCGAACCTGCATCACAATATTGGCGGTCAACATTCGAATACTTGAATATATCAACTAATACATTGCTCTGACCATTTAATAGTTATTTAAATGATTATGAATAGATACTTACATTCTTGATAGGTGTTTAGACAGGTAGCTTGATCAGGAGCTCAGAGAGTTGATCCGTTGTAGAGAGGATTCGTTCCAGAGAGGAATTGTACCGGAGACTAATTTGCTATGCGTTTTTATAGGTCTAAAATCACATCATTCAATCCAAATTTGTAAAACTGCATACTTGCAAAAATTGCATACACGAGCGTACAAATCTGAGCGGTTAAGGTTTTAATCTTAGAGTTATTATATAAGATGGCTTTTACCCATGGTCCGCGTTAGTTTTAAATTATCCCACGGGAACTTAATACTGAGATAAAAAATCCTATGTCATATTCCAGGTTATGGTCTATCTGTATGCCAAGTTTCATCCAAATCGGTTAAGTAGTTTTAGAGTTTATTCGTTACAAACATACAAAAATACAAATCTTTCCTCTATATAATATTAGTGTAGATTATTATATGTATAGATAGATAATGTAGACGAATGATGAATATAGATACTTACTTAAATAAACAATAGGGGAATTTCATATTTAGAAAAAAAGTTTAAAGATTGTTGTTTTTTACTGAATGTTTTTGACGTCAGGCGACGGTACAAACGCTGCGGTTTGCACGCTCGCATGCAACTTCTAGACATATGGAGAAAGAGAGATATGACTAGTCAGAATCTCATATTTCGGTATGTAAAAATAAGCTTGTATTTATCTTATAATTTTTTCACAATTACTATGATAACTTATTTGTTTTTATGAAATATAGAAGAATTTGAACTATTGTATGAAAACGTAAAACGTGTCGATGCTCACTAATTGTAGGTACCTACTAATAATCAGATCGATTAAGTAAATCTTGTGTTTTATTCCAGCATAGAGGTACATCTAAGCTATTAAAAAAATAAATTAATAACAAAAAACTATTTATTTTTAATCTTTATAATAATAATAGCAGGTAAAACCAGGCTTAATAACTGTATGTCGATATTGATCAATTGTTATGTATGATCCGTCTCCTTAAAAAGAATTCAGCTACGTTGCAAATTCGCTAACGCTGATATACTATTAACATACCATGATTTTGCTTGCCAAATCATTTTAATAAAATGTATGAAAACAATAACCGTGAACAAAAATACAGTAGTATTATTTTGTCGATATATATTTTCGATAAACAATAAAATGTTAGGCGTCGGAATGTCTGCGGTTTCAATTTCACCATACCATTTTTGTATAGATATTAACATCTAACAAAATGTACGATATTGAACTCTATGTATTAAAAGAAGTAATTAAATTTAAAAATATAAAAGGGGGATATAATAAATTGAAATCCATTTCATCTTTGAATCTGATGGTGAAGACTGAATCAGACTGATATAATTGTGGAATGTCGGTAAGTGTTACTTTAATACATTCACTAACAATTTAAAAATGTATTAATATTAACAATAGTAGTAAGTAGCATCATAGCATTAATTATTTCCACATAAGCCTTTATTTCAATCGTAACGTTTGTAGTGTAACTTAAATTAATATTGTATTGTTATTTCAGGACTCGGAGGATCTCTTCAATTTTGTTCCCATGAATCAACCAGTCCAACAAACCACTGGACAGAAGACGCTGGGTCTCGCTCGCAAGAGATCAAAAACAGATCAGACATTCTATCAATTTATAAAGAAGCCTGTTTCTCGTGGAACGAAAATAATAAAAATAGAAATCTATGATACAGACAGTTTTCAAAAATCCGAACAGTCGATGTGTAATTGTGAGGCTGATGTGTGTGTTCAACATGTTGTGAAAACTATATTATACGATGATATATATACCAGTACGAGAGAATTAATTGCCAAAATTCAGGATGACATCGAACCAAGAGTATAGATTTAATAATTTAAAATGTATAGACGTCACCGTTTACCACTTATGTATGTTTAATTTTCTAAAAAAGTTTATGTAAATAATTATAAGTGTACCTATGTAGTAATGAATAGATATCAACTATAAAAATATCAAAGATTGTATATTTAAAATAAAATAATTCAAAATAACATTTTTTTATTAACTCATTCTTATACATGTAATAAATAGCCACTGCACTACGTACCTAGGTATATAAGGCAGCGCAATGGACAATAGCGAGAGCATTCCATATTATCATATTCAATAAGTATGATCTTTTTATGATTATTACTGCCATGCCTGCTATCTTAAAATAATATGTGAATAGAAGATTAAAATGTGGAAAATAGGGTATCCAGATCTCTGATCTGGATGCCCTATTTTCCAACTACTGAGGGGGCCACTACTAACTAATTAGTGATGTTAGTACAGACTAAACATACATGTAACAGTTATAAAAACGCTGCTCTTGTGCTAACAAGAATTTAAGAACAAGCAAACCAAAATATAAAATAATAAAATCTAAGGTTTTGGTAAATAGCACTTAGGGGCTGATTCTGGACATCATGCATGGCCAATAACCAGTATACAGTACTTTACGTTATGCTGTTTAAACTTATTTCCAGTATCGTATCCGTATCGTAAGCTGCAAATAGATTTCAACAGTAATTTAAAATGCATAAATCTCCTTGGCTCAGTCGGTCCGCTAACTGGATTCCCCCGGGTTCCAACTTTCTGTTTTATGAATAGGTAATCGTTTGCGATACGATATCTGGTGGACAGAGAACGTATTTATCTCTGTCCAGAATAATAATGTTATTATGATAGCTTTCAGGATATAGATAGACTTCTAGATGTGATAGGGCAGTTCATTTGTCGTGATAGTATTTGGAATTCATAGAAAATGGCCAGGTGTGAAGCCTGGAGTATCTTTAGGCAACGTGCTTGTTTTGCCGGGCGCATGAATGTGATGAACGTTAAAGAAGTATCTAAGGGGAAGGGGAAAGCGTGCTCTGTGGTTTCAGCCCACACTTATGATCAAAATGTTTTCTTAATTACTTCAAAACACTCGATTAAGAATACACAAAGAAATTCCAAATTAGAAAACTTTATTTCAATGAAATCCATTTAAAATCTTCTTTGACTTATGCAAATAGAACTGAAATGTAAACAGACCTCCCTCGCTAAGATTTTGTTTCTGATGCAAAGCACTCTATAAACTCTACAAAATGGCGGTAAACGGATCCTAAAAAATCACTTAAAAAGAAATGGAGTGACACCTATCACCCCCATTCGTCACGCCGTGTCAACAGTCGTGTGAAACATCCCCTATTTTACATTTAATTGCATTTCTTTGTCGATCTCCCTGTTAATCTGGATGCACCCTTATCCTTTGCAAACTCCAGTTTATTTTGGTCTCCCACCCTCCTCTCTGAGTACAACCTCCGCGGGTATAACAGGGGAAGTTAAGGGTTTTGGAAGGGGTCTTGGTATATTGGTAATAGTCTAGACGATGTTTGATATCGAAAAGTATGTGTTAGCCAATGTTTGCGGACACACTCAGTTCGATTGCGTGTGCTTAATTTTTCGTGAAGTAGTGTTGCTATTAAATCTGGCGATGCCGGAAGATATTTATTTAGGTGGTTCTTGATTTTTCTCCTCTAAATAGGAAGACTTTTTAGGAAGGGTATATCACAGTGCGTTTTATTCTATTTTTGTCTGTACCATGAAATGTAAACCGTCTAAAAACTTTGTTTAATCTCTTGTCGAACAATTTAGTTATCGTATTAACTTTCACGTGACCAGAGGGCTAGCTTCGGACAGAAAATAAGCATTGCTATTCATCTAGGCACTGCTGAGAACGTTCCTTGGTGATAGTGATGCGGACGATTACTTGATCGCTTATTAATTAAGGGCATTATTTTTAGTTTCTTATGTTCTATGGTTTAGTTGTATGGTATGGTTTAGACTACACGGTTGGTGCGGTGGCTGAGCAACTGGCCGCCGTGCAACGTGTCGCGGGTTCGATTCCCGCACGGAACAACTCTTTGTGTGATCCACAGATTGTTGTTCCGGGTCTGGGTATCATGTGTATATGAACTTGTATGTTTGTAAACGCACCCACGACACAGGAGAAAATCCTAGTGTGGGGCAACGTTTTTTTAAAAACAAGAAAAAAACAAGAAACAAGTTGTAGTTAATTATAAGTTGCAAATATTTATGTAGTTATATATCATTTATTTATTAATGACATAACATAACTTCACGCCTTTTATCCCCGAAGAGGTAGGCAGAGGTGTACATTACGGCACTTAATGCCACTGTACAATGTAATACCCACTTTTCACTATTTATGTCATGAGTCCCATGTAATAGGGGGTGAGCCTATTGCCATATACCGGGCACAGACTCCGTGCTACTTCTGAGAATTTTAAAAACCCAGTAGTACTTTGCCCGACCCGGGAATTGAACCCGAGACCCCTTGCCCGGTAGTCACACTTGCGTCAACTCGGCCAACGAGGCAGTTACAATGACAACGTGGGTATAACTTATTGAAAGAATATACCTTTTAATTGTAATATTTTTTTCTGATGGTAGGTATGACTACGGTGTTTATTATCTATACATACATAACATCACGCCTTTTATCCCCGAAGGGCTAGGCAGAGGTGCACATTATGCCACTGTACAATGTAACACCCACTTTTCACTATTTAAGTTATGAGTCCCATGTAATAGGGGGTGAGCCTATTGCCATATACCGGGCACAATTCCAGACTCCGTGCTACTACTGAGAATTTTTTAAAACCCAGTAATACTTTGCCCGACCCGGGAATCGAACCCGAGACCCCTTGCCCGGCAGTCGCACTTGCGACCACTCGGCCAACGATGCAGTCATTATCTATACCCTAACGGTTTTAAACGTTTAAACTGTCAAACACCGCGCGGTCACCGGTGACTGCAACCTATTGTTCTTTAATTGTGTCTATAATGATGGTACTCAAAGGGTTAAAACAGTCTATATTCTTACAGGAATTCTACCAAATTACCAAAGTATTCGAAATTGACAAAAACGTTTTTAATATAAATCTTTCAGTATACCTTTCAACAAAAATCCATTTGTAATTATTTTAATGAAACAATCCGAGTCAATCGGTTTTTTATTAATAATTTGATTTCGCCCGAAGCTAAAACTTGTTAACGAAGCCCACTCGAACGGATCGCTTATTATTTAAAAAGTTTCCATCGAATCATTCACAGCGCTCCCTTTATTAAATTCAATTAATCGTATTGCTATAAAATATATCCTATTCATTTCGTTTTTACTGTTTTCATTTCGGTAGATGGAAGTACCTATATACTATTATCTATACCTACTGTCGGAATACGGAGTTATTTTATAACGTTCATATAGATTTTTATAATAACTATCGTGAGACATACTAAATTAAGTAAAAACGCGGGTTTCTCACGTTAATATACTGAGAAAAGCTCTACTAGTTTCGAACTACGGAGGGATCAGTGAGCTGCGCGACGTCGCCGCGACCGCGCACGCTGCTCACGAGGAAGAACCCCTCTGTGGTTCGAAACTAGTAGAGCTTTTCTCAGTATATAAACGTGAGTAACCCGCGTTTTTACTTAGTTCACATAGGTGCTCAGAGGACTGTATTACTAACATTATCATACACAAACAACTTTTCAAAGTTAATTAGATTTTAAGTATATTTTTTCAAAAAAGTTGTTATATCTCTATTTACTGTGCTTTAATATACTTTATGGTGTGTGTGATCTACGAATTATACTTTATTTACCAGTAGATACATATTATAACTAGCTACTTCCGCGCTTCACACGCTCTGCTCAGTTCTTATTGGTTGTAGCGTGATGTTTTATAGCCTATAGCCATCCTCGATAAATGCGCTATCCAACACGAAAAGAATTATTCAAATCAGACTTGTAGTTACGGAGATTAGCGCGTTCAAACAAAAAAACAAACTCTTCCGCTTCATATAATAGTAGAAGAAAATAAGATAACACTAACCATTTAGAAAGAATTATAGAAGATATTTGAGTAACGACGTCTTAAGAACTACTAAAAACCAACTATAACCCAATCAAAACACTCAACTCAATTCAAAATGTCTCCGACACCTACAGCATCCTACATGCAATGTACCCGTCGCCATTCTCCCGAGTACAATCACTCACGGATGACGTCACAACCCTATCGCGCCTGCACACGCAATGCATTCACTGAGTTTAATTGTATTTAATCGTCCTACTGCTTTTGTTGCCAAGAATAGAAAGGGTTATGATTTATTTTGACTAGAGCTGGCATATGGATGGATTATTCTTGATAGTGTGTTGTGTTTTAGACTTTATCGTTGTGGTTTTAAAGTTCATTTCAAATGTTGTTTGTGTTTGGTTTAAAAAGATTGTTTAAAGTAAGACTGTTATGTAATAGTTACGATTATGACATGGTACCTTTTATCTACCAACTTTGATATTGTTCAGGTAATTAATAAATGTATTGAGTATCCGTAAGCAACCTTTCTTTTTAATTCAGTAATCGATATGTCATCGGTACTCGTTGTTTTGATAATGTGGTAAGTGTGGGAGAGGCATGCCTCGGCACGAATGGGCCGGCTCGACCGGAGTGATACCACGGCCTCGCAGAAAACCGACGTTAAGCATCGCTTGCGTTGTGTTTCATCGTGTGCGGTAGCCGGAGGCCCATTTACCCCCCCCCCCCCTTTCCTTGAATCCCGAACGTAACGCCTCTGGTGTTCCAGATGTCCATGGGCGACGCCGATTGCTTACCATCAGGTGATCCGTCCACTCGTTTACTGGGTTATCCGATAAAAAAATTTCGTATAACCTCACGCGTTACTAATTCTACCTATATTTAGTACAAGGTTCACCGCATCATTCACAATCAAAATAAAATCAACCTATGAAAAACTTGACTCGAAAATTGTAACCAGGCTGCATTTCAACCCCCCAAGCAACTACCGGGGTAAGCTATACCAACATGACCTAACTCCCTTCCCAATTTACGTGTAAACGCGGTTATTCGGTTATTTGGTTATGCCCCGACACCTAACCAGTCGTCAATGAAGGTAATCATCGGACGACGACCTCAAGGGGAATGACTGATCAATATTTTCCCGTCTTTCATTCCATTTTGACAGATTTCGATGGGTCATTTCGGTGACAGGTGAATGTAAGATGAATCGTCGGGTTTTAAAGTTCATTTTTCATCTTAATTTTTGTTTTTTTAAACGTATTTCTGCCTCATTTGTGTCGTGTAAGTATTTGTAGGTAGTTCGTTGTAGTTGTCGCAAAAGCAAGTCTGAACAAAATTGTTTTAACATGTGTTAAAAATATTTCGTTATAAAAAAACTCATGTTCTAATAATAACTACGAAGTATACAAAAAGCCCTATTAATGATAACAACGTTTTATCGAAAGTGTTTAAAAGCTATTAAGTAATTAAATCATTATCTATGATTGCTTTCATTAAAGCCGAGTCATCTATTATACTGACCCATTTCCCGGTTAAATAATGTAGAAGCAACGTAGTAGGTCATGTGAGTATTATTATCATGGAATTTTTAATATACTCACTACAACAATGATGTATAAAACAGGAGGATTTTACTGTTTTTTTTTTCAATGGAACGTTTTGGAATTGTTTTTTTTTGTGTAAACCTACCAGACCTGACCATTCACTGCATCTCCTGTAACCAGGTCGAAAAGAAACCAGAATTGGCTGTCTCAGGGTTCTTTGTTGCTTGTCTCTGCTATTCTTTGTGGTATCAAGGAGATAGGCACGTCGCGTCGCGTTCTGTGCGCACCTCAAGGAGCCGTCAGACCAACACAGATGAGGCCCAATAGGGCTGATGGCCGTTGCGTAGCCGGAACTTAACGGGTTGCCGGGGCTTCAGCTGGAAGAGCAGGAGTAGGAACGCGGTGGTTTTTAGTCAGTAAGAATCTGGCACTCCCTCCCGCCTCACACAAGGTGAATCATTGGATGATATTCCCCACTTAAAAAAAAGATAGGACAAGTGATGTTAAAATTCCTAATAGCACCACGAATTTTGGAACTGTGCCCAGTGTGATATTAGGCGTCGCCTCTTACTTCTTGACAATTTCCTAACTAGGTTGGGGTCAACATTGAACCCTAACTAGTTTGAACTGCATGGCTGTATTTTACATAGAGCATCTAGGAAGGAATTGTAGAACTTGAGAGGAGTCCTTTCATTATTATGACGGTCCACATAAATCACTATGAAACTTAGGCAGTTCAGTCACTCTAAACAAAATTAGGACGCTAGTCGAACTAGTATAAGATCGACAGTGACATTCGACAAACTTTGATCATATCAAAACTTAATCGAACCCGTTTCTTAACTTTTCTTCTATTTCATCATTTCGGCTAAAAGGAATGCGTGAAAAAAAGAAAGCGCTATTCAAAAGCGTTCAAAGCAGAGTTAAACATAAATATATACTATACTTAACTACCAAACGGACACATCAACACATTCATTCATGTATTGTTTCAGACTATTAATGATTAAATATGCAACAATACACGCCATACATTGACATCCAACCCACAGTCGTCACATTAAATATTCAATTGTTACACAAGTCCAACTCAAGTCAATTTACCTGTAATTCTCGTAATCGCTTCAAAACTGTCATCTTTCTAATAACTGGTTGTCACTTTTAATAGGTTCGAAACTAAAGTCGTTTGATGTTAGTTTGATATTCTTCCTTTAACTTGAGTAGAAATTAATAACAATGTTTTACAATGTTAATTACACTTATTTAATTAACGTACAAGTAGTTTTAAAAGTGCCTTATAATGTCAACAATTACATGAATTAGAATTTCATGCAACCAATACCTTTTGGTATTGGCTTGTAATTTTGCGTAGTCCATAGTTGGATTCTCGTCTACACACACTCGGACCAATTCGAAATTTGCACCAGCACCAGTTTATAAATTAATAGAAATATATAAAATATGTTTCTTGACAAAAAGGTTTACATTACATATTTATATGGCTCTGGACCCCACACTAGGATTCCCTGTGTCGTGAGGCCCCGTCTCTTTCAGTCAGCAAAACATTATAATACCTCTACAAATGAAAAGAAAACTAAAAAAAAAAATTTCTTTCTAGAAGCGAAGTTACGTGTTGTTTCTGACTATAATATTATTATCTGTTGTCTGATTTTTTTTTATGAGATAAGTCGGTTAACAAGCAAACAAATGGTAAGCAATCGGAGTCGCGCATGGACACCTGGAACATCAGACGCGTTACAAGTGCGTTACCGGCCTTTTGGAGATTACGACTTTGAGGATTGTTGGATATTCAGGGATTGAGGAGATGGGGGAAGGGGGAAAGGGTGGGTGGTTATTGGGCCTCCGGTAACCTCACTCACACGATGAAACCCAACGCAAACGTTGTTTCACGTCGGTCGACTCCAGTCGAATCGGCCCATTCGTACCGAAGCATGGCTCTCCCACACTTAGTGCTTTTGTGATATACGCAAAAAGCAAGAATGTATTTTATATAAACGCCATTATTTCTGACGTACATTTTAATCCACAATGAAAATCTTTCATAATCGTGTAAGTAAACACTTCGGACGGTCGAATTCTCGAAAGGGGTGGCCATGCCTTGGGGCTGTTGTCAAGGAAATTGCATTCTGAACCCAAAACCCCTACAAGGGGACCTCACTACAACGGGACCCTATTTATAACTGCTTAAACTAGGAATTGGGTACCTACATAAGTATTCTATTTATATGTATAGAGAATTTGTTTGTCGTATCAACATTGACTGGTCAGTACCTATTTCTTATTTACTTTAATCTATCCTTGGTAGCTAAACGGAGACTGTGAGTGATTCTGGCTACGGGGGATGACAGTTAATTCATGACTCCATTACTTACTGTAACTTATGAGTTACAAAAAAAATGCCACTGTACAATGTACGAGTATGTATGCATACTCGTACATTGTACAGTGGCATTTTTTTTAAGAGAGGATAATCATCGAATGTCTGCTCCTGCCTAGGTGAGGCGGGAGGGAGTGTCAGACTCTTACTGACTAAAAACTACCCCGTTCCTTCTCCTGCACGTCGAGCCGGAGCCCCGGTTACCCGTTAGGTTCTAGTGCCGTACCTAATGTGCACCTGTGCCTAGCCCTTCGGGGACAAAAGGCGTGATGTTACGTTATGTTATGTTCTTCCAATAAAAAAATGCAAGTCTTGAAAATGCCTATAGTGTGCATTATACCTTAAAGCTCTAGTCTACAGAGTACGGACATTGCGTAGTTCAAAGTCTTACTACAAAACTAATGACCAATGTGATATACATTCATAAATACAGACTCTAACAAACTTAGTAATTTGCAATCGATTATCAACTCTACCGTACTTTATATTGGGACTCTATTTACTATATAATAGCTAAGTGGGTCAATCTTGAACATTTAGTTAACTCAACTGCGAGTAGTAGGTACTCGGGGAAAATGTAAATTCAAGGAGGTAGTTTTTCGACAAAGGTCACTTGAGATCGTAAAAGGATACACTTATGTTACGCCATGCCTTGATTGGTAAGTTATTTACTTTTTATACAAAACTAGCTGTGCCTACGACTTCGTCCGCGTGAAATAGTAATTCACAACTTCTCCCTCGTAGGGTAGGATAGCGTGATAACAATGTAGCCTATTTGTTAACCCGACCTGTTAGTAATATTCATGCGACATTTGAAGTAAATTTATAAAGTGTTTTTTGAGTTCAGCCCGGACATATATACAGACAAACAGACAAACATTCTAAAAACCATATTTTTAGCTTCGGTATCACTTGCAGATCAAACCCCAAAAATTGATTTTTTTAAATATTCAATGTACTGTTTCCAATTTCCTACAATTTTATAATAGTATGTGTAGATAGATAATAATTCAGATTTATTATAATCGGTTCATGTATTTTATAATAAATATGGTTTTCGGTTTTTTGAAAATTTCGCAGTAACAGTACGTAAGCTGGAATCGTACCTGATGTTTGGCCATAGTCTGATATATGAAATTTTCTAAGATCTTGGATGGAACTCTTAACATAATTTATGAAAGTGAGTATCATATTTTAGTCGTGCCTTGCCCTTTAGGGATGTCACGGAGAACCTAACGGGTAACCGGGGCTCCGGCTCGGCGTGCAGGAGAAGGAACGGGGTGATTTTTAGTCAGTAAGAGTCTGACACTCCCTCCCGCCTCACCCAGTCTGCTCCCAGACATTCGATGATTTTCCCCCCTTAAAAAAAAGCCCTTTAGGGATTCAATGGTACGACGTGTTATAGCAAAAAAAAAATCGAACACTACCTAAATTTTAATGAATCACACTAATATTATAAACATGAATGTTTCTTTGTTTGAATGTTTGCCCGTCAATCACGCTGAAACTACGGAACGGATTTTGATGAAGTTTGGTATACAGGGATATGGGCTGATTTAGGTGATAAGTTACCTTTTATCCCGATCAAACGCTCCCATGGAATAAAACAGGAATCATATTCTACGCGGACGAAGTCAAAGGCAACAGTAGGTATACAATATAAGGAAAACTCAAGGATTCCTGTTACTTACTTTTTGTTTCTGAATTTGATGAATGACTAACTCATATATTATTTTATTTGTATATTATTTCGATATCTTTGTCTTTATACGAGTACCTACATTATTACTTACTCGTGTAACGTAGATATACTTGACTTGAAACCTTGTCAAAGATTTTTAGTCAGTCATTTTTTATTTAGTGTGTCGTGAAGTAAAGATTTTCTATTTGGATTTTTTACATAACATAACATTACGCCTTTTATCCCTGAAGGGTTAGGCAGGTGCACATTACGGCACTTAATGCCACTGTACAATGTAACACCTACTTTACACTATTTATGTTATGATATATTTTCTGTTTAGAGTTAGATAAATAAATTATTATCACACTTCTGCCAGTGGCTATGCCCCCGCGTTCTCTCAAATTTCAACCCTTTCCCTTCAGCCGTTATGACGTGATTGAGTATCAGATACACACAAACTCACTAACTTTCGCATTTATAATAATAATTAGATTTTAATTAGTTTAGTATTTCATCATCAACAGCCTATAAATGCCCACTGCTGAGCAAAGCCTCCTCTCACACGGAGAAGGTTAGAGCACCAATCGCCACGCTTGCTCAATGCGGGTTGGCGATTTCAAACTTATAATTAGAAATTATAAGTCCAGGTTTCCTCACGATTTTTTTCCTTCACCGTTTGTCAGTGGTGTCTAAATAATCTTAGAAAGTACATATAACTCGGAAAAAGTCACATTGGTACTTGCCGTTGGTAGGTTTCGAACCCGCACCCTCATGCATGAGAAGTGGGCGTCTTAAACCTCCGGGCCACCACCACGAGTATTTATCATGTTATAATTACAAACCTTCTCTACCTATAAACACAATGATGAACTATAAAAATTGTTAGAAGCACTCTGTATTCGCACATACAAGATTTTAAAAGAATAAGTGGTATAACAAGTGAAAAATGTAGTAAGTAATACAACTGCATTTCACTCCCTAGAAGCTTACTGAGGCGATGACGTCATTTATTTATAATTTTAATAAAAAAAATATCAAAACCACGCCTTTTCGTGACACACAATCATCACAGGGATGCATAAATGAATAATTTCAGACAAAATATGACAAAACCGCAATGTAAGGGATTTACAAATACAATTTTCTACCAGGGAAGCAACGATCACTGCTTATCAAAAGAATTTCGTGTGACGCCGACGTTTTCAAATAGAAATAAAATTGATTTGCGTCAATAGAAATGTGGCAGTTGGATTTACAGTGAGAAAAGAAAATGTACGCTTTGTCGGCATTTGTCGTTTGATTTCGCATTTATTTTACTGCCACAGAATTTCTGTATCGTAAGACAATCATGTTGCACGGAGTATTGGAAAGGATTTTTACTAAATTGATAATATTTGTGTACTTATCGTATCGTTGTTCATAATTTTAGTATACATTACTAGGACGACGTCTTTGAACTACCAAATAAATGAATTTAATAACAAAGATGTAAGTCCTTTTCGAAAGATAGATAAATAAGTAGGTTCCAGAATCAAACAAGAACTTAATAAGAAGTTAATCTCTTATTATTGTCACGGAGAACTTAACGGGTTACCGGGGCTCCGGCTCGACGTGTAGCAGATGGAACGGAGTGGTTTTTAGTCAGTAAGAGTGTCAGACATTCCCTTCCGCCTCACCCAGGCGAGAGCAGTCATTCGGTGATTTTCCCCCCTTAAAAAATCTCTTATTATTACCTAAACTTCACAATATTCTCTATACATCATGCTCATCAAACTGTAAAAGAAGAAATCAGCATAGAACACAATTTTCACTTAAACCTGCAACTCAAAGTAGTCCATTACTGGAAAAACATTCATGGATCTCACTCTCTCAGAAACTACTCTCGTGGAACGATAAAACCGCGGGAAGTAACCAATAAAAATGCATTTCAAAAGTCAAACGCTAGCTAGCTAAGTACTGGCGGAAATGGAACTGACTCGGCGAAGATTTTCGGTTTGCGGCGGGAAGAATTGCTAATTAGAAGGAAATAAACTGTTGGGCGCGAACATGAAATGGCGGGAACGTTCGGATGTTCAAAATGGCGGGTGCATTTTAAATAGAGAATACGTTATTGTTTATGTTTTTAAATATAAGCTAAATATTTTTTTTGTTTTTTTTTTTATTGTAAGGTTTTATTTATCTTTTCTGGGCTGTTGATGGGTGTGTTTAGATCAGAATTATCTTGGTTTTTTGTGGAGTGATAGATTTTGTAACAATAAATCCCATAGATAGACTACAAGCCTCTTTTTCTTTGCCCCCTGCGGTGCCCGACGCGGGCTATAGCGACGGCGACGATGACCTCGTCCCAGAGGTGACCGAGGCAGAATTGAGAGCGGCGGTGCGCCGGATGGGCGCCAAGAACACCGCCCCAGGACCCGACGGCTTGCATGGCAAAGCATGGGTCCTGGCCTCAGAGGCTCTCGGGCCTCGATTAATCGGTCTCTACAGCGCATGCTTGGAGAGAGGCCAGTTCCCGCTTCTCTGGAAAGCGGGCAAACTGGTCCTCGTGCGGAAGACGGGGCGCCCTGCGGACTCTCCGTCCGCATACCGGCCCATAGTGCTGCTCGACGAGGTGGGGAAAGTCTTCGAAAGAATCATTTCGAACCGCCTCGTCGCGCACCTGACGAACATTGGGCCGGACCTGTCGGACGGCCAATTCGGCTTCCGCAGAGGCGCTCTCCACGGTGGACGCCATCATGCGCGTTAGGGACCTCACGACGGGGACTGCAGTGTCCGGGGGTAGAGTCGTGGTGGCGGTGTCTTTAGACATCGCCAACGCCTTCAACTCCCTGCCCTGGAGCTGCATCTTGGAGGCACTCCGATATCATGGGGTGCCTACCTACCTCCGTCGTGTGATCGAGGCTTACCTGACGGACAGGTCCGTCAGCTACCCCGGTCACCGGGGCGAGTGGAACCGGCGAGAGATGTCACGCGGTGTTCCACAGGGTTCGGTTCTGGGGCCGCTCCTGTGGAACATCGGCTATGACTGGGTGCTGCGCACCGACCTCCCGAACGGCGTTAGCACAATATGCTACGCCGACGACACGCTGGTGCTAGCGCACGGGAGGTCGCACCAGGCGGCGGCCGATTTAATGGCGACAGCGGTTGCGACAGTCGTTGAAAAAATCCGGCAGTTGGGACTCGAGGTGGCGCTCCACAAGTCCGAGGCCATGTGTTTTCATGGCCGCGGGAACGCGCCACCTCCGGGTGGGTCCCAAATAATGGCGGGAGGGTTACCATCGGCGTCGAGACGACGATGAAGTACCTGGGACTCGTCCTCGACAGTCGGTGGAACTTCGTGGAGCACTTCCGACGTTTGGCTCCAAAGTTGGCGAGGGCGGGGGCTGCGTTTAAGCGCATCCTCCCCAACCTCGGGGGCCAAACGCCTCCTGCCGGAGGTTATACGCCGGGGTCGTGCGGTCCATGGCCCTCTACGGCGCCCCTGTTTGGGCGCCGAACTTGTTGCGGCGTCCTGCTCGGACGCTGCTCATGTCACAGAGGGTCATGGCGATCCGAATGATCCGCGGATACCGCACGATCTCTGGGGAGTCGGCGAACCTCCTTGCCGGATTACCGCCGTGGGATCTGGAGGCGAAGGTGCTCGCGCGCGTGTATAACATGCGCGCGGAGGCACGTCGCCGGGGCGAAACTCCGCTGCCGCGCCAAATAAGTGCGTGGCGGGATGAGCTCCGGCGCGATCTCATGGCGGAATGGCAGCAACGACTGTCGCAACCGGGGGCTGGGCTCGCTGCCATTGCAGCGGTAAGTCCCCTCTTTGAGGAGTGGCTTGAGAGACGCTACGGCGTCCTCACCTACCGCCTGACGCAGGTCCACCGGACATGGAAGTTTCGGGAGGTACCTGTGTCTGATGGGGCGGGAGGAAACGCCCGGGTGTCATCACTGCGAGGACCGCCCTGAGGACACGGTGGAACACACAGTGGGAGAATGCCCTGCGTGGGCTGAGCACCGCCGTGCCCTCAGGGAAGTGATCGGCGATGGCGACCTCTCGAGTCCGGGCCTAGTGCAGGCCATGATGCGGAGCGAGGGGGATTGGGATGCCGTCTCCTCCTTTTGCGAAGCAGTCATGCTAGCTAAGGAGGAGGCGGGACGCGTGAGGCAGCGAAGCGCTGCCTCCTCGCAACCCAGCCATCGCGAAGGACACACCGGGCGTCGGGGATCGCGAGACGATCTCCGGCCACCGTAAGCGCGGGCCTGCGGACGGCGAGCATGGGTGGCTCCCCGTCCGACCAGAAACAGACCCGAGCGTACGGCGCGTCGCGTTCCGCGCGCGCCTCAAAGAGCCATCAGACCACCACAGATGGGGTCCAATAGGGCCGATGCCGATTCGGAGTCGCGGAGAACCTAACGGGTAACCGGGGCTCCGGCTCGACGTGCAGGAGAAGGAACGGGGTGGTTTTTAGTCAGTAAGAGTCTGACACTCCCTTCCGCCTCACCCAGGCGGGAGCAGTCATTCGATGATTTTCCCCCCTTAAAAAAAAAAAAAAAAAAAAAAAAAAAAAAGCCTCTTTTTCTTCTTTAATACTACGTTAGGCTACGTTCATAAGCACAATACTAATTATACGGGATATAGAGGCGGTACGGTTTTAGTGCGGTAAATCGATTGTAGACACTATAGGTATTATACCTCTAATACTAGTGTTTGAATCGATTAGTGTATCGATAACAGTTTCGGTGTTCATATTGAATAGGAATAGACTACAAGCCTCTTTTTCTTCTATATTATTTCAAGATCTATTTCATAAAATCCCAAATAAAAATATGGGAACAAAACCCACACAGATTCCACTACAAATGCGTAACTAACAGACGTCCAATTTGGCGCACAAACTCCGAAACTCTCAAGTATCTGTGTCCCTGATATACGTACAGGCAATTAGTAGCTCGATCTATCAAATGGTTCAAGTCAGTGCACTACACTGTGACCCTTTGGAGACACGTCAGAGTAAATATTTTGACGCAAGGACTGTATACAGACTCTGTTGTGGTTTGAGCGAAATTGTGCTGTACCTCTATTGTAGGTGTGTAAATGCTCGCTAGTTGGTAGATGTGTTTGTGTATATTGTTATAGAGACACTTTCTACTTAGAATAAGTCAATGATGATTTGATTTTACTATAACATTACATCACGCCTTTTATCGTGGAATGGGTAGGCAGAGGTACACATTACGGCACTTAATGCCATTGTACAATGTAACACCTACTTTTCACTATTTATGTTATGTGTTCCAAGTAATAGCCATAGGGGTGAGCCTATTGCCATATACCGCGCACATTTCCAAACCCCGTGCTACTACTAATAATTTCTTAAAAAATATACAGTGTAGTCAAAAAATATACTTTGCCCGACCCGGGAATCGGACCAGAGACCCTTTCGCACTTGCGACCACTCGGCCAACGCGGCAGAGCATAATAATAACATTATGTAGATATATTCTAATTACCATCTAACTATGATATTCAATGTGTTAACAAAATCAATTTTCCAGTGGAAGTTGGTTCATATTAACGGTTGGAAAGTTCACAACTTCAGGTGACGTCATTCCCACCACATACCTCTAGTGATGTGGCCACGTTCACAAGCACAATACTAATTATACGGGATATGGAGGCGGTACGGTTTTAGTGCGGTGAATCGATTGTGGGCACTATACTTTAATACTAGTGTTAGAATCGATTAGTGTATCGATAACAGTTGCGGTGTTCATATTCAATAGGAATTGTGATTAATTAAATTACTATTCATTAGATTCTGCAGTGATAATAAGAAATTAATGTAGACTTTTAGAATGTTTTGTTGGAAGCTCTTTCTTAATTAGAAAATCTTTGACTTAATATCTTGGTATTTTTGTACTCAAAGTATTAGCATTTGGCATATGACATGATACCTACAGCAACTGCACACTGTCATCATCACCAACATTTTTTTTTTAAGTAGGTCAAATCATCGAATGACTCCTCCCGCCTGGGTGAGGCGGGAGGGAGTGTCAGACTCTTACTGACTAAAAACCACCCCGTTCCTTCTCCTGCACGTCGAGCCGGAGCTTCGGTAACCTGGTAAACCGACTCCGAATCGGCATCGGCCCTGTTGGGCCCCATCTATGGTGGTCTGATTTTCGCCAACACTATCTTTGTCTCAGACCTCATCTACATACACAAAATGGCGTACCACAATTTTTACGCTTAGTAAACGGCTTGATGATCACAAAATACAATAAGAATACAGTAAAAGTTCGGTTCAAAAGTACCAAATTTTGGTTTAATTGAAATAAATGCTTTGACTTTGACTTTGAGTAAAATTTGTAATTACCATATCCAAACCAAAATAAATTTTATACTCCTAAAAATAATAACATTCTCAGTGGACAAGTTTCTAGTGCGTTATTTAATGAAGTTAGTTTATTAGTTGTCGCTACCAACGATTTTAGCGTGCTTCACGATATTCACGTAATTATACCTAATACAAATAGTTTGGTAGTAAGTTCACATTATGGTAGTTAGAGAATGAGAAATTATGGTTACTTTGTATTGAATAATCAGATTTAAATGAACTTGATTTTGTTTATGAATGAAGTACAAAACTTTTGAGTTTACATACAAAATGTACATAACACCACGCCTGTCTCCCATGCGAGTAGGAAGAGAATAGACTCTGCCGTTAATCGTAATCATACATTCTAGTGATCCATAGGGAAATGCTACGATTCTAATATACTTCTTTCGCTTCCTCAACATCAGTATTGTATTAGATAAAATTAGGTATATCTTCGCGTTTGGAAGTTGCTTATATACGGCACCAAAATGAATGCTATAGTCGAAACTTTTATCTACGAAATGTAGGTATTTCTTGAGTTATCACGGTTTTAAAAAAACTCTTACAAGAAGGTAAACCTTAGGTAATCTTCTACTAAATAATCTAAGTCTTACATAACTTTGGGAGGTTCGTACATTTATATATAAAAACAAACAGTAACAATTTCCACAGCGAACATTTTTTCATGTTAAAAAAATATTCGATTTCACTTAGCTGGCATAAAAACCACTTTAGACAGACACTCGATAAAATTGCATAAACCTTGAAGGTAGAAGATTTAAGGTTGAGTTTGTTTAGGTGCGTAGTTCAAGTGAGACTGGTCACTGATCATCCACAAAGATTTTGTAGGGAAAATATGAAGATGAAACTTGGCTGGTTGGCTGTTTCGTTTTTGCAGGGTTTGTGAACAAAATTGCCAAAGACAACAATGTTACGGTCGTGAGAACGTGGTGTTTTCTCGATGATGGATACGATTAATCACGTAATATGGCGGTGAAGGGGAAACCCTTGATATTCTGTTGTTTTTCTAAGCAAAATATTATAAGGTATCGCATGTGAGAATGTTGGTGGTTGCTTTTTGAAGTAGGGCAATGGTACATAAAAACTCAGTGAAGAACATTTTTAAGAACATATTTTAAATGATTTCACGATGCTCATAGTTCTTATGATTTACTTCATTGATGTGTAACTTAATTTTTCTTAGTAATATCATTACTTAGATAAGTCTACCAGTATTCAACTATACATTTACGCAACAGTTAGTTGACTGAAAAATAATTAGGTACGAATTTTATACCAATACGAGTGACAAATCCTTGAGAATACCTAAATAGGATTGTTATGTTTAAAAATATCTTCTAATATAAGAAGCATGTAGTCGACAATTAAAGAGTTAAATATCTTACGATAAAAACGAACGAATCTATAACTAAATCCATTCGACCAAACCAAATTCTTAAAAAATATTCCACCTAAACTATTATTTTTTATTAAACCCACTTTCAGCCCTAAAGTATTTATATAGAGCGGTTCGCGCCCAGCGATCAACATCAGTCGTTCGAGAGCCCTCAAGAGCTGTTACAACCCCCACAGTTCCAAGGAGTTTAGCAGATTTTAGGGGTAGTTTTTTGCAGGGTAAACAGTTTATCGCGATTTGTTCAGGCTTACAGGATTGGAAATACGAATGTACGAATGTAGATTTAGATGAAAAATATTTCTCCTTTTTCTTTTTGCGTGTTGTCGTATTGTTTTTGTTTGGTTATAGCTTTCTTTATTTGTATTGGTTGTGGTATCGTGTCGGATATTTGTGATACGTAGATTTTATAACACATTTCGTAATGATATATACGTTTTTTTCTTCTTCTTCTATGTATTGTCTATGTGGAGCACATGAATAAATAAATAAAATACATTACGTAATGATATTTTATTATCAATGACATCACTGTGTCCAGAAACAGAGTATCACTAAAATATCACGCCTTTTGTCCTCGAAGGGGTAACACCTGTAACAACTGTACACCGTAACACCTACTTTTTACTGGGTGAACATATTCCAGACTCCGTGCTACTAGGTACTGAGTTTTTTTACTTTGCCTGACCCGGGAATCGAACCCGGGACCCCTTGCCTGGCAGTCACACTTGCGAGCACTCGGCCGACGAGGCACTCCCTAAAAGTAGATCTTTACAAAATGTTCTTATTTCATCATGTTACATTTTAGAAGCGAATTTGGATCCCACACATTTTAATTAGCAATACAGTACAATGACAACGTCCCGGTCGGGATCAGACGAAAAACGTTTATTTTGTATAAAACCTGCCAGTCATCATTTACTCGGAAATTCTGTGAAATATTTATGTAGCTACTATGATGAAATTCTACAATGTTTTTTTAATAATGTATGTACCTAGTTAAGTGAAATAATATACTGGCACATTATAAATGAATGTTCACGAAACAGATATTAGCTCTTAGTTATTATAAATAGAGATTGGAGTCTGTGCGGTGTCTCCGGTGTGATCTATGGCGGTATTCGGCTATAAATTATAGCCGAGAACATTATTAGGAGTTTGCAGACACGCCACTCGTTTGGTTCGTGAGAAAGGACGGCTATTTTCAACATAAATATATTATACTTCTTGTTATATTCAGCGTAGTAATAATCTTGTCGTTTTGTGTGATTTTGGTTTTTTTCGGGCTTCCTTTTTTATGAGTAAAGTTGTAGGTACTATACTATACTGTATGATAGGGGTTTATTACTGTACAATATACAATTCCAGTCTTCGTATTACTACGAAGAAATATTTGAAAATAACATATATAACACGTTTTCACAACACACGTCACGCCTTTTACCCCCAAAGGGGGTAGACAGAGGTCCATATTATGCCACTGTTCAATGTTACACCCACTTTTCACTATTTATGTTATAAGTCCCACGTAATAGGGGTAAGCCTATTGCCATATACCAGGCACACTACCAGACTTCGTGCTACCACTGAGAATTTTTTAAAAACCCAGTAATACTTTGCCCGACCCGGGAATCGAACCGGAGACCCCTTGCCCGACAGTCGCACTTGCGACCATTCGGACAACGAGGCAGGCATATTTAAAAATCTGACAAGTAAAACCAATGTAATACGGGTTCCGAATAGAAATCTAACTTGAAACGTCTTTCTTGATAGTTGAACTCATGACAATTCACCCAGTGGTCAAAAATATTGTTCTTGACAAACTCAAAGTCAAAGTCAAAATCATTTATTTCAATTAGACCAGGAAGGCACTTTTGAACGTCAACAACAAAAATTTAGAAGTGAAGCTAGTTGACACACCATTATTATCGATGCATTAGTAACCTTTATGAAACTAAAAATAAAATTGAACTAAAGTGTCGTTGTACGGGAAGTATAAAATTTACTTTGCCCTTCAGGGAATTGCAGGCGTGAAGTTATAGCGATGTTAAGTTGAAAGTTATTTATGTACATTTTGCATTTCATAATTTCTAACCCTGCGTACACCCAGGGGAAACAACAAAAAACGCAAATACATATTATGTCATGTGATTAGCGTCAACTAATTACCTAAGTATGTGAACTAGGTAGCTGCGAGTAGTATTGGCAAAAAAACTCTTTCAGTGTCTTATCATTTTTATAAGAACCATCTAAAGTACTACACAACACATTTGACAGAGACCGGGCAGCATTCTTTGATAACCCTGAACTGTTCAATCGGCGATCATCAATGCAAAATTCGATAGACAACATCTTGTAAATGTAGAGAGAGGAGCTTCATAATAGGGCAGTTTCCTAAATTTTATTTTAATGTCCGTCTGGTACATTAATTTAAAACTTTCGACACGTATTTTTTCTTTTGTCACAAAAACAAATGCTTTCGACGATATATTAGTTTGAAATGTCATGTGACGTCACAGCGTGCTACAAAATATAGCACTTAGTGACGTAACGACCTCTCACTCCTAAACTTAACTTCATTTTATCTAAATATTGTAACTTTATCTGAGAAAATAAAACAATACGTGTGTAATATGTTTTCATTATCTAACTAACGGACTAATTACATTTTTTATTTTCTTACCCTGGAAACTACCCTATTCTGTTAGGGAGCGTCCAGGCCCATTAATGTATTAGATCATCATCGTACCACAAGACAATCGGTGAAGCGTCATCGATTCATGGTACTCACCCACACGCACAAAACGCTTCTTATCAAACTTCCTTGTGCGTACTGCTAAGGATTGGAATTCTTTGGCAGAGTCTGTATTTCCTGAAGGGTAAAACCTGGGTGTCTTTAAAGCCCGAGTGAATAGGTTGCTTATGGAACGACGTAATCCATCGTAGACCGCATCATCGCTTACCACCAGGCAAGATAGTGATCAAACGTTGTCCCGTCAAATATAAAGAAATGATTCAGGTTGATTATTACCCGCAATAACATCATTTTACTGGTCATCTTCCAATCGCTAAATCAGCAACAATGACCCCAAAACACTGTCCCCTCTAATAAATAAAACTACAATAAAACAAACATTTAACATACATACAGTACAAACATAAAGATACTTATTGTTAATAAAACAATTTTATTGTCTACCATAAACTGTTGCTTGCATCACTAGTTTATGGGGCCATAAATATAATAGCTTTACGACTCGTTTTGTTAAGTGTAAAAATGTTAACAAGCTAAATTGAGGTTGTGTTTGTGTTAGTTTAGAATGTATATTTTAGATCTTTTCCAAAATTTACACATCAACTGCACTTTTACACATCAATTTTATCAAGCGAACGACGAATTGTTCTATAAACTATGCTTAGAAAAACCGACTTCCATGCCCCGTTTTTAAAGTTAGTTAATAGAGGTATACTAAAAATTTCTCCTAAGTGTAACATACTACAACTTTTCTAAAAACTGCAATAAAATCGTTTCATTAAGTAAAATCGCGGGTTACTCACGTGAATATACTGAGAAAAGCTCTACTAGTTTCGAACCACAGAGAGGTTCTTCCTCATGAGCAGCGTGCATGGTCGCGCAGCTCACTCAATATATTCAGTTTTACTTAATTTAGTATGTCTCACGATAGTTATTATAAATACAAAATCGTTTTAGTCTATCGCAAGATAATCGTACATATACAATACATACTATAAAATATGTAGGTCAAACAGTGAACCTTGTTGTTTGAAAATCGGTAAAAAACACTTTGACTGCCTCGTTAGTCAACTGATCGCAATAGCATTAGAATTCCATCTCAACCCGACTTGTTTTGCTACTGTAAAATAAGGGGTTTTGGGATAGATTTTTGGGCCGGTCAGTATATTATAGGGCAATATTCTACCTCACATTCTATGGCAACAAGCTATCCCATACCTCATGTCGCGGAGAACCTAACGGGTTACCGGGGCTCCGGCTCGACGTGCAGGAGAAGGAACGGGGTGGTTTTTAGTCAGTAAGAGTCTGACATTCCCTCCCGCCTCACCCAGGCGGGAGCAGTCATTCAATGATTTTCCCCCCTTAAAAAAAATCCCATACCTCATGTCATTCAACATCATTATCATTCATCATTTCAGCCATAGAACGTCCACTGCTATACATAGGCCTCCCCCAATGACTTCCAGAGAGACCTAGACCTATGTCATTCATACCTTCAAGCCAATAAGCAAATAGCTTCACTAGAGGACTGACCGATAGATGTTTTAACATTGAAAAGTTCCTTCCTCGTCTAATTTAAATAAATGATTTTGACTTTGACTTTACCATAAAACTCTTTAGGAATCAAAATGCGTAATTACGTATAGTTATTTCCTATTATATAACAGAAAACGAAATTTAATCAATTAATCAGTCCTACAAGCAGAACAAGAGCAACCAATATAATATCAGCTCCTACAAAAAAAAAACAAAAAATAGAGTGATTTCAACGAAACTGGGTCAGAGTTTTCCGATACAGCAATTCTTCCAAATGGTTAAATAATCACTATATACGAACAATATAGTAATGGATGCTAATGGCCGGACGAACAAACACTTTAATATTAGAGAGTGCAGTATGTTGTAATTAGTACAAAATTTGTAATAGGATGACACGTGGGCTCTTTGTTCTATTTTGAATTAAGTGAGATGATGTTGTTAGATATGAAATGTAGGTTATTATTGTGGAAAATAAGTAGCCAGAAGTTTCTGTTTCTTTATTTCACATACGTCACTACTATTCCAGACTACAATCTACATTTTTTTAACTAAACTCGCGGATTGCTCACTTGAATATATTGAGAAAAGCTCTACTATTTTCGAACCACAGAGGGGTTCATTCTCAGTGAGCTGCGTGACATCGCCGTGACCGCGCACGCTGCTTATGAGGAATTGGAACATGCTCTCAAATTCACGTGAGTAACAGACGATTTTAGTTAATTTAGTATGTCTCACGATAGTTATTATAAAAACATACATTTTTTTATATGATGATGACGGTAAACGAGCAGACGGATGATCTAATGGTAAGCAATCGGCGTCGCTCATAGACACCTGGAACACCAGAGGCGTTACAAGTGTGTTACCAGCCTTTTGTGATTAGGAATTTAAGGATTGTCGGAGATTCAGGGATTGGGGAAGCGGGGGCAGGTAATTGGGCCTCTGGTAACTTTACTCACACGACGAAATACGACGCCGTGGTATCACTCCAGTCGAGCCGACGCATTCATGCTGAAGCGTGGCTCTCCCACACTTAACACTCTCCCACACATACTTTTTTGTTCTTTGACTGCACGATTAGCGCGGTGGCTGGGCAACCGCCTGCTGCACAACGTATAGTGGGTTCAATTCTCGCACGGAGCAACTCTGTGTGATCCGCAAATTGTTGTTCCGGGTCTACGTGTCATGCGTATGTGAACTTGTACGTTTGTAAGCGCACCCACGACATAGAAGAAAATCATAGTAAAATAACAAAATTAAAAAAAAACCAACATCGAACGCGTAGCATTTACTCATCACGTAGCAAACGCCTACGGAAATTCGTAGCACACGGCTACGAGCTACAAAGCGAATACAACAGGCGTGCTACGCCACACTATTTTTATTTATTTATGTACGGACACAAACGTAGCTGCATACGTATAAAGTAGAATTTCAAACAAAAGGTAACAAATTCCAGTTTTCACAATAAACCTGAAAACTATTTACTGGAACTGTGTCGTGTTCTGTTAAAACCTAGTTTCAGTTTCATAGAGTACCAACAAGTTATTTCGTTTTCAAAATGTAGTATGTAGTTACGCTTTATAACTGGAAAATAAAGCTGTGTGATGAATACATGAAAAGACGTTTTATTACATGAAATGTTTATATGTACATATGCTTAGTTTTAAATTAAGTAACTGCACGGTTGGTGCGGTGGCTGGGCAACCGGCTGCCGTGCAACGTGTCGCGGGTTCGATTCCCGCACGGAACAACACTTTGTGTGATCCACAAATTGTTGTGTCGGCTCTGGGTGTGATGTGTATGTGAACTTGTATGTTTGTAAACGTACCCACGACACAGGAGATAATCCTAGTGTAGGTCAAAGTTTCTTTTTAAAGAAAAAAAAACTAGAGTGTGAATTTATGCTTGGTATTAATTTGTATTTTACTCTGTTCATTAATTCTTGAAAAAATATATAGTTGTTGAATTTAAGGTTAACTCACACTCAGTTCTTTAACGAAGTCGCCAATGCACACTTTGACAAGTCAAGTCTTTCATTCTTTTATATGTTGGCACATAAGTACAAGTAACTGAATACGTTGATATTCATATCCACCTAATAATGTGGTTACCGGAGGAGGTGAGGTTATCGGAGGCACAATTACCCCCTCCCCAGTCTCCCCAATCCCCAAATCCTTCACAATCCTCAAATTACCAATTCCCAAAAGGCCAGTAACGCACTTGTAACGTCTTGGTGTTTCAGGTGTCCATGGGCGGCGCCGGTTGCTTACCATCAGGTGATCCCTCTGCTCGTTAATACCGGTTTATACCATAAAAGAATATCAATATCATCATACTACCTACCTACTCACACAACCTACGCTTTCCTCGAAAACCTAGAGAGGGAAGTAGATAATATAATTAATTCTACTTTATACCTAAAAATATATATTTTAATATATACCTAAGTACACAGAATTTAAGGTGCCTATTGTTATACACAATTGTATTGAAACTCGGCAGACGGAAAGCGGCATGCAAATAATGAAAGTTCTCCGACGTCACCACGTTCGACACCCCCTATCAGCATTAAGGGTAAGTTTGTTTGGCAAATATAGTTGTTATAGAGCTCACCCTCTATGACAGTCTATAGTTTTGTGTAGGTGTTTATGTAATTATTATCATCATCATCTATAAATGCCCAGTGCTGAGCAAAGCCTCTTCTCACACGGAGAAGGTTTGAGAGTTAATCACCACATTTGCTCAGTGTGGGTTGGCGATTACAAACTTATAATTAGAAATTATAAGCCCAGGTTTTCTCACGAAGTTTTCCTTCACCGTTTGTCAGTGATGTCTAGATAATATTAGAATCACTCAGTGAGCTGCGCGACGTCGCCGCGACCGCGCACGCTGCTCATGAGGAAGAACCCTTCTGTGGTTCGAAACTAGTAGAGCTTTTCTCAGTATATTCACGTGAGTAACCTGCGATTTTACTTAATTAAGTATGTCTCACGATAGTTATTATAAAAACATATTATAGTTTTAACTCATAAAGTCGTAGAATAAATTTAATCAATTATATTAAACGACTTACTCACAATTCTCACTACTCACGTAACTATTGGACGAGGTCATTCTTCAACTAATTTCAAATTACACCAGAGGCTCATACTGCCCGAAGTCATGAGTATCATGCGCAACAACGGATGTGGCGAAGAATTCCTATAATTTTCACAATTAGCTGGTTGCAATATATGGCAATAGGCTCACTCCTTATTACATGGGACTCATAACATAAATAGTGAAAAGTGGGTGTTACATTGTACAGTGGCATAATGTGCACCTCTGCCTACCCCTTCAGAAATAAAAAGCGTGATGTTATGTAGCTGGTTGTAAGTTCAGAAATAATATTCGGTGTATCATTTATATTAAAATATAACCGGTCGCTTGTATTAAATCAAAAATGAATATACGATACCTATATTGTTACGATAAATGTTTTTGTACTGCTTCAAGAATAAGCAGTCGTCTTTTGTGTGGAACCATTAACTTCGGTGTCTTCAAGTCTCAAGTGAACAGGTTGCGTTCTGCATCATCGGCCACATCGTCGCTTACCACAAGACGAGATGTTGGTCAAACGACATCTATCAAGTAGGTATACAATAAAAATCAAAAATACCTGGTAACCTAAGAATATAAGTTCACATTCCCATACAACCGTATTCAAGACCCTTAACCAAAAGCCACTATCATATTTAACCCTCAAACATTCGACAGGCTCTCCCTTAACCCGTCGTCTACACTACGGTGGCTAATTAAAGTTAGCTACACACGGTGCGACCACGTTACTGTTTGCCTACATCTGCGTTTATATCGCACAGTCGCACTTGACACGTGCGCATATAAACAACGAATATGCCAGGAGGAAAGTGGTTTTGGCTTTATATTTAGTTTTGGATTTATATAAATGCGTTGTGTTTTAGTCTTGATGTGTGAAGGTTTCTTATAGATGGTGACTTTTCTAGTTAGGGTGATGAGTTGATTGTAAAAGTTAAACTTCAAACGTCAGCATTGAATATAAGAAAAGTTTAAGCAATAATTTCAAAGCCACATATTAACGAATTACTTCTTTGGGTCCTATTTATTGTTTACTTTAATAAATTATTTATACAAGGTGTAGTTTTGAAGCCTTGTCATTTCTCGGGGGCATGTCACAGAAGTCATATAGGTTCAAAGTAAGAGAAAGTTTCGGTTTTCCAATAGTTAAAAATACGGCTATAATTAATCGTTTAAGTTCGACAGTATTTCAGAATAAGCGACAGCAATGTTTCTTATTGGAGATTTATGGAATTAGAAATAATATCAATTACGTGTTTGAGTATGTGTGTGTTAAGCCGCGTTATAAGTATAACCTCCTCCTTTTTTGAAGTCGGTTAAAAACCAGTTATAAGACGACGGCGTGTAGTTCGCACTTACGGATTTCCGTAATTTCAGAAAAATTAAAAATATTTACCTACAATTTTTTTTATTGTTTCGGACTCAGAATCGATAGCCGAGTTACGTCCTACAAAATGACGCGGTTTTAAAACAACACCTTGTATAAGTACATGAAATAGAAAAACAAGTAAATGAATACACTACATTTTAAAGAGTAGGTAAGTTTCTTTTTATAAACATGTTACCCAGTTAAACGTAGCTTTCAGTAAATAAAATGAATTCGATTAAACTATCAGTAGATATTTGAGGCAAGCCATCTCATTATATGCAAATACAATAATTATAATTTTGTAATCAACCATCAAATTAATTACCAATACTTTGATGCAATTTATCTGATAACCACAAAGCTGAAATACAAATTATAACGCAGCTGAAATTTAACCAAAAACAATTATGTACATACTTATGAGAAATATAATTAATTGTATTTAAAAGTGTTCTACTGAATACTGCAAATAATAACAAGGATAGTTTTATTAAAAACGGAATCCTCTCATAATTGGGTAGTTTCCATCAAAATTAAAAATCTAATTAGTCCGTCACTCAGATAATCAAAAATATTAGACACATATTTTTTTATTTTGTCGTAAAATAAAACAATACTTAGATAAAATATAAAATTCAAAGGTGATTGACTGACTGACTGACTGACATAGTGATCTATCAACGCACAGCTCAAACCGCTGGACAGATTGGGCTAAAATTTGGCACACAGATAGATGTTATGACGTAGGCATTCGCTAAGAAAGGATTTTGATAATTTCCACCCCCAAGGGGGTAAAAAAGGGGATGAAAGTTTGTATGAAACTTTGTCAGTTTTTAACTGATCGGGTTGAAATTTGGCATGCAGATAGATGTTATGATGTAAGCATCCGCTGTGAAAGGATTTTGATAATTTCCACCCCCAAGGGAGTAAAATAGGGGATGAAAGTTTGTATGAGAGTTTGTCAGTTTTAAACCGATCGGGTTGTAATTTGGCATGCAGGTAGATGTTATGACGTAAGCATCCGCTGTGAAATGATTTTGATAATTTCCACCCCCAATGGGGGTAAAATAGGGGATGAAAGTTTGTATGAGACTTTGTCAGTTTTAAACCGATAGGGTTGAAATTTGGCATGCAGATAGATGTAATGACGTAGGCATCCGCTGTGGGAGGATTTTGATAATTTTCACCCCCAAGTGGGTAAAATAGGGGATGAAAGTTTATATGAGCCTTTGTCAGTTTTAAACCGGTCAGGTTTAAATTTGGCATGCAGATAGATGTTATGACGTAAGCATCCGCTTTGAAAGGATTTTGATAATTTCCACCCCCAAGGGAGTAAAATAGGGGATGAAAGTTTGTATGAGACTTTGTCAGTTTTAAATCGATCGGATTGAAATTTGACATGCAAATAGATGTTATCACATAGGCATCCGCTAAGAAAGGATTTTGATAATTTCCACCCCTAAGGGGGTAAAATAGGGGATGAACGTTTGTATGAAGCTTTGTCAGTTTTACACCGATCGGGTTGAAATTCGGCGTGCAGATGGATATTATTACGTAAACGTCCCTTTAGAAAGGTTTTTGAACATTCTCACCCCAAAGTGGGTAAAATAGGGGGTGAAAGTTTGTATGATACTTTGCCAGTTTTAAATTGATCGGGCTGAGACTTTGCATGCATAAAGTTACTATGACATAGGTATCTCTTTAGAAAGGATTTTGATAAATTCCACCCCTAAGGGGATAAAATAGGGAATGAGAGTTTGTATAAATCTTCTTAGCCGTTGAATTTAGAATCATTGAATCTTTTTGAATTACATTCGGTAAAACGATGATTTAGGACCTGGGTAACGTTTGATAGTTTTTTCACAGATGTCTCACGAGAACGGGAACTATGCGTCAATGCCCCAGGACTCTCTAACTCTTAACCACTGAACTTATTCTGGAGAGATTCGGTACAACAATAGTCGATAGAATAGTTTTTATTACTCAAACCTTACGTGATCGGGCACTGTACTGGTAAGATCCCTGCAGGATTATTTATAGGTAAATCTTACTTGGGCACTGAATTGATTCTGGTTAATTCTGTCAGAAGTCATTAATTTACGCGGACGAAGTCGCGGGCAACAGCTAGTACTTAGATAAAACGAATCAAAGGTTAGAAGAAATGAATTTCTACCTATAAAATGTTCATAGAAATGACGTCACGTGACATTTCAAATCAATATATCGTCGAAAGCATTCTTTTATGTAAGAAAATAAAAAATACGTGTCTACTTAATAATTTAAAATACTACCAGACGGACATTAAAATAAAAATTAGGAAATTTCCCTATTGAAGACAAATAGTCGTAAAATATCACAAATACAATTAATTGTGACCATCGCAAAGTGAATAAAATTAATCAACGCGATTGACATTGGAGTTTGGGTCATTAGCAGTATTATTGATGGCGCATACATTTCATATTCCACTGCCTTTGTGCAGAACATTGAGAAATGTATGAATGGAGAGTTAATTTTACCTATTAAAGATACGCGCGTAATTTAAATACTGCTAGTTCATCATAAACCACTACTTTATTTTTACAAGTTTAATACTTATTTAAATTAACTAAAATCGTGGGTTACTCGCGTGAATATACTGAGAAAAGCTCTACTAGTTTCGAACCACAAAGAGGATGTCGCGCAGCTCACTCTCACACGTGAGTAACCCGCGATTTTAGTTAATTTAGTATGTTTGACGGTAGTTATTATTACATTATCTTCATTGTAAATTCAATTACTTAGAATGTCATGTGGAAGTGCGGAGTCTCCTAACACAAGCAATCCATTGCTTAAAAGGTGATCTCCAATAATTTTATGTAATGCCTTTTGTAATTGAAATAAACTTTTTATTTTTATTTTTTATTTTTTTATTATAAAAACTTAATACTTATTATTTTCTATTTCTTTAATTTCCTCGATGTGTATTCATCACCAACAGCCCAAGTTAGATCACAGCTGGCACAAGTGTTTCTTATTTATTTACAGTCACAAAGTGTATTCCTTTTGTACTTAATCCTTGGTATAGAAATGGAAGATAGATGTTAGTTCATAATTGAATTTCAATCTCTTTCTATGATAGACATATTTTATTTAATGCAAGTTGTAACCAACTTCTTAAAAGTCATGAGTAATATAGTTTTCTTTTAATGTAGTGTTGTGAAATCTATATTAACACCACACTTCATCAACCTTTTGCTTTTCGTGATCTTGAACATTCTTCACCCTTCGAAATCGATAACCATTGGTGACAATCAACATCACTACTCTAGAATATAGTTTATACAAACATAAATATGGATCGAAAATCACATTATCATTATTTACTGTTACCTGAAACAGTAGAGCCATAACAACTGACACACTAATGAGATTACTCCAATATTTGCGTACTCTATACAAAGGGTGCTTACATTTGAGAAATTTAAGCGGATTTGTCAAGTTTTGAGGTGTTGGGCGAAATGTTGAAATTATGTGCACCCTTGTTAGCCGGGCTGCGAGTGACACCCTGTGATGGACGCTTTGAAAAATTGTTCCCGGACAGAAACATGGACGAGGGCAAAAAATTAAGGGTTTGTGAGGTAGGTGACGGTCTAGAAGGGACCATGTATGGACGTCATGTGGGATAAAATGCTGTCAGGATTTGGGAAAAATATTTAAATTGCTCGTGGTAACATGGAATCGTTTATTTTGTGTGTTGTTAGGAGGTTTGTGTATGTACGGAGCTAGGAAGTAATTTGGTGTGGAAAATGTGTTAATTACACATCATCTACGGTTATTATTCTCTAGAGTTCAGCCATGGTTAATATACAGTCCGGTCGATTTTAAATACCGAACTACTCAAAAATCACAAATCTCACAAATAAGAACTTGTTATTGGCGACTGGGCTTTCCCAGTTGTACAGTCTATTTTTGTGGCTTTAGGCTTAATTCATTCTGTCTTCTGCAGTAATTCACCGAGGGAAGTGAAAACTATCGTTTTTTTCTTCTCCTCTTATATAATATTCTGATTCACTTCGTTGTGGTAACCAAGACAGTTATCCATGTCCCTGGGATGCGCCGGACTTCAGTGTTCCGGTGTTTTCTTGGTTGTATTTACGGTAGATCCGGCTTACAGGAGTTGCATCGGTTTTGGGAGGCTGTGGCGGGCTTGTCCTAAATAAAAATTCGTGATCAGCTGTCGCTATAGAAACCTACGTAACCAACCAGATAATTACACATTACATCAAAGCATACAAAACTCGCCTCTTTTCATACATTTTAGTCCCCATTACAGATGCCGATACGGGGCCAGAGACGACGGTAACGGGTAACCGGGACTCCGGCTCGAAGACCAAATGTAGGAACGAGGTGGTTTTTAGTCAGTAACAGTCTGACACTCCTTCTCGCCCCACCCAGGCGGGAGATCAATGAATGATTTTCCCCCGGTAAAAAAAACCAGAAAATTACTCCGGTAAAAATTATTTCATTACTCTGAATTCGTCTCCAACTTTTCAATAAGTATTAATGTTACTGTAAAACAAGATTACCCATGATAAATGAAATTCATTCATATATTGATTACATAAGATACAAAATATCGTTTTTTAAAAGAAATCGAGTGATGTTATTGCGTTTCTTAGGTATTTTTTGGTTTAAGTTATGATTGGATAGCGATTTTGTACTTTGCAAAAATTGATGTAAAATATTAAGGACTACAATTTTTAAAACTGTTATAATTCTAAATTCAAACCAAAATGACAATTATAGCCAGTTAAGTTACTAGCTGCAATAACAGTTAACTTAATAATAAACTACATACTGCACAAAGAAAGTAATATTGACTACACTTTAACGGTGAAGACAAATAAGAACTAAGAAAAATTAGTTTCAAAGTCAAAGAACTTATTTCAATTAAATCATTAATTGATACTTCTCGAAAGTCAACAAATACAAAATAAATAATAGTCTGTCAGTCAGTCAGTCTGTCCATCGGTGAAGCTAAGTGCTTTGCCCAAAATATAGATTCAAATTTAGAAGAACGAATAAGAAACTTCATTATTACTCTTTAAAAAAAATATGTTTTACAATCTCTCTGATACATTATTAGAGAGATACAAGCTAAGCTAAGCTTGTCTTTACATTGTTCTTACATATACATAATATTATATACTTACTTAAATACATAAATATGTATACATAAACTTACATATAAAGAAGTTTGATAAATGATCAAATAAGAGAATTGCGTTCGTCGCCTTCAAGTACTAAAATATGTTTGTACATATTAATATCTGTACATTAGATGAAGAATGGCTACTATCAAGAAATATACCTACAGAATATAAACATTAATAACAAAATCCTATGACTTAAACCACTCAAAAAATCTCAGTCGGCCTTTTCCCTCGGAATCGGAATCAACCTCGAATCGTGATCGTAACTCGATCATATTGTAACACGATTACCCGAGTTCCAAGTACTCTCGATAGAAGCTTTTATCTATAATGGTGTGTTATATTGTGTACAGGAAGGTATGTGTTTTACCTTATGTATTGTATAAGGAAGAAAATAGGTACGATATCCATAGAACGAACAATAAGCTGATATATTTTTATCTATGTACATGTTCTAAGACTTATTTGTTAAGTATTATTTTATGAATAATATTAACTCGTCGAGTACCGTATTTATAGACACAATTAAAGAACAATAGGTCGCGGTCACCGGTGACCGCTTGGTGTTTGACAGTTTAAGCGTTCACTAGTCATTATTCAATGTTAAATTCTTAATCTAGTTAGAGATTCTTCGCTTAACTTATTAGTCTCATCATTTCGTATATGACTGCGCGGTTGGCGAGCGCAACGTGTCGCGGGTTTGATTCCCGCACGGAACAACTCTTTGTGCGATTTACAGATTGTTGTTCCGGTTCTGGGTGTCGTGTGTATGTGAACGTGTATGTTTGTAAATGCACCCACGACACAGGAGAAAATCCTAGTGTAGGGCAACATTTAAAAAAAATGATTTTTACCACCATACCTAATTATTTTTTGAAGAGAGATTTTCAATCAACAACCTGAATAACGTTTATCATCTCGTGTTAAAATTGAAATTGATAAGCAGTTTCTGCAGTTTCACAAACAAAACAAATGAATTATCTATGTTCTATGTTTTCACACATACATACGTTATACTATGTTCAGGTAGATATATATTACAAGAGAATAAGATAACAACAATACATAGTTACGAACAATACGATAGAATATCTCCAAGTAGGTGCTCGGATAGGTTTTTGTTGGAAGTTCAATAGTATCTTTCAATCGAACAGACATATTCATTTCCTTTCAGCGTCTCGCTCGTACGGTGTGGATAGAAATATTACTGTACAGATATATTGCAGTAATTCAAGTATACTTGGACGCAAAGAATGGAACCACTAGCGTTTTTTCCATTTCATTTCTTGATAAATATTTTTACGCACATTACACAAGCCGCTGATTTTATATTTAACCCAAAGGTTGACTGGGAGAATAATGCCATATGGTATTATTAAGTCCGCCTTATGTACCTTATTGTTGTGTGCATCAAAGAGTTAATAATAAATAAATAAATATTTTCTGATAGAAGTATTTTATTAATTGGTGACGTATCTTATATATACTATTATATGAAGTCGATCTTATACTTACTATAATACAAAGCTAAAGAGTTTATTAGTTTGTTTGATTGTTTGAAC
The DNA here is from genome assembly GCA_902850265.1 of Spodoptera littoralis. NCBI lineage: Eukaryota > Metazoa > Arthropoda > Insecta > Lepidoptera > Noctuidae > Spodoptera > Spodoptera littoralis. Next base: position 4,378,253 of record LR824533.2, read on the forward strand.
GCGCTAATCTCAGGAACTACTAGACCGATTTGGAAAATTCATTTTAAATTGGATGTCCTTATTATCGAGGAAGGCTATAAGCTATAAAACATCGCGCTACAATAAATATGAGCCGAGCAGAGCGGGTATAACCGCGTGGAAGTAACTAATGACGTATAAAAGGATATTTATACGATATGATATGATATGATATGATAGTTACCTTTAAAATGAGAGCGTTTTGTTGTAAAAGAAGTATATTTTTTAAGTTATAGAGCGTTGCAAAAATTAAAAAAAAGAAAAAACGTAAGTGGCCGGAGCCACTAAGCGTCCAGAAGTCTTAACCGCAAATTAAATTTTAACTAATAACTGAACCTTCTGTATTCAGTTACCATTAGACCGGAAGCAGTGAATATTCGGCGCGACGGTGGCAGCGCCCCTGCAGCAGACTGCTACATCCGGTTTCAACTTCCTGCTCTTTCCAAATCACGGTTTTTAGTTCAAAAATGTTCCATTGGTTTTATTTATACGTCTTTTAGGAAGACGTAAAAACATTGTTTGCCTAAAGATGTTAATCTTGTCGGAAGATATTATGTTTATTAGTTCTACTTTTATCTCCTTCTTGGTTTTTTCCAAATGGCTGAATGCCATTATTTAATATAGGATAGGTACCTTTGCTCTTTACAATCCGTTGAGTGTTAAATCTACACAACTACAACTGTACTAACTATAGTTTAGTAGACACGTTTTTAGAGTATTTTTGAGCTTCTGGCTACACTTTATGACCATATAACAACAACTCCGACGAACAACTATATGTGATCTTATAATTTTACTTGACTGCCTCATTGGCCGAGTGGTCGCAAGTGCGACTGCCGGCAAGGGGTCTCGTCCCGGGTCGGGCAAAGTATTACTGGGATTTTTTAAAAATCTCAGTAGTAGCACGGAGTCTGGAAATGTGCCCGGTATATGGCAATAGGCTCACCCCCTATTACATGGGACTCATAACATAAATAGTGAAAAGTGGGTGTTACTTCTCTGCCTACCCCTTCATGGAATAAAAGGCGTGATATTATGTTATTATGTTATAATTTTACTTATACAAATCCAGTTTTTTGTCCAACCTGGGGCTCATGTCCCATGGTTTCATAACCACAACACGTTTCTCAGGAGTCAGTTATCTAGAATCTAAGCCAAACTCATTAATTAGGTAAGTTTGTCACTTTCCATAAGAATACGATCTTCCATTTTCAAATCCTCTCAGTAAATTTCGCTTCATATCCAATAGTCAAGACAAGACCTCCTTGACACCTGACCTGCGCAAGGTAATATCTTTTGCACCCATACAAACAACACTTGACATCCAGCTTATTGAAATCTTAGAAGAAAATCGAATAGTGTTTATACAGGAGTTTATCATAAACGTAGTAATAAAAATATTTCATTTGTTTCTTCATTGAACTTTAGGGACCAGAGAGTTTTTTTTTTTAATTTTTTTTTTAAGGGGGGAAAATCATCGAATGACTGCTTCCGCCTGGGTGAGGCGGAAGGGAGTGTCAGACTCTTACTGACTAAAAACCACCCCGTTCCTTCTCCTGCACGTCGAGCCGGAGCCAGGGACCAGAGAGTATAGCTCCCTATGATTGGATAAGAAGAATCCTCTGACCAGGTGAGGTGATCGTGCCTGGCGGGCTTTCTGCCCAACAGTTGTCCGTTGGGATTTTCTATTCACGTTAATTCGCATGTAAACTTCGCATATGCGATATAAGATTTTGTGACGTCATCTGTTGATTTGTTTTCATTGATGGTCTATGTGGACTGTTATTTAACATGTGACATATGTCGCCACAGAACCTGATTTATTCAAGTCCATTCTCAAGGAGATCGAAATTACTGCGAGGCTGTGTGCCTGCAGCGAACACAAACCTATTTTGGCCACATTGCTCGTAGAGACCCCAAAATTCTTTAGAAGCTTGTGGTTGTTAGTCATGTCAACGGGAAAAGACCTCGTGGTCGCTGACCTACCCGGTGGCTAGGTGCTGTAAAATACCTCACCAGCCTGACAGTTCCACAAGCCATAAATACCGCAGAGAACAGGGACGTTCGGAGAAGGGTTGTGCATCAAGTGCCGCGTGCACCAGACTAGACATGACCTTCAGTAATGAAGAGAACGACTAAGAAGAAGATTGAACCTCCATGCTTAACAGTCGATACCTACGAGCAAAGACTTATATTTGATGGGTCCACGTTTGACCACTATATCGCCTGGTGGTAAGCGATGATGCGATCTACGATGGAGCACGTCGTCCCATAATGTCACTTCGAAATGATTGAAGCACCAAAATGTCAGTGGTTTATTTATGTGTGCATGTCTAATGGGTAACTAAATTACCAGACATAAGAAAATGACAGATGTCCTTCGTGTCAATGTGTATATGTTCTGTGTGTAAGTCCATAGTATCCAGGTGCCACAGTCGTTGTTTCAAGAGATTGTGTTCGCCTTTTTCAACATCCTTGCCTAGGAGTATTATCATCATCATATCAGCCATAAGACGTCCACTGCTGAACATGGGTCTCCTCCAATGATTTCCGGATAGGCCGGTTAGAAGCAGGCGAGTCTACGAGTACAACGAGTAGGCAATTCCTAGTTTCAATCAATATTTACAACGTTTAACTTGATAATGACGTGAAAGAACGATTTCCTTATTATTCCTTAAGGTAATCACTAAATAAAGTCACTGCAAAGACATCTGAGTTCAAGATAAAAATCCAATGCACTGTTTAATAAATCTACACTACTAAAACATAACATAAAGTACTAAGGTGTCAAAAATAAAGTAAAGAACATCTCACGTCTTAGTACTCCATTCCAAAGACACTTAGACAAAAAATAACTATCTACCTTTCTTCTCCTATTATACCTAAATACAAAACAAATACAGCTGCAGGTGTCCAAGCATTCTACCGTTATATTAAATCTGCAGAGTACAGGTCCATTTTATTTCCCGACGAAATGTCACGTGGCATCTTGACACCAACGCTGGCCGGAGCAATATCACGTCCAGAAAACGATACTCTCTTAGCATCCAAGACTTTTTAATCTGGAATTTGAGTACATTTATCTATGCGAGCAACGTGATGTTTGCGCAGGTGATTGCTATTAGGTTTATTTTAGTTGTATCTAAATTGGTTTGGTATTTTTTTAGCGTTTTGTAGCTAGGTATTATTAGCTAAGAAAGCAGATAGGTGCTATTATTATTTCTTGAGGAGTACGTAACTCTAAAATTGGTAACTACAATAATTAGTGGGGAAAACCGAAGCAAGGTTCCTGGTACCTTCAAAGATTTAGTGGTTGTCCATAACAACCAGAGCCAGAGTTCTTAAGAACTCATTGTTCCTCATTTGCACAATTTGGTCAAAATAATTTTATTTTATTTTTATTTATTTAATAGGTACACAAAACAGAAACACAGCGCAATACACAACAGAGTAACAATACAAAACTGTAATACTGTAACTGTAATAGGTACTGTAATACTGTCGCAGACCATGCTTCCACAAGTATGTGCACACAACATGACATGCAACGACTAGTATTTATTTATTACAGAACAAAATTAGAGATAAATTGTAATAATAAAGAGAATTAAGAATGAAATTAAACAATAGATACATTATTCAATGTGCAATATTGTCCTCATCATCGGACCGACCAAATATAATAATATAATTATTGTTGCTTAAAAAACACAGATACACAAATGCATATACACACAACCTGCGTAAGTATAAACTCTCCAAGTACACAATTACTACCTCCATCAAAATTACTTGAACTAAATCTTAAACAATATTGAACTCTTAGAACTTCTCAACTGTCAAACTCATGAATCGATTACACAAAGCACTAGCGGTAGCTACTATAATTAGCAGCTTAAACTGAGGTCAACTAAATAATCGTACCAACAACACCCTCGTCAATTCTTGCTGCTCCTGACAGCTTCTGACTGGAAACTTTGGGGTGTAAACAAGTGATCCTATACAACTTATTTAGTGCTTGTCGATTGGTCTTAAGCGGATTTATCCACTTCAAGCTTGTTTAGACCTAAATTGAAATTTGGAACAAGGTTTGTGACAAGCAAGGGTTGTTCTCGTAATTAAGTAGTTTGATAACGGGATACCTATATTATGTATTAATATTATTTCATTAATTAATACACAACACATACACAAGCTAATGTCCATTCAAAGGTGTATAGCAATTAGCTAAGATACCCTCTATTACGTCACTGAAGAAAAGTGATTTTTAATCGAATTCAAAAATTAAAGCGGTATTTTTATGGCAAGCGAGCAGACGGATCACCTGATGGTAAGCGTTCAGCGCCACCCATGGACACCCGCAATACCAGAGGAGTCACAGTTGCGTTAAAGGCCTTTTAACTTATTAAAAGGCCGTTAACGCAACTGTGACTGCGTATTCCTTAGAATATGCTCTTTTTATTTATGTGTATGCATGTTTGTGCGTGATTATTTCGCGATTTGCTGAACTCAAAACTCAGTGTTTGTTACAAAAGAAGGTTTTAATAGGTATATTAATTAACCGACTTCAAAAAGAAGAGAAGTTTGAAGTCGGTTTTTTAACCGCAGTTTATATAATAATTACTCTTGTTTTATTACACATGCCCCTGATTATTACGTCCAGGGAATAATAACGTGTGATATTGAAATGTTATACTTTCTTTCCGAAAATAAACGTGTTCATGAATAAATAAAACCCCAAAACATTTCACACGTCGCGTCGTGGTAAACAAACGAAATGAAAAACATATTGAAGGCGCAAAACACAAAACACGCAATTCCATCCGCAATCACGTCGAACCGCAAAAAATATTTTGGACCCAAAGACCAAATAAGGACCAAAACCGAAACGGTCATTGCGCTTCCAAAGAAACTGTTGACGACCCCTAATCCATTGGACAATACCATATATATGCTTACTGCATTCTTAACCAATACAGAAAACCCTTTGAAAGGAAAAAAAGGCGAGAAAAATAAAGAAATATAAGAAATTGTGATACCGCGCTCGCAGTAACGCTGTCATTCAATACCCACTGATATCTCATTTTGCCGCGCGAATAGACCTGAACAGAATGGATAGCGATTCGGAGACCCTTAAGAACCGGTTTAAGTTACAGAAGTATGATTATGAATGGTAACGTGATATAGAGGAAAAAATATGTTTTTTCTTCACCGTGTTTGGAATTGAAAATATTGTGTACCTGTGGAATGGAAAACATGTTATCAAAAAATGTTAGAAGAATGTTGTGAGATATTGTAAAGTTTTTAGTTTTCTTTAATATCCTACATTTGATATATCTTTCTCCTGTATTATTAAATAGCATTTTTATTCATTTGTATATTTAATATCCTTGTATACGTATAGAATTTCTACGATGGTGCTTAGGTACAAAACCTGATCTGTATTTAACCTGAATTCTTTCCTAAATTTTATTCTACTACATATTACAGGAACAAGATTCCCTTAACACTCCCATACACCTGTACATTTCCTATGACCTTGCGCCAAACACGTGTGATCTCGCCGGAGGCACGGCCTCTTGCCGGTGAACATTGAATTTCGTGTAGCGACACATTTTGCGAAAAATATTACTTCGTCGACAAGCATCGAGCTGGTATTATGTTAGCCGGTAATGCCTTTGACGGGATACAATTATGGGATTTTAGGAAGCTGTCTCATAATGGTAATTGTTCATTATTGTTACTTGAGACAATGAGGTTGGGTTAATTGTTTTTAAATTGTATTAAGATGTTTTTATACAATTTGAGATCGAATATCATTGTTGTTTTTAATTGAGATGATCGTTGTAGATAATATAATATTTGGGTTTCTGCATCAATGGATTTAGAGATTATTTCACTCTGCAAAAAGAATAAAGAATAGGAAACTAAAATCTGAGATACAATTAAAACACAGTCCGAAGCTAGGTCTTAACCAACATTCGGATTGTGTAAGAATAGGTTAGTACTTGGACCGTAAATACTTCATACTGATACTTCATTTCAAATATATTTTGAGGTGTTTATTCCGCACACAAAGACCAATTCCACACCCCAATTCAATACAATTCTCGCGATAATCACTTATCCTCGTCGCATAAATCAGTGGAAACCGTCAGAAGTGAGGTTGCATCGTATAAAAATCCCGTTCTACACTGTCACCTACAATCCGTTTTCAATTAACGTGTCCAGAGGAGCGTTAACGCCAGCCCTACACGCCCCGCGTTAGGGTTAGTATACACGATGAGAGAGGATTTGAATGACGAGTTGTGTAAATCGGGGACTAGGATGAGTGTACACTGGGCTTTGTGTTTTGGGTGATTCTGGAAGAGTAGTTTTTAGTAGTAAATTGAGTTTGAGGAGTTGTGGTAGAAAGAGTCTGTAAGTGGAATTGAGTGTCTTTGTTATAAAACTTTACAGTTCCGAATCCGTTATCATCACCATGTGCTTTATTCTACATAGAGAAGTTTGTCACAATTCCACGATAGACAGGCGGATTGGACATTGCAGTTTGAAAGGGTCAGGTTTATCAAAGAGCACTACTTTTCGGCCTCTATTCTGTATGCAGTCCTTTATTCGTCCCAATAGGGTAATTTTAGATTTTTAATTTTGATACCCTGAAAACTACCCAATTGTACGGATCATATTGATCACAAAATACGTTGAATACTACAGAAAACCCCTTTTTTAAAAGACAAAAAGTCCTAATTAAATGCCAAAAATGCTAAACTATGCATCGCTAATACATGTGTAAATTGAAGGCAATAATTACATATTAAAATGCAGAATAGATTACCATGTAACCGCACCCTTAGCTATGCACCCCGCCCCTTATTCAAATATCTCCCAGACGTGGTAGGATGCTAATTACATAGCCTAGGGTGTCTACCGCCATTCAATGATGCTCCCGGTATAATACGGACGAGATTTGACTTAAATCTGATTGTCCTGCTTTCCCTTTAAAATTGAATGTGAAGTGGCTTAATTAGGGCGCCTATTTATATAAAAACTGTAGTAAGTTCGTCACGTAAACTTTTCGAGGCGAGATTATTAGCCCCGGTGTGGTTTGAAACTAGTTGAGCATCCTCGAATAGTTTGTGAGTAAACATTAAATATTATTGAAAACTGTCGCTTAGTTCATTTATTGTGTGTGACTGTTATTTACATATAGTCTTTCGTTCAATTTCCTGATTTACGTAGATATAGTATAAAATATTTCCCAGACGTAGTAGGATGCTAGTTACATAGCCTAGAAGTGAATGTGAAGTGGCTTAATTACCGTGATTGTTTGACCATTTTTTGTACAGATAAGTATTGTTTGTAATTTGTTGCGAAAGTATATCGAGCAAGATCTAACCTAAAACGGTTTTAGGGTTTATTCTAACGAGTATTTTAGTAGGACTCGTAGGTTGTTTATTTAGACTTCTAAATTATATTAATACCAATCTTATTACATTGACATAGAATACTACGGTGGATGATGACATGACTGCTACGTTGGCCGAGTGGTCGCAAGTGCGACTCCTGGGCTCTCGGGTTCGATTCCTGGGTCGGACAAATTATAACTGGGTTTTAAAAAAATCTCAGTAGTAGCACGGAGTCTGGAATTGTGCCCGGATGGCAATAGCCTCACCCCCTATTTACCTACATGGGAGTCATATTATAAATAGTGAAAAGTGGGTGTTACATTGTACAGTGGTATCAAGTTCTGTAATGTGCACCTTTGCTTATCCCTTCGGGGATGAAAAGAGCGTGATGTTATGATGTTATATTACTACGGCGGATTCGCAATTAACATGTGCTGATATATATAAGTAGGCAATACTAATGTAAGTAAATCTTCGATAATGCAGCACCTCGGATACCCATTTAGGGAATTGTGAGGAGTTAATTATAATAGCGAAGTCTACATTTATGTTCATCTTCAAGGCCACGGTACCCACAAAAGAAATACAAAAACCTCAACTCCGATAAAATACAACATAGTACCTTGTTTATTTGCAATAAACAAATGAAACGTAGATCAAAAGGAGAGAACGATTGGAAGCGAGCTTCTATTAAGCGAAGCAGGGATGCGTTAACTTGCGTGAAGAACAAACACCACCGTATTGAAATGTTTGTTAGCTGCACACAACTGTACGTTGTACTCGTTTTCTGTACTCCTAGTTATCAGAATCTGAAGGTATCTAAGGGTATAATGTCTTATGCGAAGCATTTGGATGGTGATTCCTAGAAAGTATTGGTAGAATGACTGCCTCATTGGCCGAGTGGTCGTGAGTGCGACTGCCGGGCAAGGACTCTCGGGTTGGATTCCCGAGTCGAGCAAAGAATTACTGTGTTTTAAAAAAAACTCAGTAGTAGCACGGAGTCAAAAAATGTGCCCGGTATACGGGAGGGAGTGTCAGACCCTTACTGACTAAAAACAACCCCGTTCCTTCTTCTGCACGTCGAGCCTACCCCTTCGGGTATAAAAGCGTGATGTTATGTCAATATATAATGTAGAACAGTAATAATAATACATAATGTAAAATACCAATGTAGAATAGTACTGAGATACTGTCTATTTCAAGCGTAGTACGAGTTAAATTTACAAATCTAGATCAAATTTTTAATTATTATTCAACATTTTTAGATCCCACAAAACATCTATCGCTAATTTCACACGCCTCCAACAATGACTCCCAGTTCATACGGTTGGAACCACTTTCATTTGGCGGTGCTCAGCTATGCAAAAATACTAATTCCGAAATTAGGGACGGATTGATTCACACTTTATATCTTTAGTACTGTAGGCATTACGTAATATGTTGTGATACTTAATAAAACATTGGCAAAACAACTTCTGATAAAAATAAAATGAAATTCAAAATCTCTTCGAAGATTCAATACCTACTATCCAATTAACAAACACTTGAATTCAAAATTTAACCTTCTCAAAATCCTTTTCAACGAATACTTAGTAACTCAATATTTGAATTGTGAAAAATAAGCATCGTTTGAAAGTAAACACCGGACCTTTTAAATTTTTGTTTAAATATTAAAAAGCGTCTGGGTAGGTAAATCTATTTGGCGTTTCGCAACGTTTTAATACAATTATACCGGGGTTCGGGCTGCCTAAAAGCTCGTATATAATATCATTACTTTCATTTTCATAGTAGAGGGCGACACTAAACCAATTACGGGGAGTTTGAACGTAGTTTTTGATGCAGCCGGCCTATCGCATTTCAAAGGGTTGTACTTTATGCCATGCTTTGGAAGTGTTCGTAGATATTTTCTTTTTGTTCCTCGTTGCCTTTTTGTCATTATATTGCAGATAATTTTAGACGATTTTGCATGTAGAACTTTCTTATTTTTATCCTTAAATCTATGTCTGTATATCATCGTTTCGAATTATGATGTTGTCGTTTTTGATTGGACATAAATACAGTCAATCGAATCCTAATAACAAAATGTCGACGTTGTCCACTTAGTAGAAGTGGGTCATTTCCCACACTCATTGTATGTTCAATCACATAATAACAAGTCCTATTACAGCACACACTTCACTAATTACATCGTCAGGCGGGACAATGCAATATTTATTCCGCATCAACCATACAGATGTTGTGGGGGCATCCAAAAAGTCTTTCCCTGTTCCTACCATTAAGTTAACGGTTCGTATAAATCTTTCGAGAAGGTTCTGTGGTCCACGATTCTTTTGTTTTCCCCGCTTGTGGCGCGGCGCATCCGTAAATATTAACTTTAGCGAGTTACGGGTATCTTGAGTGGTCAGGTTCCTGTAGTAAGACTCTTTGTCTTAATTAAGTTTGGATGATATTTTAGATTTACCAAATGGTTTTGAATTTACATAGATTTATGTAACCCTTGTTTATTTAACCCTTCCATTACCGTCATTAGAGGTATATTCAATCATTCTCGTCAATATCGTCATTCATTATCGTCAATAGGTTGCGGTCACCGGTGTCCTCGCGGTGTTTGACAGTTTAAGTGAAGTGCGGTGTATGTGCTGCGGAAGAAGGAAGGTGTTCACCTTCGTACCCGTTTTTGTGACAGAGGGAAACCTTTAAAGGCGCCTTGATTTTTGGGGGAAAAAGACTAGGGATTATGGCAGTTTTACCTCACTAAAACCTCCCCGGTGGCCACGATCTACGCCTGAAGGAGGCATCGGGTCCTCTTAGTAGACCAGCCCCGGAGCCCCAAAACGTGTTTGATCTAAAATTACACGATCTATTGTAGTTTCTGCGTCCCGCTGGCCAAAAGACGTCTTTTAAAGTATCTATCTAATCTCAATGGACCAACATCGAGTCATCAAGATTTTCTATACCACAAATTATAAGCACTGTGTCTAGTCTTACATTCAGATTATTACAGGTTATTGCTAAACATCGTTTCGTACACTTTCAAAAAAAGACGGATTTATTTGTTTACTATATCTTAAGTACTATTGAGATAATATTTTGAATGTAACAGATTGTTGAATAGTAAACATAATTGCTAATTGCATACTATTGAAACACGTAACGTCATTATATTATTATTTAATTGTTTACAATACTAGTCGAATGTTACAATAAATATAATACTGTTTACAATATGAGTACACTTAACGATCTCTTGTTTGTTTTGTAAGCAATAACAATAATTTTATTTGTTTGGTAATACTGATATGAATTTATTGTTTGTGTACTTGTGTTGCTACGTTTTTCGATGAATAACTACCTATTATCTACTTTATTCAGGTAATGATTTATTTGTTAGTATAAAACTCCGTAATAATAGTTAGGATGTTTTAACCGGATATACTACCCTATCATTAACAGCCTATAAATGCCCACTGTTGAGCAAAGCCTCTTCTCACACGGATAAGGTTTGAGCAGTAATCACCATGCTTGAAATTATAAGTCCAGGTTTCCTCACGATATTTCCTTCATGGTTTGTCAGTGGTGTCTAAATAATCTTATAAGGTACTTATATCTCGGAAAAAGTCACATTGGTACTTGCCGTTGGTAGGTTTCAAACCCACAACCTCATGCATGAGAAGCGGGCGTATTAATCTCCGAGCCACCACGACATTTTCTAGACAACACTACCCCATACAGAATAACAATTTCAGTTTCATTACTAGTTAATTAAAGACATTAAACATTTCAAATATTTTATTACCTCTAGATAGGTATTAAATTATTAGATAGTTTTCGGAGACCCAATTACCCTCCCCTCTCCTTCCCCAATCCTTGAACCTCCAACAATCCTCAAATTCCTAATCCCCAATAGGACGGTAACGCACTTATAACGCCTTTGGTGTTTCGGGTGTCCATAGGCGACGCCGATTGCTTACCATCTGGTGATCCGTTAGCTCGTTTACAGCTTATCCCATAAAAAATAGTTCTAATATACTTAGATAGGAAGATAAATTTTATTATTTATTTATTATCAAAGCGCCAATAAATTAAGAGTTTCAAATAATAGATAACCCTTCTGATAACTTCAATTATTGTAGAGATAATAATTATGATAAATTACTAATATAGAGGTAATAGAATCAAATTTATCGACATAGCCCTGAGGATCAGTAAGCTGAAGTGGCAGTGGGCCGGTCATATTTGTCAAAGAACCGATAACCGTTGGGCTAAACGTGTTCTAGAGTGGAGACGGTGTCTTTTTTTTATGGCATAAGCCGGTAAACGAGCAGACGGATCACCTGATAGTACGCAATCGGCGTCGCCCATGGACACCCGGAACACCAGAGGCGTTACAAGAGCGTTACCTGCCTTTTGGGGATTAGGAGTTTGATGATCGTTGGGGATTCAGGGATTGGGGAGATTGGGGAAGGTGAGGGTAATTGGGCAAACGTAGTACAGGGCGCCCTCCGGTTAGGTGGAATGACGACATTCGCGGTGGCTGGCAGTGGTTGGATGAGAAGAGCTGAAGACCGAGCTCAGTGGCGTGCCATTGGAGAGACTATGTCCAGCAGTGGACGAACACGGGCTGATGATGATGATGAATATCATTTAGTTTTATATCTCGTGATCAAAATTAATAATGTACTTCTTCTTTTAAATAAGTAGTGATTATGCGATCTTAATAAGTTTGACATAACTATTTGCGTAGGTCAGTAACTATCAACTGCAGTTGTATAAATTTCTACATGTATATTTTAAAAAGCTAATTACGTAGGTACACATGACTGTGATCAACTTCATATTATTATCACATATAGCACAAACAATGTGCAATGCTAAATTAAAATACCTACATATAGAGCTACATTAACGCATTATTATTGTGAATTTTTAACATAAATAATTTAATTTAAGCAGTGTCACCGAAATACAACGTCAACATAGTTATTATGTCATTACAATACATAAATAAATGTGTATTAGAGTATTAACATAAGTTTAATTTTAATTATACTCTACACGTGCTCAATGCAAATGTCAGTGAAAGGAGACCATGTAAAAATAGCTATACAAAACCACTTTATCACGGTCTCGTTTTGTATTATCTCTCCGCACATTCGACGTTCAGATTACACTGGTTATGCATAGCTTGATGTGTTTTGTGTATGCCAGTTTATAAATACATGTCTTTCACTCGCTTAGCGTATACCAGTCGACAAATTCAACCTATGCATGTATGGTTTCCGTGGTGTAGCGGTTATCACATCTGCCTAACACGCAGAAGGTCCCCGGTTCGATCCCGGGCGGAAACATAGTTTTTGTTAGATGTTTTGAAATTTTTGGAGATTTTATTTTGTTTTGTGTTGCGTTTTTGTTATGGTAAGTGATGAGTGGTGGGTTCAAATAAAGTAAAAATTGTATTTTCATTGTATTTTTGTACGGTCATTTCGCATTCAATTGAGCGATCTTGAAGTCGTAACTTGTAAGTTTGTGGAGAAGAGGGAGGGGGGCGACTATGTGCAGCAGTAAAAGATGATTAAGCATAGCGCAGCTTATCAGGGCCGGATTTAGGGGGGGGGGGGGCAACCGGGGCGAAAGCCCCGGGGCCTCCACAAGCAGGGGGCCTCCACAATAGACAAAAATCTTTCAAATTTCAACTAGTAAACCTAGTAAACATCTTTTCTTTGATACTTTTTTTTTTCGCTTTTACCTTTACCTACAGCCTAAAGTACTTTATACATACATGATTATTTAATTATATTAATTTTAAATATTAACAGAAACAGAAATCATTGATCTATATTTGTTCACTCCAATCAGGCAATCAGTGAAATATCAAAATCTCAAATGGCTCTGATAAGCACTTCCAATTTACTACCCATCTTGAGGGAGTACCCCAATGGCTCAATGGCTCAGTGGGATGGTACTTGCCCGCAACCTCGGAGGTTGGCTATTCGATTCCGTGTCTCGACCATTAAAAAAATTAATTGCAGTATGTGAACAATTGGTATTCTTCCATTTTTTTAACTCGAAATCTGTCGAGCGTCCTCGAAATCTATCGAGCATCCTCGATCGTTTTCGAGCGTCCTCGATTGTTTCCGAGCGTCCTCGAAATCTATCGAGAGTCCTCGATCGTTATCGAGCGTCCTCGAAATCTATCGGGCGTCCTCGAAATCTATCGAGAGTCCTCGATCGTTATCGAGCGTCCTCGAAATCAATCGAGCGTCCTCGATCGTTTTCGAGCGTCCTCGATTGTTTTCGAGCGTCCTCGAAATCTATCGGGCGTCCTCGAAATCTATCGAGCGTCCTCGAAATCAATGGAGCGTCCTCGATCGTTTTCGAGCGTCCTCGATCGTTTTCGAGCGTCCTCCATTGTTTTCGAGCGTTCTCGAAATCTATCAAGAGTCCTCGATCGTTTTCGAGCGTCCTCGATTGTTTTCGAGCGTCCTCGAAATCTATCGAGAGTCCTCGAAATCTATCGAGCGTCCTCGAAATCAAGCGAGCGTCCTCGATCTCAATCTGGAAAATAATTTGGGGCAAGGGGGCCTCCACTCCTTTGTTGCCCCGAGGCCTCTGGACCCCTAAATCCGGCCCTGCAGCTTATTCTCTAAAATAGCTTTCTCGAGGGTCAAAATAATATGATGGTACCTACAGGTATACATGGTTCGGTGGCTGAACATCCGGCTGCCGCGCAACGTGCCGCGTGTTCAATTCCCGCACGGAGCACCTTTTTGTGTTATCCACAAATTGTTGGTCTGTCATGTGTATGTGAACTTATATTTTTGTAAACGCCACCACGACACAGGAGACAATCATAGTGTAAGGGGCAACGTTATTAGAAAAAAAAACAAAAAAATTGTACTAATGTACTGCAGTAGTCTTATAAAATTAAACCAAAATAGATATTAATAGTCTGCGTTACAAGAAGGAGGTAGACATAGTGAGACCTGTACCCTCGCCCTACCTTTATAATAGAAACAGTAACTAACAGCGAAATATTTTCCCAGCTTCAATAAGCAATAAATACATACCAAAGAGGTCTGCATAGCCAATCAAGCATCAAAGCAAACAAATTTCTGCAAATTGGGGTACGTAACTACAATATGGAAAATCTACCGAAGCGGAAGGGACAGACGGAAATACCCGGAAATGTACGAAAATAGCCGAAGTTCAAGTTGTTTATTTTTTAACGGTACATTACGTCTTGTGAGTTGAGTCGAGTATAATATAAATATTGTGATTCGAAAGTTGAATGTTGGAGTTTTTTTTTTGTGAGAGTTGGTATATGTATGTAATTAATTGTTTATTGGATTTTTTGAAGTTGGTTTGTTTCGTTGATATGGTTGTAGAATGCCAACTTCATCAACTACGGATTCATATATGAACGATGTTAAAACAATAATTGTCAGTTTCAAAATAATCGAGACACAAAACGCGAAGGACTGTGATGTTTTTTGTTCTGATGTCTATTCTTTTAAGTTTTTTATTACTATTTTGTTTATATATCTGTATTTTTATTTTTTTTTATAATCGTTGTTGTGTGTGCTAATTGTCAATAAATGTTTTTTCTTGCTTCTTCTTTCTTTCTTTCAAGGATGCAGTTTGTTGGATTATACCTACCCTTTTCCTCCAGTAGGTAATGTTATTGAATTAGAATTCAGATTTGTTTAAAAAGCCAACGCTTAGTAATTTAAGACACACACACACATAACATCACGCCTTTTATCCTCAAAGGGGTAGGCAGAGGTGCACATTATACCACTGTACAATGTAACACCCACTTTTCACTATTTATGTTATGAGTCCCATGTAATAGGGGGTGAGCCTATTGCCATATACCGGGCACAGTTCCAGACTCCGTGCTACTACTGAGAATTTTTTAAAAACCCAGTAATACTTTGCCCGACCCGGGAATCGAACCCGAGACCCCTTGCTCGGCAGTCGCAATTGCGACCACTCGGCCAACGAGGCAACTAATTTAAGACTCTGACTTTTTATCAAAGCAGCTAAGAATAGCCACGAAACTGAAAACAAGAACAATTACAACCAGAAACAGCATCTAAAAACAAGACGAACCGAGCTAATGACCCCTACCTAGCCCCCACAACTAAAGCACTCAAACAAAACCTAGAAAATTACTGCAAACGACTTTTTTATTAACCCGTAAGGAGAAATAAACAAGGACTTATCCGCATCACCACGCAATTAGTTGGTCACAAAACTTTTGGAAATGTCCTCGAAAACGAGGCAGTTGACCCACTGACCTTATGGTCACCAGTTAATCGTCTATGACAGATGTTTTCACGGGGAATATGGCTACAGGACACGCATACACGCGAATCGCTAATAAATTGTCCAGTGTACATTTTTAAATAATCAATCGCCACAGCTGAAGGAATTGTCATCAAAGTCCATAAAGAACAATACAGTTACGTCACTTTTTTGCTTATAATTTTTTGCTCTGTGGCTCTTGTCAAAGGACAAATGACCTTGCGTCGCGTGTCAAAAGCAAATTGTACTCAGCTACCGAAAATAACTTAATTAAAAGGGTAAGATATCGGGTAACTTCCTTAGTATTTATACTCACACACAATTATTTACTCGTATTTTTTACTTTCCCACGGAGTATAATAAATTAAGTTTTTCTATCGCATTCCCTTCCTCGTAGCAGTATTTTCTCCCTTTGAAGGTTTTCCTTATAGAGTACCGGGTACGTAGAAATTCAAACGATATTAACATGAAACAAATTATCACAACACGCTGTATGTCTTTCGTAACTAAGTAATTATTAATTTTGAATTATTTTGATGTTTTGAATGATAATAATTTATCAGATGATTACGTTTAATTTATTAATAGCTAGCGATCCGCCCGGATTCACACAGGTGCAATATGCATGTATTATACATAAAAACCTTCCTTAACAATCACTCTATCTATTAAAAAACCGCATCAAAATCCGTTGCGTAGTTTTAAAGATCTAAGCATACATAGGGACAGACAGACGGCGGATAGCGACTTTGTTTTATACTATGTAGTAATTTAGTTGTTCTTTACCGTGCGCTTAGTAAAAGCCCAGCATAAGCCAAACTATATTCAATTATATACACTACACCGGTCATCGTATTAGTCTCTATGGGTAAGACCGAAAACTCTTGACAAACATACGAAACTAAAATAAATGCTATGAACCCGAACACCAGTTTAAATTATTTGCCAAATTGCAACGCACGCTTGTGCCAGATTTCGACATTTTGTTTACAGTACTTGTATCTTCAAATACTTCAATTGCCCCAAAAATAATAAAAGCGACTGACCACATGTCCTATCTCACGCACGGGACCCCATCTTGGGGAATTTTATTGATAAAAATGTTGCCTATCGAAGCATTTTGAGGGCTGAATGCAACGATTGCAACCAGCTGATATGGAAGTTGGTATTTTGATTTTTTCTACTTGAATTCACGAAGGGTGACTATGACGAGATACTGGGTAAGTTGTGGAAGAATAGCGGTTATTGAAACAAAACAATCAAATAAGTATAAATAACAATAACAGTCATTTTTGAATAAGAATTGATGAAAGTTTATACCTATTTAGTATTAGTCAAATCTGTCTCCTTCTTTGGTACTTAAAAACAGGTGCGTGTTTTTTTTTAGTATCCAATTTATTTATTTTTTCTCATAATAGGTTGTAAAAAATCTATTTTGTTTTCAAATATAACCTAATCAAACCTAACTGTGACCTTTCTATCGCCCTACAGAACAAAACATCATAATCGCAATAATTTCTTTGTATTGTAACTTTCGTGAGACATACTAAATAAATTATTATGTTTTCGGCTTACTTATGTAATAATTTGACGAGGAACTCGACAAGTTTCGCCGCGTCGCGGTTCTCGAAATGCTGCTCATGAATATGTTACTAATAATATATACACACATAATCGTTCATCACACAATATACTCTATACAACACCTAAATAAATCCTTAAATACACAATCTCCCATCACTTGAACCAAACAAAAGCCGAATTTTCATAAGCCAAAAGGAAACAGCCGGAAATTTTATGTTCGATTCTATGTCCAATCATTAGCTTGTTAGAAATCAGCCCTCCTTGACGAGTGGTATGTAGCGGGGTTGAAATTCATGTCGGTTTTATGGCGTGGGGACTATAAAACGATTTGGAAACCAGTTGCTACAAGGAAATTGGTAGATAATAGAAATTGTAGAAGAAAAACGGCTTATGGATTTATGTAAGGATTTGAAAAGTTTATTTATTTATTTATTTATTTATAGAACATAGAACACTACAGCTAACAAAAAACAATTATAAATATTAATCAGCACAGATTACATTTCCTATTGGGTATTGTTTTAAAAAGGCTCTTTTAGTTTTAGGCCACGGGCCTTATAAATTAAAAAAGTTCTCGATTTCCAAAAAATGATATCCTAGCTCTATTCCGGAGAAAAATGTAACGTGCATATTTATATTTTACATTATCCAGTCACAACATAGCTTAAAGAACATAGAAGCACAAGAAAAAATAAAATAAAAAATAAGGAAGTAATAATTATATTATCTATATCATTTTCCTACACTAACAAGTGGGTCTGCGGGCGCTCCTAATGCCGTAATAGAATTTTATGCTCAATAAGCAACTCTTGGAAGTGGTATTAAGGTTCATTAATAGTGCTGTTAACTCTTTATAAGCGCACTGGAAAAATGTTAACGAGCATATTACTCATCGTTTTATAGTCGACTGCTCGAGTTTGTATGATACTTACTGGACTTGCGATAGGTAGGTAGAAAGTAGGTGAATCGATGTTTATCTTTGCATTCAATCGATTGAAATTGTAAGCACTTTTTGGGTGTCATAATTACATGTCCGGCGCGTCCCAGGGAAATGAGCAACTGTCTTGGTTCCCGCAACGAAATGAATCAGAAGATATTATAAGGTTAAGTCTTCCAAATCCTAAAATTTTTAGACACTCCCCCCTACCCCTAACTTATCTTTGGAGATCAACGATAAGATCTCGTAGGTAAGCTATGTATTATCAATTTCACATAAATCTTTTTACAAAAATTTTTGCTTCCGCAAATCTTAAGCCGTTAAATAGCCCCATCACTTACCGATCATCGTAAAATATCAATAGAGCACTGAGGCCACCATTAACCGGGTTAGGTTAGGGACGTAAATCAGTTGAAGGTCGTACATACGACCCGGTTGATACATTGCCGATACACGCACGTGATTTGTGTGGTAACTGCTTTAGAACAAAGAGTACGGTGCAGAGGAGACACGAGGAGATGAGTTGAATAAATCATTAGCAAATTCATTTCAGACAAGTACTAAAAAATCAACGGGTAGTTATAATTATTATTTTACAAAAAAACTAAGTTTAAAAAATTCGACTTCAAAACCCTCTTTTTTTGAAGACGATTAATTTATATGTATAGGCAAGTAATATATTTTAAGTGTGGGAGAGCCATGCTTCGGCACGAATGGGCCGGCTCGACCGGAGTGATACCACGGCCTCACAGAAAACCGACGTGAAGCAACGCTTGCGTTGTGTTTCGTCGTGTAAGTGAGGTTATCGGAGGCCCGAATTCCCTCCCCTTCCCCAATCTCCCCAATCCCTGAATCCCCAACGATCCTCAAACTCAGGTGTCCTTGGGCGACGCCGGTTGCTTACCATCAGGTGATCCGTCTGATCGTTTACCGGCTTATGCCATAAAAAAATATACTAAACCAAAAAATCTTCTCCCAAGTGTAACAACTAGTTTTTTTATAAACCGCATCAAAATCGGTTCGGCCAATAACGTGTTAATCGCGCATAAACAAACATACATACATACCTACAGGTCAAACTGAGAGGTAATTGGGCCCTCGGTAACCTTATACAACATAACGCAAGAGTTGTTTCGCGTCGGTTTTCTGTGAGGCCGTGGTATCACTACAGTGGAGCCGGCCCATTCGTGCCAAAGCATGGCTCTCCCACACACTAAAACCTTACTTTCTGGTGTAAAATATTTATCTTCAACTATCATGGAGGTACCTTTTACGAGATAGGTACTTACATATTCTTTGACCTTCAGTGAGTATTCCCAAAATGTCGAACGTCGTAAAATAATATCATTCTATATTTCTTCCTTATCTTAGTAACGTTCTAGGAATTGATTCTGGCAAAATTTCCCTGAGGGCGATCATTGCTTGATATACGTGTGCACGCAACAAATGGTTTGTCAGTGACACTCTTTATCTTTCTAGTTTCTTTGTAATTTCTGTGACAGAACTTAGACTTTATTTCTAAACAACTTTTTACATAACATCGCGGCTTTTATCCCCGAAGGGGTAAGCAAAGTTGCACATTACGGGACTTAATGCTACTGTACAATGTGTTTGTGTTAACCCACTTTTTTACTATTTCAGTTATGAGTCCCATGTAATAGGGTATGAGCCTTTTGCCATATACTCGGCTTATTTTAAGCCATATAAGATTTTTTTAGACCCAGTAATACTTTGCCCAGCCCCGGGAACCGAACCCCAGACCCCTTGCCCAGCATTCAAACGAGGTAAAAGTATTTAATAAAATAATATCTAATGTTACAAATATAAACACTTTTAATTAAATAAGTACTTAAAGATGAAAAAAAGAAATCACTAGAGAGTCCCATGTCTATAAAGGTCATACAGTACAAGGAGGAATAAACTAATATTTAAGAGAGAATCTTTACCGTTTATTCAGTTTTTCTATACTTACCGGTACAACTCGTTCCCCCGTCACGTAGGTAGGTTTCAAACCATCTTCAAACAAAACGTGTGAGCGTCATGTATCAAATAAAATGATAGGCGATTCTCTTTCCGAATCACGCCTCGGAATATTTATTTGAGAAATAAGATAAAATTTATGACTACAACTTCGTTTTGTTTTGTTCAATATTCTTTTTTTACCGTGTTAAAGATTTATTGATTGTAGGTATTGGGTGAAAATTAGATATTAATGGTACTTAATTATCAGACCTGTATAAAATGGGTATTTACCAATAATAAGTATATAAACCGTTTCTTTCTTTTGCCTCAAGATGGAAAACTCTCGCGGATCGCATCGCCTGGAAAAGACGGCATATAACATCAGACTCTTACTGACTAAAACCATAACACAGGTAAATAAACCCTGTCTAAATGCCTCTTATGTTCTTGATGTATCAAATAAATCGGCTAAAAATGTTACCATGTCTTTCACGTTTAGAAAAAAGGCACCAAATTCTTAAACCTTACTTACATACACAAATAAAGACAAAATACTTGGCTAAAGGATGCCTCGACGTACTTACCTCCACAGATGCTCACCAATCCATCATCTCAAATTGGATTTATTGTGACAGATCATGCATCGTCTGATGGTCGGCGCCGTCAATTTATATTGCTATACGGCAACGGCAACGGCTCTCAAGGAGGGGAACGTCGCAAGTAGTTTACAGAGTTGACGGAATATCTAACTTTATTACTACTAGGTACACGATACTTCCATTAAACTGGATACTAAACGTTGTTGATGTAGGTGGACCTATACCTATGTATAAACGGTTGTTTAGGCAAAATGGACTCGAGTTCGGTACTTTCAGCTAGTTTTTTTAAGTCAAACCAAATTCAGTCATTTTTGTTATAAAACTAAGCTTAAAGAAACGCTGGAGGTAAGTATCTAAAGTTAAATATTAATACCTATTAAGTGCTTATTAAGAAACGTTGTATGTACGTAAACTTAAATTAATACTACCTATTAGAAAAATTGCAGCAATAAAGTAGGTACCTAAGTAGGATTTTTCAGGGTTTCAAAATTGTACCTACCTAACTTTTGCCTTGTTAATTTGATTCCCTTTTGGTTTATTAAAATTAAAATATTTTTACTCAGGAAAATATTAGAGTACGTTATAAAAACTTTTATTCTTTAGTGCTGCCATCTATTAGTGATACAGCTAAGTGTTAATCCGACTAAAGTATATTTTAATACCAACAGATGGCAGCAGCTGGCTCCAAATGGAATCATACATAAATAAATAAAGTATCAAAAATAGATTAAATGTTTATTAATTTTGTACCGTGATACTGAGGTATATTATTATTAAACACCGTTAATGTACATTTCGTAAACATACATTTTATTTCTATGGTGGTTTTTAGACGAATGTGTGTACGTCAAACAAAAAGACGACAAGGTTGGTAATACCAGTCAAAAGAAATATAGTTACCTGTTTCGTCAGAATTTGGATGATAACTCGATTTATAACAGCCAATTAATTAAATATTTGATTTAAAATTAGTTCTAAATACTTACAGTCTAGAAGTCAGGCTGTAATTTCCAATATTTTTTTGTAAAGAAACATCATAATCTCCCGTGTCTATCGGTGAAATCTAAAATGCTAGCAACACAGCTATGACGTTAATCAACTTGATTCTGGTATTGATCGATTTTATTTGCGAAATTATTTATACAAACACTTGTCGCTTCTCGGCTCAAACATGCATCGTTATTGAGTCAACGCGCTAGTATATCAAACGTTAAATAATAAAACAACCAGTTTTATTTTGTTGTGTGATAAACGTCGTACAAGTTCTCCATAATTTTTTTAGAGTTAAGTTGTGCAGTAGTGCGCCAGTGTTTTAAAAAAATATCAATTCCAAATTTGAAAATATGGATAAAATAGTTTTTGTAGCTTTTGCCACGTTTAGCTGCATTTTATTTGCATCAGCTATTGAAATTGATACTTATGATTTTCTGATGCCCAACGTTTGGCCACACAAGGTAAGTTCAAGCTCAATATTTAATTAATCCAATCTTATGTCTATAATTACTTAAAATTATTTATTTACCTGAATTGTCATAACTATTTCATATCATTTCTCTTAAAGAGTTTTTGTTTTAAAAATAATACCTAAGTGCAGCTGCATGGTAGAGTGAGTTAGAATCATTCTTTTTTACCTAATATGCACCTGCTAAAACATTAGCTTATTTTGTGGTTTTAATATGGTCAAATACAAAACATGAAAGGTGGAAATCCCCAAATTCCTGGTTATATATGACTCGCTTAATCTTGTCAAACGACAATATTACTATAGGGAAATCCTAAGCATAAAATTTAAGATGAAGTCTATAGAAACCTAAACTGCACAAATCTGTTATTTTTTTTGATAACAAATGGGAAAACTAAAAAAGGTGTCATGCTTTTTGGGGATTAAAGACTAGGGAGTGTGTGATTCTTTATTACCTCAATAAAACCATCTCTTTGGCTACCCTCAGCACCTATATGGAGGCACCGGGTCCTCTACAAGAGACCTGCTCCAGAGCCCCCATGTTGCAATGCCTGTTACGAAACATCCCTCGGGAAATAGGTGTCTGCTCATCCCAAATTCATCTAGAATTTATTTTATGTATTTAATCCTTAAATATTATAAAGCAAAATGTACTTATTACTTTATTTAAACTGTCAAACACAACGAGGACACCGACGACCGCAACCTATTGTTCTTTAATTGTGTCTATAATAACAGTACTCAAAGGGTTAAATTTCTGTTTTGTTGCAACTGGGAAATTTAACAATATGATTTTTGTGTTTGGAGTGTGATCAATATACCTAAGTAGTCTTCTTTTTTTCATCATGCAGTAGATTAACAGCTTGTTTAAAGCAATAAAAAATTTGTTTCATTTGCAAACAACAGTCTTGTAATAGCTAATGTAAAGTGAAAGGAAACGTAATCTTTCAAACACATTTTGTGTAACTTTCACTATCATTTTGAAGTGAGCATTACAAAAATGCATATCATTCCCATAAAAATGGTAAAAATGCACATTCACCATCCCAATACTTATTATAAATCATGTGTTGTAGTTCTATAATATTATTGTAATATAGAACATACATACATAGATATTATTGAAATTTAGCAGACAAATATTGTTTTTGTAACTGACAACATCTAATTAGGTTTTTCCTTAAACATGTTTCCTCTTTGAACAGCGACTATGAGACTTCATATAAGTACATTTTATTACTGTCCATTTTGACAATGTTGTCGCCGTTATCTATAAATAATATTACATAATTTACTGTAATATACATAATTTAATGTGTGTCCCAAAACGGAACCAAGAAAGTAATGATTCCGGCACCCATACACCCATATTAACCAGTTCTTTGGTTTTATCATCAATTTGTTACTGTTCATTCTGTAACCATCCTAGTCTTTTATAAAGGTCATATTAATGTTATTCTTGTTTTTATAATAACTATCGTGAGACATGCTAAATTAACCAAAAATCGCAGGTTACCTACTCATGTGAATAAACTGAGAAAAACTGTTATTCTTGTTGAAACTCTTACTGCTTAATTTTAAACTTCAGTGTGCTGCAAATATAGCACATTTTTTCTTTCCAGAGCTAGACTCTCAATAATTTGTTATTTAGGTAAATAACTTTCTGCCTGTGACTTGTGTACAGTTTTGATTTATTTTGACAAGGTTTCAATCCCGTTAGAAAATATAGAGGAGAATTTCCTAGTGTTAAAGGTTCTTTGAATCAGTTTGTCTTACTGTCTTTTAAATGCAACCAAACAAACCTGTCTTCTTTACCATAACTTTATATTTACTAGGTAAATTCACTCTAATTAGAGGTATTTGGTAGTACTTTAACCTTTTTTTTGTTGTTGTGTTTGTTATTATCAGGAGAAGGTTCTTATGACAGAAAAAAATCCTGCAAATCCTACAGGAACGGGAAAAAACGGAATTGCGCGTACGAAGTCGCGGGCAGAAGCTAGTTAGTTATAAAAATATTGATGTTGATGTGAACTACATTCACACGAACATAACGTCATACCATTTTAATCTTCGAATAGTAGCCAGAACCCAATAGAAGTGTACAAACACATAAAAGTGACACCCATTTTACATCAGCATTTTGAAAAATGAGTCCTAAGTAGTTAATTACTCCGCGGAGTACTTAAAGGGTTGCTGGGGCTCAGGCTCGAAGTGCAGGAGTAGGAACAGGGTGGTTTTAAACGGTTTTTAGTCAGTAAGAGTCTGACACTCCCTCTCGCCTCCCGGGCGGGAGAAGTCATTGGTGATTTTCCCGCCTCAAAAAAAGTAGTTACTTAGTTTCTAGGGAAAATAAATGCATGCAGCTTTCTAAGCTTTTATAATGAGACTTCAATTTGCCACTTTCATATCACTTTCATATAAAAACCTGATAAGGATTATTAGTTATGGATATCCACTCCAGTTTTATCATTAAACCTCATTTATGGATAAGCAAAGGTTAATATTTACGTGCAATGTTGTTAAGTGCTCCGCCTACGTAATGTAGGTACTACCTATATTAAATATGGCCGCCAAACTGCAACAATATCGTCCATTCCATTTTATATTACATTGGGATGATGACACGGTATGAAAATTAAAAATCTAATTAGCCCGTAAGTTAGGTAATGAAAAAATATTAGACACGTATTTTTTATTTTGTCGTATAATAAAACGAATCAAAGTTTAGGAGTTTTTTTGTTAATACTATCCGCATGTATAATTATGGATTTGAAAAGTAAGTACCTACTTCGAAAACGACACAAAAGAAAATATCACATTTCAGGGTCTTATAATAAAACTTCGCAAATTAAACCCACGCTAAAATCGTCCTTCGCTCGATATTCGATACCGATGAATGAAATTCCTTTGTATATTCGCTAGCTTGTAATCAATCAAGATCAATATTGTCTCGCAGGCAGTTGATTGAAAATTGATTGGAGCTGGGAACTCCGTCTGTCGGTCTATTTATAGCAACAGCCTTGTTTACTACGATTTCCATTAAATTATTTTTATATTTAAATTCTACGTTGCCATTTTTAACAAGTTCTGATCTTTGTCCTATTCAATTAAATCTTTGTCATATTATTCGTCTTTTCTTAGTCCTTCAATTGAGTGTCGAGTGGTTGAGAGCTAATCTGGTTTATTATACCTACTACATATTGTATGACTTCAATTGTTTTGATAAAATGTTTAATTCGATTTTATCATTACTCTTTCAGCCAAAAGAATATTCTACGGTTCGTACATGATCGTCAAAACAGCTATTGTTGTAACTTGTGTGATGCCTCTAGTGTTGCTAGTGTAAAGTAGGTACACTAGCAACATGTACGCTCACCACCAGTGGCGTCGGGTCATGATGCGGAGCGAGGGGGACTGGGATGCTGTCTCCTCCTTTTGCGAATCAGTCATGCTAGCTAAGGAGGAGGCGGGACGCGTGAGGCAGCGAAGCGCTGCCTCCTTACAACCCAGCCATCACTAAGGACACTCCGGGCGTCGGGGACCGTGAGACGATCTCCGGCCACCAAAAGCGCGGGCCTGCGGACGGCGAGCATGGGTGGCTCCCCGTTCGACCAGAACCAGACCCGAGGGTTCGCGTTTCGCGCGCACCTCAAAGATCTATCAGACTACCACGGATGGGGCTCAATAGGGCTGATGCCAATACAGAGCCGCGGAGAACCTAACGGGTTGCCGGGGATCCGGCTCGAAGTGCAGGAGTAGGAACGGGGTGGTTTTAAGTCAGTAAGAGTGACACTCCCTCCCGCCTCACCCAGGCGAGAGCAGACATTCGATGATTTCCCCCCTTAAAAAAAACAACCACCAGTGGCGTAACTATGCTACTACTCAGGGCCCGTAGCAAATTTCATCGGGTGGGCCCCCCGTTGCCTCCAAAAAAGAGAGATGCTCAGAAGAAAACCCCCATCCAACTGGGATGCACTCTGCGATCCACTGCCCGTGGCATTTTGCTGATTTGCCATCCTGTAGTTAAGCTCCTGGTAATCACTTCTTATCAAGTGGGCAGTAAGCTATCTAGCCATCGATAGTTAGTAGCGTTAAAAATTGTTCAACTCAATTCCAGATTCCACATTGCTGATTGGTGTTTCCAAACAGTTACTGGTAGATACCTATAGTAGTGTCGTAAATGGTTCCTGCAAATCGTTATCTATCATCTGAATACGTGGTTTGGTTGAGATATTATTCAGTTTAGCAAAAAATGCCCGCATGTCAAACTCTATGCGGGCAATCAAAACTGTTTAGAATGACAAATTAAGTTTGGAAACGCCGTTTCCACATGATAACATTAAATTGAAGACTCGATTACCAAAACCATAGCTGTTTTATCGTAAAGAGCAAACTTGACTTGAAGACGAAGTTTGAAAAGAGCTTCTAAAAGACCTCTAGGTTCTGTGATACAGCGTCTTATTAGGATTAGTTTAGTATTATATTGGTAGTAAACGCGATTGCTGAGTGTGAGGCATATTTTGGCGAAGAATTATGCGTCCATTGAAAAAACAACAGACAAGACAGAAAAGACAACAGACTCCTTTACAACCTTTACAACAACCTTTACAAGTGTACAGCATTACTGATGAAATGTACGAACAGTATATAGGTATGCACATAGGTATTACTCCATAATGTCTATGTAGGTCAAACTCAATTGTTATTTCAGAATTGTAATATTATTCAATAACAAGTGACAATCTACTGCTGAAAATAAATAATCCCACTTAGATTTCGTAATATTTTTCCAAAGCAATTTAATAAACAAACATTACCGTATTATCTAAACTAGGTTTAGGTAAACTCATTCATTTGAAGATGAATAGTGATAAATATGATGAAACAAAGTAGCCACTCATGACTGACCTAATTAGCACGCTAGTGCGATAAACATAAGATTGCATTTATGGTGAACGTATCATGATAGCTATTTATTAGGGTTGTCCATGTTTTTCTTATAGAGGTTTGTGATAAAAAATATTATTGGTTACTGCTATATTAAACCATCTTTTTGCATCTTAAAGTTCTTCGTTTGTCTTAAAATCTAATTGTGTAACAATGATCTGGCTGAGTTATACAGCCATAAACATTTAATTTGTGTACAAGTATTCTCAAAATCTGTTTGTGTTTGTTCCAGGATGAACTGTACCTATGCACGCCCATCAGGATCTCGCCACACAGCAACTATTACCTAGGTTTGTTATTGCTTAGTCCGATACGATATGAATGACAAGAATGCCAAAGGTTTTCAATTTTGCAAGATGCAAGCATTCGTCTTGTAATCGCATGCAAACGTCAATTGACGAAAGCGTGCGAATGCCACGCGCTTACGTGGACAGTAGACCTATCGACAACAGCGTTACATTTGTTATAACTGAACGAACCTACTGATTTGTTCATGATTTTATCAGCCACTAAGTAACAAAAGAATTTCCTTCGCTCCTCCGCTTCGCTATTTACGAGGTTGTCATCTAATATCATGTTTATGTATGAAACTCCCTCGGTATCGAACTTGGTTTGCGATCTAAAAATAGCACGGAAGATTTTTCTTTAGTTTTCTTTATACATTTGTAGACGAAGGGCGTTGGAAATGTGTATGCGTGAAAGAGAGAGCAGTACTGGATACTTAGCTCTAATTAGGTTGGTTTAAATTACAATTTGCCGTGTGATGACGATTTCTCAACCGCTTACCAAGAAATTATGGCAATCTCCTCTTATGTAGCGAAGGCTGGAACGTTCTTTGTTCTGCATTGGACTGTTATAGGCTTTTGGACAATAATGAAGATTATAGTTCAGAAATAGTCTACGTTACAATCAGTGGCGTAACAGTACTGTTCGAGGCCCGTAGCAAATTCATCGAATGGAAACTCTTTCCTATAAAAAAGAGAGCAAAAAGTTCAGATGAAAACCTTACAGGAGCATGAGCTCCTTCCGGCTGGGGGGCCGTGGCATTTTGCTGACTTGCCACCCTTTAGTTACGCCAGTGGTTACAATACAATATATTTAATGAGCACCTTTACGTATATTGTGTTCTGAACGTAGAAACAGACCATTTAAACTAAATTATATTTTCAGTGGGATTTGAACCGAATGCGACGATGCACACTGCTCATCATATGCTGCTGTATGGATGCTCAGAGCCAGGATCGAATGAGTCTGTTTGGTAAGTTGTTTCATGTGATCCCATCTTACAGTTTTCCTTAGGAGTCGAACTAACATAGGGAATAGGCTTACCTACAATAAGAGCATTCTAAAGTATGTGTAAAGAAAAAGGTTTTCTTAATTTTTGAATTGATTTACTATTGTCAAATAGTCTTTGGTGTTTTTTAAACGTCTATAATATAAGAATTTTGTGTTAAAGAATTTATGGAAGAATAAAACATTAAATGTCATTTCTTAATTTAAAAAGCAACATATTAGTTTTATTTCATTCTAAATCATAAGATTTAGTGTTATATATGAATATGTAAAGTATATGACTGCACGATTGTGTTTATTTAACTACCCACCCACTCACTTACGAGGTAAAAAAACGAATTAGAATGTAAAAAAATCCTTACATTTTTGTCGTTTTTCGGTGCAAAAGTTTCTCGCTTTGTCGTTATCAATGTTTCGCACGTACCCCATTACATCACTAGTGGGTGTTAACGCAAAATCGACAAGCTACGGATTTGCGTAGTAAGCCTTAGGATATGTTTGGCGTACGATGACGTCATATACTGAATAATACTCGGCCAAGTGTCACGAAAATCGATGAATGGTCGGTGATAACAGTCATTTTATGGACAAGCCGTAAACTTGGTATAATATCTAGCTATTGATGTTTTTTAGATTCAGCTAGTTATGTTTCTTGTTTCATTGCGCTAATGGCTAGCGACATCGCATATGAAATATGGCTTCCGACTTTGCATGGGCGACTGAAATATCCTGAAGAAATTTAATGCTGATTTTTATGAATTTCATCAAAATTGACTTTATTCTATATTCTATTAAGCTACTTACGCGTGAAATCGAAAGCACTAAGATAAAATCGAAAGAACTATATTCTTCTTGCGATTTGAGCAATTCTTTGCCATTTTCATTTTAACGTCTCATTTTTCGTAATGTGCATCTCTGCATCCCTTCGGGGATAAAAAGGCGTGATGTTATGTTATGTCTTATCTTCCCTTTTGTTTTTAGGAACTGTGGTGAGATGCAGACAAACGATATCGATGCGTTGTACAATACTGCTAGTCCATGCCGTTCCGGATCTCAAGTAAGTACATATATAGGCTTATCTTAAGGTAACTAACTTTTACCCGCAGCTTCACGCGTTTTATTACAGTGAAAATTATTCAAGTTCGCCTCCGGATTCCTTGACAACTACACATTTTTTCACACGACAAAACACAACGCAAGCTTTGCTTCACACTGGTTTCCTATGCGACCGTGGTATCAAACAGAACTGGCCCATTTGTGCCAAAGCGTGGATTTCCCATGTTAAATACTACCACGGTAAACCTAAATTAACTAAAAATTGCAAGTTACTCACGTGAATATAAATCAAATACTAAGAAAAGCTCTACTAGTTTCGAACCACAGAGGGGCGAGACTCATGAGCAGCATGCGCGGTCGTGGCGATGTCAGTAACCCGTGATTTCCTTTAATTTAACGAAAATTCTCTATAGTAACACGGAGTCTGGAATCGTGCCCGGTATATGGCAATAAGCCCACCCCCTATTACATGGGACTCACAACATGAATAGTGAAAAGTGGGTGTTTCATTGTACAGTGGCATTAAGTGCCGTAACGTGCAACTTTGCCTACCCCTTCTCTCTTTATGTTAATTATATATACTTAGTTGTTCAGGAGCTTACTCTTAAATCCAATTCCGATCGATCGACATTGGTATTGTGAACTTTCGTACTCTTGAGTTGCAACACTAGCGCCCATTTTTTTCTTTTTTTTTAAAAATCCGTATTGCGTGGATATTGAATCAACTAAATGGTATTAAGTTCGGCTTTAGATTCCGTACTCTGAATGCTATTTTAACAGCTACGATAGGGATTGTATAGTTTTAAAATTGGATAATTATTGAGATTTTATAGGATTGAAATTGCATTGACTTTGAGATTGGTTTCAAGAGAAAGCACCCTGATCTGTCTAAGAATCAAGAGTGAGATGTTAGGTTTATTACAAAGTGTTGCTCGAATAAGAAGTCATTATTACTCAACCTCAAGTTCAAATAACTTCCTTAGTATAATAATATTATTCTCTGAAATCGGGATTTACCGCGGCTCATGCCATAGGTCACGTCACATTTGTATTGTAGATAAATAATTATATTTTGTTATCATGCAATTGAGTACACTTGGGGGCATACAAACGGAGTCGCTAGCGGTTTTTTTTTTTCATTTTATCGAAACCTCAACGACTTCAAAATTCGAATATTCCTTTTACAAAAATATATTCTCATTTTAATGGTAACTAAATTGTCTTTTATACGACATACGTTACCAATTAATAAAATACTTGTGTTAGAAAATATTAACAAGAAATAAAAAAGAAAACAAGCTTAGTGCAAAGTGTCTTATGAACTTTTAATTATTATGAATTTAGTACGTAAATTATATGCTTATTAGAGTCTTAAAAATTGCTCGTTAATTGACGTTGGTTCCGGGAAAATAATAGTAGTAGTTATCAAGTGATAACAATATACCGTTTGCACTGTATTTCTATTTTTATGTCTGACTGGAATGATACCACGGCCTCACAGAAAATCAACGTAACACAACGCTTGCGCCCCCCCCCCCCTCTTCTCCAATCTCCCCAATCCCTGAATTTTACAATCCCCATAAGGCCGGCAATGTACTTGTAACGCCTCTGGTGTTTCAAGTATCCATGGGCGGCGCCAATTGCTTACTATCAGGTGATTCGTCTGCTCGTTTACCGGCTTATCCTATAAAAACAACTAGGCCAGAATACATAATAATTAATTTAAGTAGGTATTAATCCAAAAGTACAATATCAATAAATTAAAACTTAAAGTAGGTACGATAAGTTTTCTATTTATTCCAATAACCTACCGTTTGCTTAGTATATGCATATAGTTTCCAACGCATATTGTGCAAGACCTTGATGTTTTAATGACGTTTTTATCAAATACGTTACCTAAGCATCGATCAGAATTTATACGGCTTAGAGCTGCGATAGTTCGTTTTTATTTACTTTTCTACAAAGTACTATAAATGAAGTACATAGTTTGTTGGATAGTAAAATTCATAAATTAGTTAACAGCCAGTTTCAATAACCTATCTATCTGTAGATTTGCTTACTAGAGATAGAATTTTGACATAAGCTCCATACAAAAAGTGTCAACATTCTATCTCTAGTAAGCCAAACTGAAGATAGATAGGTTATTGAAATTGGACGTAAGTAGGTAAATAAAATGTATCCAATAAATTGGGATGATGACAGGGTATGAAAATTAAACATCTAATTAGTCCCTAAGTTAGATAATGACAAAATATTAGACACGTATTTTTTTCTTTTGTCGTATAATAAAACAATACGTAGATGAAACGAATCGAAGTTTAAGAGGGGGGCTAAAACGTCATTTCTATGTATAAAATGTGCATAGAAGTGACGTCACGCAACATTTGAAATCAATATATCGTCGAAAGTATTCGTTTCAGTAAGAAATTAGAACATACGTGTCTAATGATTTAAAATAATTTACCAGACGGACATTAAAATAAAAATTAGACATCCACCCTATTCATCATACATAATGCTATTTTACAAGATATTATTTTCGCAGTTTTCTCAAAAACTGATTAATCGATCATGGTTGAATTATACACACGAATTTAATAAACTTGTGTAACTTACAAGATGACTATTCATTTGTGCTCGACTGCATTATTTGGTTACGGGATGTCAGTAGCTGCGAATGCTGCTCGTGATTATGAGCCCCAATCGTGGCGTGAGTCTAGTCGAGCACAGTCGAGAAAAAATATTCACTATGTAGAGATAAATTTTCATGATTGGAAAACCGCAGTCACACGTTGTCAAAGTGCTGCGGTAGGTAGGTACATGTAACGTGTGATTACGCCTTTCCAAACATTAAAATGTCATTGTTAGTTTTATACTTTGTTTTTTTTTTTACATATAATAAATTGTGTTTCCTAAAGCAACACGGGAATTCATTATGTAATTATATTTGTGCATTTATCCTACTTCGTTAATTGGGAAAATGTTCGATTAGTTTAGTAGTAATTAAAATATACAAGAGACTGATAATGTATCGAATAATAATGAAAGAAAACTAAAGAGACAATTTTTAAAATGTTTTAAATTGAACTTTAATTGCATGTCCTTGATAAGAACTATTGAAACAAAGATATTTTTTGTTGAAACACTAGTGTATGCACAATTTACTTAATTAATACAGACTAATTGACCTGAAAACATGTTATATTGATCCTTGCTAGACCAAGGCCAAGGGAATAAACATTTAATATATTAGTACTTAAGATAGAATATACACTTCTTCTAATTTAATTTCCGCGTAACAAACATTTCTCTAGTATTTTATTATTACACGAATGTTAATATGGCTTAGGAAAGTTAAGAGCGGTTACGCATTATGGAAATATTTTGAAAATGAGATTCTAGAAAGACATAGAGTAATTTTAAGTTTCTTTGCAAAATTTAGATAATGCCAATTGCTGTCTTAAAGGACTTATATTAGTTTTAATCGTTTGTTTTTAATTACTTTTAATAATTCGTTTGAACTATTATTGGGTTTTTAAATATTCTCAGTAGTAGCACGGAATCTGGAATTGTGCCCGGTAATATGGCAATAGGCTCACCATCTATTCAGGGCCGGATTTAGGTGGGGGGGGGGGGGCAACCGGGGCGAAAGCCCCGGGGCCTCCACAAGCAGGGGTCCTCCACAATAGAGACTTCAGAAAAAAAAATCTTTCAAATTTCAACTAGTAAACCTAGTAAACATCTTTTCTTTGGTATTTTTTTTTCGCTTTTACCTTTACCTACAGCGTAAAGTACTTAATACATACATGATTATTTGATTATTATATATTTGATTATTATTATATATATACATACATGATTATTTTAAATATTAACAGAAACAGAAATCATTGATCTATATTTGTTCACTCCAATCAGGCAATCAGTGAAATATCAAAATATCAAATGGCTCTGATAAGCACTTCCAATTTACTACCCATCTTGAGGGAGTACCCCAATGGCTCAATGGCTCAGTGGGATGGTACTTGCCCGCAACCTCGGAGGTTGGCTATTCGATTCCGTGTCTCGACCATTAAAAAAATTAATTGCAGTATGTGAACAATTGGTATTCTTCAATTCTTAAACTCGAAATCTGTCGAGCGTCCTCGAAATCTATCGAGCGTCCTCGAAATCAATCGAGCGTCCTCGAAATCTATCGAGAGTTCTCGATCGTTTTCGAGCGTCCTCAATCGTTTTCGAGCGTCCTCGATCGTTTTCGAGCGTCCTCGATCGTTTTCGAGCGTCCTCGAAATCTATAGGGCGTCTTCGATCGTTTTCGAGCGTCTTCGAAATCAATCGAGCGTCCTCGATTGTTTTCGAGCGTCCTCGAAATCTATCGAGAGTTCTCGATCGTTTTCGAGCGTCCTCAATCGTTTTCGAACGTCCTCGATCGTTTTCGAGCGTCCTCGATCGTTTTCGAGCGTCCTCGAAATCTATAGGGCGTCTTCGATCGTTTTCGAGCGTCTTCGATCGTTTTCGAGCGTCCTCCATTGTTTTCCAGCGTTCTCGAAATCTATCGAAAGTCCTCGATTGTTTTCGAGCGTCCTCGAAATCTATCGAGAGTCCTCGATCGTTTTCGAACGTCCTCGAAATCTATCGGGCGTCCTCGAAATCTATCGAGTGTTCTCGATCGTTTTCGAGCGTCCTCGATCGTTTTCGATCGTCCTCGATTGTTTTCGAGCGTCCTCGAAATCTATAGGGCGTCCTCGATCGTTTTCGAGCATCCTCGATTGTTTTCGAGCGTCCTCGAAATCTATCGGGCGTCCTCGAAATCTATCGAGCGTCCTCGAAATCAATCGAGCGTCCTCGATTGTTTTCGAGCTTCCTCGAAATCTATCGGGCGTGCTTGAAATCTATCGAGCGTCCTCGAAATCTATCGGGCGTCCTCGAAATCTATCGAGAGTCCTCGATCGTTTTCGAGCGTCCTCGACTGTTTTCGAATGTCCTCGAAATCTATAGGGCGTCCTCGATCATTTTCGAGCATCCTCGATCGTTTTCGAGCATCCTCGATTGTTTTCGAGCGTCCTCGATCGTTTTCGAGCATCCTCGATCGTTTTCGAGCGTCCTCGAAATCTATCGGGCGTCCTCGAAATCTATCGAGAGTCCTCGATCGTTTTCGAGCGTCCTCGAAATCAATCGAGCGTCCTCGATTGTTTTCGGGCGTCCTCGAAATCTATCGAGAGTTCTCGATCGTTTTCGAGCGTCCTCGATCGTTTTCGAGCGTCCTCGACCGTTTTCGAGCATCCTCGATTGTTTTCGAGCGTCCTCGAAATCAATCGAGCGTCCTCGATCGTTTTCGAGCGTCCTCCATTGTTTTCGAGCGTTCTCGAAATCTATCGAAAGTCCTCGATTGTTTTCGAGCGTCCTCGAAATCTATCGAGAGTCCTCGATCGTTTTCGAACGTCCTCGAAATCTATCGGGCGTCCTCGAAATCTATCGAGCGTCCTCGAAATCAATCGAGCGTCCTCGATCGTTTTCGAGCGTCCTCGAAATCAAGCGAGCGTCCTCGATCTCAATCTGGAAAATAATTTGGGGCAAGGTGGCCTCCACTCCTTTTTTGCCCCGAGGCCTCTGGACCCCTAAATCCGGCCCTGCCCCTATTACATGGGACTCATAACATAAATTGTGAAAACTGGGTGTTACATTGCACAGTGGTAGGTATAATATGCACCTCTGCCTACCCCTTCGGGGATGAAAGGCGTGATGTTTTGTTATGTTTGAACGAAAATTCTCACTGCGTAAATGTCTTTAGAGCATTAAAATCTAAAATTGCACTTTTTTTAAGTGTTTTATTTTTCTGCTTTTATTTTGTTCTAATTCTGACATTTTAATATTCCAGGTTGTTTACGCGTGGGCTCGTGATGCACCAAGCCTGCACCTGCCAAAGGACGTCGGTTTCCTCATCGGCAAGGATTCACCCATTAAGTACTTAGTACTCCAAGTCCATTACATGCACCGTTTCCCTGGTAAATACTTTGTTTTTATTTAAAAAAAATATCGTGACTCAGTACTTACGATTTTCGAGGGTGTTCGACTAGTTTCGAGCTCCACCAGGGCCCTTAATCGTGCTACATCGTGCAGTCAATTAGTCTAGTTACCTATTCATAGACTCGTTATATATAGGAAAGAATTGTATAACCTTATATCTAATAAATTAATATTGTTTGCTGTTATTTTCAGAGGACAAAACCGACAACTCTGGAGTTTTCCTGAAATACACAAAACAAAGGTAAAATGTTTATATTTTTTTAATGTCTTTGTTAATCGACTCTATAACAAGTCTATCTATGCATAAGTATGCTTAACCAGACCGAATATTTCCCAGAATATTAACACTACATAAACAAACAAGCTAGTTTCTTGTTATTTACTGTTTACATACAAACTAACCAATCAACCTGTTTGCAATACATTTTCTACCTTAAGACATTGTAATAACGTTGCAAACCTGTTGTAGAATTTTGTAATTTGTGACTCTAACAGACTATTCTACCTGCACCTATTCACAATAGATTATCAACTCTAAAACTTTACGATGAAGTTGTAAATTGATTGTAGCAATTTTGTCAGTTTGGGGTATATTATGTTTGCATAAACAGCAACAATGAACAATTAGTGCTCACGCAACAATAGTTTCATGGACGGGTTCATACTTGTGTATGTAGATATAATAGATGTCTTCCTGACATATACTATTGTTCAAGAAATCATAACATTATGTACAATGTTATATTCTACGACTACCCATCTGTACAGTCAGTTGCTTCATCCAGTTGTATAGTCTCTTCTTTGTGCCTTTAGGCTTAATTCATTCTGTCTCCTGCAGTAATTCACCGAGGGAAGTAGAAACTATCGTTTTTTTCTTCTCCTCTTATAATATCTTCTGATTCACTTCGTTGCGGGAACCAAGACAGTTACTCATGTCCCTGGGACGCGCCGGACTTCAGTGTTCCCGTGTTTTCATGGTTGTATCTACTGTAGGTCCGGCTTACAGAAGTTGCAGCGGTTTTTGGAGGTTGTGGCGGGCTTGTCCCAATAAAAAAGGCTTCACACTAATATTAAAATTTCCGAAAACTTGAAAA
This sequence comes from Spodoptera littoralis, assembly GCA_902850265.1. Lineage (NCBI taxonomy): Eukaryota > Metazoa > Arthropoda > Insecta > Lepidoptera > Noctuidae > Spodoptera > Spodoptera littoralis. The sequence continues at coordinate 4,414,945 of LR824533.2, forward strand.
CCCTATCCTAAGTACTCTGTTTAACAGTTGCACTTAGGGCGAGAGTCGCGTCGTCGCAACCGAACAACGCATTGTAGGTGCGGTCCACTAGGGTTGCGACGACGCACGGCGTCGCAGCTGCGGCTCAGTTCATCCTTCGTAATGGATAGATAAAAACGATGACTCAAAAAGGAGCCTAAAGGATCATATCATAAAAACATGGAAACGACGATTTTTTTGAGGGGGAAAAATCATTCAATGACTTGTCCCACCTTGGGTTTGGCGAGAGGGAGTGTCAGACACTTACTTACTAAATACCACCCCGTTCTTACTTCTGCCCTGAACCGTTAGGCCTTCCGCGGCTCCGTAGATATATGCGCGCGACTTGTAGGACAAAAGTTCCACACTAACTACATTATAGACCTTATTTCCAATCTTTAGAGACTACTTTTGTAAGAACAAATTTAGGGGATGATTTTTAACAATTTTCAACAGGTTTCAAACAATGTCTTTAATACTTTTATTCCCTTTTTAAATAACATCTTCAATTTCCAGCATGCCCCGTCAAGCCGGAGTGTTCTTACTGGGCACAGGTGGCGTGATCCCACCGCGCAAAGTAGAACGCATGGAGACTGCCTGCACCATCACTGAGAACAAGGTCATACATCCTTTCGCGTTCCGTACTCACACACATTCTCTTGGTAAGTTAAACCACATTATTTTGCTAATATCTTGTTAGGCTAAGGATTCACGGCCCGATTTCCTACCGCAGCCTTTGTAAAATACAGATATGTACGGTCAAAGGTCAAAAGTCCACTGCCACCGTAAGACTTCTATCGGTTGCGCTGCAGCGCTTATACACACATGCACACGCATATTTTCATCCGTGTGCGTACGCGTGCGTGTGTTTATGCGTCCGCACACGCGTTTTTATGCACATTAATATGAAATTACTTACGCATTGCCGTGTGAACATCACTCACGGTGGCAGTGGACTTTTGACCTTTGATTGCGCCTATGTAAAAAATCAAACCACATGTCACGGGGCGTTTTACGCCCGCGGCGGTTGCGATTGTTTGCGGATCCCGCTGCACGGGCTAGCACCCGCGCGCTCTGTGATCTGTTGGCGGGTGATCACAATGGAATGGCCTGCCTGGAACTCAACTTATTGTTTAAACGTCTTGCAACAATCAACCGCTACGTTTGCGGGCGATAATCGCAACCACGGCTATTCAATCCTGCAGTCTCGTCTAACATAATTATTATTTAATATTTTCATCAATGACATTATCTAAATTTTTTATTTCATAACTACTACTACTTAATGTGAATGCAATTAATAATATTGACGTTAATCATTACTAAAACTCTTAAGTTTTAACTAAACTTGTATGTAATATAATACAAAACATAGATGGACAATATGATACCAAGAAATGTAACATCTTATTGTACCTATGTTTACAAATAAATATTTTTATTTTCTAGGCGTACAAGTAACTGGCTACGTGGTCCGACAGGATGAGGTTGGAGACGTATGGACGTTACTTGGTCGTAAGGACCCACAGCTACCACAGATGTTCTATCCCGTTGCCAGTACACGGCCCATCGAACGAGATGATGTACTGGCCGCTAGGTGCATTATGAACAATACACATGATTACGCTGTGAAGATTGGGTAAGTAGAAATAGACCTTTAAATAGATAATGCGGGCTTTCTGCTCAACAGTTGTTCGTTGGGATTTTCTATCCGTGTTAATTTGCATGTAAACTTTGCATGTGCGATGTAGGATTTTTGTGACGTCATCCGTTGACATGTAACATGTGTCGCCACAAATCCATGTAGTACTTTTAGAGTTTAGTGCGAACATAAATACAGACAAAGAGACAAAAATTCTAAAAACCATATTTTTCGCTTCGGTATCAATTGTAGATCACGCACCAATTCTTCTTTAAAAAATATTCAATGTACATTTTTCACTTTCGTACGATTTTATTATAATATGTATAGATGATCCTTTTCAATTTAGCTCTTATTTATTACAGAGCCACAAACAAAGATGAGATGTGCAACTTATACCTCATGTACTGGGTGGAAAATGACAGTCCACTGAAACAAAAGTACTGCTTTTCTGCCGGCCCTCCCCACTACTACTGGAACCGTGCTCGTGAAAATCTCGTCAACATACCAGCTATCGACGTCTAAATATCATCGAGAACTTTCCACAAAAATGAGATGAAGGTGAGATTGACAAATGGTAATGGATAATGAGATTAGAATTTCAGTCTTAATGTAAACCTTATTTCGTATGTATTAAGGTGTTTTTTGTTCTGTTTGTGATGATCTTTTCCAGACGCACATTGTAGTGACGATGTGAATTATTAATTGTCGTCATAAAAAATAAATTTTAGACGATTTAAAGTTTAATTGAACACACTGGTGTTATGTGTGAGTTATGATAATGAAGTATTTAAATAACGAAATTTATGAAATAACTAAAACTTCCGAGCAGCTATTTTTAGTCTTAAAAATAATAAGAATTTTCTTATTTTATGTTACAACACTACTATTAGTGTTGCGCCCTTTCCAGTATAATATAATTGATTTTTACCCAACTGCTTTCAAAAGAAAGGTTATGTTTTTGATACAAGTCTTAAAGTTTTGACAAAACCAGAAAACGATTATTAATGTCCAACAAATGATAAACACTATTTAAAATTATAGATCTGAACGAAAACTAAACATTCCATTTTAAAGACTTATTTTTTTATTATAATTTTAAGTTATTTTAGGCATTTTAATTGAGTTTTTACAAATGATCTGAAATATTCCGAAATTCATCTGATTACGACTGGAAGGGGTAGATAGAATAGAAAAAAGTAACAAAAATTGTTTTTTTTTTGTCATAATTAGATAGCATAATAATATATCAATTATATTCTTATCAATTTTAAAGATCTGAGCTAATCTTATATATTATTTAAGAAAAATATATACTATCTATATAATATTTAAATGTACCATTTAAAAAATAAAATACATCTAGTCAAAATCAATATGAAAGATTTGGAACTTATCGTAATAACTAATATTTTAAGAAATTTTTCGCATTCATTTTATTTTATTTCATCTTAACTGGTTCAAGTAAAACTGAATTATGTAAAGTTTTACATAAAAATTAACCTATTTCAATGGACTGTTGGCTACAAAATAGGTCATACGACGTATTAAAGGTTTTTGTGTTTTCGCGGAGTACGAGATTAAAGATCTTCCCGTTATTTACTCTGAATCACTTGCAAATGTATTTAAATCTAGTATGATCAACTGATTTCATATTATTTATCATAAAATATTGCAATGCATATCTATGAAACTCAATATTAAAAGACAGTAGTATGTAATTCAAGATATTGTAATTTATACCTAATGCTAAACTAACGTAAATTGACCTCTCTGAAGTTAGTCACATTCAAGTGACAGAAACAACGCTATACTTGTAGCACACTTCAGGCAGGTCAAGTTATAATGGCTATATGATGAAAAATCAAGATTGACATGAAAATTATCTATTTATACACTTTATTATAACATATATTTATTGTAAATAGTAAGACCTTCAGTATTCTTAAGTATAATATACGATGAATACTTGATTATATAATAATTGTCTGAATGTGTGACATTGACTTATGGCTTCGTATAATGGACTTCGATATATTGCATGCAGTTGATATCAATAAAAATGTTAGATGGCACTGGATTAGATAGACAGTTCAGTCAGTTTGATATTGATCTGTATAACTGCTCTCAGAAACCTACAGAAGTATATAATGATATTTGTGGAGGAGCTATGTCTTCTCTCTTCTTGTTTGGGTACGTATGTCATCTCGGAAGAAAAAGAAAGGACAATTAGATATATCAAGTTTTAAATAATGAGTGTTGAGACACACACGGAGCTTAAAAGATTTTTTCAGAAATTTTGCCCCACAATAGGTTTATTTCCTGTGTCGTGGGTGCCTTTACAAACATACAAGTTCACATACACATGACACCCAGATCTAGAATAACAATCTGCGGATCAAACGAGTTGTTCCGTGTTCCATCACGTCAACCGAGACTCCCAATTCAAACCGAGATAGATTCATAAGGAGTCACTTCTTGATCCCGGAGCGGACACCGATGTCCTCTTCACTCTATTATCAACCTTATTTCCAATGTTTACAGTGCATACTTTTGTATGAACAAACGTAGATTTTTCGTAAGCATGGACTAGATTTAACTTACTAAAATGACTTAGCAAATCAAAATGTTTATATATATATACCAAAATGTCTAGATTAAAAATGTCTATCTTATTTGGGCTCAAAAACAAATTGACATCAACTGCAAGTAATAAAAATGTAAATATCATAAATATAATTACTGTAAGGTAACTTATTCAGGTGCTTTTGTTATTTTATTCACGTTTACAAAAGTCTCTGAATGACTTATATTATTTTTGTGACTAATTCTTCTTGTTAACATTATGTTGGTGACTTGTTGTACTTATTTTAAGTTTCGAAGGTTAGTTTCAATTATCTCCTGGGCCCTAAGTAATGAGACCGCGTTCGGCGCTATGATTGGTTGGTTCATGGGAGCCGGCCAATCAGAGCGATGAACGCGTACGTCTCTGTACATTTAACTGACAGGCATATAAAAAATATATGAAGTTAATTTTTTTTATTTATCTGTTGGTTAATGGCTGTCTAGAGACTGTGGAACTGATTATAAACCTCTTTGACACGGCCTGTATATGTATAACTACAAAACAAAACGAGTTATAAGATTTGGAATGTAAGTTAATTTACATAAAGCTTCAATTCCTTTGGCATGAAAATGTTAAACCTATCAAGAAACGTATCACTTAACTACGGTATAGAAAAACGATGGACAGAAGTAGAAAAGGAACGAATTAGTCTGCGTAATAAAAGAGAGAGATTGAAAGATACAAATAAGAATTGCTAGTTCCAAATCGAAATTGTATGATTTTCATACAATTCCATACAATGTCACAAATTAAAAAAAATAAATGATTCCTAAGATCTATATACTATATGCATTCCGTGTCAACATAGCTCTAAAGTACTTGCTTTACAATTATTTTTTGGTGTTTTTTTTAATTAGCATAATTTTGTCTTCATAATAAAAGTTTTGAATTATTTTTCCTATTGAAAAATCTGACAGAAATCGAATATTTTTTTAGTTAATATTGAACTGTAGTACCTATATGAAATCTGACTATTTATTTTTCGTTATATTTCTCGACTATCTATTGATATTGTATGAGAACTATATATGTATATTTAAATGTAATAAAGACATATTATGCATAGACTGTTTCATGAGATATAAAAGTGCTTTGAATAAGCACATAAAAAAATTTAAATGATGTTATTATGGAGACTATCGTTTTTTGAGGTCGCTAGATGGCGCTGATGAAGCATTTGGTCTTGTTTATCCAATCACAGTAACTATGAAAAAATATTCCCTATTGGAACACCGACCCTAAGTCTTACTAGCGCCCTTATCGGTAAATTCATGTGCGATAGTCCTCATTATACCTAAAATACTATGAACATAATAATTTATTGTTGTAACCTCCTTTGTGTAGAATTCCTAATTTAAATCCAAATATTACATATTTTCGCGGGAAATTTTGCTTTATCTATTTGCAATCATATTTTTATGAACATAAGTATTATATTTGAACATTCCATGTACTGTGTTAGCACAAAATTCGTTTATAAATGTTATATTATTGCAATATTATTGTGAAAATGTTTCTTTGTATTGTAGTTGTCCCTGTGTCAAATGTACTGTTGCTTTAAAGGGCATTTTAATATATTTAACACACTTCAATAGCATGCATAACAAGCTTTTACCCGCAGTTTCTCCCATATGGTGAATGGAAAACAGTGATCTATATCACTGTCCAATTTTCTAACAACTAGCTATGCTCTAACTTTAAATTCGAAAGATAAAAGTGAACTCAATCGTAGTCCGCCATGTCATTGGTTTTGAGAATAATTTTGACCAATGACGGGCGAGAATACGATCGATATCACTTCAAAAGTACCTAGAAGAGCCTAGGAGTTTCAAGATACAAATCATACCTACCATAAATGGTAAAAAAAAACAAAAAACACTTTCAAACTTTTTATATTCGTATTAGTTATATTATATCAACAAAAATACGTATAATATCTTTTAAGTAAGCATACGTAAAATTTTTAATATGGCATAATATTTACTGTGCAATTTGGTGCAACATAATCTGGTTCGAAAAAATATTAATACCAATTATTGTTTAGCGTGAAATCTATTATATTTATTACTTTATGTTTTTTTTACTACTAAAAGCACAAAAAATGCTCTTTAACGCGATACCTAATGTAATAAGTGCGTGTCAAACACGTCTGTCCCTGTTATTGAATAAGCAACTGTATTAGCATAATATTAAATGTTTAAATCATATCTCTGTGTTATACATGTATGCTGCAAGCGATTAGGTAAGGCTGGTTCAGAAATGTGCGATGTTTTATGACTACTTATCTTATTTAGATGGATAAAATTATCAAATTCCATAAAGTGACTCCGCTCCATCGGTGTGCGCTGTACCTAAGGCGTTAGAATATCAAAATTCTGCACCTTGTCAAATGACTTCAGTTACATTTTCAACTTTATTTAGCTTGATTATAGAGTTGAAAGTCTAATTGTATTATATTGAAAAGAAGTTTGAATATATCAGACGAATCGCATAATATCGTATTTATATCAAAAGTATTCTTATATTAAGGAAATCGAAATGAAAATGTTCGACTGCCTCGTTAGCCGAGTGGTTGCAAGTACGACTGGCGGGTCTCGGGTTCAATTCCCGGGTCAGGCAAAGTATTACTAGGTTTTTAAAAATTCTCAGTAGTAGCACGAAGTCTGGAATTGTGCCCGGTATATGGCAATCGGCTTATCCCCTGTAACATGGGACTCATAACATAAATAGTGAAGAATGGGTGTTACATTGTACAGTGGCATTAAGTGCCATAATGTGCACCTCTGACTACCCCTTCGGGGATAAAAGGCGTGATGTTATGTTATTCTTATATCAAGGAAATGGTAAGAAATGTCTATTGCTTATGAAACAGATTTACGAAGCAAAAGTGATTGTACTAAGTCTAAAAGTCGCACAATTCACTCCAGCTTTACAACCTTTATGTATAAAAATACCACAATGTTTCCATTGACGGCTACATATACAAACCAGCAATGTACTACCAAACAAAACCTTCAATGTAAACGTGTGCTATTTAAATACTATCTACTATTTATTAGGGCCTATAAGTGTCTATTAAAATGAAATTCTGAATCCAGTATTGTATGTCCTTACACGGCTTAAGCCTGGTGGTAGACCCTGGAATCCTATGTGTGAACCTCAATTATGTGGTATAATATTACTTATTGAAAAAGTGCAAATAAAAACTATTATATTTTATGTATTTGTGTTTTATTTATGAAATTAGCTACTTCCGCGCTATTTCAAACGCTCTGCTCAGCTCCTTTTGGTCGTAGCGTGATGTTTTATAGCCTATAGCTATCCTCGATAAATGCGCTATCCAACACAAAAAGAATTCTTCTAATCAGATTTGTAGTTACGGAGATTAGCGCGTTCAAACAAACAAACAAAAAACAAACTCTTCCGCTTTATTATAATATAGTATAAGATTCCCTATGTAAATTTTTTAAACCGAATATTCAATTACAGTACATACTGTACGTAAATTAAATGTTATATTGCTTAAAATTAAACACAGACTGCCTCGTTGGCCGCATGGTCGCAAGTACGACTGCCGGGCAAGGGGTCTCGGATCGTAGCATGGAGTTTGGATTTGCTCACCCCCTATTGCATGGGACTCATAACATAAATAGTGAAAGTGGGTGTTACATTGTACAGTACTGGCACCGTGCTTCACATCACTTTTTCGGTTAGATGGGTATCACTTCGGTTCTGAAAACTGGCTATAAAAACCATACAATAGCATACCTAACCGTATTTATGAATCTTTAATTCTACGTTCATCTCTTATTTAAAAGAAGCCGCTTAAGCTAGGTAGTTTTTGTAAAACTTAAAAGGGAAAAAAATTCTGATCTCAAAAACGAACCTACGTGATATTACATACATAAGTGTGTTGTGGTAGGCCGGAGGTTTAAGACACCCACTTCTCATTCATGAGGGCGCGGGTTCGAAACCTACCAACGGCAAGTACCAATGTGACTTTTCCGAGATATATGTACTTTCTAAGATTATTCCGACACCACTGACAAACGATGAACAAAAACATCGAGAAGAAACCTGGGCTTAAAAGTTTGAAATCGCCAACCCGTATTGAGCAAGCGTGGTGATTAATGCTTAAACCTTCTCGTGTGAGAAGAGGCTTTGCTCAGTGGGCATTTATAGGCTGCTGATGTGTGATGTGTGCTATTACATAATATCTACATAACATTAGTTATCGACACAAGTCAAATACATAGCTTCGCTACCAAATCAGTATGAACTTCTTAAAACAGTTTTAGGACTCCTATTTTTCACTGTCGCTAGTTGTATTTAGAAGGTAAACAATGTGTCGCCTACACGTTTAAAAAGATACGTCTATTTCCTCCAAATAGACTTAATGATACCTGCCTACCTATCTATTTCTTGTTATTTATTCTATACTACACACGAGTTAATGGAACCGGATGCATTATATGTATCTCTATTTATACCAGGGAGCTCATTACGCGATGCCTACATCCGCTGATCATGCCAACACTATAATAATGACAGGATATCCGGCCGGTCTGAAGGAAAATTCTCTAATTTTCACGGTCGCAGAAGCTACAAGTGTATTGTCATGTTAGAGAAAAGGTAGAAGATTCAGTCGATAGACGCGATTAGAAAAAAAGTGTTTTATCTTGTCGAACCTACTTAATGGTAGTTGTGGTTGTCGTGTAAATTAAACTCATTCAATCTTAATAGCATAGTTGGGAAATGAAAGAGATTAAAATTATAATTAATGAACAGTGTCATTTAACATATTAATATATATTATCAACAGTGAACCAGGGGAAGTATGCAGCTACCGTGTTTGCTAACCTAACTAGCAAAGTTCTAAAATAAGTTCAAATCCAAGAAAAAATCACCATTAGATGTCGCTACTGTCGAAAACATCCTCAAACAAATATTGTTCGAACCGGATTTTCTTTTTTTTACCTTTATAACAAACCGCCCACACAAGGGTGCGGCTCTGAGGAGGGTGTTTGAGGGAGAGGAAGGGCGGGGGGAGGTCCGCACGTTTTCTCTACATCTGCTTCGTTCCCCCGCCGTGCTGCGCGTGGGTCCTTTATGAACTCCCGATATTCGCCTTTAAAGTAGGTTAGTATACCGCACTTAATTCTCTGGCTAACCTTGAACTCGGTATGATTTGTCCTCGTTTTGGTGATAGCAAGTACATACCTATGCAGTACGTGTTTGGTTAGAATCGATTGTTTTTTCCTCCTGTATTTCGATGCCTATCTAATGAAGTCCACATACCAACCTAATGAGTTTTCACACATGTAACCTACATGTGTGAAAACTGTATGGCAGTGTTTCATGGCTACCTGTACGTAACAACATACTTAATGTCTAACTCTTTCTTGTGTTGATAGGACATTTTCAGGGCTAGACGTTTTTTCATATTTTGAGCTACTAACGCCACGTACGTAATTAGGTTCTGTTTTAATAGGGCATTCACAAAAAATGCTCATTTAGTCATTTTCCAAATCTCAAGATATTATGAAGTAGGTAGGCGCTTGAGATATTTCGTTTATTTTTGTATATGATATGAGTCCTTACAATTAAGCCAATTAGAATTGAAGTGTTTTGTTTTCATTTATTTTTTTTTCGAGAAAAATCGAATTAGACTGTACATAAATAAGCTTAGGAGGTTCGTGCCTATGTATAGATATTTATAAGTAGCGCTTTGTGTAGACTTGTATGTGCATTATCTGCACACGTGTGGTGCACCTACTATCTCAACCTACGGGTCTCATTTATCCCTAAGTTATGTAATGTTACATTTTGACGTCAAATAACTATTCAATAATAATAAAAACTATCATTGTACGATGTCTCAAACATGCATCTAAAAATACAACTTTAAAAATGAATGATTTCAAGCAGTTTTCTTCAATGATGGAGATGTAGGTGGTTATAGTCGGAGACACCAATCTCTTGATTGTGTATTTAGGCCTGCGTAATAAACGTACCTATCAAAATAAATCCAAAATGTTAAATCAGATTGAGGTCATTTAAACACCGTTCTGATGCCCCCAGGGTTATGGTAACGTAACCTATCTGTCATAAATAAATATTAGGTATACCGTTTTTAACATTTTATTACAAGTCTCATGTTCCTAATAGTGGGCGAGTAGGTGACAAGACAAATTCATACTCGATCCATCTACGTACCTACAGAAAATATTATAAGACAAAATACTAAAAGGTTTCACAGCCCTCATTTCAATTAAAAAACCAAACGTAACTCTAAAGTCTTACTACATCTCGACAACCCCTAGAAAACTAGTACAATGACACAATAATAACTTACATAAAGCAATCGCTTACATAAACAAAATATTATAAATAGGTTTCATATTAAAATAACTTACACTAGAAGTTTTACGCAATGCCTTCGTGGGTGTAAATTAAATATAGGACCTACCTGTGGAAACTATTGCATGAGGAGTGTGGAGACACACCTGCGGATGACCATAAATAAGGGTTACGAGACATAAGCTTGTTTCTAGTTGTTACGTATTAACTGTTAAGCCACCTAGTTGAAGGAGGTACGAAGAAAAAAGTATTGACTGTTAGATACCTACTTCATTGGTACGAAGAAAAAAGTATTAATTAGATACCTACTTCATTTGTTGACCAGTGACAAGGGTGCTTACTCAAGAAACCAATCTCAATATCAATACAATGTCAATCCGAAATAATCTCAATAATTGCATAACTTAACATAATATCACGCCTTTTTATCCCCGAAGGGATAGACAGATTGCACACTTCGGCACCTAATGCCACTGCACAATGTAACACTCTTTTCACTATTTATGTTATGAGTACCATGTAATAGGGGGTGAGGCTATTGCCATATACCGGGCACATTTCCAGACTCCGTGCTATTACTGAGATTTTTAAAAACTCAGTAATACTTTGCCCGACCCGGGAATCGAACCCGAGACCCCTTGCCCTTTAGTCGCACTTGGGACCATTCGGCCAACGAGGTAGTCTCAATAATTATTCAATGTCAAAATTAAACAATCCCAATCGTAGCTGTTAAAATAGCATTCAGAGTACGGAATATAAAGCCAAACACAATACCATTTAGTTTATTAAATATACACGCAATGTGGATGCAATGGGCGCTAGCGTTGCAACTCAAGAGTATGAAATTTCACAATGTCAATATCGATCGATCGGAATTGGATTCAAGAGTAAGCCCCCAGATCTTCTCACTATCATAGCCAGATTTCCATTAAGATTCATTTAGAGGTATTTTCATAGTTTAAGCTAAAGCTCATCCTGTTCTTGCATTTCATTTCTGTTTAACAAATTGAACCTTATTTTTTTTTATTGTCTAAGCCAGTAAACGAGCAGACGGATCTCCTGATGGTAAGAAATCGGCGTCGCCCAGGGATACCTGGAACACCAGACAAGTGCGTTACCGGCCTTCTGGGTATTAGGAGTTTGAGGATCGTTGGGGATTCAGGGATTGGGAAGATTGGGGAAGAGGAGGGTAATAATTGGGCCTCCGGTAACCTCACTTACACGACGAAACACAATGTAAGCGTTGCTTCACATCGGCTTTCTGTGAGGCCGTGGTATCACTCCTGTCGAGCCGGCCAATTCGTGCCGAAGCATGGCTCTCCCACACTTAAAATTACCTTAGATAATTCTGTGACTTAAGACATTTCTATACTTTCAATTCGATTTCCTTGAAGAAAATAGTGTTCTCATCTGTCTAGATATACTTAATCATTGACCCTTATAGGCTTATAAATCTTGTACTATCATTACATATATTTATTTAAAATTCTCTATAAATTATATTTCTAAATACTACTTACAAAATTAAAAAAATAATATTTAAAAATATAAAAAATAGGACCCGACCAGTAGCGGGAGCATGGTCCAAGCTACCGGTGGTTAGGGCTCCAGAGATAGAAACCTCCTCACGATACGTGCCGTTTCTAGGAGAACTGCCTTCTGTATCAGGCCCTTGATCCATCCACCTAACGCCAGCCTCCTGAGATGGATGTCGAGGCTTTTCGGGATTAACCCATTGGCCGACACGACTATCGGCACAATGATAGCCGAATCCACACTCCACATGTCGACAACCTCGTGAGCTAAGTCTAGATATTTTATTTGTTTATCTTTCTCAGCTTTCACGAGGTTCTCGTCATGGGGAATGGTGACATCGATTATCATCGTGCGGCGTACTTGACGGTCTATCACTACTATGTCAGGTTTATTGGCTACAATAGTCCTGTCAGTAATGATAGACCGGTCCAGTACAACGTGATATGGTCATTTTCCAGAACTGGGTCGGGCACATACTTGTAGTACGGTACCTCAGACTCAACAAGTCGATAGTGCAAAGCAAGTTGCTGATGGATAATCTTGGCTACTTGATTATGCCTATGCAAATATTCACTGTTAGCCAAACGACCACAACCAGAAATAATATGTCTAATGGATTCACCAGGACTATGACATGCCCGACATATGTCAACCGTCCCATCCTTAATTATATATTTCCGGTAGTTATTCGTAAGGATAACTTCGTCCATAATTGCACAGACAATCCTTCAGTTTCTCCAAAGAGATTACTGAATCGTAGCCAAGATACGGACGCTAGAAAATCTACACTGGGCCCATGAAGGGCCCGGAAGAAGCGTCCGTGGAGCTCCTTGCTATGCCATACCTCCTTGCGATCATTGACGCTCAGTACCACAGGTTTGCGCCAGTTCTCTTTTGCCAAGGATAGCGGAGTGAATCCATTGTCCACCGCTGCTACTTCTCGATGCATACCCTCGTTGACTTTCAGGAAATATTCCCTGAGGCTGCACACCTCACGGTTGTGAAGGGTCTTAGCATTTAATAGGCCTCGACCACCACACTTCCGCGGGATGTACAACCTCATGACCGACGAACGAGGGTGATGCATGCGATTTGCAGTCAGCAGGGTCCGGACTCGTCTATCCAGGGTGTCAAGTTCAGTCTGTGTCCACTTGAGTATACCAAAAGAATACATTAGGACTGGCATGACCCAACGTTAAAGGCTCGCACCTTGTTTCCGCCTGATAAGGAACTTTTTAGTACCTTATTCAGGCGGCCAAAGAAGCGCTCCTGTAGCGATTGCTTCATGTCCGGTCCATTAATGCCTAATCCTTCTGACATACCCAGGTACTTGTATGTATCGTTTGCGGAGAGTGATCTCAGTTTTGTGAAATCTGAGAGTTCTAGTCCCTCAGATTCCACAATCCCTCCTCGCTTTACATGCATGACCGCACACTTGTCTACTCCAAACTCCATTCTGATGGAACTACTAAATTTTTCAGTTATATTCAGTAGTTCCATCAATTGTTTCTTGTTTGGAGCAAACAACTTGAGGTCATCCATGTAAAGTAAGTGGGATATAACTAGACCCCTTCTCCGCAAAGGATAGCCTAGCTCTGAATCCTCCAGCAGAGTACTTAGAGGATTCAAGGCCAAGCAGAACCATAGTGGGCTCAGGCTGTCACCCTGGAATATTCCTCGTACTATCCTTACAGGTTCTTCATTCCCTTGGATTTGTCTACATCCCGGATAGCAAAGCACGGTGCTCCACTGCCTCATACATGACTCCAAGAAGGCGCGTAAACTTGCATGTATTTTATACAACTCCAGCACCTTCAGGAGCCATGTATGTGGCACAGAATCATATGCTTTTTTATAGTCTATCCAGCATGTAGACAAATCTTTTCGGGACCGACGAACCTGTTGGCTAACAACCATATCAATGAGGAGTAGCTCCTTAGTTCCACGAGACCCCTCCCTACATCCATTTTGAGATACCGACATGATGGAATTTTTTTTAATATGTTTTGTTATTTTTGTCCTCAAAATGGATGTAAGAAGTTTATAGACCGTTGGTAGACATGTGATTGGTCTATAATTTTTGGGCTCAGTGGAACTACCTGATTTATGGAGCAAGTGGGTAACTCCTGTTGTTAGAAATTGTGGTAACGACCCAGTTTCCAAAGCTGCCTGGAAGTGTAATGCTAAGCGAACGTGTGAACTCTTGAGCCATTTAATCCAGAAATTGTGCAGTCCGTCCGGCCCCGGTGATTTCCAATTCGGGACCGAACAGGCTGCACTGGCTACATCAGAGGAGGTGATTACTACCTCCTCCATCTCTGGTATAGTCTCACACCTTCGCTTAACATCAAACATCCAGTCACCTTCTGTGTGGCTGACAGGCACCGACCAGATGTTGCGCCAAAAAGTGTTAGTGGCATCATCATCCGGTCGCCTCCCGTCAGCCACATCTTGGTTGGATCGTTCCCAATCTCTATATACCCACCTCTGATCTCTTTGGAACATGCGATTCTGAGTATAGCGCTCCACTCTTTTTTTGTACCTTCTGATACGGTTTGCCCATGCATAAACTTTCTGCTTCAGGAAGTCGATGCGTTCTGTAACACGTGATAAGTATTCATGAGGACTGATTTCAGTCCCCACAAATGCACGTCTTACAAAGCGCATCACTCTAGGGCGAGTATTGCCCTCCCTGAAGCAGGATAGTTTGCCAATGAGTACCCTGGCCTCACTGATACGACGCTCTATCCTGCACTGCCAGGCAGGTACTGCTGGTTTTGGTCGGACTGCTGCGTCAAGATTTGGGAATCTGACGTTAGCCACTCGACAAGCAGCAACTGTCCCACAGTACAAGATTGAGTGTGTATCATAGAGGTTTTCGCTACTCTCAAAATATTTTTTAAGTAGCGAATCCAAGGCGCTCACCAGCGCCCTATTTTTTCTACACATGGGCAAACGTGGTAACTTAGGTCTTAAATTACTAGGAGCAAGTCTGTACTCACGAACCGCATCCTCCAAAGCACTCCTCAGACGTTCATTGCACTGAGTACTCACTTGTTCAACCCTGTCGTCCTCCACTTCAACGATAGGTGTGGTCGATGTCACACATTGTGACACTACAGGTGTCTGTGCCACCAATTGTGGTGGTGCGGGGACGACACGGTTGCGAAGTGCTTCAAGGCGTAGCCGATCAAGCGTAGTCTCATCCAATCTACAATTGCGTTGGATGACCCGCACTTGATCCGAGAGTCGTTGGGCCGAGACGTTGACAGATGGCTCAAGCACCTGAAACATAGACAGCATCCTTTCACGGTACGCCGTGAGGTTAGTTCCTCCCTCTGTAGCACCGTAGTATGCGCGCATGACGTTCTAGTTTATACTTTGAGTCCATTTCATGCGCCGCACACAACCACCGGTAGCGGGGACCCGTCCCAGGGCCTGATGGCCCCTGGTTCCCAAGCCAGTCGGTGGCCGGCCTCTCCCCGGCCGACGTACAGGTGGTGGCGACGTAGGTGGGGAGAAATAGTCGTCGCTCGAGCTCGACGCAACTGCAGTCACCGGCGTTCCAGCGGAGCGGGGTTCCGGCGATGGCGAGGCGGATCTGAGCGACGAGTCCGGAGGTGGTGGGGGTGCGCCTTGTTTGCTTCTGGCTCTCGTCAACATTGTTAATCGTTTTGCTTTAGTATATTTATTTTTGAAGTTATTGATTCTGTCATTGTCATTTTCATTTTTAATATTTTCTTCTTAGTTTGCAGTATTGTAAAATTATGGCGTATTATTATAAAACAAAAAGGTTTTTCTATTGTTGATAAATATTAGAAGAAACGAAAACAGAATGGAATATGTATAAATTATTTATATAAAAACAGAGTAAAATTTTCACAAGTTGACGTTTGTAGTGTTGCCAGATTATTAAGATAATTAAGTACTATCATCATTATTAAGATAACAATATTCAGATTTGTATTTTCAACCTAGAACTGTATCATCAATGGCCCCAAAATGCTTTTGCGTACTTAATGCTATGGTAATCATTATTTATCTTCATTATTACGGCTACAATATCAGTTGATTAAACGCATCATAAGTTTCTCGCGTCGAGACTAGTCTCATTTTCATATCTCTGTCGGGGAAAGGCTAGACATAGTGTAAACATAATTAGCTATGCGTATTCTGATGTTACGTTTAATATTAATGTTGGGAATAGTTATTTTGTAGATTATTATAACTGTTAACGGAAATAATAAAGGTTGATGTCTGAAAACTATACGGAGATTAGCATCCATTGCCAATAGCTGAATCTAAAAGCCTAAAAAGTAGTATGATCAATGCTTATTGCTTAGCCATTGGTAAAAATATCTACTTTACCAACAATAATCTAGGTTAACCACCAATCAGCTGCCTCCAACCAACAAACATTTTCTCAATATGTATATTGTCCAAATATATTCTAAAACAACAAACAAACACAAACCCTTAACACAGCGGAAAACCTAACGGGTTACCGGGGCTCCGGCTCGACGTGCAGGAGAAGGACCGGGGTGGTTTTTAGTCAGGAAGAGTCTGACACTCCCTCCCGCCTAACCCAGGCGGGAGAAGTCATTCGATGATTTTCTCCCCTAAAAAAAAACCTTAACTCAACATAGGCGCCTACCAACCAGCCTTCAACCATTTGCAAAAAAAAAACACATAACTATACCGCCTCCATTGAGCCTTTATTTGCATGTACTGGCCGACATAATATTACTAGATATGCATAGCCTAGCTACCCCATTTGTTTCAAGACATCGCGTGTAACAGTGACGGGTGTGAGGTCGCGTGGCGCCACATGCTTCTCATAATTGGCTTCACAAGGATTATGTGAGAAAGTGTTGTAGTAAAGGCGATTCTGTACAATGACGTCACAGTGCGGCGATTACGTGAACTTTAATTCGAATTAAGTACAGTATTTGTGGGTCAATGTGCTGTAGTAGTGTTGTGACTTGTGATTGTGAATGGACTATTTTGATTGGTCATGTGTTTTGGTATGTATTTTGTAGTTATGTAATTACTTCATTAGTGTTATGTGTATTGAAGATAGACATGTTTTGTCTTGCAAATAGTGAGTACCAGTTGTTTGCCCATCAGATAAAATTCTAAACTTGTGCCTGATGTTAGCAAGGAAAATTAACTACAAAGTAGGATATCGTTTTATTTAAGCGCAATGCTACTAACCCTATCTAGATCTCAATTCGTAGTAAAAAACAAGGTATAAATAGGGCTGATGCCGATACGGAGCCGAGGACGACTCAACGGGTTGCCGGGGCTCCGGCTCGATGAGCAGGAGTATGAACGGAGTGGTTTTAAGTCAGCAACAGCCTGACACTCTCTCCTGCCTCACCCGGGCGGGAGAAGTCATTCGATGATTTTCCCTCTTCAAAAAAGTCTTATCTATTTTTTGTAGGTACCTAACTGTAGGTCTTTTGAGAATACGTGATTCCAATCAGTAGTATTCATCTATCAAGCAAGTACTCAGTCATTAATATTTCGATACCTAACATTACTATGTATTCATACACTTCAGTGCCTTTACATTTTACTAAACAAAAGAAAATACTACCTACCTATCAGAACAATCTAACACAGATTCCTCCCACGCGATATTCCTGTTTAATTTGTAACACCACGTGTGATTCCTCTCGTTTCGGCGCTGTCACACACAGCCGAAGCAATTTCACGTTACAGGAATATTTTTGGAATTATCAAAGGTTGAACCCGTATTCCATTTAAAGGACTGAATAAATGCTTTTAAAAGGATATCCGGGTCGTCAGTTCTAGGTTGGAGATTTCGATGATTCCTAAATAATCTTTATGCGGGCTGTAATGTAGATAGATCTTTATTTCATTGTGGAATTGTTTTAAAATCGGTTTTAGGAATAGAAGAGGCAGTTTTTACAGTTTTGAATAGTCTTTATTTCAGTTAGTCTTAACGGTTTTGCCTTTTATTTTGCAACTAGCTTTTACCCGCGGCTTCGCTCGCGTCACAAAAGGAAAAAAAGTAGCCTATGTGATATATACCAATACACACAGCGCCACCTATACCAATACTTTTGTTTTCCCTCGGGAATATTTATTTTTTCCGGGATAAAAAGTACCCTATTATTTAATCCGGACTTCTAACTTTACGTCTGCAAAAATTCAAAGCAATCGGTTTAGTAGTTACTGCGTGAAAGCGGAACAAACAAACAAACTCACTTTCCGATTTATAATATTAGGTAGTAAGGATTCGTTTACGTGACAGGCAAAACCATAACCATATATTTTGTATTATTATCATAACTTTTTGCTTTTAGGATGACTAACTAATTCGCCTGGTGGTATGTATCTACTGATGTAGCCTAACTAAAAAGAACGCCTAATAGTAATAATCTTTGGACGTTATATTGGGTAAGTAGTAAAAGTACGTATCTTAATATTATATTTTTTTACATATTATGTATTTTAATTTTTAAGCGTGGGAGAGCCATGCTTCGACACGAATGGGCCGGCTCGACCGGAGTGTTACCACGGCCTCACAGAAAACCAACGTGAAACAACGCTTGCGTTGTGTTTCGTCGTGTGAGTGAGGTTACCGGAGACCCAATTACCTAGTCCTAGTCTCCCGAATCCCCGAATCCTCCACAATCCTCAAATTCCTAATTCCCAAAAGGCCGGTAACGCACTTGTAACGCCTTGGTGTTTCGAGT
Source organism: Spodoptera littoralis (assembly GCA_902850265.1). Taxonomy (NCBI): domain Eukaryota; kingdom Metazoa; phylum Arthropoda; class Insecta; order Lepidoptera; family Noctuidae; genus Spodoptera; species Spodoptera littoralis. The sequence goes on from LR824533.2 coordinate 4,433,852, forward strand.
GTCCATGGGCGGCGCAAATTGCTTACCATCAGGTGATCCGTCCGTTCGTTTACCAGTTTATGCTATAAAAAAATATGCCTTTCTTTACGGAAAAAATGCTTGATAGTAAGGAAGGTTTTAAAACTATATCTCTTGAACATAAATTATGAAAACAACCGTCTTTAAAAATTCATGAATCCTTTTTTGTATATATCAATGTCAAGGTGGCTATTTAATTATGTATTTGTACTTAACTCTACTACCTATGGTATTATATTCGGTCATTTAAATATACCATAATAAAATGACTATAATTTGAATTTATACTAAAACTAGCTGTTGCCCGCGACTTCGTCCGCGTAGATTAATGACTTCTGACGGAATCAATTCAGTGCCCAAGTAAGATTTACCTATTTTGAAATGATTTATCGTAGTCTCAATAAATAAATAATCCCGCAGGGATCTTACCAATACAGTGCCCGATCACGTAAGGTTTGAGTAATAAAAACTATTCTATCGATTATTGTTGTACCGAATCTCTCTAAAATAAGTTCAGTGGTTAAGAGTTAGACAGTCCCGGTGCATTGACGCATAGTTCCCGTTCCCGTGGGACATCTGTGATAAAAACTATCAAACGTTACCCAGGTCCCAAATCATCGTTTTACCGAATGTAATTCAAAAAGATTCAATGATTCTAAATTCAATGGCTAAGAAGATTTATACAAACTCTCATTCCCTATTTTATCCCCTTAGAGGTGGAATTTATCAAAATCCTTTCTAAGGAGATACCTATGTCATAGTAAATTTATGCATGCAAAGTCTCAGCCCGATCAATTTAAAACTGGCAAAGTATCATACTTTGGGGTGAGAATGTTCAAAAACCTTTCTAAAGGGACGTTTACGTCATAATATCCATCTGCACGCCGAATTTCAATCCGATCGGTGTAAAACTGACAAAGCTTCATACAAACGTTCATCCCCTACATTACCCCATTGGAGGTGGAAATAATCAAAATCCTTACTTGGGGATGCCTACGTCATAACATCTACCTGCATGCCGAATTTCATCTGCATCGGTGTAAAACTGACAAAGCTTCATATAAACATTCACCCCCTATTTTACCCCCTTAGGGGTGGAAATGATCAAAATCCTTTCTTAGCGGATGCTTATATATGATAACATCTATCTGCATGTCAAATTTCAATCCGATCGATTTAAAACTGACAAAGTCTCATACAAACTTTCATCCCCTATTTTACCCCCTTGGGGGTGGAAATTATCAAAATCCTTTCACAGCGAATTACTACGTCATAACATCTATCTGCATGCCAAATTTCAACCCGATCGGTTTAATACTGACAAAGTCCCATACAAACTTTCATCCCCTATTTTACTCCCTTGGGGGTGGAAATTACCAAAATCCTCTCACAGCGGATGCCTACGTCATAACATCTATCTGCATGCCAAATTGCAACCCGATCGGCTTAAAACTGACAAAGTCTCATACAAACTTTCATCCCCTATTTTACCCCTTTGGGGGTGGAAATTATCAAAATCCTTTCACAGCGGATGCTTACGTCATAACATCTATCTGCATGCCAAATTTAAACCCGATCGGTTTAAAACTGACAAAGTTTCATACAAACTTTCATCCCCTTTTTTATCCCCTTGGGGGTGGAAATTATCAAAATCCTTTCTTAGCGGATGCCTACGTCATAACATCTATCTGTATTCCAAATTTTAGCCCAATCTGTCCAGCGGTTTGGGCTGTGCGTTGATAGATCACTATGTCAGTCAGTCAGTCAGTCAATCACCTTTGAATTTTATATATATAGATAGATATTTAGACTAATAGTTACCTCGTATCAAAATAACAATTTGCTAATAAGAAGAATATGTTCACATTGATCTGTTAAGCTCAACATTTCTTTTTTCTTCGGTGTAGTCAACGCTATTACGTTAATTTCCTAAACTGAAATAAAAATCTCCTCATTCTCACTCAGTATGCATCAAAATAATAATGTTGCGAACTATAACGCGTGTCAAGACACCAAGAAGGTTGTGGTAGTCTGAACTGAACACAGGCTACCAGTATAAGCTAGCAAACTATTTATACTTCTTCATCTTTGAACTTCAGCTGGATGACTGAATAATTAAACTACTATACTTTGTTGCACGTGACTCCATCTAGTATTCTCCACTATTCTCTTCAGCCATTAAGTTGCGTGGCCTTCCAGAGTATGGTTGTAAGAAAAACAACCCAAATAGAGCTTAACATCAGCGTGAGCCTGTTATCATCCACCGGAGAAAGTCCAGACTCTGATGTTATTATCGGATTTAAAGAAAAATCTACCTAATAGTACTTTGGCCGAAAAGAAATTTAAAACATTTGTTGGCTTGGCAATAGCAACACACTATTATTGAGGCAGTCAGTCTAAAAGAAATTTGATAAATTAGGATATCCTGGTATACATATTAGGCGATAGACAAATGGAGCTCATTTTATCTGCAATGCAACCGCAATTTGCAGTTTGAATACATTGTAGAACACACTTTTTTAAAAAGAGTAACGAATGGAGTTTCTTGCTCGTTCTTCTCCATTCGAATCTACATTTTGGAATGAGCACCTAGCTTCACTTAGCTTCACTGACGGACAGACCATTATTTATTTTGTATTTGTTAACGTTTCAAAAGTACCAAATTATGGTTTAATTGAAATAAATGCTTTGACTTTTGACCACACTGCAAACCAAACGTGCAGTCCGCTTGCAGTTTTATTGCAGTCCTGACCAAACGGTTGCAAACCAAACGAGAAGTCCGATTGCAGTTCTATTGCAGTCGTATCAACTGCGTTGAAATTGCATCCGTATTGCAATTTGCAGTTGGATTACAGTTGAAATGCGGTTCACCTGTAAAAATCTCAGTAGTAGCACGGAGCCTGGAAATGTGCCCGGTATATGGCAATAGGCTCACCCCCTATTATATGGGACTCATAACACAAAATAGTTAAAAGTGGGTATTACACTGTACGGTGGCATTAAGTGTCGTAATGTGCACCTCTGCTTACTCCTACGGGGATAAAAGGCGTGGAATTATGTTATGTGTCATGTTATTAACCTCTTATTCATAGATCTATACTGGGCTCATATTTATAGCAACGACCAAAGAGACTAAACACACAAGGACCTCCGTATTGAACGCTTATACTATTATTTATAATTTTCCTTATTTTGCCTTCAAGAACATAATGAATAGGTAAAGCAAAGTGACTGAAGTAAATGACTTACAGACTGTTATATTGTTGGGTCAGGTCAGTAACTCAGCACCTTTCAAAGTGCTCACGTGTTAGTTAATAACTAGCATGTGACGAGAAAGTAAGCATTGTATATAAATTGTAGCCGCAAGTATTTTGTGACGTCATTCACTTAAAGTTTAACATCTAGGCTATTATTACACTGTTTGTGGTTTCCGACTTCTGTAATGAGCTTACATTTTATCATATGGCATAGCAACTACGTAATTAGACAAATTATCTTGGATACGACTACCAATAATATAGTCTAGATTACGTTAGTGCGAAAATAATTATGACCTATTTCTCTTTAATTGAGTAGTTTCCAGGGTATCAAAATTAAAAATCTAATAAGTCCGTCAGTTAGATAATGAACAAATATTAGATAGGTTTTTTTTTAATTTCTCGTATTAAGTTGCAATACTTAGATAAAATGGCGATAAGTTTAGCTTGACGGAGGTCGTTACGTCATATCGTGCTGCAAAATGTGACACGCTGTGATGTCACACGATATTTCAAATTAATATATCGTTAAAAGTATTTAATTTTGTGAGAAAAGAAAAAATTAGTGTCTAAAGTTTTAAATTAAAGTACCAGACGGACATTAAAATAAAATTTAGGAAACTACCCTATTATATGAATCAAAGTTCTGATTCAAAATCTATACTTTAAAGCAAGACTGAGAACCCTTTCTTAACATAGAACATATGAAGTTTCGTATAAATGTATCGATTGCAGTTAGTTTGTGTGATCAAATATTTAAAACGATCACTGCCGGGTGCTCGATGTATGCATGTCACTCAAGGACATCGCCTATTTGACGTGACCAATGACGTTACTTTCATATGACCCAAGTAGAAGCGTTTGCAGCAGAAATATATTTTCTATCACAATCATTAATACAAAGAAATAAATTACTTTTATTAAAAGCTTTCTCATAACTGTGTGACGAGGTAACTAGACTGGTTTCAAGCTGAGTTTGGAGCTCATAGTTATGATCAGCATTCCGTGACATCTGATATTTGACGTTGTGTAGTCAAATATCAGATGGGTCATGTAATATGTGTTCTTCTGAAAATCATAATATTCATTTTCTAAACACTTGTATTAAAATTTCCTGTGCACTTTCGATGGAATATTTTTATACAGTATGCCCTTTGTATTATAACTTTTGTAAGACATACTAATCAATTATTATGTTTTCGGCTTACTCACGTAACTGTTTGACGAGGAACTAGACTAGTTTCAAGCCATGCTAGAGGCTCATATATATGTCGCGGAGAACCTAACGGGTAACCGGGGCTCCGGCTCGACGTGCAGGAGAAGGAACGGGGTGGTTTTTAGTCAGTAAAAGTCTGACACTCCCTTCCGCCTCACCCAGGCGGGAGCAGTCATTCGATGATTTCCCCCCTTAAAAAAAAGAGGCTCATATATACATGAGTAGCATTTCGCGACCCGCGACGATAATTTGTCGAGTTCCTTCGTCAGCCAGTAACGTGAGTCAGCCGAAAACATAATAATTACTACTCGCTTTATTTGAGGAATGAAAGATTCGAAACTTCATCGTCCGCTTTAGTGTGTAACTTGAGACTATATTCTAACATGTAATTAACTTGTACGTACTGAAGATTTGTAATAATTTAACATACGTAGCTTAGTAAGTCCGTCCAACTAGAATTAATAATAAATATAAGCCACGTTTTATCCTTTTACTGAACGTTTCAATAATGGAAAGGAAATTATTGCAAATTTTCCTGTTAATTGTATTACTGTTTAACTCGTCGAGTACCGGTTTTATAGACACAATTAAAGAACAATAGGTCGCGGTCACCGGTGACCGCTTGGTGTTTGACAGTTTAAATGTCTGATTTGTTGAATATCATATTGACGATTGACTGAACATATTTTGATACGGTTTTCAGAAAAGTGTTTGTTACACTTTTTTTAAGGGTGGAAAATCATCGAATGATTGCTCCCGCCTGGTTGAGGCGGGAGGTAGTGTCAGACTTACTGACTAAAAACCACTCCGTTCCTACTCTTGCACTTCGCGCCGGAGCCCCGGTAACCCGTTAAGTTCTCCGCGACTCCGAATTAGCATCAGCCCTATTGGGCCCCATCCGTGGTGGTCTGATGGCTCTTTGAGGCACGCGCGGAAAGCGACGCGCCGTACGCTCGCGTCTGGTTCTGGTCGGGCGGCGAGCCACCCATGCGCGCCGTCCACAGGCCCGCATTTACGGTGGCCGGAGATCGTCCTGCGATACCCGACTATAATTAGGAGAAGGTTTTAGTGTATTAATTAACCGACTTTAAAAAAAACTAGGGTATTGAAGTCAGTTTTTTAATCATAGTTTATAAATGAATTATCATAAATACGTTATACAATCCTCATATGCAACTGCTAAGTTGTTCCCGTTATTTTATCTGCCACTACGGATACATATATGAATATATGTATGTACCTGTATACATATATAAATGTATGCACCTGAAAATTCCAAAAACCTATGGTATGCCGGGAGCGTAGAAATACGCGAGACACAATGTGTTTTCTATTGTGTCTTAGATAAGAAGTTAAACTACTATATTGTTAACCAATAGATCGCAGGTTAGATATTACAAAGCATACTTACCAGTTACCTGTGCTTGAATATGAATCAGCATATGCATTCTTCTTTCACTTTTATCTCTCCTTCAATTTCGTCATCACCAACTTTTTAGTTTTTTTTTAAGGGGGCAAAATCATCATCATCGAATGACTGCTCCCGCCTAGGTGAGGCGGGAGGTAGTGTAAGACTCTTACTGACTAAAAACCACCCCGTTCCTTCTCCTGCACGTCGAGCCGGAGTCTCGGTAAACCAACATTTCACTTAAGTCTTTATCGTCCCAACTAAACATTGCTAAAATGTTGTATCACCTGTTTTTATTACGCAATCTCTTGCAAAATTCAGCCGAGGAAAACGTGCTATTCTTGTGATAAACCACAACTTTTGTAGGCACGTACTTACTTGGTTTGACAAAGTTTTTTATGAACATTCCAGGGTTCAGGCAACTTGGACTAAAAATAGCTACTACAGTCAGATTGTAAATTAATAATTTATACTACTTCTCTTGTATTGTATAAGTTTTAAAACTGGAGTAAGTACTAATGTTACTGTGCCTATGTAGTGGGATATGTATAACTGTATCAACGTCATCATCAACAGCCCAGACAGTCCATTGGGCACCTTCTATATAAGAAAGTTGAACTGCAGTTTATTTAGTTCAATTTTGTCAAAGACATGACTGTAATTGATTCGATAGATACTTTACTAGTGAAAACTAAAATCGTAATTTCAATATGAACTCTGATAATCAGCAATTGGCGTCTTATGGCTAACTAGCTGTTGCCCGCGACTTCGTCCGCGTAGATTAATGACTTCTGACAGAATCAATTCAGTGCCCAAGTAAGATTTACCTATTTTGAAATGATTTATCGTAGTTTCAATAAATAAATAATCCCGCAGGGATTTACCAGTACAGTGCCCGATCACGTAAGGTTTGAGTAATAAAAACTATTCTATCGACTATTGTTGTACCGAATCTCTCTAAAATAAGTTCAGTGGTTAAGAGTTAGACAGTCCCGGGGCATTGACGCATAGTTCCCGTTCCCGTAGGACATTTGTGATAAAAACTATCAAACTTTACCCAGGTCCCAAATCATCGTTTTACCGAATGTAATTCAAAAAGATTCAATGATTCTAAATTCAATAGCTAAGAAGATTTACACAAACTCTCATTCCCTATTTTATCCCCTTAGGGGTGGAATTTATCAAAATCCTTTCTAAGGAGATACCTATGTCATAGTAAATTTATGATGGCAAAGTCTCAGCCCGATCAATTAAAAACTGGCAAAGTATCATACTTTGGGGTGAGAATGTTCAAAAACCTTTCTAAAGGGACGTTTACGTCATAATATCCATCTGCACGCCGAATTTTAACCCGATCGGTGTAAAACTGACAAAGCTTCATACAAACGTTCATCCCCTACATTACCCCATTGGAGGTGGAAATAATCAAAATCCTTACTTGGGGATGCCTACGTCATAACATCTACCTGCATGCCGAATTTCATCTCCATCGGTGTAAAACTGACAAAATTTCATATAAACTTTCACCCCCTATTTTACCCCCTTAGGGGTGGAAATGATCAAAATCCTTTCTTAGCGGATGCTTATATGATTACATCTATCTGCATGTCAAATTGCAATCCGATCGATTCAAAACTGACAAAGTCTCATACAAACTTTCATCCCCTATTTTACCCCCTTGGGGGTAAAAATTATCAAAATCCTTTCACAGCGGATTACTACGTCATAACATCTATCTGCATGCCAAATTTCAACCCGATCGATCTAAAACTGACAATGTCTCATAAAAATTTTCATCCCCTATTTTACCCCATTGGGGGTGGAAATTATCAAAATCCTTTCACAGCGGATGCCTACGTCATAACATCTATCTGCACGCCAAATTTCAACCCGATCGGTTTAAAATTGACAAAGTCTCATACAAACTTTCATCCCCTATTTTACCCCCTTGGGGGTGGAAATTATCAAAATTCTTTCACAGCGGATGCTTACGTCATAACATCTATCTGCATGCCAAATTTAAACCCGATCGGTTTAAAACTGACAAAGTTTCATACAAACTTTCATCCCCTTTTTTACCCCCTTGGGGGTGGAAATTATCAAAATCCTTTCTTAGCGGATGCCTACGTCATAACATCTATCTGTATTCCAAATTTTAGCCCAATTTGTCCAGCGGTTTGGGCTGTGCGTTGATAGATCACTATGTCAGTCAGTCAGTCAGTCAATCACCTTTGAATTTTATATATATAGATATTATATTGATGGTGTGAGTATATTCTTATTGTGTATGACTATCTTAAATGACCCAGCGAATGTTTCAAATTGTGCCCGGTATCCAACAATATGCTAAAGCGCTCTTATAACTTTATTTCTAACTAAAGAGTCCGTTTTGTCTATGCTCCTAAAACTAAGTAGTTTGTCTCAATTGTTTCTGAATCTATTGAAGTATGCTATTTAAGTGGAGGAGAGCCATGCTTTGGCAAGGAATGGGCCGGCTCAACCGGAGTAATACCACGGCCTCATAGAAAACCGACGTGAAACAACGCTTGCGTAGTGTTTCGCAGCACAAACACAGAAGGATTCGAGAGACTAGGGAAGACCCTAGTCTCTCGAATCCTCCACAATCCTCAAATTCCCAATTCCCAAAAGGCCGGTAACGCACTTGTAACGCCTTGGTGTTTCGAATGTCCATGGGCGGCGCCGATTGCTTACCATCAGGTGATCCGTCTGCCGTTTACCGGCTTATGCTATACAAAAAAAATGCTAGTATTCAAACTTGAATAAAATAAAATATTAATTATTACTAAGTATATACAACTTAAGATAAAAATTAAATAAAGAAGTCCGAGTCCATTTTATACTATCTCAAATTATACAAATTCAGAATTCTTTGAAGCATAATAAATCTAGAAAATATGAAAACAATCCCGCTTCTAATTTTCACGGCTGAAATAAAAGAAAAACAGAGACAAAGCGATGTAGCTGACTTATTATTTACATCGGATAGGAACTAATTAGGGGACGGTAGCGGTGCGTGTATCCTTCTTTATTATGTGTTAGTATATGTACACTTGGAAGTATAATATTTAATTTATTTATCTACTATATGAAAATAAGCCCGTTTTTCCTTCCTGACGCTATAACTCCAGAACGCACGAACCGATTTCCACGGTCTTGCATTCTTTGGAAAGGTCTCGGGCTCCGTCAGGTTTATAGCTAATCACCAAACGTAATGTTACATAAAACGAAGCCATCTGGTGGCGAAACGGAGTTCGCCGGGTTTGCTAGTTTACAATATAATTATGTACAAAAACTGTACATTAGTGGACTTGGTATAACATGTCTTTTATATTATGTCGTGCTGGCCCGGAGGTTTAAGACGCCCGCTTCTCATGCATAAGGGTGCAGGTTCGAAACCTACCAACGGCAAGTCCCAATGTGACTTTTTCCGAGTTAGCATTCTGACAAAAAACTCCTTTTATCCGTCCGCAAACAGCGGGCATACTCTTGAATCCAATTCCGATCGATCGACATTGACATTGTGAAATTTCGGACTCTTGAGTTGCAACAGTAGCGCCCATTGCATCCGTATTGTGTGGATATTTAATAAACTAAATGGTATTGAGTACTCTTGGTTGAGGCTTTATATTCCGTACTCTGAACGCTACTTTAATAGCTACGATAGAGGTATTTATTTGATTAGTGATATTTTATTGGATTGAAATCGCATTGACATTGAGATTGGTTTCAAGAGTAAGCAGATAACTACTTGGATTGGAATCCAGGAGATCATTGAGCGCGCTACAATGCACGGCATAGATGTTTTAGCGTGTATGACGGTAGTCTATATTACGGCTATGGAATATTATAGAAAAAACGAAACAATTCATGAGTTGGATCTTGAGTGGGTACTCATTAAGTATGTTTAGAGTTATCATGAGTATAATATCTTACACGTGAATATATTTTTCGAACCAATTAGCGGTGAAGTGTTTTGTTTTTCAATTTTCTTCTCAGAAAAACAGAGAATATGTGTAAATATGTACTCTCACCTACTTTGCATTTAACTTTGTAATACTCCATAGGACTAATTCTATTTACGAATACTTCAAGTTTATTTTGGTTATCAAAGAAAATCCCTATTGGAAGTACTTGATACGTTTGGCGGCGACTGGAGTAGGCTCCAGTAGGTAGCGCGACATCGCCGCGACAGAGCCCCTCTGTGGCTCGAAGCTAGTAGACCTTTTCTCAGTATTTCACGTGGGTATACCGCGATTTTTAGTTACTTCATATACATAAACATATGTTTCACTATAGTTATAATAATTCATATTTAATACATTATTGTTTTTCCTGGGCGTTGCACTGACAATCTCTTCCCAAGGTGCTTACAATGTTAAAGGAAAAAACATAAAACCAACATATTCACTGAGGAAGCTAATCCATCTCTCATGGCCATTTCAACAGGTCCACACTCACATTAACACCCTTCTCAACGAGTAATTACCATCGCATTTTCCATTTTCACGCTAAGTCCAAAGAGGGTAGTTCTCAGGTAAACAAAAGCGGTTTTAACAAAAATAAATAGGTACCTCATATGCATGTGACGTACACTCGTGCCCGTTCGCATGACGCCTGACGTCAGTAGAAACCACCCTTAAATTAAGGGAGGCGGGCGGCGCAGACAGGAAAATATGAACATTCTGTTTTGTATTCACTGAAACGGAGTGTTTATTAATTATTGAGTTTAGACGAAATAAATAAGCACGTCCAATTAAGTGAGGTATTAAATAAATTTTCAAATCCCGAATTTTCATTAAATCCCGACACAAATTATATAATTTCAATAATTGACTACTAACTAGAAATGTGTTCCAAATCGTGGAAATAAATGAACATCAAAATTTTAACATTAATCTGTAAAATCAATTCGTCCCGAAAAACCACAAGCCGAGCTCAGGACCTCAAAGCCAAAAGATATTGAAGTAGGTACCTTGTGATAGCGACACGCGATCAGCTGTAAGTTCAAGGTTCCCCGGGTCAATGCTGCGCGGAACGAGGTGCGGGGTGCGGGGAGACGCGTGGGCGTCGCCATGGCAACCGGCCTACGCCACCCCCGTCCCAGGTAGTCAATCAATTACGGTGAGAACACATTTCTTGTGTATAATGACGCCCATACTATGATATATTGCAGTTTTCAACAGATTTTGTTTGGTAATAATTAAGTTCTGTATTGTGTTGTAATAAGGAGCAGTTATGGTGTTTTTTTCAGCGACAAGTTTATCTCTCTGTCTAGATTGATTTTCGAGTATTTTCACTTCATTGCTCTAACTCTAACTAAAGTTTCAAGCACTAAGTTAAAGATTTTCCCCAATCAAAACCACATAAATCAACAAAACACACAATTTACTTAACCATGCGTGAAAAGACTATTACGAAAGATTATAAAGAAGGTCGTAGGAATGAAACCCCGCGTGTCAGGGCAAGTTCCGACCAGTGAGATATGTGACCTAGCTCATGACGGGTTAAATACATCCGCACCCCGGCCTAGTCACACCATGTTGTATGTCTTATCTTTTGACTGAAAATGCGTTTATACAGACTATTTAGAATTCATATTATAAGCTCTAATTACATAAATGTAATTAAATCATATATAACATAGGCTAAGCAGTCATAGGATCTGTAAGGGTGCGTCCATATATGACAAATGCGCAGCTTGCGAGCCGCTTGCGAGCCGCCCGCGAGCTGCGCGTGTATTTAAAATTATTATTTATACGAACCTTGTATGTTGCGAATTCGCTATATGTAGACGCACCCTTAAACTTGAACTTTTTAAAACTGCGACCATCATCCCGTGTGCTAAGTGTGGAGATTATGGCAAACACTCTTATGTACAGAAGATCCACACTCTGTCAGTGGACTGTCACGGTCTGTTAGAGATTGATGAAAACGAGAAGTGGAAAATGCAACATTAAATGGGTGTGTTTAAATACTTTTCAGTTTGAAATTAGAATGCAAGCTAAGTGTGTCTGTTGAATAATGCATTTTAGGATAGACCGTCAACTTTCTTTGTATGAATTTGAATTATAAATTTTTGCCCTGCCTTGGCACGTCGCGTCAACACAGTCAACGTCCCTTCCATGTCCCATGTCCAAATAAATAATTTAATAACTTTGTCAAGGTCATTTTGTTGATGGGTTATGCTCATTAGACATTAAGTGACATTTGCATTCAGGAGTCGATATCTTGTGTTTGATATGACGATAACGATCAGATATGGATCTTTCTTTCAAAATTCAAAGACACATAAAATATTAACATAAAATTTAGAGAGATTTAACAAAAACATAAAATGAGTTCGAAAGTATAATATTTAGCCTATATGCCTATATCAATCAATATGCTCAGGTTCCAAAAACAGGATAAAATCTGGAAAGTAATGAAAAAAACATCTAGATACTCGTTCGAAATTGGGTAGGCTAGCAATATTGTATATTGCTTTATAATACTGTTCGTCACTCAACGTTTTTTAATATAACAAAATCGAATACAATTTAAAATCCATTATTTACAACACTGGTATACTATTACGTGATAATATCTGTATTTTCCATCTCCGATTTGATGGTCCTTGTAGCCGAATTATTTTCTGTCACGAAAAATGAATAAGTAATTGCCATTCTCAATTCGAAAGTACCTACTTTAAGATCCTACAAAATTGTTTGATCTTTTACATTTTACATGATAATTTACTGAGTGAAATGTACCTTTAAAAGAGTATTTATGTATTTCTTAGTCCTATATTCCGTTCATGTATCACTAAAGAGCAATATCGTACTGTTTTAGACTTATCTAGACTCAAATTAAATTCGAAAATGTCTACAACCACAAACGCCTACAGCCTACGCAGTTTCGTAGCTCGTAGCCCGTCGTAGCAAAGTGACCGCGAATCGTAGCTATTGGCTACGAAATAAAGTTTTAATATAAAGATGCGACTCATCAAAATAAATATTCCAGTATTCCCTGACTTCTGTATAAATGAGCTTCCTGTATATTGTGGGGTCATCTTAAACTGGATGGCGCAGTCTGATATCTGTCTGTACATTATTCATTGTAATGGATACTCTTTGATTCTGTGAATAATTTGTGAAATTAACAGAGTAATTGTAATCAATCCTTGCCGTAGCCTTTCCTGGAATATTGTTAGGGTTCGTTTCGTCAAATTAATTGGTTTGTATATTCATTAACACAGGGATAATGGATAATTTTCTGGTTAATACATTGTGTTGAGAACTGTGGGCGAAATGGGAACTGCAATGCGTAGCGAAGGGTTTATGGTCATTTTGATCATTGATGTGTTAGTCAACCTAATTTGATAGTTGGTCTTCTATTATAAATAGGCACACGTGTATACAATACACAGTGTGTTGTAAATAGTATTTCCCCCTTAATTACCAACCCCTTAAAACATACTATATGTAAAATCTAAACTCAAAGGTTCGTACGGAAACAATAATTTAGGTTAGGTTACGCTTGTTATATCATCTTTAGGGTGAACTACTATCTATGAAACGCACTGTATCCAAACTATCTGTGACACACTTACTATTTTTACACACAAATTTTATGGTATTTTGATCAAAAACTCAATTATATTTTGGGCGATCCGAAATTATACCCCAATACATGGTCCTATAGCCTCGAGCGTGTAATTTTCATGGAATCGTGTTACCAAAAAATAGACACCAATGTGTATTTATGTAAATCTGTATTTTAATATCAAACCCTTTTTTGGTATATTTAATTTTTGAGGTCATGTTAAACGTGTGCCTGTTTCTTTTTTTCATAATTACATCATGCCTGTAAAGGCTGATAAGCGATGTACTTGCATTTACATAGTATTGTTTTTTTCGGTTGTTATTGTGGCGGCAGATATCACATGTCAAAAGACAGTTCACACACATAGACTACTGATGAAAAATCAACTGATGATTTCACAAAAATCCTACATTGCACATGTGAAGTATACATGCGAATTAACACGGATAGAAAAACCCAACGAACAACTGTTGGGCGCACCGGACAGAATAGTCGGAGAATCCTCCTTTTCCAATCTTAGGGAAACTTTGCTATCTGTTCCCTAAATTATAATTAGTTAATTGTTAGAGGCTGCGACCCTTTATATCATTTTACATTAAGAACGTATAAGAAAAGACTGATGACGTAAGAGTAATCGAAAGAGGTATGTAAGAATCGTATCAATTGGCGTTCCATAATGTCTGCCTACTCCCAGGATACAGGCCTGGGGTTATGTGTGCATGTATGTACTAGCGAAGTTCAATATCTTTACCGAATGTTTACTGAGTCACTGTATTACTGACTGACATTGTACTTGAATGTTGTGCATATCTTTCATTGATATAAACACAAGTCTGTATCCCTTTTATTTTCTTATTTTCAATGTTTGTGTTTATATTGGTAATAAGCCTTCATCCGTCGAGCGTCTGCGTTCCTAATGATCCAACAATGCTCCAAATGTCACGGGTGCACACACGTGACATTTGGAGCATTTTTTCTTATGATCCACCCGGTGTACATAACGACGCTCGAGGGGTTAATAAAATAAAATAATGACAACGAAAATTTTTAAATTTCCCTAATAATGCTACTGTAAAACTTGGGAACTAAAATTTATCACTGCCTCATTGGCCGAGTGTTCGATTCCCGAGTCGGGCAAAGTATTATTGGGTTTTCTCAGTGGTAGCACGGAGTCTGGATTTGTGTCCGGTATATAGCAATAGGCTCACATTACATGGGACTCATAATATAAATAGTGAAAAGTGGTTGTTACATTGTACAGTGGCATTAAGTGCCGTAATGTGTACCTCTGGCTACCCTTTCGTGGATAAAAGGCGTGATGTTATGTTATGTGTAAAATTTCTCACAAAAGTTTCACTTAGTAACCATTTTGAGTAAGCAGTTTTTATTTTTAACCATTCATAACACATATATACCCATTACCCACTCATTACACGTAATTATAACACATTATATAACACATTGTATCTATATACGTACCTATATAATGGTTGTATCGAAGGACCAGGATCTCATGCGCATAATACATCCGCGTTGACCCATGAAGTTTTCATGCCGTGCCTATAGGCACTTCAAATCCTATTTATATCTATCTGACACCTTCTATAACTTTTTTTAAATAATAAAAAGTTTATAAAATGGTATGGGAAAAGGTCGTACAGTTATTTTTTGAGGTATTTCAGATATTAAATATGGTATCATGTTATTTTTTCGTACGAGTGTGTAGGCAGAGAAAATAAAGAGTAAGAATAGAAGAATTTGGTTAAAAATTTATTTGTTACCACAGATATATTACACGTAACTATTCGAGGAGTTTGCTCAACTGGTCTCAAGTTACGATGGGGGCTCATAATCATGTGCAGCATTTACAACGTTGACGTTGCCGTGTTGTGTTGTAATTTTGATGCATCTCACGATACTTATTTTAAAAAAAAACAAGTTTAAATGACTCATTCATCGCTATGTAGGTAGATATTGGAATATTATGACTAGAGTTACAGTTTTTAATAGCGCTCTTCTTAAATTCTTTACATGATCCATGAATTGATTCCCGATTCCCTCTCTCGACAGTCACACACATGTATAAATATTCATTCAACGTAAACGTCTGCCAAGTAAAGTTAAAAAAATGTTCCCGTTTCACAAAGACACACCTATAAACAGAGTGTGTCAGTAACCTAAGTAACCTTTACAAGTCATGACGATGCAGGGAATCGGTAAAATCGGTAAAAACAGTATCGATGCCACACATCGGTAATGGCGAAGGACGCCCACTGAATATTTGAAGGCAATCACCTCGAGTGCCTTCATTTCAATTTAATCGCGTCAATATTTTATTTGTGAGAGACACGGAAGGTTCCAGAAGATTCGCCGTGTGATTGACTTTTAGCTAGGTTAGGTGTTCCTTTATACACCATTTTTATATTTAATGTATTGAGAGAAGTGGATTATTGTTACGGATTTTGTTGAGGGTGGATTATTAGATAAAGGTAAAATGTTTAAGTTTAGGTAAAGGTTCGTTTTGATGGTATTTATGAATGAAAACGTAATATAACATAATAATTGTTAACCTTCAAAGATGTGATCTACCTTATCTTTCTCTTATTCTGTGGACCTTATCTTTCTCTTATGCCATGTTAAACCGTATGTGTATTTTAAGTGTGGGGCAGCCATGCTTCGGCACGAACGGGTCGGCTCGACCGGAATGATATGACGTGAATGATATGACCACGACCTCAAAACTAACGTGAAACAACGCTTGCATTGTGTTCTGTATTATAAGTGAGGTTACTGGAGGCTCAATTATCCTCACCCCTCACCAATCTCTCCAATCACTAAATCCCCAACAACCCTCAAATTCCTAATCCTTGTAACACAATGTTCCGGGTGTCCATGAGCAACGCCGAATGCTAACCATCAGGTGATCCGTCTGCTCGTTCACCGGCTTACCCTTTAAAAAAAATCGTTTAAAAGAGATACTCTGTTATAACGAAACCATCTCCAGACTATACGCATTACACATATTAACTCACAATTGGTCCTAATTTTCAGTACCTATTTCTTCAGTAGCCCTTTGTTGGAAACTGACTGACATTGATTCGTTGCTTTAGTACATAAATAACAGTAAGTATACGATTATGTTATGTATAGAAATAACTAGGTGTATTACCGTCCACGGACTTTCATTCTTTCAAGTAGGTTTAACAATAACAGCATTATTTCTAAATAACAATTTTTGCATTAATACGGTATAATTAGTACTGAGAAAGGCACTCACAACCTTCTCATTAGAAGAATTAATGCCCCTCTCAAAAAAATAAAATAAGTACGGTATCGAAAATATAAACAAAAAGGTATCGTTACTCCATAAATTTACGTAGGCACTTCAGTATAATCCCCATACTTATTTTTTGATAATTGATTGAAATTATTATTTTTGATTTTGATTTTAATCTGACTAAGCCCGTCTGAGTACGTTTCAAGTGTGTTTTAATTGCGAAAAAATATTTTTATTTTCAATTATACTTGAGAAGTTGAGGATAGTTAATCGGATTTAAAAATTTTAGAGTTGCAATTTTAGAGCTATGAGATTTAGAGTGATGAGAGGATTTGAACATTAATCACCACGCTTGCTCAATGCGGGTTGGCGATTTCAAACTTATAAATTATTAGTAATTATAAGTCCAGGTTTCCTCACGATGTTTTCCTTCACTGTTTGTCAGTGGTGTCTACATAATCTTAGAAAGTACATATAACTCGGAAAAAGTCACATTGGTACTAGCCGTTGGTAGGTTTCGAACCGGCACCCTCATTCATGAGAAGCTGGCGTTTTAAACCTCCGGGCCACCACGACCGTTTGCCTCCTATTCTATAAAAAATATTAGATGCACATCGCACTTATATTCATTTATCAGTAGGTAACAAAGTCTAGTACCTGCTGATGGGTACCCAGCAAACAAAACAATCCTTACTTATATTATAAATCGGAAAGTGAGTTTGTTTGTTTGTTTGTTCCACTTTAACGCCGTACCTAACTACTAAACCGATTGCTTTGAAATTTTGCAGACGTAAAGTTAGAAGTCCGGATTAAATAATAGATACTTTTTATCCCGGAAAAATTTTATATTCCCGAGGGAAAACAAAAATATTGGTATAAATGGCGCTGTGTGTATTTGCATATGTCACATTGGCTTTTTAGCCTTTTGTGACGCGGGCGAAGCCGCGGGCAAAAGCTAGTTTGCTTATAAACCTCGTTATTGGTGCAGACAAAACCAATAATTACATACTGTTACCCATCTAACAACAAACATTCACAGCAGAGTTTGAAGAAGCAGGATATTTGTCGATAACACCAACTTCATTCACGTTTCAAATGGACCACTTACTAGTCAAGAGGATCAGGTGCGCAGGCGCCGCCGCGGCGTCTTTGTCGGCTGCGCGAGATTACTGAACACGAGTGGCAATACGTAAGTGTGGGTTTATGACCGGAGTCTTTAAATTTTATGTTGTTATTTGATTTTTTGTATAAGAAGGGGTTTGAAAAGTCATTTAGTGATTGAATATTGTATGTACAGCTTTAGTTTTAATTTAGTAAAATCTATCATCATGCTTCTATTTAAAGAGTCAACTACATTGTCTTAGCAATGCGTATTGGTAATGGTACGCATACCAACACCGTTACCAAATGAAATAAGTACTGTACATATTACAGTACGTTCAACTGTGGGAGCCATGCTTCGGCACGAATGGGTTAACTCGACCCGTCGAAACCGACGTGAAACAACATTTGCGTTATTTCTTCGTGTGAGAGAGGATACCGAAGGTCCAATTACCCCCTTGTTCGATCACTCCCATGCCCCCAAATCCTGAATCCCAAGAATCCTCAAATTGCTAATCCCCAAAAGTATAGTATAAGTATATATAGTAACGCACTTGTAATGCCTCTGGTATTCCATGTGTCCATGGTTGACGCCGATTGCATACTATCAGGAGATCCGTCTGCTCGTTTACCGGTTATACCATAAAAGAAAACTACTTACAAGTACACGCCCTATTAGTAATTCCCTATATAGGGAATTATATTATAAGTTTAGAACTATCTCAATATAACACAGCTTATCAATCTCTTAAAACTAAAAACAATAACTCATGCATACAATAAAAGATATAAGTACTTTAAAGTGCCTAAGTATGTTGACGTCATCACTCCACACTATAACATTAATAAAGTCATGCAATGCGTACATAATGTTATTATTTCTATCCATAGAACTAATAAATACTAGAAATGACGTCAGCACACATTGGAAACTATTTTACGTTATTAGGCAATTAACTTTTGAATTAAGTAATAGGATTCCTGGTAAGTACCCAAGGAGAAAAGTTTCATTAATGCATACAATCACGCTTTAAAACCTTCAAATTTTTAATGTATATATTATATTATTTGAGTGTGGGAGAGCCATGCTTCAGCACGAATGGGCTGGCTTGACCGGAGTGATACAACGGCCTCACAGAAAACCGACGTGAAAAGATGCAGTCGTGTGAGTGCGGTTACCGGAGGCCCAATTACGCGTCCCCTCCTCCTCCTCCCAATCTCCCGAATCCATGAATACCTAACAATCCTTAAATTCCTAATCCCTAAAAGGCCGGTAACGCACTTGTAACGCCTCTGATGTTCCAGGTATCCATGAGCGATACCGATTGCTTACCATCAGGTGATCCATCTGCTTGTTTACTGGTTTGTCCCATAAAAAAATATTAGTGCTATCATACATCATACTCATCATTATTATCCACCCACTACTGACCAAAGGCATCTTCTCATACGAAGAAAGTTTGACCATTAACCATCACGCTTACTCAAGGCAGATTGGCGATTTTAAACTTTTTGTTAGATAGTATGAGCCCAGGTTTCCTAACTATGTTTTCCTTTGTCAGTGGCGCATAAATAATCTTAGAAAGTATGTATAACTTACAATTTATTACGCATTGGTACTTTCCTTATTTAAAACCCACACACTCATGCCTGAGATACGGTTTACGTACCACATATTTAAAGAGTCAATTTCAAACTAGGCAGACTACACCGAAAAACCTCATGATCATCAGCTCTTGGGCCGTTTAATCTATTTTATTTTCGCTAAAATATTTAATAAATTTTTCATTTTATGCAAACAAAATTAAATGCCCAATAGAAAACAATTTAGTACAACGAGTTCTACCTATAATACAATTCGTTAATCTCTCAAAAATAATGAAGAGGTATTAAACTGATTCAGTTATTCTTAAGTAGTTGTACATCAAACAAGGTATATTGCACGTCAAGTTCACCCACAGACCAAATACCGTCAATAGACCTTATACTTTATCATCTAGGTTTCAACGTTCAAAATCCGATAGAGATATTCGACTATTTAGAGTATCTTGTTGTGCTGGTATCGGTACATCTCTAAACGTGTGTGGGCGGCCCTTTAAACGGCTTAGGATTTTATCTGAAGGGTATTTTGTTACCGACATCAGAAATCTTTGAGCTCTCTATCCTTGTACGGGCTTTGATATTCTGTTTACTATTGATCAGATCTGAGTGGTCGCTGCGCTGCCATGAACTTTTTGAATATATTGAAAATTCTTACTTAAATGTATTATAGTTCCAGCTGTAAAAAGATACAGGTTTTTTTTTATAAGTGCGTGTGACGGACGTAAATCTATAGCAAGAAAAATCTTGCAATAGGTCTGTCTCGTATTACAATATTTTATAAACACATACCTATAATCTATATAGGTAAACGTTTTAACAATTTTAAATTTGAAAAGATTAAATCAATTAATAAGTATTTACAATTTAATCACTTAAGACGTCGCACGAAAATTCTACAACATTTGATCATAAAAATGTAGTCTCTAAGCATCGGAAATAAGTTCTATAATGGAGTGAGTGGTCACATAAAAAGGTTTTAAATGTAATCAAATCTTCGATAAGTGCTAAAGGAATGATTCTAGAAATTTATAGAAACGCTAAATACTTAATTTATTCCGTAGACCAAAGCAATACCTATTCAACAAATTAATAAGTTCTGGTTTTCAACATTCACAAAATTACAAATTAGGAGCAAAACCGTCGTGGAGTTTAACCGAGTTGTATATAAAGCTACTTTTTATTTTATAGAAAAAGTAAGTTAATGACTTTACAGAAAGATTTTTATTCGAGTCTTAAAATGTTTCTTTCTTAAAGTAATGAACGTCGCCATTCCATTCCATTCCATCCCATTCCTAGCTCGAATTTATATTATTATCAAAAAACTATCATGATGTCAATATAGGCCTATTGTAGTTAAGTAAAAAATTACTTCGGACCAAATTTTTTGTTTAATTGATCATTTTATATTATTGAGTTTTATTTACAAGTACTGTGTAATCTTCTAGATCTTTCAATAAGTGCTTTGGCTATCGTACTTAATACTGTCTCGTGTCATGTTCGCACCCCACGCTAGACTAATATTTACACGACCTACTGAAAGTAGTTTCGGATACAATTATACGAATGTTTTTGTGCAAAGCATTTATGTTTATAATGCTCGCAAAAGAACATGTAGTAGACATTATGAACAGCAAAATTCAAATACTAGACTGCACGGTTGGCGCGGTGGCTGGGTAACCGGCTGCCACGCAGCGGATTCGATTCGTATGGGAATGGGCTCACAAAATTGTTGTAACGGGTCTGGGTGTCATGTGAAGTTTTGTGTGTTTATAAATAGCACCCACGACATAGGAGAAGATCCTAATGTAGGGGAAATTGAGAATATTGTTTATAGGGTTTTATGAATGGTGCCATAAGAAAAAATTAGCAACTATTACATCTTTGCTTTATAAATTGACTGAAATGTAATAGAGTTATACTATTACTATGTAGGGTCCTAATTAGCGCCTAAGAAGTATTATCATTGTTTTCTTACCAACAGATTTAGCTTAACGTGGGCAGAAAGGCCGTAAAAATATCGTATATTCATTCAAGCTTTCCACGTGAAAGATCAACTAAAGCTAAGATGGAATATAAAATGTTTTAATAAAAGTCACTTAGTGTTTTATTAGAGAATATTCTGCAGCGCAATTGTTATTATGAGGAAAAGTAGGAGTGTAATAATATGATAGGTAAAAGACATGCCACGTGGATGCTGTATAAGCTTTCACATTATAAAAAATTGACAGGCATTCTGGAAAAAAAAATATCTAGATATAAAGTACGTGGCATTATGATATATATAACACATTTTTGCTTTAACTGCATTACTCCTCATTGATCGAATGATGCAACTGGAACTGCCATTAAAGGAGTTACATAACCTGAAACCTCTTTAGTTTTGAAACACAACACAATCGTTTAGTTTCGGTTATCCGAAAAATTCACGACGTCGCCGCGACCATGCACGCTGCTCATGAGAAAGAACCCCTCTGTGGTTCGAAACTAGTAGAGCTTTCCTCAGAATATACACGTGACTAACCCGCGATTTTACTTAATTCAGTATGTCTCACGATAGTTATTATATAAAAAAAGGAAATACTTCATTGTACCTCTATAATGCAAATCGACAATCTTCTTTGTGTTTTGGTACCACATGACATAGATGCACGACATTATCTTTATATATATAATTCTGCTGTATATGTCATTGAACTCCTCCTAAACGGCTTGATCGATTTAAAATAATTTTTCTGTATGCGTTTGAGGGGTGCCCTGGATGGTTCAAATCAGCCCGGCAGATGGTGCTGCAGTCGATATTTAGGTTATTTATATATGCAGGACAACGTCTATCGGGTCAACGTCATTTAGTGTCCTATAGTGGTTTACTATTTTCTTCAGGTCAAAACACCAGTGCATTCACGTTAAAATTAATGAACATTAAAAATTACGTCAGCCAGTACAGTTGTTGGTTACGTATCGCGGTCTCAACATTTTTTATGTAAATTACATGTCATTACCGCGATTAAGCCTCTTTGATGTACAACTGCCCTGTAACTGTTCGTTAAAGTGACGTCCCTAGTCGTTTGTGTAGCCTTTATTATTTACGTGGCAGCCCTATTTTGTAGTGGTGTGCTTGTTGGCAGAAATTAATATTATTCTAGTCACTGATATCTTTTAGTTTTATCGTGTTAAGTATATTGACAATAATTGTGTTAACTCGTCGAGTACCGGTTTTATAGACACAATTAAAGAACAATAGGTCGCGGTCACCGGTGACCGCTTGGTGTTTGACAGTTTAATACGTATACTTAGGAGCTTATTATAATTGCTTTTATATAATTGGTTTATTTTCATGGTACAAAGTTTTATTTGATCGGGTTCGATTCCCAGGTTTTAAAAAAATTCTCAGTGGTAGCACGGAGTCTGGAATTGTGCCCGGTATATGGCAATAGGCTTACTCCCTATAACATAAACTTATAAAATAAAATAGTGAAAAGTGGACGTTACATTGTACAGTGGCATTAAGTGCCGTAATGTACATCTCTGCCAGCCCCTTCGGGAATAAAAGGCGTGATGTCACGCGGCGTGGCGTGTTTAATTTGATAGTGACTCCTCAAAAGTATCTTCAATGGCTAAATGTAATTCAAGTCTGCAATTCAATATTACGTAAAGCGGACATATGCAAATTTTCCAAATGCAACCAGTTACGCAAGAAAGGTCATTATGTTAATTATCGGAAAGTCCTTTTTTCTATATCGGTGCTATAACTGCCATCCATACTACCCGCTAAGTCTGGAGATTATAGCAAACCCTATTAAGGTAACCTTAGTTTGTTAGCAGTGACTGTCTTTCAGGATACGAAGTATGCATTAATTTGCAACTACGCCTAGCAACACTGGAATCTAAGAGTAGATGCGATCCTATCACATTACCCATCAAATACCTTCACAAAGATCTCGGAAAAATACTGATATCTGATACTTTACAAGATAAATAATATATTATTCCAACGCCCACATAACGGCTCAAGAATTTCTAAAACGCTTTTATGTACAACACGCTCCATCGCCTCTTACCTCTTTACCTCCGATAAATCCTAGTTCAGCACTCCAAAAGGTTCGGAATTCAAACACCTGGCTGTTTACCCGTTATTTGTATTAAGAAAATGTTTATTCATAAAAGGAGGTTTGTATTTTCTGTTTGATACTTTCGCAATTAGCTGGCTGGAAAAACGCGATCAAAAAGTTTTTTAGCGGCCATGTTTTTTAGCGGGAACATTTGTTCTGATTTTGAAACTTAAGAAAATATTTAGTCATGCTTTGTTTGCAAAATTTTATTGTTGTGTACCTATTGTATGTGCCCTATAACTATAGAAGTGTATTATAGTTAATAAACTACATTTCTTTAGTTTTAGTCACCAAGGGCACACACAGTAAGTAAAAAAGTAGTTATTTTGCAAAAACATCACAAACCTTAAAACACAATTTGAAAATCACTTAATAAAACTTCAAACGTTACAAAATTAATCTGAACAGTAAAATCTAAAGTAAAATTCAAAGGTCTCTCCAAATCGAAAACGTAACGTAACTCTAATACCGACCTTACAAAAAATCGATGTAATAACTTTGACTCAACGAGTTTTGACCTTGTGATAAATATTTTAGAGCCATAGGATTACGGGTCCCGGACACTTATCAAAATTTTTGGGCCTCAGGTACTCTCATAGGATTATTTCAGCGATGTGGGTAGATGAATATTTTGTTGTTTAATTGTTTAGTTTTTGTACGGAGACGCGTGGGCGTACCTATTCAGTTACTCATCGATTTTCGTAGCGGCTTGACGTTTGTTGAATCAGGATCATTCATTTGTGTAAACGGGACTCCTTATTTATTTGGTTTAGTCTGGACGAGACATATTAGAATAATTATTGATTTTTTATTTTTAGTTGGATGTTTTTATTACGTAAAATACTACAAGTATTTCATTCTAAACATTACGATTACCGAAATTGTGGACCAAACATCATTCATAGTGTCATTCAAAATACTGGTTTAAAATGTTTTTTTTTTTAAGATGTGTCAATTCTTAATACGAACTTTAAACAAAGAAGTTTTCAAATAAAGAATACTATTTCGTAGACAATTAAGAGTTCTACTTTGTTAACTGTCGTCTAGTAAACGGTACTTTAATCTATCGATAGTAAGCAATAGCGAAAGTTTCCTAAAGACTAGTGGGCGTCTGAGTAGAAAGTCTAATTAGAAATAGATACGGCTTTAGGTGTAAACCTTGATTACTCCCTAGACGATCAGTTTAGGTTATATTAGGGCACAGTAAGTACTTTATTAAGTCTGTGGTGCTAGTACAGTCAAAGACTGACACCGAAACCTATTTGAAATCCACGGGAAGAGATGGGGTAGTCCCTGGGTGTCAAATAATAATAATAATAATAATAATAACTAGAAAAGCATGTAACCAACATAAAACAAATATACAAAATACACACTCGACATGAAACTGAAAACACTGATATAGCACATTACTTAGACACTTTAAAACAAAAACTTAATACTCTAGCAAGCAGATTAAGAAGGTATAAGGAGACGACGAATAGAAAAACACAAAACAAACAGTTCTCTAATAATGAAAAATTATTTTATAGAAAATTAACCCAGCAAAACAATAATCCACAAGAGAATAACATACCACTACCAAGCACCGAATCACTACACACATTTTGGTCTAACATATGGTCAAATCCAAAACAACATCAGCTAAACAATTGGATTGAGGACGACAAACAAAACTGGACAGATATACCAGAAATGACATTTGAGCAGATTCATTTACACCTCTTACAAAGAGTTATAGCTAGGACACACAACTGGAAAGCTGCGGGCTCCGACAACATTCACAACTTCTGGTATAAGAAGTTAACATGCACACACACACTATTACTCAAACACATCAACACGTTCATACAATCACCTGACACAATGCCACCATACATCACGCAAGGCACCACATATATGTTACCAAAAGATCTGACAGACACTGCTAACCCCGCTAAATACCGACCTATTACTTGCCTCCAGAACATTTACAAAATTATTACATCATGCCTAAGTGAAACAATATACAAACATACACAAGAACATAGTATACTAGCAGAGGAACAAAAAGGGTGCCGTAAGAATAGCATGGGATGCAAAGAACAACTGACTATAGACGCCGTAGCTTCCAATCAAGCATTGAAACAAAAACGCGACATACACACCATGTACATAGATTACAAAAAAGCCTTCGACTCCGTACCGCACTCTTGGTTGATACATATTCTCAAACATTATAAAATTCATCCTGTAATTATCCAATTTCTAGAAAAAATTATGCCCTCCTGGAATACCAAACTAAAACTGTGTAACTCAAATCAAAGCATTGAAACAGACTTCATTTCTATAAAAAGAGGTATCTTTCAAGGTGATGCGTTGAGCCCCTTATGGTTCTGCCTAGCCCTTAACCCACTCTCTAACATGTTAAACAAACACAATATTGGATTCATAATTAAACACAACTCAGAAAGTACAAATCTCACTCATCTCATGTACATGGATGATATAAAACTATTCGCTAGCACTCTCAATGAAATACACACCCTCGCTGACATCACACAAACATTTTCAAATGACATCTGCATGGAATTCGGAATAGATAAGTGTAAAATTCAATCAGTCATCGGTGGAATAGCTGAACCTACAATGTACGAACTAGGAAATCAAGAAATCATAGAATCGGTAGACCCTGACGAGGGATATAAATACCTAGGTTATTACCAGTCAAAAGAAATTCACCATAAAAACACCAAAAAGATACTACAACAAAATTTTCGAAACAGACTTCATAAAATACTACACACCCATCTTAATGCAAAAAATACCATTAAAGCAATAAACACTTTCGCTATTCCTATACTGACTTACTCTTTTGGTATCATTCGATGGACACAAACAGACCTCACCACACTTCAAAGAATTATCAACACCACAATGACAAAACATAGGAAACATCACCCCAGGGCATGCATTCAAAGGCTAACGTTGCCTAAAATTGAAGGTGGTAGAGGTCTTATCGACATAACAAATCTTCACAATAACCAAATAACACTACTTAGATCATTCTTCTTCAAGCGCTCACAACACTCACCACTACATAAAGCCATATGTCAGGCAGACTCATTCACGCCACTTCATCTAGCAAACCACACAAAACAAATGACCATAATCAGCAAAGAGCAGAAGATACAGACTTGGACGCAAAAATCGCTCCATGGCCGTCATCGTCTCGACTTAACCAACCCTATTGTTGACAAGATAGCGTCAAACGCATGGTTAAAGCGAGGCGAGCTGTTTCCAGAAACAGAAGGCTTTATGTTAGCGATCCAAGATCAAGTCATAGACACCAAAAATTATAGGAAATATATAATCCGAGACAGTACCCTTGGCAGTGACCATTGCAGACACTGCCACAGACAACCAGAAACAATTCAACACATTACAGGCGCATGCTCATCCATCACACAAACAGACTACAAACACAGACACGACCAGGTTGCAGCCATCATACACCAAGCACTTGCACACAAACACAAACTCATTGCAGAAAAAGCACCATACTACAAGTATACGCCCCAAATCATCCTAGATTCACCTGAATTTAAAATGTACTGGGACAGAACCATACTCACCGATAAAACCATTCATCACAACCGGCCTGACATCACGCTTCACGACAAGAAGAACAAAACAGTATACCTAATAGACATAGCGATCCCCAACACACATAATCTCAGTTCCACCCACACTAACAAACTTTCCAAATATGCAGACTTGACTATTGAACTTAAAACCCAGTGGCAAGTCCACACAGTCAAAACAGTTCCTATTATTATATCTAGTACAGGCGTCATCCCCAAAACACTTCATACAAGTCTAAAGTCCCTTGACTTACATCCACTTACATTCACACTTCTACAAAAAGCCGTCATACTTAACACATGCCGAATTGTCAGGAAGTTTTTATCTATTGATTAATTATTATATCATCATCATCTCCAAGGTTGCTTTGGCCACAAGCCCGCAACTCTGGTGTATTTCCCCAGAAATGGGTGAGGTTCTTACCTAAAACACAAAAATAATAATAATAATAAAAGCCCGCAGGGCACCGACAAGCCCGCAGGGCACCTTGAGGCGAGGTGACGGGCATTAGCGATCCCGCGGGCTACCATCATCCCGAGTGCTCCAGGGAGAAGTCACCGTTCCTTCTTCTCCGGCTTGCCTTAATTGGCTGGCTGGAGTGAAAGATGACAAGGAACAGGTCTCCCACCTCTGGCTTGCCTTCATTGGCCGTCCAGAGTGGAGTCGCGAGAGCAGTGAACCTGCTCGGAGGGTAAGAAACTATTCGTAAGTCGCGAGTGGGCCAGGGATGCAGGAGGCTTCGGCTGGAGCAGATGATCTGAGTAGAAAGCGGTGGTAGTTTCTTAACCCTTCAGCCACTCACATTCTCGTTGCCCCTCTGTTGCTATATCTAGCAACCATTCCCGGGGCCCGGTCGGTGAGTTGGCGAGTCTCCGCCTGCCATTTTTACGTGTAAAAATTACATTGTTTCGGCAGGTGTCATAGTCATCCATAGTTCCCAATTTACCAGTCCACAACAACCCATCCATAGCCCTACCTTTTTTTTTTCCATTATTCACAATAGTCCTACACTAACCGGGGACTGTCCTTGGGTGCATTTCCATAGTGCATACAGGGATAGTCGCCGGTTTGTGTGTCCATTACATTTATATTATAGTTGTCTAAAGGGCCTCTGCGCAGTTGGCTTCGGCCCCTCGTACGCCTCCCAAATGACCGGGACCCTGTGGTCCCGTGAATGGTAAAGACATACATAATAATAATAATAATAATAAAGGAATTTATTTCTCTCAAAAAGGTACATACATAGAAACATTATATCACTATTTAAGTTACAATAGGTTCAACCTTTGTGAGAGCTGGAGTCTATACTGGGTTCAAGACCTGTATGACAGATCTCCAGGTTCACACCCGATGTCACAATAATATAGTAGGTAATTATAATGCAATAGAATACAAGCAATAAAAAGAAACAAATTCCGTGGTCTGAGGGTAGACCAACACCAAACCAGAGTGGATTATATGAGAATGGATGATGAGAATGTGTTTGTCAATTGTGAAAATGAATGTACAGTGTGTGAGTGTTCATGTCTTTAGTGTGAGTGTATCTGAAGTTGTGTGTTTGTGTATGTAAGTTGGTGTGCTGTGAAGAATATGTAGACATTACCGAAAGCCGACAACGACGAAGTACCCAACAATGTACCTATGCGAGATTTAAGATAAAACGTGCAGTAATTCTTCAGTGCTATCATAGTCCATGTCAAGAAGCCAGTTCCTGACCGTTTTTTTACATTTAGATTTACACAGAGGATATATGTTAAGTATATTGTTTGCCTTGTTGTATATGTAGCCGCTAAGAAAAGGGAAACTGCGTTGTGCTGATCGACAATTAGTCGAAAAAGGAGGACAAACACTATGCTTACGCCGTTTACCGTCAAACATGGTCGGATCGTAACTAATTTGGGAGTGAGTAGTCAAAAGAATATTCGAAATGAACAATTTTCGTATAGAGAGAACATTACAAATTTTATAAAGATCTGTGGTTGGAAAACGGAAAGGTAGCTTCCAGCCCACTTTCAGGAGTGCACGTTGTGCACGTTCTAGTTTTAAAAGATGTGTTTTAGCAGATCCACCCCAGGCAATTATGCAGTATTCCATAATTGATTGACCAAGAGCCAAATACACAAGCCGCATAGTATTAGTATCGGCAGCATGACGGAGAGACTTGAATACATAAATTAGCCTCCGGACTCGAGAGGTAAGCGCGAGGTAGGTCTATTAAGAGGCTTGACGTTCGACATAGACCAACCATCATGCAGCGATCTGCTCAACCGCCTTTGACAGTTTATTGATGGACTATAGGCGCTCAAAGTCAAAGTCAAAATTGTTATTTGAATAACACAACGAAGGCACTTTGAAAGATCAAAAAAAAAAATTAAAAGTGAAGCTATTTGCTCATTCTGAGGTG
This sequence comes from Spodoptera littoralis, assembly GCA_902850265.1. Classification (NCBI taxonomy): domain Eukaryota; kingdom Metazoa; phylum Arthropoda; class Insecta; order Lepidoptera; family Noctuidae; genus Spodoptera; species Spodoptera littoralis. The sequence continues at coordinate 4,463,470 of LR824533.2, forward strand.
TAGGTTCCTATGAGAAGAACGAGCAAGAAATTCCATAGGTTACTCTCAGCTCTTCCACATAATAGGGTTTCAGTTTAGGATAAGAAATCGCAATTTGAAACTTATACTGCATACCTACACTTAAGTTACGTCTGCAAAAACTTTCCCTAAACTTTAACTTTAATATCATTTTATAATTAAAAACTAGCTGTTGCCCGCGACTTCGTCCGCGTAGATTAATGACTTCTGACAGAATTAATCAGAATCAATTCAGTGCTCGAGTAAGATTTACCTATTTTGAAATGATTTATCGTAGTTTCAATAAATAAATAATCCCGCAGGGATCTTACCAGTACAGTGCCCAATCACGTAAGGTTTGGGTAATAAAAACTATTCTATCGACTATTGTTGTACCGAATCTCTCTAAAATAAGTTCAGTGGTTAAGAGTTAGAGAGCCCTGGGGCATTGACGCATAGTTCCCGTTCCCGTGGGACATCTGTGATAAATACTATCAAACGTTACCCAGGTCCCAAATCATCGTTTTACCGAATGTAATTCTAAAAGATTCAATGATTCTACATTCAATGGCTAAGAAGATTTATACAAACTCTAATTCCCTATTTTATCCCTTTAGGCCTTTAGGGGTGGAATTTATCATATCCTTTAGATATATCCTAAGTAGATACCTATGTCATAGTAACTTTATGCATGCAAAGTCTTAGCCCAATCGGTTTAAAACTGGCAAAGTATCATACAAACTTTCACCCCCTATTTTACCCACCTTGGGGTGAGTATGTTCAAAAACCTTTCTAAAGGGACGTTTACGTCATAATATCCATCTGCACGCCGAATTTCAACCCGATCGGTGTAAAACTGACAAAGCTTCATACAAACGTTCATCCCCTACATTACCACATTGGAGGTGGAAATGATCATAAATCCTTACTTGGGGATGCCTACGTCATAACGTCTTCCTGCATGTCAAATTTCAATCCGATCGATTTAAAACTGACAAAGTCCCATACAAACTTTCATCCCCTATTTTACTCCCTTGGGGGTGGAAATTATCAAAATCCTTTCAAAGCGGATGCTTACGTCATAACATCTATCTGCATGCCAAATTTCAACCTGATCGGTTTAAAACTGACAAAGGCTCATATAAACTTTCATCCCCTATTTTACCCACTTGGGGGTGGAAATTATCAAAATCCTTTCACAGCAGATACCTACGTCATAAACATCTATCTGCATGCCAAATTTCAACCCGATCGATTTAAAACTGACAATGTCTCATACAAACTTTCATCCCCTATTTTACCCACTTGGGGGTGGAAATTATCAAAATCCTTTCACAGCGGATGCCTACGTCATAACATCTATCTGCATGCCAAATTTCAACCCGATCGATTTAAAACTGACAATGTCTCATACAAACTTTCATCCCCTATTTTACCCCCTTGGGGTGGAAATTATCAAAATCCTTTCAAAGTGGATGCTTACGTTATAACATCTATCTGCATGCCAAATTTCAACCCGATCGGTTTAAAACTGACAAAGTCTCATACAAACTTTCATCCCCTATTTTACCCCCATTGGGGGTGGAAATTATCAAAATCCTTTCACATCGGATGCTTACGTCATAACATCTATCTGCATGCCAAATTACAACCCGATCGGTTTAAAACTGACAAAGTCTCATACAAACTTTCATCCCCTATTTTACCCCCATTGGGGGTGGAAATTATCAAAATCCTTTCACATCGAATGCTTACGTCATAACATCTATCTGCATGCCAAATTACAACCCGATCGGTTTAAAACTGACAAAGTCTCATACAAAATTTCATCCCCTTTTTTACCCCCTTGGGGGTGGAAATTATCAAAATCCTTTCACAGCGGATGCTTATGTCATAACATCTATCTGCATGCCAAATTTCAACCCGATCAGTTAAAAACTGACAAAGTTTCATACAAACTTTCATCCCCTTTTTTACCCCCTTGGGGGTGGAAATTATCAAAATCCTTTCTTAGCGAATGCTTACGTCATAACATCTATCTGTATGCCAAATTATAGCCCAATCTGTCCAGCGGTTTGGGCTGTACGTTGATAGATCACTATGTCAGTCAGTCAGTCAGTCAATCACCTTTGAATTTTATATATATAGAAGATTAACCAATAATGAAACATAACCAACAAAATACATTTATAAAACATTTCAACCAAACGATTATTCTTTTACTCAAAAACTCATGAACAAACAACTTTATTCTCTTAATTTCCTCATCCATTTCCTAATGTCAAGTTCAGAATAAACTTACAAAGTATCTTTAAAACCCAGACATCTTCATTTTACCTTTTGGAAAACGTTTGTTTACGGGTTTTGCCCGTTAATTTTCCCGGGTGATCAACAAGTGGCTACCCCGGATAGAGCTCGGCTGGGACTCGAGGGGGGAGGGGTGTGGGGGGTGCACTCCGTAGCTACGCAACTAAGCCTCCCGAGTAGGGTAGCTCGAGTTTCGCTAAGAATTTACGGCTATTCGATCTCTTTGCAATGAATTTTGGATTTTAAATCGCTTTTCATGTTTGTGTATTTCGTGGTTTGTCTTTATAATAAATGAAGATTATTGTGTTATTATAAAAATGATAAAAGAAAACCTTTACTCAGTGACATAAGTCAATTTATCTCATTATGAGGCTTATCTCACCGGCTCGACGTGCAGGAGAAGGAACAGGGTGGTTTTTAGTCAGTAAGAGTCTGACACTCCCTCCCGCCTCACCCAGGCGGGAGCAGTAATTCGATGATTTTCCCCCCTTAAAAAAAATACTACACTTTTTTGTACTTTTAACCGACTTCAAAACAAATGAAGGTTTTAATAACACTGTACTTTTCCCATATTACGAATATAATTAGATATTACCTTCGGCTATAATACTCTTTACTCTCTACTATTCCAGCCGTATTAAATATAATACATTGATCTTGATTTCTTGTTCGACAACACCCATTAAAACACCTAGAATCCATTGACATTGACACATCCAGATATCCAATCTCTGAATGGAACATTACTACAAAATAAATGCATTATACATTAAATTTTATTAGTAGGTACACAAATAAATGAATAAAACATAGGCACCCTAGTTCAAGGCTACACTCGTAGTCACGTACTTAATGTTGGATTTTATTGAAATCGTCTTTGCGAATCGTAGCTGTAGCTACTTTCTACTTGAGCATGTTTTTTCATAAAATCCCTAAGTTTCATCATAGTGCTTTACTTTATTTCTTTTTTGTTATTTTTAGTTTCTCTTTTTGACTGCTTCGTTGGTGTGTGTGGTCGTTGTGGTTGTTAGAGTGACTGAAAATGCTATTTAAAAAAAAACCAATGCCCCGCATTAAGATCTTCTCCTGTGTCATGGATGCGTTTACAAACATACAAGTTATATTAAGTGTACACATGACACCCAGACCCAGAACAACAATCTGTGGATCATACAAAGAGTTGTACCGTGCGGGAATCGAGCCCGCGACATATTGCGCGGTAGCCAGTTGCCCAGCCAAAGTGCCGACAGTGCAGTGAATTGGTCTCAGATTCGATTCCCGGGTTACGTAAAGTGTTGAAGTGATATGTTCAGTTTTTCAAAAAAATATATCTAATGGCATACCAAACTCTGTCCGAGTCTTATATAATGCCTCATGTATACATAACAATAGAAGTAATATAAATAATTATTATATAGAAGTCTTAGCTAGTAAAAAGTGCGTATTACACTCGTATAAGTAGCTCTGTCTACCCCTTCAGCGATAAAAAGTAGTGACTATTATGTGACGTCTACTACACTTAATAATTTAGTCTTAAGATCGAAATCTGATGACGAATCTCACCCAAACTTTGGTATCTTGTTTATTTGTTGGTATAAGTCCTTCATTTTGCTGGGTCTAGTGAAAAGTTAGTGCTAAACTAAATGTCTGAAACTCGCTAAATTGTTGGACTCGTGTTACCAAACTTGTACTATAATCATTAAAAATTGAACTATAGAAGAAGACCTTGACTCAAGTATCTCATTTGGGGCGTCGTATGAACAACTGCGAAGTTACGGGTCCCGAGTACATTTACACACACACACACACAGAGTTGTACCGCAGACACTTCCTCCATTTCTTCCTCATCTCTACTATATGGAACTCATATAATTAGCGAAATGATGTTGTCACATTGTATTTAGACTCATTCACTTCCACCTACGGCTGCACGGTTGGTGCGGGGGCTGGGCTGCCGTGCAACGTGTCGCGGATTCGATTCCCGCACGGAACAATACTTTGTGTGAGCCATAAATTGTTGTTTCGGGTCTGGATGTCATTGTGTATGTGAACTTGTATGTTTCTAAATGCACCCACGACACAGGAGAAAATCCTAATGTGGGGCAACTTTTTTTTTTAAATAAAGACCTACAACTATTCAGAGATTAAAAGACGTGAGACGTTATCAAAAATTCACCAATTTCCAAATGTATGAAGTCATACTATAGAGCTACAACTACATACAGACAAGTACAATTACCAGCACTAGTACATGAATGAACCAGTCTTATGTATCGGGTATCTAATCACATTTTATAAATAGAACTGAAACGATTACATAGAGCACTGTATAAACATTACACAACAATGTGGTAGGCGAGACGACGACGGCTGTGATTGGTCGACGGCCGCCATTACAGCCGTATAGGGAAAGCGCTCGCGTATCGTGTTACACTGCGCTTACGCAGTTTTGATAGGGTTGACTCTACTGTTTTATTGAAATTTTCTAGAAGTGAAACGTTTTTTTAGAAAATTTGTAGTGCTTCATGTCTTTGTAAATGCAAAAGTGGATTTTCATGAAACACCGCATCGAATCATAAAATTTGTTTCAATGCAGTCGTAAGTACACAGATGATAATTACCGTGTACCAATCACAAATCACTAATCTAGACCAAACGATCAAGTATAAATCTAGATTAAACTCATAATCCTTATTGAACAACATCAATAAACCAAGACAGGAAAACTTAACACAAAATTCGCAACGTCACCCCCAATTTTCCTACATTTTCACGACCCTTAATCACGTGTCGTCATTAAAAAAACTTTACACTCATGCGTCACTCGTGCAAACTAATGTGCGTCACATTACAACTGTTTCGACTGTTCCTGATAGCACGTTTCTAACGGTTGTCGAAAACTTCGCCCCCGACACGACAGTTTCGCAATACTTCTCCCTAAGTATGTTTTGTACGATTTCTTCGAAAAAATCACAACTTTACTTACTACGTTCGTTTTACGTCATGTGGCAACGCTTTTTCTGAAGGAATCCTCGTGAACGGATGACGAGAGTGAGTCGGAGTAACAGCCAGTTTTAATTTAAATTGTTTTGTAACTAAAAATTTTAAATCAAAGAAAATTTTTTTTAAAATAATTACGCCCATTTTTAGAACTTCAATGGATTCAATATGTAGTCTTAGCTAGATTCAGCTATGCATTCACCTATTATTGTTTACTAGGGGTCTTACGACATCTAATGGAGATATTCTCCTTTATTCTCCAAAGTCAGTTAAACAAAGGAAGACACCGCATTGGCTTAGTCGGTTCTAGTCCGACTTAAGAACGATAAAGGTGATCAACAGCCTAATGTGCTCTCGAAGAGAAGAAGCTGATTCGAATAGTCACCCATAGGCGACGCCAAAACATGGCTTAACTAATTATTAAGTGTCAAGACACTCAGAAACAAGTTTCTGGGCTGAGTTCCTGAAATATAGAATCTTACAGACAGCTTTTTCTTTTCATCTTTATTAAAAAACTAGCTACTTCCGCGCGGTTTCACACGCTCTGCTCAGCTCCTATTGGTCGTAGCGTGATGTTTTATATGATTTATAGCCATCCTCGATAAATGCGCTATCCAGCACAAAAAGAATTATTCAAATCAGACTTGTAGTTACGGAGATTAGCGCGTTCAAACAAACAAACAAAAAAACAAACTCTTGCGCTTAATTTTTTTCGTTATATCATAAGGTTTGTTAAAAGGAATATGTCAACCGCATGCCGTATAAAACATTAACAGCCAGTATTGAAACTTTAACAATTTATCTCAATAAGAAACTGCAAAAATATGCAACTGCCTGAAATTAATGAGTAGGTATCCATTTTCGTGTATAAACCTCGGGGCGAAATTCAATCTCATTTTATCATTTATAAGATAAAAGGATGTGATTTCTTCATAATTACAGGCAATGTTTTGTATCTCAGATTATGTTATTGTTGATAGTCTGGCTATCAACAACATGTATTATGATGGTCAGGGGAAGGAAGAAAGTGGAATGAATAAATGTTATTGCTTTCAAGTAAATTTTATCTATATTTAGGTACTAGCTTTTACCTGCGGCTTCACTCGCGTTACAAAAGGATAAAAAGTAGCCTATGTGACATTTAACAATACACACAGCGCCAACTATACCAATACTTTTGTTTTTCCTCGGGAATATAATTTTTTTCCGGGATAAAAAGTACCCTATTATTTAATCCGAACTTCTAACTTTACGTCAGCAAAAATTCAAAGCAATCGATTTAGTAGTTACGGTGTGAAAGCGGAACAAACAAACAAACTCACTTTCCGATTTATAATATTATAGTAAGGATAAGGATACTATCTCTTGGTCCTCCTATCTTGATATCGTACTACTTGTCAGAGGTCGACACGACGTTATTTTCTTTTATTTTTCATACTTCTCTTTCAGACGTCTTCACAAATCAACTCGTTTTTCATTCAAATCATTTTTCAGACAATTATCTACATTTTCTTTACATTTCATTTTAAGAAATAACCAAGTCGGTATACAAGCAGACGGATCACCATGATGGTAAGCAATCGGCGTCGCCCATAGACCCGTGAAACACCAGAGGCGTTACCAGTGCTGCGTCACCAGCCTTTTGAGAATTGGGAATTTGAGGATTGTGGGGGATTCGGGCTTCACTCACTCAACGCAAACGTTGTTCCTGGTCGGCGGCGTTTCTGTGAGGCCGTACTACACCCGTCGAGCCGGCCCATTCGTGTCGAAGCATGGCTCTCCCATACTTAAATAAAATAACTATATTTCGGCTACATCGATACATAACTAATTGCGTACGCACTGTTACAATACCCAGTCTCTAAACCGCAGCATCATAAAACACATAATTAAATAAATAAATATTTTCCAAAATAATAACATTGCATCTCAAAATTTTGAGTAGATGACGTGTTAATGAATGCACTGACAACTATTCGATTTTGCTAGTAAACCTGGCAAATATCCAGAAGTAAATAGAGTGACTTAGATCATTAATCATTGTTAATCTCTTAAAAAACACTGATGATGCAAATTTGAGGTTTTTCTTAAGAGTCATCAATATTCTTTTGTCCTTCGTTTTAATGTGTGAAAACCTCAATGTGTTCAACTGTATGATGCGAGCCAAGTCACTACACCACACGTTGAGAAAAAACAAATGCATCGCGGCTGCCGTGTAAACAAACGCGCGGACGCACCTTAGATTATGTGGCGTTAGAAGAGTGAGTACCTAGGTAAAATATCATAATTATCTTGATTCCATTCCATTTAATTGTAAAATACATTTAATTGTAAAATACATTTTACAATTAAATGGATGGAACATGGAAATAAATCAATATAAAAAACACAATACAAATGTAATAAACATAATTATTAATTGCAAACACAAGTAATGTTAGACACATGCAATAGACATAAAGAAAAATGTAATACTAGAGGAACCCAGGAGCCCCAAACTCGATATATCTGTATTTTTAAAGAGATTAAGCAAATATGGTCTATATAGAGATTAATTACTGATCAAATTACTTTTTTATATTTAATGGACATTTTCTACATTTGATTAAATCGACCTAACATTTTTTCCATAAAACAACTTGATATTAAATTGAGTTGGTCTATGCTATGCCGTAAAATATATAATAAAATAGTTTGTCTCATCTACGGTTTGCTCTATGGCGAAACGTGAGCCAAACAGTGATGGAGGGCGGGCGACGCGGAGGGGAGCGGCGCCCCGTATATGGCTTGCGTTGGCGCAGCTCTATACAGTGGAGATCAAAAATTTTATTTCAAATTGATTTGTTTATTCAAATTTCTTTCAAAATATAGTAAAATAAAAGCAATTTAATGTGATATAACTGTTACATGCTTTATTCACTTAAACATTAAGGCTGTCCCTTACACTCTGGTTTAGGTCTGTTGTGGTAATGTGTAATAGCTTGTTCCTTTTGACCAGAAACAGTAGATTTTCGGTAAATTGGTCAGTACCTAATTCATCTATTTAAATGCCTCCTACAAGAACCTAAAAATTTTACGAAAGAACATCAAATTCATGTATGTTTAACTATCACTCTCGTCGACTGTACTGCGGGGCGCCGGCTGTTGTCGGGTGCGCACGCGACGCGTCGCCCCGCCCACTCGTCTTTGTGTGCGTGCTTATGACGCCGAAAAGTCTTTCACACTCGCGTACGACTCATTCCTTCAGACACTCGCACTCAGACTTCAGCTGAAATTCAATACAAATTTTCCTGCCAAAGGTTTTAAGCAAATAAATTGTTGAGTATTTTTCTTGTGTCCGGATGATTTTAACGTAAGATTTTTATGAAGGATGTGACGCATGTTTCTTATGTTGAAATATTGTGCTACGTATTTAACACATATTGCCTTTAAGAGCATTTTTTACAGACGTACTTAAGATTTTATTCAGGAAAATCATCACGTTAGTCATTTTCACAAAAAAATGCTAACGTTGTATTTAAATTTCATTTTTATTTCAATACATTCATATTCATATTCATATTCATTTAATCATTTGCAAACATGGGTACATAATATATAGGTGTTAACAAAGTTTATAGTTTCTCCATATTTTGCCTTAACTTGGCATGCAAAGATATGTTTTAAAAATAATTACATAATAAAATTAGGTCCATTGAATTGAATTATTTAGAATACAGTAATGTCACAGAGATTATAATTATTCATACCACTGAAGTCAAAAAATTAATGTCAGATTAAATATATAATGTAAAAAAATAATTGCCAATTATATTATAGAATGTCACACAAGCAATGTCAAATAAATTAAATTAATTATTGACCATAAGGATTCCCCTCAAGATAATCTTTTACAGTATAGTACACTTTGTTATTAAGAAATTCTTTTAATTTCAGTTTAAACAAGTTGAGGTTCCCAATTTCTGAAATACAACATGGCAGTTTGTTGTATATCTTGGATAACATGCAAAAAACACTCTTACTCATTAAGGCAGACTTACTAGGAATACTTCTAATTTTGCCTCTATATCTGGTACTAGTAAGCTTATCAAACATCTGCATATTACTTTTAACAAAAACAGCAATTTCAAAATATATAGACATGGCAGAGTTAAAATTTTCAGCTTCCGGAAGTATGGCTGACAACTATCCGTTACCTTTAGTTTGCATATTGCTCGTATACACTTTTTTTGACACTTAAATGCGGCCTCACATTCGGTTGAGTTGCCCCAAAAAATTATGCCATATCTTAACGTAGATGATACGTAAGCATGATAGGCAGTCACAGCGGTTGGCACAGCCACAGTTTTACGAAGCATGTATAGCATGTATGAGAACGTATTCAACCTGGCACACACATTTTCTACATGTGCTTTCCAATTTAAATTGTGATCGACCATTAATCCCAAAAACTTTGCTACTTTAACTTCACTAATTGTCTTTGTTAAGTATTTGATATGTAAATCTGAAGATGGTACAGCTGTATTTCTGAATATCATTAGGTTAGTTTTTTCCAAATTTATTAAAAGATTATTAGATGTAAGCCAATTGACAATAGAATTTAGTGCAGAATTTACTTCACCCTCAAGTAATGTATATTTTTTATTAGAAAATACGGCGGTGCTGTCATCTGCGAAAAGAATCATTGGAAAAGTCATAGCGTTTGGAAAGTCATTTATATATAAAAGAAATAAGAGTGGCCCTAAGACACTTCCCTGGGGTACACCGTACGTCAATTCTCTATAGCCCGAGATAAACTCAACTTCTTTTTTTGTAATCCAATCGAATTTTGTTATCACAGTGGCTTGTTTCCTATTACTTAGGTACGACGTTATAAGACTTAGAGCATTACCCCTAATCCCATAGGCATAGAGTTTATGTTTTAATATGTCATGATCAACATAGTCAAAGGCTTTGGTTAAGTCCATAAATAAGGCACAAACAGGTGTTTTATTATCAACACTGACAGTTACCATTTTTAGGAATTCGTAAATTGCTCTGTTAATATTTTTGCTTTTCCTGAATCCCATTTGTTCGTTCGCTAAAAGATTATATTTTTCAAAAAAGTTGTTAAAATTATTATAAATTATTTTTTCTAAGACCTTTGAGAATATTGGAATAAGTGCAATTGGTCTGTAACATGACATATTTTCTTTGTCGTTTTTTTTAAATAGTGGCTTAACAATAGTTTTTTTTAGTAATTTTGGAAAATAACCGTGATACAAACAAAGATTGTAAACATGACATAGAACCGGACTTATAACATCATTAATCTCCTTTAATATCTTTGTTGAGATTCCATCATAACCTGTGCTATTTGTATTCTTCAGTTTTGATTGTTTTGAGTATGTCAGAGGGAGTAACAGGATTAATAAATATTGAATTATTATTGTTATTACATTTATGTGTCATTTTATATTTAAAAGTATTATTAGCATTAACTGTTAAAGGTTTTACTTGGTCAACGTAGAAGTCATTGAATTTATGAGCAATGTCAATAGGATTTGTTATAATTTTTCCGTCAATATTAATTTGAGTAATGTAATCTCGTGGTATGGTCATCTTACTTCTGTTTATGACGTCCCATGTAGCTTTGGATTTATTCAACGCAGTATTAATATAATAAGTGTTTTGTGACTTTTGTGTCTGTTTAATGATTCGATTTAATCGTTGTGAGTATAATTTTAAAGTAACCTTATCATTTTGACTCTTTGTTTTCCTGTATATCCATAGCAAATCACGTTTTCTTTTAGAACAGTTTTTTATCCCTTTACTGATCCATTTTGGTCGAGAGTTCAGTGATCGTTTGCTTCTCACTATGGGAAAGCATAGGTTATAAAGAAGACTGAAAATATCATGAAACTTGCTAAAAGCATTGTCTGGGTCCAGTTCTTCGTAGACATCATTAAAAGTTAGAGAGCGCAGGTAATTTTTAAATTTTATAATACTCTCTTGACAATAGTCTCTTCTTTCAACATACCAGTACATCATTTTAAGGTTATATTTAACGGGGCAAATCAATAATTGAGCTGAATGATCTGACAGGCCCAAATCAAATACATCAGATTTGCATCCATTAACATTATGTATGAAATGATCAATACACGTATTACTAATTAATCTAGTGGGAGTCGTTACAGCTAGTTTCAAGTTAAATTCTGCAAGTATGTGCTTATAAGTAGTCGAGATTCTATTATTTTTGAGAATATCTATATTGAAATCCCCACAAACTATCAGTTTTCTAGATTTATATGAAAAACAACGCAATATATCATTCAGTTTCTTTCTTACATTAAAAAGTAAATATTTCCAATATTTTATTGACATTACTTATAACGAAATGTATCACTTACTGCTAACATCACAAATCTCTCAAAAACGATTATATGGTATCAGACGTTTAAATCCTAATCATGAACACAGCAAGCATTAACATTGTATTGGCTAGACCACCTAGTGTTCCTGTCATGACCTAAATAAATCAATGGTCAACCTGGCAATGTAAGCAACAGACGTGACCTGGAATTGTCAATGAACTCCCAGAATCTTCGCCCGTTTATTTAAAGTACTTGTAACATGTTAATGTATTGGGGAACTTTGAAAAGTTATAATACAAAACATTGTTAATATAGGAAAATAAAGACATAAAAAGTCAATATACTGCTACATACGGCTTGACATAAGTATTGACGCAATTATTTACCAAAAATCAATCCTATACTACAGTGATTTTTATTCACTAGTTGCACCATCGATGAATTGGCATGCCATTTCGTCATAAACTAAGGGTTACTGTTATTGTTGTTTTATTTTGCGAAGTATATTATATTTTTTCTATCCACAATTCTTCTGTCTTCTCTGAAAGTTAGTTCAATTCCCATATCATAATTAGTGTTTATTGAAGCTGAAACAAAAACATGCGCAGGCGATGAGTTCATTATTGCCCTACAAACTTACCCATTATTATTATAAGCCATAGAGGGTCGCCAAGATAAACCTCATAATGTCTATTAAATTCATTTCCACATTCTTGCATTGACATTTAGCATATTCTGCTTTTCTGAATTTCATTTAGATTTAAAAAGATTATAAAATCCTTACATACCGTGTCTCTGGTGGTAAAATGCTTACCAATGAACTAAATACTTTTCTCCTGCCAAAGACCATTGAAGAACCACATGAGCCAACGCAACATCCTCCCACCTTCCCATATACAGTGATGAAATAAAAATCATAACCTAATTAGTTCGACTGGTGGCCGGGACTTCTAGTAGGAAGACTTGAGGCGAGTATATAGGTCGAGTTACTGGCCCAGTGCCAGGGAATTAGTCACCCGGTGTGTAGCCAACGCATGACGATAGCGTTAAAGGTTACTCCGATACGTGAGACGAAGATTCGGGATTGTGATGTGAATTTTGTTCCAGTAAATTGAATAGGTCATTATTGTTTTCACTTAGTCACAGTACCTATTCACTTTACTTAACGTTTCTGTTTCATTCGATTTTCCTTCCACCTTCGTAATTAGTGTGCCCGTGCGTTCGTCATCGGCTGGTGTGGTTAAAGTCTTGTTGCCACTATTGACCTCAGAAGAAAAGCTTTATATCATTTTGATATTTTTAAGATTAATATTTGCATCTGATGTCAGTATTAAGGATAAACAAATTACCATTATAATACCAAAGAGATGATAGTTACATTAGAATAAATAAAAAACTCTCGATCAACTGTGATAAAATACAGAATTTAGACTAACAATGTATGAACATAATCAAACCGAAGATAGTAAGGGAAGAGAGTTATTGGACCGAATCAACGACAGAGACGCGAATAACAAATTAGTAGTCACACGGAGCGAATAAATTGTAATTAAATTGTGTTAAGTAACATCGTGAATAGATGTTAGTTATGAGTCTGAATCACTAATTTATTCCGAATAGTAATAGTAATTACATGTATGAAGTTACTCAAGATATAAATCTTGCTGGCTGATTCCGATCCGAAAGATTTTCATTGAATTAAATTATTTCTAAAGGTACACGAATGTGGTATAGAGTTGCGGTGGAATAACATATGAAATGATGAATCGTTCTTCGAGTTAATGCTTAGAAATACAGCCTACAAATAAATGTTTACTGAGGTTTTCTAAAAGCTAGGTTAGTATTGTTGAATCATATATTGTGGCTTGTTTCTCCTTGAACATATAAAACTTGAAATTTTGTCATAGAACTAAAAAAATATTAGATTTTATTGATGAATATTGCTATATTCATCTTAAATATCCACAAGTATTTTCCTTGTTAGGCCTGTATCAACATCGACAGCCCGTAATTATCCATAGCAGTACTATCGACCTCTTCTACGCAAAATATTTGCCATAAATGTAACGATTGGTCTTTACCATCACCATGTTCAGTAAACACAATCAAGTTTAAACATTTTTGGCCTTCCTTTTTATCATCGCTTACCACCAGGCGAGATAGTGGCCAAACTTCGGCCTATCAAATATATATAAACAAATGAAAAAAAAACAAGTTTGAAGATTATTCTTTTCCGTCTGAAGTAAAAGATTTCCATTGCTCTTTTAATTTAATACAATAAAACCTTGTAAAATATTGAAGGAGGTCAGTGTATCTGACTGGTGTATGTCTCTCGCTGGCATCGTTACACTTTCCGCGAGTGATCGGCTAAATATTTACCACCTGCTATTTACTATGAATGGCTCAATTCTTCGATTCCGGGAAGCCACTGGTAAACAAATTTTATAGGATGTTGTGAGTTCATATTTGTGAATTAAGTCCCTTAAAGGAACTCTGGTTTTGTGGATATAAGTGAGTTAATAATAGCTAAGCTTGAGATACTTTTGGCGTGAAAATATCAGGTCATGTTCATAGATGTGTCAGTAGGTTAACCATCAGATTTATATCTCTTCAGAATCTGCCGTATCAAATGATGATGAATAAGAAAATGAAGAAAAATAAATACTCCTTATATTCCAATGAAATTACCTTGAAGAGGGTAATTTCATTGGAAAATAAATTGTAGTTTAAACTCACTGCAATCTCAGTCCACTTAACTTTGACCTTGAAAATGAAGGAGACGCTTCAACGTAGAAAAGAAAACTTTCACAAAGAAAATAAATAAACGAGTTTTCTACTGAACAGTATAAATCAATAAACTACGTATCACAGTGGAGGAAATATGGGAAATGTTGGATGAAAACTGAGGAGATCAGATAAAAACGTTATATCAAAAATGGGAAAGGAAGGAATGAAAGAAAACAGGCTTAAGTACTCATAACCGTGGCTAAAAATAAAGTGTGTTCCTGTCTTTATTTTAGGGAAAGGTCACCACTTATTAGCTTCGATCAGATAAGAAGTGGGGATAAAGGTAAATCTTTAGACAAGTGAATAGGATAATGTAGAATAATCTACCGTTGTTTTTGCCTAATCACAGCAGCTGTCAAACATTTATCGTCCAATAGTGTGACATTAGCTAATTTCCTATTGGGTGATAAACGAGAGGTACACACTAGCGTCATCTGTTGAGCCAAAATGCAGTAGACCCCATTAGAACATGTTTTAAAATTTAAACTTTTTTATAGATGCATTTGCTTGTGAACAATTATTTGCCTACAACGTTCAGTCAGCAATAATAGAATTAAACAGGTTTGAAAAATCCCCAAGCTTTTGCATGACACAGATGAAAGTTTATTTTTTAATTTGCTGTCGTTATCTTGGACATATGCTTATTGTGAAGATCCCTATAGACAATTGAATAAGCATGTCTCATAAAGAAGGATAAGTAAATATTTTCCTAAAACATTTACAATAGTGTACCTAACACATATTATATTATTATCACATATGAATGCCGAGCAAGGGGTCTCGGGTTCGATTCCCGGGTCGGGCAAAGTATTACTGGATTTAAAAAAAAATCTCAGTAGTTGCACGGAGTCTGGAATTGTGCCCGGTATATGGCAATAGGCTCACCCCCTTATTACATGGGACTCATAACATAAATATTGAAAATTGGGTGTTATATTGTACAGTGGCATAATATGCACATCTGCCTACCCCTTCAGGGCTAAAAAGGATAAAAGGCTTGATGTTAAGATGTTCTGTGTGATAATACATGACCTAACAAAATAGGTAATGACTACAACACAGAACACAGAACTGGAGTTTACAAAACAAGTCAAAATTGAATAGATTTATATATTTAACATCATCAAATACCTGCTACAATGTGTATTGTAAATTCTGAGAAATACGTCTTCATTGTATTGTTTGTATAAACACCTTGGTGTTCGACTTTGACCTAATTGATCAAACTGTAACCTGTAAGGTTAGTTTTCATAGTAAAAGCATTTATGAATGAGATTGTGGAACAGATAGTTTTTAGGACTACCAAACATTTAATTAGTTACTGGTTAAAGTTAGACTTTTTTTAAAATGAAGTTTTAATCTTATTTCTTTGATGTTTGATGAGGATTAAGGGACCAGCAGTTGTAAAGGATTAGAAACGTGGTCTTTTGTTTTAATTTCTGAGGAAAACTTACCCTGAAAGAAGATTCGTGCAAATAAAATGACAAATGTGAGAGAGCCACGCTTCGGCTCGAATAGGCTGGCTCGACTGGAGTGATACCACACGGCCTCACGGAAAACCGATGTAAAACAAAGCTTTCGTTGTGTTTTTTCGCTTGAGTGAGGTTACCGGAGGCCTGAATACCCTACCTGCCCAATCTCTCCAATCCTAAAATTCCTAATTCCCAAAATACCAGCGTAATGAACTTATAACGCCTCTAGTGTTTCGGATATCCATGGGCGGCGTCGATTGCTTACCAACAGGTGATCCGTCTGCTCGTTTACCGGCTTATCCTATAAAAAACGAGAAGATACAGTGAGTTCTATAATAATTATTATTGTAGATGCCTATACAATGTCCGGCATCGGATGAAGACGCAAATAGGAAAGCAATGATGATGCTTACTTGAACTTATTACGGGTAACCATACTAGTTAATGTCGTAGCTAGATAATGTCGTGTTGGCCCGAACGTTTAAGACGCCCACTTCTCATGCATGAGGGCTCGGGTTCGAAACCTACCAACGGCAAGTACCAATGTGACTTTTTCCGAGTTGTATGTACTTTCTAAGATTATTCAGACACCGCTGACAAACGGTGAAGGAAAACATCGTGAGGAAACCTGGGCTTATAATTTCTAATTATAAGTTTGTAATCGCCAACCCGCTTTGAACAAGCATGGTGATTAATGCTCAAACCTTCTCCGTGTGAGAAGAGTCTTTGCTCAGCAGTGGGCATTTATATACTAGTTTATCAAGCTGGATAATATAATATATTATTATGTCCATACGATAAAAGTAGTTTCAATATCAAACTCAACATTATTAGATTTAGTTATAAAAGAGCTTTATAAGTAAGACATATTTACGACTAAATAAAGTTTTAGTTGACATTTCCTGGTGAAAACTCTGTACACGTGTAGTGTAGTTAATAGGTACGCAAATTTCACCTTCGCCTCTATGCAAATATTGTCGAACAAGTGATGGTGTACTAAGATCTGTTCAGGTAGGATTTTCTGTACTAACTATATAATATATACCACGTATAATATATAGCAGGGTATACCTGCTGTATTAATGAAATAGCTTTTGTTAATTACAACATATCATAACACCACGCCTTTTATCCCCGAAGGAGTAGGCAGAGGTGTACATTACGGCACTTAATGCCACTGTACAATGTAACACCCACTTATCACTATTTATGTAATAGGGGATGAGCCTATTGCCATATACCGTGCACAATTCCAGACTCCGTGCTACTACTGAGATTTTTTTTTAAAACCCAGTAATATTTTTCCCGACCCGGTAATCGAACCCGAGACCCCTTGCCCGGCAGTCGCACTTGCGACCACTCGGCCAACGAGGCAGTTTTTTGTTAATCATTTTTTCTTCTATTAATTATATTTCATATCTGTTTGTACTCGATATGAGGTAAGCTAAATAACAATAAGTCTTTGTTAAAAGTATTAAAATTTGAGACTTTAAAATATTGAATACTAAACTGAAACCGAATACACCTTTGACCTTGGTAAATTCAGTGTTACATTTTATGATAAAAATCGGTCTTCGCGGCTTTTCCTTTAAAGGTTTCAATTAATTGATTTAAAAGAGCACTTTTATGAAAGGTATCAGTTAATTTCATCTTGAACAAGTCTTAAAGTCGATTTTCCTTTGGCAGGTTTTGGCCCCTACTAATTTATGTTATGGCGACGTTCAGAATTACATTAATTTTGTTTTTGCACATTGCTTCGTCTTCATTTCGTCATATCTTGTAGGTGATAAATGTAATAATAGAGAAATGCAGGATAAAATTATGATTACACAACATAAACTGCTTGTCAGACCTTATAAACCAATATATCTCCATGCTTTATAAGATTATTTTACTTAATTTTAATTTCCTGCCTCGTTGGCCGAGTGGTCGCAAAAAAAAGGTGCGACTGCCGGGGCAAGGGGTCTCAGGTTCGATTCCCGGGTCGGGAAAAGTATTACTGGATTTTTAAAAAAACTCTCAGTAGTAGCATGGAGTCTGGAATTATGCTCGGTATATGGCAATAGGCTCAACACCTATTACATGGGAATCATAACATAAATAGTGATAAGTGGGTGTTACATTGTACAGTGATATAATGTGCAACCTCTGCCTGACCCCTTCGTGGATAAAAGGCGTGACGTTATGTTATATATGTTATTTTAATTTTCCACCTTCCTTGCATCATATTTTCTTCGAAGACGCCAATTAAGAACTAAAACATTCGTTGATATGTTGATATTTCTCCAAAAATTGGACAACGTCGACACCATAATCAAGACACAATTAACTTGTAAATGAGTCATAAAAGTTTCCATAATGACAAAATAAATAATAATTAAAAGTCTATTACATAATAATCAATGCATTGCACACTAAAACAATGATTTATTTTAATACAGTACAACAAATTTCCGTATTACACAGTTCACTGAGACTGTCCGTGATAAAATTTTAAGATGGCCGCCGTATATTACGCCCACATATCTCAGTCTTGGCTTAGGAAACATAAATATTGCTGAAACGGCCATAGGTGTGTCAGAATATTGTCATTAATGTTAGTTTTGGAAACTTTTTGCTTAAAAAATAAATGTTCCGTATTTCTAAGTTTTCTTGGGTTGCAGTTGTCCATGGACTATGCTAATTGTTTACCATGGATAGATACAATCACGTCATCTACAGTCAATTCTAAAGTTACTACAAACATTAATAATAATTAATGTCGGGCAAAAGTCATCGTATAGTCGTCAAGATTGTTTTACTAAAAATGTATAAGAGACAAATTATTTGCATTTGATAAATATTATCAATACAGAATATCATCTTATTTTTCAACAATTCAATAATCCCGAAAATCTGTCTTCAAGTATAATTTTTGTAGAGCTATGAATTCGAAATAATGAATGCATCAATAAACAAGCTCATTGACGTATACAATTTATTGAATTTCAATTTATATCGAAATAATTCTTTGCAATCAGTTAGAACCGAATAATTGGAACCAGCTGGATATCGATAGGTTCAGTCTGGTCTCCGATCCTTTGAACCGCATTAATTGTGTTGACATTGATTAATTAATCAGCTTAAACTGGCAAAATTCAGAGCCATTGTTCTTTACATTATTCCCAAACAAAAGAGGTTTTATTACAGAAAAGAGGAATTACAGTAATAATTGTTTTGATCTACTTCAACGAGACTATCGAGTTCCTAGAGATATTTATCGTTCTATGTCATGATGATGAGATGATATGGTTTCGAATTAGTTTTTTTACTTGTAAGCCTAAGTAATCTATGGCATCTATCAGTTTAAACATCCTATAAACGTTTTAATAGTATCAAATCCATTTCAAAAATAAACCTTGTAATGATCGATTTTCTTTAAATCACGTCAAACCCCACTCATTACTTTTCTATGTTTTAATCTGTTCATTATAAGTCATTAATTTATTTCCAAATTACTTTCGATGTGGTTGATTGTTCACAAGACAAAGTCTCAGATTTTCTTTGTAAACTTCCGAAGGTAATGTTTAACAAAAGAAGTCTGACGCACAAAGGTTCGCTCATCCGACTTGTTACGCCAACAAATTATCTGGTTGCTACCGTACTATGGAGGTTTTATGTCTTTAGAATCATAATCGACATAATAAAGACTGGCTGACCATATTTTATTTTTTTGGCATTAGAATGTAGCTTCTGAATTCAAAAAATATGTTTTTTTTAATATAAATTAGTGTTCACTTTTCACTTTATTTATGTTTTTACTATCATAGCGTGTTTATTTTAGTACAGTTTGTTTCCTATTTAATATTATTACAGTGACTAGATCTTCAACAAATAAAAATCTTACGACTGTAATCCTAATAAAATGTGATTGCGAACAAACTATGAAGACGTTATATCACTTTTCTTCAGGTATCTCGACGACGTTTCCAATATCGACGTGTTCGAAATTCATTCGCAATCTTTTATTTCTTTACAAAACCAAAGAAGGATTTTAAATTAAAAAAATGTTTTATCGGATAGGGCGACAAACGAGCACACGGGTAACTTGATGGTAAGTAATCGGCGCACAGTGTGAGAATCCCGCAATCTAGGGGGATTTAAATCAAAATATTTTTTGTCGTAAATGTTATTATAGTTATAACCTATTTATACCTAAGACCGTATTTAACACAGCTACCTATTAGAAATTCTTGTAGGTATGTTAAAAAAATTCAAATAAAATGTTGAAGTGGGTAGATAATAATCGTTGAACCTTTACAATACAAACAACAATATTAAAGTCTCATCTTCACTTGAGATTACTGATCAAATTAACGTATAGTCTTGTTTATTGGTTTATTATTGTATTGTGTATACCTTTCAAGGTAAGTTAGAGTGTATTTTGTTTAGGTAATAGTTAAACATTGATCTCATAACATCATTTGAAAGCACAGTTAAATTAAGCATTTTCTAGAGACGATTTGCAAAACAAAAGGGTGTATAAAAAAAAATGATCTGAATATCCCGGTGCTGTTATTGTTTTAATGTATAGTTTAGAGTCTTACATTTTAAGAACAATTGCTAAAACTTGCGATTTTGTGCGACCGTCATACATTTTTTTTCGGTTTTCAGAATGACGAACGAAATTACAAAAAAACAAATTTTTCATATTTGGACCTCAAATGCAAAAAAGGAGCGAATTGATTCTATTTTTGCTTTAATAATAAATAATTACCCTCATGTACAATTTTCGGATGGTGCTATAAATGAAATTAAGTTCTTTTTAAGGAGGTTATGTAACAAATTTAACGAAAAATGGACAACTAGCGGTAGACATCGTGATCGCTTTTTAAGCAAGAATATGACTTGGTTGAATGAATGCATTACATTACCAGGAAATGTTTTAAATGAAATACTAATAAAAGAACTTTCTAATAGTTCACCTAAGAGAGGTTCCATCATGAAAAGCGTACGTAAAACGATTAGCGAAAGCGTTCAAGTGACTGTGTTGGCCGATGAGGCATTAAGCATGATGGTAGATGCTGATCTATCAACACATCAATATGAGATGATACGGCAAAGGATAAATAAATTGGTTAAAAACTTATACCAATGATGGCAACACAGCACGCCGATTTTTCAGAAGTGCCACAATAACTGCTGATATTACCGGAATAAATTTAGAATTAATAACGAGGTTTCATATCATTTTAGAAACTCTTGGGTCTGGTTTTACAGTCGATTTAGAGACCTTCAATCGTTACACAGAAGAAACCAGAAACCTATATCTTAGGGAATACTCATGGTATAACATGCCAGTAAGTGTGCACAAAGTTTTATTTCATGGCCGTGATGTCATAGCTTCGTGTATTTTACCCATTGGCCAGTTATCGGAAGAGGCACAAGAAGCTAGAAACAAAGATAATCGAAGATATAGGGAATTCTTTACTAGAAAAATGTCACGAATAGACACCAACACCGACCTACTTAATAGGCTTCTTATATCATCAGACCCTTTCATATCCAGCTTCAGGCTTATAATGAAGAGAAAACGAAGTCCTCTAGACTCCGATGTCCTAAAATTGCTTTCTGCAGCCACCGTAAATGAGATCGAAAGTAGAGTTAGTGACTAAAATAAGAAAATTTATTAATACCGCATTTTTTTTAATACAACTTTTTTTTCTATCGCTGTTTAAGAATTTTTATTTATTTCAATACCAATCAATATTATTTTTCAACTTGTATCTTTTATTTAAATCAATTTGGAATTAAATCCCCCTAGATTGCGAGATTCTCACACTGTGCGGCGCCGCCCAATGACATCCGCAACAATAGAGAAGTTACAAGTCCGCTGCCAGAAATGTGAAACTAAATTCATATAAATGCATCGTTTGGTAAACCCAAGCTTCTTAAACATCCTTACTATATTAAAGTTTCCAGATAAATCCAGATTTTTTCAAAACCTATCTAAAAATAATAATTGACACACTATTTCACAGCATCTCAGCAACTGCTCCTTTAAACACAGGAATTTGTTTCATAGTAGTTGTTCAATAATGTTCCTACGCAATCAATTGCGTATGCTGTGTATTTTATGCATAAATCTCTCTCGGTTGTTTATCTGTTAGGGACGTAGCGCAAGATCGGCACGCCGACTTTTGGCTAGACGCTTATTCGAGGTCATCGTCTCTTCGCAGGTAGCGTTAGGAAAATTAGTCTTCTTTGTGTTTAAAGATGTTTTTTTTTATACTTTATAGGTCGACGTTTGACCACTATCTCGCCTGATGGTGGTAAAATGATGGTGTTTTATTAAAACTGTTTTGGTGATAAGCTATAGTAAAGTCTGTAAAGGTTTTAGGGAAGATGGTATTGTTGGTTTAAAGGGTTTGCAACTGTCAAGTAAGATGTCTAGGATTTGAATTGGGTTTTGTAGATTTTTTTATTAGTTGCTTCTGACTGCCTTGTTGGCTGAGTGGTTGCAAGTGCGACTGTCTAGCAAGGGGTCTCGGGTTCGATTCCCGGGTCGGGCAAAGTATTACTAGATTTTTTTTATCAGTAGAAGCAGGGAGTCTGAAAGTATGCCCAGTATTTGGCAATAGGTTCAATCATAATATAAATAGTGAAAAGTATTACATTGTACAGTGGCATTAAGTGCCGTAATGTGCACCTCTGCCTACCACCTCGGGTAAAAAATGTCATAAATTAGCTTTTTCGAATATCTCTGGGATTTTTCATCCAGTAGGTACACGTCTAACTGAAGATTAATCAACTATAGTATAGTTAAAACAAAATCAACAAAAAGTGTAGGTATGTTACAATTTTATTACTTAGTGAATTAAATCCGCGGTTTGTTATGTCGTTTCAAAAAAACAGATCTGTCTGTCTCAAAAAATAAGTTCAAAAAACATTATCATAGAAGAATTTCCACTTTCAATATGTAATATTTACTTTGAATTTAGCGTCCGTTAGTTTGTAAAGTCGCACATATATAATGTCAGGAACATTGTTAACAATCCATAAATAAACTGATATAAATAATTGACACAGCAATCAAATAAAATATTACATCAAATAAAAATCATACCGCACTAGAAACTAAAATTCAAACGTACCATCACGTAAATTTCATCCACCAACGCGAGTCATAAAGTGATGACGTCACCAAAATCTAGGCTGAACTAAATTTCTTCTGCAGACAGTACTACTTCGGTACACACACATATAAATTTTCACTACAACTTTCAGCTCTGGCTTACAGCCAGAACTCGTACTTATCTGTGATTCGTTCTTATACTTGAGTTCTATTGAAAAAACATATCATTGTGTGCACGTATTTTCAGGCAATTAGTGTTACAGTAACATGTTATTATGGTGTGTAAAATTATAGTTTTATTTGTATTATTTAGCTGGCATCGAATGTAATATAAAGGGTGCAAAAAGAATACATTATTATTGTATTCAAATAATATTGTTTATACATACATACCATCACGCCTCCTACCCACACACGCAGAGGTGTACATTACGGCACTTAATGCCACTGTACAATGTAATACCCACTTTACAATACTTATGTTATAAGTCCTATGTAATAGGGGGTGAGCCTATTGCCACATACCGGGCACGATTTCAGACTCCGTGTTACTACTGAGATTTTTAGAAAACCCGATAATACTTTGCCCGACCCGGGAATCGAACCCGAGACCCATTGACCGGCAGTCGCACTTGCGACCACTCGGCCAACGAAGCAGTAATATTGTTTATACTTTAAATAATTATAATATTTAAGAGAAGGAGTTTATTTATTAAATTTATGCAGATATTTACAGATTGCTACTGGCAATCAGAATAAAAATCTCCAGCTTCCTTTACCTCCACAAAATCATACCATGTGAACGCTTCAATGTAATATGAAAGTACTTAACTCAATATTAATCTCGCGTCGTAATTTGAACGACACAGAATTGTCATTACGCATTGATACTTCTTGCATGGAAACAAAATGTAATGTGTTCTTTCTGAATAACTAATTTCAGACCAAATACCTTTGGTAGAAAATGCGACCCTAATGAGATTTTTTTAAATCCCTGGCGTTCCTTGGATCTTCCCCGATGGTGAAAAATGTTAAGTAGCGTGAAAATTATGAGGGAATATATTAATATAAATCTTAGTGCTTTTATGTTAAGGTTTAAAATTGTTAGCATTTTATGTGCCGTTGGTGGCAATTTACAAGTGTTTTTACTTTATATTGGTCTTTTTAATCCGAGACAGTATCATGTATCTAGATATTTATCGTATATAGCCATTAGATGTAACTTAAACTTATTTTTTTTTTTCGTAATTAAATAATGCAAAATCTTTTATTATAGTAGAAAAACCATCTATAAAAACCTATATCGATTGCAACCCGAATTCCTCTATAGAATTTAAAAATAATACGATTTTCGAAATTCAGTATATTACGAAGTAGGTACGTAGTTACCTACGAATTCCAACTTTAAAAACTTAACCAAGTTCAAACATTAAAAAGATTCCTTCACTGCATTCTTGGTAACAATAACAGCGAGAGCTCTTTCTTGATTAGACAGCACTTACAAACAATTTATTTTTAGTATAGATACTGTTGCACTTTGTTTACCATTAACCAATGATCTTTGAACCCTGTACATTATAGGACTGACGTCATTACTAACAAGAACTTCTAGTGAATGATTTATTTTGTTTGGATCTCTCTTCGATTCATAAACGATGTTGTGTGTGATGCAATAATCTTCTAGTCATACCTGTAAAAGAAAAAATTACACTGTATCTTACTGATGTGACGTGGATTTGTATATGTATAGAAACGTTCTGTTGAATTCATTCTGAATTTTCGCAACATAACATAACATCACGTCATTTATCCCCGAAGCGTTAAGCAGCAGAGATGCACATTGCGGCACTTAATGCCACTGTAACACCAATTTTTGACGTTATGAGTCCCATGTAATAGGGGGTGAGCCAATTGCCATATACCGGGCACAATTCCAGACTCCGTGCTACCTTTGAGAGTTTTTTAATAACCCAATATTACTTTGCCCAACCTGGGAATCGAACCCGAGACCCTTGTAGTCGTGTTTGCGTAAAAGGCGTGATGTCATATTATGTTATTGCACCACACAGTTGCAAGACCAACACAGACAAAAATCTTTAAGAAGCGACATACTTATCGTGTTAACAGCACGTTAAAATAATATTTTTCCATAAACTTTTCATGACACAAAAACCGTACTAGGACAGCATGCCTGTTGCTCTTGGCAAGTTGCCAGCAATGCTGTGGTTTTACAAGACAGCTTGTTCGGCTAGATAATGTCGTCTATAAAATTTTGGACAAGTTTTAGAGTATCTAAATCATCTGTAGAGGTGATGTTTTAAGTGTACGTCGTGTTAAAAAGGTTATGATATGAATAACAGGTGAAATATGAGAATTCCACCGTTAAAATATGAATAAAGACGTCAATATATCAATTTAATATTTCTTCTTCGGCTATTGAAACTGCTATTAATATAAAGAAATTGAAACAAAAATAATTATGCATGTATAACATGTATGTATAACATCACGCCTTTAATCTTCGAAGGGTTAGGCAGAGGTGCACATTCTGCTACTGTACAATGTAACACCCACTTTTCACTGTTTATGTTATGACTCCCATGTAATAGTGGGCACAATTCCATATACCGGGCACAATTCCAGACTCCATGCTACTACTGAGAATTTTTTTAAAAATCCAGTAGTTCTTTGCCCGACCCGGGAATCGAACCCGAGACCCTTTGCCCGGCCCTACCGAGACCGCTAATTATTTTTTAAACTACGTTTAACAAAACTGACGTCAAACCATATTTTTTTCAAATCGGTATTAACAAACTAAAATCTTTTAAGTGTAACAAATAGATTTCTGAAAATCGCATCAAAATCGGTTCAACTTTTAGTGAGATAATAGGGTAGATGCCTAATTTTTATTTTAATGTCCGTCTGGTATATTATTTTAAATCATTAGACACGTATTTTTTATTTTCTTACAGTAACGAATACTTTCGACGATATATTGATTTGAAATGTCGCGTGACGTCACTTCTATGTACGTTTTATACGTAGAAATGACGTATTAGCCCCTTCTTCTAAACTTTGATTCGTTTTATCTGAGTATTGTTTTCAAAATAAAAAAATACCTGTCTAATATATTTTCATTACCTAACTTTCGGACTAATTAGATTTTTAATTTTCATACCCTGTCATCATGCCAATTGCGCACAAACATACATACATACGTACAGGTTAAAATAAGAACCTAATTGTTTTAAGTCCATTATAAACATCCACAATATGGACACTAAGTATATTCTAAAATCCGTACGACGTCCTTCCAACACAGTCTATCAAAATTATTACATGAGTTACACAACGCACCAACAGATGGAATACAAAGGTACCAACATCGATACATCAATAGAAGTAGTTAATACCACCCACTCAACTGTACGTGATCGATGTCCTGAAGAAAAAAGTTCATGTTCAATCTTATTTACTTAAGCAACAAGTAAGAAGTCTTATTTTGACTACCCCATGATATTACGTGGGTAGATCTATAAATCGTTCTTTCAAGGTAGCCGTAGGCTAGTACCTATTTTTAGGTTGTGTGTTGATAATATAAATTATGAAGTATTTTGATACTTACGTAGGTAACTTATGTATATAGAGTAGGCTTATAGAGACCTGCAGTCAACTGTTATGAGCTGTTGTTCATGGTGGTGTAAGTACCCAAGTAGTGATGTTCTCACTGAAATATTTTAGCTGAAATCGGTTTTTTTAAGGCATAAGCTAAGTAAGCTAAACGAGCATACGGATTACCTGATGGTAAGCAATCGGCGTCGCCCATGGAACACCAGAGGCGTTACAAGTGCGTTACCGGCCTTTTGGGGATTAGGAGTTTGATGATCGTTGGGGATTCAGGGATTGGGGAGATTGGGGAAGGGGAGGGTAATTGGGCCTTCGGTAACCGGTGAGTGAGGACTCCCACGACGAAATACAACGCAAGCGTTGTTTCACGTCGGTTTTCTGTGAGGCCGTAGTATCACTCCGGTCGAGCCGACCCATTCGTGCCGAAGCATAGCTATCCCACACTTAAATTTTATATTATAATAATCTTACATTATATTATAAAGTTATAGATATCTTTTTTCATCTTTCGACTTTTTTAGCTGTTTGATAAACATGTTGAGCTGTATTATATTATCAGTATATACAGCTGATATTTCATACAAGTATTTATCCCATCAGTTCTCAATTATGCTTTAGGGAGACGCGGAATCTAATTAAGAGACGTGCTATTAGAGAGACCTACGCTACGTCCAGCAGGGGTAAGACACAAATTGATGATGATCACGTTATGTCTAACTGCCCATCACTTCGGATATTTTATACTCTTTCTTTTACAATTATATCAAAAAACATCATCATCAACAGCCACTGCTGACCAAAGGCCTATTCTCATATTGAGAAGGATTGAACTTTAATCACCACGCTTACTCAATGCAGGTTGGCGATTTTAAAATTAGAAATTAGAAATTATGTTTTCGTTCACCGTTTGTTAGTGGTGTCTAAATAATCTTACAAAGTACATTGAAAGTAAACTTGGAAAAAGTTATAAAGTTATAGAACCCGCACCCTCGTGCATGAGGAGCAGCAGTCAGGAGTCTTAAACTTCCGGACCACCGAGACAGACAAAAATGTTTTATGTGACTGAAATTAAAAAAAAAAACAAATTCCACTCACAAATTCTCAAGGTAAACTGAAATGGTTAGTAATTAGCTTGGTGTCAAAAGTCATATAGTAGATAGAAATAATAGTGAATATGTATAATTATTGTTTTAATTAAGGCCATAGATATAATTGTATGGTAAGGTTTGTATACAAGCAACTGTGTTTAAATATAGTTCGGCGGGACTATTGATATTTTCAAGTTCCTGAAAGTGGATTATACTTATGGCTGGAATCTAAATTCTTAGAAAAATAAATAGAATTACATGGGTAATGTGTCACTTGAGGGTCCAGTAGAATACCAGCGCTAGACCCTATCTTATACACGCTGAACTGGTTTTATTTCACTGTAGACTTGGGAAATGATCATGCACCCATCAGTAGATACTAATAAACTAACACGTCTCTGTACTTGTAATTTTTTTAGCTTATGTAATAAGTTTATGGACCTTCTATCAAGCTTCTATCAATAAGGTATATTTATGGGTTATATATGTATGTTAGATATTTAAAATTAAAGCTATAATTCAAGTTGGTAATGGGACGGAATTTAAATAATGGTCGGTGACATTATGTAAAAATTTATAAAATTATTTTTGAAACCAGTCAATCTAGCCTCATTAAATTTAGCAATGGCGGAATGAGAATGGATTACCAACATTTAAGTATACGTTAATCTATCGACGGAGCTGCCAACGTAATCAAACATAGTCCACATTTCCCATGAGCCGTGAATCCCGGCCTAGATAACAAACTAGTTACAAAATTCAGTATATTATAATGTATATTCAATGAACAAAGTTTTATTATTCCCTTAGTTTTAATTCGAACTACAAAACTATCGAGACGTATTGCGTAGTTACAATTATTAATTTGGAACAATTTGATGATGGTTTTATTGTCTGTACATATTTTGTTACTATGCTATCACCACTTTTCCTGTGACTCTCGTAAGATCCAACCAGGGGGCGCAACAGCGCTTTCTGAACAATGAATGTAAATCTTTATAACATCTGTCAAACTGCTTGCCATCTGAAGACTATGGCGAACCCTTATCAGAAGAAGTGCCCCGAAGTCTAGCAGTTGACGGTTAGTAGGTACTGTTGTTGTTGTTGTCAAAGTCAAAGTCAAAATCATTTATTTCAATTATACAACTATACTTTTGAACGCCAACATTTTTTTTTAAAGTGAAGCTATTTGCTCATTCCAAGGTGTAGATTCCTATGGAGAAGATCAAGCAAGAAACGCCATAGGTTACTCTTTTTCAATCAGTTTCACAATACAATTCTCTAGTTACATAGTTTTATTGATTCGATTGTGCGAGAACATATTGTTTAATTAAATAATGTTTAGGCAACATTTACTTTGCTAGAACGAACGAAATTCTATCGGTTCTCTAATTCCGTTTATGTTTTATCAAAGTTTTACACCGAAATGAAGTCTAAAATTTTTATGCCTATAATTAATAAATTTATCTATGTACATAAATGATGTTTATCAATGAAATGAAAACTGTTACACTTAAATATTTATCCTTAGATCTATCTTGTAGTTGGCTCCGATCATCTGTAACCGCAATCAACAATTTATTACTCAGCGGTTTTCATGGTTGCGTACGCGCGGATTGACGTGTATCAGAACATTTGAATACCATTGACTTACAACTACTAAAGTACTGTATAGTACAATATTTTTTATATTTGTTATTTGAACGTCTATATTTTTATACGCTTTTGTCAACAATAGGTGAATCATGACTCAGTTTACGCAGCCGATAAAACACGCAAAAACAACGTGTTACATAATAAAATAAACATATTGTTTCATGAAATCTTCGTTGAAATGTTGAACAGTATATAAATCATGAAAAAATACACTACATCATACATCATTTACTTTCCTACCCATACCTTGTTACATCAAGTCAACTTTGTCATCTAAACATAACGTCCATTGCTAACACTGATCATCTATCTTTTACACAACAGCAATCAATTTCATGGTCCAACCGCAATAAAACCTCTTTTATACATCATGAAAAACATGTTACCGGCCTGCGTGTGCGCCTCTGACGCATATCAAAGATGCGCGACGCCATTTCTTTTCCACTGTACGCTCCCGATTTGGCTACGTGCCAAAGACGCCGCCTGGCATTCAGCCAACACACCAAATCACCCCCTCTCGACGCTTAGCGGGAGAGCTTTCGATAGTGAAGTCGAAAATCTGTCGATTACTGAAAATGTTGTCGATACAGAAACAAACAGATGCAAAGAAATATGTATATACCTAAATTACGTTAACTTAAAAGTGAGTGTTAAAACACGTTTTTAATTTTAATTTTACGTACAGAATGTAGCTAAAATTTACAACAATTTTGTTAATTACACGTGCTCATGATAAGTTCCAGATGTCCAAAGATTTACAATCGGGAATTAATTAATGTAAACAGGAGACACGTGCGATATTACCCTCATTATTTGAGCTTGCTGACAAATTAATACTTTGTAGGGGGCAGCTCAATAATAAGATTTATGTAAGAATAGCTTTAAGCATTGTTTCGAATTGAAAATCACTTTTCAGTTTTCGAATGACTTATCGATTCGAATCGATGTATCGAATGAAATCTCGCGCCCCGCTTAGCACTGAAGCTTACGCGATCAACGAACTAAGGACATAGTTGAAACGCATTCCTAGCTTATTGGTGTAGACTTTACGATTGAAAGCGAGTCGATCCAACAAGTAAAGGTTACCGACTATCATAACAGATTTATTGGTGTTCATTCGAATATAGGTATCTCTACGGAACATCCACTTAATTCTTTAAAAGTTTTGAATATCGAATGCTGCTTTTGAGATCTGGCAACTCTTTTTCTTTTAAATTAAAAATGTGATAGCATTGTATTTTTTTAAATAACAATTAACACATTTAGGGAATAATGAAATACTGAACTTAAATAATGAACGTTGAACACATTTTTTACGTTCAAATCATAAAACTAAGAAACTATTTAATTCTAAATGAAATAATACAACATAAATATTTACAAATTGTATTGTATTGTATCTAGACTTTGAGTTGATAATATGTTTTTTAAACTGTTTTGCTAGTATTTGCACGTTCATTAATTACTATGGCGTATAATACTTTGTATATTATGACAAATATTATGTAGACTAGAACGTAGCCTAAAATAAAAACACTAATATATTTTGTATTCCTAAAAATACTCTCCAATTTAAAATTAAAATACGCACGAATACATAATTTATTTTTGTACCACAGTCTCATAAGACGTGTGTAACTACAATTATAAAAACAAAATCAGGAAAATACAACAATTAGTCCAGCATATCCGGAGATTATGTGGGACCGATGACCTTACAATGTTTTTTTTATTATTTAAATAATAACAGACACTTCAATTTTATTATGACTTTAATTTTAATGATTCACATTAATGACGCGAACACCTAATGACATCATTCCATATTTCTTTCAAAGAATTGAAATAAGAATGTGTTTCCAATGACGTATCACTAAGGCTTATGTTTCACCGAGGCAACATGGCAGCGCAACCAGTCACCGCCACCAACAAAATGTATGCAGTTCTATATAGAGAGTTGATCACCTGGTGACGGTTTGGTAGCGAAACCAACCTGGAGGCGCGGCCAGTTTGGACGCCAGCATTAGAGGTCTATTTTGATACTGTCGCGTGTGGGGTGTGAAGTCTGGTGTCTAGTTTGATAGTTTACAGATACCATGGTGACGTCACTGGTAGCGCCGCGGCCGCCATCATGTCCAAGTGAAATATAGCTCTAATGCTTTGCGTTTCGCCTTGTTGTGCCATTAACACACTTCTCGCAGTAATTCTGAAAGTCGTTTTGATTGCTTTAAAGACTAATGTGAAATTACACGGTACAACAATTTTCAGCTTTTCATTTATTTACTCATGTACTTTGTGAGGGATAAAGAAAAACTATTATTTTTCTTTTTATGAAGCTACCTCATTATTTTGGAGGTCGAGTCTTGA
Source organism: Spodoptera littoralis (assembly GCA_902850265.1). NCBI lineage: Eukaryota > Metazoa > Arthropoda > Insecta > Lepidoptera > Noctuidae > Spodoptera > Spodoptera littoralis. Next base: position 4,495,241 of record LR824533.2, read on the forward strand.
GCTGTTGTAGTATTGTTGTCTTTTGTGATATTGAAGCTTTCTTCAGGAAGTTTTTCTATAGTCATTCATTTGTAATAATATAAGCCCAAATTTTAATGAAAACCTTACCAAAAGTAGATAAATTGATGCAAAAAAACCTCGAAGTAACAAGTGAAACAGTCAAAAAAGGACAAGGGTCTCCATAACATTTATAACACTTCATGTTACCCATAAAGTTAGTATAGGCACGCCTATGTTATAAGTGCACAATTTTAATAACATTTCAGAATGGTCCATTGCGCATGAGTCACTAAAGTCAAGCGTCACAATTGAGACGCAGCTGCCAAAGGATCTCAGTTTACTTTGCGCACGGCGCACGTGTCGCCCAAAACACCTCTATCAAAAACGACACATGTCACATTACTTGCATACGCTAATATAACCGCTATGCCAAAATTCGAAGGGCGAATCTCCCATAACACAGTTTAAGGTTCTTCCAGATATTCGAGAGCCAATTACTCATTTAGAAAGAATTGATGTTTCTTATCGAATTTTTTTTAATTAGGTACTTCAGCTTTTTATGAGTGTGCTTGAAAAAAAGAATTATGCCTATTGAGTGAAGAATCGGAATATTTCATTTCATTATTTATTAAATGCCTAATTTATTTTTGTTGTACGCTTTATTCACGAAACTATGTCTAGGTTTTTATTGTTCATAACAACAGTTCCGCTTGTTATTAACTCAATGGAAAGTTACCTCAACTTCCATCATGGTGTATGCCTCCACCGGGATGTGTGATTTATGTTCAAAATCAAAGTCAAAGCATTTATTTCAATTAAACCATATTTTGGTACTTTTGAAACGTCAACAAATACAAAATAAATAATAGTCTGTCAGTCAGTCCATCAGAGAAGCTAGGTGCTCATTCCAAAATGTAGATTCGAATGGAGAAGAACGAGTAAAAAACTCCATTCGTTACTCTTTTAAAAAAAGTATGTTCTACAATGTCTCCGTTTTATCCCTATAGAAACTGAAAATATACAACAAGTATTCTACATAGCCATTGGCACTTTACAGTTTTCAGTAAGGCACGCATAGTTTCAGCGTTCATATAATAGCTTCAGTATTTCATTACCTTCTTCACTGGTCATGACAAAATACATCCCCATATTAAAACAGCACTTAAACAAAAAACCATCGATAGACAAGCCGACATTATCATAAATTAAACACCGTAAAGTTACAGGGCCTCACTTGAACGAGATTTACGAGAGCAATGCGCGTACGCAGCTGTCGTACACTCAGCGACAGCTGCTTTCTGTAAACCTTGGGTGTTGGAGCAATCAAACTATTGTTTTAACACTGATTCGAAAATTAACACCATTGTTACAAAATATGCCATTAAAATGAGTCTAACAAGGATTTTTTGGTATATGATTCGTGTGGCAGTTATACCGCTCATGTGTAGGTACCGAAGGTGGTTTTATGCTGAACATTTATTAACCTTGCAAGTCAATTCTAATCGGCCTATCTCGAAGTTATTGGAGAAGGCTTTTGTTCAACAGTGGATCATCGTGTGACTGCGATGATGATGACTTAATGGCTTTAATATAATTATTATGCAAGTCCATTGTAGTTTAGTTCCTTCTAAATCAGTACTTTTGTTACAGTAATAAAATAAAAATGTAAAACAAATTACTTTATTAAAAACAATTTGTGGCAATCCAAATCTTAACAACTTAATCGTGCAGAACGGTTTGATTGGCGCAGTGGTTTCGCGGTTTCATTGGCTGCGTTAAATATTGTACCAGCCAATAACGAGACTTGTGGTGTCTGTCATTTGTACTCGCTATTGTTTTGGAGAGCATTGTTCAAAGCAGTTTGTATAGATTTGTCTCTTTTAAATATTGTTTAAATAGATAAGGAAAAAACATGTTTAGAGATAAGTATTGCATTAACTAATAGAGCATGGGAGATTTTTTGAATTGAAAGTTCCACTAGATTCAGTTCAATTCATGACTTCAAAAAAAGGAGGAAGTACTATGTTCTGCTGATTGTTTTTTTTTTATTTTTTTTTTAATAATTTTGCTCACCAACAATTGATTACACTGATGCAATGTAGGGTTACGTTTACGATAACTTAAATACTAGTGAATCAATCTATTACAGGTAAGTACAGCATGCATTATTTATACTAAATGGTTTTTTTAAATAATTTAGTATCAAAAAGGTACCAAAAAACACAGGACCTGGTGGTAGATTTCATAGCTAAAGGCCTGAAAGATACTGTAGTTTATTTTATCCATCATACCCTTATGATTGACGCTTTGGCGTTACTTGAGTAAGCAATGCAACATCTCAAAAACTAAAACAACAGACGCGACACTTCTTCGAAATTATGCCTAATTGATTTGTCATTATTCTTGGCAAGCATTGAGAGCCGGCATTATCTTGAAACAGGTGGCTGCTTGTCGATTCTTCTGATTAAAGCATCTGAGTCACTTACATTCAGAGGTCTCAGTGTATACTATTTTTAGAACGTACTATAAATAGCCAATCGGGAGGCTCAAAGTGGAATTAAATGAATTTATTTGTAATTGTCTTTTGGGTGAAAAACAAGTGACGTAATACTTGTACTTCAGTGTTAGGCAGTACGAGTTTTCGATACATTCTCTTTCTGGGAACCGTTTTAATTAACAGTCCAATGTTTTTTTTTAACCTTTGGATCCCAATTCTTTTGGGGTAAAGTGGATCCTTCAAAGGAATCGCATTCACTTTAAAGTATCTCCTTGCAGAGTAATTTCAGCCTAACAGTACAACTCAAAAGACATTTAAAAAAGTTGATGTAATTTATATAGCTGTGGTATTCAAACTCGTAATGACACAGTATGACCTAGATACCGACAATAAAACCTAGATTGTAAAAGTTATATTGACATAGTTTTTAACCCAGTTCGTCTCTAAGTTCCGATTACCTAAACAATTAAAATGTCTAAAAATGAAAGCAGATTTTTTTTAATTGGGCAGATTGTTATTCATAACAATCCAGTTTATTGGATACACAGACTTTTTTATACTAATGTCACAAGTTAATTGAAGTCAGAGCACATTTCTTTTATGAATTACTTTTCACATTTTTTTTTTCTATCTGTCTTCACACTGTTTTTTTTTTAGAAAACGCATGCCATTTATCCTATTTTGTCTGAGTAATAACACTCAACTTTCTGAGACTTCTCTCTCTCTCTCTTTAACTCTGCCTCTATACTTGTTGCATTTGTTTTTTGTTGCAAATATTTCCATTTTTCTTTTGTTTTTGGAGAAATGGTGATACCAAATAATTTGACATCGTAATTTATTATGTCATTCGCTGACTAATTCTGAAAAGACGCGAAGAACGATGGTCATATAAAACTGTTTGCTACCATTAATACTGGCAACTCGTTAAACAGGTAAAATTTACGATGACTACTCGTACTATCGTAAACATGATTGCGTAAACCACACTATTTCCCTTTGCAAGGTTATTTAAACTGTCAAACACCAAGCGGTCACCGGTGACCGCGACCTATTGTTCTTTAATTGTGTCTATAAAACCGGTACTCGACGAATTAATCATACATTATGTATAGTAACGATATTTCATAATCATGTGGTATACCTATTCGCATGACTATAATATGTAATTCATTTTGGATAAGAGTCCTTCAAAAATTTTATTTTTTATTAAAAGAAAATAATAGACAGTAAAATTAATCTAGTCTGTTTTAATGTAACCAAAACTCGAAACTAGACCGACAACACAAAAACTGTTAAATTTAAACAATTATATCACCCTGACTATAAATTATCATAAAAATGAATCTGGCATTACTTTCTATGATCTCATCATAAAGTATACGATCGTCTGTTTGCCGTCTATACTTCATCATCCAAAGAGACTTGGGACAAATAGGTCACCGATTGCCATCCGGATATTCACGAACAAAACTATTTGGTGGTACTCTGCCAAAACTTGAGACATCGACTGGGAGTTGATCTAGCGATTAACGCTTTTTGGCTAAATAGACTAATAGACTGCCTCGTTGGCCGAGTGGTCGCAATTGCGACTGCCGGGTAAGGGGTCTCGGGTTCGATTCCCGGGTCGGGCAAAGTATTACTGGTATTTAAAAAATTCTCAGTAGTAGCACGGAGTCTGGAACTGTGCCCGGTATATGGCAATAGGCTCACCCCCTATTACATGGGACGCATAACATAATAGTGAAAATTGTACAGTGGTAAAATATGGACCTCTGCCTACCCCTTTGAGGATAAAAGGCGTGATGTTATGTTTATGTTTGTTCTTATGTTTTAAGACTAATATACTGAGTTAGCCATGTGGTGACTACATAGTGTTGAATAGATTATTTTGTTAGCACCCTTACCATGGGTTTCGTAAAAAGCGACTACACAATACAAATTTTACTAAGACTGGAATAGAGCACATTCTGATAAAACCCGATCCCTTTAAAATGCGATGCGAACCAGCCTGCTCAGCGTGGAGATTATGAGAAAACTCTTCTATGTTGTAATGGTTCATAGTCCAGATGTGAATTATTCTTCTTAAGGAGACGAGGCCCATAGTTATACAGTGGGCTATCACAAGTTGTTGATGTTGATATTGATGTTCAAAATGGTTACACGAATGAATGATACGACAATAATTTAAAGTGAATTCCTTCAAGGTAAAATTTATTTTGTTCTGTTCATTCTTGAACTAAATTTTTGCGTTTAGAACAGTTAGAGATTTATTAGTGTGTCACATTTTATTTTATTGTGCTTAATTACTGCATGTGATTTATCTTCGATCCTGAGTATAGTGGCATAAATACAGTCGAATGGGTAATAAATTTAATCACTCAATAAACGGTAAATTGAATCAATGTTGCATCGTGGAGAGGTATTACAGGGATGTATAAAATTATTACAAGAAATTAAATGTGAAGGCTCTAAGTTACGATATTGCTTTGGAATAAAAGAAATATATTTCTAAATTAGATTTTTAATTACAACTACTATAAAGACGTCCTCTACCTCATAAGTAAACATCACTCTACGATCCTTGGAAGTGCGTCTCTATTTTCTCAGATCTCAACTGATGGTTCAGATTACCGAACAGTGAAAAAGAGAGAAAAAAAACAATAATTAAGGAATCTTCAAGATCTCCAGCGGTTGGTAACGTCGCTCGACGGGAGGCGCGGCTATATTTAGATGCGCGCGCGCCAGTACGCGTGCTTCACTGCGCATGCGTCAGTGACGATGTGTGCGTGCGACTTGCCCAGTATGTACCTGGGAGAGCAGTGAACTTACGACGCAGGTATATAATATAATAAGAATAATTTATTATTTGAGTATAATTAAATAAAGTATTTTCATGTGTTGCATAAAGTATATTGCAGATAGTTCTGGGGGGCTAAAAAGGTAACATTGTATGTTTCATATCTGAATCATAATATGTGACATATGTCATGTCCTAAAAAGACAACATTTTGATGAATCATAATATGAACTGAAAGTGTTTCATATTTGCAATTCATCTAATATGACACTTTTGAATGGAAATTCGTAAAATGGTTTGCAAAGAGTGAATTCCTATACGTCAAATAAGCAGATTTGTCAGATGTTACTCGAGGGCATCATTTTACAGTTCATCTAGTTTATATTTTAAATAAAGTAACGAAAAATGGGAGATTTAGGCCTTTCTGAAATCTTTTTGGAGCATGCACGTGTTTTAGAAAGGTTTTCATATCGTCGGCGAAGTGAGACTCTTCAGGAAATGCAAGTTGTTTTTGAAATACCGGAGCCTGAATATGTTGGATTGTTTCGCGTAAATAATAGTGTGTGTCGCAAAATAATCCCAAGAGTTGGAAGCATATTTAGCCTCTCGACGTGGTGGAATAAGTACTGTGTGCAAGATAAGTAGCCACCAAACTATTCATTACTTAAAGTAGTTATACAACCAAGTTGTAATTAACCCTTAAGATTCTTTCAAGAAAATAATAGAGATGTATATCTCATGCATTTATTTCTGTTTAAGGTATTAAGTGCACTAATACTTAACGCTTCTGGATCGTATATTACTAATAGGCATGATTCAAGTTGTATCTTCATATACCTTGGGTTATTTCATTGTCAGTATGTCTTTTCAACAAGTTTTACACTGAAGTTATAAAATAAAACTATAAATTGTAATCCTGTACATACAGTAAATATTAATGATTAAAATTGTGTTTCAGGATACGACTATACAGAGTGCAAGAACTAATACTAATTCTCTAGTACGAAACGGACTTATAAATAAATAGATTTTGGTCAGCAAGTATCTGACGATTTGAAAATTTTGTTGTTTTTATTTGCCTTAGTTTTTTAGGTCTATAGCCATAGTAGGTACAACCTTTTGGAACATGAAGAGAGAGAGAGAGAGAGAGAGAGAGAGAGAGAGGAGGGATATTTCAATTGATAGAGATAACATTCACACCAATAAAATAAAGTCACTAATTTTACAACATTTATTTCATAATCACTAACTAAAAGTAACCGAGGGAAGTGCAAACGTTTTTTCTTCTCCTCTTATAATGTCTTCTGATAAATCAGAATCTGATTTCGTAGCGGGATCCAAGACAGTTAATTATGTCCCTGGGACGCGCCGGACTTCCGTGTTCTGGTGTCATCTATTGTAGATCCTGGCTTACAGGAGTCGCAGCGGTTTGGGAAGGATGTGGCAGGCTTGTCCAAAAAAATCGAATATCTGAAAATGAAACATGATGAATGAAATTAAATTTTTCTAAGTTGCGAATTTTACCTTACTTATCATATTAAAGCTACTATCATTGTCTGATTTATGGTAAGCTACAATAAAACAACACGTCATTATTTCAGTTAACACAAATACAGGCAAATGCACTTGTCCTGCTGTAGTGTATCTTGCGATGAACCAAAACTTAAACATCGCCAGCGAGATTTAAGTACTTCGATACACCTTTCCAAGGTATTCCGAGGCCGACAAAGTTTTTGGGCGTAGTGCCGTTGTTGAGTGTCTGGCTCGGTATTAATGACTAGTATTAGTACATAAATAAGCTAGTAATAAATAATTATATTTACCTTTTAACGTGTATCATTTCTTAATAGATAAAATCCATAGCGTTCAATCTTCGCCTTGGTAAGGGAGGAGCCCTTTTCTGTATCAATTTACTTCTCGAATTCCATTCACATCTCGAACTCTATTCACTGTTACTTACTTCCCAATGAAATAATGTCTAAGTTAAAGAGTTTAATATTTTTTAACAAATTTGTTTGTATATATGAAGTTTAAATTTACTGTTTATCTGACAGTGACTGACTGACGTGACGTATGAGCACCAGTCATTGCCAGCAAAAAGGAAATAAAAAAAACAAAATCAAATTCTGTATGTAGTTTTTACACTGTATTTTAATGGATTTTCTAGTTTCTTGATAGATATGTGAAAATCTTATAATTAAAAAACATTCAGGATCGAAATTTTTAATTCAAGTTATAATAAAACACAAAATAAACAAAACCGGTAAAGTTACGGTTCGGTTTCTCTCTATATATTTCTTATGTAGCAACATCGGCATCTAATATGATTCAGATAAGAAATGAATTGAAGATGTTTCATATTTTATTGTTACCATTTTATGGTGATTTAGGTGATTCTCTAACAATTCATCAAATCTGTCATATTAGAAATGATTCATCCAATGTTACCTTTTTAGGCCCCCTGTTCAGTTCTTAGAAATTGGAATAAAAAACTTAATGAATTATTCAATATTATTCTCAAAAATTGTAGCAGTTATAAAAGTTGTAAGTCTAAATTATCAGCTAATAAAAAATAAGACAAATTATTCTAAGATGAAAGCCAAATTAGAATTTTTATTATTGTTATTTGACAATAAACAATGTGTGAAAAAATTGCAATGATAAGACAACATTTACGATTGTAGAGAGAATTTATTATCATATACTTTTCTTGACTTTGGAATATTATGCTCGAGATATCAGTATATATTTTTTATTTTTATTCAATTTGGTGCTCACAAGCTAGGGAGGTGAAGAAGTGTGCCCTGGTAAAATTAAACTTTAGAAGCAATATTTGCTTCTAAACTCCATTATCATCCGTAGTTTCCAATCCCTTTTAATGATTGGTTAGTATAATTTATGAAAAGGTTTCTTCTAAAGCATAAAAAGACAGTCAATAAAATAAAGGCAAACAGACAATACTAACGTGTTCTCGGCGATCGTCCAAACAAAAGTTATAATTCTCATCATTTTATGTATCAATCTGTAAGTTTACTTCATCACCAGACGTGGCTTGTCCCTTTCTTATAAAAAACGTCCTTAACGTTCAAGAGATATCGAGTTCTAAAATAATAATACTAAAGTTTAATTAACTGATTCCAAAAACCAATGACTTAGGAGAAAAAATATCATCCTCCGTGTGGGGTACTACCCCCAGGTGACTAAAAATTTGTCACTGGTTATTTCATAACCATCCTGAACACGTGTACCGTCTGACTGACTGACACTCTTTAACTAGACTCTTGTGATGATTAATATAATTTTCAGTCAGTCAAACACACCGACTTTCTCATTAATAAATACAGGAATGATTCACGAATCTTTCCTGAAATGTCGGCAACGTCTGGTGGTATGGTGGCAGCATGTGCGAAGATTCGAGTGTTTTGTATATTATACAGGATGTGATGATAGGTTGAATCATAGCTTTCATTCAATTCTTTGTTTTGTGGTGGTTAGAAAATACCGTCTGAAGCATGTCGCGTCTGCGAATAAAAAAGGGCATTAGTCATTATCAATTTTATTTAATTCTATTTATTGGTGTAAATGTCATGCAAGTATTATATTTAATGTGTGGTTCTTCTTACAGCATGTATTGTAGGATTAAATACCACACAAAAATACATAACACTTAGCTAAAATTTTCAAAGCGCACCTACAGTTAAATCCGAAACATCATAAACAGATTTTCCATGCATAACAATATAACGCGCATTACGTGCCACAATCGCTTGCAGCGCGCACGCACACAGGCGCACGCGCGGCGGCCATCTTGCCTGCGCGTGGGCAGCCGGCGGCGAGCGGCACGTGCGAGCTATTTTGGGCGGCGCCCGCCCTGCCCCGCACCGCCTCGCGAGCTCTCGGCTGAATTGCGTAGACGCGACGATTGATTTGATTTTATTCTTTTGTGTGGGGTGGTTGGCATTATTTTGTCGGTATTTTATACTTAAAGACTTAAGGAAATGCATCTTTATTGCTACTATAAAACTTGATTTGTTGAAAACTGCTAGGAACATTTGATTAAATAAATAAAGCAAAGGTTTAATATATTTGCTTATTAATTTACACATTATCGTGACTCAAAATTCTAAACATATTGGATTGGTTCAAACTTTCTAGAACATTCGCGCAAATTCCCAAAAAAGGTAGGCACCGGGAGATAAAGTTTCGAGTCTGTTCTCTTAGTCTTTGCCGCCATACCTAGCCGTGGTCACTGGCAGCCAGTCTCACAGTTTCCATCTTAATGTCGTATTTAATGAGCCGTCCACAAGCCTACAGATCGTGTTGTGTAAACAACCATAAATCCATTTTTTCCTTGACAGCCATAGGTTATGTTGGGGTTGTAAAATTCACTTGTTAATGACTTGAAATGCCGCGTTTGAAATCGTCATAAATGGTGTGTACTATAAGACATAATAACTTCGTACAGGTTTCATATCAGACACATCAATTTGTGATAGTACAAACTTATAACGTATCCAGTTAAATGCATTAACGCTAACGTAAATACAACTCTGCTTATTCCATATTGCTGTAAAAGGCGCCATGTTATACATGGACTCCGGCTGTTCATTTGTATGCAAGAATACGACATTTCGTTCTGAAATGTCAAGCAACTCACAACTAATTTAACTTGAGTAGAGTATAATTTTGTATGATTTTACAATTTAACTGTCTAGTGTCCAGTTACAGTTTTCAACTTTATACTGATTCTGTCCATAAATATCAAAGCTTAATATGTTTGTGTTTATTGGTGTAATAATATAATTTCTAATTTGTCTTGAAATAAATCGAAAACATCTGCTCGTTTGCCTCCTAACATAACATAACATCACGTCTTTTATCCCCGAAGGGGTGGGCAGAGGTGAATATTATGCCACTGTACAATGTAACACCACTTTTCACTATTTATGTTATGAGTCCCATGTAATAGGGGGTGAGCCTATTGCCATATACCGGGCACAATTCCAGACTTCGTGATACTACTGAGATTTCTTTTAAAACCCAGTAATATTTTGCCCGACCCGGGAATCGAACCCGAGAGCTCCTTGCCCGGCAGTCACACTTGCAACCACTCGGCCAACGAGGCTGTCATGAATAACAAGGCGTTTGCCTCCTACTCCATAAAAAATACCATAATAATCTAAAAGACATCCACTGCTCTACAAAGCCCCCTAAAATTGTCTATACGTTCAAAAAATATATAATGCCTAAATTAAGATTATGTTTGGTAAATTAATGCAATGGCAAAATGATACTATAAATATAGATTTGACATTTCTGCCTAACGCGAATAACAGGAACTATGCTTTAAGAGGAACATAATTTGCGTTCAAGCTGATCAATCTATGAATACATGGCTTCACATGAAGCTATGCAAGACCAGTATAAACAGACCGACAAATATGCGAAAATATCATATGAAGCGAGACCATAATACATTGGTTTTGTATAGCTATATATCAATTGCGTTCGAAGTAAGCGTTAACGTACATCAACTGGTAAACTTGATTAAAATCGATCAACAAAATCACAAAATACCTCGAATAGCTAACCAACCCTTATCAAAAGTAATTAGATGTTTGAAAGCGAAACACCCACAGAATTTAATATGATTATTACCATGTCCCTATCTGTAATGAAAGGAAGGAATTTTCCACCGCTTTATTGGGCACACGATAATTTAAATAATTTTCAGGAGCCACCGTAGTCGTCGTCGCAATCACACTGATTTGTAATATCGACGGTCAATTTTATAATCAACATGCCTATTATGGACATTAGTTACATAATTATACTTTTATTGATATTTCATTCGAACTTGACCTTTGTATGTTTCAAGTTAAAATTGTATGATAGAGATATAACAGCGGCTGAAGGTAAGATATTCCTAATTTCGTCTCTCATTTTCTTCCGCTGTTGGGCATAGCGGCTAATTTCCGTCCACTCTCTCCAACAACACAACACACACAATTCTTCGTGTCTAAATTACAGTTAGCGATACTCCTCCCTCATACCTAATTACAAAGGAAACCTAATAAAAAAACTCCGCTATACATGGACCGAAATCATTTATACTAGACATCAACTAAACCAACAATATAACTAAAACAAAACAATCCGCGCATTCCGACAATCCAACATGTTCGAAACAATCAAACACCGCGCACTGTCTTGTCTAGGCGCAGGGAATCGGGAACTACTTATCGGCTGGGCTCTGACACCGTGCACTAGCAAACCCGTGAATAAATGATAAATGCTACTTCATACCCCTCCCTCTTGTAGTTGTACTCTGAACCGTGGAGGTACGAAAGTTAGTGCTTATTCCACTTGTCGCCTGTCTTGCAGCTGGAATACTAAATCTGAGATTCGCTGCGAAGTTTCATGTTAATGTTAAGGGCTGTCTAGAAAGCGCTGGGATGGAATAGGATTGTAATATTTTGTTTATTTTATTATTACCACATTTATGTATGATATAATATCGGGATTTGTGACAAAAGTAATCCCTATTTTTTGACTAAATACTCTAAGTATTTGGTTATAGACATAAATAGGTACTGCGAAAATGACATGAGACGACACGAATTTTAGCTCTATAAGTGTACGCTCTAAAGTAAAACATTAGCACAGATACAAAGATACTGCTGTGTTTTTTTTTTTTTTTTTACGGGGGGAAAATCATCGAATGACTGCTCCCGCCTGGGTGAGGCGGAAGGGAGTGTCAGACTTTTACTGACTAAAAACCACCCCGTTCCTTCTCCTGCACGTCGAGCCGGAGCCCCGGTTATCCGTTAGGTTCTCCGCGACTCCGAATCGGCATCGGCCCTATTGGGCCCCATCTTTGGTGGTCTGATGGCTCTTTGAGGCGCGCGCGGAACGCGACGCGCCGTACGCTCGGGTCTGTTTCTGGTCGGACGGGGAGCCACCCATCCTCGCCGTCCGCAGGCCCGCGCTTACGGTGGCCGGAGATCGTCCCGCGATCCCCGACGCCCGGTGTGTCCTTCGCGATGGCTGGGTTGCGAGGAGGCAGCGCTTCGCTGCCTCACGCGTCCCGCCTCCTCCTTAGCTAGCATGACTGCTTCGCAAAAGGAGGAGACGGCATCCCAGTCCCCCTCGCTCCGCATCATGGCCTGCACTAGGCCCGGACGCGAGAGGTCGCCATCGCCGATCACTTCCCTGAGGGCACGGCGGTGCTCAGCCCACGCAGGGCATTCCGCTACGGTGTGTTCCACCGTGTCCTCAGGGTGGTCCTCGCAGTGATGACACCCGGGCGTTTCCTCCCGCCCCATCAGACACAGGTACCTCCCGAAACTTCCATGTCCGGTGAGGACCTGCGTCAGGCGGTAGGTGAGGACGCCGTAGCGTCTCTCAAGCCACTCCTCAAAGAGGGGACTTACCGCTGCAATGGCAGCGAGCCCAAGATACTGCTGTGTAAGTTATGATTCTTATATTTGAAACTTTAAATAAATTTATTTTCAGAAGTAGACTCAACTCAAAACGGAAAACTCACATCGGAAATTTTAATTTGTCTTTCTAATTTGCGTCACGGCACTCACGCGTGCATCCGAGACTTAGAAAAACCCGATATTCGTACTAATCTTGAGAAAATTTCTAAATGGTTTTTTCTGTAGTCAGGGCGTGACGTCATTGTTATTTAGGTAAGAATTATGTTATTATAGTGATGTAAGTTTCATCTGTTTTGTTTCAGTTACTACACAGAAATTACACACGATATGTTTGAAATAAATTATAATTTATATGTATGTAGGTATACATGTGTATTGTATACAATCTGGTGGTTTGGAAGATGTTTATTTTTTACGAGTTTTATATACAAAGGAAGTGTTACATGACCCAGGCCACGTAGTCTTGGGAATTCAGATTTCAGACTCATTGTCCGGTTTTCTGGTATATTTGTGAGAGTTCGTGATACAAAAAACGAAGTTGGTTCCCGAATTTTTTATTAAGGTTTAGTAGATGTTTAGTTTAGTACGTATGCACGTGCACGTATGTATTTTTTGTTGATTTGGAAGAAGCTAATATACTTTGTATCGAAACATGTCATACGCCAAATATCGATGAAGATGAAAACAAATCAACGGATGACGTCATATAAAATCCCAACGAACAACTGTCGGGCAGAAAGCCCACCAGGCACGGTCACCTCGCCTGGTCGGAGGATCTTCCTTTTCCAATCTTAGGGAATTATACTCTCTGTTCCCTAAAACATAACTAACGCATATTTATGTATATGTTCGATTACCTCGGTGATATTTAAAAAAATAGTTATTTCATAGTGTACGTTAAAGCGATTACATTAGACGAAAACATAAGCCGTCAGCAATTCTTACACTTTACCATACTATTACTCAACTTCAATTGCAACTACAATAAAAACCCCTGCATAAATTAACTAGATCTTCCATATATAGCCTGAGTTTATAAAAAAGCTAAATAACAAGCGGTATAAGTGGGCACACAAGTAATTGTACCTTCGTGGCCACTGTGATTGAAACGTAACCTATCGTGAGCTGTTCAAGAATATATTTTTTATGTTCTTGACTAGCTCCTTCCCACTACTTCGTCCACGTACAATATTGACTTTTTTGTTCCTTTTGTTTATACCCCTATATTGTTATGTTGTCCAGGCATTTCCAGTTTCAATTTAACTCGTCGAGTACCGGTTTTATAGACACAATTAAAGAACAATAGGTCGCGGTCACCGGTGACCGCTTGGTATTTGACAGTTTAAATTACAGATTTATTTTGTTGTAGAATCCAAGACAGTTATTCATGTTCCTGAGACGCGGTGGACTTCAGTGTCCCGATAGTTTCATGGTTGTATCTACTGTAGATCCTGGTTTACAGGCGTTGCACGGAATGGGATGCTTGTCCAAAAAATTTTTTTTCCGAAGTTACATAATGTACAGACACACTTTTGTACTGCTTTACTATATACCTATAGATTGTACGTGTACACTCGTGAATAGAAAAGTAGAGTGTCGGTCGACACAATCAATAGAGACAATTGTGAAAATGTAATGACAAGCAGTGGTTCAGAATTACAAATTGACGGGATAATGTTGCTGGTGATTGTACAAAGAGTATAGTCGTGACCAGTGTTGGTGATGTCTTAAATATTAGTTCAGTGTTTTAATAGCTATGGAGATAAGGAAATAAGATTGACTGGTAGAGAATGCTATATGCCACCTTATGTGCAAATCAAATTGTGTACATTAAGGACTAAATAAATAAATAAAAAAAAGGTTTGTATAGTGATTTATATATTTTAGTAATTCGACTATTTGACTCCTCTGGCTAAGGCTAAATAGAAAAAAGTCTGACTCTTTAGTCAACTAATCACAAGTAAGAATATTACCCAAGTGGTTTAAAGTGGGATTTCTGGGTTTAGATTCGTGGGATCTTGGTTTATGGAATTCTTAAGTTGGTTCGTATTCTTTCACACGGGACTCATAAACGACCAAATATGGTGTTATAATCAGTGCGAACATCTCTTTCTACTCCTTTAAAGAAAAGTATAAAGTGTTCTGTTAAATTTGCTGCGTCTCAGGGCTAAACAAGCGTCAAACTCTTAAGCTATTGAATATTGTAATTTCCACAAATTACCAGATCAAAAAGGACTCCATCTTAAACAGAAATTGTAATGTAAAATCAATTTGAGGTTAAACACCTCCCGCCCACGATACAGACGATAGTAGACGTACTAAAGTTCCAATTATATCATCGCACCCCTTATTACGTAGTGAGGTAGGCACAGACACGTAGTACACCCACTCTTTACTGAGTATTGTAATACATTAAGCCTTGTTTCAATTTTCCGGGGTCGATACCTAAATTAGGCCAGTAAATTATTATAATATGTAAGACGTAAGTGTAGGAGAGCCATGCTTTGGCATGGACGTGCCGGTTCGACAGGAGTCATACCACGGCCTCACCAAAAACAGATGTGAAACAACGCTTGCATTGTGTTTCGTCGTGTGGTTGAGATTACCTGAGACCCAATTATCCCCCTCTCTCCAATTCCCACAATCCCTGAATGTCCAACAATCCTCAAATTCTTAATTCCCAAAATAGCCCAAAAAGGCCGGCCACCCACTTGTGACACCTCTGGTGTTTTGGGCGCCAATTGCTTATTATCGGGTGATCCGTCTGCTCATTTAACGGCTTATCCCATAAAAAAAAGAAATCGCAAAATTTTATTCCTGAAAGTGTAGATGGCGTAATGGTTCACATATTTATAACACCCACTTTTCAACGGTTATTTAATAAGTTACACACGGAGTTCCAGACTCAGTATTAAGCCTCACTCGATTGCCAGTGATCGAATTATCTTAGAAAAATTTTGTACGTTATAACCACCATTTGACTCGTTATTAAAATTAAAAAAAAAAATATAACAATACATTTCTTCAAGAAGGTAACTATAGGTCCATACTAAGAAAATAACTGGCAAGAAGTTCAAAGCAACTACTTACATCCTCGTGGAATACTTAATACGACAAACATTTACAATATCCATAAACAAAAGACATGAGCACGTGTAAAGATTTGATTCATTAAGACAATGATTCAGGAACTGTATGCTAACCACAAAATCCCTTACAATCATTGTTTACACACATGCCACAATAATGGCTTCCGTATAACCAACTCCGATATTCATCTCCTCCATTGTATTGACGGGGTCCATTAAAATCAATCAATGGACGTCAAAGAAGCAGTTTGTTTATCAAACATTCATATTTTCCTTTATGACGACCTGGTTTCACTTGGAAAGGTGAGACAGTAACATGCAACTAGATAAAACTAGTTTGGATTGAGACTTAGCCAGTTTTTCACCCTGAGCGATAAAACGTTCTCATATATCATTGGTGAAAATTTCTGGCAAATTAAAATAAACCTTATATTGTAACCGATATAATTGCATCTGGAGTTGCTACCTCTTTTTAATTTGCTTGGTCTTCCGGGCGGTGATGGGTGCGTTGATCACATACCACCACGTAATTCGTCTGCTAGTTTGCTTCTGTACCATAATAAAAATCTTTACCGAGTTCAATTTTCAGTTCTTTCCATTTAATCGTCAGCCACTTTGCGGATGTCGTCACTACGCCCAGCCATCGGAACCCTAAATCTACAAAAAGGATTTTAATATTTTATAACAATTTTATTACTATATTTTTGAATTAATTAGATATTTATCATTTTGATCTAAAAATTATAGTATCTTTAAATTTAACGATTTGTCCTGTACAAAAGCGGTACAAAAATTAAGCATCTGTTAAAATATGTATTTATGTACACTTTTCCTGTAAAAAATAGTGAAAAATTCATATTTACAAGTCACGTTAGATTAAAAATATAAGTATTTAGACAACAGGATAAAGACATACGTCCGATTAACTTTTATCAAAAATCTGTCACGTTATCTATATCAGTTTGCGGGTGTTATCTTTATAATCTGAATCGTGAATCATAGAACACATTCATGTTCATATATTATTTTTCTTTTGTTTTTTGAGATTATCGGCCTATGGTGTATGGTTTTTATGGGGGGGGGGGGATTAAATCATCCAATGACGTCTTCTGCCCGGGTGAGGCGAGTGCCAAACCAATTACACTTACTGACTAAAAACTACCGGATACGTCTACTCGGTATAGTTATATTATACATTGCAAACTACTTCGTTAATTGGTGTGTCGAGTAAAATATTTCAGGAAAAAATATTTCAGGAATAGTTTCTAACCAGACGTGGAGCCACAGATGACTAGATGATGATGATGGGTAGCCGGGGCTCCGGCTCGAAGAGCAGAGGTAGGAACTGGGTGGTTTCTAGTCAGTAAGAGTTTGCCACTCCCTCTCGCCGGACTCAAGGCGGGACAAGTAATTAGATGATATTTATACTTATTTTAATCGCAATAGATATGACTATCCTATCCAAATATACTGGACAAGAATCAATATTGGATTTGTAATTATTTATTGTACGTAATTTGAGGTAAAATTGTTACCAACACTAACCATAAGTACCTATTTTTTTAAGGGGGGGAAATCATCGAATGACTCTTCCCGCCTGAGTGAGGCGGGAGGAAATGTCAGACTCTTACTGACTAAAAACCACCCCGTTCCTACTCCTGCACTATGGGCTCTCGTATTGTAAACATAATATAATATAAACACACACATTATATCATTCAATACACAGGAGATCGCTCTACATAGAGGAGCAGGCGTTGCGTTGTTGCCGCTCTTCACATACATTCCTACCACTCAACGAATTAAGCGGTGCATGTTTCGACAGAACCGTGGTGTACAGGATATTTCATTATTCCTTAAGGCACTGGTAGTATAAAATCATGGTGGCTACTACTTTCCACATTACCACAGCATCAGGTGAAATTATATTTAATTATATTATTTAGAATTCCTACTGACTACACACAGATTATAGTTTTCAACGGCATTGGACTAACTAAATTGGTCCTTTTCGTAAAATGAAATCGATAATTAGGTATAGTGATAAAATATTAAATAAGAATTTTAATACACAAACAATAACTACCTAAACTAGGATATTATTGCGATGTGGCAATGTTCCTATTACTTTTCACATAGTTTTTGTAGTATCAAAAATAATTCTTGGTCCTTCCGTCCTAATAATATGATTATTAATACTAATATTATTACAAGAATTAAAAAAACAGAGTTTACAAAAGTTTTTTGACCGACCCGCCCAAATCTCATACATTTTATTAACATCAGTGTATGGCTGGAAAGGTGCCAGGTTTATTTTTAGAAACGATTTCAAGGATTCAATAGCATAAAAACACATATGAGTCGAACTAATCCATCGTCATTATGCTCTGAATAATATTAAAAACCAAATATTATAATGGAGAAACTAGTTTTTTATTATACAATCCATTTTTTTTAGATTTTCCTAGAAAAATATACTACAATACTTAATAAAGTTAAGATAAGTTAGGAAAAGTTTTATAGAATCGTAAATCGTCTGAAAAGAAAAACTTAGTAAAATTACACTATAATTTAGGTACTTGTAATTAAAAATAGAACTTTCAGGCGAATAATATCCAAAGAGTTTCCACCCCAATTCAAGTTACGGGATCTGAATATTTTAATTTTTTTTTTACTGATATATATTATTTAATACGTCATGATCATTAAAAACCATATACAATACCTATACATATTAAAAATTTTTCACATAACCTCAAAAATGATCGCCATAAATACGGCTTTAAAACCAGTTACCCACAAAGGTTTACAAAACACAAAGTGACTTATAAAAAGGGCCACAAAAAATGGAAAAACTGTGACCAGTGGACATTTCATATAATTATCCCGTCATTAATGGGCCGCTGAAAACAAAAGCCCCTGAAAAACCCTTTGATTTGCCGCTCCATCACATTTCCCCGGGTCAAAGGCTTCAAAACTCAATAGGGCCTGAAATTTGAGTACATATACTTTCACGTGTTGCTTCAATAAATTTCTATAAAATTTTCTGCATGTGTGGTGAATTTAAGAAATAAAAAATACTCGAATAGACACACCTCTATTTTGTAGGTACTAAAATTTATTTTCGTACCTTCCAGTTTTACTCATCCCATACATTATCAGAGTAAACTTTTTTTTAAATCCGTCATGCTTTCATAACCCGGAAACAAATTAAGGCATCAAGAACGTTTTTATGTTTATGAGCACTCGTAAAATAAATGTTATTTGGAACAAAGATGATTAGGTACAAATAAAAGACATGTTCTTAGATTACTGTCCGGGAAAAATTAAAAATATTTTTTATGCTTGTAATATATTAACGAATTACGATATAAATTAATATTTATGGGATGTTCACTAATTTTAATCTCATCACATAATTTATTATTTTACGCCTTTGTAAATTACTTTTCTTACCCCCTTTTAGGGACATCTAACGATAAAAAATTAAAAAAATGCAAGGGATGTGTTTCCCCACGTTAAGGGTGACCAAAAATATTACACAATGGTCTTTTTGGCCCCTAGAAGACCAATATGGTTGGGAAAGCAACCTAAATGAGTGCATCAGAAGAAATTCATCGGTGCTGAGTGATACCGGGATATATGTACATGTGCGACACGAAGATGGCCTGGCAACATGGCGGCCAATTCGTAAATGGAATGTCATAAGTTTGGCAGTTACTTACGTATCGGTCGCGATGGGTGGCGGGAGGTGAGTGAATGGACGCGGCAGCGCTGGCGTCATGAGGAGCAGCAGACGGCGTCTCACTAATTTTACCATCTGGCTCGCACGCACCACTAAGTTTAGCCGCCCCAAGATAGCCTCGGTCCACGACCCATCGCGCATAAACTTTTCACAATTAGACTATTATTTTTGGTAGCAAAGTCAGTCGGTCGATTATTAATAGAGGCTTTTCCGAGTTTATATTCGTTACGTGTGTTGTGGTGTTAACTTTTAGTGAATTTATACATAGACGCTTATAAATAGGATGTGCTGAAGTTTCGTCTGACGGACGGGGGAATACCTTCCTGAAATATCGTACTACGGCCGGTGGTTTGCGTGTTTTCAGACGCATTGGTAAACGATTATTTATACATTGATTGTGAGGATTTAGCTCGCGGGAGTAAGCGCTACGATCCGCGAGCGGTCCGCTCCTGTGCACCGCGCGGCGTAGCTGAGCGTAGACCTAGTCTGATGGCTGACCCCTAAGTTATTGTTTGTTCTCGTTTACAACTTACTGTAGCTCTTTGACAATAAATACTCAGCTCTATGAATTACGCCTAAAGGTTTTTCTGTCCTTAAGTGATGATTATTTCTGGGGCAATTTATTTCTTGCGTAGCACTCGCTACGCGCCTACAATTGAACATTATTCAAGCAAATAATTTCAGTTGTTGAACCTAGAAGTTGTGTAAAGTAGGAAATTGGTTTTTACGAAAGGAAAACTTTATTAAAGTCTGAAAGTTGTTTATTACGCTTGTTCTCAACTTTCTATTGAGTTATCAAGTAATACTTGTGAAACCGGGTGTTTTTTTAACAAAATGATGCTAATATTATTATTTCAGATATTTTGCATATTTTTAGAAGCTCCTCAGAGTGAGCAGTATTTTTCATAATTTAATATTTTAGGTGACATTATATTAAATTGCAAAAAGTTTCACAATCATTTTGTTTATTGTCATGAAAGATATGCTTTGATACGAAGTATCTCACATTAGATTAGATAATGTGTATATCCAGCCTATGACCTTTCTCAATGAAATCTCGGTGCGTAGTTTACTGAGTCTAGTACTTCTTGACATAACGATTTGTCTCTGGAACTTAAGAAATGATACAGTTACCCTACTTAATCCTTTATGTGTGACGGCTTCTTGTCATCATCTTACTTTTCCTCTATACAAAAAAGTAACATCACTGACAAAATATAAACATTACATTTAAGCCTTTTTTTTGAGGGGAAAAATCATCCAATGACTTCTCCCGCCCGAGTGAGGCGAGAGGGAGTGTCAGACACTTACTAACTAAAAACCACCCCGTTCCTACTAGTGCACATCGAGCCGGAGCCCTGGCAATCCGTTGCAAGTCTTCCGTAGCTCTGTAATTACATCTAAGCCTAACAAACAAAACATACATCAAACTATTTATCAATTCTGCAAACGAGCTATTGAAACGATTTCCACGAAAATCCAAATAGAAAAATCAAACTATGAATAATAAAGTAAAAATAAAAAATATACATACAGCATGAAAGCTGCACTGTCAAAATCCATTATGACAACGGAGAGCTGCGATATAAACTGAGAACTAAAAGGGGGTGGGAGTTTCCCACCCACCATTTCCCACCCATTCCCACCTCTTTCCACAAACCCCCCTACCAGACAGGCCGAGGTATTTTCGTCTGGCCTGATCTGTCAATTTGAATTAGCAAGTGCAGTAACAACCGAATAGGTAATTGAGATGTGGAGTTAATGCCTCGTGTCTGTATTGAATTGCGGTAGGTCCTGGTATGGGGTTGTATGGGGATGAGGATTAATTAAACTGGTCTGATGTTAGTAGAAGCTATGGATTTGATGATAGTATTGATTGATATTGTGTTTGTTGACTATATGAATTCTGAGCTATTATGGTTGGTTCAAAAGTGGTAGCGCAATGAGGAAATTATTAGTATGGCTTTTTGAAAATAATTAACCTAATCAATACCTCTAATTATTATAATCCAAAGTCACCATGGTAAAACATACACTAAAATTATTATTAAAAAAACAAAATACCCGACTGCACACTAAAAAAAGAGTAAAACAAGCCCCACAATAATATTGATCAATCAAATGCTAAAAACTAATTATGTAATACCGTTTAAACAATACCTATATTAAAATACACTACAATATGTGTTCGTAATCGATAGTTAAATAAACAGAAACTTATTTTGAATACAAATTTACTGAATATAATTTATAAATGTTGATGGAAAGCATCGCAGGCGGGGACCAACAGAGGCTTATTTATAGTCATTTCGGTTGTGCACCATTTAGCAGAATTTTCGTTGGTGGCGGTCAAGGTGGTCCCCGCCTGCGATGCTTTCCATCAACATTTATAAATTATATTCAGTAAATTTGTATTCAAAATAAGTTTCTGTTTATTTAACTATCGATTACGAACACATATTGTAGTGTATTTTAATATAGGTATTGTTTAAACGGTATTACATAATTAGTTTTTAGCATTTGATTGATCAATATTATTGTGGGGCTTGTTTTACTCTTTTTTAGTGTGCAGTCGGGTATTTTGTTTTTTTAATAATAATTTTTTTATTTATAACTTTTTAGCTGTTTTTATTTAACGAAAATGTTGTAGATGTAGAAGACTATGTATATGTAAGTACCATTTTAAATTATTTCGTACGTGTATGATAAAAGACCAGATGAAAAAATCGCTATTTAGAGACGACCGTCAACGACGTGTGCCCTCATGCGTGTGCCCGCAATCGGGCTGTATACTCGAGCATATCCCCCTCCGCACCGCGCCGCGCGCCGCATGCCAGGCCACGCCCTATCTTTTTGCTTGCTAACGCATGAGTTGCTTTGCGTTGACGCAGAATTAACATGTTCCCGTGGGAATTTTGAGAAAAAACGTATCCTATATTAATTACTCCCGTGATTGAAATGAATCTAATGATACCGCATACATATTTTTTTAAAGGGAAATTTAGAAAAAATATTATTATGTCTTTATCCCGTGGGACTTTTAGGATAAAATGTATCCTATGACACTCCCGTAATCAAGACAAATCTAACGATACCTCATACATCAAAATCCATCAAGCCGTTTAGGCTACAGGTGGTCACAAAGGAAAAGACATACATACATACTTACATACACTCGAAAAACATTACCCTCCTTCTTTGGCAGTCGGGTAATAAATACAACTAATTATTAATTTTTATGCAATTGAAAAAAAAAACACCATACTTTTTTTGTTTACAGACCCACCATGACGTCATCTGCAAAACAATAACAACACCGTCCTGTAACGGTGTTGCTACAGAAAAAAAAAACGAACAGACAGGAAGCGAGCGCAGCCGGTAAGCACAAAAAATTTGGTGCGGTCATCGACCCATGCGTTGGAGTTCCCATATTACCCCTAACATATCCGCCATGATGTAATCCCGTTTTCCTAATTGACCCTAATTTTCAGGCTGACGACGGCCTTGATTTTAATTGGACGAGTCCCGGCCAATCACACGTACCTTCGCCAATATTACAGATTAATTTTGCTAACTAGTCAATTTATTTGAAGTACTCAAGGTATTTATTGCGTGGCTTTAGTGAAATTCTTCGGAATATTTGTACATAGTTCTCTTGGAGAGGCCAATGTCCATGAAATAGTTTAAATGTTTTATCCTTTAAACTTTGAAGTGTAATAGAAGATAATTTTCCTAATTTCTGAATACAACTTAAATATGTTAAATAAGAAGAAATTATTTTTTTATGAAAGATTTTTCTTAAAGGCACATTATTTCCGATTTAATTTAAATAAGATTATTACACTTAAGAAACTTCAAACCGTTATTATGATACATTTCTATTAAATTCTTTAAATTAAAATGTCTACGTTTCCTCTTCGGAAGTAAAAGCATTGACAGCGCATAAAATTTCATCAAAATGTGTTTCGAATCAATTGTCGTAGCGGGTTCATTATTCCGTCGTTGTCTCACCCTCCGTGAAATTCGGCGCCGGCGCATCGAACGACTGAAAGTTGTTTTAATTTTGTTTCATTGTGTTTTTGTTACAATACTTTTGATGATGTGTTTAATTAATGTACATAGTAAACTTCTAATTTTTTTTTTAGTTTTTTATTAATTATTTTTTGATCAACTTCATACAATAAAAAAAACGTATAGGTGCATAAGGCATGAGTTCACAAAAGTAACCTTTAAGTTACAAAAGTACTTCTGCACATTAGTAACACTAAACACTACACTAAACACATTTTACCACAAAACAAATGCTCATTAGGTACTCATTAAAAGTGCACACGTGTAAATTTTCACAAGTATAATTTACTCGTTTTATGTCAAAGCAAAACAGCATTTTAAATAGTCTTCCAAGTTGATAATAATCATATTTGTTGCCAGTCTGTAATTAATGTCTTTGAATACACAAGTACAATGAGAGTTTACTTGAGGTAATTGTTCCTAATAGCGACGCTCATAATTTATGGACCTTACCTAGTAATGAGGTATTATGCTGTATCGCTTTTGTTTACTTTGACTATATTGTGTTTGTTTATGTGGTGTTTTGTATGTGATATTTTCATGTTATGGTTTGCTGAAAATAACTGATTAGGTTATGGAGTATTTTTTGGGCTGTGTGTGTCTTTTGAAGGTTGCAAAAAGACTGTTCCATTAGGAGATATTTCTTATTGATTATTATTAACAGTTTGATAGTTTAATCACCATCATAATCAAGTGACATCGTGAAAAGTTCAAAACTATTAAACGGAACGCATATTAAAATACAATTTACAACCGAAAACATTCAGGCAAGTACGTTAAACTCAAACAAATCTCTCGCTACCCTACACACGAACAGGAAAGAAAATAAAAAACAATAATAAAATCCGACATGCGACACGGAGTGAGCACCCTCAGTTCCTCTCTTCTCCCCCCCCCCCTCCTTCCTCTACCGGCCGCCATCTTCCCAAGTTTCAGCCGCATCCGGCGGGACACCTGCGCGCACGCCGTCACGCATGCGCGCTGACTTATTCGTTTTTAATACTCTACGCTACGGTTCTGAATAATGAACTTTTTAGTGATGAAAGAATAGAAAAATGGTTTTGTAATTATGTTAGTGTTGATGTTTTTCGAAAGGGAATGTTTGTAGTTTGATTAATGGTAAAGTTAATATAGACCTTGTTTGTCATTTCGAAATAATCGACTGTATGTAATTAAGACAAATATTAGGTACGAAGATTTTTTTTGTGAATTCAATTATCAATAATTATTATTTTATAGAATTTAAATGGACAACGCTCAAAAAATAAAGCATATGAATTTCTATTCGCTAAGTAGCAGTTCTTTCAAAACAGCCCTCTAAATAATTCCATTACAATTTCATACAAGACTTGGAAACCTTCACAATTTCCTTTAATATCTCGACAATTTTCCATAGCCTCTTTACACAAAGTTTCCGTACAACTAGCTATGCAAACAACTCGAGCTCCATAGCTGCTGCATCCATTATTCAAGGACCGCTAAGTGGCAAAGCCATCCGGTTCGCTGCCCATATATTATTCAGTTCCTGACTTGACACGTCGGCGCTGACGCTCCTCCCCCCTCGGGGGGCCACGTCAGTTCTATCCCCAATTATGCACACGCTGAAATGTCACAAGCACTTAGCCCAGAATGACCCTTAAACCTATTGGCCTTTTATTTCAGTGTTTTGTGGATACAGGTTAGATGTTCGGTTCGCCACAAGGTCGGGTTGGATATCCGATGTTTTTTCTTGTTGTTTAAATACGTAATTTGGTACGTTGGGGACGATTTTTCGGGATTTTTCTGCGGTGTTCCGCGTTATTTTTTAAATAAATAAACAATGATAGGTACGTGATGGCTGGGAAAGGTTTGGTATTGTGACGATTTTCACAAAAAAAGGATTCTTTTTCCAAATGGACCATGAATCGTAATTAATGTTGTTGAAATTGATTCATCAAAATACCTATTCACTAACCAATGGTTTACTCGAGATAATTTACAAAACATGTTTTTACACAATGTCAGTCTAACAAAAATACGTAGATCGTTAAAAAAAAACTGAAAACAACAACAGCACACAATAACAAACAAAATCCAGCCCATAATAAAGAGTAAACAAAACAAAGCTACAAAATGGTTCCTAAAAGCGAATCATTTAAATGCAATTGGAGACACTTTTAATCATTCCTGACGTTGGAACTATAGCGGAACTGCATCCACCGATTCCAGCGATTATTTTTGGACTATAGAACACAGAAAACCGCTTAAAGCCAACCAGCGAGTTTATTAATGAAAATTGAGCGACATCCATTGTAACACTGCGACTGTTTTAGACTGAACCTTATCCGAATCTAGGACAAGATATTTTCGAACTAGCGGATGTCCACTAGAAATTAGTGAGAATTGTCTACATTGTTGCCTAGAAAAGGAAATTAGCATTTGGTATTTTTGTAGATACTATTTCAATGTTTACGTTGGGGAACTTGTAGGTTGTATATATTGAGTAGTGTGTCTTAAGTTTCTTTTAAATTGTGATAGCTATTTAAGTATAAAGGTACTTTGATGTTTTTTTTTTCGTTAGGTTTATCTATGTTCGTTTAGTTTATTGAGTATTCATTTGGAAGGTTGGCCATTACGTTATTAAGTTCCTTTGTTTACCTAAGTTTTATTAAAAAATAATTTGTTTTTGCAAAATATTTCATACTCCACTTAAAGAGCATTATTTCATAAATTAATTTATTGACGTCTAGACAGACAGTTTTTCGTACAGTATTTCAGAACATTATCACAAAATGCGTGGGTACTTGCCACTTGAAATCAATTTTAGATGACGTCTGATACTTTCGAAGTCTGATCATATCTTCAGTAATATAATTAGAGTTTAAAATAATGTTGTCAAAATCGAATAATATTATTATTTATCTAGAGGTAGTTTGTTGACCTTAACAAGATCGAATGCTCTCGAAGTTTGAATCTCAGTTTAAGTAATATTTGATTAGAAATTCACCTTGCCAAATTGTAAGTAAAGAATTAATAAATAGTTGTAATTAAACCACGCTACAGAAATCCTAAATATAAATCAGATTTTTGCACACCATTCAAAAAATAATATTTTGTTACAACAACGAGCCTAGTACTTAAGAAAACTGTATGTTGTACTCGTTGTTTGGCAATTCAAAACCACTCCTAAACTTATCCGCTTTAAATCATACATCTTCTTCCTACTGATAACGGAACTGAAAGTCTTATCCAAGATCATCTCTATAATTCGACAAACACCTTTATCCTTAGGCCGTCCCCTGAGCATTCACATCTCCCGGTAGATACCACCAGATGTTCAGATGTCACCCTCTGTAACCGTCACCCTATGTCTTCCTATATGCATAAACATCACGCCTGTTAGTCTCCGGAGGGTTAGGTAGAGGATACTATCAGTAGGTGAGATTGGGGTTGGATGTCTTAAGGGTTGATTGTCTCGGTGGTCATTTGTGGCAACCATTTTAGGTGGAACTTGTGGCGAAAAATCTAAAACCTCTCTCTTGACGTTGACATTTTTACTCGAATTAATGACCATATTTCGTTTGTTGTAATAGACAACGAATAAGACAGCGGCTTCCTTTCAGAACTTACTTATATTATTTTTACAATTGTATTAGGGGTCATTACATTATCATCTTGATAGTTCACACTCTAATGTCATATACTGAAAATAATTATTGAATATTCGTTAATCGTATGCCTTTTTAAAAGGCCAGCAACAGCAACGTACCTGTGGCTCCTCTGGTGTTGTAGGTATCCATGAGCGGCGCTGATACCATCAGGTGATCCGTCTGCTGGTTTGCCTCTTATTCCATAAAAAGTCATTTATTCCATAAAAAGTCATTCATTTATTTTAAAATACTTAATGGACTATATTTTCAAACTTAGTCCGAATGCCATCATCATTTTCAAAACTAACTATAATGGCAATACCACCAACGAGACAAGCCAAAAAATTATCATGATGCCTTAACCCTTTGAGTACCGTCATTATAGACACAATTAAAGAACAATAGGTGTGCGGATACCGGTGTCCTCGCTGTGTTTGACAGTTTAAAAACAGAAACTAAACCCCACTGCATATTAAGCAGAAATCACATTCACAAATATTCTAATTATTTACGATAAACCTAAAGGCTTTGCAATGTGACGGCTAATGAGTAGCCTGGTAGCCACGTGTACCCTCACATAGCTCACAATGTGACTCGCCCCTGGGACACCTATGGAGTTATTATTGTTTTCATATTAGCATACATACACTGAACATATTGTGGTGACAGGAAAATGATGCGTTTGTGTTTAGTATTGAGATTTTGTATTATTTCATTTTATAAAAAAAGCTAGACGTTTTCATTGAACCTTGAAAATGAGAGTGATAGAAGCTGAAAGTAAAATAACAGTAACACAAATACATACAATTTGCTCAATGCTTCTTGAAATATAACAATCGTGGATTGAAATAGCGGTTCACTCGTATAAATGAGTTTGGCAGTCGTTCACTCATATAAATGAGTTTCGTCAGGCACGTTGGTAATGAATATGAGCCCCAGTATGGCTCGAAACTGTTCGAACTTTGTTCGAATAGTTCATGATAGAGTCAGTCAGGGGATTCAGGAATTGGGGAGATTGGGGAAGGGGAGGGTAATTGTAATAAATATATAGTGACAAATTTAGTGTACCTGGCTCTTGTAAACTATGTTGACTATGTTGTATTAGAAACTCAAAAGAAAAACGTGGATAAACTGTTTATTAAGAAATTCAATAAAATACTTGGGTACCTACTTCCAATTTTAATGCTAAAGTTCAATATAATGCCCACAATTTTCTTGTTGGATTAAAACATTTGTGTAACTCACCAATTATATTTGAATTAAGTAAACTTTCCCTTAGAATTTAGTTATAAATTCTATACTTTGGCTAACAGATTAAGGGACAACCAAGTTGAAAAGCTTTGCCTAAACAAAAGCCCTTAATTACTGTTCCAAAAAATGGGGAAAGAAGTAGTCTTTTATTCCTAACCTAGGATCAAAAAGGTTCTTCAAAAGTCCTAAATTGAAACTAACTATTGTTCGAATGATTAATACTCAAATTTGTTTGCTTTTCACTGCTACAAAGCATTTCCTACGAGTGTCAGGGACAATCAGCAGTTAAGTATATTATTGAACGTGAAGTTTATAAAGAAAAAATAAACTTGATATTTTGTCTATCATGGGATTCCTTTACATAAGAGGAGTTTGTCACGATGATAGTCAAGATAGCAGTTTTAGAATCTGGGCTACGGTTCGAAGCAGGGGTAGGAACAGAGTGGTTTTCAGCCAGTAAGAGTCTGACACTCCCTCTCACGCCGCCCATGGCAGAATAACGATTTTCACCCCCTCAAAAAATGGTATTGTTTCCTATTATATAGGCTACGATAGGTCTTCTTAATATTCGCTCTTTATTTATGAATCTCCAACAATCCTCAAGTTCTTAGTCCCCAAAAGGGTGATAACGCACTTGTGACACTTCTGGTGTTTCAGGTGTCCATAGGCGGCGCTGATGGCTTAACACCAGGGGATCCGTCTGCTCATTTATCGGATTATTCCATAAAAAAACTCACTGGAAAAATCGAGAAGAGTGACCGAGGAAATATATTCTACTCTACCTAAGATTTTATTACTAATCGAAGTATAAACACTAAACAGTCATGTTCCTAATAAACCATAAAATACATTATTATCTACAGATGCATCTCAAAAACAACCAACTCATGGTACAAAGTTTGAAAGTAAAACAGTTCCGGATATAGGAGCAATTACTCTGCCGTAGTCTGGACTGAAGCATCGAACATCATAAGTGTTGTCGAACTACCGTTTGTCTGTTCATTACTCTGAAAGCATGTCTGTTACGGAGCCGACTCTCCGTCTATAATTCAAGGCATCTCAGATAGAATTTTTCTGTAAATGCATTGTATACTGTTAGATTTTGTGTTGTGCTTCTTAGTGTTTAATTTGTTGTAGTTCTTTATTACTGTTTATGTCTAACTGAACCGCCTAACATACTTATTTAAAAAAATCAACCATATCAATAATACGACTGTTTTTTAATATGTAAATGTCAAAGTCAAAGTCAAAATCATTTATTTCAATAAGACCAGAAAGGCAGTTTTGAAATTAAAAGTGTAGCTATTTGCTCATTCCAAGGTGTAGATTCATATGGAGAAGAACGAGCAAGAAACTTCATACCTAGGTTACTCTTTTTCAATCAGGTTCACAATACAATTTTCTAGTTACATAGTTTGCTGTTTGGATTGTGCGAGAACAATGTAACACTAAAATCCAGTCAAAGTGATCGATAAAGAAAAAAAATGGCATTGTATGTTTTATATACATGTCCTGGACTAAATTATTAAAGTACTTATAACTAAATGTACCGAGATAAGCTTGCCATAACAATATTCACCAGAAACAGCCGAGACATCAATACTCTATCGATACCTACTTGGGATCGTTTCTTATCGCTAATCAAGATATAAGAGATTGGTGTTAACTTCCGAAACATCACGCGACGAAGCGTGACGATATTCAAACACCAACGATTATCAAAACGAAGGCATTCTGACACTACACACAAACCTTTGAAACCACAAACCTATAAGAACATTATTGATATCATCCAAAATAATCTTGGAAAAACCTTCCTCTGTTTATCGATCCATTAGAAAATGGCGCACAATCCACTATATCTTGAATACAGTAAAAAGAAACACACACAATATCACTATTTGTAGATAATAAGTGATAAACGACCAGTTCAAGAGTTTCACATAAGTGGTTCAGTACAATTGTCGGTGCATTTCATTGATTACACCCATCACGAGACACATACAAACGTATAAAACATCACTGGTTCTGTATCATAAAAATAATTATTCAAAAACGAAATACTAAGTCCTGGGATAATTACGAGAAACTCTGACACGTGCCGTCCACGCATTTATAACACGCGTTATTAATTAAACTTCATACCGAAAGTTGAAACGCAATATGGATAAACAAAGGATTTTAATTAAGCGAAATATTTTATAGAAGTCATATCATTCAGAATAATTTCTGATTCAATAAAGCTCCATTTTGCCAAGCAAAGTTATGTTTGTACATCAATCAAAGTTATATTAATAGACGAAAAGTATCCGACTGTGTACCGATTAAGATAATTTGATCCCAAACCTAGTATTTTAGTCTTCACGTTCCTGTCAGTCGGTCAAGGATCCCTTGGTAAGTATTTACGGATATACGGAACTCCGAACCGATCGATATTCCGATTTATAAATAAATACTATACATCGGGTCTCATCATTACAGTTGACAACTCGGACAGTTTCTAACGGACGACAAAGTGGTTTAAGTTGAAAAGTATGACACTGCAATTTTATTATTAGTAGGTAGGGATTTCAATCAATCGTATTGTAGGCCTGTTACGTCTTGAACGGCTGCCTAAGGAGTTATTTAACTAGAAAATTTTCACACGTTTATTTTTATTACAGAAAACTTTGCTTGGTGGAAATGGAACAAGAAATGTGTTATGATATTTTTTTTCTATAATAAATCATGCAATACAGAGCTGTTGTGCTGGTAGAAAAAAGCATACAAATTGTTACTTAGAACTCTTTTATATTGTTTTATACATGCTCATTTCACACGGAGAAGGTTTGAGCATTAATCACCACGCTTTCTCAATGCGGGTTGGCGATTCCAAACTTATAATTAGAATTTATAAGTCCAGGTTTCCTCACGATGTTTTCCTTTACCGTTTGTCAGTGGTGTCTAAATAATCTTAGAAAGTACATATAACTCGGAAAAAGTCACATTGGTACTTACCGTTGGTAGGTTTCGACCCCGCACCCTCATGCATGAGAAGCAGGCGTCTTAAATCTCCGGGCCACCATGACATTTTTACATGCATTTATGTAATATAAATTAACACGCATATATTATTAATTATCAACAATAACTTTTTTACATTAAGGCAACATCACTAATAATTTTAGTATATACTATGACGGTCAAAGTCGTTTATCTTGAAGAGATAAATATCTGATAGGGAAATGATCATCCGAAACTTGCGTACTAAGATAGTTGATGTACCGAGATAAAAAGATTGAAATTCCCCATTATTTTTATTTGCATTTTCATGTGAAGATTTGCAAATTACTATAAATACTCGAAAAGTTATCATATGGTTCATCAAAAGGCTGTCTTGGGTGACTTTTTGATGGGAAATGCGTTATAAATGAGAGCATTATTTTGATATTTATTCATAATTAAGTATTGGTCTTTACGTATTAAAATTTTCATTACCGTACGGAAAACTGCGTGGTCTGTTTATTGAAACGAGTCGATGAGGCTCAGTATTTGTGACTATAGTATGAAAGGTACTTGAAAAGATATTAAGTAAAAATTTGGAAAACTATTACTTACAGGAAGAATTGCTGTCTGTAGGCAAGTGTGGCATTGCATAAAGATTTTGATTCAATAAATATTACCTTTAAACAAGTCAAAAGAAGCCAAAATTTTTTTTAAACCAATGTTCTGGTTTTAGCCAAAGTTCTGTTTCCCGATAGAATTTGACTAAGGGTAAACAACCTCTTAAATAAAAAATATTCTTAATAACTGTCACAAAAAATATTTCAACGTAGTTGAACTCTATCCAATAAAGATAATATGGGCATTATGCCAGTCATCATCATCATCATCATCAACAGCTTATTAATGGCCACTGCTGACCAAAGGCCTCTTCTCACACGGAGGTTTGAGCATTAATCACCACGCTAGCTCAATGCGGGTTGGCGATTCCAAATTTATAATTAGAAATTATAAGCCTAGGTTTCCTCACGATGTTTTCCTTCACCGTTTATCAGTGGTGTCTAAATAATCTTAGAAAGTGCATATAACTTGGAAAAAGTCACATTGGTTTGCCGTTGATAGGTTTCGAAACTCCCACCCTCATGCACGAGAAGCGGGCGAATTATGTCAGTAGTAAAACAAAAGGGACTAGGTTGTAAAACATATGTCTTGAACGACTTAGATTTGGACAACAGCTCATTAACGTACTTCAATCGATTAACATAGTTTTAGACTTTAACAGTTTATAATTAGGTTGAAAATCTATTAAATAATTACGGTTAGCTTGACGTGCTGTCACCTATACTAGAATTCCGTCATCACCCTGTTATTGTACCTACGTAAGAAGATAATTACGCGTTTCGCGGTTTCCTGTTATGATGACGCCAATGTGTATTATCTAAAGGTGTCAGTGATTGATAGATTGAGGCGCCATTTTTAACAATTATGGTGATTTGTAAAAAATATGGAAACAGAACACTTATTTCACTACTTCATACAATTGATATTACTAAGGATGTAACGTTTTTGAAAGATTTTCCATAACATAACACTTGACATAAGTGAAAAGCTTCTCCTTAAGGTTAAATTTTGCATAAAAACAAAAAAAGATTTTTTTATATAAAACCTATTTTACAAAACTTCAGCATTATTACATGGAATGAACTCGCAAAAACGCATTTTCTGATATTTTTCATCAGTTTTCCTTATTTCATTGTGGCAAGCAGTGACTCATACACAACATTTAAATCAGTCAGTATTTTATATAAAACAACTTTAGCATCACCTCTTAAGTGTTGCAAAATAGTTAGTTAGATTTTTGGTCGAACTCAACTCACTTAAGCTTCGATCTCTACTACGTTTATGAACATCCTTCAATACATTACTAAAAGTAATAGTTCAACCAAGTACCGCACACACTCCAACTATCTCTTTTTATTAATTTCACTCTCTCTTTCTCTTTCATTCTCAGTTTTCTTCTGTTTTACCACTCATTATACATCCATTGTCACCATATTTACGTCTGTTTCTTTAGAGTAAAGGATAACCTCTAAAACTAATAGCAACAAACAAATTAATAACCGCAAACTATCTTACTATTTTTTTAAAACTCTTTCTCTATCTTTCTCTTTTGTCTCACTCTTACTCTCATCCGTTTTATTTCTCATAACAAAGAATTTTCTAGAAAACGCTACTTATATTTTCAACATCATGATTACTTTTCAATATGAGAACTGTAACAAATTCTCTATGGAGTAAATCGAATCTACATGTAAATATAGTTTGGCATTGACACCCAAGTTATTACCCATGTCAATTTCATGTAAAGCCTTCAAAACTTTTGTCGTTTGATAAAAATAACTACTTACAGTTGAAATACTATGGGGAAATATAATTCAAACACGTTGTTCTGTATTTTGCTATCAAAAAGTTGATTGTATTTTGAATGCTTTTACAAATAGAGGTGTATTATTGCATTGTTTTATGATATAAAAGTGTGTATTGTATTTTACTTTTCGTGAGTTTTTGGCTTTCAACATACAAGAGGATATCTCTTGTATCTTGAAAGTTGTGGGTATAATGTGTTTTGTACCGGGAGCCGGTGTTTCAACAGATAAAAGGATATACAACTGTTTGACGTAGTAACTCGATAAGTTTCAAGCCATGATAAGGGCTCATATTCATAAGCAGGACAGCGTGACACAGACATCATTGTCAAAGTTTTTTTTTCTTCTTTGGCAAATTGTCAAGGTTAAAGTCAAAGAATTTATTTCAATCAATCTTTAATTAAGCATTTTTAAAACGTCAAAAATGTAATTGTCCGTCCGTCTGTCTGTGAAACAAGGCAAATATTGTTGAACATAATTTAAAAGTAATGGTATTATTATTAAGTATTCCATAAGCAATGTAATAATTTAATGGTGTAACATCAGCAGCTGTAGCCAAATGCCATTTAGCGCTTGTATACGTGTAGAATCGAATAAAAGAATAGAAGAAATAGTTGCTCCGTGCGGGAATCGAACCCACTACACGTTTCGCGGCAGCCGATTGCCGAGCCACCGCGCCAATCGTGCAGTTAATAATAATATTAGTATAATAATAATATTAGTTAAGATTATTTAAAACAAACATTAGTATGTATAAAACAAATAAATTTAGTCTAAAAAATCAATGGAAAAAAATATATGCGGTTCTGAAGTAGGTTTTAAAATAGATCTATTTATGGTTGCATTAACGACTTTATAAGTCATCCGTTAAAATATTGTTTGTGTTACATTGTACGGTAGTAACTTAAGTGTTTTATAACTGCCATAAAATCGAACTATGGTGTCAAACTGTAAACTTTCACTAGGTCGTAAACACATCGTAAGAAAATTTAGATTTTTATTGTTTTGTCAATGTCCTTGATAATGCTTTGTTTAAAACAATTGTTAGGTAATTTAAAAGAAAACTGTTTATTTGTTCTTTATTAAAGTCGTGCCTTTTAAATGCTTTCTTAATATTATGAACATCTCTTATATATTCAAAAGTTAACATTGACAATAAATAGTAGTGTCAGCCTAGCAGATTTTCAGCTCAATTTAATTTTATAAGATTATCATTAGATGAACTTAAAATTATAAATAATATACTGAGTATCACAAACATAAAAAAACATTATTGTTAGTAATTTTCTGTCTAAATCAGAGACATCTCAGTCAGAATTCATAATAATATATTAACTAAATAACCAGTACCTTTGAGTTTGTACCAGATTGTTACATATTATATTTTCTTCAACTATTTTGTCTGTCTACGTAACCATTAAATAACAAATACTACTTTTTTCTACTAAATTCATTTGTTAACTTGAAACTGAACTGCTTTATATTTAAAGTGTGGGAGGGCTATGCTTTGGAACGAATGGGCCGGGTTGACCAAAGCAATACCACAGCCTCACAAAAAACCGACGTGAAACAACGCTTGCGTTGTGTTTCGTCGTGTGAGTGAGGTTACCGGAGACCCAATTATCCCCCTCCCCAATCACCCCAATCCCTGAATCCGTAGCAATCCTCAAATTTGTAATCCACAAAAGGCCGGTAACGCATTTGTTACACATTGTTGTTTTGGATGTCCACGAGCAACGCCGATTGCTTATAATCAGGTGATCCGTCTGCTTGTTTAACAGCTTATCTTATAAAGAAATAAAATATTAAGAAACATTATAAATGAGTACCGACTGAGACATAAGTTGCGGCCACTCTTGCATACTACTGAAATTGTTCCACACGTGCCCCAACGATTTTTAATGTTGTTCTCTGTTTCATGTGTATATTAGTATGGATAAGGCGTTGAATTATGCTGTTAATTGGGCACTTTCATTAATCAAAAATACTATAAATTATTTCGACTGTTCAATACAATAAAATATTATAATATAATCACACTTTCATTAATTGATTTTATGACCAACTTAATTTTAGTATTTTTTCAGCAATTTTTTAAGAAATAAGTATTCTGTTTGTCGCTTAAAAAACGTGACGTCACAATACACAATCTCGTCCAAAATTCATAGAAAACTGTCGTTTTTGAAAGTTCGTTAAAAGTATTGAATTTGACTAGTTGGCAAGTACTAAATTCTTGTTTTCTAGCATACATATCTTAATGATCGCCATTTTTTACAAATATTGATAATACAAATTATAACATGCATGATAATCACTTACGTTCTCATAATATAGAAATTATACATAGTGATTGTCCTTCCTACTATTACATTTCTTTACTAATAGTTTTTGACTCGTCGATGTAATTTTGTTACCCTTTCATACAAAAACGAATATATGGTTTTGAATGAAATTAGGAAAGCACAGAGGTATACCTGATAGTCTGCAATAAGATATGGATTCTGTATTTTAACCCAAAACTTGAGAAATACTGTTTAAAAAAAGCCAGTATAATACAGATTAACTTAAAATATAAACAAAAAGTAATTCCATACGTTTCTAACATGGTAACAGCGGTCGTGCCGCAGCCGTCTCTTGCGGGCCATGTGGCTTCACATCCGACGCACCTTGTTCAGGTTACCGAGTGACGAGTACCGCACTGTTGTTCCAGTGATTCAGATCCGCACATATTATATACAATTATTTCAGCATTATTCATAATAGGGTAGATGCCTAATTTTTATTTTAATGTCCGTCTAGTATTTTCACGGATTTTTTATTTTCTTACAGAAACGAACACTTCGACGATATATTGATTTGAAATGTCGCGTGACGTCACTTCTATGTAGATTTTATACGTAGAAATGACGTTTTAGCCTCCACTCCTAAACTTTGATTCGTTTTATATAAGTATTGTTTTATTATACGACAAAATAAAAAAATACATGTCTAATATTTTTTCATTACCTAAGTTACGGACTAATTATATTTTTAATTTTCATACCCTGTCATCATCCCAATTCTATAGTATGTACTTATGTATTTGATAAATCAAATAAGGAAAAAAAACTTGTTGTCAAATATATATTCAAAATAATGACCACATAATCTTAAAGGCCATATCTGTGCACTTAAAGTTCCTGCTAAAAATTACTACAATAAATACTGTCTAGAATAAAAAATCCAATAGATCAGCAAGTAAGAGGTCAGACTCATTGCCAATCACTGTCTAACATTTTGACTAATAAGAGTACCAAATAAAGTTGAAATCCATTATCACTAAAAGCAATTGAATACTTTTGACTTTATTTTATAGCCCAAAAATCATGATTATAATTAATTTTAATACTGTTTATACATTGTATTAAGCACACATGTGGACTGGCCCAGGCCTGCAAATCTGCACTTTATAGCCTGCCCCAACTGATAAACAAACTTAACTCGCATTTAAAATAAAACAATCCAAGTTTCAAGTAGCTCGTTATCATATTAATAACTTTACGATTTTAGATCCGATTGTAATAAGTGCCTTTAGCCAAACGCCACTTTAGCGTTTGTCTACCGAGAGAGTAGAAAACTAAATGTATGGGGATGACACTGACAAGTGTCAAAATTTACGTCAATTCCATATAATTTAGTTTTCTACTCTACAAGTAGACAAGCGCTAAATGGCATTTGGCTACAGCTGAGGGATTGCTTTGGTGCTCATTGTGCAAGGTATTATAAATTAGGTGATTTGACTTATAGCACGGAGTAAATACTAACTGACAATAGTTCTATGCCAATTTACTAATCTCACTCCAATTCAACCCGACGTCAATACAATAAAGCTCTAAGCGAGCCGCCCGTGCGCTGATAGCGCTCTTAAAATATTTTTGTATTGTTTTAGAATCAAAAATGCAGTGCCGTGTGTTTGCCGTTACTGTGTGTGATGCCCTTAGACGACTTTAACGACATCAGCGGGAATAGTAAGCATAGTGGTACATACGGCAACAAACAATTTAACTTTAACAATTGTACTTCGCAAATAATATCTCATCATAATAAATCAATACGTCATCCACGTGTATAATGCACTTCAAACTGACTGTTAAAGATGTGACCGCCGTACGTCGCTAAAATAGTCCGAGTGACATTATCAACCCACGTGTAAACTACAGAATCTAACCAAGAAAATGACTTGTGAACCTTTGTACTGTCACGCAACTTCTGCTGCCCTTTTTTTGAGGGGGAAAATCATCTAATGACTTCTCCCGCCTGGGTGAGGAGGAAGGGAGTATCAGACTCTTACTGACTAAAAACCACCCCGTTCCTACTCCTGCACGTCGAGCCGGAACCCCGGTTACCCGTTAAGTCTTCGCGGCTAACTTCTGCTGCCCTAGTACCTGGATTGTTATAGCTTGTTTTTATTTGTAATAACGAGCTGATCACCCGATGGTAAGGAATTGGCACCGCCCTGAAATACCAGAGTTACCGGCTAAAAGAATTCTGTGGGTTAGAGTATAGTCCCATGTGCGTTGAGTTATAATCGGAATGAACATCCATTTCTGTTTATTAATGTCAAAAAATTAACAAATCATTTTCACGTAGCATTGCATTTCAAAATCATAATAAATTAATTTAGATTTACATTATTAGAACATTCTAGCATTCGAGATGACCTTAACCATTGTTCCGAATGTTTAATAAATAACAAATATCAGTATAATCAATTGATTTGACATTCTAATCTTCTGTCATGAACATTTCAAAGTCGATAACAGCATCTCCTCCTAAAATGTTATCTTTCGAGGCTAAAATAAAATCGCACAATACTTCTTTTTAGGTTTTTTATTGTATTTACAAAATTAAAAATAAAATACTTAACTATTTTAAAGCAGAACCTTAACTTTCATACAAACGTATGATAGCAAAGTTCATTTGGTACATAATGTGCTTAGTAAAAAAAACAGAACAATTTAACAACTTTTTATAGCTATTTAGGCAATGAATTTGTAATTGTATTTCGTAGACATAAGGATGACATTAAAAGTAAATATGTTTATGAAATAACGACTGCAGCTACCATAACAGTATCATGAACTCGATTACATTAAAAATCGGTTGCATACGTATTACAAAGTTGATTAAAATGTCTGTTCAAAATGGAATGTGCTGACTCAGTAAGAAATGTAGTTCACAATTCATACAGATATGACACAAGTTTTATCTAATTAATATCCTTGGTAGTTTCTAATTATTATTAAAACATAGAATATTATTTAAATTACACTTCACAGTGCAATAACACTGAATAAGATTTCTTAAAACAAATACCCATCTACTAAGACTTAATACCAAGATATCTTGAACTGATTAAAAATACATTAATACTATAAGAAAAAAAAGATGGTAAAATGTACATTGCGTTCTTCAAATGAATTTCAATGCAAAATCCAAAGAAGGTTGTGAAATACTTACACCTACTTAAAACTGTAATAACTACTTACATTAGTTAATTTTTATAAGAAATCAAAGGTAAGAATAAAATTGGAGCATAAGGCATTGTCCATATTTTGGTGTTGTTTTCAAAATAAATGGACAAGACCATACCCTTGACACATACGTAAACGTTAATGGATAAACAGTATGTTGAGAAAACAAAAACAATAGAAGTAGATCTATTGAATTGTTTTTATGACAAAATCTGAGAGGAATGGAAATGGTTCAAAATTGAAAATAGACTGATTATTAAGAAAGTGTAGCCAACAGCTGTTGAGGCTGAATTACCGTCATCGCAGTCATCACCTTCACAGTCATCGTCACCATCACCACCGCCATTGTCAGTACCACAGTCATCCCCGTCACCATCACACACATCGATACCATCTGGGCTCAGGGTTGTTGTAGGAATATCTTCATTCCTGTCAATAATTTCCCAATTGCTTTGTGCATCTAAGAAATGCGAATTGTAAATACGTTCCCAAAATGAAGCTGTTTGTGGATGTGGATTCCTCAACGCTATTTCTACAGGTCCAGTGACTCGACCTTCACGTCCACTTATTTCGTCTACAGATCCTATACGCAGGAAACGGGGAGTGAGTAGACTATAAGGCTCCCATACTACATTAGAATACTCCGTATAAGGGTTACTGCAACAAAAATTACATACTTAATATAAGTTTATGTAGTTATGACCATTAAGTGCCTACAACGACATATTTCAGAAAGTATTTTTGTGTACACGCGAAATTGTTAAATAAAATTCACAAAATAAATTTTATTTTTGTTTACAACGTTTTAGTAACCTAAACAAAGTTAAGGATTTTGAATAATTTGATGAACAACAAATAACTCAAAGTGTCAAAATAACTACAACAAAATTAAGAAAAAATACATAACCAATGATACGACTGCATTGTTATTAAGGAAATACATTTATTTGAACTCTTACTAAGTAATAACTTAATGATCATTGTAATTTTATGAAGCTTTTTTATATTTTTCGTTGTTCTTGTAATTTAAAGAATAATGTAAAATAGCAAATCGAACTTGCTCTGAACATGAAACTGAAAAATCTGAACTCTACAAGCACCATATGAAATACATATTGATCATCACCAAAGAACGGATAAGCTAGATATCATTTTGTGGATGGGTTTTTAGAAAGAAATCGAGATATTGAAATTCGTAAATCGGAGGGAATACCTATTGCTCGCTTAAAAGGTATGAATCGTAAGAAAAGCTATTAGAATATTAGATTTTGGAATATTGGGAATACTCCTGCAGCCGGAACCTATTACAACAAACGACTTAAATTTCACACGTAAAAACGTGGCCAAAATGTACTTGTATAGTATAGTATGTAAGTGTATTTAGAAAATTTTGTATAAACTTACCCATTCTTAGCAAAGTTAGTCCACCTGTCAACGAGGATATTGGTAATCAAACGATCCAAATCAGTTGCTTCAGAACCTCTGTTGAACAAATAAGCCACTTCTACACCATGTGGTGCTGAATCAACGCTTATGGGTCCAGTAAATGCTTCTCCGAGAGTTCCTTTATATGAAAACTGATATAAATAGGTATGTTGTGCTGAAGTAGTAGGTACTCGATTTCTTACTTCTCTTAAAGAAGATATGAGAATCATTGTGTCACCATGATATTTCAGGTACGGTTCATATAAATTGGTTGTAGTTGTCCCGAAATAATACCTTTTAATTTCATCCGCTACTGTTTCTTGGTCATCTTCGATTTTTAGATCGGGCTGTATAAATTCACTGAACGATTCTTGCATTCGGTTTAGCCAATCGTTACCTAGTGCTTCTTTTGATCGAATAGTACCTTCGTAATCTACAAATCCAATAATGGTAGGAATATCTAAAAATTCATGGTCACGTATAACTTCAGCAGGAGTTTTTATAAGAAAGGGTTCTACTCCTTTCAATTCTTTACGTTCTACACAAGGAGCAAAGGCTAAAGAGTTATCAGTTAAGTCAAGATCATTGATAACACCCATCAAAGCTCCAACACTAGTTCTAGTGAAAACCTCAGATAACTGTTCAATACTGGTTATTGTATGACCAAGACCTTCAGCTACATCGATAGCATGTTTCAAGTTATCACGGGATACAGCCCAAGGAGAATATGCGTTTCCACTTTGAGCGATTACTTTATGTACCAAACCTTCACTCATTGGAGACATTGTGACTAAATCAACGGCAGCTCCACCACTTCCATGACCAACGATGGTAACTGAATCTGGATCACCTCCAAACCTTTCAATATTTTTCTGGATCCATTTCAATCCTGCAATAATATCTTTTAATCCAGCATTACCGGGTGCGGTTTCAGTACCAAGACATAGGAATCCTAAAACAGATTCACGGTAATTCAATGAGACTACAACAACCTCCTTTTCAATAAAATTGCGGAAAGATAGTTCTGGATTATTAATTCGGTCGAATTCTTTTCCTTTAACCCATACCATAACAGGTAGTTTCTTTGTATTATCTATAGTTGGTGTGTAAATGTCGACTACCAGACAATCTTCGGTGCCTTCATATCCTGCACCTAAGGCTCGAACGCATTTTATGTCTTTTCGGTTTGCAGTTAATGGGGTTTGGAACGAAGGTGGCGGTAGTGGTGCCTGTAAGTAAAGATAATTATATAGAAATAATAACATGTATATAAAAAACTATCACTAAAACTACATCAATGTATTTGAATTCGTATTTTGTCTCATTCAGTAATGTAATACTGCTATGTAGCATATGAGATCTAATAAAGGTTTTATTGCGAAAAGATAGTAATATTAAAATATATATTGTATCTAATAATTTTACAACAAATTTTGCGGCACATAAGACGGAAAATGCAATTCTATTGGTTGCAATAATAGGAATCGTATATTTGTACCTACCTTGAATCGGTTGATACCCGAAGTTGCGTCCGCGTATGGTATGCCGTGGAACTCGAAGTAATTTCCTTCAGTTGACTGTGAACCTATCACCGTGCCTTGGCCATCTAGTACTACTGAAGGTCCTTGCTGACCTAAAGCCAGCGCTAGGATGGCACAGAGAGTCAAAACTTTTAACATGGTTTCTATACCACTGCAAAACTAGAACTGGATAAAAAGGATCACAGGGAGAGAAAAATAATCTTGATTAGATAAAGACAATGGTTTCAGTTTGATAATGTCAACTTTTTTGATAGTGATGATAAAATAATCATACTTTTCGTTCGTTTTAAGATGAAAAATAGTACGTCAATCAGATAAAAAGTCTTCAGTTAGATTAAGTTCAATTTTTTTATTAATTCAATTGTTTCATATTCTGTATGAGTGTATCACTGAAAATTTATATTGCGCACTCCAAGAACGGACGGTTTGCGGTGCACCAATTTTTGTTTGTCTTAGGTAAAACAAAATAATGACAACTACTAGTTTTAAAGACACTAAAACGAAAATTATAATGACAAAATGTGTGTCATATAACGAGGTCAATGACCTCCACGATCATATGAAGAAAAAATATGTGTCCCTTGGATACCGTTACTTAATAGACAGATGTTAAAGAAATATACACTTTAAGTCGTTGCAATTACGGATCATTATTTTGTGAGATGTCTTGTGGTCCATTTTTTCAGCGGTTCCCTTAGCGGGGGTGGTGATACGTGTGCGAGGGTAGCGGGGAGGTCCCACAAAATGTGCGCAACACGTGTATGCGCCTGCGCCGCTACTCTGAATTCATGAGAATTTCTGATTCATTGACTCTTGTCGTATTGGAGTGAATTTTGTTTTGTCATAATTAACTTTTTGTTATACTTACTTACCTAATGAGTCATTTAATATTATTTTTAAGTACTTAGGTTAAGTTAAATACTTGGGATTACTGAAAGTATTTCATACATCATACATTCAAACATCATCACATCTTTTGAAGCAATATAGGCAAAGATGATGACTATTTTTATCCATACTGGGTTAAAATTTAAATACTTCTGAATTATTTCTCATTATTTATTGTTTATTTATTACCAAATCAAATTTTCATTTGTTTCATAACCTCCATAAACGTAATATAATAAATAACTTTTTCAGAGAAATATATCTTTAATATAGCAACATTATAAGAACATACAATTCAATTTCAATACGAAATGTGACCTTTAAGCAAAAAGTTTTGCAAAAAAGAAAATAATTATAAAATAAACTCTGGCTTCTGACCTTTTTCCAAAAGTTACGATTGACGTAGGGACCTTATACGTCACTAAATTGATATTAGCTTTTAAGCCGTCGCTGAAATCTAAAATCAATTTAGGAAAAGACAAATTTTCTGTAAATTATTTTATCACGTCTCCCAGCTCGACTTGGGATCCGATTGGATGGTCCAAACATATGTTACACCACGTGGGTCCAGAAAGCAACTGTTTATAAACCAAAGAAGCGTATCTAACAACCAGATACCACTGAAAAGTGACTCTTTCGTGCACGATAATTAGATGACAATTTATTTGACATAGTTGTGGGGGTTATGCTAAAAGTTTTGGCCAGTGTTACCTTGTGGGAGACTCCGTTGAAGCAGGCGAAAGGTTAAACGTTATGCGTACCATATTGTAAAACGTGTATCTTCGAGATATGATAAAAAATTTGGTTTGTTACAAAAAGATATAATTTTTTAACCTGTTACTTTTCTCAAAAAAAAAATATGGTTGCTGCTACTAAACAAACATAAAGTAAGTACATTAGGTATAAAATCTTCGATATACTACCCAGGTTTATAATCACATACCTAAGTACTAAGTAATCTTACAATGAATGGATGAATGGTTAGGCTGAGGTGCGCATTACGACATGACAGGATAAACCTATTGCCATATACCGGGCGCAGTTCCAGGCTCTGTGCTACTACTGAGATTTTTTTTAAAAACCCAACAATACTTTGTCGTACCCAGGATTTCGGCAGTCGCACTTGCGACTACTCGGCCAACGAAACAATCCAACCATTATTGTATTAAAATTCAGCGCTTAATAAAAATTTACCTCAAATAATTCTTTTATAACCCCTCGAGCGTCCTTATGAGCACCCGGTGGATCATAAGAAAAAATGCTCCAAATGTCACGTGTTCACCCGTTGGATCATAAGGAACGTGGACGCTCGACGGCATAAACTAAGTTTAAGGAAACCTCCTTATTTTTAATTTATATATATTGTAAGCTTCTCCTAAGTGTAACAAACAGTTTTCTGAAAACCGCATCAAAATCAGTCCAGCCAATTGCGAGATAATCGCGTACAAACATAGAAACATACAAACATACAGGCGAAACTGAGAACCTCCTTTAATGAGTCGGTTAATAAATTAATAACGACTTGCTATGGGATAAAGTATCCATCTTCAATGTTGGCACCTTCTTAA
Source organism: Spodoptera littoralis (assembly GCA_902850265.1). Classification (NCBI taxonomy): domain Eukaryota; kingdom Metazoa; phylum Arthropoda; class Insecta; order Lepidoptera; family Noctuidae; genus Spodoptera; species Spodoptera littoralis. The sequence goes on from LR824533.2 coordinate 4,540,105, forward strand.
AGTTCAAGTAATCTAAGACTATTTACTAAGCAATCATACATTGTTTTAATTACAATTAAAACGTAATCCAATACTTTGTTTAATAACAATAATATTGCGTTTCCTTCGGCATTCGTGATGTTGTTCTGATTAGTTTACGTTTTTTATTAGACGTTGGGTAGAGGGCGCTGCGGTCACGTACCGTTGGTTTAATGTACGGCATGGATTGTTTTAGAGTTTTGTGTACACATACGTGCTAACTGTAATAGCGGAAACTGGTCGTAAGCTGCCTTGTATAGTCAAGCAATTACTCTGAAACTTCGCCAGCTTAGGAAATTTTAGGAGTTCAAATACCTTTGGTTTCTTATAAGATTAAATTTCAATTAAATTGCTTTGGAATTAAATATGTAATTTTTATCGTTAGAAAATGAGTCTAGAACTTTTAATAAGTAATTTCCTGAGCTAATTTCCTTTCTATATTAGAATAACAAATGATAACATACCTAGATAATATGTTTTATACATCAAGTACAGTTTTAATAATACAACAATAAACAAAACAAAAAATAATAATAAAACAAACTCTTAACCAGCTCTATTACTATCAAGTTAACCCAGAACTCTTAATCATGAGCAGCGCGTGCGACGCTTAAATTTACTTTCTTACTGTCTCTTGACTTACCTACTTAATCCACGATACATTTATTGCTACCTACCATTCCATTACACTTATTAGTACATTAAACCCAAAAGTCTCCCCGAGGAGTGCGCCCGCGCCGATGGCGAGGGGAACCGTTCAAAAATAGAATCATCATGGATTCCTATGCTTGCATATTGCCATGGTGCTTGAACGTTAGCACGCGCCTAACTTAAGTCGATGTTATTTTAATACATGTAAGTAGGTATCTAGGTACTTACATGATTATTGATATAGAATGAAATAAGATTTTTTTAATTCTGTGAATATTATGCTACATTTTTCTCTATGGGAGTTAGACAAATTGCTCATATATGATATTCTTTGCAATTTACGAGTCACCTGACACAATAGGGGTGATGACTGGGTATGAAAATTAAAAATGTAATTAGTCCGTCAGTTAGATAATGAAAAAATATTAGACACGTATTTTTTTTTGTTGTATACTAAAATGATACTTAGATATAACGAATCAAAGTGTAGGAGTGGGTGCTAAAATGTCATTTCTACGTATAAAATGTACATAGAAGTGACGTTACGCGACATTTCAAATCAATATATCATCGAAACTATTCGTTGTATGTATTTAAATAATCTACCAATCGGACATTAAAATAAAAATTAGTCATCTACCCTATTCTATATTAGCTTAAAAATAATGTAGAATAAAATTGCTATGAAGTAACTCTGACCATTACCTTTACTCTACTTTTTTTTTATTCTTTATTTACTTATTTGTCTGCAAAATCGCACTCTTAGGTACTCATACATAGTTGCTTTTGCAAATTAGACCAACGAGGAAGCCACTTTACTGTTAAAAACGTCAGTTTCTATTAACGGAAAAGACACACAATTTGCGCATAGAAACTAAGTTTCAGAACTTATGCCGTTTCTCCCACAATTATCTGTAAGCTATTAACTACGAAGTTTTGTTGGACTATAGTCGATAACGTCTGACACTATTATAAGGTACAAAACCATAGTATAAAGAACACAGTAGGTTATCTAAGGCCGCCCGCCGAGTTATTAGCCTACTCTTGCGTTGATCCCCAGGGTTGTCACTTTTACTTTTAGTTAATATTTTCGAACAAGCAGCACTTGATCTAAATTTATGAAATGAAAAGCATATTATGATTATTTTATCAATTTATAAATTTAGTAAAAATAAAAAGCTTATAAAAAGATTAACTTCTTAAAATAAACTTTAGCTCTATACATAGTATTCAGAAAGTAAATTTGGGAATACATTTATATGGAAAAATGCGACACGGCCACGCTCTTAACAAATCAGATAAACTGTGAAATAAACAATACAATACCACATTTTCTTATAATATTTAAGTATAGTAGTTAGTAGGTAATTCTTCTTTCTGGTTGAGTAGGAACTATGAAGAATGATAAGAGTAAGAATAAGTAAGTAGGTATCTCATCATCAAGTACCTACAAATTATATTATGCTAGAAAAAGTGACTAGCTTACCTTTCCTGTTCAATACGTACTTAATCTGAACAGAGACAGTTCTGGAATCGATTAATTATTAAGACACCCAAACACACAGCAATACGTTCTTCTACGGTTATCAGACATTTTTTATTTCATTTAACAGTGCCGAAAAGTGATGCGCGCGCGAACCTCGTGCAGTGTTAGCCCTGCCTGGCGCACTGAGAAACGGGTCGAGATTTTGTTAAAGTGTGCGTGCGTCGACGCATAGATACTATGGCGCACACATATAAGCCGCGCGCGGAGCATTTGTATGAAGATAACCTACTCTGTTCTTTATACTATGACAAAACGTCTGGAAATTGACTTCATATAATGCACATATGTATGTATAAAATGCAGTACCAACTATCACCAGTTGTGTTATGAGAAGAGGAGACTGTTGAATTATCATATTTGCCCGCTGCTGACCAAATCCTTTTCTTACACGGACAGATTTGAGCATTAATCGCCACTCTTGTTCAATGCGGGCCAAATTTCAAATTATAAGTTTTTTTATATATAAGAATTCAAGAAAAGGAAAGCTCAGGTTTCCTTATGATGTTTTTCCTTCACCGTTTGTCTAAATAATCTTAGAAAGCTCGGACACCAGGCACATGACCGATGAATTATCATATAAAATCATCAAACAAACATCGAATTTTCGAAAATTAAAACCAAGACTACTTTACCAACTAGGAAATGTTTTAAAAACTGTGTATTTTTGCAAAGAACGATTGACTAAAACAAGAGGAGGCAGTTGATTTAATAGTCACAAATGCAATTGCTCTCACTGCACATAATTATTTTTGAATAAATAATAATTCGGTGTTCTGTTAGGTATGTGGTTTAAAACGATTTTGAATATATACATAATTGTGCATCATCAATTAACCTTTCGTTACATTTTTTTCATTAAACCAAAGTCTTAGCCTTCGATATAAACAAAACAACAGTGTTCAATCTAGTCATTATAGCAATTTCTTCGTTCGATAAACAAAGTTCTATGTTGCAGTACTATCGTTCGTAATTTAACTTAATTTGACATTCGAGAATGCCACACGGCTATTTCCCATACACTGTAATGTATGCTTCTTCGATACGTTTATTATAGTTCTTGGTATTATTGCTGTTTAATTAGAGCCAATAATTAAACGCTTCCCCTTTGATTTTTATAAACGACTTCTAATGGAAAAGAAAAACGGTTCAGTTTAACTTGTACGTATTTATATTTATGATGCGACTATCTCGCGATTAGCTAAACCGATTTTGATACAGATTTCAGAAAAGTGTTACACTTAGGAGAAGGTATTAGTGTATAAAATTATTAAACCGACTGTGAAAAATAAAAGTAGATGTTGGTTTTTTGAAACGTGTTTCATAAAAGAATTATTTTATTAGTTCGTGATGTAGGATTGTGTTTGTTATTGGGTAATGTAACTCAACAGCGGTTGATAATCCACTGTTGAACTTTTGGAAAGAGGGTTTGTCATAATCTTTATGCTTAGCAGACTTTTCTGGGTTTAAAGGATTCAGGTTTATCAAAGAGAGCTGCTGTCCATTTTTCCTCAAATGCTTAGTCAATTATATGACTTTTAGAACACCCGCGGAGAGGATGAGTGATCATGTTCAAGCTTATATAATATTTTGTTTACAATTTAAGTTATAGTTTTGATACAATTATTGATGTGTGGGAGAGCCATGGTTGCGCGAATGGGCCGGCACGGCCGGAGTGATACCACAGCCTCACAGACAACGGACATTAAGCAACGCTTGCGTTGTGTTTCGTCGTGTGAGTGAGTAAACCGGAGACCCAATTAGTCCCCCCCCCACTTCCCCAATCTCCCCAATCCTTGGATCTCCAAAAGGCCGGTAATGCACTTGTAACCCTTTTTTTCCGGTGTCCATGGGCGACGCCGATCGCTTACCATTAGGTGATCTGTCGCCTCGTTTGCCGGCTTATCCCATAAAAAAATAATTTGGTCTGCTTAACCTATACAATACAGTCAATAATTTGTTGATATTTCTTTCTTTCTTTCCTTCAATAATTTCCAAAAAACTAGTTATCAACTCCAAAATCCAAGTTCCATTCACTAACACTCTTTCTACTTAAATCTCCGATACAATTTCCTGTAATATAATTACAGGTAGCCATTTTAAAAGCAATCCTATGCAATGCGCAGTAAAATTCAATTCGCATTTTCGTCAAAATTGTGTTCGGAGGACAGAGACGTAATTCAGCATTGATAAAGGCAACCTTATCTATTTTGTTTTAGGGTTGGTTTTTCTGTGTGGGTTTGGAGCCGACGTGGGTGTTTAATGGTTCAGGAGTGAGGCTTGGAGACAGCTGTCGTTCCCTCGGGCACCACTAAGGGTTTTGTTTACAGCACACTCTAATGACAAAGATCTCTGTACCTACTGAATTGGTGTACTCTCAATATTTACTGACACTCGGATTTATGATGAGTTCGTGTTCGCATTGTAAGGAGTTGTGTTTATAAAGATGGTTGGTAATATTTTCGGTCAAATAAAAGTAATTAATTATCATGGTTTAATTGAAGATAGACTGCCTCTTTGCCGAGCTAGAAGTCTGGAGGTTGATTCCTGAGTTTGGCAAAATGTTATTGTCTTATTGCTGTTTTTTTGTCAATTTAAATATTGTGTACAGGCACTTTTTGTATATATTTGTAAGTTTTAACTACTGACACATTAGACACTAGACCACGTAGCACTTTCTAATAACCTGATCTTCAAATCATCTTCTGTAGGCTTATAATCCACCAGTAAACTAAAATTGAGTGATCGAGTGAAAAATAGTGTTATTAGAGTGTATGTAGTGACAAGGATTGAAAAGGGAATGTTACACAGGTTTGGACATGTAGAAAGGATGGATGAAAGTAGAGTAACGAAAGAAGTATAGAGATCGGATATGAATGGGGCCGTGGGTAGAGGACGCCCTAGACGGACATACAGTGACCAGATAAGCGATATATTAAAGAAGGGCTAAATTAAAAGTACCCTTAATCGACGAGCATGCATGAAAAGATTGATGATTGTTGATGAAGCGAAAGAGGTACGTAGGAATTGTAGTAATTGGCGTTCTAGTCTCTGCTTACCCCCATGGGAGACAGGCGTGAAGTTATATATGTATGTAAGGACTATTATAATAATAATAATTAAAAGCGAATGAATAATTTTTCTGCCCTTTAAACATGTCCACCTTCTGAGTGCCGTACTAATGACGCACTTGTCAATATTACAGGGACCTTGAATTCCAAGTACCAATGGTCAAGGTTCAATATCAATCGAACAAATCGTTTGAACCGTTTTTCTTTACTCCCCCTATATAATTGTATACTCTATGTATACAAATATTTTATTTACAAAAGGAAATTCCATTGGTTTTAATCGAAATATGTGTGTGTAGGTACCTACTTTTAGTTCTATCCAATTCATTGTGTGAATGTACCTATGTGCAATTATTGAAGTTGGTTTCTAGGTATAATGCTGCATATCACTGCGAGGATCGCCCGGAGGACACGGTGCATACGGTGGCGGTGTGTCCTGCGTGGACTGAGCACCGCCGTGTCCTCAGAAATGTGATCGGCGACGGCGACCTCTCGCGTCCGGCTCTGGTTCAGTCCATGGTACGGAGCGAGGGGGACTGGGATGCCGTCTCCTCCTTCTGCGAAGCAGTCATGCTAGCTAAGGAGGAGGCGGAGCGCGTGAGGGAACGAACCTCCTCACGACCCGGCCGTCGCGAGAGACACTCCGGGCGTCGGGGATCGCGAGACGATCTCCGGCCACCGTAAGCACGGGCCTGCGGACGGCGAGCATGGGTGACTCGCCGCCCGACCAGAACCAGGAACGAGCGTACGGCGCGTCGCGTTCCGCGCGCGCCTCAAGGAGCCATCAGACCACCACAGATGGGGCCTAACAAGGCTGATGCCGATACGGAGCCGCGGAAGACTTAACGGGTTGCCGGGGCTCCGGCTCGAAGTGCAGGAGTAGGAACGGGGTGGTTTTTAGTCAGTAAGAGTCTGACACTCCCTCCCGCCTCACCCAGGCGGGAGAAGTCATTGGATGATTTTCCCCCCTCAAAAAAAAAAAAAGGTATAATGCTGCATGGCATAATGTACTATTTGGTTATGGTAATTAGGTTTTAAATTATATTTTATTATACTAGATAATGATTAGACAAAGGCGTACGTATCTATACATACAGATAAATAAAATTGGTGTGTCTGTTTGTAATAAATAACCGGTTGTATATGTGCGTGCAGTAGTAAACGTACGATACACTTTTTAATAACATTTTTTTACAAATATTGTCTGTTTGTACTGGCTGATCTCTGAATTGACTGGACTGATTTTGCCATGACTTTTATTGGCAGATAGCTAATGTACTAACGAGTAACATAGGCTAATATTATTTATAAAAACATAGACGAAGTTGCGGTATCAGCTAGTTATTTACTATAATGTAACACATTTTACACCATTTTTGTTATAAGTCCCATGTACGATAGCCAGCCGGCCAACCTATCCTTTTCTGACAATTTTGTGTATACAATCTTCAATTTTATTGTATTGATATGAAGTCGAAAACCGAATGAATTAATTTGATAGGTTGTAGATGGATCTGTTGGTCACTGTACCTAATAGAACGGTGAACTTATGACAAAATTAATTACACATTTAACACACACAATCAAAATTGAATTGCACTACTTGATTTCTCTTAGTCATTTCCATTATCGTACCAGAAGACAATCGGCGACGCGTCACCGGTTCATGGTAGATGTCCCACCCACACACACGAAGCGAAGCGAAGATTTGCATCAAGCTTCCTTGTGAGAGGGAGTGTGAGTGGAATTCTTTGCCAGAGTCTGTGTTTCCAGAAGGGTATAACCTGGGTGTCTTCAAAGCCCGAGTAAATAGGTTGCTTATGGGATGTGCTCCATCGTAGACCGCATCATCGCTTACCACCAGGCGAGATAGTGGTCAAAAGTCGGTCCATCAAATATAAAAAGAAGATTTGGATATTTAGAGGATTTATTTGCTGAATTTACAATCATCAGATAAATTTTATTGGCAACATCAAACACAACACAAAATAAATTAAAAATAAACATTGTGTTTGGTAACAGAAACAGTTGGTTATCTGTCTTTTGATGTTTTGTGAGGATACAATTGATTCAGTAAATGGAACCTAAAACAATGAATACTTAGTATTCTAGGAGTACTCTAGGAGGTGTCGTGGTGGCCCGGAGTTCAAGACGCTCTCTTCTCATGCATGAGGGTTCGAAACCAACCAACAGCAAGTACCAATGTGACTTGTTCTGAGTTATATGTACTTTCTAAGATTATTTAGACACCACTGACAAACAGTGAAGGAAAAACATCGTGAGAAAATCTGGGCTGTAATTTCTAATCACAAGTTTCAAATCGATGTGGCGATTTCTGCTTTTGTTGCGATTAATGCCCAAACCTTCTCGGTGTGAGAAGAGCCTTTGCTCAACAGTGGGTACTTATAGGCTGTTGATGATGATGATAGTACCCTAATTTTTAGACTTACCTATACAATAATACTTTTACTGGCCCATATATCGAACCAAAGACTGACACTTCAGCAGGATTGGCTCCAGCCGACCATTTATGGTCATTTTCAACAGCCACTTTTATACTATCTCTTTACTAAGAATTATTTGGCGTGCACATAAACTAACCCCTTACCTGTAGGTAATTAGGTGTCATGTATAGCGTAGGGGTTCCTTAACTTAATGAAAACGAGCATTGAACAAATATTCAGACAAAAACAAAAAATATTCCAAACTATTTTACCGTCCAGCTAAATGTATAATGTCAAATGTTTCGTAATACTCAGGTCGGGTACTTAAATTAAGTTATCGAAAGACAGATGAAAAAGTTCAAGATAAGTTACCTACTAAGGGAAAACCTACTTAAGAAACTTGTTGAATTCCGATAGTTGTACTGTCTGATATTTATTGTACAACCTTACGAACCAATAAATAAAATTTACAAAAGAACATAAAGACATCTGTGCTATGGAAATAAGTTTTCTCTATAGAAAAAAATATTGATTTGGTCATCTGTATGGACAGATTTTGAGATTGACAATGATGTCATCATCATCATCATACTAGACAAAACACTCACTGCTGAACGTAGAGCTCTCTCAATAACTTCCAAATCTATGATAATGTTTTTCGGCTTACTCACGTAATTATTTGACGAGGAACTCTATTCTCCTCATGACTATGAGCCTCTAGTATGGCTTGATACTAGTTGAGTTGCTCGTCAAATAATTCAAAGTCAAAGTCTGGGAGACGGATGGAAGGAGATTTTATCGGAATGCCTGAAGTACTGCGAGAGGAACTTATGAATGCTACCATTTTTTAAATAAGTTTTACTCTTCTGGTTCGTTGTGTATGTTTTATTATTTCATCGTTTATTTTATTAATGTGTCCAGTTACTTTAATTGGTTTTTGTTTTCACCCATTGTGACTGTAATAAATAAATAAATAAATAAAAAGTCAAAATCGTTTATTTCAAATAGACGAGAATGACACTTTTGAACGTCAACAAAAAATAAAAGTGAAGGTATTTGCTGATTCCAATGCGTAGATGGAGGAATGGAGTAGAAAGAACAAGAAACTCCATAAGTAACTTTTTCAATCAGGTTCACAATAAATTACGTGAATAAATCGAAAAACTTAATAATTAAAAGTGCAAATCGACATGCATCCGATTATTGCTCTACTTAACTTTCATAAGGCTACTATTCTAACAAATAGTTAACCAACGCAATCACATTATGAGAGCAGCAGTAAAAAGAGTCGTACATACCTAGTAATAAAAGTAATTTAAAAAAGTAATATCAAAGAAAACAAACAATTAAAACTCATACCAATTGACATCATAGTATTCATAGTAAAAGATCTTTTATGTGTCCATTATTCAATACAAAACCCAGTATACTTCTATGAGTTAACAATACAATCATTAATTCATTAATACATCGTCATAATAGCCGACTGCCCACACTTCCTCAAACTAGAAGCCTCGTCACATGTAAAATAAACAGTTCAAAGTAAACCAAAGTCCCTAAGCTAAATAATTATTTTGAACAACTTTACCCATTCAAAAATTTGGACTAAGCCAAAATTCATTCAACATTTAAGCAGTCTTGTATTTACAAAGTTCATGTTCTTGTTCAACAAATTGTTTGTTAGTTCAGTAAATATAAATATTTCGCTTGCTTGTTAAGATAGAGATACTGAAAGTTTCATTTGGCTAGCAAGCTAAACTACGCAATTTGAGCTCTAAACAAAAACATAAACCAGGTAAATACAAAACAGTTGTTCAATAATCGATTTCATACTTTATATCTCAGCGGATCTATTACCTAAACAATATGTTACCCAAGTCAATCCTTCTATAATTTCTTTGTAATTTATTAGCACTTATGTACGTAAACCTTCTTTAGTATTTACTCAATACCGGATCTGATTTGAATAATGGATTCAAGTCCTGAAACGTTTTTATAAACGGTAAGGTTACGACTATAAATAATTATTATTATTCTGATCAGTTGAGGATACCAAATAAATTATAATAATACATAATTCATGCTGCCGTGATTTCTTTCCGTGCTAACCGCCCGCAAAAGCACACGCCCTAGCTGAAGAAAGCTCTGTAGGGCGGGCGACTTCCTCGACACTAGCGCCATTAACGGCCGCCGGTAAGAACTACGCGCCTTGACGCCATTGGACACTTCGCGTGACGTCACACCGTTTTCAACCAATGGGGGGGAGCGCGCTCTTGCTCGGCCGCAGTCCTCATCGCCGCGCCTTCGTATGAGCCGTGTGTCGCTGCCGGTCTCCCCCCGCGCCCCGCGACGATCCGTCTCACCCGCATTCTAGTTGTGGGTGTCGCGCCGTGCAGTCCTCGCGTGTGCCGCTCAACTTAGTGCGCCGTTTGTGAGTGCTTTAAAATCCCGCACGAGTGTCAGTGTCACGGAGGACCCTGTGCCACCCCGCGGAGGATGTTAACAGCGCACGGTGAGTGATGTCGGCGAGTCGACGGACGCTTATCTCGCTTCGGCGCCACGTGAACGCGCTCTATTTATAAAATGTAAACACGCAGCTAATTTGATTTGAGACTATATTGCGGTATTGCTACTTAAAAGCGAGAGTACGCGTCCGGGCCGTGCTCCACTAGCGTTCGCAAATTAACAATAAAGACTCGGCGCGCGACGGCGACGGTCGAGATTGCCGAGTTCCTGCAAGACGGACGTGCCAGTGACGTTTTGATGTCGATGATTTTAAAAATTGAGAGTAGACCCCGCAGTATACATTCAAAAGTGGATATTCGTCTGTTAACCTTGGATTGGTTCAGGGCTGGCGATAGCACGATAACGTGACCTTGAAGCGGAGACTCGCGAACGCCGGCCGGCGCTGGAAGCGCGCGAGCTCACGGAAAATGTCCAGACAAACAACGATAATGGTGTCGCAAACACAATGATAATTCTGTTAATGTGAGAGATTCGTGCAGGAAATACACTGAGAAAATATCTTTAATATGTATTGTCAAGTGTTACATTTAATGATGTTCAATATGCTGATCTAATAATTGTAAGTGCAAGTTCAAATTAAACAAATGAAACAACAAATAAGCAAATGACATTGGTTGCCGTCATCGAGACTGATAAAGCAAAGGAGATCAAGCTAGTAATTTGGATGCGTTTCAATTAACGACGTGCAAGACTGTTTAAGTGACTAATGAAACGGTCCAATGATTAATTCAAATGAATATCAATCCGCTTAAGTTAAATGGAAGTATTCAAGAAATTGTCGTGAAGTATTTAATTATCAGCCGCAACAAACTTCATGCTACAAGTGTTCCCTTTTCTAAATGGATGTAATTTCTACAACACGGTTTTCCCTTATAGCTGTTGCATTTTTTTTATTGTGGCAGCCGAGTCGAGTCTGTCCGGTTGAGATACCTCGATACGGTCAGGTTCGAGGCGTTGGTCCCACGCCTCGTTCCACATACTCAATTCTTTCGATTTGCAATCGTATGGTCAGTAGGCCTGACACCGATCAAGTGATTTACGTCTCCACCAAAAAGAATAAGTTCAACAACCAAACTACTAACTTTTATTATTGTTTGAAAACTTCTAGTAAGAATTATATTCGAATCTGATTGGTAAATATGCGTGAAATATTTAAAGCACAAAATGTTTACCGAGATCCCATCGTACTGAACCAAGGCCAAAACACGTTTAATTTGAAAAAACTGGTAGCAAAAACGAAACTTAACAAAAATTAAGAAGATTTGGGATTCTCATTCGCACTTACGCATATTCGAATGTTGAAAGAGCAGTTGCCATATGTACGTACTATATGTTCGTGTTCTGTCTAGCGTATAAGAACTGCGTACATGTGCGAGTAGGATGAAGATAATTCGCATCGAGTGAGCGAACCGGCCATGCGAGATGCTCAGCCGTATCATAAATATTAATCAGGCGCTGGTGTCAACAGCCACCGCGTAACGTGACACCGCCACGATCCGCTGCTAGCCTGGTACTTGAAGTAGTGGCCAGACACTACACTCCAGACAAACATGACAATTGAACGTAGAACTTATGACAAGGGTACACAAAGACAACAGTTAAACAAAAAAAATACAAATATTACGCTGTACTGAGACCTGTATTAAAGCAAGTTATTTTGCATCAGATATTCAATGCAGGAGAAGATAGTGGTGATCAAATATTTGTTTTCTCTCAACTGGCTCTTTCTGTTGCAAACAGACTTGTGGAATAGTGATAATGTTATCGTTTGCACATCCGTTTGTGCTTACGCATTCAGCCATGACCTGCCCTACAACTCTCAGACTCCAACTGGTGAATGCACTACAGTTTTATGTTAATTTACTCTAAGAATTTAAACAGTATTAAAATCAATTCCACACACAGTTTTATTTACTTTAATTGATAATAATAATAGCTTTTGGCTGCAATTTACATTCGAAACAGTTTGTCAGTTTGATAATGCAGTTTTTTCACATTGCATCGAATACTTCGCTGACATTTTTGTAGATCTTGTCGTTTTAATATGGAAATACGTAGTAGTGTTTCCGAATTAATTAACATTTTAATTGAGAATATTATTCATTTTTTTTAATATCGACTCTTCCAATAGTTGTATCTTCAATGATGATAAAATTAACGTTACATTGTATCGGAAGTCTTGGGATTCGTTGTCGGTTCTTCGCACTATCGACCTTCATGTTTGACATTTTACATAAATCCATAAACAGGTTTCACTTATGTACTACGTTGAAATAAAAACAAGTGTTAGACACTTAATCCATGTGTTTCCAAACGAACAATGGCGACATGGTTTAATTGTTATAGATTTGAAACAATAATTTAATAGATAAGATTCATAGACTTATTTATAACTCGAAATCTATCTTGAAACTGGCCAAAGAGTTCATACATCTATTTACACGTAGCAATTGTAAAAAATGCATAAAGTACTTTAAATTATTCAAAACAGTTCGCAACAAAACGCATTTAAATTAAACCATTCTGAAATAATATTAATCGCAAATAATGATACACTTATAACTATAACATAATTGTAACGATATCTATGTCGCCTGTTCTACATGTTTATTATGATGACGACAGCATTACACCAAGTACTGACATTCAAATAATGACCGACAATGCCGAGTTATGTCTCTAGAGTAGTTTCGTATAAGTAGATGTGTACTTAAAATGTAATTTAAAACTAGTTACCACTACGACAGCTCGGCTTAGGGATACTAAAGATTTAATTGCACAGGTGCTGAATAGAAATAAAACGAGTGAAATTATTTAAATAAAGCAGAAACACTTCGGGAGATAGAAAGCGAAGATTTTTATCTTCACAAACATTTTCCAGCAATGAAGACTTTATCGGAAGATGGATTACGAAAGTTTGACTTATAGAATCATTTTGAACAAATTAAAACTGAAAGCAGTGTTATCTTAGACAAAGATTATACTGAAATTGAAATGAATGCTTCAAATTAAGAGAAACAAATTAAACATGGATGTCTGTGACGGATAGTAATTGAACATGGTCATGTTAATGTTGTGACGAGTGAAGAAAACGGTTAGAAGATGGAGGATAATATTTGAAAAAGTATTGAGAAAGAATGAGAAGTGTAGAGACATAAAGCTGGCGGGTGGAACTGCTCCAACACAAGATCAAGACATGCCGGTCGGTTTTTGCTCGACAACGATGCGTGTGAGCACATCTGCGAAGTTTTTGCTTCTGTATGTGTGTGTACGAACACGTTTTTTGCTAATGTGCGGGTATGCGCCAGCGGTCCGCTTGTGGGTTCTCGGCCTGCGTGTTCAACTGTCTTTTTTGTTTTTTCTTCATTAATATTGTTCATTTTATTACTAAACTCTACTACTGAGTAAATACCAAAGTATTCTTTTTCTTATTGTTTCACAGTTTTGTCTATTATTTTTGTTCACTATCACCTGTTACTGTTGTAAAAAATCTGGAGATAAGTCTTTGATAGAGATCCGCCAAGATAACTCTTCTAACACATACCGGTTTACCAATATGATTAGCAGATAACATACAACCTTATCACATGGTTCAACAAAATAAATAAAGTAAGAAGAAATAGTAGCTCATACCTATAAAAAAAACAATTTGATGAAAACAACTTCATTGCTAAAAGAGAATCGAAAATGAATCTTAAATTGATAACAATAGAAATCAAATAAATAGATAAAGAAATAATATTTGTAGAAAGACATCATAAATAGGAAGATAATGTAGAATAAACTTCAAGAGTATTGAATACGCAGTGTGACCTCATATTTACTTACCACGTCAAGTGAACAAACAAGACACTGAATGTAATAGTTAATGAAAAGGATCAATGAAACGTTAAGGCACTAACAAAATGATAATTTGAAATCAGACTAGGAAAAAGCATGTTAGTAGTTACCCGACTAGAATACAAACCCGTCTACTGTTACAGCATATGTGACTTTATTAATATACAGGGATGGTTCACTTTACTTTGGTGGATACAGATTGACATACAACGTTTATTGATTGTGACACTTGTAATAAGAGTCACGAGTTATTGCGTAACGTGAACAATCTCGGCCACTTCTTGCAGTATACTGAAGCCATTTTTTCTTAATATTTGTTTAATATTATTTATGGTTTAAGAATTATTTTTAGTACAGAAGTGTCAATATATTTATCCTTATTGTAAAACTAAAAATAACTGCAGTCATTCTTGACATTGAAATAACTTCATTCAAGTGCAATGTTCTAATAGATGGATAACAGAAACGCGATTGCGATTGGATTACTCAAGATTCTGTATAATTATAAAGAGTATAAAGTGCATTTTTACATGCACGGTATGGGAATATTAATGTAAGAATCGTAGGTTCGTGTTAAAGGCAATTATGTCCCTTCTAATAAGAGCTGTAAAATGTCGTTTGAACATTTCCAATTCAATATTGTCATCATCCGAGCACGTATAATGTTAAATGTTACAATTTTCAATTTCCCAACGCTCATTAACTGTGTTTCCGTCAAAGGACGAGTGGGTGTTCAGTCGGTGTACCCTAAAGATTCTCAGATTTCAATTAGTTTGACGAAACTCGGAGAAAATTCCATGAAGGTATTATATAGAGTTCATTTTTGCTGAATTAAAATGTTTTTCACTCACAATATCTGTGAATTAAATGAAACCGTGGACTTTTAATTTTAAAGGGTATTCTTTACTTTATAAAGTTGGCTGCCTCTCTCGTTTTGTGTGTGGAAGTTAAACCTACTGGTTTTGATAATTCATACATTGTTAATTAAAAAAAGGAATCCAGAATCATGCTTGAAGAAGCAATAATTACGATAAGTTCCACAGGGATAGTAAACTACATTTTGTTATATACTTACGCAATTCAATTTCGTTGATTTTTTCCTGAATTATTCGAAATACACTGTCAAAAATTGGCAGATTGGCAAAGCACTTCCTTAAAGAACTGGTTTTAAAATTTCCATTCGAAAACTTTGATGTCAATATCGGATCCGATTGGCCAGATTACCTGCACCCAACAGGTAACCAATGCATGCAATGGAATTTTACACTTAAAACATAATGCTTTACTCATGGGCTCTGCAATAACAAAATATCTAAATTGAAATGGAAAACCCGTACAAAAATAAACAGCCTTTTTGTGACCGATGTATCCCTATACCTGATTAGTTGTCATTTGATATTTATTACAACTAATAATTATAGTTTTAGTCGCATTATGCCATAAAAGCTTTTTTACACCTACCTATACAATCAGAAATGTAATGCAAACTTCCAATACAGAATATATTATTCTCCTTTTTTGTCTCTAACCGAGAATTTTCGCGACAACTCTTGATAGATGCTGTGGTTGCAAACTTAAAATCTTCCACATAGTGTCACCCTAGAGCATTCGTTGACAGATGCGAGCTGTGTGATGGATGTGTTCTTATCACGGCTGATAACCTTCCGACGTCTCCCCAACTCCCCGCCCGCCAAGATGCGATGTTTTAGCGAAAGTGCGCCTATAAATATCGTAAAACTACATCTTATGATTTATTTTTCGCTTCATCTATTTTTAATATTCGTGCACCGAATTTGTATCACATTTTTTTATCGCTGAGAAATCTAAAAATATTTTGCAGTATATCAAATTAAAAGTGTTTGTATTTTAAAATACTTAACTGTGATTAAAATGAACGATTATGAAGTGCAATGCAGTAGTGCAGCACAGCTCAATACAAGCACTGTTTAGATATTAGATAAACTGATAATTTTATTTAGTTTAGTCACGTGAGACAAAAGCTAGTATAACAAGCATAATATAGAAATAAGTTAATCAGAGAACCAATTATTAATTTATGATGCATTTTTAATCGTGGTGACAAGAAATTATTAATCTATTAAGAATATATAGATACTAAAACTATTACATTATTATCTCTTAACCATTTTTCAATAAATAATATTGTTGATCTGGTAAACTTGTAGGCCTATTTAACACTTGATGATAAAATACAAAAATATGATAGAAATGCAGACGTATAACTGTGGCAGAAGCAAAATAAAAATAGAAGGATCGCAGTAGACGGCAACTTATCGTTGCTGCCTACTTTTAGGGAAAAAGCATTAATGTATGTATTCTAGTGTAATAGTATCAAAACTAGGTAAGCTAAATATTTAGAAGAAACCAAAAACCTCGTTGAAAGGAATTGTTAGTAACAACAAATATATTTAAGTTTATACATCGCATAATCTGCTGCAAACATTTAGATAACCTAATGAACTCCTGTACATTTCCATTTTTTTCCATATTTATTTAACAGAAGTATAGCTAGAAGAATCATTTCTATACCTATGCTTTACAATTTTGATCGAGATACGTTCGCACTTATTATTGCTTTACTATTTTCCAAGATGTGATCTTTAAGTTTGTTCAATTCTAATTCCTCGTCTTTTTGTGTATATATTTTTTTCTAACGAAAGAATTACTCGTGTGCGTTGACATTTGGAGCTATCCAACTTTCTTTAATAAGTTATATCACTTCGTTCTTGCTCCAATTCACTAAAGTATTCAATATCAATGAACAATTCAATACTGGAAAAGGGACTTTCGAATGACCTCGCTCTGACCTTATCACAAGCCCATAATTATACAAAAAAGCGCGGTTGGATAAAGTGAGTGGATATTTTTTTGTTTTCCTTCTTAATTAGCACCCTTAAACTACAAAAAAATAATCTAGACCTAACACTGGAATTACGAAAACGTTATTCATACACGTCTCTTTTCATTGACACAGCCAAATTAATGAAAACGAAACTAACAGCTCTTTATCTTTCATTTTAGTAAATAAATTCAACAATCAACCTGTAATCGAATTCTAAAACAAAACCAGTATTTTGCAATTAGTAAACCAAGAATATTTTAATAACATTAATTGCGTAGCGATGATAAAAGTTAAAACATGCTATATATGCAGAAATAAGGAACAGTACAGCCGTAGTTGTATTAAATAATCGGTTTGAACGCACGTCGAAATTAGTAGACACTTAGCATGAACAAAGTGAATTTATTCGCGGAACACGTTTTGTCGGTAGTATTTGCGAGTTTGCAAGCGACGACAGTATCTTTGTGTCCCCTTTTCATTAGTGAACTTGTCGCGTGTTATCGCACGCCGTGGCTAATGGCTACATATCAAATATTGACTGTTTTGCTATCGTATTACGTCATCCATCCAGTAGTTCACCACTCGAGTATTGGTGCCTGTCGATTTGAATAATCATAAGTGCCAATACTAAAAGGCCGGGGTCTTTGATGTTTGTTGCCGTAAGAATAGTTCATCTCGGCTGTACAGATAACACTTTTATGCATGCTAGACGGCAAATGTTGAACTCTGTTCATTGATAGATTACTAATGCTATGCCGATTTGTTTGTTTAGTTTCAAGAGCAATGGACTCGTATTAATAGTTTTCCGCGCGTTTACAATATCTATCGTTTAAAAATATATTTGTAAAGTTAATCTTATGTCTAAGCATAATAACATCGTTTACATATTTATCCGTCAAAATACAATAAAGGAGGTAAATTGCCTGCTTATTTTTACAAACCGGTATTCCGTTCAAGTTGTCGAATTAGCAAGAGACTCAAGTTTCAAATACATAAATTGATTAGTTTTTTTTTATTATTTTCAACTTCAAGGCTACTTTTTTGTTTCATTTTTATTAACGTTAGATTTAATAAAAAACATGTTAGCCGAGTTTCAAACTCTAGTTTTGATGCACCGTTGTCTGGGTGTAGTAAAATATTCATGCTTAATCGAGTGCCCCCGACCAATCCAATCCTTTGTCGCGGATCGTAAACACCGGATTGGTTGGTATCTTTCTTTATTGTGGCTATAAGTTCTAATTCATTATTGGCATCAAATTAAATTAATTCTATTTAAATAGTATTCATATTATCACCTAACTCTACTAGTTTTTCATTGTCGTTTCTATTATTATTTTTTATCATATCATTTTTAGTATAGATAACAAGTAAAATGGCTTTTTTGCATCTTTTTCTTCCTATATCATTATTATTTGAATTAATTATTAAAATTTCATCAAAACCAGATAAGAACAAAAAACAAGATATCTATGGAAAAATTGTATCAAGGAAGAGAAGGTCGAGGTCACTATAGACTCTATATTATTTTTTATTATACTTATTAATGCATTTATTTAGATGCACTTAATAATCTAATGATGTTTCTATGACATCTCAAGATCTTTGACGTCTTAAAACATGTTTTATGACGTCAAACTACCAGTTATTGCCCTTGACCAGCTGATTTTAATTCTTTTTGGCGCATTTATTATTTTGTTTAATACTTACGTATTATCGGAACTAATGCAAATTACATACGTAACTACAACTTGAAATTTCATATTACATATTTAAAGTTAAACTTGATTCTCGATTTTATTCGTAATAGTTCAATGGTCAACCTATTAAATGGTATTAAAACGAACTGTATAGTCGACAGTAGATATTTATTAATTCTAATTTCTTTAGCTTTATTCTATCTATAACATATAGCATTAAGAAACAGTCCAGCCACTAAACATGATAATTGATCACTGATCAGTCAAATCAAACTTTCGATTTTAGAAACTACTGGTACAGATACTATCTGAATACGCAACCAGCAAATTAATTTTAATGCTAACAAGATTCTTGACGACACGACCACAAAATTCTATTCAATAAGGAAGACTCAAACCAGTTTAGATTTAAGAAAAATTCCACTATGTGAACCTTGAGAACTATTTAATTATACAATATATATCGACACAACTAATGTCATTATAGCGAATGATGTATTTAAGTGATAAATTCTCCTAAGGTCATACAAATATTGATATGAAGTGATAAGACGACCCTGCATTGTCTCACAGGTGGCATCAGGTCTTCCGCTGTTTTCAAAGTTGTTTGCCTAGCATCTAGTAGCATCCTTGATGAATCGGAAGACTATGTCAACTTAATTACATATAGTTGCCAATTTATCTAGACAATTTATGATTTGTCACGTGTTAGAAGTTAGAACATTTATATTGAGTAAGGTTGTAAAATATAGTAATGTTTTTTTTGTTATAACAAATGTAGTAGTTTTCCTAAGGCACTGTAAAGATTAGGATATCCATGATTGAAGGAAAGCAACTAAATGCGTAGAGTAATATTTTTAAGCTGATTTTGATAGTAGTGTATGATGAAGCTGATAAACATCATAAAGAAACACTAGATACTGATCTATTCACAAATAACAATTCAAATACAACAGAAGAAATTAAAAATGCACTTAAGGAAAGTATAATAGTCTAATTACAAGTACAAAACAAAAATGACAAAGCGTAAAATGATTGTGCTTATGAAGTGTACTCACCACGTACAAGAGATAAGTAAACAAGTTTAGTTTTCAAACCTAATATACTCGTAGCTCTCAAAACTAATCTTCAAAGTAAAGAGGAACAAGAAAATAATAACTCCAGCATAATAATCATACAAACAAAACATAATGTTTGTATTATTGTTTCTTTGATATGCTGCTAAATTCACTTAGAAGCATGGGTGTTTGTTCCGATATTCAAATTGAGCATAACATTATTGGTTTTTTTGACTTTATTGTTATACTTAGCAACAATATAAATGTCGTCTAAAATGATGCCCAGTGCTTTATTATTAACTAGAGTATGGAAGTCATCAAGTAAATGCTTCACTTCCTTATAATTTTCTTAGTAAACTGATCTATTACTTGTTTTTAATTTATTTTCTTCATCGTCCTTATTCATAATTATGTCAAGAAACTTTTGGGAATTGTAGACTTTGCAAGGTAATCAGCTATCCCTTGTAACCATTTAAAGCAATGACTTTAAACATCATTGGCCGTGATGGTTGACTGGATTATTATATTGATCAAAGAGAAAGGCATATCTAAAGAATTTTAAGACAGTTTGAGCTTTAATAAACAACATTGTTGTTGATCACATGACTCTAAAGGACGTTCAAGTAAGCGAATAGTTTGCAGTTTTATTCAGTTAAAAGTTAAATTAAAACGAAAACAAAAATAAAACTGTAATAAAGACCAAGTTATTACACGTTCATCTTGTACATTAAAAAATCGTGTACATCATTAAAATTGTAGCTGGAAGGTTTCACGGTGGAAACTCAAACCCGCCCAGCCAACACTTACGTGGGCGTCGGGCTCCGAATGAATGAACGCTTCGGCCGTTTTCGGAAATGCTCGACCATCTCCGCCGCTCAAGGTCACAGGCGTAGGGAGGCCGACCCATTTCCACGGGGATCGATGGGAGCGACAATCACCACCCCAAAAATTTGGGTGTTTAGGGCTTTCGGCGTTTTCAATGTCAAGTGATTCATGTCGACTAAGCTTATGAATTTTACGTGTACATATTACTGTATGCCGTGACTTTTAACTGTTAGGGTCCGATGACTCGCTCGTGTTTTCATTTGCACCGAACTTTGCTTTTGTTTTTCCGAACTGCGTCCTTCGAGACGGATTTTTCGTGGATTGGTCATGTTAGAAAATTGGTCTACGAAGACCTAAGTCATGAAATTTGTATTTTTTTTTAATTTTCTACATACTTTTGTTTTACCCCTCTAGATTATTTTAGACGGATACTAAGTGACTATATTTTCTTCATTTTATGTGTTCTTGCTTTATTGTCTTCCGAGACCCTGTCTCTATTAAAATTACATTTTGACCAAAGTTTTGACTTAATAAAATAGAAATTTTAAAGCAATACACTTTTATTTGGTACTTCATTTACAATATTTTAATGTTGATTTTATGGCTCAATAACTGAAACAAATTACAGCTGAACATTGTGTAATTCAGAGTCTCTTGTTATTGCTTACTTGTTAATAAATACTTCGGTATTCATAACGAACACGTGATTATTGAAATATTTTTGTATTTTATATTTTATAGCATTTTATGAATTTTTTTATAGTAAATAGCGTGTTCTTACCAAAAATCCACAATGTATTAATCTTTCTTTTATAATATTGAAAATTACGTATTACACAAAGAAATAGTCGACCACGTCAACCACACAAGGTAAATGCAAAAGGAAATTGGTGATAGTTTTTCTGAGTATCCATAACAAAATAAGGTAACATAACAATAAAGACTTTTTACCTATAACAACATAACAAACATCAGTACGTTCACCAACCCTTTCATCACATAACCAGCCCTTAACTCACACACACACAGACACAAAACTGCTATAAATCTGAATCACACATGACATGGAAATTGTTTTTCAATTCAACGTGGAAAACTGTTGTGCCTACTCCCACGGGGGTGCGTTTAAGTAAATTACACAATAACACACGTTCGGTTATTTAAACGTCTCCCTGAATAGATATCAGGTAATTATCTTGATTTCTACGTTCTAGACTATTCTTCATTATTCACTTTTTGATTAGTTATAGCGGGTATGTTTGTTGAGTTTATCCTTACTTATATTATTAATCGGAAAGTGAGTTTGTTTGTTCCGACTTCACGTCGTAACTACTAAACCGATTGCATTGAATTTTTGCAGACGTAAAGTTAGTAGTCTGGATTAAATAATAGGGTACTTTTTATCCCGAAAAAATTTTATGTTCCCGAGGGAAAACAAAAGTATTGGTATAGATGGCGCTGTATGTATTGGTATATGTCACATAGGCTACTTTTTATCCTTTTGTGACGCGAGCGAAACCGCGGGTAAAAGCTAGTATAAAGATAAATGAGGGACATTATGTTTGGTAGATACCGGACAATAGTCCCTATTTGACAAATCTGAACCCTTATAAAGAGTATTTTTCAAACGTAGGCGACTAACAGTACGATTTAATAAACTTGGAGATAATGGTAAACCGATCTTATTAAGATGAGAATCACTCTAACGCTTAATCCTTTAAAATTTAAGTAGATAGTAATTAAACTAGTTCTATGACTATATTTACTTAAAATTAGCAGTTAGTCACGTAAATATACTGATAAATGCTCTACTAGTTTCGAGACACAGCCGAGCAGCGGATGGGCTGCGCGACATGAAGAAGAGTCCTTCTGTAACTCGAAACTAGTAGACCTTTTCTATAGTCTATTTACGTGAGCAAAATAGTTCTCTTACTGCCGTACTCAGGTTCAATGATTACTGTTTTTGAGGTGGGGAAATCAACCAATGACTTATCCCGCCCGAGTGAGGCGAAAGAGAGTGTCAGACTCTTACTGACTATAAGCCAACCCGTTCCTACTCCTGCACATCGATACTTGAGGTATTCTTTCGTAACGATTTTGTTTTGAAAAGACTACAGATTGTGTTAACTAATTATTAAATGACATTCGCAAAAAAATAGTAGCCAGCAATAGGTACTACTATCCAATTATTAATCAACACTATAAGAACGTGGAAACACGATATGAAAACAAAAATATTATCATTATTATTATTATATATCTATTATCTTTACACTGCGTACAATAATCTTGACTTATCAATTGTTCAATAACTAATTATCATAATTTATCAAACGATTACTTGCTATCAGACTTAAGGGATACTTAATTGATATTTTCTGCGTAAATCATATTTTATTTACGTATGTGTGTGTGTGTGTGTATGTGTGATGATTGTATATTTGCCATAAAATGATTATAGTAAATTTATAATATGCCTACAATTTTCGAAATTAGCTAGTTACTTAAGCGAGGAACCTATCATATTGAAATTAAAAGTGAAAAATTAATTTACTTACTTACTTAGCTAAGAAAATCCAGTATAAACTGACCGTCAAAAGAGCAGAAAGATTATATTAAGCAAGATTATGATATACTGGATATTCATAGTCGTATGTTCAATTGTTTATTGCACTACAAATTATGCTAAAATCAAACAAAACAGTTTGTAAAACGAGAGATATAATCTCATAGGACGATCTCTGTGTAGTTAAGGATGACATAAAACAGCTATTCGCAGTTATGCCCCTATGAAACCTGATATCCTTAGTGCTTACCTTGAAAAACATTAGGTCTTGAGTACATTACTGCTTGTAGTATTAGAAAGTAAAATATTACATGACTGCATAGTAAAGTATATGGTTTATGCGTTTAACGTTTCTGAAAAATAAGAATTAATTGTTGTCGTGAAATATTTTCGATGTACCTAACCTTTTTTGAGATAACATACAAAAGATACTAAAAACACACCCTGTTTGTTGTTTTATTGTTATGAACTGAAAAACAGTTTTATCTCGTATTAATACTTATTTGTAACTTTCATTAATTTATGTTGCATTGCCTGACTTATTCATTATGTGAATACTTATAATTTTTTGTTAGTATAAAAAAATACATTGTAAACTAAAATTTTTTTATCTATTATTATTTATTTATTTTTATTTTCAGCCATGATCGTCCCACTGCAGGGCAAAGCCCTCCCTACCCTCCTTCCACTACTCTCTATGTAAAGCTTTTTGCGGCCAATCCTTATCATAGATGTCTAATTCGTCCCGCCATCTCCTTTTGGGCCTGCCGCGACATATAAATATAATAAATATCTATGATTAATAAATTTAAAAAAAATACATTGATATTTAGAACTAACTTCACACTGAACTTCAAGCCATTCGTTATGTCAACGCAATCATATCACAATACAGAAAAGATGTCGCAAAGAGCAAATAATTGTATCAATAACTTGTCACCTTTATCTCACAGTTGACCGATTGTCGTGATAACAGAAAACTTCCTAGTTCATACTACCTGCGCCTGCGCTTACGAAATCATTCCGTGCATTGTCTATTCACTTCCTATGTCTTGGCATTGAACGATCCACTATTTGGAATATTGAATGCAATTTTGTTTACATTTGTTTGACATTTTTTTATTAATTGATTTAGTAGCTTCGTTTTTTATTCTTTCTCATGATATTTTTTATAAATGTCAATCAAGGTTTTAAAAAAGTATTATTTAATAATACTGGTGAAATGTGAATTATGAATACCATCTTTTTCGTGGTCTTGTAAACCTTTGTAGAAAGAATTCTTAATTGTTAAATACCTTTAAATATTGTACTAAATCTTGCCAATGGGTTTCTTGACAAGTAAACAATGCTTGGTCTATGACACTATACAGCTCACTATATCTTTTGATTATACTTTATATAAAAATTCAAACCGCGCGATGTATAACAAAAAACACGGTCTCATGCGAATTTATGAATAATTAAATATTTTGGCTTCCACATTCAGCCAAGGCCACATAGTATGGTAATAAAATACAATTGTACAATGTATTATGTACCAAGGCAATGTATCTAAAAATTTGCACTTATTGTCTTTAACTACAAGGTACATATTTGATCATACATTCCTTTAGAAGATTCTCTTTGGTGCTCAATGTAAGTTTGCACATCATCAGCCTATAAGCCCTTTTTTCCAATGAAAAAAATAAGCATTAATTTATAATCATTTCTGCTACACAATTCAACTAGTTTTTAATGGCTATTTACTTGCATGTCTTTTGGTATTGTGGGTGTCAGGTTATTATCCGTTGATTTTTTGCCTGGGATAGGTCCTCTCATCAACAGCCTGTTCTCGTCCACTACTGTACATGCCCTATCCAAGGTATATAGGCACATGGGTGACATAGATCCCATATAAAGTTATTAAATCTGGTGGATATCAATTTTATCTGACTGAACGTACTTGTAACAAGTACTAGCACTACCAAACAATTGTCTTAGCGTGGGTGGTTCTATGCTCTATGCAACGTGAATATTAAGCGATAACGACCACTTAATCCTCCACCACAACAAAAGGTCGTAAGTACTCATGATGCATTGGCGCCAACTAGTAGAGATTAATATAATTTTTCTTAATTAAAACGGTCTTGGAACTGTACTTCACCAATTGGCCAACCAATTTTGGATTCTGGAGCGTCTAAATATAACATTTTCAGATGTCACAAGACTGAGAAATTTGGATGTAACTAGTTGTATTATATTGTTTGCAATTTGGGTCAGAAGTTGTTTAGTATAAAAATTGACGGTTGAGTTCCCGGGGTTAGCGCGTTCGTGGAATTTGAGTCATTGTTGTGTCAATTTGACCTTTGGACTTTCTTTTTGTACTTACCAAGCAAAGACAGATTTTTAAGACTAAATAAACTTATTGATATGACCCCTAATATCATCAAGACTACTCAGTAATTTATCCAAATGAAACCTAGTCATAACAATTGTTAATATTCTATGAAAATTATCTTCATATTCTTCAAGTTACCGTTTCATGCTCAATTGTCCAGTTCCTCTCTGAATAGGGATTGCACGTGCACGAGACACACACATGTCTAGTACATACTCGATGTGTATCTATCTAGTAACACAGTTACTGATTCTAATCTGATTGTACTGATTTTGTCTTTGAACTCTGAATATTGTTTTTTTCTTTCATTTTTGTAAGGAGACATATAGTTTCTTCAGTAAAAAGTTTCTATTTTGTCCATTCCTCAGCATTACATGCAGACTCTTATTAAGCATTAAGAGTACATTAAGCATTATGGAACATGCTTTTTTCAATTCAACCTGAAATTTCCTCTATATCGCATTTACTTATCCTATCGATATTATGAATGTAA
The DNA here is from genome assembly GCA_902850265.1 of Spodoptera littoralis. NCBI lineage: Eukaryota > Metazoa > Arthropoda > Insecta > Lepidoptera > Noctuidae > Spodoptera > Spodoptera littoralis. The sequence goes on from LR824533.2 coordinate 4,566,077, forward strand.
AAGTTAATTTGTTTTTTATTTCTTTAAGTACATTTTATCTAGTCAACCAATCTTCTGGTATAAAATAGCTACATATAGTTAGAAGTACAGATAATCCTTTACCTGTACTTCTTTACACCGCGAACAAAGCCACGTGCTAGTAGGTGTATTAAATATCGATAGTTTGTAAAATTGTTTTGACTGTACCTACATGGAGTTGAGTTGGATTCCCCATCGAGACAGAACTGTGAGAATGAATCATTGGGATCACTTTCCTTATTGAAGAAATATACATAACTAAGTACAAATATGTATAAGCATTTATTAACAAAAGTATTTTCCTTTTGCCGTTTGGGGACGACGAGTAAAACACTACCCTAACTCCCATCAGAAGAGAATGATCTTCTCGAAAAATAAATAAGGTTTAAAGTCCAGCAGACTGTCACCGGCTGTCAATGTTGATGGGTAGTTTTCCTATCACGTGAATATCATAATTTTCATTGACACCACATATATCAGAGTATTTCGTCCTTTAAATTCCTCGTTTAATTCATGTGGGTAGCTATCATGTACGATAATGTTCTCAGTAAATACCTGATAATCATACTTAATTACAAACCACGTTTTTACATTAACGTTTGCATATACTTATTTTCTTTTGACATTTCAAATATGTCTGTTCAGAAATAGATGCGGTTAAGTTCCATGAGATTTATTATGAAGATTAATTAAATTATTTAAATGATACAATAATATAGTAAATATTTTAGATTTTAAAACTTTGAGTGCCTCGTTGGCTGAGTGGTCGCAAGTGCGGCAAGGAGTCTCGGGATCGATTCCCAGGTCGGACTAAGTATTACTGGGTTTTAAAAAAGAATCAGTAGTAGCACGGTGTCTACAATTGTGCCCGATATATGGCAATAAGCTCACCCCCTATTACATGGGACTCATAACATAAATAGTGGAAAGTGGGTGTTACTTTGTACAGTGGCAATAAGCCGTAATGTGCGCCTCTGCCGGTAGGTATATAAAAGGCGTGTTGTTATGATACGTTATTCTTAACCCTAGGCTACACCTGATAGTTTTATCTGCAAAACTGCGAAAATAATAATTATTTTATTTAATTTTTGAAGTTCTACGTAACACACTTGTAGTTGTAAAGCTAACACATAGTGTAATTAATTTATTGACGAGATCTCATTACGAAGGGACACATCCGAAACAAATTAGATAAATTAGTTTCCAGTATGAAACTAAGTTAGCAAACTAAGCCCTTACTAACCTCAAAACTCTTTAGCAAGTCCCTAAATAAAGTGCTCAACCCAAAACCCACACAGAACCAACTAAACGCAATTAACAAAATGTAAAAACTTCTCAATACAATAATGACAATCATAACAAAATCAATTTTAATCCAACGTCCTTAAGATACCTTTTTATACAACATTTTGCGTGTGTTTACAATTGTATACGAAAAGTGACGTATAATGACCTTCAAGTTTTTCAACAAGACTGTACTTTTCAAGTTGGTCAGAGCAGTCGATTTGCGGAAACATAATAAGTTTTTTTGTGAGTTTATGTCGTAACTTCACGGTCAATGTCGACAAGTCGGCCTTGCGACTCACTCGAGCACGTCTCAGGCTCGATATCGTCCGAATAGTGGTGGACATCTAGTTACGTAAGCCAACTATTAATTTGCTAATGTACCCTCGTGTAGTGAATTTAAATCGAGTGCTAATCGAATCGAATCGTGTTAGTTGGCGTCGTTCATTGGTCGCAAGTTTGATTAGCAAAACTTAAATCGATCCATGTATACTAATGTATGTTTATTTTGATAATTTTTATTCGAATGTTTAATTCAATGATATCTTTATTCTGTGTTTAAAAACGGCCAGTTTGCAAACAAAAACTCTGTTGTCTTAGTGCAAAAACAGTAAGAACTGAGTCGTTAAACTTGAATCAGACAAAAAAGTATGAAGTGCAAACTGTTAAATATTTAAGTGTATAATAAAAGTAAACGTATTATTCTAGTATGTTCCTAAGTGAACTTTCTCCATCACAATGACCTGTCTAATAGTCCACTGATTGGCGATAACCTTAGTTACGACGTTCTATGTCAATCGTGAACAATATAACCAATAAATTGCAGCAAGTCATTGACACTGTTACATTACATGAGTAACATTAGTATTATCAAGTGTAAGCGTCACTCGCCTCTACGGTCGCCGTATTTTTAGCCTAGGCCGCACTAAAAATAGTACAACAGTTATTACTGAATTAATATTTCTAAAAACGGATCGTCTACGCGCGATGATAACGCGGCCGAGACCGATAGTACGAGTGACGTTTCGACGCCATATTGGCTTGTTTGTTTTCGTTTCTTGTTGACGGTTTTTTATGCCAGTTCTTTTTTTTATAAAAATGAGGTTTTACTTTAAATTCGGACGTTTGCCGGTTTGTAAAGTATTTATTCGCGTGTTTATGTCGATGTTTCTCTTATAATGTTGCTATTATATTTAAGTTTAGTATGTATCCAAGATTCCTGTGCCGTGAAGCATGAAATTTGATTTTGTATACAATAATAAAATATTTACTTCTAGTACTAAGACACTTTATAAATTTTCCATTTAGTTTTTAAACACGCAACAGTCAACTCTTATGTATTGTCTTGTACCTTTCTATTATTTAATTGCTCAGTGAAAGGCGTATTGTCTACCATAACTTCTGTTATTCTAAATATTTTACGGTTATTATAAGAATCTACACGCGGATATTTATAGAAATACCTACTTAAACTTTCGGTTACACAACAAGATATTTTTAACACACGAAAAATAACTACACCGACTCACTATCTGTTACATATTTAAGCACGTTACGAAAACAAATATTATGATGTTCTTAATTTGAATTCAAACTTTTTATTTTTACAATCAGCCAGCAACACATTACAGAAAAGAGTCCAGGGAAATAGGTTAAAATACTTAAAGCGAAGATCGACCGAATTTTAATTTGAAAGATAAATTGAAATTCTTTGTATAAAGTAGCAAAGTATTTATTGGCAGCTCCGAATTATATGTAAACATGACCCGTCTGGTTGTCGAGGACCATGACTTGTTGCAGAGTATCTGATAAGACCATATTGTTGTTCAAATATGAATGATAAATATTAAATTACTCATTGTAATTATGTTTTGAGATGGACTGTATCGCTGTGGCAATATTAATAATTATTTTTTTATTTGTTAATATAAAAAATAATGTCAAAACATTAGCTTCTAAATTAATGATAGGCTTATAGAATGATAGGACATCTATAAAGTTAAAATCAACAAGGCAACTATCACAAAATATATCGAAATATAAAATCCCACACAATACCAGTAAATGCTAAAATATTAACCGGTTAGTGTGAACGCTGCCATGACAGATTATCCGAAATTGCCTTTTGACACGCCAGCCTGACGAGTACCTGAACGAAAAGGTATTGAATGTCTAGACTTTCTTGATAATATTAATATCTTAAAAAATAAATACACCCTCATACACGGCACAGATTTCATACTCAACTAAATTGTGCAAATAAAAATACAGTGTCAGATTTTATTGTAATAAAAAGTGTTCCATCAACACGTGTTTTTGCTTGGGAGAGCCATGCTTCGGCCAGACTGGGCCGGCTCGACCGCAGTGATACCACGGCCTCACAGGAAACCGACGTGAAGCAACGCTTGCGTTGTGTTTCGTCGTGTGAGTGAGGTTACCGGAGGCCCAATTACCCTCCCCTTCCCCAATCTCCCCAATTCCTGAATCCCCAACGATTCTTAAACTCCTAAGCCCCAAAAGGCCGGTAACGCACTTGTAACGCGTCTGGTGTTCCAGGTGTCCATGGGCGATGCCGATTGCTTACCATTAGGTGATCCATCTGCTCGATTACCGGCTTATGACATAAAAAACAACAATAATAAAGTGTTCCGTCAAAAATGTCATCACGGAATATAAATGAAAATGGAATTCGTCTTTTTTACTTTTAAACATTAATCACAAATGTAATAAAAGTTAGAGGCACGAGTTTTGTTAGAACTTTTCTAATCTCTACCCACCTAGTTTTGTCTACCTGCGTCAATCTAGCTTTCAACCTAACCTATTTACTAGGTCGCCAGTTTAGGAAACGTGCCTTAAACACGCATAGCTTCTCCTGTCACTTGGGTCATAGACATAGTAACTCTCTTACTATAATATCACAAATGGTAAAGTTTGTGTGTTTATTCGTTACTTAATCACCTCAAAATGGCTGAAGGGATTGGGATAAAATTTGGAAGAGTGAGAGAGTATGGTCTGGAGAACACATAGGCTACTTTTTATCTCACTAAAACGCATCCAAAGCCGTTATTTATGAATACTATGAATACTACCTTACTACAGCATCAATATAACGTATAAACAATAATAATATCTAGTATATGCTTTTATTTGCATCACACAATTGCATTATAGGATAATATTAACAAAAATAGTGTAGGTACATAAATAAATAAATTGAAAGAAAATTTAATAACTTGTTACATCTAATCTGACAGAAAATTTCCACTACGTACGAGTCTTATTAACAAATTGAAAATGCATATTTAAAATGAAAAAAGATATCCGGTTATCAATAAATTTGAAAAAGTAGTTTCAAAAATATATACACTTAATATTTTTTATGGTAAAGGTTATTTGTGACGTTAGTTATTATAATGAATATGTATTCGATACTTTTTAATAACGCAGGATTGTCGTATGCGTACAAAATGAAATTCAAATCGAACAATTATTTTAAAATGTGGATTGGTTGTGACGTGTTGTAGTTACATAAATTTTAATTTAACAAGACGGGTTACATTTTTAATGATTGATTTATTTTGTTTCAGGTATGTTTAATAAGACATGGTCGCCTCGGTCTTTATATCAAATCGTGTTGTGACCTCCGCTAGGCGCTTGGTATTGGACGATATTCGACAGTACGATTTTGGCAGCATTACGTCACATCACCTACGTGAGTACGCTTGGAACAATGCCCTCTGTTCAACATACGACTGTAAACCATTTTATATCGATCAAAATAGAGCATCAATTACAATAAGAAATCAATACAATTCAAGAGTAATTATAACCTGCAAATCTATTTTCAAAATAAGTTATTTCGGCTATACTTTTAATATCTGGTTAGGACTAATATATATATATACCTCTAGTGTCAAATTATAATCTAACGATATTGATAATTATAAAAAGATAGGCCAAATAAATAAGTACACGTCCCCTGTCTTAGGCTTCAACTGATACCACTTATCATAAACCTTTCGCATAATCTCTATCGTAAACAAATCATTTAAAGTTTATCAGCGCGGAAAAGATTAAGATTGATCGGTTAAAGAAAAGATAGAGCTGGATAGAACAAAGTTATGTCATGGAAACTAAATGACAATAATGTTTCGTACTTCGAAGGTTCTTTTGCAAGTTCCGTACTTTCGTTTGCTTTGCTTTTAAAAATATCGGATATGAATAGGAAAGTTGGTAGAGGACGTTCTAGATTGATTTGCAATATATTAAAGAAGAGCAAAATTAAAAGTACCCTATACCAACGAGCATGCATGAAAAACCGATGACTGTTGATGAAGCGAAAGAGGTACCTATGTAAGAATCGTAGCAATTGGCGTTCCAATTGACGTGTAATAGAAGTATAGTCTCCATTTTTATGTATAGTAAAATATGGTGTAATTATTACAGAAGTGATTGTATTGTATACTATAAGTTACCTACCTTTGCCCACCCCCTCGGGGAATGAATGATTAAATTCGCACGTAATTCATTGATTAAATCAAAATGTAGGTACCTACATACAATTTTTGATAATATGGTAACACACATACCTAACTAATTTGTTGCTAATTCTACTGATTAATCATATTTTTTATGCCTAAAGCCGCAATCGGCGTCGCCCTGGAACACCTGAGGCGGTACAAGTGTGTTACCGACCTTTTAGGGGTTAGGAGTTTGAGGATCGTTGGGGATTCAGGGATTGGGGAGTTTGGGGATTTACATAAAAAATGTAGTACGTTACATTTTTCACATTATTTTAACAGTAATAGTCACATCATGGTAGAGTTGCCTTATAACTTAAATATATTGTGAAGGTTTTTGTTTATTTCTTACCATAAATTCCGAGTGATGTTAAAATGTCAGTGAAGCTCCAACGAATGACATCATTGATGACTGATTTCGACTTTAAAGACAAAGCTTTACTTAGAATTACGACATTGATCGAGTCAATACAGCTTTAGTATCAAATTAGTTCTAAAATCCATTTATCCTTGACATCTGAAAACAATTTTCTTTTCATTAAAATTATAATTTTTTAAAGTAAATTATTCTAATGAATTAGATTCCAAAAAGCATTATGCATATGCTTTTGATAATGCATAAATAAAGAATAAATTTTAAAAGCCATTAATTTAAAAAATCTTTCGAATTAATCCCTGCCATTAGGTACGCATATGGCCATTACTTTTATTAACTATTCATAGCTTATAGGCTTTAATAGTCGCAACAACCCTAGTATGATGATTAAATCTAATGTAGATAGAGTACCCTCAGCCGGTCAGTACAGGGAACAGGTCTCATCTTAGTGGAACGGCCGGATTTTTCTGTAGACACCTGTACAATTAGGGTTGCCAACACATCCGTTATATTTTACACACATAAAAACTAACTGTAAATTAAATAAAAATAGAAGAATATTTAAAAATAAATATTTACATACCAAATTGTTTTTATAGCTCTTAGTATAATCTAGAACAAACGTTAAAAAATCTTTTCCTTTGTATATCCCACTTAGTTATTCTTGTTTCCAACCAGATCAAAATCTTTAGCTCATTTGCAAACATCAAAAACTTAATGAATTTACATTATATTAAAACAAGTTTTTTATCTCATATAAATTACAAAATTTTCAAGGTTCACATTTAGCTTCACATTAATTATAATTGAGTAAGTAATAAAATTTTGGTTTTCGCTTTTTTTTCTAACCACTAGGTTTCCTTGGCTATTAGCATCTAACATTCACTATTAAAAATTCGTATAATACATTTAAAGGTGACCACAAAATGATCAACTATAATTTTCTGTTTTATTTCAAAGAAAAAGTGCATCTGCAAATTATTATGGAGGCTACGTTTTTAACATACGCGGTAGCCAGCCCTAGACCGCAGAAGACTAGGGCACCAATCAGGCGAGCCGCGAAGAGTGCGATCTGCGCGGGCGCATCGCTTTGCAGACACTCAGACAGTAATTTAGTGTCGTTGCTACTTGCTACGTAGCATCAACCGGTCTACCAGCAATTAAATGACACAGTAAAAGTATTAAAAATAATATATTTTAACGCACTTTTTACACCGCGTCGTTAAAAGTCTATTAGTTATCAAATAATATTAATAATGGCTGTTTTTTCTTAGTTTTGTTTGGGTATTAGGCCAGAGATTTAATCGAATTAAATTAATTGCAGATAGTTATTAGTTGTAAGAAAACTTTTTTTCTCGTGAAGGAATTAAAAAATATTATTAGTATTGAGAAGAAAGTATTTAATAAACATTCATTTTAAATTTAAAAGAATACAGCTCCAAAAAATCAGAATGTATTTTTCATCTGTCGTCATCTCATTCAAGTATTTGAATGATGTCAATAAATTCATTTCACATTTTATTTTTTTTTCATAAAACATAACGCCTTAGCAAAAAGTTTCGATTCTTTCGAGAACTGATATGCGAAAATGAGCCCAGTTTTGTGTAGGTACAAAAGTTGAATATCGTTTGCTTTGTCAAGGTCACCAACTTCCCAGTAAACAAACCAATTAAAGTTTTTTCTTTCGACAAAAATCGAAATTGATTAGGGTTCTTAGTTCTTTGATACCATCTTTACATTATTATAGGTACGTTTTGTCTGAATATTTTACGTGTATGTGAAAAACAAGTGAACATTAATTGTGATTACTTTTAATGTTCAAATACTCACTTAAACAACTAAAATTTAAAACAAAACTCTTTGACATTTTTATTTAATTGCCGTAAATTAACCGTTTGTCGTTTTCAATATAACAGTTATATATAAGACAAGTTTAATCAAGACTACAGCGATGTAAAAATCATTTCTATGTAGATACCTACTTTATATTTTTTTATAGGTTATACTCTTATTCATTGTGATTTAAAACCTAATTCCTATAACCTGTCTAGTGCTAGAAGCCTACTGACAGGTGCAACGCCGTTTATGGGCCTTCCCACTTTTTTCAGCGGTCTACAGAATTTATGTAAAATGCACTTTATCCCTTCGACTTAAAGGGCATCAGAGTTTGAATAAAAAAATTGCAGAGCCGTTGCGCTTACGACGTTCCCATGCGATCTTCACGTACAATATTTTTTTTTTCTTATCAGAAACGGGTCTACAATGAGAAGATTCTGGTTTTGCAAGGCAACTTGCAATGTCGATACTCGATATTATCGACTGGATAGGTATTTCGATTTTGTTTTAAATGCACTACACCTAATTTTTAAGGTTTTTTTATGTAATATGCAATACAACTATACAAGTTTAATATTTGAATTTTATACAGGAACAAGGAACATAATGCAGCAATATCAAGACATTCTTTTAAGTGCAGCGACCGATAACAGTCTTTGTATTTCTTAAATAAATAATCTAAAATTGGTATGTGTTTGGTATTGATTGAACTATTACAATAATATAGACCAGAGACATATAGACTGACAAGAACATTTTTTAATTAAAAAATGTTGTATGGTTTTGCAGTTACAGGCCCTGTATAAAAAATGTAAATGCCCTCCGTGACTAGGACAGCTTCTTGTGACCTTGACGGCGGCCATTACTTTTTTTTCGCGCGTTCAATGTTGCCAACACGACGCCGCGCGTTGCGTTCGTTATTTCGTTTTTATTTTTCTTACAAGGAAACTTGTTATGCAACTTCTTTTTATTTCAACTAAGTATTACGCCAATTAATGGCGTTAATTTATTTTAATTATATAACAATAATTTTAGTTTGATTAATATAATTAAGTACTTACGTAAACCACACATAGTCTGTCACTGCAATCTAATGTAATCTTTCTTCGGCCATAAGTTAATGATAAGCGTTTTAAACTAGAATCACTCTAGATAATAATATTATCAACTTATCATAATACATCATCCAACAAAATGTGAGATAAAATATTGTGATTTGGAGGTACTAGTTCAAAACTCCAATTTTGTCTCTCGTGGATACAGTGCTAATGACTGTTCTCATATCATCTCATTGAACCATTCCGACGATAAAATACCCATTAGATAATTATTTACATTTATTTACAACGTCACAAGCTCGTCTCGTAATATGTGGTTACTATTTTTAAACTGACCACCGTTACAAGCCGCTTTGATTTGTTTATATTATAAAAATAGTGTCGGGTGATTCATCGGATTTCTAAATTTAACTTCTAAAGCATCGACAATAGTTCATTCATTAATTTTTAATACACGTTCACTATGGATTTGGCAGACAGTTACTTGCTTTCAGTTTTTTAGCCAACGAACAGAGTAAAAGTAGGGTTTGTTAGAAAAAAAAATTCTCATTCATCCAGATGTTTCTGCGACTTATCAGGCCACATTCGAATACCTGTGTCCCATATCATTGTTAGATAAAAGTAAATTACATTGACAGTGCAATTATCTTATCGGGTTATTTTGCCAAATAACGCGTGGAAGTAAATAAATATCGATATGGTTTGTGATAGGCATTTAGCAAGGAGCATGTGATGTCGTTATCTATTACGGCTGACGGGTCTGGGTAATCCGCTTCCTCGTACAGATAGCACGTTTGCCGGATTTGCCGACGAATTTCGCTAATCGAGCGTTAAGATTAGTCTTACGGAAATATTAGTTTATTAGAAACTTGGATTTACTTTGGACTAAAATGTTTATGTTTACCTTACCTGAACAAGCTGAGAGTGTAATAGCAGCGACTTGGAAAAGAAAAGAAAAATAATGATCGTATGTAATATGTGTTGTATGTCCTTCACAGGTCTTAGTAAACAAATACCATTTTGTACATAATATTACGTTTGAAGGCGTCCAAATAATGATCATTGAAGTCCTCAATCAGTTGCGTAGTTTGCATCGACACGTGACGTCATCCGATCCATAATCACAGTACTTTTTACACACACACCAACAATTTGGCTACACACACATAGATAATTATCATCCACGCCGATATTATATCGGTTGGGCAAATGTAAAACTCGTTCTAACAACTACCTACGTTACATAACAACATCAACTTGACAAAAACAGATACACAAACGGAATAGGCTGATGACCGAAGATTCAACAAGAATTACAAAGTTAATTCACACAGTTGAAACTTGCTCTCGTCCCAATCTTTCCACTTTCTTCCAACACATCGTTAGCACCATATTCAAGGACAGAGACGATACACACCTACAAGGGCGTAGTCAAGTTCCCCATGATGCGTTACACTACAATTTTCAACTCTACAAACTGTGTTAATAGACGCTAGTTTGGCTTGGAGAGTTTCTTGAGACTCTCGGCCCGCAGATTGAATAAACTGCTTGACACAGATTCGCGTTTTGGGTCAGACGGGTGCGAGAGCGCAGTAAACAAAATGCTATGCCCGTTACGACATCTCACGAACAGAAAGAAGGAATTCGATGGGACTCTGTGTGGGATCATTATCATTTAACGTTATCTTTCTCCTACCTATTTTACTTGAATACGTAACAAAATTATTTGTAGACTATATTATCTATCTCTTTATCAATAACAAATCTGATATTCTGGAGTAATTGATACATTTTCTAAGTAATAAGGTTAAAATTATAGCACTGAATTTAGTATTTGATACTAAAACGACCGAAAGTGAAACTGATACATTTGTCACAAATGTTATAATCACCTGTTAAGTAACGTTACAAGATAATTTCGTAACTGTTTTGACAATGAAGATAAGATAGCAAGCCAGCGCAGGCTACAATTTGCTGGATTTTTCGCAGCTTGTTTGAATTTAGACAGTAATATTTGCAAGTACTAATTATAGGTATAAGGTATATAACCTTTTAATATATGAATGAACGGTTATCAGTAGCATTGCTTGGAAATATTTAAACTTACAATTACATGTCATGGAAACGTCATTGTTTAAAAATGGTTTACATAATTCAAGACTGAAATAAATTTACAAAAACACAATGCTTAGCTAGGGAATCATACGCGGTATCGTATACTACAAAGCAGTCGGAAACATAGCGATAGAGGTGAAGATGACAACACAAATATGATAAACGCTGTCTTGAAGTACAATGACACTGGTCACCCTACGCTCACACTCGGCGACAGCGCCGATACCATCGCTACTGGCGCCATTTTTCCCCACGCATTAGCATCTGAAGAGAACACTACTTAATACAATTTGACATTGTAATCTTCAACAACAAAGGAATGACCTGACATCGCCTTATCAGTAACTTGCACAACCATTTTATCACACACACCTCGAGAACAACAAACACTTTATACTTCACTAGCTAAGCAAGATTCTTAACAGCAAATACAATTTTGTAATGAGAATCTGGATACATCTTAACAATAGCATGGAATAAAATTATTTCTTTCTTTAGTATGATTCTAAATTTCCTTAAAGGATGTTAGTCTGATTAGATGATGGCGAAGTTTACAAGAATGTTAACAATTCCGAGTGAATTGTACTCCACATCTTCATTTAGTTGTCTGTTGTCGAGAATTCCCAAACCGTAAAGCAACAGGTTGATCGGATTCATGAGCTAAACACATCTATTATGTGCATTTAGATTTGATTTTCAATTCAGTTAAACGGATCGGATTCTATTCTGTTTATTTGCTTTCCTTCTTCAAATCGTAGTGTTTTAAATAAACTAAACTTAAAATGAAATAAAAGGAGTAATATAAATCCATGCCGCTTGCCTATAGGAGCATTGGGATAGTAAAAAATCCATAAAACGAATCCACTAGATGTACTCAAGATGATAAGAGAGGTTTAAGTGGGATTAGCAGCTGTAAAAGCTGTTAGTATTCAATTACAGCTAGATTTCCTTCTAAGATACTACGAATCACGAACACAAGTAAAGATAAACGACAGTTAAAATCTTGTAGAAAATGTTCAAGAAAACTTTTTCAACTCTCGTAATTGATTCGGGGAAAGCCGTAAAAATTCACAAAAAACGGTAGCCAGCAAATACAATAAAAGAAAAAAGTTAAAAAGAAGGTTTGTTTAAAATTCAGTTCAACTGATTTTATGTCAGATCAATATTAATAGCACGCAGTACTTGCATATAAAACTACATACGTAGTTTCTTAGTTTATTAGTATTACACTTCTAATAACAACTAATGTCCTGATAGCTGGTTGTAAAAGCACGATCAACAGCAGCGTTTGAAGTATGCATCATTCACGGTGTGTCGCGCGAATCAGTTGCATATTTCATATGTAGTCACACGTCTTCCGTACAATGGCTTACTATTGGCATAAGATTAAGTGCATTGTCGATGTCACCTTCACGTTTAGTAACTGAATGTAACTCGCAATTAAGAGTGTTGAATAGCAAGTCCAGAATTATTTCATCTCCAATGATAAAATTTGGAATTTCTGCAATTTTGTCCGCTAGGTACTTCTGCGTGTTCTTTAATGTCTTCATTGAAATAATCATTATCATTGTGTAGAGTTTTAGGTTTTATTGATTTCTTTGTTGTCTGATTGAATAGTAGATAACTAAAATATGCGCGAAATAGCTTTGATTGAATTTGCATCTCCCAACAGTACTTTGACCTTTTCAGTTTCCTAGAATAGAAAATGGACACCTACGTACGTTTTCTACGAAGTTTATTTTAGTTCAATTATTGTGAATATAAAAACTAGGTAAAAATATTTTTCTAAACATATTTTGTGGCTTTACCTGCTTTATAGAACCGTCCATATCAATTTGTCAGTCACCGGATTGAATTACACTTTGCCAGTTTGCGCGAGTCACAATAATGGCATCAGTTTGGTCGGGATTTAATTCCGAGTTCAGATGTTGTCCAACGAAACTTTCCTCTTAGGCATCTGATAATCCAATAAAGATAACTGTCAGTCTTCCTCTATCCTCTATCACAAGGAAATTTCATAAAAGTTAATACAATATGTCAGTCGTACAATGTAACGAATGGCGACGTTTTACCTTTTAAATATTTATACTGAAGTTAGTACTACAAAATTCGTGTGTTTCGAATCGATAATGTTTGAATAGTACGCCCAATTCACGTAAGTTGATCGTTTCATAGCGTTTGATCGATGGACTTTCACGGTTTTTGATGTAATTTATGCATGCGTCAGACGTGATAATGGTTCAATGAAAGCTATGACTAGGTCGATCTGAGGAAAACTCTAGTTGAAAGGAAATGGATTGTATATTGGATACTATAGCTGACAAATTGACAATACATTATTTGTGGTTAAACACTACTTTCAGCACTGAAGGTTTAAGTATAAACATCGTACCTATTCAGTTATTTGCCACGTTGTTGCCAAAATCATTGGAATCACATTACAGATTTATACAAGTGTAACCGCGATCAAATTACATAACACCGTTAACAAGTAGCTCCAATCCAGCATACATTAACCGATTCACAGATTGTTGATTTCGACCTTGTCTCTTGTCTGCCAGATTCAACAAATGTTTGTGACAAACGTTTGACACAATCACTACGAACCTATAGTAATTACAATCGTACCATCACGGCGGTAAACGCAACAGAATGTAATCTCCAACACCCACACATGTTTGTACACATTACCACTTACAAACATTTGTGGTTTTCTTTATCAATACGCACGAGCAAGTGTGGTTGTGTTAGTGGGGTGACGTCATGCAATTGTCATCGCTGTCACGGCTAACAAACGGCACTCGGTCACCGTTCTTGGTTCTGTTCTGCGTGAATTTTTTAATTTGTTTATTGTAACAAATGTTTGTGATAAATGAGTGTGTTGTTGCTGGATTCCTTTATTATTCACTATCGGACTGTAAAGGTTATAAGAAAGTTGTTTTTGTTTACCAATGTTACTGAAGTTCTGTTTCGAATATTTATTTTTCTGAATGTTGGTGCCTTGTCGATGTTCCAATGTTTTCAACAAAACTAATTCCATTTAGCTTGAACCTGTACAAACACATTTTGCACTTACAAACAAGGACAATAATTTATTATATTACGGATACGACTCAATTCCAGCCTTGTTTGGGTCGTAGGTACCATGTAACTCAGTTGTTTAGCTCCCGCACAATAAAGAGCGCCACTTACAATTCCATTGCTTGTCCGTCACAAGCTTTTAATTCAAATATTGTTTGTGAACCCACAGTGTATACAGTACTTATTGGTACAATCATTTTTCATTGCGGTCGTTAGTAAAAAGTTAATATTCCTAACCGTTTAATTTGCAAGCAGTCCTTAGTAATATGAATCATTGTGTTTGTTTCATTAAAATGGATCAACTGTAATACGTGATGTACGTTGCGCGGTAATTAAAGTGTTTGAATCTGCAGATGAATAATCATAAATTAATATTAAATGTGAATTATTACAGATATTTCGGTAATTTTGCAAAAACATTTTCTAGATGGAAATAAAAAGGAAGAGATGCGTAATATTCGTTTGACATTGAGATTGTTGATACAGTTGCCGTTTTGACAGGTGTTACAAACGATCCACACGGCAGAGCACGTGGCTGACCGATTGGAAGATGAAGGAAAAAAAATAACTTTCTTTTTCACTGAACTTGACATAAAGTCAAACAGTTAACTCGACTAAACAAAGCGATCTGCTGATGTCATAGACACGCGACTTAGCGATTGTTATACATACATACTTATGTATTGAACTTTATTGCTACTGTTTGGGCACATTGTTAAACATAAATGTTAATTCGTGAATCAATTCAAATTATTGTTCCGGGAATGACGAAAATGGATTGTAATTTGGTAGCAACTACGCTAGTGTTAAAATCTTTAGGTCCTTAATTGTGTTTGATGAAGTATTCTACGGAAAGTCTTTGCTCTGAAATTTTCAGTTGGTAGCACTCTGATATAATATTCTACCGCGGCCCTCATTACTGGGAACTTCATCTTGTACTTTTGCGTTCCGCAAAATTCAAGGACAACCCTTGATTCGGGTTCTCTCTCTAGTCACTTTTTCACTGGGAAGTGACACGGTCGTCGGTCGACAGTGAGACCTTGCCCCCCTCCCCCCACCGCGGGCTGCCGCCGTCCGCTGACGTCACCCGCGCCATCTTGCGACAGTGACGCGTTGCTTGGCAACCGAACACACGCGACGCACTTAGACAGGTTGTATCGCGAATTTTATCATGCAAATTGATTTTTTTTATGGTTACTCCAAAGATTCGTTAGCATTTTCCGTACGAAATTGCATATTGTATTATATTTAATGGTTGTCTATTTTACATTTTATATTTCTGTTTTTGTTGAGGTAGAGATCTCAGATAGGTGTACCTGTAGATACGTTTGTATCTTGGTGGTTTTTTTTAATAAATACAACGCATAAAATACTTTGACGTCACCATTTGTTAGTGATTCTATGCCATAACAGGTATAACTTTCAATGGAACTTTTTGTACCATATTGAACATTAATTTGCATTAAACTCTATTATGCAGACCTTTGACACATTGGATGCCTTAATCACTTTCAGCTGTCAAGCGAAATTGATTCAAAACGCCCACTTAATTACTTAATAAGGGCCTTTGTTAATTGCAATTGAATCGCTTGTTAAAAGTAAAAGTTACAAGATCCAGAATCTACAGAAACATTACAAGAACAACTCCAAACTGAACTAGACATAAATCATATCCATAATAGGAAAAATAGCACCAAACTGAATATGAGTGTATTATACAATACCTAAACGGGTTACCAACGTACAGATATCACATGTAACTGTTAACTACAATAATATTATCAAAAATGTAAATAGTGCGAAGTCAAGTTTGTGTGAATTGTGTTGTAACAAATATTTGCGCTCGCGCCGGGAAATAATACTGTTGATATTACGCAGTTTAAATCTCGAACTACATAGTCATTGGTTGTAGTCATCCGAATGTCATTTTAAAGGCAGGTCTATATTATTTTGACATTTAATGAAAACTATTTCGTTGTCTGGGAGTAAATTTCAAGTAGTGTGAATTAAAATATGTACGCATGAAAATTTAACCAAGGATTCTTTGCTGTGCGCTTTGTTTAATTTTCTTTCCACGCCTTCCAAACGAAAATTATCTATTCAGATTCAGTTTGTAATCCTAATAATTTAAATTAAGTCATTCCTTGTCTCCACTTATTACAAATTGCTAACGAAACGCATATAATTATAAACCCTGCAACACCTCTTTAAAATATTCTACCTATACTAAGACAAATAATATTCTAAATTAAAACAAAACCATGCAGTGTGCTTTCATCTTAACCTAAGTGGAATGTACGTTTCTAAGGAAACATGTGGTTCATAGACAGCTTCTTGGTATCTTTATAAAACTACTAACATCTAACATCACAGGAGAAAACTTCAAGAATGTCTCAGATTTCATTGTTTAAAATGGCAAATAACAGTAAATTGTTTGGAAAATTCCAATTTTCCTAACTTTGCTTATGATCATGATCAGAACAATAAGATTGTATTGTTTTTTAAAAGAGTAACGTATGGAGTTTCTTTCTCGTTCTTCTCCATTCGAATCTACATTTTGGAATGAGCACCTAGCTTCAATGACGGACTGACTGACAGAATATTATTTATTGTGTATTTGTTGACGTTTTAAAAGTACCAAATCGTGGTTTGATTGAAATAAATGCTTTGACTTTGACTGTAAGATGAAATAAAGAACTAAACGATGAAATGCGAACTTCTCTCTCACTCTCTCTCTCTTTTTGTTGATGTTTTTTTTTCAAATAACATATTCCAGCGCAAATCTACTTCGAAACCTTTAACTACAGGGAACAGACTCATGTTATATAATGAATAAGAAATACGACTTCAAAGCAAACTAAGTAATGGAATAATGAGAACGATCCACTTTACCGTTTATCTGTAAGAACAAAGCTTAATTGTCAGTTAATAAGATAGGTCATGATGTAATTGGTGCTTCACTTTATAATTATTATAAATTTAATATACTAATACATTGTATTAATTTAATATACTAATGCTTCTCTACTAGAACAAAACCTCCTTCATAAAAGATTTTTATGAACGCATAAAATGCAAGATCATAACAGAATATTTATGTAGTAGTTAGTATTATTATAGACCAAACTAGAAAATAAAAACTTCAAACTCTTAAACAAACAAAGTTGGGTAAAAATATATCGGCAACAGTGGTATAGCACATTTATGTACTATAGCTAAGTTCGTAATAAGAACTCCTTAGAGGCACTGGAATTGCTGTGCATTGGTTCATTTATCAATTTTCCTTACAATAATACAATTTAAGCGTGGGAGAGCCATGATTCGGCACGAATGGGCCGGCTCGACTGGAGCGATACCACGGCCTCACAGAAAACCGACATGAAGCAACACTTGCGTTGTGTTTCGTCGTGTGAGTAAGGTTACCGGAGGCCCAATTACCCTCCCCTTCCCCAATCTCCCCGATCCCTGAATCCCCAACGATCCTCAATCTCCTAATCCCCAAAAGGCCGGTAACGCACTTGTAACGCCTCTGGTGTTCCAGGTGTCCAAGGGCGACGCCGATTGCCATCAGGTGATCCGTCTGCTCGTTTACCGGCTTATGCCATAAAAAAAAACAATACGAAAACTATTATAATTTATGAACGTTATGTATATTAAATTCTGATCTCGATTTCCACCTGCGAAGGTCATTCATACGAGTCAACAATCTTTGTCTGTGGATGTCCAAAATTTGGCAGCAAGACTACTCGATCTGGCAACTCTCCTTACAACGCTAGCCAAATATTATTAGTAAACAATACGCTTTACAATATGTCAATATGGAGATAGTTATTACATATATTTAAGAACTTTATTGAAGAGTTCTTTGTGAATAAGTGCGTGATGAATAATTTAAGTTGTAGAGTTCTTTGTCAAAGAGTTCATAAAGAACTTTAATTTAATTTGTAATGAAATGAATTGGGTATATTAAATTTATTAATAACTTTTCTTTCTAAACTTGTTTCCTAGTTAAAGGAATTTCCTGAAGTTAATTTTACATGCATGAGGTCACGTCTTTATCCCATGGGGGTGGGGTCGTGGGATATTTGAGTAGTAGGTACTGAAATAAACACAAACCACATTTCTGTAATTCCTAAAGAAAATCATATATTTATCCTGCATTGACAAGTGCAAAATGTAGTAATAAATAAATCCCAGTAATTTCCCATTACGTCATTTTAAACGAAATAAGTTTAATCATCGATGTTTTCCCATTATTTTTGGCAATTGAAATATAGAAATAAAATATTTAAAAAGCGAGATGGATTGTAAAGTGTCACCTACCAGAAGGTTCTTTACACTATCATAAAACGTTAAGTTTATTACAAAACATGTTAATCAAAATTGATATTGAACTCTGATTTGAATAAAATAGCTTCTAAATTCGTTTGTCATATTTCGAACAGTAATTCCCTAATACCTAGATATGCTGCGGAAGTAACTCTAATTAGTAATACTTAGAAGGAATTTGTATGATTACAGTTAGTGTGAATTTTATGTAGAGCATTATTAGTGGCGTTAATTCTCTGCGATCATTGGCCTTATGACATCTAACACTACGTCATCGTTCACTCTTGGATAGACCCCGCTGTAGACATTTATAACATCATTTTCCTTATAAACCATATATTGTACTATAATTTTATGCGAATCAAGTTTAGAATAATTATACATAAAGATTGATATAGTTTTATCCATTTTTTAAACTGGTTTTTATAAATAGAATTTAAATTATGGTAGGTTTCATTTAATATAACTATTTATTATAATTATAGATGAGGCAAAATGCTAATTTGCTTATAATGCATTTTGCATAAAAAATATGTGACGATGTATTGCAATTT
Source organism: Spodoptera littoralis (assembly GCA_902850265.1). NCBI lineage: Eukaryota > Metazoa > Arthropoda > Insecta > Lepidoptera > Noctuidae > Spodoptera > Spodoptera littoralis. The sequence continues at coordinate 4,585,248 of LR824533.2, forward strand.
GCACCTCAAAATTGCAACTGTACCTACGCCCACAAATATCAAAGAATTCAAATTCAATTCCAAGATATGTTCCACATTCCGATTTCAAATTATAATGCACCAAGCCTTCCAACGATGTGGTAAGTATAGATTTATTACTAATAGTTAATTCCCACTTTACAGCCGCAAGGGGCATTTATCATATAAAACATTCAATTTTTAAGTGCAATGGTGTGCCGCTAAATACAAGTCACACTTGTAATGAAACTCAGTAGCGGAAGGCTAAATGGAAAATTATCTGTTCACTTATTTATGGCATAATTCTATTTTCTAACGCTAACTTTTTCATTTTGTAATTTCCCGACTTATTTCGATGTCGTTTGTTCGTGATTTTGTCGTTCAGGAGATTGTATTTAATTTTTAATTGGTCATATCTGCATAAGATTATGGAGTGCATTGTATAATGTTTGTAAACGAAACAAAAAGAGCTTTTATACATCCTAAATCTAACAAAACGTGATCTAAATAGACTTCTCTTTTTTCCGAATGACATCATTATATCAAATAATCAGTCAATCTCTCTGGATAAACGCAAAATATCTACGCAAGTTTATAATCACGCATAACAGTAAAGTTAGCTACACTGTAAACACTCGGTAAAAAATCCTCCACATTTTTTACAAGATTAAAATGTTTTTCCCGACCAAAACAAACTCCTGTACCGTGGAAAACTTCCAACGTAAATCACATTTTCAGTTAATATCATCATCGGATATCCGCGAGCACCAATTAACTACCTACGCAGGACTTACACGTGCCACACACACATACACGGTATCCCTGTACTTTTATACACGTGTATATTTCCATGTGTGTGTGTACGTGGGATGTGCAGACCACCCTTTCAATGCAACCCACCTCTGTGGTTATACGCGGGCTGGGAATGCAATCAAATTATATGGATACTCCCTGCGAAGCAACGGTGGCAATTAAAAGCACTTTTTAATTTTGTCGCGTATTTATTTGTAGGTGCGTATTTTTGTCTAGATTCTTCTATGTTATACAAAGGAATTAGAGATACAATTATTTTGTCATAGAAAAAAAATATTAAAATACAATATAAACTAAATACCTCAAAAAAATTTTTTTTTATTTAATTTAAATAAAATAATAATCGAACTACTTCGCCAAGAACTCACGAACTTATTTTCAAAATGAAACAGACAGTGATTGAGTCGAGATTGTGTAGCGATATTGCGATACCACATTATGTACTTTAGGATTCTGGACATAATAAACGCGTGGGTGTTCCCCCATTCCCCCACACCCCCACTCCCACAAGGTCGCGCCGCTGTGACTAGTTGCGAGGGCAAAACAGGTGTTTGAGATACGTTTTATGTTGAAATTGCACAACAATCGTAGTTTGTATTCCGTTATTTATTTTACTTTCATACTTAAAATATTATTAAAGTGTAATACTTTAGGTAGTAATGTTTCTTTTTTATGTTGTGCTTGTTAAAGTCAGACTTATAATAAAAAAATCAAAGTTTAATAATTAAAACATAGGAAAGAGTACTTCAGAAATTGAAAGATTATGGTTTTTTTATTAGTCTTTCCATTAATGCAGCTGAGTTACAAAGGAAATTGTACCTAAAGGCACAATAATTAATTTCCGGAAAGCATATTAATAGAATTAATTACCTGCCATAGTGCTCTTGACCGAGAAAAGCGGCAGTATTATAAACAGCGCACATCCCTATAGATTTCCACGAGGCGTTGCCATGGTAACCAGATTGTACCGACATGGCGACGATATTGCATCCGGGGTTTCCACAAACTGAACGGACACACAAAGGAAGTTTACAAAATTGATTTTGATGGTCTTTATTGGAATATTTTCTTGTTATTTTAAAAGTAATTGGTACAACTTTCTTTCTTTAATGGCATCTCAACTTCATGTTGGTTTATCTTGTTAAACTCTAATAGAATTTAGTTTTTAATCAACGTAAGACTTCGTTCGATGAGCCAAAGTAATGATTTTAAATAATTAAAATACTAATATCAAAATTTCGTGTTATAAATACACTATTAAACTATCAATTCTAAAAAGTTTATTTAATTTACTTTGTATTTGCTCTGTGACACATGTGGTTTACAGATAAATGAGGTTCTAATGAATTTACTGTTCATTCTCTTTAGTTAATATTTACCTACAGGTTAAAATCAATTATTTTATGTACGTGTCTGTACAAATATTACCTATATTCTATTTAGGTATTGTTGCAGTTCCTGGCTATACGTAGGAAAATAAAATATCATTACGTACATTATGTGTGTTACATACATTATACATTATAATACTAATTTGTGTATAATTCAGAAGCAACTGCATTGGAAAATGTAAGATTAAATTCCCCTTTTGCGATCATCTGCTGGTCGGTCTATTAGGGATTTTACATTAAATGTAATTTGTAAAAATCACTATGTATTTTTTTCTCTTTTCTTAACCATAGATAACCACAGAAAAATAATATATATCGTACTTACCTTTCCCCTCAGGGATCAAAAGGCGTAATGTAAAGTACATGTAGCTCGGAAAAGTCACACTGGTATTTACCGTTGGTATGTTTCCAATCCACACCCTCGTACATGAGAAGCAGGCCTCTTAAATCTCCGGGCCACACCAACAACAATATTTCCTAAGAAAAATCTATAATTTCTCTCAATCTAACAATAATTTGCACATTTGCAGCATTCCGTTATGATTTCGCATTTGTCTGTGTAACACTTGGCAAATTCCCATATTGACCTACAAACGAGAGATAAGCTGTATGAATCAGCTTCTTATTATTCTCCACATGTTTTAGGTGGGAAGGGAAACTGTTAATGCACCTACGTTTACTAGGAGTTACTACGTCAATGGTACTTATGTCAACTTCTAAAGAAATTTGAAAAAAGAAACTATGATTGTCTTTTGTTTTGAAGGAAAGCCTCAGTATATAGAATGCTTAACAAAACTTGCGAAAAATGGACATTATTTATTCATAATATAGTCAACTCCATATATGTACATTGTATACCTTTGACGGGGAAATGATATGACATTAAGAACTGGAAGATACTCGAATGAAAATTTGTACCGATACTTGTAGAAGTTAGAAAAGAAATCTAAGAATAGGGTAGATGCCTAATTTTTATTTTAATGTCCGTCTGGTAGATTGTTTTAAATATTAGACACGTATTTTTTATTTTCTTACAGAAACGAATACTTTCGACGGTATATTGATTTGAAATGTCACGTGACGTCACTTCTATGTACATTTTATACGTTGAAATGACGTTTTAGCCTCTACTCCTAAACTTTGATTCGTTATATCTAAGTGTTGTTTTATTATACGACAAAATAAAAAAAATACGTGTCTAATATTTTTTTATTACCTAACTTACGGACTAATTATATTTTTAATTTGCATAAATCCTGTCATCATCCCAATTTTCACCTACCTTCAAGCAAAAATCATAGAATGTACGTATCTAAATATATTAAATCTACAGATTGAACGTCTGATATATCGAAAGCTATGTACCTAGTAAAATGTACGTGTATATTATGTATGTACCTGTACAGACATACGTAGAATTGACGTCATCGAAGCTCCTGGTAACCGCTCGCCCACATCAAATCTTGATCCCTGGCTCCCGTATTTTTTTTCAGTATATACCACATAACTGCTTTATAGGCTCTCAGATTTCAATGTTAAGCAAAATTATATCGAGTTTTTCAGTAGAGTTTAGAATTAAAATTGGTTTAAAGTATTAATTTGCCCAGTCCCCAAGCGGTCACTGGTGACCGCTCTTCATGACCGCTCTCTATTATAGACCTTATTTCCAATGTATATAGACATTACTTTTGTATGAACAAATGTTGTGAATTTTTCATAATCGGTGATTAAGAAAGATTAAGTTTGCCTCCTGCAAACAGGAACTCGTGAGAAAGCGAATACTGTCTCTATGTACGTATATTCATACGCTAGCTTCTTTCAGCAGCTTTACTTGCTTTCCCGTGAATAAAAAGTAACCTATATGTTATTCCGAATTATAATCTACCCTTGTGCCAAATTTCATTCCTATCCCTTCGTCCGTATGATCTCCGGCCACCGTAAGCGCGGGCCTGCGGACGGCGAGCATGGGTGGCTCCCTGTCCGACCAGAAACAGACCCGAGCGTACGGCGCGTCGCATTTCGCGCGCGCCTCTAAGAGCCATCAGACCACCACGGATGGGGCCCAAAAGGGCTGATGCCGATTCAGAGTCTCAGAGAACCTAACAGGTTACCGGGGCTCCGGCTCGAAGTGCAGGAGAAGGAACGGGGTGGTTTTTAGTCAGTAAGAGTCTGACACTCCCTCCCGCCTAACCCGGGCGGGAGCAGTCGTTCGATGATTTTTTCCCTTAAAAAAAACCCTTCGACCGTTTTGATGGGATTGCGTAAAAAACATACACGCACTTTCGCAATCATAATATTTAATAATAAATGTAAATATAATACTTTACCAGAATCAAATGTAGGCATTTTTCTTTTATTTCTAAGCCGTAAATAAATGTACTAGGGTTAATGGTAGTACTTTATTTTTATTATTGTCATTTCTAGGACTTGTGTCCAGTTCCTTTTTGCATTATTTTCCTTATTACTTAGTGGTTGATTACTTTGAATAATATTGATATTCTCTTTGATTAATTATTAATGCGATATTTCTCAATAATTTGTTGTACCCCAAAAGTTTTCGTGTCAATGTTAAGACAGTAATGTCCAAATACTGAAACGCCACTCATATTCAAGTCGCGGTTAAGTATAGTTCTGTCACTACAGATTCTTTGTAAAGTGACAAAGATGGCACGAAATTTGAGTACAACTTAAAATTGTCTTTTAGTATTCGGGTGTAAATTGTATAATAAGAATTGGCTAGTTTTCTAGGTTTAAAATAAATTGTTTCAACTTTTTAATGCAATAAATAATTATGCTATTTGACGCAGAAATATCATGACGTCATAAGTTGCGATCCAATACAAAATTCATAGAAAAGTATCGTTTTTGATATTTCAATAAAATTATTGAATTTGATTACCTGTCAACTACCGTATCGTATCAGATCGTATAGATCTGATTAATATTTGAAATACACAAGTTTATTTCTTATCTTAGACATAGTCCTTATAAACTATTTGTAGGCACTTAAACCAACTGAAAACTCACTAAAACATATTTTACTTACTCTAAAGTAGGTATTCACACTTTCAAGTACACAATTTCAGTTCTAAATCTTACTATACTACGTATGGTAGGTACTAGACTACTAGGTATGTGTACGTATAGAGATGTATTACTTTCAGGGAACAGTTGAAACGAACCGTGTAGAACTTTCACTTTTCTAGGAAAAATATTATTGTAATTTCTAATATGCCTACTTATATTTTCTGTAACATTCTTTGCTGGTTAAACCAATGGCACTAAGTATTTTTTTTAGATATTTTTTGACTTTGGTATCATTTGCTATCAAGCAAATATGTCTAGAAAAACATAATCACAGTCATCTCTTTCTTATTATTATCATAGACAGACTTGCAAAGATCTAGAATCTAGATCATGGCTGTGATCTTGAGGAGACAGATTCATCTATGCGTAAACGCTTCGTTTAACACTCATTTTGTTCTCATATTTCTTTCTGAAGCCACGTCATAATATAAATAATATTTAAAAAATTTGTTGAAAAATATTAGATATTTAAAAGAAAATTTCGGAAATATTTAAACCATTTTTTCATTTTTATACCTTATTTTTATTATTTTTATATTATTATTTTTATATAATAACCAGCGGAAACAAATAATATAATAGTACTTGAATTAATAAAATAATATATCCTAACTCGAGAACTCCGAACCTCATTACATAAAAAAATAACAAACCTCTTTAATAATAAGCGATGTAATTTTTTCTTCTTTATTCTTTATTATACTTGTCAGGATAATTCCTCTCATTAATCTGTGGTCCAGCCATTCCTTTTTTGAGTGTTGCGTTGAAGATATTCTCAGTTGTTTACCTGAGCGAGGCCAGTTCACGGCTTTACGCTTATGTTAACCTTTTAAGAAAAAAACTTAATGAGCCGTGAGAAAAAAGGGAAGACTACATCGTCGGTAATGCTTAGGCTTCACTTAAATTTGCATACACATCTTCCAGTTCATTTAATTAAAGTAAATAATACTAAGGTTAGTTTAAAACATTACGCTTTTTGTTGTACTGTATGTTCTCTCACTAAGTACGTAGGTAGTAAAGGGATAATACATCCATAGTGTTTTATGGGAAAATTTGTATAACAAATGATTAGGCACACCTAGGTCAGATTAAACAAACATTGTCCTGTTTATAGTTGGGATGCGTACGTACCTAACAGTAAGAGATAATATATTAAGGTAAACGAACATTTACCTCAATTAAATACCTTTTGTTTTGCAATATCGAGGTAACTATAAATGTTTCGGTTACAATCTGTAAGCGAAGCTGATAATTAGAACATACGATAATCACCCGCAGAGGGAACGTGATAATGCATGATTAGACGCAAGTGCGGCGTAACAAGCCACCTATAAACACAGTGACCTGACACCCCCCGCCCCCCTACCTCCCGTTCCGCACCCCTTACAAACACCCTTTGACCTACACACGGGCAATGCCAGTAAAATGCACACAAACTCACACACTCTCAACCCGCACACCGACAATATTCATGCGTAAACTAACGCACACATGCAGGGAAATGGGGGAAACTGAACAAACATGACACCGTGAACTATATTTCATGCACACATAGACGCTCGTGCAGTTACTCACACTGCGGAGACAAAATTTCGCGGTGGAGCGGAAAATAAAATTTTCGCTATCGAGACCGAAAAATATTACGGAATTAAACGTTGACAGTTTAATTTACAGACACTTCAGGACTTAATCGTGAGCTGTCAAAATGAAAACATTCGTTGCTTTCTCTTTTAATTGCTGGCAAAGAAAATATAAAATGTTTTATGTTAGCAATGAATTTAGTTTTCAGACCTCATTTATTTTAGAGACGCTAAACATATTTATTTATAACATCAAACACTTTGGACATAAGTAATAGATAAATAGTCAAATAGTTTGAGAATCAATGATGGAGAAAAACAAGATAATAATTAATTATAATTTTAAGTATCTTTGACAGACTTCTTGAAGCAAACATAGCTTTATTAAAAAGCAAAGTAAAAGCAAGTAGCATAAGCAGTAAAGTATTTATGTGGTGCAATTTTCTAGTTACATAATGAATTATTAAATTAGGTCATATAAAAAGCAACCTAGAACTTAATCACGTCAACACTGCCCCACATCACGCACTACTGGAAACTAGGGGACTTGGATCGATCTAAGGGTCTGTGCAGCAAACACTTTTCTACCTACAATCATTAGTATTTAGAACTTAAAAAGAAAATATGAAAAAAAATATTGACAATTGGAAGGTTTAATAGACTAGATTAGACCACCAAATAGACTTATTAAAAAATTTTACTTAGTGGAAAAATGTTCATAAAATATTATTTTAGCTATTTTTTTCAATTATGCTATTTCAGTTCATTTCCATAAGAAACCATGGAGACAAACTAAACAAATAAACAAAAAATGTTTTTAAAAAGCAAATGATAATACACACTATATCATAATCGTTGGCATTGTGTTACATAATAAATTCTATCGGTAGGTTTCACAAAATGAAGCTTCATATGTGATAATATTTATATTTAATAATAACTAAATTTAACCTCACGGTTAAACATTTTAAACGAACAACAGATAGATAACATTGTTTTCATTTACCTATTGTATGGATTTTCCTTTTGCATTTCAAATGCATTAGAACTAATGCCATACTTTATGAACAGTGTCGCGGAGAACCTAACGGGTTACCGGGGCTCCAGCTCGACGTGCAGGAGAAGGAACGGGGTGGTTTTTAGTCAGTAAGAGACAAGAGTCTGACACTCCCGCCTCACCCAGGCGGGAGCAGTCATTCGATGATTTTCCACCCTTAAAAAAAATACTTTATGAACAGTAAAGAGTGCATAGTACATTCAACATTTGACTTTTCACCAGTTCCTAAGTCCTGTTTAATAAAAACCGAAAACTATTATAGAAGTTAGCCATAGTGATACCGTTTCAGGCAAATTTTAGATTCAGTATCTGAAAATTCTAAGTAGAAGTACAAAACCAGACTCCCTGATTCCCACAATAATGTTAATATCTCTTTGCCCGACTCGGAAAACAAAGCCGATAGTCAAGATTTGTGAAAAGACACCAGACCAAAAACTCGTTTTCACCAACCTCTTCTAAATTTAAAAACCGCGCGCGCCTCCAAGATCCATCAGACCATCACAGATGGGGCCCAATAGGTCTGATGCCAATACGGAGCCGCGGAGAAATTAACGGGTAGCCGGGGCTCCAGCTCGACGTGCAGGAGAAGGAACGGGGTGGTTTTTAGTCAGTTAGAGTCTGCCACTTCTTGCCTCACCCGGGCGAGAGAAGTCGTTGGTTGATTTACCCACATCAAAAAAAAAAAATACGTAAAATCTGACAGAAAAATAAGGAGTTAGTTTAGGTATTACTCTACGGCAAGTAACTTTTAAAACTAAGTGATAGTTTTGGGGTTGGTTTGTAAAACTGCGACAAACGTGTGCGGTTGATGTGCAGTTCACCTAGTGAGATGTTCCACCGGTAATGTGATTAACACTATAGTACACAAGAATTATGGCCTTTAGCTCTGTACTAGGGTGTGTATCAAAGAAACCTTGCAAGAAACGCCCTTTGCTTGCCTAGGTACTAACTTATAGGTAATACTTGGGTTGTTAGTAATCGCGTGTTTGCTGTGAACCAACGATGTATTAGTAATGTAATGTTATTTTCTCTTATTTTTTTTAATGTTCTAAGGCAAAACAATTTGCCATAAGGAGTACTTCCGATATATAAAATAAATAAAAAAATGTCATATTGTTTACTTTAAAAAAAATCATGGAAGTACGCACATGAAACACTAGACGTACTTTTTAGGCTCTATTCAGAAATATCTCTTCGAGAAATACATGAACTGACGTTTTGATCATATAGGTACTATGATTTCTTATGCGATTTCGAAGTTAGCTTTTTGCAATGGTTCATGAGTTATTTTTTGTTTTTAACATTTTATTTCTTTGTAAAACTATTGTCTGCCAAGACAAAACTATTTTACTTTAGGACGAAAACGAAATAGATTTCACTGGGTATGTATATAAGTTGAAATTTTATCAAGTTGTAGCTTGTTTCTTGCACAATATCAACCTCTAATAAATTTATCTGTATTGTAGATTTTGACAAAAGGAACAAAGTTATAAAGGGCATTTTAATAAACAATAATTTAATTATGTTTTTAAGATGTTGGACAAACAGCCACAAATGTGAATGTTGAAAGGAAGTTGCTTTCGGTTCCCAGGCAAACTTTTGTAGATAGTGAAACTTTAACAAACAAATATAAAAATTAATAGTATTAATGAATAAGCAGGAAGTTAATAAGATTATGATAATAATTACAATTTACAAATATCTGATCACGGACAGGAAATATTCTTTGATATTATAATTATTATCTTTTGAATGACTCAATATTATAATCGTCAATCAGTAATTCGCTAACATTTTCCTAGATAATTTGATTTATATTTTCCGCCTACCTAGTTATTATTTATCGAAGGATTTGTGTATGATTTTGATTTATTATTACTCCCGAAAACGCAGGCAGGTGGTAGTAAAAACGAATTTTATTTACAAAAAATGTAAGAAATTAAATGTTTCTTATTATCAACTACTTAAGGTTGATGTTACATGAACAACAGTAAATCAAAAACGATTAAAATTGTAAAAATTGACTACATTGTCAGTAGCGATCCGTTCGCCTACCCTGTACGTCAAACTCTATGCCAGTCATGATTAAAAATCGAAGACAAACAAACCTAGGGATCATTTATATACCATTACTTTTAAAAATATAGAAAAATATTTCTAGTACAGCGTTCCGCGTTCCGCGCGCGCCTCAAGGAGCCATCAGACCGCCACAGATGGGGCCCAATAGGGATGATGCCGATACGGAGCCGCGGAAGACTTACCGGGTTGCCGGGGCTCCGGCTCGAACTCGAAGTGCAAGAGTGGGAACGGGGTGGTTTTTAGTCAGTAAGAGTCTGACACGTCCCGCATCACCCGGGAGGGAGAAGATAAAGGATGATTTTCCCCCTCAAAAAAAAAAATATTCAAAGAACGAAAAAAACATACGCAACTTACATTAGAATTTTCTTTATACTGCCTTTACTCAATAATTAAACGGTTGAATAATAATAGTGGGCTGTTTATGCATGAGCACAAAAATTGTGTTCAGTGGTTATTATACAAAATTTATGACAAAAGGACAATAGGTTGGTGTATCTATGCATATTAGCGTTTTATAGTCTTGAAGGATGTCAACACTAACCCTTAGAATACGTGTAATATTATCTCAAGTTATTTTCTGAAAGGATAAGCAGATATGTCTTGTTTTAGTTTTAATATATAATCTAAAATTTTGTCCAAACAAAATGTTGTCTCTTAAAATGTTATTCCGTCGTCAAAAAATTGTCTTATAAAAAGGTGCTTATAAAATATTGTTAATTTCTCGGAATCAATCAATTTTCATGAAATTCAAATCCTTTAATTAATTTTACAAAAACTTAAAATCTCAATTCAAAGAAACCTTTTGATAAAACTGCAGTAGCTGTATATACCGAACACAGCTGAAACAATTATACTGTTATACCTCTAATAACATTTTTAAACACGTTCTTCAGAAAAACATCTGACTGAATTTCAAGATACTTTTGGATAAACAGCTAAATAAATAACATTAATTATGGCGCAAAGAATAAATAAAAATTATGCATAAAGTTTGTCTTTTTTCAAAATCTTTAAAATCATGTAATACGAAGAAATATTAGTCATATCTTCGCTGTATATGTAAAACAAATAGAATTTGCTTCGATATAAATAAACTTGCTTGCTTTAGTATTAAATAGGCTAGGTTCATTTCCAATTGTGGTCCAGAATTCCACAAATAAGGTGAAAAATTGTAAAGAGTTCGGAATTATCTGCTGAATAGAGTCATACAAAGAAGATTACGTATATTTAAAAAATGGTTTCAAGATTCAATGGCAATCGAATTAAGGATGCAAAATCTGTGGTGTTACGTAAATTTTGCCAGCTCAAAACATCTTGACAGTACTTTATCTACATCTACTTCTTAGTACATCCTTCACAGTATGACTACTATGTTTTCAGTTAATCTCGACAGTCCACGACGTGAAACATTAAAATTACCATAAAGCGCGTACAAGACAGCAGGTCACAGAGATTTGCATAATGACCCGAGTATCAACCCACATGACCCGGTTTTTTGCCTAACTATGTTAACATTGGTAATCAACGTTTTCCTGTTACAAACACCGTGTCTGTTACAATCTCATTTTACGAGCATAACTTTCTCATGTCCCTGTGTTTTTAAACTAGTCCTTACCCGCAGTTTTGCCTCATGTCCTTGAATTTATCTTTCATCATGAATTTAGCCTATGTCCTTTTCCGTGCTTTCAGTTATAAGTATGCGATTTTCAAGAAGATTGGTTAAGTGAATTGAGTTAAAAGGAAAAACAATCAAACATATTTTCGCATTTATAATATACCTAATTTCATTTCAAGCTGTAACTACTATTGTAATCAATATCATCCATCCGCATTACATCCATTCATTTCACGACGATACACAAGAAAATAAACTTCACAATTGATATCTCGCCAAATATATTTTTTGTAATGTTTAAACGTAGAACGCCTACTTTGTTTTGTCGTTATTGTTTAACAAAGGCAACCCATGAATTATGCATGCCGATAACGTGTGATATCCACACTGTCAATGGTGGTATCAAGTCGAACAAATTTGCAAACATGTACAATATTGTGAATGGTTTAAAATCATTACCTTGTATTAAGCTTCGTTTCGATTTCATTTCTGGATCTTTCTCGAAGGTTCCATACGTTCTTACCCTACATTATTCATTATTTTATTTTATCATTATTATTTATCTCAGTATGCTTTACTAGCTTCATTTTCGTCTTCTTAAAATTATTCATTGAATTTGACATCCATAACTTCATACAAAACTAATTTATGTTTACACCTATCATTATTTTATTGCTCACTTGTAACAGTTGTATATTTATGAGAGATCGTATTAGAACTCAGTAGCTGAATAAAAGTTTGGTTACTCCAGAGATTACGTAATCGTTGTAAACATTATCACTTAACTGTTAGGCACGTAGCAGGAATGTATGATGTCCGGTCTTTTTTCTCTGACCTTGCTTTTAAGCTTACGTTATAAATATTTTTTTTAAACTTATATTACTTATTACTTACAACTTTATCGTTTGCAACATGTGTTATGTCATTAAAACCTTTATTAACAGAAAAAGAAAAGTAGATTGTAAATTTAGGCTTTGGTGTTGAAAACAGATTTTTTATTGTAAATAAATATTATTATTTATGAAACATGAACCCTATTTATCAATTCACAAACAATCATAAGGAAATGGCTATTCAAAACAATCACTTGTCGACTATAATGCACTGAGAACTGTAACAGATAACATTATCTGTAGTGATGGGCATCAAGCTACTGGATTATGTACGAATCGAACATGAAATGTGCGCATTATATCAAGAACCAACGATACTTAAATAAATGATAAGCCTACCAATAAATCCATAACCAGCATTTACCAAAATGCTATTCCGTTTACGTAATAATCTTTGCATTTCTGTTACGTCATCCAGCTCTATAATATATGTCATTGGCCTTGCTTCGCTATGGTCACAATCACGACCATGGCTCCATGGCACAAGCGCGATGACGAGAGCTTTTGGCCTTAATAAATCGTCATTTACAACGCCTTTATTACAATATAAATAAGGGACACGTTTGTCAATTGATTCACCTTTTGATTTATCGCTACTGTTTACTTGGAAATACGTTTTATTGGAAGTGTTTACTATAATTTATTGAGTTTTGTGATTTCTGTATTAATGTTTGGTTTATTTGTCTACAGGTAGCAGCTGTTGACGTTCGTAGAAGCAGCCAGCCAAAGGCAACTCTTTTTCTCGCCCCCCGCTCCCCGCATCCCCTTCCAAGATTGCTGCCACCATGGGTCGGAAGAAAATACAAATATCCCGGATTACGGACGAACGGAATCGGCAGGTATGTGTCGCAGCTTTAAAGATTTTCAATATAAAGCAACATTTCTAAAAAACTTACAATTCATTAAAGGCATTTCGTAAATATTTCGTAAACATGTAGTAGCTGTACTGACTATGACTAACCAATAATTACGGTTGCTAAAATTCTCGAAACGAAATCGAGAAGCGACGTATTGGAGAATAGTAAATCTTTCCGCAGCCGATACTAATGTTTAAATTTATGTTAGATACGAAAATCATCAATCATTCGTGTAGTGTGATGTTCGTACATACTGTGCAATATTGGAGGCTAGAGTGAAATGACCTTACCATGAGGCATGACCTAACAGATGCGGCCTATCAACACTCCCACTGCAAAACATTATCGCGACGGGCAACGACCGCTCCCGCTTGTAATTTATTAATTATACGATTACACTGTATATCAACCTTGTCCAGTTTATTATGACCCTACAAAGCATTCCTCTTCTCCCCCACACTCAAAGCACATTTTTAATTACAAGGGAGCAGAGAAGCTCTTTGAACATGGTCTAGCACCAGTACCAGCAGACATGCAAAATTAAAATTGCTAAGGTCAATTTACTTTTGGCGGTCCAACTTCCTTTGTTCTTTAATATGGTAATACTTTAAATTAAATACGATTTTGCAATCACTCTACATATTTAGTTGTATATACATATAACAGGAAACAAGAAGTATAATACTATAACTCGTTACTTGTTCCTAAACAAATGTGCTTACCAGAACACTATCGATTTTTTTTGTTGAGTTTATTAAGGAAAATTACAAATTAACCGCAGATGATGTACACCGAACAATGCTGCATTATTTACTAGCTTCCAATATTGGAATTTCAAACGTATTGAATGACACATAGCTTTGATGCTATGAGTTTCAGTAACAATTATTTGACTTTGTCCGTGACCCAATGAAATTCTTTTGTTTTCATTTCAACAATATACAAAATGAAGAGTTAATGATACGTCTAGTGGATCAAAGTGAAATTGAAACTACATACATAATTAAAAACTCTAAAATTATGAACTTATGTGTTTCTGACAATATTGAAGTATTTTTAATTATATTCTGAAACCTATATGCACAACAATAGCTTCGAACGCAATAAGCATTTAAATTTAGGTTTCTACGTTTAGAGATGTAAATATAGGTCATATAGTCATGTGTCATACCAGAAAAGCAAAATAACAAATCCCAACAGAATTTTGAATCAATCATTTTTTATGAAAAAAAAATTAAACCAGAAAAATTATTTGACCAACGATCATCTTTATTTCGTAGTTTTGCATTTACTTCTTCATTGTCATTAATCTCTTTTTTCTTATATTCCAGGTCACTTTCAATAAGCGTAAATTTGGTGTAATGAAGAAAGCGTATGAGCTTAGCGTACTATGTGACTGCGAGATCGCTCTCATCATCTTCAGCTCCAACAACAAACTCTATCAATACGCCAGCACTGATATGGACAAGGTTTGTCATTACTTTTAATTCCTTAATGACTTTACCTTCTATAAACCTTTGTGTTTCACCTTCATAAAATACCTTATCAACCATAAAAATCATATTTTGATGACCAATAACTAAAATAATGCTTATATTTTTATTACAATAGCTATAGTTAAACAATTTATTTGTTTAGTTATCGTCTATAAATGTCTTATTCTTCAAGAATAAACTATAGCTTCCTGTTTTCTTTCATCATTTACGTATTCAGATGGTTCTTTTCTTATATTTCGATCATTTGATATTTTATTCATATCATCAAATTCGATTTTATACATTCTAAATATTTGGCGTCACTTAAATGTTGTACATACGTTGATTCTATATCTATTAACATTTCTTTGCTTAAATCTGAATAATTAATAATAGATTTAGCTCTTTTTATTTCCTCTCTTTTAATCATTGCTCATAAGGTCGATAGATTTTTTTATTAATGTGTTTCTTGTGATGTCGTGTTTATAGCTTTAAGTTATAAAATGTGTTTAAAGGCAAAATATTTCATTCCAACAGTTATGGAATTAATTTCTTTTACCGTGGTTCTTGGTAATTTATCGTAACACGGCTAACACGCCCTACTTATAATGCTGAGCTTTATATTTTAATGGAAGTCTTTGTTATTAATGTTAGAAACTACTTTTTAGTTTTATTTATGTTTTATTGTTCAAAGAATAACGATATTAACTGATTTGAACTCAATAAATAGACTTCCCACTCTTCTTCATTTTATATTATGTATAAAAGTCCAGATAACATTGGCTGATGTGAATATTTGGCGAATTTAATAGCGCATATCTAGCTACCGCAATATCAAGAATTCAGAAAACCCTTAACATTTCATAGTCTAAATCTATACAGAAACACAAAAGAAAACTGTTGGGTAGATATTTATTTCGTTGACAATACAATCCTTGGAATATAGGAACACAATACTTAATAGGCACATAAAATACGTAATGACGTTTGTTTCTTTGCAGGTTCTCTTGAAATACACGGAATACAACGAACCCCACGAGTCACTGACAAACCGCAACATCATCGAGGTACATTAAGTACGGCGTCATCTGTGTGCCCGTGATCGCAATGCAATGTCCATGCAAAATTGACTTATCCCATTAACCGCGTGCTTTGTACTTACACACAATACCTAATGCATACATTTTGTTACTAAAACAATCCCTGATATACAAGCAAATGTTGTTGAGCCACACTAGATTATAAATGTAGATCTCGTACCCAAAGACCTTGTGTAAACGATATCTCATCAATATATACATAATATATAAGAATAGAGAAACACGAGCTATAAAGCAGCAGCATGTTTATTTCCTGTTAGAAAAAAGGATGAAGTACGAGACACCAGAACCCCGTTTTATACTAACAGTTTATGACTAGATACCCCAAATATTTATGTTATTTTTTCCTGTACAAGCATGGGTTTTGTAAATAAATTTTGTGTTTATTTGAATTAACCGCGCCTACCTGACTCCAATGTTTTGAGACAAGGGTAAAGTCAGTGTTGCATCATTGCGTTCGACACCACACAAATGTACGCTAAAAAGTTTTCACGTACAATTTACCTTAGTTACACTGTAAACTGTAGTTTATTGAGAGCACTGTTTTATTTTGAACCCTCCACTACATACTGACGTGATAAAATCTAAACAAAGCAAACAGTAGCAATTACGTTTAACGCGATTTATGCTGATAACACTAATGGTGTGTATAGAGGGTGTAATCTAATAATTTAACAGGAGTTTAATGCATGCCAGATTAATACAGTACGAGTAGTGTAGTTATAAGTTTGGCTCGTCAAGCCACCTGAGCTGTTTTCGCTGACACTTACAGGCACTAACGAAGAAAGAGCATAAGAACGGAGTGATGTCACCGGACAGCCCGGAGGCGGAGCCCGAATACAACCTGACACCGAGGACCGAGGCGAAGTACTCAAAGATTGACGAGGAATTCCAAATGATGATGCAAAGGAACCAATTGAATGGGAGCCGAGTTGGAGTGGGAGTGGCTGGTAGCAACTACAACCTGCCAGTCAGCGTCCCAGTTGGCAACTACGATCAAACACTACTTCAAGCTAGTCCACAAATGCACACTTCTATCAGTCCACGGCCATCGTCTTCGGAAACCGATTCAGGTATATTTAAATTCTTGTAGTTTTGTCAATTTTATCATATCCGAGTTCTTTACTAAATTTTATGCGTATTTCTATTCCAGTATACCCAAGCGGCGGAATGCTAGAGATGTCAAACGGCTACCCAGGTTCAGGATCTCCACTAGATGCAGGTTGCACGCCGTCGCCCTCGCCGGGCCCGGCACCGTCACCTCACCGGCACGGACACAAGTCTCATGGACATGCACCACCGCCGCATCACTCGCCGCGGCACAACAACTTGCGCGTCGTCATACCCAGCTCAATGCCACCACCACAGGATGACATATCTTACGCTGGAGAGGTGATTAGCACACACTTTTCTGCCACTTTCAAAATCATATACTTTTCAACAGTACCCTTTCTGATTCAAATTAAGTGTATAATCAAAATTATTCATCGATTTACAGTGTTATTTCTCCCTTCCAGTAGTTTCGATAGCATCTACCTCGAGATTACTAGTACCAAAATTACGGCTTGACTAAATATCAGCATTGTACTTATTTCTATCTTCATTTTACTTTCAGACACCACTCGGCTACTCAGGACTCGGCAATTTCGGACCACAAGATTTCAGCATCAACTCGGACATGGGCATCGGACTGACGTGGGGCGCGCATCAGCTCCAGACGCTACAGCACAACAGGTACATGTCTGTGATCACTTTCATATCACTTTTTATATGTGTCGCTTAAACGAGGTCTGTTTCGACTAAGTCAACCTTCATGGAAGCTTGGAAAACCAAAATAATGTTAAACTGTAATGTGAAAGTGTGACGGGGATATTGAAAGGAGAGTGAAAGCGGGAAATAGTGTTAATGGTGCTTTACACTCTGTAATGTCGAGTAAAATAATATCCAGCAAAGCTCGACTTGCTGTAATGCAGTGTGTATTGACACCAACGCTTATGTATGGTAGTGAATCATGGGTGTGGCAGAAGAAGCATGAAAGCAGGATTAATGCGGTGGAAATGAGAGCCCTGAGAAGTATGTGTGGACTAAAATTGAGTGATCGAGTGAAAAATAGTGTTATTAGAGAGAGGTGTGGATTGAAAGACGATGTAGTGACAAGGATTGAAAAGGGAATGTTACGCTGGTTTGGACATGTAGAAAGGATGGATGAAAGTAGAGTAACGAAAGAAGTATACAGAGCGGATATGAATGGAGCCGTCGGTAGAGGGCGCCCTAGACGGACATATAGTGACCAGATTGGCGATATATTAAAGAAGGGCCAAATTAAAAGTACCCTTAACCGACGAGCATGCATGAAAAGATTGATGACTGTTAATGAAGCGAAAGAGGTATGTAAGAATCGTAGTAATTGGCGTTCCTTAGTCTCTGCCTACCCCCATGGGAGACAGGCGTGAAGTTATGTATGTATGTATGTATGTAATAAAGGATGTTTTTTTTTGGAGTTCATATTTAGAATTATTAATGATATAAAGTAATGGATTAGGTTGAAACGGATCTCTATATTGTTGTCCTACAATTTAAGCTTCTGTGTTAACTAAGAAACAAAAAATATACGCACTATAAAAGAAAAACGCAACATTAAAACAAATGTACGAAAAATCCCAAAAAGATGTGTTCCGCCGTGACAGTGTAATCACTGCCGTGACCAGGATTCGAACCTGGGTTACTACGGCCACAACGTAGGGTCCTAACCACTAGACGATCACGGCTATCGGAACAACTGGTTGCATTGTTGAAAACAACAACTACGTTGAGAATGCTTACATAACATTTCGCGATCCATTCACGGTTGCGTGCGCACGAGTTGCTAAAAAGTCGTAAAGCTGGCAAATTATTCCATTATAATTTGTATGGAAGTAACTGACCATTTAATTTCATTATGCCTTCATTTAGGAGATTAGAATACGTATAAACATCTTAATAATTTTTATTGTTCACATTTAATTATTTTAGACTTAAATAAAAAAAATCGCATATTTTTTTTTATTGCGGATGACGTTAATCAAAGCTAGGTACAAAAAGAATATACTTAAATGAATTTGAATGACTGTTTTGTTACCATGTGAAGGTTGCTGAAAAAAATATAAAGCTATGACACGTGTAGGACAAAAAACAAGAATATAAATGTACTGTAATACTGGAAGTAATTTGGATTTGAAATCGCTATTATAATTATGATTATGGTAATTTAATTTAGTGTAATCTTTAATAAACTTATTTTTGCAACATAAAATATTATGTATATAATTTTTTCTACCGTCACTGATGAGTGCCTTCTAACTTTGCGCCAGTTAGTCCTACACTAAAAAAAAAGTGATCGAAAAAAACTAAACCAACTAAGCTTTTTCAAAATTGACAACTGTTAATAAAATGAAAAAAAAAACTTAAATAAATATTTCATAAAAAATAATATTTTTCAAATTATAAATCCTGTCTAATTAGTAGTATATTGTTATAATACAGAGCTACGGCCTTTAGAGTTCAGCTCTGTATAGTACAAAACTTATACCAAATAGGTACTCTATAACACTGGAGTAAACGAAAAAAATAATTGCCAAAAAATCGAAAAAAAAAACGAAATACAAGGACGTTTTTACAAGGACAATACGAGGCACAATCTTAACTGAATGTCTTCCGGGAGGCGTAGCGTGTCGAATGAACGAATGTCACGCATGAACTGAATCAGATTGAAACCGAATGATAGAAGAGAAAAAAAAAAGAAAAAAAAGTACAATTAATTTGTAAATACTTTTTGTAGTAAATTCGCGAATTGTTGATAAGATTGGTTAGAAAAAGCTTTTAATCATTGTTTTGAGTGGTTGTAATTATGTTGACTGGTTCGGTTAATCAGTTTTTCAAACGTTACCAGTCATACAGAATATCAGAATCACTAAGAATTCTACGGAAAAACAGCAATATACTATGGTATATTATAAAAACGATGTAATAGTCTTTAACGCAGAGCTTAACTCTCTTAACAAAACTAAAAAATATTTACAAAAAATTAACCTCTACCGTGACAGTGTAAATCACTGCCGTGACCAGGATTCGAACCTGGGTTACTACGGCCACAACGTAGGGTCCTAACCACTAGACGATCACGGCTACAGAGGCTGTATACAGAACATTAAAATTAACAGTCTCTTTGCAATGTGAAAGTCGTTCACCGGTTTTTCTTAACAACTGTTCGACTTAAATGCCCTTGCTCTTGTTATTCGATAAGTTCTGACTAACCATAAGAGATGGCGTTGTTATAAATATTTAAAACTGGACACCAAAAATGTATTGTTTAGTATCAAAATCTGTGTTTTCGCTTTACATTAATTGAATTATGTAAATAAGTTTGTATAGATAGGTACCGTGTATAAAATCGCATTACAATTTTTACTCATCACACAGTTACAAACAGCAACAGAAATGAAAATTAATTTTAATTTCCCAAAAATATAATCTCCGCCATGACAGTGTAATCACTGCCGTGACCAGGATTTGAACCTGGGTTACTACGGCCACAACGTAGGGTCCTAACCACTAGACGATCACGGCTGTCGGAGCAGTTGGAAATTGGACCAAAAACTGCAACGATATCGCGGCAATGTTGATTATAGGACCAGTTTCATTGATCTGCCCTACCCCCCGCACTGTAAAGAAATCAAGGCGACAGAGGGGGTGTTTGTACTTATCGAAGTGTCACTTTCACTTGCCCGATACGCATGAGTGCGTTAATCGAGCACTGATAATTGCAAAATAAATTATCTCTATTGGTTGCTATGGTGTCTTATACGTTCTTTGCATGTTTCTAATTGGTTGTTATGAATTAAACATGATGTTGCCACTAGTTGCCAGCTTATCAGGCGTATACTGCCGTTATGAGCTACCAATGCCGGTTTGCTTGATTAAGTACTATGTTTTTCAAGTGATATACATATGTACTTGCGTATTATATTATGCAATGAGAACGTTGAAAGATAATGTTTGTGGTGGGCTATGCTCCAAAAACTCGCATTGCTAAGTTTTGACGATTTATATGTCCTGTCCCCTGTCTTTACATTTGAAAAATAACGAATAAAACACTATAATATGATATTATTATTAAAAAAGTAGACGAACATCTTGTATTATGCTCAAAAACCAATTTTTATGTATAGATTGTAATCTATCAATAAGAAATTTGTCTCTCAAGAATCTCTCTAATTCCCAAAGATTCTTTGTCAATCTTTTTCCATGACTAATGAGTCCAATACGTCAACAGTAGCAGCCTGCCAGTATTGGGCGGGGGTGGAACGCCACCACCAGCGGCATCGCCAAGCAACGTGAAGATCAAAGCAGAACCGGTGTCGCCACCTCGTGCGCCTGACCATCTCCACCGCGCGCCGCCACCACAACCAGCTCCGCAACCCGCGCATCTCTCTGGCGTCATTGATGGTGGGTACTCCATTTCATAAATTACTAATGGCTTTTATGAACAATTGCTTGATATTTTGTTTAGTGTTGATTAAAGTTTTGCGTTTTTATTTACCAGGGCATAAATTGGCAAGTAAAACATAAAAAATAAATATATTGAGGTCAAAGCTTTAATCAACAATATTGTGTTATTTATTGAAATAATTTAAAATGAATATTTTTATTATAATAAAATAGCATGAAATATTTTGTAGTGTGAATTAATTATTTACTAATGTGTGGACAATGACAATTAACCAAACTAACGTTACCAATTACAGTGTATCGGCACGTTGCAGGTTCAGTGTCTTCGAGCAACATGGGCTCGCCGGCCGGGCAAGACATGCGGCACTCGGCCGTGCCACTGGACTATGAGCAGCCGCACACGAAGCGGCCGCGGATCGAGGGTTGGGCCACATAGCTAGGCTATGAGGCCTTCGGCTCGTACCCGAGGCCCCTGCACCCGCACTGCTAGACCCGCGAGGCCCCGCACTCTCGCGGCCCTCTATCGAGCTTGTGACCGTCCTCCGGCATGCTCCACCCGGACTGAACAGTTCCCCCGCGGCACAGTGCTAATCTTATCACTAAAGAAGTCTGATAAGCAAAAGGTGCATCCAAATTAAACGGTGCTTACATTTTTGATGGCACGGTCGACTAACTCTCGAGAAGCTGCCCCACTCCCCGGGCGTAGTACGTTACATATTCGTATATAATTGAATGTTCAACTTTACACTACCCTCTATTAATACGTAATTAATTATTGTAATGCACACAAGTACACTAAAGATTAAGATTAAATGTTAAAATTAAGTACAATAGCAACCCTTCTGAACAATTTTGAACTTTAAGTACATATAGATAGATATTGAATTCCCCTGTAAATAGACGACATTATATGTGCAATCCGTGCCATTGTCTGTTTAGCTTAAAGTTAGTCAATTTAAAGATTAGTGAGTAAAATGTACTAGTGCAGTATAAGTTGAAGGTGAGTTGAAGCGGTTGGACGGCGCGCGGCGTTGTGTAGTGCTATGGACACGGACCACAAACTGTGTGAGGTGGGACTTGTAATCAAACGACTGTTGACATTTTGTGTTAGTGTTTTAAAAGTTTTTTGTGCCATTTTAAAAATTATAATAATAGTGTGACATCCGAACTTGAATCTGTAAATTTAGTAGTCCTAGTGTCATCACAGAAGATAATAAATTATATGTATTGTAAAATCTACTTTATCTATTGACATATTTATACATGAGAATCATAATGGTATTTACATGATATGTATACACGTCCCGTTAGGAACGAATGTTATGTAAGTAAGTAGGTAATATTAGCTAGAGTTGAGTATATAAAGGTACCACACGAAGCTTTAAAATTTCTTATGATAACACTTGCACTCTAAGCAGATTTTGTATGTAAAACACAGTTTATATCGTAAACATTAGAACTCTTGACACTTCGAAACTGACAATTCAGTTCGACAGATTAAAAATAATATAAATTGTTAATGGAATATCACTCGATTTTTGAGTTTCGCTTGAAGCTATACCAAATAGCGTTACATATATTGTAAGCGTTTTAAATGTTACAAATTTAATTTTCTTCTGAAGTAAATCTGTCTACGCTTCGATATTTATCTTGTTCAACCAATCCCATTCATATGTATCATCAATATGTATGTATGTATGTATGGTCGTATATCGTTGCAGACCAAAATATATCGAGTCAATTTTGTATATCAAAATGTAATTTACTTGTTAGGTATATGTAAGTTTGTTTAGTAACTGTAATGGGTTACGAATAAAAATGTATGGAACAACTTTGTTAAATAGTACTTTTTATTTTGTTAGTGTGATCTGAAGTAAGTTTTTTATTTTTATTTCTACTTAAATGTAAACTAGAGCTATGTAACGATGAACAATATACCTACAAGTCAGCTTTAAGCACAGACAAAATTATATTTTACATTATAATATTTACACTAAAATATGCACTATATCACAATCCGCCCTATTTTTAGATGTTATTGTCTGAAAGAAACTGTACATTGTATCGTCCATAGTTCATAAACTCCCTCATCTCTCCCCGCTTTCCTTAGTCGTCGCTTGCTCCCCTCCCGTAGCACCAAAGTCCCCATTCTCTCAAGTCCTGTCCCCCTCTTTCCCCTTCCCATATCGTCTCACTGTAGTTGCCTTACTCACAGTGCCTAAATGTACCATTTTTATACCAAAATTTGTATGTTATAGCATTTTTGCTTTAATATTCACATCCTGGTAATCTTAAGTCATTTGATGATGTTAATTGTTCTGCTCATAGTACGCTTCCTGTTAAGATACAGTCGGAGACTGAAGTAAAAAGAGTATCCAATAATAATATTCTAGGTGTACGTTTGGTGGCATGGTTAATATTAATAAATGTTTCCCGCTTTTTAGAGTTTGTGACAACTGACCCCGCGGTATGCACTCTTTTTATTTTTTCTCTCGACTGTACGCTCGTACTAGGGTCAGAACGATGCCTATAATATATTTCTGTATCACATTTTGTCAGTGAAACTGTATAAATGTGTCTATAATTATAATATAATGTGTAATTAAGAGTAACGAACAAGTTCACATCATAGAATATATCACTAGAGTAAACCTTCAAATCACAGTAACAAAATGTAAATCGTACACTTGTTAAATTTGTACAGGGAGTTTTCCACGTTTGAGGTTCAAAAGTCTGAACTGAATATTAAAAAAAATAATAAAAAAATAAAATGTATTTTCGCATTGTAACATAAGTACACGGTTAGGTTTAACGAATTAATATTTTATTACCGGATCATAATGGATGTTGACCTGTTTATAGGGAACTATTTAAAGATCATGTAAGTACATCTTGAATGTTAGGCTAAATTGTTAATGTGATATAATTACCTACACTGTTACTGGGCCCGACCATTGTTGAACCTTGTGTCGTCGTCACTGTTATGTATTGGACGTGTTTACAGTCACAGTTTTCTTGTTGTCCGTGACGACCTTTGTAAATTCCCCTCCCCGGGCCTCGTAGTTTGAGATTCTACATTGCGTTATCTTCTATTTCGGTCGTTCGTTCCTAAAAGTTCCTTTCTCTGGTAACGTCAATGTGTTTTGTATTAAAACTTGCTCAATATTTTCGGCGATGATGCGAAATCCTTTGTTCTTGTTAGAATTCATTTGTACTTGTCCGATGTAGAGCGTGGTATTATATTGATAAGTGTTGCATTGTACGATATCAGGCAAGTTTCTACCTATATACCTATCACAGTACAGACGCACTGGTATAAGGACATAGCCAAATTAATGAATGCAATTTTGCACAAAACACACATTGGTATTGGATGAAATTGTTAACAATAGGTAACATTTCCTTGTAGAGTGATCAAGTGACGAATACGTACGTTATCGCTTGCACCGTCTATTGTATCAATGTATTGTATAATATTACGACAGTAAGCTGGTGTTGGGAGCATTATTTCCGAGGTTGTGAGCTTTGCTATCGGGAATGAGTTTCAACTTTAATTAATTAATAAATATAAAGTATATAAATAAATATAATTATTCATTTCGACGCACAACTGTGTTGTGTGTTATTGTAAAGAGCGTTTGTTTGTTCTTTATATATGTACCTACTTTCGTAATATATGTGTTAACCTATATATCGCTGTGAGACAATAGCAAGGGGCTTGTTCAGTTCATTTATAATCTAGTTGATTGCATTTAAAGATACGTAGTCATAAGTATGGGATAACAAAAAATGTTTTGCTGAACTTATTCACAGTAGATGTCGATGTATTTACTTTACCCTGTATTTGCTATTGCACCACAGTATATCGTGAACAATCCAAATAGTATATAGGAATATAAATACATATCCTTATTGAATACTCAGAACGATTTCACATTAATTTCTTGTAACAACAGTTGTGCAATACATATATAACAAACTGCTTAGGTAGGTATTAGGTATATTTTCGTTTGAATTTTAAAAAGAATGCAAAATCTGTTGTATTTTATCGATATTTTTACTGATAATATGACGAGGACGCCGATGGTTTTCCGGAGGTGAGCCTCGGGAATATTAAGTCATAATTGTGTAATTATTTTTTAAGGTTAGGCCGGGCCAAATATTGCATTAATGTAGGTTGCTCGGCGCCGTGTCTTTGTGTCGAGGCAGTCCTGTCTGCCCTATGTATTATAATTGTATGATGAATGAACATCTCAGTGGCTGAATGAAATATTAATGTTTATCGACAGTGTTAGAAAATTGTTATAAATTATTTTGATGACTGTTCGAAGGATAATAAAGAGTTGGATGTCAAAGTTTGTTGTTTATTTTGCAATTAAACCTGACCTTAGAATTAATAAGTGACTGTATTTCACGACCTACACGAAACAATCATTTTACTTAAATTAGCCATATTGATGAGTTAATTTTAATTCCTACTCTGCAACGACTTGAACAATCAACAACAACATTTTAATCTTTCAGCAAGTTAACATTTCTAATAAATATTATTTCTTTCACATTTTAATATCTACTTCATCATCTTCAAATATCATTTTTCACTGAATCACCAAACGCAGCCCTAGACACAGTGCTTCCATTCTCATCCAAAGACTCCATATCACGGGAAAAAATTCTTCGTCTTTTCTGGTCTTTTTCGAATATTTCTCGAACTTCTCTATCCAAATCTAACGAGCTGGACCTTCTAGAATCAAACCTATCAACATTGAAAGTATTATGGACATCGATACTGCTTTCAGTAACATGTATTACTTGACCTTCTAAGGTATCCACAGAGACTGAAGAAGACGGTCTTTCCTCAAAATGCAGTCTACTCTCAGTGTCTTCTATAATCCTTATTTCACTATCAACATCAGTTTTAGGCGTTATTATTAAATTTTCCCTAGAATTTGCACTGGTTGGTGTTTCGGATTTTTTCTGGAATCTACATCGCCTTGTGAAGCCTCCCATCCATTCTGAGACTAATGCTGTTGCTGCTATAGTGAAACCTGCTGCTAGAAGAAGGAACATGCCTTGTGTATCTTCTAGAGTTAAACCTTTTTCTTCTGCTGATGGGATATTGATTGTACCGCTACCAGCCTGTAATATAAACAAATGCAGTCAGGGTCTATTGATGGTGCTAAATTATCTTTCCTCTTCATTGTAAATGATTTGCTCGGTTTTAAATAAAATTACATATATGCAAAATGTAACCTAATTTGAACCTCAAAACGAACTATAAATACATTCATTTAACTGTTAAGTTACAATAATTGTTCGCTAAAATAAGTGCCTGACCAAAATATCTTTAACATGCCTATATCTACAAGTTGCTCTACGCAAAATTGGTTTACACTCACAGCCAGTAAAGTCCCAGTGGGGCTCCGTTGCATTTCAAAGCGAACTTCGTTAGTAATCTTATAGATTAAACCACTTTGAATCATCTTGCTGATATCTAAATTCATTTTAGCAGAGTACACAGAATTATTTGGAAATCCAATAGTAATTCCGAAAGGTACGAAGCATTTGTTGGAAATGTGGAGGACTGCGCGCTTTGATCTGTAATACAAATAAATAATATCACGCTTTATATCCCCAAAGGGGTAGAGGTGCACATTACAGTACTTAGGCCACTGTACCATGTAACACCCACTTTCACTATTTTTTATGTTATGAGTTCTATGTAATAGGAAGTGAGCGTATTGCCATATACCGGGCACAATTGCAAACTACTGCTAAGATTTTGTTTAAAAAACCCAGGTTTACTTTTGCCGGATATCTCGACCCGGGAATCCAACCCGCTACCCCTTGCCCGGCAGACTGAACAAATTTTTTTAAAAGAAACCATAGCATTAACTTAAGTGATATAAGTTATAAACTCAACAACAAATGACCATGCAATTAGAATTGTCTAAATGAGGTTGTGGATGCTAAAACTTACTTAGTCGCTGTGAAATTTGCTTGTACAATATATTCAAGTTCAGCCTTGGATCCTAAAAAAGCATGAGGCCAGAAGAATGCCTTGGTTGTATTTCTGATACCTGCTTCCACACTCGGTACCAATTCAAGTTTTCTCAACAACTTATTAGTTTGAGGATCAGATGAATTTAGAAACCATTTTTCCCAACCACCTCGATCTGCATAAGTAGAAACAGAAGCCTAAATATCAGATGATCATACTATGGACAAAGTATTAAGCAAGAATAATTTAAAAATTTTACCCAACGTGCCAACTCTATAAAATCCAGCCAACAATTGCTTGATAGTATCCACAGTTTCAGGAAACACTGGTAATGTTACAAACGCTATAATAGAACCAGTGTAACAACTTGTTATTATTATTGTGAAAATCCAGTACCACCCTGATGAAGACAATTCATAAATAAATGTTTTCATTCTGCTCACAAGAAACACTATTGTTAATGAAATTCTACTTACCAATCAAAAGCCTTGTGGTAATCTTATTAGTCTTGCTCCAAGAATTCTTACCAAGAAACGTGAAACAATTTGTAAATGTACCAAAAACGTACCAGAACATGTTTTCTATTTCTCCACTATTGTGTATCAAATGTCTTAAAGTATGCTTATCAGAGAAAGCCAGTGGAAACATGCCGAAGAGATAGGTGAACGTTAATGCAACCCAGACATGCCAATGGAAAGGGCCGAGGATCGCTCGATAGCTGGGAAATGGTAGAAGAGAATTAATTTAACTCGTCGAGTACCGGTTTTATAGACACAATTAAAGAACAATAGGTCGCGGTCACCGGTGACCGCTTGGTGTTTGACAGTTTAATAAAGGTTTAGATGCCTCGTTCAAGTTTCGTGAAAACATCAAAGGTAACATCTAAAATGTCTTCATATTAACTAAATTTCATTTGTAATCTGTGTGTATATAAATTATAGAATTTTGAATAAAAACTTGATGATGATGATGATGCAAAAATTCAGGTGAAAGAAGTTATGTAGTTACCGTGGTAAAGCTGTTGACATTAGAGTAACAAAAACAGCACAATCGTGAGAATGCGCCAAAGACATATCCATTTCTCTAATTCGATCATTGGTTAAATACATCCCAGCGATTGCAATATCTGCTCGTCCTGTGACTATTTCTTTAGCTACAGCATCACCAGGCCTTATAACAAATAAGAAAATATCATTAACTACCTCAGTTGACTTCTTATTCTCCTTTACGTCATAATTTATTTACCCTAAATTAGGCTCTCGAGGTTCAATGATTTCTATAGAAAAGTTGTTCCTTTCTGCCAATAATTTGATCAGTCGTAGTTCAATGCCATCCCAAACCACTCGAGGATTTCCACCGTCTAAATCTGATTTGATCCTAAAAGGAACGAATGTTTAATAATAGAAAAAAAATGATGTTTGTCTTTTTTCTACTACCTTTGTTTCTTTATCTTACCTCCGGAACACAAATGGAGGTTGGTTGGCAGCTGCAACCACAAATCTGTGACCAGCGTAACCTTCCGTCATCTTGAGGGGAAATAAATTGACTTCTCTTGAAAATTTTCCATGAGTCCAAGAATTCAGAACAAGTGGCTGACTGGCACCTAAACCATCTGTATACAATTTATGAGTATACAGAATGTAAGGTGATTCCTAAACAATAAAATAGTGAAAAAAAAATGTTATTTATTTTACTTATTCACACTCAGATATCACCCTTAATTTAAATAGCTTTTACTGTACTAACCAGTTTAGCATCATCGCCTTCCTTAAAACTCTGCCCCACTACAAGAAGATTAACAAAATTTCTCGATGTGACACTTGCAAGAAACTCTTGCACGGCCCATTGAGAAGATCTTGCAATAATAATAATTTTGTTTTCCGGTTGTTTTCCCAATATTTTAGCACTGATCTTTATATCCGACAGGAATAGAATGTAATTTTGGCATTCTATCGTTGCATGAATCAGTTCTGGTTCTACTAATTCTCCATCATCGTTGATATAACCATGAATGAAAGTCGTCGGGAACCCTTTTAGGAGATTTTGCACCAAATAACTTTCCTTGGACATGACTTGATTGTCATAAAGAATTACTGGCGTGCAGTCCTTTAGATAAGTCAGTGTTATATTATGCAGTAATTTCACAAGCGATGGTGTTTGGTCAAACGATGTAGTCTCGTTAAGAAACCGTTCATTCCACAATTCTTCTCTAGTCTTTGGATGACCGTAAAAGACGGGATCTAAAGCTCTTTTATGAATGTCACCATCATCAGTATCGTTATTAAAATGCCTCCAATAACTGTCGCTTCCATTTATGTTGAGATTAGGATCATCAGTACTATTTACTTCTCTTTTTCTGACGACTTTGTTATTCATATCTAAGACAGATTGAGAAGGATAATACTCGATAATTACTTCTGCACCAAAAACCACATGATAAGCAAGAAAGACTACATAGAACCATGGTACTGCCATATTATCTGAGGTTTGTTTGACTATTTTGTTCAAATGCGAGGTTTTTTATAGGCTTTCGTTGACCTTGGTCTACGAAAAGATCACAGCACAGGTGTTATGATTGAAATTTAATTTTTGATGCCCACTGCGGATTCTTTATGGTCACGGACGGAACCTTGACTTTTAGATATTGCTTTAACTTATTACTTCTTTCTTCGTATGTTCATTTTATATGAAGGACATAGGTAACTATAAATATTTTGTTCTTAAGTTGGCATTAGCAGAAGAAATGTAATAAGTGTATCATTTTTATGCTACCATTTTATTTTTAGAAGAAATGTAGGTATGTGTACATAATTAATATCGGACAGATTTATTTTTGTGATAGGAATATTTAACTCACAAGATAGGATGGGATATCTTGCATTTTTTTAAATAAATTATTATTTAAACTGTCAAACACCAAGCGGTCACCGGTGACCGCGACCTATTGTTCTTTAATTGTGTCTATAAAACCGGTACTCGACGAGTTAATCTAAGATCATACATAGATACATAACCGCATGTTTCCCATGGGGGTAGGCAGAGACTATAGAACCCTAATTGCTACTATTCTTCCATACCTCTTTCGCTTCATCAACAGTCATTAGTCTTTATTCTAAAGTCAAGTACATATAAATAATACACAGACATGTTTTATAGCATTTTATTACCAGCACTGGTCACATAATTGTTACAGTTCTTGTACAATATAAATAAATGTCGCCGATACAAAATACGAAATCAACTTGTCCTAAACTTTTGCACTATAGAACCTCAGTGCAGAGTCATGTCCGAGATACATTTCCTAGCCGAAACGATAATAAAAAAGTGAAACTACCAATTTTAAATACTAATCCTATATTTACAGTAGGGCTTATTAAATAATTGAATAATGTTTAAATAAGATTCGTAGCAAGCGCTTCCAATGACTTCAGTTGCAATAGCAGACCAAAGCTTTAAATCTAATAGAGAAAAATACGAATTAACCGTTGGAATCATAGCTCAGAAATGTAGGTAGGAAAGCTAGAAGATGAAGCTAAAGTAAAAAATGATAAGCGTATGACTCGAACGGGAATTCTCCTATCAAATAATCATGTAGTTATTAAGAGTCCTCGAAATATAAACATTAAACAGTTGTATAGACATGTGCCACATCACAGAGGGACACAATGCGATGTGGTCAGACGTCTACACAATGCTACATACAAACCAAAATTCCAAAATCATTTTGTAAATTAGAAATTCATTTTAAAATCGTAAAAGGTTACTTTTCAAGAGGACCTTTTATTATGCGTCAATGTAAAACTAAATTACTCACTAGCTAATCCTATATTTACAAATTACAAGAAGGTAGTGTCAACCACGAAGCTGGCAAGATTAGAAAAAAAACATATTTTCTAAATTTTAATATGGCTTTCATTTAAAATTATTCGGAAAATGGTAATCATTTGTTGACGAGTTTAGTAGTTATTTGATAAATAGTGGAGACTGTAACTTTACTATCACGGTATGACATAAAAAGTCTTACAAAACATAATTCTGAATTAATTTAGAGAGTATCCATTACATACTAAAAACGAACACAAAATAGGAAATATTATTGCAAAACACATTGCACGAGTATTGTTATAAGTAGACCATGCAATTAAAACTAACAAAATCGACGCTATCTTCACACTAGACGATTGAAAACACTTAATATCACAGTTTCCAATACATTTAGGACGTATTTTAGAGAATCGTAACGCATAGTTCGTTACTTTGAAATTGTCAATATTTGCTTTGTGACCATCGACATCTAAATGGCACTCTTCAATTGGTGACAAAACAATTTCTACTGTGAGTTACACATTCGATACCTCTCTTGCCTCGTTGGCTTTGATACATCTCATGTATCAACAATCAACATGTATTGTAATATCGAAAGTGGTTGTATTATTATGCTATAGTAACTATTTTGCTTATTCTCCGATGTCGTTGTCTATGCGTGAAGATCTGATGCCCGATTTGCCGGTCCATGGGTACACTTCGGGGCAAGGTTGACACGTCCTCATGTATCTGACTCCGGATTTGTGCCAGAGGTTGCATACTTTAGGGTTGTTACATTTTTTCGGCCGGTCCTGGAAAGAAAATTGCATATTTTTTACTTCTATTCAAGTATCACCGATCAGAGGTAAAACTAAGGATAGATATCAAATGAAAGTTACTGATTTCGCCATAGAAGCTATATTGCAATAAAATATTTACGTGATGCAACTAGTCTGACATAACAAAATACAAACCTGGTAGTTGCACTGGAACGGCTGGAAGTTGTTGAGTCTGCTGATAGGCGTGGGGTCTCTCACCCACTGCAGCGCTTGCCAGTTGGTGACGATCCAAACATCTTGCATTTGATTGATAAAGTCCAGGAACATGATGAAACCTTCCTTGTGGTGGGGCTGTGTGAACCACGCTGCGTGGTAGTAGAGACCGAAAGGAGCCCTGGAATCATTTTGACGTTTGGTAAGAATTTGGACATTCACAATTTTATTTTGTGAGAAATCGTGAAGTATATTTCTTAGTTGTTTAAACTGTCAAACACCAAGCGGTCACCGGTGACCGCGACCTATTGTTCTTTAATTGTGTCTATAAAACCGGTACTCGACGAGTTAATTAAAATAGACACAGATTCATTGTATTTTATATTTTTAGCACATCACATTGATAGGTAAGTCCAGTTAACTTTACATTATCTTTCTACCTTAATTGTTTTCTTATATCATTGCAGGTACAATATTTGGAACTCACCTATTGGTAGTATAATGTCTGTCAAAGTTCTTCAAGATCATCTTGTAAACGTTCTCGGCTTCGGGAGGATTGGCACAAGCATCACCCATAGAACAACGGCCTCCGTTCAGGTCCTGCCACATCACCATAGGAACCTCCCATACACCTGGAATCAATGCAATCATAACGTCAGCATGACACAGAAGTAAGGCCTTTAGTAAAGAAAACATCTACTAGTTCTTGTTAAACAAAGAAGATGATGTTTATACCTTAATTTAAAATGTATACTAGTTTGTTCTTATATTCACCTGGATAAGATTTCGTAGGGCACGGCGGGATCATGCAGTCGTGGAACAATTTGTAGTCAAGAGTGTAAGGCCAGCTTGGTGGTCTGTTCTCGTAAACAGGCAGTGATGAATCATAAGTGAAATTAGCATCATACAACATTTTGAACATTTTGTTGCCACCGACGGAAAGGAAGGGCGCTCTCATGCCTCTGACATCCTCAAGCTTGACACCTCCGTACGCTGCCAAAATTTCTCTCTGGCCACCCACTTCCCTGAACCATTTCTTTTGGGAGAATTGTTCTCCAAAGCTATGTCTAAAATATAAAATTGTATTAGTAGTCAAGTCACGTTGAATTAAGAAAATAAGTGAAATTTTTCGGGAAGTAAAGAATAGTTTTAAAGCATTTGAAGAAATTAAAGAAAAAAAATTATAAAGGAAATGCAAATAAGAACTTAACAAAT
Organism: Spodoptera littoralis; assembly: GCA_902850265.1. Lineage (NCBI taxonomy): Eukaryota > Metazoa > Arthropoda > Insecta > Lepidoptera > Noctuidae > Spodoptera > Spodoptera littoralis. Next base: position 4,618,691 of record LR824533.2, read on the forward strand.
CAAAAGTTAAACAGCAGAAATGAAAGTGGCAGAAAATTCAAAAGTATTCAGAAACAGAAATCATATAAAATTGAGTATTCCTTATAGATGTTGTGGGTGCATAAACTGTTGGGGTGTGGTGCAATAACTGTTCGGTAGTCGGTGAACTTACGAAATTGTGTGTGATGCCATCTCGTGTCCGGCTGAGTACAGGTTCTGTACTTGACTGTAATCGGTCCATTCATGGGACACGTAAAACGTTGCGGATATCGGACAACCATTGGGGTTGACGCGACCCTTCTCAAACAGGTCGGCGTACAGACCCTTGTTCAGATCGTTTACAGAGTCGTCGAAGGTCAGAAGAACAATCTGAGGCACCTGTTCCACCGGCAAGTCGCCTGTTGACGCGGGATGTAATGTGCGTGTGGGTGTGTGAGTTGTGCCAGGAAGAGGAAGAAAGAGTAACCAGGTTTCAAGAAGGATGGAAGAATTGAGGAAGAGAAAAAAAATAAAAACCATTAGTGTCACATATTATATGATAAGATAGTTTTATAAATACATACAATATACTTATATAGATGGCCATGAATACCCTGTTAGTGGCAAACCTGAGCCTACCAAAGATGCCGATAGGTTCAAGGATAACTTTTTGCTCATAAACTTACGAAACTGTATGAGAGCCAAATTCGTGGCCATCTGCATAAAGATTCTGCACTTGACTATAGTCAGTCCACTCGTGGGAGACGTAGAAAGTGCCGGTTATCGGGCAGCCATTCGGATTTTTCCGCCCCCTTTCAAAAATTTCTTCGTAGTACATTTTATTCAAATCGTTCACAGCATCGTCGAATGTTATCAAAACTATTTGTGGGACTTCGTGGACAGGTAAGTTTCCTAAGTCACAAATACTCTTTATAATAACCATTAATTTATGTAAGTGTTAGAATTCCAAATAAAGCTTTTAGTAACAGTATTACTCCATAATATTGAAAATTAACATTATACACAATAGTTCTTATGACATGTAAGACTTTTAGATTAACCTGATTTTAGAATATCATAAGATTTTTATTAATATGGCGACTAGGAACTTAGTCTCACCTGAGCTAGTAGATAAAAACAGGCTTAGTTGCATAAGACTAATAACATCACTGGTGAAAAATTGCTACACGATATTAAACTTTTGAAGCATGTTATTTTCTTTTCGTAAAATAATTTCTTGGCGTACCAGGTATTTCCTTGCCACCGCAGTAACAGTCGGGCAAAAGGCAGACGTCCTTCCTACACTTGGCTGCTGTCTTGTCAGGAGTGGGCTGCGGGTACACTGGGTCAGGTCGGCTCGGAGGGTGAGCATAGATATCAACAAACTCCGTGCTCTTGGAGACAATAGCCGTTGATGGTTTCAAGGTCGGTCGGCTGCGGCTGCTCAAGAGAAAAATGTTTTACATTATTTGAAATTAAGTGCTTAGAAATGTGCGTATAAGTATGATATGAAGTGCATGAATGGAGCTTTGTGACTTTACTTTAACCGTACAAAAAAACATCATCGGTATTTTTTAAATTTAAATAAGTAAAAATGATGTCAAAGTAGACAAAGATAAAGTAGCAAATAATTTGGTAAGACGATAAAAAGAAATGAAAATGAAATGATGATTGAGTTTGTGTTTAGTTCTAACGTTGGTGGTGTTCCTCGGTTCGGGGCTGGCTGATGCGACTGCGCGTCGCTCGCGGTGGAATAGTGAGCTGAACCTCGGCCGCGGGTGCTGGTAGGTCTGCAAAATGTACATTAACAAATTAAAACTAAATTCACTCATCTATCCCGTAGTTAGTATGCGTGAATTTAAAGACGAAGCATTTTCAAAATCTTTTTAAAAATTTTGACAGTTTTATTTAATTAATCAGAGATGTATTTAATTTAAGTAATGAATGATTGAAACTTTAATTTTCAGACGTGGCTCTATGATAATCAGTTTTATGATACCACAAATATGTTAATAACAGTGTTACACAACATGCACTAGCGTACCAAACACGAACACATTTCGATACACTTATGATACAGGTGCACTTAGTTCTAATGATGAGTTTGCAATGTGGTGCAATACGATTACGTGAAGCTACATTGAGGAACTTGCTACCAAAATAGCTAATTTTCATAACTACAAACATTCCACAAACTACACAAAATACCAATAGTGTGCAGGAAATGGAAAGGTCGCGTCAGGAGTTAACAATTCAGATATTCAACTCAACCGACATGAAGTCCCCCAATGAGAACAGTATGTTAAGCGAAAGAGTTTAGATGTTGGTGCTATTAAACGATTGTCGGATAAGATGTTTGACTTCATGCTAGTTACTCGCGAGGCGGAAAATAAGGATGTTTTTATTAAACGAAGCCTCCACCCTCAATAAGTAATGTGAGATAACTTCAGGCTGCTTAGACTACTGGCCGGCGAGTTTGTACCTCTGGTATTTGATTTCGTTGCATTTTGGATTCGCTTGCAGACTGTTGTCTGATGAGCATTTGGACGACGATTGGTAACTCCTGCGCCCACCTCCTGGGTTTGTCGCAGCTAACTTAATGGCGGGATTGACTCGTGAGGCTCGCGGTGGAAAGGATATGCTTTTAGTCGTCGAAGTAGTCGGTTCGAACTTCAAAGTCGTTGTCGATTTCGTAGTACTTGTCGTAGATGCGATTTCGCTCTCGACATTGCTATGTCGTACTTCAGTCTCAGTCGTAGCTTTATCCTCCACAAGAGATTGAGTCGGTTTTATTACTTCATCATTAAGTTCACTATCCCGAACACTACTTTCAGTAGAGGGGACATTGTTAATAATATTTTGGAACTTGAATGAGGCTTCATTTTCTGGTTTGCTAGTTATAAAACTACTAAATTTAGATTGGTATGAGTCCCTACTTGGTATATTTTTAAAATCACTGGTTGAGCTTTGTGTTGGCATAGGAGATGAGGGTATGTTAGCGTATGTGAACGGAGTACTACTCATAGTTGCCATAGTCGTTGTTGTTGATGAAAAATCTTTCATTTCGCGGTCTTGCTCTGTGAAAGTAATAGATTCAGCACTTGGAGTGACATACCTACTAACAGGTGCTTCTGTTATTATTTGTAAACGCTTCACATTACTGCGCAAAGGTTTTTCATCCACATACTTGAATGGCCTCTTCTGGAATCCTATATTGACTACCTCATCTTCATTTCTTTGTATAGGTGTAGTAGGTTTAACGGTTGTAGTTGATGTAGTTGTTGTAAAGTCTTCAACAATCTGAAGTGGTTCGGTAGAACTCACGAAATTATTCAAAAATGCTTTAATGACAGTCTTTACTTTCCCATTAAATATTTCTGTAGTTTGATCAGGGACTACTTCGTCCTCTAGACGATAACTGTAATATGAGGGTTTACGTGCATGTTTTTGTTTCTTATTATTACGATTCCTGATTTGTCTACGTGTAGTAGTTGTTGCTACAGTAGTGGATGTAGTAGAGGTAGTATAATCATGTGTATCACTAGTTCTATACGAATTTCGTAAATTATCTAATGTTTTAAAGGGTGACACGGTAGGCTCATTCCAAATATATTGAGATCTATCGTACTCCTTTGTCGGTAGTTGCTCATTGAGCGTGTTATTTAGAGGTACAGTTGATAACTCAATGGTACGAGCATTTTGCAAACCAGTCTCAATAAATGCTTCTGTGTTAATAGAATTCTCTGTGGAGTCTACAATTTCTTGATTCTTAGCAACAAACGGAGTCGGTCGAGTATTAACGGACTTAATGTAAAATTTTGTCGAAGTCGTTGAGGGTGTGGTGGTGGTTCGAATTCTAGATTTTACGGCTTTTGTTCTACTCGTTGGCCTTATATAAACAGGGATATCGTATTCATCTTCACTATTGTCAGGACCGTAGTCATTCCTGCGCATTGAGCTCTCTGAAGATGACACGTATTTGCTATTAGACTCAACTATGGGCTCCTCCGATACATCTTTACTATCACTACCATTATCTTCGGAATAACTATCAGACAGCCTTTGCCTACTATTACTGCTACTGCTACCTTCTTGACTATTAGGTTTGCGAGGTTTATCAAAATCTTCTAAAGGCCGCGTTAGAACAGTCAATGTATAAGGATTATTGGCATTATTAGGATTACGCCTGATTGAAAAACCAGATGTTAGTGACACTTTTTTATTATTCCTACTAGACTTGGATCTTACCACTTCCACATTATTATTATTATTGTTAGTCACTTCAGAAGAACGTCTTGATGAGGTTGGATGAGTTTCTGTCGTGGATATTGTCTCTTTTAACCTATAAACGTTGTCAGTCTTTTCAAAAGGTTTGGCAAGGGAGGAAAAGTTTATGATAGGTGCTGACGTGGTAGGAGCCGACGAACTAGTCTCGTCAGAAGGTTTTGAAGAGGATTCAGGAATTGGACTTTCATCTGTGGATGATCTGTTGAATACAAAGCAAAAAAATCTTTCTAATTGAAGCTCTAAAATAATACTACTTATATAAATATTTATTTTAAAAGGCGTACAACTGTCTCATTTGCGTATTAAATTAGTTTAGTTAGTGAAACGGAAACAAGTTACAATATTTTGTTTAGTATTCATTGCTGAGACAGATAAAGATACCACAAAAGCTACATAATTATTATGTCAATATACAAAGAGAGAGAATAGTAAGAACTGATAAAAGACCAGAATCAGATATTGAAATGAAATTTGAAACAACCTTAAGACCGATACAAAGAGAAGACGGAAATTAGTAAAAGTTAGAAGTTTGAATCAGTTCAAAGGTTGCAACTGAAAGATGATAATATAAATGTGATATAGATGGTAAGTGTTGGTGAATTTTGAAAGTATGATTGAAGCTGGGATGATTTTACTTGAAGTTTTGTTCTTTTGTAGTACCTTGGGGTATATCGAGACGGGGTCATTGCTTCAGTGTAGGGTGCTGTAGTAGGGCGTTGTGTGGTCGTGCTGGTGCTAGTAGTGGGAGGAGTAGTGCTTAAAGTGGTGGCTTCGTATAAAGTCGTCCTCACGCTGCTCGGGTTATGATCATATCCCAATTCATTACCTTCGCCCCTGAATCGTAGGCAATATTTCCATGTTAATTTTTTTGCTAATTTTACATTTGGCGTCACTAATTTGATAAAATTACATTATTTTTAAATTAACTGGTTTGATGGATTTGCGAAACTTACCTTGTCGAATGGCGAATTGGTGCTTGGTATTGGTTCTGGTTGTTTATCTGTAAATATATTACATAGATATGTAAAAAAATGTTTCACTGCCATGACTATACTCTGTTGGATAGTAAACTAAACTGAAAATGATTCATAATTTAAAAATGTACTACTCGCTAAAGAAAATTTATACCCAGTGAAAAATGTTAATAAATTTCACATAATTCCCATTTTTTTTTAAATACCTGTGGTTGAATAAGTTCATCATCGTAGTCCACTGGTGACGGCCTTGGAGTGTAGGTCTCAACAGGTCTTCTGGCAGGAGCTGGTGGTGGAGTGCCTCTGTACGTCTGCTGCACAGCTGGGCGGAGCGAGGCCGTGTTATATTGCTGAACGTAGTCTGCCAATACCAGTTAGTGTGTTACGTGCGTGAAGTTATGAGGTTATAGAAGTCATGTGCATAAATATTTTTATACTAGTATTAGAAGATGGTCTTATAGTAAAAGAGTGTTTCCAGAAACGATTCCATGACAACCAATCAATTCTAGATTGGACAATTATAAACATTTTAATAATACAAGTTCAACCACTGATTAAATATTAATGATCAATGTATTTCATTACACCAATCGACTTAAAATTATCGGTTAATTTACTAGTTGAAGTGTAGTAAAAGTAGTCAGTTTTTTAATATTAGAGAAAGTAGTCCCACTTTAATCGTTAGTTTACTGATATCCTTAACAAATCCAAATATCCAAAGAAAATGGTTGGTATGTCCATTACAATAAAGTTTAAAAGAACCATGACAGTACCTATTATACTTCTTTAATACAATGTACATCTATTAAATGGAATAGGATGTATGTATCATGCAAATATTCTCCAGAATATTGAGTAAAGTAACTAATCATATTTACATTTTTAAAAAGAAAAAATTTGGTCAGTATCTTAAAGTTAATGTTACCTGTATCTTTATACAGTTCACCGTCTTCATCGTAAACCGCGTAGAAGGGATCGTATTGGTCAGGGCTGTAGTTCTGAGATCCATTGTACAACATCTTCGGACGAGGGCTTGCTGAATAGGAGACTGGAGCTACACTTTCTGTCGGTTCCAAGCTAAAAATACCATTGCTTCTGTTGAAAATCTCATTACAACAAACATACGAAGACATCAGAAATATCAAAACGTATGTACAGGTATTTGCAATATACAAAGCAAGGGTCAGTCTTTTCTACAGTCATAGTCTCTACAGTCATGTTAGTTAAGTCAAAATACGTTTAGTGCGATAGACATAAATACCGAAGAAGTTCTGTACAGAAAGTATAAGTTAGTTGTGGCAGGAGTCCTCTAGTAAACATTAGTACTACAATTTTGTGCTCTTCTAGTTACCTGTTTGTTTTATCGTCATGTTTAGTCTTTGTAAATCTAGTCTCTTGGTTGTGGCTATCGTGAGGAGTTGTCAATTTCATTTGTGCAACAATATTTGGATGTCTTATTCTGCCTCTTGTCAATTTATCTTCCTGAGAATTTTCTGTAAGAGTAGTCGGCTTAGCTAACCTATGCCTAACAGTATAGGGACGCAAAGTCGTTTGATTCAAATATTTGGGTGGTCTAACAGTGTTAGGACCGTTCTGAGTAACTGGTCTTCTTATATGCATAACAGTTCGGTTGCGAGGCATGTGGTGTATTATTTTGTAATTGGATATTTCAGGACGAAGCAAAGTATTTGGAGTTGGAGTTCCGTAGTCTACCAACACAGGAATGGGAATTTTTCCATTAATACTTTTAGTAAAATCTTTCAAAGGAGCTTTTGTGACAATAGATACATCGTTGTGATTCTTAGTGGCACTTTCAGGTTTGTATTTCATTGGGACTCTTGTAGGCTTTGGTTTAACATTTACGGGTACATCGTCGTCTTCATAGCTATCTTCATATTCTTTATAATTTTGCGCCATAGGTGGTCTCTGTGGTTTCACTTCAGTACTCGGCATATATTTTGGTTTTACTGCAGGTTCATAGTAATATTGTTCCTCGTCGTCATCATAGTAATAGTCATTCATTTCTGGGGAAGGTTTTGGAATGGGTCTACGTTTTGGTGGAGCTTTTGTGGTGGTTGTGATGGGACTTTTATTTGTGTAGGCAGCGCTTTGATGATTGCTATAATTTTTAACCGGCATCTGAGTGGATTTTATCGCTTGGGCAAATAAATTCTCAAGATTTTGAATATTTTTTGGCGTACTTGGTTTGAATGAAACGGAATGGAAAGGAATTGATTCAGTTGACGGGTTTTTCCAGTATTGTTGCAAAGCTGAGAGTTGCTCATGTGCTAACGTCGTCATGGGTTTAGGAGTGGACTGTTTTAATATTATATGGGCATTATGGGGCTTGATAGAAGATACTAAATACGGTTTAGCAGTTGCTACAACATGAGGGTGAAGTGATACTATCTTCTCGGGTTTTACAAGATACTGATGTTTTGGCGTTGACACCAATATAGGTGCACCTGTCCCAGCAATCAACAAGTAAGGTTTTGGAGTAACAGAATATAAGTGTTGGTTTTCGCCCTTGGTTTTTGTATCTTGATTAGGTTTAGGCGTGCTGCTTATTGGTCTACTGAAGCTGTAACTGATGGGTAACTGGCGATCATCATTAAAATTTGGTGGTTTCAACTTTGGTCTATTGGCTTCTAGCGGAGTACCGGCAGTCTGCTGTACATACGCATTTTGGCGGAAAGATTGTTGTTGTTGTATTTGTTGATTTTGGTTCGCCGGTTCTGGTCTCTGAATAACCTGATCGTAGGACTGAACATGTTTTATAGGAATTGCTGATGGTCTCATACTGCTTACTGCTATCGAGCTAGATACAGTTGGAATAGTAAATGGTTTTGGACTACTCATCCCATCATAATTGACTGGTGAATTCGGTCCTCTGGAACCCAATTGTGATATAGTTGTAACTTCGATAGTGGGCTTTTTAATTGTAGGAGGCCGCGGTTTAGTATTCGCATTTGGAGAATACTGTCCATTACTTATCTTTGTCAAATATGCATCAAAGTCAAAGTTAGGATTAGCGAACGGATTTTCTATTTCTTTATATTTGTAGTTAGGGTGTGTGAATTCACGTGGTGGCGAAGGAAAATCATCATCTTCGTCTTCTTCTTCTTCCGAAGATTCATTTTCATCTTCGTTAGAGTTTTCTTCATCATCATAATCTTTTTCATCTGAAGGTCTTTTATTAGCATTCGGTGGTAAAACCTTAACATTTCTTGTTGGTTGTTGATTGTTTTGAATCAGATGTTGGTTTTGTTGCTGATATTTATTTCGTTCTTGCTCTGAATTTCGGTAATGTTCTTGAGGTCTTGGTGATGTTGGCACTGGGACAGGTTTTCCCGTTACAATAGTACTGGGAACATGAGATGAATCGGGAAAGGATATCGGATTATTCTGATGGTTTGCAGAGGATGGTGTTGAATAAATCTGTGCTATGTATTGAACATTACCTTGTGAAGGCTGCGCATTATTGTAAAAACCACCAGCTAAAGCTGTGTACGGATCATTGTTCAAAGAAGATATTGGTGGACTTTTTGTAATAATTTGTGTTGCAGAGTTAAGAGGATTATGAGGTTGACTAGATGGGTCTGGTAAACTAGGCTTAAATACTATTTGTGATTGAGAATTGCCAGACTGGTAAGATAAAAAAGGATTGGCGGTAGAGTAAACATTATTATTGTATGTCTGTGGACGACGTGTAATATCATAGTAGTTATTGTTGTTTAAATTATTATTGTATGATTGCTGATATCTAGCACTATGAACATTAGTATTATAGTGGGGTTGTGGGAATTCAACTATTTTAGCCGGTTTTACGAAAGCCCAATTCTTTCCAGGAGCCTTGTATCCATCTTTGTAGTAATATCTTATTTGTCTCTTTCCTCGTTCAGTTTCATCTAGAGATGTACCATCGTCAATATCAGTATCTATTTCAAAATATTCCATTTCTTCACCACTATCACTTCTTTTAGACATTTCTTCTGGTTTAGTAGTACTAGAGCTAGTTTCATTAACGCTTAAGTCTTTTCCTACTACTTCCCTTTTCTTCCTTAGGACTGGTTTTTCAGTCAAGTCATTAGTAATAATTTCGTTCGTCTCAACGTCTAATTGTCTGTCATTAGAAGAGTCAGTCACGATGTCACTTTTGTCTTCACTGCAAAAATGACAATGTCTATTAATATTATATTCTTGGTCAAAATCGTCTTAAATGATACTTATCTTGGGACTTACCTGTAAGACTGTGGCGCTGGAGTAACAGTAGCAGTTCGTCGCTCATCGACTTGAGAGCCGAATGAGAAGGAGCCTATTTTACCGCTATTTTGAGGAATAGATGCAGGAATTATGTTAGAGTTCAGATTTCTTCCAGTATTGATTGGTTGGGCTGCATAACCATCTCTGTCTTTTTGAACTTGTCCTATGGTTGGGGGCTGTCCTCTGTAAACTCGCTGTTGTCGGTCACTTTCAATTTCTTCGACTGGTGGTAGGTCGTCTACTTCTGCGTAAAGTTGTTGTTGCTATAACGAAAATGTTAGTATTAGCATCCCATCCACTTAGAACTCATTCGCGTTCTTAATTTCTGAGTTTACCTTTTCGTATTCTTGTCGGCTGAATTTAGGCTGTCCTCTTGATGTGACGACCGGATTCGGCTGGGCTCGCGGTGGTGGCGGCGGGGGTGTACGGCGGGGTGGCGGAGGGGGAGGTGGTGGTGGGTTACGTTCGTTGATCCGTTCCAACTCTTCACCACCTACCGCGCTGGTGCCGTCACAGCCTACATTGCGCGGCCAATCACACGTTTGGAGCTCGTGGCTGAAACAGAAACGGTGGCAATTTTAATATTTTTATTCCTATGTTTTAGTTTAAAAAGTCCGTTCATTGTAAAATCGTTATCGTCATAATTTTCCCTGCCAAAGACCTCAAAAGCATGCAACACAAAGATTTCAATATTGTTAACGGTTTATTCATTAACTTCATTAAAATGTACTTTTTACATGTGAATTTCTCACGCGTACCGATGTTTCCATATGACACGACAATGATCTCGACTTTTAATATGTTTATACAATACTACCTCTACTATACGAACGTGGCTACGTTTGATAGTATTTTCACATTACAAAAAACTGAATCATGCAAGATCTCTTTGGAAAATCTGTGTATTCAACAAATTAAAAAACAGCATCGAACAACATGGTCTAAGCAAGTTACAAGTTTTACAAATACGTATCGATAGCGACTTCGCCTGTGTGGAATGAAAAATTATCTAAATAGTTCCTTTTTTATGGAATAGGAGGCAAACGAGCAGACAAACCACCTGATGGTAAGGGATTAGCGCCGCCCATGGACACCCGCAACACCAGAGGATTCACAGGTGTGTTGCCGGCCTTTTAAAAAGGAATACGCTTTTTTCTTGAAACTTTGAAGGTATACGACCGTTCCTATAGTATTACTCCACCAAAAAGGTAATGGTAATTTCTATTGGCGAATAGTTTTAATCCTGCAGTTCTGGAGATTATGATCAATGACTGCACGGTTGGCGCGGTGGCTGGACAACTGGCTGCCGTGCAACGTGTCGTGGGTTTGATTCCCGCACGGAACAACTCTTTGTGTGATCCACAAATTGTCGTTTCGGGTCTGGGTGTCATGTGTAGGTATGTGAACTTGTATGTTTGTAAATGCACCCACGACACAGGAGAAAATGCCAGTGTGGGGCAAAGTTTAAAAAAAAATTAAAACAATCATCCTTTTTTATTATACTAGAATAGATCATAAAATGTTGTTAACGACTCCTTACCTGTACATAAGGCCACCAGTACATGACTCGAGTAAAGCGCCGCCAAACACGCAGACATAGTACAATGTGCAGTCGGTGGGATGTGGGTAGTAGCCGAATTCTTCGGGACAGTCGAAGTCAATGTCCCGCTTAATATCAGCAGCTACGGGGACGCTACGGACCGGGCCGGATCGGGACCGCGACCGGTCGGATTGGGCGCCGAAGCATTCTGGAAAGAGAATTTGAAATTTAGTTTCGGAAAGTATAAACAAAATGCACCTCAAAGATACAATACGGTCACCGCTTTTATAGAGACTACCCTAAAAGATAAAAGTATTTCATTTTTTGCCTTCAAGAAAGACTTTATCTTTCAAGTTGACTTGTCTAATTTAGTCATAGATACTTTTCACTGTAAAGAATTCACAGTCCACACAATTTCTATGGAAACAAAACTCTGTTCATAATATAAAGTAATTTTAAATGAAGTTCGTTGCAAAGGTTGAGCTCGCGTATTACAATCACCAATTTATTAAAGCGACCTTACGCAATATTTCGAAAATAGAACATAAAAAATAATATTAAATTGGAGCCTATTCGAATAAACGATCGTATTTAAATTATCGATTGAAATAATATAACACACGATAAAACCACCACGGACTGCAAAGAATATATGAAACGGTATAATTGCAACAAGTTGTATTATTACGAACTATGCAATGCTTGATACACTTTAAGATAACCGCATACGAATTCGGATAATGAACTGAAACCACACCGAAACTTCATAGTCATGTTTCAGTATTAACACTATTATGTGATCAAAGTTTCTAAAGTGTCGATAAAAGTTGTGAAAATTTTTCATATCAGAAATACCTAGTAAAGGTACTTTACATGGCAGGTAGGCACTATAGGATAACTAAAAATGTTGTATCTAGTCATAAACTAACACTATTTTGAATCTAGTTTAACATAACATCAAGCCTTTTATCCCCGAATGGGTAGGTAGAGGTACATATTATGCTACTGTACAATGTTGTGTGTGGGTGTTTCATTTTTCACTATTCATTTTATGTGTATAGGGGGTGAGCCTATTGCCATATATCGGGCTCAATTCTAGACTCCGTGCTACTACTGAGATTTTTTCAAAAACACAGTAATAATGTGCCCGACCCGGGAATTGAACCTGACACCCCTTGCCCGGCAATCGCACTTGCGACCATTTGGCTAACGAGGCAGTCTAATCTAGTTTAGTTATCTTAAATGACATTCGGACATCGCGTAAATAAGTAGCTCTAAGCAACGTTTAATACATAGGTAGGTAGGCTCTCATATACAAGAAATATGACTATGAGAATGAATACTTTAAAGTACAAAATAGTCGGCTTTATAGCTAATTCAATTGTGTAATACAATATCATAGTAACAATGGAAATTGTGATTTTTATCCACATTCTTAAGGTGCATAATAGAAGAAAATATGATTGGTAATTAAGACGTTGTCGGTAACGTTTTATTACGGAACTTAATGTAATAATATTGTATAATCTTACATCGGTTTACTGGTAATTAGTAAATGTACAGGCCATTGAACATTGTATTTCACATGCATACTTTTTTTTGTATTACGAAGATTATGAAGTAGTCTCAGGGTAGAATCGGAAATGATAATTTGGTATTGGACTTTTCAACATTTCATTTCTAGATTCTTATGGAGTTTCCTGCTCGTTCTTCTCCAATCGAATCTACATTTTGGAATGAACACCTAGCTTCACCTAGCTTCACTGACGAACTGAATGGCAGACGATTATTTATTTTGTATTTGTTGACGTTTCAAAAGTACCAAATTATGGTTTAATTGAAACAAATGCTTTGACTTTGACTTGACTTTGAAAGTTTGTTAGTTCAGACAAGCATATATGCCTGTTATAAGTCTCAATAACCTATCATATGGTAGGTTAAATTACTAGACCTTAGCATGGAATCCATTTAAAATCAAAACAATCTTATCCTATGTCCTTTTTCGTTAAATGAAAGATTTATTTTTGCATTTCATTTTTAAATGATCAATTATACTCTCCCTGCTATTAAAAAACATTTTATTTACATCAGCTTCTTGAGAGTTTGCTGTCTTTGCACTTTGAGTCCCATATTACAATGCAGCGTTTGGCTACTAACATTTAAATAGAATTTACCATATTTTTCTTAAATTCTCATGGCCATGTTATCAGTGTTGTGAAAAGACACCGAGAGTTAACAACTGTTATCTTAATCGCGAACAATTTTGTCACGTTCTCATTGTATCACGAATTACGTGGGATTTGGGACAACGAGCGAATCTCGCGCATGCTTTGAAACATTAAAAGCTTATGAGCGCTGATTTTTTAATATTTTGTAAGTGTTGACTAATTTTAGTCGCATATCTGAAACAAGGATCGAATCTCAACTTGAATATATTTTTCGAGTTCAGATCAAAATGTAAGTAACAAAAATTGTTTTATAATGTCATTTCTTTATTGGTTAATTTCACTTTTTCGACGATATTAGTGAAGAACAGCATATTATGTACAAAAATGTAATACTGGATCTATTTATATTAAATTCCAGTTAATTCAGTACATAAACTTAATTAGGTGCTAGGATTTTATTTGTGCAAATAATCCTTGAATCTCTGCATATGCACACAGAATTATCTTGATTCTGATGAATGTACGTACATTCCTAATACCTACTAATTATACAGGTAATTTGCTTATTAAAATAGTGCCTACTAAAAGATCATAGTTCTAGTATTATTACTATAACGTAGGTACTTACTAATCTGATATAAGTCGCTTATAAAATAATAGATTCCTTGATTAAGTCTAACTTTCAATCAATCAATAATGAGTCATAACACCTTAAAAACCAAAATCCAAATCAGCATACAATGACAGAACAGGTAGAAATAACAGAACAATATAATAATTATCCTCCAGAGGTAATAAGCCAGCTTTATCTAGATAAACCACCATCATACATTCGTTTTGCAAGACAACCTTGCTTTTAAGACAACTACATACAATTTGCAGTGAACAATAGTAATAGCAATATCGAACAAATGCTTGAGTTTCCCACAAGTAGCTAATATATAAGACCAAAGAAAAATGTTCTTTATTGCATGGTTATAAGAGCTACGTTTGTCATCAGTTATTATGTCAGTGTCGACACACGACCGTCAAGATTCGGGCCGTGATCGGAGCACGCGCTCTAACGTATCCTAAGGCTTAGTGTTTACATACGTATAATTTTGATCTTTATCAGTATCACGAGTAGGTTTAATATCGATGACTATCTGTTTATTTGGACTATCGAGCTAAGTAATGGTTCTTATAAACGGTTTTTATAACGATTGATCCTTAATTACTTTTAATTCAAATTCCTTATTTGAGTTTAATAATCTTCTCTATAGTAACAAGATCATTTAAGACATTTTTTTGTTGAATTATTTCCTACACTGAGCATGCCAAGCAAAAACACTGTGTCCAAATTGCACACAAAAAAATTAAGAAACAACTTCTACTGTCATTTACGATTTAGATCAAACAATCCAACGAACAATTATGTTCGTAAAGAATTCTATGACAAAAGAGCTGGAACAAGCTGTAATTACATTGAACGGTTGCGTCCAAACGACGGATGTAAAGCAGACACACGCCCATCCTAATGGTTAGCTAAACCATGACAAAACCGTGGGCAAAAAGCAACCAAGTATAGAATTAGCGAACAACGAAATCGACCCAGTTGCTGCAACGACCGGCTCTGCACACGCTTCAACTTATTAATCAATCAGCAGATCCCGGATCGTGGCTCCGGGTGTTGCAAAATGTAATAAATCCATAATTATGAGTCGTGGACGAACCATAGAAGCATGAGATCCATAATAATGTCTCGTTGTGTGGGAAATAGCCGGCAATAGGCGATTAATCTGCACATTGCAATATTACGTGTTGAAATATTCTCCAAGCATTGTGTACTCTCAATGCTCTAAATAAACTCGAATCCGACGTTTCAAGATCGTTTGCTCCGACATTCTCGTGCGTTTCTTCCTATCCTACTACGATTGCGTTTCCATGTTTGTGAAATCAAAAAGAAACTCGATGACTATTAGCCGATAACTACAGGATAGGTGTGGGCGGTATAACGTCGAATATCGCCAAGTGGTACTAACAATTTGCATTCTGCAGCCATGTTGAATGCATTTACGTACACCCACTATGATTACGAATTCCCAGCCACAGGTTTAAATTGCACTTGAAACAAAACAAAAATCGGTATCTCTTTAATTAGCAAACAAGCCAAAACACATAAATTGTGCGACACCTACATACAAACAGCCAGTTTCAAAGCGTATATTTTTCAATGCCTGCTAGCTTCTAGGAAATAAATTGCCAAAGTATTGTCAAACAATAGAAAGAATGATCTGCGCAGGAAACTCTCAAGTACAAATGAAATATGTTTTCACAAACAATGCTTGAATTATGTGCGCCTCGGCGAAGTCATGCATCAAGTAAAATGAATGTGTGATCGCGCCACGATCCGTGTTAACTGGTTGTATAAGATTTTCGCAGCGGGCAACAGTGTTGGAGCGGTGGGTCTAGAGGACTAGAGGGACATGGCGGCAGGATATGTATGGCGCCTCGTGGGAGGTAAATGGTCCAGGATCGTCAATAGGTGGGTGAACCGACTCCTAGGATGAGTAGGCGAGCACGGACGGACGTGATTGTATTGAATGATTTATGATATCTTTAATCTGGTAATGCTAATGTAGTTAATGCAAATAAGATCAAAAACCTAAAGAAAATAGTGTTGGATGTTCCTAGCGATTTATGTGCTCTTGACATGTAAAAGGCGAATGTAGAGATGTTAGATTTCAAAGTCAAGTTATCTGAATAAAATAAAATGATTGTTGATGCTGGTGGGACGAAGACACGAAAACTGTCTTTAACTTAAAAAAAAAAAACATAAAAGCTTTCGACGTAAACGTAGAAATCGTGCTTTAGTAGTATATTTACAACAGTGGATTATCGATCATCAAAACATTTGAGTTCGATGTAGCATCTTCAGACATTTCTAGACCAACAACATGTCTGTCTGAGGTCAGTATGTCATAATTATAAAACATTGCAACAATTATGATTAGTTTGCTCTGATATTAGGCAAGAGCACAAATTTTATATTCATTACACATGAACAATACATCAAAATCGTGATCGCGTGCCCTTTGTGGAGCGTTGACCTTTACGCCTTAATTCCTATCTGCAACCTATATCACTTCGCCAAACTGCCCATTCGTGGTGCGCCTGCACAATATAGATAATGATACGTCATATACAACCTTGGACCTCTCACTAACAATAAATTTAATATTAACAATAACAGACTCGTGGGCGATATTTTCGAATGTCTAAGCAATCCCATTTAGTTTGACAATCAACATTATCGATTTGAAAATGTGTCAAATTATATCTACAGTTAATCGAATGATGCATGATCCAATTAACTTCTAAATAATAATCGATTATTCGATTATAAATCAGTGAGACGATTGAATCGAATGCTTAATTAAAGATGTTAAACGTGAATGAGATAACTCGATTGAATTATTGAATAACATCGATTACTCAACAATGCAACGCTTCTGATATAACTGTGATTCTGTATCAGTATGACAATAATATAGATGTGACAGAGATAATTTAGTCTGTGTAACAATAAATGAAAGTCAAAATATAAAAATGATAATAGTAACATAAAATATGAATGAAAAAATGTTATCTAATGTTTTATTGAGACGTAATCGAATGGAGTACTCATATTGAAAGGTTTTTCGGAGGAGAAGTTACTGTTATCGTTCACTTCTAATAGATCTGATACATCTAATATAATAGAATCCTTATACTTTTTTATAGTAATTTGTCTATATAAACAAAGAAAAGTATAAAAAAACACATTCATCAATAATTCTGTACTTCCCGTATATCTTCTATTTTTAAACTGCTTCGTATATAGGCGATGGCGCAATATGCATACAAAAGAATAGCCCTAGGTGATTTCTTTTCAAGTATCAATTATTATAAAATATATTGATTACGAACAATTTATAGCTAATGTTCATATTATGAGTAATATGTTTTGGTAACTACATGAATATTTATCGTGTTATACGATAGTCTGTAGTAGGTAATATCGCCGTAGGGTCCAGTTGTTATGGCGTCTGAATATGAACGAAAATTTGTTGTAAACATTAATGAGATATTCAAGCGATAAATTTTCAATATAATTGATTATTTGGTCTAAATGAATAATATGTTTACAAAATTGACAATATAACTTATTCGTTAACTATGTCTGCCGAGTATAGAAATGGTTTTTGGACTCATAGATAAGCCTCAAGGGATAAATTTTGGAATTTTCAGTTTCGAAATTAATAAGTATCTTGTGTAGTGTTTACTATTGTATATCTATTTGGATCCCCTCATTACTACCTCACAAATCAATGTTCCATAAAATAATGGATTCTAAAGCAAAGAAAAGGTTTCGTATTTAAATAAATACAGTGAATACCCAAGTAGAACAGTTTGACCATTTTTATTGGTCACAAGCGTATTTATTTGTATCTAAATGGTTTCAGAGTAAACATTGTTTTCACATTAGTATAGATACCTGAATAGTTAAAGCACTAACATTTTATTCAAATCTAGGTTTTTATCTTAATGTGCCTATGTTTTAAGTTAGTTTCTTTTTATAGTCCTGGGTGGCATAATGCGTACGACTAATTTTATGGTAATGAATACACATTTGGAATATCAAATATATTTTATAGTAAATACAGATCTTATCCCTATATAAAGAATGTTCACTTAACTGGGTAGGCTGAGGTGCTCATAATTAAAGCTGTATGGCTGTACCCCACTCGTTTCCCATATCCCATTCGTACCCCATGTACTACGAATCTGATTAATTTATTGCCGCGCTGTTATATGTAGTGATGGAGTGATGGTGATGGACATGGTGAGGAGTAGAAAACATTCCACCTCCATCCTTCCCACTAGTATCATTTGAGATGACTTAAAGGAGTACACATTTGAAAAAATAGGGCATTAGCGCTTTCACCTTTTCAACCTTCGTTCTCCAAACCCTAATTTGAACTCGTGAACCTTGCTTTCGGCAGTGCTTACATACATTCATCAGTAATTCTTAACACGACAATAATGTGGTTTTGGTAACAGCTCTAGTGAAACACATTAGATAGCAACTAGTTCACTTTTAAA
This sequence comes from Spodoptera littoralis, assembly GCA_902850265.1. Lineage (NCBI taxonomy): Eukaryota > Metazoa > Arthropoda > Insecta > Lepidoptera > Noctuidae > Spodoptera > Spodoptera littoralis. The sequence goes on from LR824533.2 coordinate 4,637,005, forward strand.
AGAGACGTTTACGTGATTTCTCATACAGAGACGTATAAATTATACATGGCACTTACAACTGCGTGGATTTGGTCGATCATTGCACTTCATTGCGACATTACTTTCCGTGTCCGTGTTTTCGGATAGTGCGCAAGATGTGAACTTATTGGAAAAAGATCTCTTACTATAATAACTTATGACTTAAAATGCGAATTTTTTATACAAATGTATAATATTTATTGTTCAATTAATGTTCTGCATTTGCAATCGTTTGTATTCATTTATTTATGTGCAAATACATTAAGAAGAATTTTATAGGCTCATTTTATAATACATGTTTCAATAAAGCAAACATTATTTTACATTAATAAAATAGGCACAAGACCACAGCGAAACATAAAGCAAACATTTTACAATAAATATGCCAAATACTTGACTCGATCTAAATAAATCTGTCATGCACAGTGTGCCACTATCTTCACTTTTTGGAAAAAAAGCATAGTGTAAGTGTATGATCGTGTAGTCCGATGTTATCGCTTCCCACTCATCGCTTGAGCCTTTACGTTACTTTAGTTGTCACGGTGTACGACCTCGCTATCGCAATAATAACTGCCTTTTCACTTTTTATGCACAACTACTCTAAAATATGCCTCTACGGTTACGAAATTCAATATCCAAATGTCTCAAGGTCCACGCTATTTATTCGAAGAAAATTTTATGCTAAAAATGCGTAATTCTTTTATTTTTTTCGCAACAAAATCTTTGGTCTTAGTTGTAACTGCTAATAGGTTACTGTTCATTTGACTATGACCATGGGAAGGACGTTCGTATTGAAATTAGTTGCTAATGACGACTCCCACGCAGTGTGCCAATGAAACATAAAGTTACAACAAGAAAATGATGATTTTAAGTCGAGATTTTGCTCACACATCCATTCAGTACATAAAAAATGAAAAGGTGCGTACTTTGGAATACTGTGGCTAATAAACAGACATATTAATATAGATTTGTTAGCCTATAGGTAAAATGCCTGCCAAAAATCCTTTATATAGAGCACTTTTAATGTAACAAGCTGTCAGCCTTGGCATTTCGCTGAATTAAGTGGCATTTTTTCCAAAAAAACATGCATTAAATTGAATTATTATTACTTTCAAGGTCCCAAATAGCGTTATATTTGGTATTTAATAACTGTTCTAATTACGGGTACAAAAAATATGTTTATTACCGCTTATCGTCAACAAATACCGGCAGTAATTGCTTCCTGCTCTATATAAATCACTACCTTGAACAATTACGCTGAATATCACGAGCAAATTCTAATGTCACCAGTAGCTAATAAATCAAATATATTTTGCTTACTTTTATATTTAATTCAGCTACAATTTGGTTGTCATAAATTATTAATTTGCCAATTACTTACTTCAGAATGATGTCTTGTTCATTCAAGATAGATTTAATCTATTTGAAAAAAGTTCTAACTAGTCTATATTTAATATAAAATGTCGCATTGCCCACAGTGCGCTATTACACTATGATCATGACTTCAAAATATGCAAATTGTATTTAATAGAGTTTCCTTTGAACTCCACAAAATGTCAAGATTCTGCTGTGGGAGGTAGATCGTGAAGCTCATATTTAATGTGTATAGCGATGAGATAAAACATTTATATGTAAATTATTGTGTTGATACGATTCTGTACCGATATGAACTTATCTCTGTACTTTACATCTGCAACATTGTTTATGACACAGATTTATTGCTCGCCCTTGTCTATAAAATGGACGTGAAATCGATATTTCGTTTCAAATGAAAACGTTATATAATTTTTCTTCACACATGATATTGTTAAGTGAATTTTGTACCTACTTATTCAAAGGCCAAGAATTTTTATGAACAAAAAATCAACGTTCAATATAAAAAAAGGATTTCAATGACAAAAGAACTTTGAATATTTGACTGATTACATCAAGCAGATTGATATTTTATAACAATATGAAAAAGAAAAAAAGATTATAAGGTAAAAAGATAACATCTTTATTGTGCTTAATCGAATTTATCAACTTGAAACGTGTTCATAAATTTTATCCAAAGAATTTGTCATTTGTGTCACTGTGCACTTTTTGTCATAATAAAAAGTTTATTTCTTGACAGTTCTTTCTCGTGAATGTCAAGGTAATTTTAACTGTATCCGGGTTAAGTGAATCTAAATTCACTCACTTTACATACCTACTTGCAATTGCAAGTATGTAAAGTGATTGATGTATCTACTTTTATTATTTTAATCATATCTATCAATGGTTTTTTTTCTATGTTATGTATGTATTAAAAAAATATAATTAATTTCAATAAATATTCCATTTAGAAATATATAAAAGTAAAAAAGAATATACATTTTTGATCCAGTTAACTTTTACCAAATAGCCTAATTTTCTCTCCTCTATAATATCAAAATGATCGACTTTTGGCCTAGAAATGTTATGATACTTGATAATAAATGTCTAAACTATCAATATTTAGCAATATACCACGAGAATCTTCGTATCGATCCTTAAATGTTAGCCTCTCAATTATGTAGCCTTTAAATCATTATAATCATGGGTTAGCGTGAAGAAACTGTGGTTTTCGTTTAAATTAAGCAACTATGAATGTACTATGGTGTTAATTTTAACATGCAGTGTGCGTTGTGCTTATGCATAGAAACAAATTTGCATTTGCATATTATTCAGAAATTCCTATGAATTTGTAAGACCCAGACTAAAACTACACAAAACTGTGTTTACATAGAACTTCTAAATTAAAGAATTAAAAAGAAATTAACTTCTTTACAGTCGCTAGGTATATGAGATACAATAGTGAATTCTATATAACATAGGACAATTTATCTCTTCTTTTGTTAAATAACATATTCAATATACTTTTTTATGGAATAAACCGGTAACCGAGCGGACGGATCACCTGATGGTAAGCAATCGGCACTACCGATGGACCTCCGAAACTCCAGAGGTGTTACAAGTGCGTTACCGGCTTTTTGGAAATTAAGAATTTGAGGATTGTTCCCCTAACAATCCGGGGATTAGGGACGGGGTAATTGGGCCTCCGGTAACCTCACTCACACAACTCAAGTATTGCTTCACGTCGGTTTTCTGTAAGGCCATGGTATCAATCCGGTCGAGCTGGCCCATTCGTGCCCAAGCATGGCTCTCCCACACTTAAGCATAATTCAGTGTGTGCATATTTCAATAGGCACTACTTGTTTACTTGATAACTACCCTATTTTAGCCACTAATATTTTGCATAAAATTCTCTACAATAAACAAAAAAGCACTACTTAACACCTACTACGGAACTGAACGATCACCTAGATTATAGTGTTGCAATTTCAACCTTAATTACTCGTGATAGGTCACGCGCCCACCGCTTCTATAAACATGACAAGCCCAAAAGTGATTTAATTAGACAGTCTACATACTTTATAGACTACACCCTGTATTTAGGAATGTTTGGTGGTAGTTTCGCAACTGTATCGCCTGTAAACTGTGCTACAGTCTTTGGTATTTTCGAGCAGTTATCGGCGTCGTGCTGTCAATTTAGTGTTTATTTAAAGTAAATATTCGTAAATTATGTTAGAAGACATTTTTCCTTTTTTTTAAGGGGGGATAATCATCGAATGACTGCTCCCGCCTGGGTGAGGCGGAAGGGAGTGTCAGACTCTTACTGACTAAAAACCACCCCGTTCCTTCTCCTGCACGTCGAGCCGGAGCCCTGGTTACCCGTTAGGTTCTCCGCGACATGTTAAAAGACTTAGAAGCTAATTTATAGTAAAATACCAGAGCATTTGTTTATTTGGCATCAATCATCAATATTTAGTACCGATATCGACAGCAGTAAAATAAATAAACAGCAGTATGACAACGAAACTGTTAAGTAATCAATACATATTCCTTTTCTTGAGATTAATTACAAAGAAAATTCAAACAAAACTTCACCAACAATCATAATACCAAACCATGATAGCTATTACAAATTCAGAAATGCACTTCCCTGTTACAATTCGCTAGCCAACATTAATCGCAGAACAAAATCGCATTGTCCAGTCGCCACTATTACCTCATACTTGTAGCAGTCGTAGCTAGTCCAATTGGATTCGTTTCGACATTTCCTACATTCCCCGTGACAAGTGGGCGCAGCAAGTGCCCGTTCCCGACGACAGGCGGCGACACTGCGCGTGACTCTCGCAATACTGCCGAACGGCCTTTGGGTTTGGTGCGACCGACGAGCGATTAGCGGAATTTAGAGTTAGTATTTAACTAATAATAGAAAGCATAATAATATATTACAATATTTGATGAATATTTATTTAAAGGATCTCTTAAATCATGTGAATCAACGTTATATAGTTCAAGTGTAGATTTCACTTATACCACTATAAATTACAAAGTCTACGCTAATAAAGACGGATGCGGGCCATGTGTTTATTTGCCAATGTCGTGGTATAAAAAAGAACCAAACAAATAAAAACAACTTGTGGTCAAACTGTCATATTTTATCGATATGAGTATGATGTCAAGAGTGACATCAGACCGACGTAATTCGCCTTCAGCGACATTGAAGAAGCACCCATAGGCTTACTTATAAAAATAAATCACTAGGTTATGCCGTAACTTTATAAACAAAAACGGAACTATGACGTCAGAATTAGCCGATACAGTTTGATGGACATTTTCAAGTAGACTTTGAAGGTTGAAGGAACATCTTCTTCACATTTAATAAGGCATTTCAATTCTATTCTCTATATGTGAATAGTACTTGATAACATGTAGTGACCGCAGAATATTCGTGACTTTTGCAATATTAAACTATTCGATTTCTATGAAACAATGCAAAGGTCAAATGTTCAGCAGGAATGTGGGCGAGTCGTAGGCTTTTAATGGGTATTAAATAAGTAACTACAGCCATTTCAAAACTGTAACTAGATCATTTATAAGTACTTCGAATTCTATCTGAACAAGCTGCCTCAATAACCTTTAAGGTTAATTCAAATTATTACAACTGTGAATACTACACAATAAATTCAAATTAAAGTTGAGAATGAAAATAGATACCTACCACACATTATCATGATGCACATTGGTAAACCTTAATTCAAAGATAAGCAACGTGAATTATGATAATACTAGCGGCCCGCCCCGGCTTCGCACGGGTGCAATATGCATATATTATACATATAAACCTTCCTAAAGAATCACTCTATCTACTGAAAAAAACCGCATCAAAATCCGTTGCGTAGTTTTAAAGATCTAAGCATACATAGGGACAGACAGAAGCGGATAGCGACTTTGTTTTATACTATGTAGTGATATACCACAGAAAACGTGGGCATTTTTATTAAGGAGCTTTTATATACACACATTTGTAACTTTGGTTTCCAAGTCGCTCTGCGCTCGTGGCTTAAATAAAATTTAACATAGTGGTCCTAAACTTTTCGTGATAGTAGTTTATACATTTATTTAATATGTTATTGTTTTATTAAGCTATTATTGTTATACATAATATAATATAAGTAATATAGAAAGTTTGTATTACTATCCCATTACAATGCAACACGATAATGTTTATTGGTAGATTATCTTTTTTACAAACACGATTTATACTGAAATAGATTGTTATATATTTGCTTGGTTACCTTTCCTTTTAAGTTTTTAAATAAGTACTAATGTAAGTATTTATTAGATTATAATGTTTAGTTCTATTGTTAGTTTTAATGTTTGTGTATGTACTAATAAAAGAAAGTAATAGAGCGACTATTAGGTACTTTTACGGAACGCTAAAAGTCAAAACAAAACATTGATCTGAATCCGAGTGTATTTTTATTGTACATTGTGTTAACGGAATATTTTGTTATTGTGGTATATCAGCCTTCAGCAGATGATTACAACTATTATTATATAAAAAAAAAAACATTTAATTCCTTTACTTTTTTAAATTAAAACCCGGTTTTACCATCACCTATCTTCACCTTTAAGAAGCATTCTCCTTACACCCTGTACTTCCCTTTTTTGGACCTCAGTTTTAAATTAACCGTTATCTATAACAAATAATCAGAACAACGTAAGCAAATATCACAATGTAACGCACACAAACACACACACACACACACATACACATACGCCTTCGGTGCATGACAGACGTATCTTGCATCTGATGACATTTCAATAGTCAACACGTCTTTACTGACATGACATAACACAACACCACTATCTTTATATATATATATAAGTATAAAATGTATTAATATATAAGTATGTATATATTATATTTCTTTTACTTATGACTATACCAATTAAATTAACAAAGCAGTTAATATGATTACTGTTCCAAATTTCCAATAACAAAACGTTCACTACACACTTGAATAACTTTCACACATGTCAATACCGGTAACAGATATAATCTACTACAATTACAATTATAATTAGGCGATAAGTTCCGTCATTCCGTGTTGAGAATCGGATCAGGTAGTGGCTAAATCGTGACAGGATAGAAGCTTTCAAATTATTATATGACTCGATCACTACACTAGTTATGGGTTATGTAAATATGAAACAATCTGTGTGATATATAACAGGTATAAGGATTAGGTGTTCAAAAGTCAGGTACTTAACTAATAGTCAATTCATCTTCAACAAAGATAATAGATAATAATCTATCTGCATGCAAAATTCCATTGAAATTTTTCAAATTGGCCACGTAAAGATAGTTAATAAAAATATTTCAACACATCGTAATTCTACCTAATATTATGGTGATATAACAATTCATTTAAAATATCGTAAAAGCTAAAGAAAATATACTAAAAAGATCTATGAATCATCAACAAATCTTCTTAAAAAAAATTCGTACAATATATAAACTAAGTTCCATTTAACTAAAGCCCATCTCTGTCTTGATATTTTCTAATCGATTCGCTAAATCATAACCAGTGCAAAACTTTCAAGCAATATCGAACGTTATCACAAAACTATCGCAATCACTTATATAACAATATGTTATATTACCCAAACATTTGATTACATATTATATATATTGGCCATATATTATTATATATTATGTGTAATATTGACAGCTACACGCCGATGAGTGATGACTTCACTGACGGTCATTTAATAATATAGGTAAGGCTTTAACGCCCAGGTTGTAAATCACGCAATTCTATTAAATTTGTTCTTAGGTTGGATGTTCGTAAGCACAAAAGCCACACATGGGCCAAAAGCCACACTTAAATGAAATTTGGTTAAGCTGGGGAGAACAACAATATATTTTCTCTATAAAAATATTATATTATCATCACATGCACTTTATAGGTGTGCTCAAAATACGGTAACCAATCACGACCACACAGCTTTGTTGTTATAGAAAGTAATATAAAAAGTATAAAATTTGTTCAATATTCATTTATAATATAAATGAATATTGAACAAATTTTATTTTAAATTTTATTAAAAAAAATTGTCTTTATTCTATTTTCTACTAGGAATACATACCATGCACCAATGCATGCTGCCTTACTTTCTTGTCCTTTTACTGTATACATTGTCATTACAATAAAAGTTTTATAACGACAGTATAAGACATAAATTCCAGTGGATATGCAAGGGTAAGTGTATCTAACTAGAATAGACTTTCAAGTCTTTTTCACCTCAATATTAAACTCAAAGGTCAGACGGTGAGAAGTCAATACCTGTCCACACTGATTATGATTAATTATCTTTATTAAACTTTATTTAGTCGTGTGTAAAATACAAAATGGCATAACGACCTAGTCTTGAAAATTAAAGGTCCTTTGTAGTAAGTGATTAGGTCTCTTATTTAATAAACGAAATATTTAATAGCAATAACTATAGAATTTGTAAAGTATACTAGTAAAGGAGGCTTCAGGTTTCTATTTTCTTACTATTATTTTTCATGATTTTAATATTAGTTTATCTTACTGGAAGATTGAACAAGAGACATTAAACTAAGTCATTGTTATTGTGACCTCAATAAGGTTTGAAAAGCTAAAAATGGTTTATTTTAGAAGACTTCGAACTCAGTAATCGTATCTGCAGCCTTGCTACAACACGATATATAAAAAGTAAACATTTATTTACCAATATGCATCAGTAATCCAAACAAACACTTATTAACTCCTTATTTTATTTATACACATTAAATCCACACTTGAAATTTTACTACCGTATAAAAGCTACGATTAAGGGGACAATGAACTTTAATGTATATGGAAATAACAACTATTTATTATTGCACCAACGCAAAGTACAAGCAATACTATAATTAGTACATTACCCTCAGGACATTACAGTTAAAAGGGAATCATTTACTTATATGTTCACAAATTGGTACATGAGGCGGCTTTAATGCCATTGTATTATATTCTTTATAGCCAACCTAAGGGTTTAGGAGAGGAATCAGTGGAAAATTGCATGTATCAATAGTGTTTACTGGTTTAATAACAGCATTTTTATATGTATAAATGTCTAAGTACCTATATGTATAAGGGTCATAATTGTATGCTCTTGCGCTGATGTGTTATTGGATATTATTCTCAAATACCTAATAGAAGATAAACATACAATGAGCATAAGTTTACTACATACATATCTATTATAAGTTATAATTTAATTGGCATAGACATGTTAAATCACAATAATGGTTATGTTATATATATTTATGTCTCAAAGATAAACTTTTAAGCCTACTGACTACACATCTATTGATTTTAGCGAATATTTTTTAAAAGTTACTCTTTTACACATACATAAATTAATATTCTACTCAACTCAACTACTTTTGAAAAATCAACAAATACGCATAAAATAAATAATAGTCTGTCAGTCTGTCCGTCAGTGAAGCTAGGCACTAGTTCCAAAATGTAGATTCGAATGGAGAAGAATGAGCAAGAAATTCCATTCGTCTTTTAAAAATAATAATAAAATGATGAATTTAATATTTTGACACTATTTATGAAAGGTGTTATATCATAAATTAACTTATATAAAGAAATAGCGGTAACATGGTTTAGTTATGACTAATTTTCCCATATATGGAGTTAGACGAATAACATTTTTGATTAATATGACTTATAAAGTTACATTATGTGAGAAAACTTTATTTTATACTAGTTTCTGCCAGCGGCTTCGCCCGCGGTCCCAGGGGTAAAATGCCTATGTATCACTTCAGACCATAATCTACATCTGTTCCGAATTTCATTCCGGTCCCTTCACTCGTTTTAATATGACTGAGTAACAAACATACACATAAACTCACATATTTTCATTTATAATATCGAGTCAAGCTAATTTCAACCATTGGCCTTTCAGTTACAGCGTAAAGTTTATGAATGAGTATTGTAAACGTTATAGTAGACAAATACAATCAGAAATCACCGAATTGCTAAGCTATCTGGAGTTTCACGTGTTATTGTGAGTCAACCATAAAAGATAGACATATGCTGTCGAGGAATATTTTTTATATAATTTTAAGGAGAATATTTCCATCATACATGATTTCTATGTAGCTGTAACCTATAAGCCTGCACACGCGACGGAAGTTTAAAAAATGGAGTAACTTCTCCCGTTTTCCCAATATTTCCCTTCACTGCTCTGCTCCTATTGATCGTAGCGTAATGAAAAGTATACTATAACCTGCCCAAGAGTATGAAGAATAATTGTGCCAAATTTCGTTAAAATCCATCGAGTAGTTTTTGTTTCCATTACGAACATACAGACAGACAGACAGACAGACAGACAAAAATTTTACTGATTGCATTTTTGGCATCAGTAACGATCCCTAACCACCCCTTGATAGTTATTTTTTAAATATATTTTATGTACAGAATTGACCTCTCTACAGATTTATTATAAGTATAGATTTATTTTCTGCAATGATTTGACAACTTTATCTTAGTACTTAGATGATATCAGAGACTATACTCGGAATTTTAATTCGATTCCAGATTTGACAATTTCAGTGTGGCAACGTTATGACAAGTACTAAATAGTGACGTTGCGAAATTATTCGATATGGAAATGCAATATTTCTGGATCGATTCTTCTCGTTTATAAGAATTATATTTTACTCTCGTGAACTAAGTATATCAGGAAATTAAATATTTCTGAACCGATAATTTAGTTTTGACGATTAATTAACGATCTGAGACGTTTCTTTATATAATTGTGTGTGAAATAAATAAAAAATTGTAATCATTAAGGAACATGACAAATAAAACAGATAGATGTATTATGGTAATAAGTTATTTTATAAATTGTCGCCGTCATCGCTATCGCTACCCTGACACTTTCTGTAACATTTATTATAAAACACACACACCGATTGTTTATCGATTTTTGTGTGCATCACTACACTATTAAATGTGGTATCATTATTTTACAAAATGACAGTAGCTATTGTCAAATCTGGAATCTAATTAAAATTCTGACTATAATTCGTTTCTTGTTTATTTATTATAGCGTTAATAGGGTTGTCAGGGTCTCTATAATATATACGTATCCCTGGTTTAATTTTACGATACGTCATATACATAAATGTTATGGGACATGAAAATTATAAAGTACGTTTTATTACAGTTTTTTTATCCATTGAACTCTAAATTTGACCTTATTTGTGATACTTAATAACCTCTTGATATGGTGAAGAAGGAAAGGAACAATCAATAAAGAGAGACTGAAAAATATATTTTTTTTTATTTAATTATGCCGCAACCCTGATGTAGAAACGCTATAAATAAATCCTGTTCATCACAAAAATATCATAAAGTTATATCATAATTTTCAAAAGACTTGACCTTAGACATTTTGACCTATCGAACGATGACTCACAAAGCATATGCTTTCCTATATTTACAGAATTTTCAACCTTATCACTTTTATCTTAAGGATATTTTGACAGCACAATAAAGTTGTTTTCTTTATATTTGTGATAATTGAATGGTACAGAAGGTTGGATACGTTATTGGTATGATTGAGTAGTCATTAATTTGAAATGAAGTAATGTAGCAAATTATTAGGATATTAAGGATCGTATACCTAGAATACGTCTTCATTCTAATTATTTTCTATAGGTCAGAATTATTATGAATATTCAGCAGACTATACTAATTAATTATAATTTATTTATCTACTACATAAGCGATCTAGTGCCGCGTCGCGGAGAAAATAACGGGTCACCGGGGCTCCGGCTCGACGTGCAGGAGAAGGAACGGAGTGGTTTTTAGTCAGTAAGAGTCTGACACTCCCTCCCGCCTCACCCAGGCGGGAGCAGTCATTCGATGATTTTCCCCCGTTAAGTAAAAAATTGCCGCGTCATTGATTATTGATATGCGCCATCGGTCGAAATATGTTAGAAAACAAATTTTATTTAAACAAAACCCTACTGATTTGACTGCAACACTATCAATACTCAAGACAAATCCTACTAAAATTATAAATGAAAATGGGACAAGTCCGCCACAACCTCCCAAAACCACAGCAACTTATGTAAGCCAGGATCTACAGTAGATACAACCATGAAAACACCGGAACACTGAAGTCCGGCGCGTCCCAGGAACATGAGTAACTGTCTTCGTTCCCGCAACGAAGTGAATCAGAAGATATTATAAGGGGAGAAGAAAATAAAGTGGTTTGTTTGTTACTTATTCATATCAAATTGGCTGAAGGGATCGAGTTGAAATTGGAATAGGTGCAGATTTATGGGTTTTTTTTTAGGTGGGAAAATCATCGAATTACTGCTCCCGCTTGGGTGAGGCGGGAGGGACAGACTCTTAATGACTAAAAACCACCCCGTTCCTTCTCCTGCACGTAGAGCCGGAGCCCCGGTTACCCGTTAGGTTCACCGCGACGCAGATTTATGGTTAGGAATAATACATAGGCTATTTTTATCCCACGGGAACAGTGAAAGCCAAAACAACCATAATTATGTATGTAATACCATATATCTATGTACGAAAATCTGACCAACAAATACGATTGCAAAACTACAAAAACCTTTCCACATCCTGTAACCGACAGTCCACCAATCAATTGTCAATTAAACGGACACCATAACATTTATGGGTCAACAGTTACACTGACAATAGACATGACATAACTATTACGTTATTACATAACACCCCATAATGGTTTGAACTGAACTACATAGAATAAAGTGTCATGGCGTCCATTCTGATTGAGTGCGACATGACAAGTGTAAAGGTTATCATTTTTTCTTATAAAGATTAGATGATATTAAGAAAAGATCTTTTGTGAATGGACTTTTGTGTCTTTTATTTTAATCTTTATTTAAACTGTCAAACACCAAGCGGTCACCGGTGACCGCGACCTATTGTTCTTTAATTGTGTCTATAAAACCGGTACTCGACGAGTTAATAAGAAGAGGTTTTTTCCTTAGAGGAAAATGTCAGCCCTATTATAAGATACAAAATTCATTACAAAAAATAAAGCAGCTAAACCGTTTATAGGCTTAACTAGCCCTATATAAATAATACAATTTTCTAGCCGCAGATGACAATGGTGACGCTAAAACACTGTATTATGTCTTTTGATCTTTATTGTGGTCAAAATATTGTTTTAGAATGGAAATGAACAGTTGGTGTACTGACTATGCTGGTTGACTGGTGGACTGGTTGCTAAGCAACGTGATGCGTGTTCGCTCATCCTGCATGCACAGAGCAATGCCCTTGTGTGATCCACAACATTGCTATTTCGATGTCGACAGCTAGTTTAAACAATAAATTTTCATAACATTTACATTTTCTGAAGTCAGATTTTAGTTTTAAAACTTCACCTTTTTCTATTTCATCTTCAGTTATCACCACTGTGTGATATAAAAACGTAATATAATGTAATAGACGTTACCAAATTGATGAGACAATCAAATTACACAAGCAAGGTAAAATCATTGTCAAATGCTTGTTTCAGAATTTTACAGAATTTTCAGTATCGTTCTAACATCTGTGAAATTGTGAATCATACGCTTTCAGTATTACAAGCGATTGGTTTATGTAACAATTACTATATTTTCAGGTTTCGTTTGGTTTTTGACTGAAAATCAATACTTGTTATCTATCTTAAGTAGGTTTGCATTTTAACCTGAAATTTGAAAGAGCATGTACCCTGATTACTTAATGAAAATATATTTTTTATTATTTAAAGAGTAAAGTACATTAAAATACAATATTAATTCGATATCAAAAAATCTACTCTATAATACTGAACCTGATTTCAGGATTAAAATAACTCAAGATCTTTATCTCAACAATCTATTCAACAGAATGCAGTAGGTTCTGGTAACACGTGACTTTTTGATATAAGGAATTCAGACATTTCAATATCTAAAAATTAATACGTTGTACGCCTTCACAACTTCGAATACGTAGAAATAAAAAATCCAAATAAAGTAGAGCTAACAATACAATACAGTTATCAAGATATAGAACAATGAACTCTGAAACCATAGCAAAACGTTCACTTTTCATGAACACCAAATTTAACTCACACCAGACGTCTTAATTAATATTTTTATTGAAATATCAACCAAAACTATCAATGTTTAGAGTTGAATTTTGTGTAAACGTGACTAATTTACTAACTTAGTAATAGACTTATTTGGTCTTTAAATCTTAAAACAAGTTATTTTTATTATAACCAAATGCAGTTGTCGACGTAGTCGTTAAATACAGACGTTAACAGACTTTTTACATTTATTTATTTTTAGTTTTCTGTCAAAAAACCAGCGAAGGCTATCTCGCATCGGACTTAAATGGTTTTAGCACAACAAAGTGTTGAATTTTATAGAAATAGATTTTTATGTTTTAAACCACACACAGTCTACATTTTTTATGACGGATCACCTTAGGATAAGTTATCGGCGTCGCCCATAGACACCTGAAACACCAGAGGTGTTCAAGTGCGTTACCGGCCTTTTAGGGATTAGGAATTTTAGAAGTGTTGGAAATTCGGGGATTTAGGATATTGGGGGAGGAGGGTAACTGGGCCTTCGGTACCCTATTACATACTTATTACATGTTCTGGGACTTGCAACAAATAACTGAAAAATAACTTTATAAGCACCTTGCTTTCCTACATAAATATATGATGCTAACACATCTATAAATTATTCTTATTTTCAACACATAATTTCACAAACTAGCAAACACAAAATATTACTACATACACATCACCAACCTACTGATTACTTGAATACATATCGTTCGTCATAATTATATACAATACATACTTTATTATATCATTATACGACCTATATACCTACATAGCCACGTCGTAAATACTCCGAGTATCGGGCATTGACTTTGTGACCTGTTGCAATAGAAATAGAATTTCTTTTTAAATGTCAACGTCAATCAACGGCAGTTATGCACTATGACCGTTGTGACTAAAGCTGTTATGTAATTTTATGCACCACGAATTGCTATTTACTTGTTAAGTTAGCATGAAGAATGTAATTTATAAGAGGTTTGGTTTCTTCGAATAAATTTATAGAATTTGATGATAACTTTATTCCTGTGACAACAAAAGATAATATTGTTTTTTTGTTCATAGATAGGTTACTGTTATATGACTCTTGCTATATAGACCAAGGAGGCAGACATAGTTATATGATTGCCTCGTTGGCCGAGTGGTCGCAAGGGCGACTGCCGGGCAAGGGGTGTCGGGTCGGGCAAAGTATTACTGGGTTTTAAAAAAAATCTCAGTAGTAGCACGGAGTCTAGAATCGTGCCTAGTATATGGCAATAGGCTCACCCCCTATTACATGGGACTTATAACATACCCCTTCGGGGATAAAAGGCGTGATGTTATGTATGTAGTTAGGTCACTTTAAATGTTGGCGGGACTGATTAACACAAGCGTCACTATGTGATCTCTGGACCAAGGCAAGTTTTGAGCATGTCCAAAGTGAAATTATCAAGTTTCTAATCTGAATCCCACCTTTGGCAAGACGAATCCTATAATTAGTGTAGGTTAATTATAAATTTGAAATCGCCAAACCGCAATGAGCAAGCGTGGTGATTAATGATCAAACCTTCTCCGTGTGAGTGGCCTTTAGTCAGTAGTGGCTAAGTTAAGTGACTATTGATGAAGATGACAACCTTAAAACAAGTGTGGGAGAGCCATGCGTCGGCACGAATGGGCCGGATCGACCGGAGTGATACCACGGCCTCACACAAAACCGACGTGAAGCAACGTCGTGTTTCGTCGCTTGCGTTGTGTTTCGTCGTGTGAGTGAGGTTACCGAAGGAATATAGTTTAATAATATATTCCCGTTAAATCTAGTCTAGTATCCTTGACTACTCAAGTACCTACTCACAAAGTGACACAAGAATCCCTTCACTCCTTCTATCCTATAAATATCTCATCTAAAACCTTACTATTTCATACAAACAAACAGGGTGTTACATTACTCCTGTCACAACACTTGCAGTGGTAACATTAGAATGAAATGCACAAGCCTGCAAGCGCCTGCAAGGGAGCGTGCGTAAATTGTGCAAGATGCCGCCCGCCGTGTATCCGGCACGATGGAGTTATTCAAGCTGAAAGTGTGGTTACATTGTTTTAGACGATACGAGATTGGTGTTTTTCGTGACTTGTGAGTTTTAATAATTATTATGATTTGTAACTGCAATTGTTTAAAGAGCAGACCCAATATTGCCGATATTCAGATTATAATGAACAGGTTTATATATACAAAACAACCTAAAGTAATTCGATATACCTTAAAAAAATCTATATGTATTTTGTTTATCAGGGAACTTAGGCAATCTAAACATGATTTTTCGAGATTCAGACTATAAATAATAATTGTTAGGTATATGTTACATTCGCATGACAACTATTATTTGTCAAAAAGCTTGCCTCATATAATCTTTATAACTCTACTATCATATTTCAACAAAGAATGTAAACTTATGCAATAATCAATAAAGAATTCCAACTATTAGTTTGTTTTTAACACAATTGTAATTAATAAAGATTTAAAGATAAGTACGAAAGATACGTCAAAACCAATTACCCCCCTCCCCAGTCTCTCCAATCCCCCACAATTCTCAAATTCCCAATTCCCTGGTAACACACTTGTAACGCCTTAGTGTTCCAGGTGTCCATGGGCGGCGCCGATTGCTTACCATCAGGTGATCCGTCTGCTCGTTTACCCGTTTATGCCATAAAAAAAACTGTCATTATCTCGTATTACAATGAAAACGAACCAAACGGACGAAGTCTAATGCAAAGTGAAGGTTTGAGATAAAACACATTATTATAAACGTCTTAGATTTATGAATAATTCAAAATACTTTGTTACTAATGATAAACTAACTTATTACTAGAAGTATTTATAGGAATTTGTATAATTGATAAAACTTCCCTTCACAACTGAGTTCTTAAGTTATGACTTATGTGTCTGGAACACCTGATACTTATTACGTTTAATGAATGGGCATTTCACAATTATAATTGCACTGCATTCTTTGTATAGAATGTTTATAGTCATTTAATAGAATACTTGAAGTAATAGATACCTACATTTTATGATTAATGTCAAAATAATTGACTTGATATATTACAGGTAAAGATAAATATATCAAGGAAATTGTAGTGACATTGCATTTTTAGAGTTTAAATTTTGGGCTCATGTTTATCTCTATTGCAAGGTAATTTTTAGTACAAATGATTTAATGATTTAATAGTAAAAGCATTGAATATGGAACTTATAATTTCTATTACAAGTTTAAAATCGCCCACCCGTATTGAGCAAGCGTGGTGAATCTTCTACGTACGATAAAAGGCCTTTGGTCAGCAGTAACCACTTATAGGCTGTTGATGATAATGAATATGGAACTATAGTTAACTGATATTTGGCAATAAGCTAACCTCTATTACAATGGTACTTTAATATGAATATACACTAGGTCACCGTCAGGGTGTAACGATATGATCTTATCTCTGTCCTATCAAGTCTTTAAATAGTGACCCAGAATAGAACACGTGGATAGACAGACAGAACATTCTAGTGATTTATTATTTATTTAGATACAAAGACAGATTGTAGTGTCGTAATTATTATTCAGAACTGATGAAAGAACCTTGCGCAATGCAGTAGATAATGAGATCGAATGGCTTTCAAATAGAGGTCAAAATGCAGGTGACACTGCCTTGTCAGGTGTCAATTATAATGTATTATAATTTAAATACTAGTTCTTGTTGCTAACGTAGTGTTTAAATGGAATAGGATTTATTGTGTTAATATAAAAAGTTATATCAGAATATTGTATATACTTATACTAATTTGATTTATACATACAGATAATTAAAATTGAAGTGTCTGTTTGTAATATTAAAATGTCTGTCTGTCTATCTGTTTATACTGGCTAATGTCTGGAATGGCTAGATCGATGTTGATGGTTTTTATTGGCAGATAGCTGATGGACCAAAGAGTAAATAGTAAACTTTTATTTTGGAAAATTAAAATACTTAAATTATGTCCTACAATTCATATTGTACACTGTGTAAATGATAGTAGTGTCGATATGTAGCGCTGCGAACTAATTAGCGTTGTCGTGTGTACGTGGACGAAGTCGCGGGTTATAATTTTAATTTTAGAGTATTACTATTTTTAATAGTAGCCAACATTGTCTTCTTTATAAAAATGTAGGACGAATTCTTAATTCCCTAATGCGATTACATTGGCTTAAATCGATTTAGAAAATGCATAACAACCTCGTCCACTATTAGTATTAAATCAAATGTTACAATATAATTTTAACTGCATATTATTTTTATATGTTCTAGAATGTTCTCGTAAGTTTTACCGCAGGACTTAATTTCTCCATCAAATGTATCGCAAGTTTCTGGTTTTGCGGAACCATTGCGGTGTCCGTTTCGTAATTTTTCACAGAAATTGTGCTAAGACGATGCAATTTTCTTTTTATGCTCTAAACAGGACAGGGAAAGAAATATTTTTCTTTTTTATATCATTTTCACTTTACTCGTATTCTTTTGAGTTATATTCTGGAACGAGTTTTCATGATCTTTATAATTATAGTCTCTGCCTACCCTCATTGGAGACAGGTGTGAGGTTATGTCATATGTATGTTTTTACATTAATAAGACTAGTTCAATAGGGTAGTTGCCTTATTTTTATTTTAATGTCTGTCTGGAAGATTATTTTCAATCATTAGACACGTATTTTTTATTTTCTTACAGAAACGAATACTTTCGACGATATATTGGTTTGAAATGTCATATGACGTCACTTCTATGTACATTTTATACGTAGGAATGACGTTTTATCTCCTACTCCTAAACTTTGATTCGTTTTATCTAAGTATTGTTTTATTATACGACAAAATAAAAAATACGTGTCTAATATTTTTCATTACCTAACTTACGGACTAATTAGATTTTTAATTTTCATACCCTGTCATCATCTCATTTGTATTTATTTCTAAAGACACAAGCATAATTTTCATGAATCCTTGTTGTCATCATCAAATTACAAAACTACAGTAAACATAGTGCAACATTCTTGCTAATTAATACGATAAGTATAATTAAATGCAATATGAAGTGCGTATACAGCACGCATGCAAAGATTGGGAGGTACTACCTGACACGACAATTAGTACCTACATATGTGCCTAGATAGGAGAGTAGATACTCTCACGCAAAAATGAATGATTTAACATACAACATTTATCGAATACTCATAGAGTTGAAACATTTTAACCTCAAGAAGGAGAGTCGATAGAAGGTCTACAATCCAAACTAATCTTCAAAGAGGTTACGCTCTTGACCATCCTGAATTCCTTGCCAATTTACCTGAAACAAACAAAAATATACCATAAGTATACATGGCTTTAAATCATAAAATCATTTGCAACCATAACAAAACCATATTACAAATCTGAATAACCTTCAATGTCTATAATTTCCTATCCAAAATTCTTATTTGAACATGCATATAATAGCATTGTAAGGCAAGCCTTGCGCCGGCGCATGGAGAATGGCTTATCTAAAATATTTAGAACGTCGTCTACGAAATATGCATGCAACTACTTGTATACCTATTTAAGCCAAGTATATAAGTCGTTTCATACCTAACAAATAGCTGGATCACGATCTATGATCGTAAATTATAATGCGCGGGCGCCGAATTGGCAGTGAAGTGTTATGTATCATTAATCAATGGTTTATGAGCTTCCCGTGAAATGGACAATAGGTTTCGAACATTAATAATCTATGTAGTTACTTATTACATAGTTAGGTAGACTGTTACGCAGTTATCAGGCAATTTCGTAGAAAGTATAGTAAGTGCATTTTATGAGAATTTCTTTCATTACAATTGTTCTTGTAATGTGTTTGAAAATCAATGTTTGCAAGGTACTGTGATTGTGATTATTTTAAAGGGATTTAATGAGACAGACACAATTTACGTAAATATGTCTGTCTCATTATTTTGTGTGCAAATTTTTATTTCAATTTTCGACATAACATAACATAACATCACGCCTTTTATCCCCGAAGGGGTAGGCAGAGGTGCACACAGAAGTAACACCCACTTTTCACTATTTATGTTACGAGTCCCATGTAATAGGGGGTGAGCCTATTGTCATATACCGGGCACAATTCCAGACTCCATGCTACTACTGAGATTTTTTTTAAAACCCAGTAATACTTTGCCCGACCCGGGAATCGAACCCGAGACCCGTTGCCCGGCAATCATACTTGCGACCACTCGGCCAAATAAGCAGTTCAATTTTCTAGTAAATGTTTTAACACTCTAGGCTTATAAAAACGATAAACTTTTCTTCCCCATATAATATTTTTATCTCCCAGTATTAACAAAAAAAATAATTAAACGATAAATACAAAAAAAATATCTTCTAACAATTTCGCAATCTTTCGACACATTTCACTTATTCGAACAACCGATTATACCGTACAGTTTCCCCACAAACACAGAGACAAGATTGCAAGCTTGGTTCTCTAATGCATTAATCTTATAATTCACTCTCTGACCATTACTAACGCAGAGAAAGAACATGATAAAGTACAGTACGGGACAGTATTATGCAATAGCGAACCAGCTTTTTAACTATTTAGCTATGCATACCTGTGTAGGATTGATTCGTTAATCATTACAGCTATGTTGATCCATTTGTAGGTTTGTCTATTTGAATAATTGTACCTAACAATTATAGTAAATGAATTCAAAATGTGCAATTTATCAAATGGAATGTAATAACAGTTAACAGAAGCAGTTCAGCTTAAAGTTCCAAGCCTTCTGGCTTTCCGTCAGTAATGAATAATAATAGTAGTCAGCTCTACCACGGTAACCAATTCAAATAATTTTTATTATCTTTATGGTAAATATTTCTGATTCTTTTGCTACTACTTTAAAAAAAAATAACGGTCAATTATCCCTTCAAAAACAAAAACCTGGATTCTCGATACCAGTATCAAATTCGTAAATACTAAAAACACCTAAAAATAAATAAAGCTAAACTGTGTCATTTACGCATAAACCGCAAAGAAAAGTAATTTTCAAGCAAAATTGTTAAAGAAAAAATAGTTTCATTTCACACTACTTCAGGCACGAACCTAAAGACCGCGCCGCCCGTCGTCCGTGCGCGAAACATTTAATTTATAGGCATTCGCGTTCCGGATTCCATAAACTGTTCCATAATATTACAACATCGCTATGTTACGCTTGCATTCTGGCAAATTGATGTAATTGGATTTTGTACAGGCGTTGACGTTGAGTACAAACGTCGACAGAAATGGAATGTGGGAACTTTAATATTTGCGAGCAAACTTTGCTTAGATTAAGCTATTCAAAGTCTGGTGGACTACGTAGAGGACATACAGCTTAGGATTATGTAGCGTTTGTGTTATTGGTCCTTTCTAATGGGTTGTGGAACCTTTTGCCAAGATCGAAAATAAAAAACGCTGAGTTTATTCTATTTCTATACCAGTTTTTTGAGACCATAATTTTGTACTAATACGATGGACGATACGACCAAGAAGACAGTAATATGTTAAAGTAAATAAGTAGGTTATAAATCTGAATATTTCCATTAATTGCCAACCAACTGAATTCAAGCCAATAAATGTACAGTTAGTATAAAAAAAATTATCGCACTTTTGCACCTAACTGTACAGTAATTTATTAAAAGTTCATTATTTGGAGCAATATGTCTAGCAAATACAGGTAGACACAGAAACGCTAGACATTCGCAACAACGTTGTTGACTTGATAACTGATTGGTCGTTTTATAAACACGAACAGTGAAGCATAGAATTTCAATTTATGCAGCGTTTTGCAAGATGCAAAGTACATCATGCATGTGTATGTCCATCAATTTGCAACACTGCTGGACCATTAACATCTCTGCATATGAGGATTGGCCACAACCTTCACGTTTCCTAGGCAAGATGTAGTGAGCATTGATTGTGTTTAACTGTCTAATGAGAGAAACTTAATGATTCTTCAATCGCACAAAATAAATGCAAAATATCCTCAGCCAGGAGTTCCCAGGCAAATTGTTTTTTTTATTATATTTAGTCTTTTTACAGTTCGCAGTTTAAAAGTCCTTTAGTTGACTTTTATGAAACCAACGGTGATTTTACGTATATTTTCGTTAAGTAAAGTAATTATAGCAAACGAAACACAATTTCAAACTACCGTGCAACTACAAAAAAAATATAAATCTAAATTCGAAAGATCTTCGTCGACAAGCATAAAAATAACCATACAGTTTGCATTCACAAAAATTCAAATGAAAGTAAATATAAACTTTCTTTCTTTCGTACTTACGTACCCGTGATCTTTTGGCAATTGCCACGTAATTATTTCATTCAATAGTTCACCGTCATGAATCGGATCTTATTAAAATGATAGGAGATAAATCGCTAACCAAAATGTATGACTGCTATATCCATTCGATTTTACTTTCTCTTCTCATAGAAATATCAAATATTCAGTCAGTATCGTTTCGAGTTTGTTGAATAGTTAAGAAATGAGATCTACTGGCTTTCCCTGATTTTTTGATCTCTAATTATTGAACTAGGTCATGAAAAGTTCAAATTAGCACTCCTACACATTTGATAGACTAAGGAGCAGTACTCTGTAATAAACTTCAAACTGTAAAACTGGAATCTCCATCCTGCTTGCGAAACGATTTCTGGAGTCCACAACTGGTCTGTTATTTTTTTTTATTGCATAAGCCGGCAAACGAGCAGACGGATCACCTGATAGTAAGCAATCGGCGTCGCCCATGGCCACTTAGAACACCAGAGGCGTTACAAGTGCCTTACCGGACTTTTGGGGATTAGGAGTTTGAGGATCGTTGGGGATTCAGGGATTGGGGAGGTTGGGGAAGGGAAAGGTAATTGGGCCTCCAGTTACCTCACTCATACGACGAAACACAACGCAAGCGTTGCTTCACGTTGGTTTTCTATGAGGCCGTAGTATCATTCCGGTCGAGCCGGCCCAGTCGTGTCGAAGCATGGCTCTCCCACAATTACTGTCATAGGCTATTGATGTTAATATTGATGTAGACGTAATAAAACAAAGCATTCTATTTTGTTCTATTGTACACTAAGATTTCATAGATACAGACAGGCCAAGAGTTTAGTATACAACCTTGAAAGTACTATCAAATAGTCTGATCCTTCTTATCTTGGTGTCATTGAACTATTTGGCAGACGCGTGGGTCATATCAAGCATCTCTTTGTTATAGATCCTACGTGAGCTGTGTTCTTAGAAAAAGTAATTGTTGAGAATAGTAGTAGCTTGATAGAGTGATGCCGATGACCTTAATAAATATGAAACAAAAGAAAGAGTACTGAGTATCTATATAATATACCTATTTGGTAGTAATGTGAGCACTGGCTGTTATGGAAGTTTTATTTTTGGTTTAAATTTTCTTTAAACGTATGTCACTTTTATATTTTGTTTTTACTTCTATGAAATTGTCTCATTAACAGGCAAATCGATTATTTGTTTTGTATTTATTTCTAATATGAATGGCCCATGGCCTACAATGAGATACTCAGGACTCTTTCCTTTGTTTCATATTTACATATAAATATTTATATAGCTTTATGGCCACAAAAGAACTTATTTTTTCTGATTTTCAGAAGCATTACGAAATCGAAATTCTAAAACTGTAGTTATGACAAGTTCTAAATCCCCTATCATACCATTCCGTCGATTCCCTTTAGACGGCAGCAAAAATTCTACCATAATTAGACTCTGATTACATAGTAATGGACTCTTACAAATCATATTTTCCTACAATCATCAACACTTAGGTACATTCTTAAAACTTTTCAGACCATCAATAAATAAGAGTAAGTACTCTCTCCATAGAACTTGAGACGATCAATAAATAAAATCTCCCCAATAAATCCTTTCTCGCAAGTAGGAACATACTTTAGCTTTACTTTAGATAGTCCATCAGGTAGGAACCAATATCCCCATAGTGTAGCATTATCTGCGACCATTAAACGAGGCGGTACTGTTATGTGCACGGTACCTCCGAGATAAACGTCTTTAACGTGTTGTTGCGCACGCGCCACCGTTCTAAAT
This sequence comes from Spodoptera littoralis, assembly GCA_902850265.1. Taxonomy (NCBI): domain Eukaryota; kingdom Metazoa; phylum Arthropoda; class Insecta; order Lepidoptera; family Noctuidae; genus Spodoptera; species Spodoptera littoralis. The sequence goes on from LR824533.2 coordinate 4,660,664, forward strand.
GTGATTGGTGCAAGTTGCATAAAATTAAAAAGAAATAGAAAATTTTCTTTTAGTGAATTAGTTCTATCGTAGGTAGCCGCTAAGTGTAGGTAGTTGCTTTGAACTCAATATAGAAGTTGATGAACGAGACCTATATTCAGTATTAAACGTTTTGAAACTGATGTGATAACGGTTTCTCTAATTCATTCCGTGATGTTACTGAGAATTTTGAGCATAGTTATAAGTTCTGTATTATTTATGTTCAAAAATATAATTACAATAATGTTTCATTCAACCATAGATATTATTATAATTTAAATTTAAACAGTCTGAGGTTGACTATTTTTATATTCACGGCAATTTATTAAACATTCGGACACACAGCTAGGATGCAGACACCTATTTAAACAATATACATATAAATACTTAGTAATCGCTGCCGGCGCCGCTCAATAATTTGCACCATTACAGAAACTTTATAGCCGATATCCTTACTTAAAATACATACTATCCTATTAACAAGAGCGATCTAGTTACGTACGGCTTATGTAAAGGCTTTAGATTCAATGGACAATAATTCACTGGCCCATGTTGTGGTTACAAGAACTATAGACCTTAAAAAGAAGAAAATACAGTAAATTATTAGTTGTTACTGCCTCGTTGGTCGAGTTGTCGCAAGTGTGACTGGCGGGCAAGGGGTTTCGGGTTCGATTCCCGGGTCAGGTATTACAGGGTTTTTAATAAAAAATTCAGTATGAGAATGGAGCCTAAAACGGTGGCCGGTATATAGTAATAGGCTCACCCCCTAATTACCCCCGACGTTAATAGTGAAAAGTGGGTGTTACACTGTACAGTGGCATTATTGCCGTAATGTGCACCTCTGCCTACCCCCCTTCGGGGATAAAAAGGCGTGATGTTCTATTATGTTATTTGTTCTTAAATACGAGCTAAGTGAAGTTTTCTGTACATAAAATGTACCAATGAAGTTTTTGGCAAATCATAACTGTGTGAAAATAACTATTAAGTATAGGAATCGGTTTGCTATGACCACGTTTTTTAAGGAGGGAGAAAAACCATCCAATGATTTCTCCAGCCTTAGGTGATTGCCACCTAGACTCATCTTTCTAATAATGTAACTAATTTTCAAGTGATAACGTACTTACTTTGTCTTTGGGATTGAATTTATACGTATACCTCTCAGTTTTGTATAGATTGCAGTTTTTATTCTTGTCATATTATACCTATCATAATTATTGCAGGCTCCGTGCTATTACAGTCTATTTGTTTGATTTGGGTCCATCTCCTTATAAATACAAATATCTAATTTATAAACGATCTATCTATATCTCGTATTAAAATCTTGCCATTTAGTGGAAAATCGTTACATCACAATATTACATTGTATGCGGAAAATATTTTCATTATTGGTCAGCCAGTTCAATAGTAAAACTACTTGTGTAAGCAACAGGAACAATTTCGTTGAGGACGTTAAGTAACTGCTGTTTTAGGTCATATCTGATTTGTGGTTTTATCTAATACTTGAATATTTAATACTACTTGATAACCTAATTATTTTGAGAGGAATTCTGATGTAAATATTTAGTATATTTGGTTGATTTTTTTATCGAATAAGGTCCTAGATTCAACAGGTTTTCATTTCACGAATTTTTTTAGATAGAACACATCTCTGTTTATGTAGTTAATTTAACTTTACTGCATCATTGGAGTTCAAGAACACGAATAACTTCAAATTGATCAAACAAAACAAGAAAACAAAGATTACCAGCTTCCTCTATTGAATAAAACAACTTTATGTTATTGTAGTAAATACGTAGGTATTGTCTCTGTATATACCTATACATATATATAGACTGCCTCGTTGGCCGAGTGGTCACAAGTGCGACTATCGGGCAAGGGGTTTCAGATTCGATTCCCGGGTCGGGCAAAGTATTACTGGGGTTTTATACAATTCTCAGTAGTAGCACGGAGTCTGGAATTGTGCTCGGTATATGGCAATAAGCTCACCCCCTATTACCTGGGACTCATAACATAAATAGTAAAAAATGGGTGTTACAATTTACAGCGGCATAATGTGCACCTCTGCCTATCCCTTCGGGGATAAAAGGCGTAATGTTATGATGATGATAACGTAGGTATTATTAAACCAGTCCAACGCAATGAGACCAATAACGTAAGTGGCCTAAATTTTGTACACCCTATTTACAAACATACTTGCCCAACATGTCTCAAAGTACAGTCGTGACGTAATGTTTTGTTATACTTTCTTACCACGAAACATGACATGAACCAATAATAAGTTCTTACACAAGTAATTTCCAACTACGAACTGACATCGAAAAACTATTGATTTGATCGTATGATGATTTATATTCAAAATGTTCCGTTGAACAACGTCATTACATGTTGAAGAAATGTCACGTCAATCATAAGCCTAATTCAAATGTTGGTCCCAATAAATACCTGGCAATAGACCGAGTTCTAAATGCAAAGTTCATGAGTGTAGGGTTGTCTAAGTAGAAAGAAAGAAAGAAAATGTATTTATTTGGCCATTGGCACACGAAAACAAGGATCATTACAATTGAAATAAAAAATACAGTCAAAATAAAAACAAAACATTAATAATAGATTTTATAAAAGAGAAAAGAAATGAACAAAAATCATTAAAGCATAACAAAATATAATTAGAATAATAACCGAAACTAAAAAAACTAAAAACAAAAAATAGTAAGTGTAACATCAATTTTGAGAAAATAGAAAATATTATATACGCGTAAGCGTTGTGTGTGCGAAGAGTATTAACCCCTTGTCTGTCGATATAGTTATGATACACAATAGAAAACGCATTATGGCTCGCATAGATATACGTTCCGACAGTTCACAGGTTTAACCCTTTGAGTACCGTCATTATAGACACAATTATAGAACTATAGGTTGTGGTCACCGGTGTCCTCGCGGTATTTGACAGTTTAATACCTACTTGTAAGGCGTTCATTTACGTACCTTCGTTATTTATCTCTTACTAGCTTCTGCCCGTGACTTCGTACGCGCAATTCCGTTATCTTCCGTTCCCATAAAATTTTCAGAATTTTTTTTCTATCAAAATACCTTCTCCTGACAATAACAAACACAACAAAAATCAGCCAAATCGATCCAGCCATTCCCAAGTTATGGCGTGACAATGGGAAACGGGTTTCATTTTTATATAACTATTTAGATTTAAAGCTTAAGGAACAACGAACTCACTTGTGCGTACATATACTGGGTACAAAAACAAACTTTCTACAGTTAAGTTTACAATAACTGACCTATTTGTTGCTATGTCAAATAGCTAAATATTTTAAACGACTACAAACGTAATCTCAAAGATTATCTAAACGATCGTTACATGTAATAAAATTTACACGACAGCCCTGCTCAGTACGCCTCCGCAACACTGCGTGAAAATCTCGCGACAGATTTAGTTCATACGATAATAAGTTAAGTAAGACCATAATAAGTCGGTTAGCATTAACTGTATTGCAAAATATCCTTTATTTACTTAATATTATGCTAATTATTAGTTCAAAAAGGAAGTATAAACTATGTAAAATGTGTAATAATAGATATCCAAATTTATCAAGAGTGAAATCACAATAAATCACTTCAAAACATAATATTAATTGTGTAGTTTGAAAAATATAATTTTATTTGAATTTCTTTGAATGACACCAATGTCTAAGAATGTTATGTTTTCTGTATTTAGTCATCGGCAAACCTAAAAACTCGGTAAACACGATTTTAGTTACCAGCGGTAAAACCAAAAACGAGGTAAAACAAGATAATGTTACATATTTTATAAAGACTACCATAAAATCTGTTTCATTCTTAAAAAGTTTTGATGCGTAAGCGCCAGTGTAAACTTTCCGACACCTAATGCATTATTTCTTAGAAATTCTGAAATTGACCTTCAAAACATTCTAGTGTTAAAGAATTATCTGGTTTTTCCTCGACCTAAAATCAGTTCTGGGAACCTACTGACTAACCTATCAATTACATTGTCTATTTATGTGTGTATTATATCACACAATATCTATAGGCAACAACTCGAACGATAGATACGTCTTCCTCATATAAATTACAATTGGTTACAGCATAATCGTAATACGTCCAATTTAATAAATAATACATACTTACAATAAATGGTGTAAGTCATAATATTGCACACTTCAATGGTGCAAAATGGCTTAATAAACAAAGGGGTGATGTAATAAAATTGTATCGATCGGTTCCTGTGTAACAATTGGTTGGTTGTTGGTTGTCGATCAGTAAGTTTGTGGTTCCTAGTTTGTGGACGGTTACTGTTTTACGTCCATGTAAATGTAAATAATGCACGATTCTGTTGTACAAGATGTAATTATGTTGGGAATACTTTTACTCTCTGGCGTAACAGTTGTAAGATAGACGTGGAACGCCTCTGGATGTTACATGGAAGGAAAAGTAGGAAGGAAGTGTTTTACTTAAATTACTTAATTATTATTATTGAATCGTTTGCTTGGAGATTCGTGAGGAGGCTTGAATATAAACAAATTTACTTTTATATGAATTATATCCTTTGCCTTTAATTAGATTTGTCATTAAAACACGTAAAATGGGATACCAGAATGCAAAAACTTGTACGCAATATTGACCCAGAAATAAGCGCGTTTATACCAAAACCGGTTGAAAAATTCGTACCGACCATCCATCACAAGGTACACTTACATACATTTAGTTACGTCAACAACGTCATTAAAAATTACGTCCGAAATTAACTAACAAACTATTTACTTAAAAATTACATCTTAGAGCGAACCAGTAGTCAAACTTGCTTTGCAATCTTAATTACTTCTAATCTTAATTTAAACATTGACACAGATATGCGCTGGACTGTACATTTAGGGCTGTCACGCATTACGCCACACGTATTTATTACGAATTACGATTACGCCGCTCGGTAAACAAATAGTTTACTATTGCGTCCACGTATAGAGAAAGTCTGACAAACGGAAGGACAGACGAAATGATCTCGCTATGTTTATGTACGTGATTTGAGATAATTTGATCCTTGCACAAGACGTAACTGTAACTGTAGCATATCGATTTATTCAATTATCGGCCTTATTTGTATGAGAACAAGAATGATTGGGCCGTTTAGCGTGTAATAGTTTTTAATGGATATACACTAATGCTTATGTTATCTGTAAGTATGGACTCTAATCCACATTGATCTGGTTATGCAAGGGAGAAAAACCTTATACTATTAATTAACAGTTCACGTACAAGTAAATACTGGTAATAAAAATAAAGGGACTTTTCAAGCATGATGACGTCCGATAATAGTTTCGCAATGTGAACAAGGATACCTAACACTCCATTTTGTTAACAATGGTGAAAAACAATCAAACAATGGCCCCTCTCCCTTTCATTTCTTTTTAAATTGAATCATTTTTAATGAGAGATTTCAAGCAAACAAAGCAAGAATACAGATACACCTGGCTAGTGAGTAAAAAGTATTTAACCAAACAATGCAACCTCTTTCGTTGCGTAATTAAAAAGAAACGAAAATTATAAAAGATTCTTTTTTCAAAAAATTAAAGAGTGTTAACCGTTCGATTTGTAAAAAGAACATTATTATAACAATTAGAAACGTTTTAATCGATAAGGCTTCTCGATTATGTGTCGATTTTACGTTCACCTCTTGTGTTGTAGTTTCGATAATTTTACCACTTTTTACTTTTTTCAGACGCGATAAAAACTTTAACATAATAACATCATATATAACATCACACCTATTATCCCCGAAGGGGTAGGCAGAGGTGGACATTATGCCACTGTACAATGTAACAGCCACTTTTCTCTATTTATGTTACGAGTCCCATGTAATACCCTGAGCCTAAAAACTTTATGCAATTAAAAATCTTAATTGATTTGAAGGGAATAGATAAATAATTGGATTGAGAATTGCGATGGTAGAAAATTCTTTTATTAGTTAAAACTATAAAAAATATGCATGATTTTAGACACTTCTATTTTCTAAAAACTTATTCAACTTGGGGTCTTTCAAAAAGGACTTATCTGAATCTTATTTCTACCTCACTGTTAATGTAACTCACAATTCCGCTCTACATTACATTAGATTCAATTCACAGCCGACGTACAGTCCGGGAATTAATCAACAATAGCCAGTGAAAGTGGTCGCAACTGTACTCGCGTAGAATACATACGAGCACAAAAGTGTTACGTTTATCCTGCATGCTTTTAGCTAAAGTGTTGTGCAAAATATAACAATAGGATCAAGGAGATAAGCCTAGTGCTTACGGCATTAATCTAAGTATCGATATTTTAAGTGTTATGAAAGTGTTATGAATACTGGCTTATTAGTGAAGTGGTTGCAACAAGCCACCGATAAATTTAGCTAGACTAGTTCGATTTTTTTTCTATTGCAGGACAGTATGGTGTATTTGAAATAATTCAAGTATTTTATTCCTCGTCCTTTAATGAAACTAGTTACTTCCTATTGTGTATAGCATGCCATGACTAAAGGCAAAAGATTAGGATAATTACCTCATAGAAAGTTGTAATTTATTTCCGATTTAGACGCAATAAAATTCACAGACATTTTTACGAATTTATTTTATTTTATTTTTTATTTTAAAAGACTTCATGCACATACTATTGTACAAGGTGGGCTTAATGCCTAGGGCATTCTCCTCCAGCCAGACCTTTGGGTGATGCAGAGACAAAAACAATGGTCGATGCAAGAAGCAAGCGTATTTAAGACTACAGAAATGCATAAAAAAAGGATAGTATAAACTTACATAAAATAAATCCCTATATAAACTTACATGTATATGACATAATAATAAACATACACAATTATATTACATATACTACTTAGACGTAACATAACTATACATAGTAGGTATATTGATAGTTACGACTCTGCCAATCTCTTCAAAAGTAGCTCCCTCTTCAAAAGTAGTAGTAAAAGTATTTACGTAAACGATAGAAATTCGATTACACATCCCCACGTGGATTGAATGTAAACATCGGATCACTTAATCGAGATTAGAATTCCAGCACGCTTTAGGCTTAGAAAGACACATTTCTTTACTTGAACTTGTTAAACTAGATTGACAATCTCTGGCATTGACCGTAGTGTTGGCGAAAGCTTAGAGTTACCAGTTTTTTAATACCTAATATTTTTTTGTAACAGTTATTTTTTATACCCGTTACTCGGTAAAATCTCGCCTGCGTATTGGTGCGTTGCTTAAAGTTGGGTAATAAAATTGTAACCTAATTCACTTTTGATTGTTAAACTATATCACTGTTGCAATTGCTTGTGTCATAGTCATGTTACAAGCTGTATAATAATTAGTTTTATGGCTTTGTAAATGCATTTTATGTGGTATTTGTAATATAATGTACCTGTTTTGTGCTGCGTTGGCTGTCAAGTTTACTGCCATTGCAAAATAAATCTTAAGAATCTTAAAGAATTAAGGATTAAAATATGTCTTCTCAAGTCCTCAAGTTTATTTTCGCTATAACTAATAAGTATGAAATATAAGAAAATATTAAATCGTTGGAGAAACTACTATCGTATATCAATGCCAACAGTTTGTAACGTTCGAGAGTTTTATTTTATGGTATTTACATGATTATTCTTCGAGTATAGAACCTATGTGTACATGTTGATTAATATTACAAATGTATTATGTAATAGTAGATAGTTATGTAATAAGGTCCTTTTCCATAGCAAAGTGCACAATTTCAGTCACAGAGCCTCTGCTATTATGATTAAAATCCAATAATACTTGACTGACTTGATAATCGATGCCCAAAAACTGTATCATTACTTTTAACACAAATGGTTATTAATTTCCCACACAATAAGGTACTTACCAACTAGTCAAATTCAATACTTTTTTCGAATTGTCAAAAACGACAGTTTCTATGAATTTCGTACGAGATTATATGTTGTGACGTCACGTTTTTTACGTCAAACAGCATATTTATTTCTTAAAAATTTGCTGGAAAAATACTAAACTTAAGTTGGTCATAAAATCAATTAATGAAACTGTGATTATTTTTAATATTTTATTGTATTAGGCAGTCTTAATAATTTATTTTTGATTAAGAAAAGTATCCAATTAACAAACTTTCCAATCCCAATAACACAATGTCCATCACCCGTATCCGTCCACACATCCTAACCTAAATACCACAGACTACTACACTTACATAGGTATTACCTAAATAATTACATCCTATAGTGTTACAAAATAAATGAGTTGGTATAATAAGGCCCTAATTTGTGTGTTGTGTAATGCGCATGCGTTAACTTGGCGCGGCAGCCGTGACGCGTGCGCCGATGCGCTCGAGATTCACGCACTTCCGACGTAATCATTTGTTACAGTGTAGAATGTAAATAGAGATGAGTTGAACCAGTTTTGTGAGAGTAATGTTGTTACAAAGAGTTTCTTGATTTTTGATGTGTGTGTAAGTAGTAGGGTATAATTGGGGGTTCTGCATCACTTGCTCTCGCTGCGCTCGAGCTGCGTGATGCAAAACGCCCCAATTCTACTGCTTAGGCAGATCGTAATGTGCATATCGTATTCAATAACAATACAGTCGAATAAGGATTGCGTTCGATTCGCAACTGTTCATTCAGCGGGAATCCGACTTCCTAGTATCGTGATGTATTGTTTTGCATCTGTTGCATTGTAATATGTAAGAGATTGATCGTCTAAATCTAAACTTACGATGTAGCATAGAGAAATACGACCTGTTAAGACATTCATTATACTTGCATTATAACACTTGTGAGCATGTTTATTATCATGCCTTTGTTAAGTATACATAAAACATTGCATCTCAGTTGTATTTGCCGAAGCCCGAAAGGAGTAGACCGCTATGCTTTTGTCCCATGTAATAAAGACTGTATGAAATCCTTTCTTTCCTTTTATAAGTTAACATAAAGAATAAACGTTGTAAGGTTCATACTACTAGGCTAAGACTTGGTACATACAACTTCCTTTTTAGAATTTCATCTCAGGTATCCGCGACGCTGTGGCGCCGTTTTCTAAATTAGGAAAAAAAAAAGATGTGTGCTCGTTATGCATGCTACATATTATCAAATTGAACTCTATGCTTTCAACACATACAGTTTAAATTGTATCATTAGAGTTTTAGAACTTGTTCATATATATGACTGCAATAAATTAAAAAGTATATTTAATTGGCAACAATTACTGTGAGTGTTTGTTTGGGATAATTACATAAAATGTCGGTGAGTATTTTTTTTCTGTTCTTTATTAATAATATTTAATTTTTTATTACGTGTATACTTAGTTTTTTATTTTTTGTTCCAGGACTCTGATGACCTTTTTAATTTTATCCCATACCCGCCAAAGGAACCAAACGCAGGCGAGTCATCTAAACTCAATTTAAAGAGAAAACGTGGGACATCATCAGCTCCACAAAAGCGTCAACGAGTTCAAGTATACTCCTATACTAAAACAAGGGCTCAAAATATATCTGCATCATCAAGGACGATAAAAATTGAAATTTACGAGGCTGATAACCAGCCTATAAAGGCTTGCGAGTGCAGGGCGAACAAGTGCGTACAATATGTAATAAAAGATATTAATTGTGATGATATATACTTCGCTTTAGAAAATATAATTGGAAAAATTCAAGAAAAAATTCAATAAAATTGTATATTTATATTCAGACTTTCATGACTATGTAACATTCTTTTTAGTTAAGTTTAAATTATCTTTGTTTATGTGTATAATCATAATTATTATATTGTTATTATACTATCATTATTATATTAGCTTATAGTGTCCCACTGCAGGACAAAGACCTCCCTTCCCTCCTTCCACTTGTCTCTAATTATATTGTTAAATATTACATAAATAGTATTAAAATTGTAATCATTTTATAATTAAAAAATAAATAAAATTGTGCAATAAATATATTCAATAACAACAGTAGCTAAAATTATGTAGTTAATATACTTACTATACCATACCTATGTATATTAGCTTTAAAAATAAATTAGGATTATGTTGTTACTTTAAACATTTTTAATAAACTTATTTCCCTGGTACTGTGTACACAATTTGGTTTTATTTTTAATCAACTCATCACAATAAAAGAGACCAAGTCGAAAAATTGTTAAAAGGATTAACCACCTTATGACCACGCAATGAGGTCGCATTTTCAGCGTAAACACTCTTGTACTAATGTTGGTTTAATATTAAAAAAGCGTATCAGTTCGTGCATACATAAATGAGGTCTCATATAATTGGTTATAAGAAAGTTTCTTGTTATGACCGCCGTTAATTGAGCTCTTATTCCTTTTACGATTTTCATCTCCAATTGCTTGGTGAAAAGCTATTATGGTTAATATGATGAGCAGACATATTCCATATGTGCATCATTAGGATGCATTCATACCTGATGCTAGTAAAAGAAATTTGTTCAATTTAAAGTATGCTCTAAGTACTACTGTCATAGGGACCAAATATCATAAATATTTTTTTATTGTAATTTTTTTTGCTATAATTTGTTGCAAGGAGTTCGTATATGAACACGTCTTTATTTTTAAGGTTTATAAAAGTATGCACTCGATGAATGTGCTTTACTTTACTTTCTTACACGTAAGTTTGAATACTTAATTTGAGCTGTGTTCGTTAGTGTCACAAGTTTTCCTACGTTTTTTTTTTTCTTTTGTGACGGAATTCTACAACAGTAAAGTATGTAAGTACTTATTTATTATACTTAACTATATTTTCTAAAAGTCCCCATCATAAAATCTTGACTATTTTCCTTTGACCGCCTACAATAATTCAATATTTATTAACACTTTTATCATTACTCATTTGACCAGTGCTCGTAAGTAGATCTACTGAGCGAGAGGTTTTGGTCTCGATTTCCAAATCATGCTAAGACAATTCATAGGTTCAATATATAATTAAATTTTTTTAGGGTTCAGTGAATTCGTGAGAAACAGCTAGTTTCTTTATACATACATGCATCGCTGTAAACAGGTGTGATAATATTATATGAATTACTTTTCAGGGCTCAGATTGACAATCCGTTTTGGTTGCATGAAGAGGATTCGCTCCAACCTTCAACTGCCGCTAATAGCAGTTCTAAGAAGAAAGCTGAACCAGTGAAGCGGGCTAAAAAGTCTCAAAAGAAAAAAGTTCTGCCTGTGAAAAATCCATTTGCTGGGGAATCAGATTCCGACAGCGATACGATAAAGCTTGCCGAGGATACTACTCCACCAGCTATCAAACGAAAGAAAATTGCTGTTTTTCCTGACTCTGAGGTAAGCTTATGCTACACTTTAAACTATGTAGGTACACTTTTTATTCCTTCTGTTTACTTATATCTATCGATAACTCCTGTCTTTCACAGCCTAGGGCAGGGATGGTGAACCTTTATTGACTTGCGTGCCAAGTCAAATAAAAAATCAAATAGTTAACATGAAAAGGTAAAAGATTATGAAGAATAGACTTGTCTTTGATTCGAAAATTTTCATAAACAATTTTAACATTAGCGCTAAGATATCTTAATAAAATTGGCTCTGTTCTGCTCTGCACGAGTACGTGGTTATGGTACATAATTTCAATTGAAAACTTGCAAAATAATGGTGTGCCCAAATTATTAGCTGCGTGCCATTGGTTCGCCATCCCTGGCCTAGGATATATTCCCAACAAAATAAGTTTTATAAGGAAAGTTTTTTTTTATCTTCGAAACGGTACGTGGTGATACAACACACCTTGAATTTAACCTAGATGTTACTAGGTAGATGCTAAATTGAAGTTTTATTGTTTTCCAGGATGAACCGCAACAACCGATTCGAGCGGTGACTTTAAGAAGTGCTTTCTCTCAGCGCATAGCTTCGGGCTACAGCTACCAATCAGACCCGACGAAAACAGGGCAATATTTTTTCGAACTGAGAGTGTACAACACTTGCGAGGCTGAGCGACTGCCACACAACGAGCGCTGGAAGCAAGCTCTCGTAACTTTGAAGCTTGCTACTGACCAGAACACAGGTGTTTGGGCTGCATTAACCGGTCTAGTTAATGCTGGTCGAAAAGAAATGAGGGATATTCGTCCGGTACTGTACCCTAATCCCAATAATTAGGATATTTTTTTTTTTTACTTTTTGATTCATGTAATCCCCCATCTTAGGTTTATAATAACCATTTAACTTTAGAGGAAATATTTTATTTTATCTTATTATTACGTATGTCCCATAAGTCTTATTATTATTGTTCATTGATATAAAATAAACCTTGCAGGCTTTACAAATAACAATTACCTTTTTGTCCTTCTAATTGCAACAATATGTATTCTCTTACAGACATTTTACACATGTAAAATAAAAATTGATTAACTGCACAAATGAAACAATTAATTGATTAAAAATTACAATTGAGACTTTAAATAAGATTAACTTTGTTTTATTATATATTTAAAATTCTAATTGCATATATTATGTTTATGTGTATTCTCTTACAGACATTATACACAAGAGAAATTAAAAATTGATGAAATTTACAAATGAGATACAAATAATATTTACAAATAATATAATATAAATAATAGAAAACATACAAGATAAAATGTATGAAATATAATTCGGAATAATATTTTGTATTATTAATTAGAACTAGCATTCAATAACTTATATATTAAAAATCTATCCGAAAAGGTATACCTACTTTTGAAATGTTCTTTTGTAAAAGCTGCAAGATTTATGTTTCAAAATTGTCATCTCACTATAGATCTAATATTCATAAATCAAATCGCTTGTCGAATTCTGAAATTGATAATGTTCAAGTTATTGCTTCTGCATTTAAAAAAAGGATTATAAGTTATAAAATAAATCCGATTGTTTTCACTATAACTCCCGAAACATTTTTAAGCCAAATTTCAAACACTGTGTATAATACCATTAAAAAATCCCTTAAAGAACATAAAGCGATAAAAGTAAATTTTGAACTATTTGTTTCTTACATTTTGCCTAAAAATGATGAAATATCCATGAAATCATTTAACACAAAATTTAATATTATAGTGCAAAGCACTGATATTGCTGATATTTACCGGAAATGTTCTGAGAAATTAACATCAAAATGTTCCGAGTTTGAACTTTCAGACTCTGGTTGGACAATAAATTTTATAAGTCATTTGGAAGTAAATATAAATAAGTACAATCCTCTAAGAGCTGGAACTTACTTACAGTTACCCACTGTCATAAGAAATACAAAATCTTGTTTAAACATACGTAACAATGACAATTATTGTTTTTTGTGGTGTCTTTCAGCTCATATGTATCCAACTGTACAGAATCCTAATCGCACAAAATCTTATCCTCACTATACGAAACTATTTAATTTAAATAATTTATCATATCCTCCGAATTTTAATGACATAAAAATATTTGAGATGAATAATCCATTTATAAGTGTGAATGTTTATGGTCTGGACTCTAATAATCATGTAACAGGTCCTTTATATTTGACATGTAAACGCAAGCTTATCCATGCTAATCTGTTATACATATTTCAAAATGGAAAAGCACATTTTTGTTTAATAAAAGACTTTAGTCGCCTTTTGCATCGTCAATTAACTAAACACAAGTCTAAAGTATTTTTATGCGATGAATGTTTTTTATACTATGGCACAATAAATAAATTGATGAATCACAACTGTGGTAGAAAACAAACCATTTTACCTGAAGAACATAGCAAATTACATTTTGTGAACTTTGAAAGAACTCAAAGTATACCTATTGTAATATATGGTGATTTTGAAAGTTTATTATGTGAATACTCGGACAAAAATAAATCCATTTTTACTGAAAGTGTACAAGCACATAAAGCATCCTCATTTGCTTACTATATTTGCTGCAAGGCTAAACCCGACCTGAATGAGTTTGTAAGTTATAGAGGCCCAAATTGCAGCCAAACATTTGTTAAAACAATAATAAATGATGTCAAAAGGCTTCATAATATTTTACAAGAAGATAGGCCTATGTTACCTCTTACCCCTGAGGAGTTAACTGTTCATAATGAAGCTACTACATGTCACATATGTAAAACTCAATTTGTTAAAAACGATAAAATTGTTAAAGACCACGATCATTTCACAGGTAAATATAGAGGTCCCGCACATAATAACTGCAATTTAAATTTTAAAAAATGTCAATTTATACCAATAATTTTTCATAATCTCTCTGGATATGATTCTCATTTATTTATTAAAGAATTATCTGGTATCCTTGGTAGAATCAATTTGATTCCTAAATCAAAAGAAAAATATATCTCGTTTACTAAGTTCATACCGATTGATAAAACAAATACCGCTCAGTTAAAATTTATAGATTCATTTAATTTTTTGAGTACTAGTTTAGATAAATTGGCAAAAACTTTACATTCAAACGATTTTCATCACATGCAATTGTATTTTCCTAATGAAAACTTATTTCAATTAGTTCGTAGAAAAGGGGTGTACTGTTACGACTACATAGATACATGGGAAAAATATAACGAAACTCAACTGCCTGAGCGATCTAAATTTTTTAACAAACTTACTGGGGAACATATTTCAACAGATGATTATCAACATGCTAAAAAAGTGTGGGACAGTTTCAAAATAAAAAATTTGGGAGAGTATACGGACCTATATTTGAAATGCGACGTACTTTTACTATGTGATATTTTTGAAAAATTTAGAGATATGAGTTTAAATTATTATAGTTTGGATCCGTGTTTTTATGTTTCATCCCCATCATTAAGTTGGGATGCTATGCTGTTACACACTAAAGTTGAGCTGGAATTAATTTCGGATGTTGATATGTACCAAATGTTAGAAGATGGAATTCGAGGTGGTCTTGCCCAGTGTTCACTGAGATATGCTAAAGCTAATAATAAATATCTATCGTCTTATAATAATAAAGAGCCAAGCTCCTATTTAATTTACCTAGACTGTGTTAACTTATATGGATTTGCTATGATGCAAAAACTGCCTATGCGTAATTTTAAATTTATGAACGAAAATGAAATAGTCAATTTTAATGTCATGAATGTATCTAAAAAGAGCAAACAAGGTTATATTCTTGAAGTAGATTTACATTATCCAACTAGCATTCATAATTCCCATTCAGATTTGCCTTTTGCAGCCGAAAAGTTTTCTCCTTTGCAAAGGCAATGTAAAAAATTAATAGCAAATCTGTATAACAAATATCGTTTTGTAATCCATTATTTACATTTACAAGAGTGTTTAAAAAATGGTTTAATATTACTTAAAATACATAGAATACTAACATTCTTCCAAGATAATTTTTTAGAGCCATATATTTCATTAAATACATCTCTAAGACAAAAAGCTAAGTCAGATTTTGAAAGAGACTTTTTCAAAAAACAAAACAACTCTATTTTTGGGAAAACGATTGAAAACAAGCGCAAACAACTTGATGTTCGGCTAGTTCAGGTATGGAAAGATAAATTAAATACAACTAACAAATTACATGGGGCTGAAAAATATATAAGTGCTCCAAACTTTAAAGACTTGACAATTTTAGACAAAAATTTAGTGGCTATACAGTTAAATAAAACAAAAGTAGTTTTAGATCGCCCCATTTATATTGGATTTTCTATACTCGAAATATCTAAAACACATTTATATAATTTTCATTATTCGGTTATGAAAAAGATCTATGGAGATAACATAAAACTGTGTTATACGGACACTGATAGCCTTCTATATCACATAAAAACTGACGACTTTTACACTGACATGAAAAATAATATTACTTATTTTGATACAAGCAATTTCGTAGAAAATAATATATATGTATGCCAAAAGCTAACATGCAATTACCGGGTTATTTCAAAGACGAAATGGGAGGAGATGTGATCTCAGAATTTGTTGGTTTACGTGCTAAATTATATTGTATACAGTCAGAGAAAAATACCATAAAAAAGGCAAAAGGGGTTACAAAGCCGGTAACAAAAAAATTAGATATTGAAAAATATAAAAGAGCTTTAAAATATAATGAAAATTTAAGAGATGATATGTATATAATACGATCAAAAAATCATTGCATTTTTACACAAAAATTGAATAAGTTAATTCTTAACAGAGATGACAATAAACGGCAAATGATAAAAAACAGTTTTGAAACTGTGCCTTGGGGACATTATGGTACAATACTTTAATAAGAATTCGTATTTAGGTATGTTTTGTTTATGTTTTGTAATTATTATGTTTTGTGTTTATCATAATTTACTATTATGTGATTGTAAAACACACCGTATTGATAACATGTATATCTACTTGTATGCCAAATAAATATTATAAAGTACTGTTGTTTTTTTTTTTTATTTTTATTTATAAATAAAAAAGTATACCATATAAATATATTGTTTACGGAAAGGTAAATAAAAGAAGATAAATTTTGTGACATTTTATATTCAACAATAAGTAATAAGCAGCTTACACTCTTGTCCAAATAAGATTTACTGTTGATTAGACAAGCTAATTTTTTTTACTATTTTACCTATCAAATATTCAATTTCATCCATAATATCATCACAATAGTCTTTCACTAGGTACTGAACACTTACACGAGCATTATTATTTTCACAGTAATTAATTCCTGGAACAGTGTCACCACTCAGATCATAAACTGCTATATTTATCAAATGATGACATTTTCCTGGTTCATTTCGAATAACATAAGACAAAGATGTGTCCAGCTTCCTTTTTTTAGTCTTCTTGGAACTTTGAGCTTGATTATTCTGAGAGTCTTTAACTGGTAAATGTTGCTGATTTGTTAAGTTTTCAAAATACGTTTTGTAGTTTGCCTCCTGTAGATCCTCAGAATTGGGCTGTGAAAATACAATTTATTAACATCTAAAATAGTAACATAAATAAATACATTAGAAGCTGAATACTATCTTGGGTATTCTGGAAAAGTTCATAACTATGCTGACGGACTAATAGGCTCCATCAAAGTTCAACACGCGCCTACCCTTGAAAAGTGGAAAGGGCTATTCAATTTTTTTTGAACAAGTCTTTGTTGCAGTTTCTTTGTCTGAACTTTGTCTAACGATGATGAATAAAGTAATATTTACTAACCTCTTGTATTTCTGTCTGATCAACTTCGTTCAAAGGAGTTGTGATTTGAGAATCAACATTATCAAATACAAATCTGTTAAGTTCTCCAATGTCGAGAATGCTGGGGCTGTATGACATGATTCTGAAAATAAAACTTAAGTGAGATATCTAATTATCCACATTAAAAATATAGTGATAATTTTTTTAACATTAAAATCTTACCAATAAATCTTAATTTCTCCGCTAAAAACAGGTCCTGCTTCGACTAACTATGGCAGCATAATGAAATATGACGCAACATGAAATTAAATCAATTAGGTATTAAAAATATAATATTGTATACCTAATACAAGAATACAAAAATTAACTTAAACCTGTACAAACATGTTAAATCCTGTATTTATGTTTTATGTAATATATCTTATTTAGTGTTAAAGGTATAGCTGCCTATAAATATGTGTGTTAGACACTCATTACAGTAATTGTCAAAATGAAGTTGATCAAGCAACCCATATCTTTGAAAGTTAACAATATAGATTTAAATGAATCTTCTCATCAGATCAGACATAGTCCTTTATTACCGAATACGATTCGATGTATAATGTGTGGTCCATCGAACTGTGGTAAAACTAACGTTATGATTAGTTTGTTGTTACATGAAAATGGTCTAAAATTTAAAAATCTTTATCTTTATTCCAAAACTTCATTTCAACCAAAATATCGTTTCTTGAGTCAAGTATTAAGAAGAGTGCCACAGATGAACTTCTATAAGTTTAACGATGATAAAGAGGTCATTTCTCCGACTGAAGCTTTACCAAATTCTGTATTTATATTTGATGATGTTGCATGTGAAAATCAAATAAACATCCGCAATTATTTCTGCATGGGTAGACACAAACAAATAGATTGTTTCTATTTATCTCAAACCTATTCGAAAATTCCGAAACAACTATTACGTGACAATGTGAATTTTCTTATTATATTCAAACAAGATGATGTGAATTTAAAACATATTTATGAAGAACATGTTAGTTCTGATTTACAGTGGAAAGAGTTCAGAAATCTATGTCAAACTGTTTGGAGTAAACCTTATAATTTTCTACTTATTAATAAAGAATCGTCATTAAATAACGGAAGGTACAGACAGAATTTTGATATGTTTTTTAAATTTGACTGACTGTTTATATAATCTGCATATAAGTAATTAACATGCAAAATCAAATTCAGTATAATTTGTTCTTTAGCTTAATACAGTTGTGATAACACGTATTACAACATGGAAAAAAATATTAAAATAGAATTAATTAAATCTGTTGACTCCATAAAAAATAAAATAAAACAAATGAAAAACCAGGAACATTCTATGAACTTGTCACTTGATAAAATGTTAAAACCTGTCACAGATCCCCTTAAAACCCTAGTTGATTCGAACAAAACAATAGAAAAAAAACAAAATTTTGAAAATACATGCTTTAATTTTGAAGATATGGAATTGGGTGACAAAAATACTAGCTCATCTACAAAGTTTGAAGAATGCTACGAACCAGAACTGAATTCTATGCAGTTCGATAAAAAGTCTCCCCAGACAAAATTACTAGAGGATCTAGAAATATCATTAGAGGGCTATGACATCCATGATATTTATGATGGAATAAATATACCTTTTGGAATTAGGAGTGCAAACAAAAAATTATTAATGGGTAATTCAATAGTTTCATTTTCTAAAATTGATAGTGTGAATGATGATAATGTCATTTTAATTAAAGTTGGTGACAAAAGCTACAATTTAACTCCTGGTTTAAAAGAACTTTTACTTCGAAAAAAACCTGATTTAAAACTAATATCGAGCAAAGATAAACTTGTCTATAAAGATATGTTGCATTATACAAATGCACATAAGAGAGATTTCAATCCTAATGCACAAATTAGAGGCGATAAAGGTATAAAATATCGTGAAATAATCAAACCATTGTTTTCTGAATCGTTAAACAGTAATATTGTTACTAAATTTGGGGGAAGCTTACCAACGCTAAAGAAATACAAAAAAGATGCTGACTTGGTATATTGGGACGATCCTAACGAACTCGTTGAGAGATTGAAACTATTAATTGCTTCCCGAGATGCTGGTAATACAAACCATGATAATGAAATTTTATCAATAATCGAGGAATTAAAAGAAGCTGGCATAATTAAATAATAAATAGTTGTAATACTATGCTTTTTATTCAGTATTAAAACTGAATTCAATACAAATATACTGAACTGTGAATATGAGCAAAGCTGACGTAGTAAACGAAATTCATAAAAATGCAAGGGTGAACTATCCACGAAGACATGTTATCATGAAAGATATAGATGACTTGTGGCAAGCAGACTTAATTGATATGCAATCAATTTCAAAAGAAAATAAAAATTACAGATATATTCTTGCTGTTATTGACACATTTTCGAAATATGCTTGGGCCTTTCCTATGAGAAATAAAACCAAAGAAGATGTGTGTAACTCTTTCAAAACTTTATTGAATAAAGGGCGTGTTCCTAAAAATCTGCAAACGGATAATGGAGCAGAATTTTATAATAACAAATTTCAGAAGCTTACGGCATCGTATCATATTAACCATTATTCAACCTTCTCAACAAAAAAGGCTTCAATAGTTGAACGATTCATCAGAACATTGAAATCTAAAATCTACAAGGAATTTAGTTTAAAAGGCAATTACAATTGGGTAAATAATACCCTCAATGATATTATTTACAAATACAATCACACTCACCATCGCACTATTAATGAAATCCCTGCTAATGTGGACAACAATAATAAAAAACTGATATTAGAAAGGTATTTAAAGTTGCTAAAAAATGATAATTTAAAAAGCAAGTATAAAGTAGGTGATTATGTGCGTATCAGTAAATACAAAGGAACATTTGAAAAAGGTTATACTCCAAACTGGTCAACAGAAATATTTAAAATTCGTAAAATACAAAATACAACTCCTATAACTTACATAATAGAAGATACTATTAGAGGTCAGCCTATTTTAGGTGCATTTTATACACAAGAACTTCAAAAAACAAAACATCCCAATGTATATCTAGTTGAGAAAGTTCTTAGAAGAAAAGGTAGCAGAGTTTTGGTAAAATGGCTAGGTTTGTCTTCAGCTGAAAACAGTTGGATTGATAAATCGAATGTTATATTATAAATAAAATAATATTAACAACAAAATCGAATCGCATAACTATTTATTAAAGTATTCAAACCGGAATCATCAGTCTTATAATGTGTTTTGGAGAGAGCAGTCTTCTCAATTGGCTTATTAATAATTTACCATTTGAATTACACTTACCCGGATATAATTACTGTGGTCCTGGTACTAAATTAATAAAAAGACTTGCACAAGGAGATAGCGGTGTAAATAAGTTGGATGAATATTGCAAAGATCACGATATTGCATATCACAAGTCATCAAACTTGAAAGAGCGACATAAGGCTGATTTAATTTTGTTAAAAATGGCAAAACAGCGAGCGGTTGCTTCCGATGCCAGTACAGGTGAAAAACTTGCGGCACGCTTAGTAAGTAAGGCTATGTCGGCAAAAATTAAAACTGGTTCTGGTTTGAGGAAAAAACGTTCTTCAAAAGTTACATCCGGAAAAGGATTAAAAAGTAAATTAAAAACTGTTATTACAAAAGCAAAAAGACACATAAAAAAATTAAAACCTAAGAGCAAGAAAATGGCTATAGAATTAGCTATTGCCGCTACCAGAGAATTAGCTGACGATTCATCGATTAAGCTCCCCCGTGTTATTCCTATTCCAAAAACTGGAGGAGTACTACCTCTGATTCCTATTTTTGCTGGGTTGTCAGCGGCGGGAGCTTTAGCAGGCGGTGCAGCTGGTATTGCTAAAACCATAAATGAATACAAAATAGCTAAAAAGCTGTATGAGGAATCGAGGAGACACAATGAAAAAATGGAAGCTCTATGTATTGGGAAAGGACTACACCTTAAACCACATAAAGATGGCCTTGGAATTTTCGTATCAAAAGAAAAAAACTAAGATATCGGCTACCCAAACGGGCCTTAACTAACTTTGACATTCTAAAGTATGGAAATAGAATTCCTCATTTTAGAGGTGTTTTTATGAGAGATGAGCTCCCTAAATATCCGTATAAAAAAGAATGCGGAGTTATTAATTTAGATAGTTCTAAAAATCCTGGTTCTCATTGGGTAGCCTATGCAAAACATAATGATTATGTTGAATATTTCGACAGTTATGGAAATCTTAAACCTCCAAAGGAATTTATAAAGTATGTAGGTTCTAACATTCAATATAATTATGAAAATTTACAACGTGATCATCCCTTCAATTGTGGACATCTATGTTTAAATTTTTTAAAGAATTTTTGGTATAATCAAGAAATAAAATAAACCGGATCATTGTAAAGAGTTCAGTATACAAGCATGTCTACTACGGTTACCATCTCAGGAAATAAATCAGAACTGGTCTCGTATTTTCAACCACCTCTTCATTTATCTGATCATTACGAGTGCGGTTTACTATACTTTTCAGTATTCAAAACAAGACCGAATGTGTCCGCTATTAACAGCAGTTCAACAGCTGTAATCAGAATCGAATGTGATCTTGTGCACGGTTCATATTACAACGGATTACCGACTCATTTTATTCACGAATTCATATCTGATACTGCTTCAAGTCATGGCTACATAGAAATACCCCAGAACATTATTTACTTCCCAGTGAATAAAAATATAATTTCATCCATATCTGTCAGAATTGTCGATCAGTTTGGTTACTGTATTGATTTTGGTGAAGAACATATTCAATTACGTCTTCATTTAAGAAAAGCAAAATGATAGTATATGATAAAAACCCTCCAGTGAAAATAAAACGTCCTATTTCGTCAACAACCGTTAAGGTGCACAGACGTAAGAAAAACGTGAAGAAATTGACTAAATCAAATAAAGATTTTCTTAAAGCTTTAGGGTTTAAAGTATGAGTATACTACAGATTACTGATTTACCACACTTCGATAGTTCAATCGAGAGTTATGAAGTCCATTCATACAATCCCTACAATAACAGCTTTAGAGAAAACGATGAAATCAGAATCCCCATACATCAGCAAGATATATACGTGCTACCATCAGCCAGTTCAATCTACATCGAAGGTCAGGCAAAGCTGTTGGGTAAGGATGGGCACCCAATCAAAAAAACTGTTACGTTCACTAATAACCCTATTATGCATTTGTTTCAAGACATCAGATACGAAATGAATGGAATTGAAATAGATCGTATAAAAAATTCCGGAATAACATCAACAATAAAGTCTTACATCTCATTAAATGAAGCAGAAAGTAAAGTTGCTGCATTATGGGGTTGGAATTTAAACGGGTTCCAAAGTGATGGGCAATTTAGTGCTGTGGTACCATTAAATAAGATTTTAGGGTTTGCCGAGGATTACAATAAAATTGTGATAAATTGTAAACACGAACTTATATTGAATAGGAGTAATTCTAACTTAAATAGCGTTATTCTTACTGATGAAGTCGTTCAGTTTCAAATAGATATACAAAGGGTGCAATGGAGAGTGCCACACATAAAAGTTTCAGATCGAGAACGTTTAATACTTTTAAAGTATTTAGAAAGAGATAAACCTATTCAGATAGCTTTTAGAAATTGGGATTTATATGAGTATCCTTTACTACCTAAAACTACAAAGCATTCTTGGTCAGTAAAGACTGCTTCTCAATTAGAAAAGCCTCGGTATGTAATTTTTTGCTTGCAGACTAATAGAAAAAATAATAGTACTAAAGACAGTTCAGTGTTTGATCATTGTGAGGTGACAAACGTGACGCTCTTTTTAAATTCGCAATATTATCCTTATGAGCCTTTATCTTTAAAGTTTTGTGAGAACAAATATAGTATATTATATGAAATGTATGTGAAATTTCGTCAGTCGTATTACAATTCTCCGGTAGACCCATTACTTGATCTACAAGACTTCAAAGAAAAAGCCCCAGTCTTTATTTTAGACTGCTCGAGGCAAAACGATAGTTTAAAAACTGGTCCAGTGGATGTACGATTGGAATTTGAATGTTCAACACAAATACCAGATAAGACAACTGCATATTGTTTGATTATAAATGATCGACTTGTGGAATACAAACCTCTCAGCAACATAGTGCGCAGATTATCATGAATGCTATTGTTGATATTCAAGGCTTTAAAACCGTAACAAATGAATTTATAATAAAAGAAATCGCTATAATGTATAATAAAAAATTACAAGTATTTTTAATTAAGCCACCCTTTCCATTTAAAAACTTAACCAAACAAGAAAAAAAACAAGTTAGTTGGATTGAAAGTAACAGAAAGATACACTGGCATGAAGGTTTTGTACCCTATTCTAATTATCAGAATTTGGTTATAGATTTGTTAAGAGATAAATATATTTATGTCAAAGGTTCAGAAAAAGTGTTATGGTTAAAGCATATTTTAGAAAATAGTAATTTTAGTATATTCAATTTAGAAGATGAAGGCTGTCCTAGTTTGATAAGTTTATACGATCAATATAAATATTCTCAAGATTTATGTAACTGTATTTATCATGACTCTGTATGTGCTTTAAAAAATGTATTGTGCTTAAATAAATGGTGTATTAATAATAAATTTTTTAAATAATTATTTTCTTGTTTAATTTTCAAATCTTCTATCCCCCACCAATCAAATGATAATCTTCATAAGTTGCTGGCTACAGCAGTACGATATCATTTCATTTTTATCTGTATCTGTATGAAGAACTATATAGTGAGTGAACAGACCATGTCTCAAAATAAATGTAGCCCTCGTTATGACATCTATAATACGTATAAAATGCGTGAAATTTCGTTTAGACATTATTGGGCAACGGCTAATTCAAGGAGAAGGTTGGTGATGGAAATGGCTGAAGCCGGATTTTTTTATTTTGGAAACGGTGTAAATGATAAAGCAGCATGTTTCTCATGTGGAGGTGTTATAGAAGATTGGGAGATTTACGACGATCCTTGGATGCAACATGCTATACATTATCCTCAATGTTTTTATTTGAATGCTGTGAAAGGAATAAATTATATCAATAACTGTCTGAAACAATTACTCTATTAGAATATGCACTATTGCATTGTGCGCCGAGTCGAATTATATCTACCCTATTAGAATATAATTGTGTATACGATATATCTACCCTATTAGAATATAATTGTGTATACGATGACACATTGCGCTTAAATTGAGTCAATTTGATTTGGAAGATGAGATTTCTTCTATTTGAACCGTTTTTAAGAAAATGACTTCCATACATTACAATCTGTATAAGCGGTATAATTGGAGGGGTTTTTTTTTTTGCATCACACAGACTGGGAAGAAGTCACTCAACCTGAAAACCATAATACGGAAGCGCAACGAATAAATGATTAAGCTCACATTCAAATTTCCAGAAAACCGATCAGATTAGAATATCATTAGGGTATAATTGGGGCGTTTTGCATCACGCAGCTCGAGCGCAGCGAGAGCAAGTGATGCAGAACCCCCAATTATACCCTACTTGTGTAATGGTGTCTAGTTTTGTGGTGCAGAGGATAATATTATTTACTACATACTTTCTGTCCACGGCTACCTACGTCGCTATAGTCGTCGTATATCTTCTTCCTTTTCTACTTTCCTATCCAATCTCTTAATATACTTACGTTGCGTTTCGATGTGAAAGACAGACCAATAAACACACGTTTATACTATAACATTAGTAGGGATTCCCTTTCTTGCTTTCCAAAGTGTATGCGATTACTAGCTTTTTCCCTATGAGGTAGCAATTTATGACTACAGTCATTTGTTATTAGCATAAAATACCTAGTGATCACAATTACAAATGTATTATTTGACTGCCTCGTTGGCCGTGTGGTCGTAAGTACGACTGCCAGGCAAGAGGGTTCGGGTTCGATTCTCCGGTCGGGCAAAGTATTACTGAGTTTTTAATAGTAGTAGCACGGATTATGGAATTATGCCCGGTATATATCAATAGGCTCACCCCCTATTACATGGGACTCATAACATAAATAGTGAAAAGCGGGTGTTACATTGTACAGTGGTATAATGTGCACCTCTGCCTACCCCTTCGGGGATAAAAGGCGTAATGTTATGTTATGTATCATTAAAAAAAAATAACGTGTGGTTTTAATCAAAAAATAAATTAACCCAAAGACATCCTTGAATCCATTCATTTCAAAGAACCTGATCAATAAAATCCATTACAGACGTTTACACAACAAATAATAAACCGCAAGCGACCCAATATTTAACTTTACACCATTCCATAGACTAGTGAGACAATGCAGAGAAACAATCGGCGCGGGCGCAGACATCACGATTTGGCTGCGCGTGCGACTGCGGGCACGTTTTCATAATATCTGGGTCATTTGCACTACTGATCTCGATTTCATACAATAAAATCGTCTAGATTAAAACTTATGGGCTATTATGCTGACGTGAGGCCAAATTCTGATAGCAAGAAGCTGACCCAAGATGTATTACGAGGCTGCAGGGAGTTTTTGTAGAATTTGTAACGTATTACACCTCGATGTGATACGATTACAATTGAATTTTAGAAATCAGTTTTAACTAAAGAAACAGGAGATTAGGAGGATTGTTAAATACTGAAGAATTACTTAATTACTACATTCCTTCGATTAAATAATAAAATTTTTAATGAATTTAATTACATATTTGTACAAACAGGATCCTTAACAGTTCGTTAATCTAATAATCCAGATTACACAATTCACCGGGAACAAGGTAGCGGTAGACATCATATACAACGATTAATTCTCACTTTTCCGGAATCGATTATCGGGTTAAGTTGTTGACGTACGCATCCGATTAATCGGTAAACACGTACGACCTTGAACAGCGCCACCTAGTAGACAATGCGAGAACTAAGGCAGCCATGTTGTAAGTTTTCACCTTCGTTAGGCCCGCAGGTGGAAATGAATGGCCACTGTCGCTTTCTAAAGCCACAATTACAAATGTTGACGAAAGATTGAAATAATAATAATTGCAAAATATAATAATAATAGTTTTTTAGTTGGTCAGTTACTTTGCGAAATGTTAGACAATATTAATTGTTACAAATAATGTATGGGTCGCTAGGTGCAGATTGAAATAATTGCATGTAGAAATGAAATATGAAAGCGTATTCAAAATATCTAGAACATGCAGAATACAAACTCATGCATTTTACAATTGTCCAAAAAACGAAATAACTTTTAAATCACCTCATATTGATGGAGCAAAGACAATAATTTTCACTCCTACCTTAGTTATTTCTAAGGGAGACGAACGTGCGCATGCACACGTGAGTTATTTAAGGCGCAGCTTATTTTAACCCTAATTCTATTGTACTGAATTACGCAAATTTAAATTTGGAAAAAAACCAAAATAATATGTATTTTTTCCCCAAAATTCTTGACAGTGACAATGAAAAAGGTAGACAAGTAAGAAGATCCTGTTGCCTAACTTTTATGAAATCATCTTTAATGATATCACTGATGTTTTATTTCCTTAACCAAACCCTTTTTCTTTTATTACGTTACCTGCGCTGATTGCAAGAAAAACCTAGTAATTTTCCAAACTATACATTTATGACTACCATTTAAAAATCAATTATGAGTGTGTTATTTTTTTGCTTAACTTCGTTAAAGTAATTAATTTCATAGAATGCAAATAAAAACGGATAGGGTTGGCACATTCTACGCATGATTGGGCCTGGACATGTCGCAAGAGGGAATGTGAAATGAGAGACTATTGATTTTAATATGTAGTAAGGGCTAGCGTTAACACATGGGTATGTAAGAGACATGCACAAGTATGTACCAATGCTAGCCCTGACTATAGCTAGCAATACGTAAACTTCATGGATTTATCTTAGTATTTGACCAATTGAAATTTATATACCACCTCTGTCATTTCAACACCAAAACTATAGATCTTCTCTACATAAAAAGGTTTGCTATAACCACCACGCCTGCCTGGCATACCGGGTGGAGATTTCAGATCATGATAAAAAAGAATCATAGAGAGTACTGCTGCTCGTTGTCTGTTAAATCGTGTCTCCCTTTCACTCCATCACCACGAGTGACCTCGCTGTTCCAGGGAAGCCATTGAAGAAGTCTGGTGGAAGAAGAAGAATGGTGACTATAATATTTTCAGTTACACCTGGCATTAACCTTTTTAAAAACCGATTGGTATACTTAATTTAACACATTATACGGTGGCGCGGTGGTTAGGCCACTTGCTGCCGCGCTGTCTGTATTGAGTGTTTGTAAAATTGTGTATTTGTAAACGCAACCACGACACAGGAAAAAAATACTAGTATGGGGCAACGTATAAAAAAAATATATTTTTTGTCATTTGTGTCGTTAGCTATTAAAACTCTTTATATTTTATAGTTCTGCCTAGCATTCGACTAACACTAATTCTTAGCCCATCTCCATTGCTCTATTAACGATATTTTTAAACCCAATCTTCTTCTAAGCGTTTTCACTCAGTGCTACGTAACTCCAGCGCATGGCGCGCCCTTCATTTGACCGTTTGACGGATATTGCAAAGTATCATGTGCCTTCAATTAAAACTGACGCAAACAGACATTGCAATTAAAAAGAAACCGAGGTTTACGGTTAAAGTAATCAGCCTCTATGGATGCTTTTAATATTAATCGATTTTTAACGATCGAGTAATCTTATCGATCTAGTTCCTTCGATTATTAAGGGTGAACCTATTACCTACGTATTTTTATAATTAGTTCTTTTGAATAGCAATTGAATATTTGTATCAATCGTATCACGCTCTAAGAACTGGTTAAGATACCAAATAGAAGAAGAAAAACCAAAACTGCTAAACTAAGACTCGATATACCAATTTCATGAATCTTGAAATATTTAGATTGTGGACCCTAACCAATAGATTCGAAATCTCAGTCACTAAAAATATCTTGATTTTTTTTCAAGGATATCATGAACTTAAGCAGTACTTAAGTACCTAATGTTTGTGCAGAAATACGATATTTTCAAGGAACTAACCAAAAACAAATACATACTAAATCCTCATGAATAAATCCGCATTTATAAAACTGATTTACATACTAGTCTACCGCAGAATCGCTAATAAGAAAATTCAATACAAATACGAAGAAACGTCAACATTACCACACAAATAAAGACGGAACAAATGACTAACAACAAACACATCTAGCTTCCCAAAACTGTAAGACATCTTCAATACAATTCCAATTCTATAAACAAATAAAGTCGAAAATTGACTAAGTAAATACGACTGATTATTGCGACTTGATGTGCATTGTAACATTCGTAATTCAAACACGACGCTCGACCAATAGGAACTGCACGTTACACATACGTTACCATAGACAATTTTCTCACACCTCACTTCCCACGGAACACATTAGTTGGTATATTTATGATTTACTTACGCCATTATTCTTTATGGTTGTACTTAAGGGTTGCCTCACTTCGTGTGGTTTAATTGATGAGCAGTAGCAGGAAATGTTATGACGTATGATGTGACCTAACATGTATGTATAGCTATCTAAATGTCCTTAGGAATAAAAATATGATTACTTTTGCATCAAATTATTCTACAAAGTCTACATTTGCTCTAGATATAACAAAGTACAGTAAGTTACTTTGATCAATGCATGCTTTTAATGGATTACAGTGCAAACTAAAAAGTGTAAAGATAATTCATAAGAGAATTACAAAACCCAAAGCAGGAAGCAAACCAAACAAAATCGTTGTTCTTTTTTAACTTGCACCACACGATAAGGGTCAGAACACACGGTCATCTGATTGCCTGGCGCAAGTTGATGCAACCGCAAATGCATTTTATTGAGGGCAACGAACCGAGGCCGGATGATCGACGGATCAATTTGATGCATCTCGCTTGATGTGCACGGTTGCACCGATGGTATCAACTTGTTTAGGCAACTTTGTTATGATGCAGCAGTATCATAAAAGGGTGCTCACATACACATACATCGCAAGTATTGTGGTTTCTATAATAGACAATTCTTCCTACCGTGCAAATCTATAATGAGATTAGAATCCTAGATATCCTCGCACCTTGTTTAGGTCTAACGAGGTTCCCACTCGCCTTCTGTGTGACCACAAAAACTCATACAAGCCATGAACTTTACACCACAATCATCAATAACCGCGAATCACCATAACTAAGAACATTATCTGTAATTGTGTACAAGTGATGGACAAAAACAAAAACAAACATCGTAACGAGGCAATCATATAATCGTTAACTAGTGATTGACACGAAGAATCGATTCGTCAGACTCGGATATAATCGATCATCGAAACGATTGGGTCGTTGGACTTAAATGTTTCGCGGTCGACATGTTGTAGGTTGCGTTGCGACATTGCATTAGCTTGTAGCAAAGACATGATTAAAGAGAAGGTTTGGATGGAGCAAGAAAGTCATGTTTTATATTTCGAATTGATTAATAGAAATCAACTAAACCAATATTCCATTTCTTTTGACTTTACTTAGACTTAGAGTGCCTAACAATATGTTACCGTACCTATTTTTGTATAGGCACTAACGTATAACACTATTCTGGCTAACAAACTATATGCAAATGCTCACAAAGTGTTTCCACTGAAAATGTAGAAATCTATAATCTGAATAAATTGTTCTCAAGGCCTCATGCTTAGTAGTCACGTTTAGCAACTCAACTAGACCAATACAACAACGTGCATAAAATGTATACTTAGATAGGTATAAATTTAAAACATTATTCGTTCTACTATTTTTCCGACTCTTTCTTAGTACCTAATATACATTCAGCACAAAACATAACATAACATCACGCTTTTTCATCCCCGAAGGGGTAAGCGGAGGTGCACATTAGGGCACTTAATGCCACTGTGCAATGTAACACCCACTTTTCACTATTTATGTTATGAGTCCCGTGTACCCAATAGGGGGTGAGCCTATTGCCATATACTGGGCACGATTCTGGACTCCGTGCTACTACTGAGATTTTTTTAAAAGCAGGAATTGAACGCGAGACCCCTTGCCAGGCACTTTCGACCACTCGGTCAACGACGCAGTACATTCAACACATAATACATATTTCGACACCACAACCTATGAAGTAACTATTCATAAATGAAAAGTACTTAAGCCCATACTATTTTAGTGAAGCGAATCAACAAAAGAAAAAAACAAAATAAATCGATGCTAATCTATCAGATAGTGTTACACTTATATCGAGAACATTTTAACGTGCTCCAAATAAAAAAAAACAAAATATTCATTTCATCAAAACTCCAAAAAAAACAAAATATTCATTTCATTCTGTTATGAACTTTAAAGATATTAAAATAGAGAATGTAATTGAGCATATTATATTTCTGTCGTATGTCGAACATTTGAATGAATATTTTGTAATAACAACCGGATTTAATGGGACAGTTCATGTTGTAATCATTACCTGCTCTTATATCATGGAAACCAGTTCTAAAAACGTCAAACTTAAGCAGGAAACCGTCGATTTTGAAAATTAATCAATAGTCAATTCTGCGTCTATTGGACCATAAATTATTGCATCGATGCCAGCTACCGACTGATTAATCGATTTAAGTGATGGCTTTTAATCGGTGTCTGGTCACTCGATTGTTCTGATTTTAGAGGTTGATATCGATTGACTAGTTATCGATACATTGTCCGATATTGCAAAACATTTGGTATTTATGTTTATATCCATCGATCAGTTCTTGAGGTCTCGTTTACCATTTACGGCGACTTTTATAAGCAAGGCCTTATTGCTACACGTATCAATGTGACTAACGATTATTGATGGAATTTGCATTGTTAGTGAATCAAAGGCGATTTGTTTCAATAGCTAAGTACTCTATTTATGTTGAGTATATTATTATGTTAGCTCTCATAAATTTAATTGACAGCATTATGTTAATAAGAAATAAACTACATGTCGTTTACAAGGCAACGAAAGACAAAATGTACGTTTTATAGTGCGAATTCATTGCAAACCTTCAAGATATTTCATCAAAAATAGTTTTTTATGACACAGAAAACCGAACCCAAAATATATGATACTAAAGACCAAAACTTATTATTGATTCTCTTACTAACAACAAACAGTTCAACAGTTCATCTGCCATAAACCACAGACCTATAAACAGCTCAACCTTGCACTCGCTCGGGTGCCACGTAATCGTTTCCCCGCGACATCGATATTAGGTAATAGGGTTGTACCTGATGTCGCAACGCTACAAGGTCGAGGTTGCGCGTGCGACAGAGGTCGTGCACATAACCTCTTCAACTCGATGTAGCTTTCTATTTTCTATGAGTTTATAGTTACTGATTGATTGTTTTCTTGCGAATGGGACTCGCTTTCAGTTTCGTTTGTTCGTCTGTTTGTGTGTTTCTTGTGTGTTGTTGTTTTGTTGATTGTGATATTGATATTGGTATTGGTATTTGTTTATGTGTACTGAATTGTTTTAAAAAGATTTATTGATACAATGTTTTTATATGACTTTGGTTAGACTGGACATTATTTTAAAGCTTGTACTAAGTCATAGTAATTGAAACCATATAATGAAATTTATTCATTTTCGACATAACACAAGACTTAATCATTGTTCCAGCCAATAGACTGTGTATTACTTCATCATTTTATTACAATTTAATTTCCTTTTACACTCCAATTTAATTAAAACTTCACACTCTAAAAATAAACAAACCAAACGATGCGTAAAAATTAAAATATCATCTTTTTCATCATAGCCACTTAATAAGCCTATCTTCAATAACAAGTTCCCATTAAATTCTCGACATATCAAAAATTATCTGTCGAATCTCCAAAGAAATGGTTTCGGTCGGTCGACCTTTGATTGCGCCGGCGCCGATGCCGATGCATCGATCCGAGTGAAAGTGAACGATTACTGCAATCGAGTTATTAGGTGGGCTGATGTAATGATCACTTGTTGCACTTTTTACCGATTGTAACGATTGTTATACGATTACGAGTCGATGATGAGATGTTAGCAGCCAATTGCGTGTCTATTGCAGTTCTATTTGGTCCGTTGCTGCTAAATTGCAGTTAATGCAATAAAGAAAAAGAGGAAAGAAAGACAAAGTTATTTCTATTACACTCGTCGTTCTAAAAACTAAGCGACTGGGTGACTTTTTCTTTGAAACGCTACACCTATCATACACCCTAACTAGTTGAAAGATTAAAAACTTCATAACCTAACAAAAAGTTAAAAGAAAAAGCAGTCGTTCAACTGCAGTTTTCAGATTTAAAATGTAATATCTACATAGGAATAAAATTATGTAAGAATGTACTTAAAATGCAATAAACAATATTTAATGTATAACCATATTTCTAGGTGATCATGGTACTGCTTTGACTAACATCAGCATAATTATTTCATATTAATTGCACGGACGCAAAACCTGTTCTTACTTACTTAATGAGCTTATGGTATGCATGCAATGGCTCTATCCATACTGCCAAGGTGTGTTAAGTTACCTGCAACAACACATAGGGGAAATTATTAATACAAATGTACTAATTTATGTCTTTAAAATATAAACGTGAGGATTTTTTGCATAGATGTACTGTATACCAACCGCTTAAAATGTAAGTACATTTATTTCAAGTGTTTCTCGTTCAACATCTTTGTAATCATAATACTAACTATGGTATGAACTCATATTACAAAAAACCTTTTCATACCTACTTATTAAGGTATAAATAAACAGACCATCACAGATCGGGCCCAGTAGAGCTGATGCCCAATATGGAGCCGCGGAAAGCTTAACGGGTTGCCGGGGCTCAGGCTCGAAGAGCAGGAGAAGGAACGGGGCGGTTTTTAGTCAGTAAGAGTCTGATACTCCTTCTCACCTGACCCAAGGTGGGAGAAGCCATTTGATAAATTCCTATTAGGTAACTACTTATCAAACACAATACAGTACGCCGACCCTTTGCTACTGAAGATTTGGAGAAGCAAACACATTATCCAATCCGAGACTTAACCAACGATAAAATATTGAACCATATACAGCCATAAGATAAGCCTCATTATTGCAAAACCGATCACTCAACGATAAATTCACTCAAGAATTTTGAAAGGGTCATCGAATTGAGAAAGAAAAGGATTTTAAAGAGGTCCACGAACATTTATCAATTTGAAGATATATTAACGGCGACAGATGTGAAATTAAATTGCATTGTGATGCTGTTACCATATCTTAGGTGACAGCTGTAGGCTTTTGGCAATCCTTATTAATTCGTATATTTACTTTAGTACTGGTAAAACCAGTTGCGTCACTCCTTAATATTTGACTGGAGAATTCTTTTAATAATCCTGACGAAATTTTATTGTTTATTTGATTGTAGTAATTTGAGAATCATGTATTTTACTGTCAAACACAAAACGCCTAGCGCCTAGGGAGATCCTACCATTAATCATCACAAGATCTTATCATTGGCCGCCGTGATAGAAATCCTAAAAAAAATACGCTTCTATTTATAATTTACAGATTCATTATCTTCGTACTACGCACTACACAGTGACAGGCTCCTAGCAATCATAAATTACACGAACATCGACTGATACACAGTTGGTGGCACAATATACTAACTACAGTTACTTAAGCAAAAGATTAACCTACAGCAAACCGCTATCAGTGAGTTCCATCAAACCACAGCTAAAGGACTTATTTGCTTCCATCACATTTAACAAACGTCATTGTTTGAAAAGGTCGAATTCGTGCCTCGATTATAAAAGGACATTTTTACTCTTTAACGGGATTTAAAACGGGCTTGGCGTGATTTCAAGAGCCGGAAAATATACACAACAATGTATTTATACATATATCTCAACCAGAAAGCAATCCAAACAAAATAATACTTAATCATATGAAGGCTATCTAAAACAAACACGCGGATACGTCCAATTTTCTATCATTATTCTATTAATAGTAATTGGTGAATGATCTAGTCGAATAGACTAAATCAAATAGATTTCCTAAGACCAATTTAAGCAAACCAAATAGGATGACGGAGCTAAAGTTAGCAAGGACGGTGCGAATGTAAATTCTCTTCCGAATCACTGCTAAGCTATGTTCGGAGGCGACGTTCAAGGTTTCATACATTCTCGTATTGTTCACTTGGTTACCGCTACACTACAAGTAGGCATGTGCATTATTTAACGGTGAACTTTGAAGGAAAACAAAAAGTAAAACAAATAAATGTGGGTTACAATGAATAATTCAACGCAGACATGACAGCTGCGCAAGATTGGTACAAAGATACTGTAAAAGGATTATTTACAACAGTCAATAATGTAGGATATATTACTTAAGTCAATATTCCGGACATAATTAATGTATCTATTTCAAGGTAAACTAACAGATTTGTAACGAAAATTGTAAATTAAAACGAATCTAACTGTCAATATAGAGACGACAATGATGAATGTTTTGCTACAAATAAAAATAAACTTTATTGAAAAGTGATTGGATTCAAGGTTTAAAAATAAAGAAATCGAAATAGGCCGTAAAATAAAACAAGGTTGTGTTCGTCGCGAATCTGTTTATTGACATAAATATGATCCTATTGAAACTAGAAGGAATTAACTTGATCCGTTGTCAAGGTATGTAGTTGGTGAAGTGTTTATTGTGTATATCGCACGGCCTATGGGCAACATGGTAGACGAATCGTTGAAGGCAGATGTCATTGAGATAGAGTTTACAATAGTTCGCAGCAAAGACGATGCCAACAATGGTTCACGTACATGCATTGTACTGTCCGCGTGAAGAATAACTGAGGAAGCTGAGGCCATGCATCTAAACCTTGGACGGGTGAATAGCAATGAATAGAGCCGACCCCATCGACGTTTTACATACAATAGTGAACCCAAAATGAACCGAAGATGGGATTTAATTGATGTTGTAAGATCCAGTAGTGTTAGAAGCGGAACTAAAATATAATTTCCGCTCTTCTGAGACAATAGCTCGTTAATAGATGTCTGTTGTATAATACGGATTCTGTATTTTGTCTCCTACTCTCGACTGTTGCTAAACGGACGAAAATGTAATTTACTTTGCAATTTAACACACCAGCTGCTAAGCATTAGATAATAGTTTCTTTTGTCTTCTATTTAATTTCTGCTTGGACTTAATTTGTAAAAGGAACGAGATTTATTTTTGGGTGTTTTTTTGTCAAATCTTTATTGACACCTCTATAGGCAAAAACGATTTGTTTTGTGTTATTTATTTCTTCAATTAATTTATTTCTGAAACAAATAAAACATGGTCTTTCTTTCACATTGCTTCGAAGCTAACGGATTAGGATTCTTTTTTTAAAAACATTCCGATCTGTCAATTCAATTTTATTTTTTAAATAGATAAAGCAGGTGCAGTTTTTATTCAACCTGCAACCTGCCAGGTCTTGTAATACGACATTTCAAACTTTGACAGGCGTTATCGTAACAATATTCTAATATTTTGTCAAGGTAATCTATTAATATTTTTGATCTAGTATTACGACCTTCCTTACTTTCAAGTCTAGAATTTGAATGTAAAAATTGCATGTCAATTCAGCCAGATCAAATGTACCTACAATAAAACTGCAACAGAAATGATTTGACCTCGATTTCAGTTTCACTAACCTGAAGGGAATCAAATAATTTGTTGTGTATTTTTTAAAACTACATACATCATAATTATTAGATACATGGGTATTAACTGACACCAGTAGCTTGACGACACATAATAGAATTTTTAATCAAAAACAATTTATACATCGACCAATATAATCGACTTAGCGATCGATATTTTCTAGAATCTTGTTAACTTGAGCTCTATGCTCAACCGCTACTAATGAGGTGAGGATATTTATGTAGGTATATTAAATCACTTATATCGTTACATTAAAGTTACATAGTATATGCAAAAATTTACGACAACTTGAAGGTCTTGTTACAAAAAATGTTCCACTATTACAAATTTGTAAGTCACGTAATTCAGCCAGTCATTTTTCTGAAGGATATAGTGCTCTGATTACATGCAATGATAAAATGCAATACTTTTATTTTATGTATATTTATGTAAATCAAGACCTTATGTATTGCTTCAGATTTCAGAGCGAATGCCTCATGTTGCAATGTCCGAAATTTTAACTGACCTCCTTGTTGAAAAATTGCCTTTTTATAAAGCTATTAAATTGAGCCTAGTTTTTTACTCTGAATTGGGGCTACGTACTTAAAAAGAACAGATACATTAAAGCGATAACCTTTTACATTTAGATACGAAATCTGAAAATAGATATATTATTATTCTACTTGAGTTTACTTTATAAGCAATATCTACTCCATGAGCTCCTATAAAAAAAAATTTATAACAATTTTCAATTTTTTAAACCAATAGTTTCAACTACTCTATCCATGTCTATCAGTTACTCAATCAAAAATTACGAAATAGTTTAATTAAACAAAAAAATACTTATTTTACTTAAAACAGTCTTAAAGTTCTTGACATCTTATTTTGCAACAGTAGCGTGAGACTGAGAAGTTTACGGACCATGTGAATTTATTAAGCGAATAATTAGCATTTATTTATATGAATGCTAACGTTTAACCGCCAAAATATTATAATAAGAAATATTTATAATTTTCTGCCTATTAAAAATTAATTAGTGTCCCAAAGAAAGATTAAAGAAATTACGAAAATGATTATTATTCCGAAAAATCTCCGTGCATAGCATAAGTATTACTATATCAACAATGACGTTAATCCACCCAGTTTAACCCCGTCATACGACTACCTTCTTTACTAACCGCTTACCTTCGCTCAGACTCAATATACATTCAGTACCTAATAATATTACCACTAGGTACGCCAATTTTTCAAACCTAAAAAACTGCAGTACCAACACTAGTTTAACTACATAAAAAAAAAACTAAACTTTACACGAACGAAACTAGTAATTTGAAAGGTTCAAACAACATTCTTTAAAGTACATATTTACCGACGTTAGGACATTCAAGATTAGTTTTTACATCGATTAGATTTGGGGTAACTTGAATTAAAGTCTCCTTTTAAGGCAACCAACGAGTTGATAAAATAAATTCACTCGAGTTTTTAATCGATTTAATTTGGTTGCCTATTTAAATGCTCTGGGAACCATCGAGTAGTTGTGACAAGATGAACGAATGTGGTTACGACAAGACCGTCTAGTTACGATGAAATTAAGTTCCATTCTTCGTTGATTTAACTGTGTATAGAAGATACAATTAAAGGAATAGGGGCTTCTCTAACGAGGCTATTGAAACTACGCTATTTCGAATACCATTTAAATAAAGTTAGAAATCCAATTCCCATATGAATAGCTCCCAAGCATAGTCTGAAGAAATTTTTGATTGACTATTTCCTAATCAAATTGTGAAGTTTATCTAGGACTGTGGACAATGACTAATGGGAAAGGAATATTTCTTTATCTAAATGTCTTACTAAATACGAAAGAAGCAGATTCATTTAAAAATCGAACGACTCCAATGAAGCAGACTCATTTAAAAATCGAATGACTCCATAAACTTCCGATCCTTTCATACCGAACTTTCCTAACACCTTCTTCGATATTAGTTCATCAAACACTTGTACAACGCTCAGAAGCCATATGACGTCATCATGTCAAACATTATACAATATGGCACCAAGTTCAATGCCGCTGGGCAAATGTCTCCATCGAAGGTGAAAGTATGCGACGTCATCGCGGTAACCCGACCAATGTTGTAATGTACAAGCAGATGGTCGCTATGAGGTAACAGTGTGCTATATTATTTAGCCGTATTATATGACTTTTGATCGTGAACTTTGTGTTACATTTTTGTTGATAGGTGTTTTTGTGAATGCTGTGTTTTTTTTATATGGATTTTTATAATGTTGTGTAGCTCTATTTACAGAAAACTTTTTGCATACTTCCCTGAATTGAGCCAGGTTTTACAGGTTTTACAGTTTTGTGGGTTCAATTGTACCCTAAATTATTCAAGAAATATAATGATTATCATCATCCGGAATTCATCCACGTTATTGAACTAAAGTCTCTCTTTTTGTGTTTGTTATAATCTGTACTGTATGTATGGCAACTTGGAGTCGCATTTTGATCGCCGACTATAAAGAGTCGTAGTTTTAAGATATTTCAGTTTATATATTACTAGCTTTTACCCGCGTCACAAAAGGATAAAAAGTAGCCTATGTGACATATACCAATACACACAGCGCCATCTATACCAATTCTTTTGTTTTCCCTCGGGAATATCAAAATTTTCCGAGATAAAAAGTACCCTATTATTTAATCCGGACTTCTAACTTTACGTCTGCAAAAATTCAAAGCAATCGGTTTAGTAGTTACGGCGTCAAAGCGGAACAAACAAACAAACAAACAAACAAACTCACTTTCCGATTTATAATATTAAGTAAGGATGGTCTGAATGAATTAGGAAAAGCCAATAAACATAACAGCGTCGCTAATCTATGTTAATAAACTAAAACTACATGAATAGCACATAATTAATATCACTCATTATTATTATTGAACATCATAAAAAGCAACACAGAGTCATATGGTCACAATATTATGACATTCTAATAGAACAACTTTCCACGTTCAGAAACGGTGGATTAAAACGATATTACTTTCCATTTCTTCGACTGTAAGTAATTAATATTATATCTATATGATAATCGAAATATCTTTGCTATTAATTTAATCCCTTCGGTATTTATAATGATACTTTCAAACTATGAAGATAATAAATAAATACAATACCAGAGAATGGATTTCTCTTGGAGAAAATTAGTTTTAACATAAAAAAGGAAGTGTAAGTAATATAAATCTATATAGTAATAATTATATGGATAGAAGACAGTTTTATAAGAGAGCTTGAGATTATGACGAGGTGTAATTATATTTTTTTTAATATGAAATTCTTAGTAGAACATGAAATCGATTATCTATGTTTAGGTTTATCATTCATAAGATTTACAATAAATTATTGAATAAGTATCTTAGGACCTCACAGACAACCGACGTGAAACAACGCCTACGTTGTGTTTCGTCATGTTAGTGAGGTTACCGGAAGCCCAATTACTCCCCCCCCCCCAACCCAATCTCCTCAATCCCTGAATCCCCAACAATCCTAATTCCTAATCCCCAAAAGACCGCATTTGTAACCGCATCAGGTAATCCTGTCTGCTCGTTTACTGGCTTATGGCATAAAAAAGTATCTCTAGTACTAAAATCTGCTAAAATTATTAATATATAAGAACATAAACACGCTAATATAAACCCACTATATAGTAGCGAACTCCATATAACACTTAACTGCAAATATTTTAACATTCTAACACAAGCATTTTACCAAAACAAAAATCATCGAAAAATTACCTCAATTTTCCAACTAACAACAACTCTAATCCAATTTACCGCATTAACACAGAATCTTGTGAATTCAACAACACGGGTCCATAATAATAATAATCTGCAGAAAATATCTAATAATAAAACCACCATTACGGCCGTCCATCACATCTTAAACAATGTTATATTATTATTGTATGTGAATTACATAATCTAGTTATATCACTGCACAGCGCACACGCACCTACTTACATAAAATTTAACAATTACACTTTGTCGGAAGTGTCATACGTTTGTTATTTATTAAGCAAGTTCACTTTTTTATTTATCTTTTTGAACAAACTGTAATAATATGATATTGTATGTAAATTTTATCACGATTTGATTTGATACGTTGCTGAATCGATCAGTCATTCGTTTCTAGTGAAGCATAAATGTTGGGCAATATTTGCTAGTAAAACATTTATTTACATAGTTAGAAATGATTCAGTATTATCCTGATTAAACTGGATTTAGTATACCTAGTATCAAAAGAATGAATAGTACCTATCCAATATGCGTTTTGAGTTTTTATATTAATTCTATATCTTATTGTATGCCGATTACCGATATGATTTTACTGTTGCCTTAAATAGTATTAATGATCAGAAAATAAACTATAAAATCACCAATTGCACTTCAAACAATAATTTAAATAAATGCTACATAAGATGGAGCTAAAATCATTCGTAATTGGTAGCTGTTACAGCACCATATTTTTCGCTAATTACCATAATCCTTATCGATCGAAATAACAGTGCACGCAAATGAGTTAAATTGTAGTTTACAAGGCTAATTACAAATACCAAACCTGGCCAATGCCCTTACTTCGATCAGATCACAGCTATGGCCTTAACAATCGTGATGAATGAGCTGTATAACCTATAAAATAAGATCCAATTCTACCTTCACTGTTAGAGCCCACGATTGATATAGGAGGTTTACTGGACATGGTTTTATTCTAATTATTATGTGGACAATTGGTCATTATTTAAGATATGGATCAGTGAGCTGATCGATCACATTTGGCATAATGACTCTTGGACAAACATGTTAGAAGTGTCCCTGAGTTAAAAAGTTTGGTAAAATTTCATCATATCACGAAGTTCAATATAATACACTAGCTACTACCGCGCGGTTTCACTCGCTCTGCTCGGCGCCTATTAATTGTAGCGTGATATTTTATATCCTATAGCCTTCCTTGATAAATGGGCTATCCAACAAAGAAAGAATTTTTGAAATTGGACTAGTAGTTTCGGAAATTAGCGCGTTCAAACAAACCAACAAAAAACAAACTCTTCAGCTTTATAATATTATAGTATAGTATACGTAACTTCACGCCGGTCTCCCATGGGGGTAGGCCGAGACTATGAAACATCAATTGCTAGAAAAGGACTAAAATCTAAACCTTTTTCGAAAATTGAAGACGATTACTTAACTATGGTGTAGAGACTACCTAAATATAACATAACATAACAAACATAACATCACGCCTTTTTTATCCCCGAAGGGGTAGGCAGAGGTGCACATTATACCACTGTACAATGTAACACCCACTTTTCACTATTTATGTTATGAGTCCCATGTAATAGGGGGCTCACCCCCTATTACATGGGACTCATAGGCTCACCTATTGCCATATACCGGGCACAATTCCAGACTCCGTGCTACTACTGAGAATATTTAAAAACCCAGTAATACTTTGCCCGACCCGGGAATCGAACCCGAGACCCCTTGCCCGGCAGTTGCACTTACGACCACTCGGCCAACGAGGCAGACACTACCTAAATATATAAAATAATTATACAGAGATGTGCTACAGAGATAAACGTAACGAATCAAAAGTTATCAAACCTGAACATCCAATCAAACTGCATGCTCAAACTACTCCGTATATAAACTTTATATATTCATTATTTTATGTAAACTATGTATAAACTATCATATTTAGTGCCACATAAACTTACAAAACAGACCAATAAACATACAACTTGGTACTTATATACGCAAATAAAATGTATAAAGGACTACATGTCTTAAGAATTTTCCAAACGACGTGTTACATTAAATGCCTGTGCGATTAAAAGTGGGCTAGTCGCAAGTGAACGGACTTGTCGACCTCGAGACTACGCCTTGTAAGGGTTAGTTACCACGCGGAAACCGAACTGCCTGGGAAACCGTGTGACGATAAAATTCCTTCGCTTTTATATAAAGCAAGAATATAGATCAAAATTGTTTATAGGTCTTCTTGAGTGGTTGCTAGGGAACGATTGATTGCAGGTTTTTAAGGCTTCTTTGTAATGGTATTTTTTTATGGCAAAGCTGGTATACGAGCAGACGGATCACCTGATGGTAAGCAATCGGCTTCGCCCATGGACACCTGGAACACCAGAGGCGTTACAAGTACGTTACCGGCCTTTTGGAGATTAGGAGTTTGAGGATCGTTGGGGATTCAGAGATCGGGGAGATTGGGGAAGGGGAGGGTAATTGGGCCTCCGGTAACCTCACTCACATGACGAAACACAACGCAAGCGTTGCTCCACGTCGGTTTTCTGTGAGGCCGTGGTATCACTCCGGTCGAGCCGGCCCATTCGTGCCGAAGCATGGCTCTCCCATACTTAAAAGGCTGTGCTTTAGACATAGATTTTTGAAATCATTTATTAAGACACTGGTTCTTTTGGTTTTTGTAGTTTTGCACTGTCAGATAAATTATTCCACGTTTATCAATATTACAATAATTTGTAATGGAAAACCCATGAGAGGATTTAACACCATATTGGTTGCCATGGAAAATGGGTTTTGGCTACGAAATTAAAAACAAGTCTTCGCCTTATTCACCACTTCCAATTTTCCGAGTCGATATTGAATTATTAGGAAATGAAACACCTTTTGTTCTGAATGGTAAAGTAACTCGATTTAAATTTATGAATGAAATAAATCTGATCGTGATCAGATTGCCGACTGTAGGAACATAATATCAGATTTCGATTTAATCGAAGTTACTGCGATTTATTTAATAGTGTTAAACGGATCTTTTTATATTCTACATAGACATATTTATATGTAGTCAATTTTTAATGAAACAATAAATTAATAATAATAATATGTACTTGCTTCTTAGCTTACCTTTCTTTGTTCTAATTTGAGTTGATATAATTTAAATTTGAATTTTTCAGTTTTATTTTTAAACCCTTTGTTCATTTATATTTGCATTCTCCTAATAAATTTTGGCTAAGCTAGCAATGTACCTAACTAACACCACATATTATTGTGTTACCCATATTTGCAAATTAACTATCTTTAGTAGATACAGAGTAGTGCAGAGAAGTGCTATTCCTAAATGCAAAATATCAGTTCACAGGTGTAAACCAATCATATCATTGAGTCATACATACGTCAATACCTAATACTGCAATCATCTACATGACTTTCATAGATATCCACCATTTTATTCACCTATTGACTAAAACAACTATCATTAAGCAATGTAAAGGAAATGTTAGCCTCTTAGCACTTAAGTTAAATTAAAATCCTCTGACACAGTCCTATTGACACAAATTGTCGCGGACTGTAGGCACATTAGGTATGGCCGTCTGATTATGCAAGGAACTGACTGCCTCGCCTTGATGTAAACGCTACTGTAGGTAAGTACTCAAAATACGTCATATACGCTACGGTAACTAATGGAAAATGTTGAAGATTATAGCTTAGAATTTGTGTTTTAACCCGTTGTGTTACTCGTGTAAATGTGGGTCCAAGCGAGACACAATATACCTCTATTCTCCATTGTATAAATGCACCTTCATAACGGAAA
This sequence comes from Spodoptera littoralis, assembly GCA_902850265.1. NCBI lineage: Eukaryota > Metazoa > Arthropoda > Insecta > Lepidoptera > Noctuidae > Spodoptera > Spodoptera littoralis. The sequence continues at coordinate 4,704,208 of LR824533.2, forward strand.
TTCTGAACCGGAAATTATTCTATCCTGGGAAAAATCTATACACATATTATAAAGAAGTAACTCAACTAAACATTGAAACATTTAATCTATCTAGTATTTCATATTAATTATTGTAGCACTATCTATAGCATTAATACTTTAACTGCCAAGTTTAAAATGGTGAAAGTCAAACCTCCACTAGCGTCAGGCACCGGTGACTGACGTGGCGCTCTAAGGGTTAAATTCATAACAGTGGTATCAGAAAATAAATATCGATTATTGTAAAAGGAAAACTTAGCACTGTTTTGAATTCGTACATTTCGTCTATCTTTACACAATTAAATAACTTTGTAAAACAAATAACCATGTAAATTACAAACAATAATTTCCTTATTTAAACTGACTATACCACAAAAAACTCGAACTTATTAATATTCGATCGATAAAAACGACATCAGCTTACACGTATTAATTAAAGTTGTCCTATAAATTGTACCTCAATTGTATCAATCAGAGAGTGAAAGGTTGGAGATGGAACCTGTTCTCGACCTTCGTCTGCCAAGGTCAGGACAGTCGTCATTAGCCACTGGACTTCCGCATACCCACATGTACTTATACGCTTTTAAATTACTGGATCAACACCAGTGAATTGCGTGCAATAATATTTTATGATTGTGATTCAAGCTTGCGATTCGTGGTTCTCGTTTTTTTTTTGTTAAGAAAGTAGTTAATGGTGACATTTTGGTTGATTTCCGGATAATTGAGAAGTTTTTTGAAACAATCAGTGAGGTAATGTCATGTACGATGTTTCAAAGAATCTGTAGGAGCTTTTATTTATGTACGCTATATATCAATAATCAATTAGAAATATTCTAACAACTGACTAAAATGTAAAGGCGTCTCTATCAGGTATAGTTTAGAATTCTGAAATTTTAAATGGTCTCTAACATTGCAACATGTTTAAAACTGTTTTGAATAATTTAGTAGTCCCCAATAAGTATGTCTTGCGTCCATTTTAATTGAAAATATAATCCTGGCATAATAAGCATGAGCTAATAATATACTGAACTCGCATTGCAATGCCCACCATGTCTGATTAAATCGAGTCGCATTTTCGACTAATGAGTTTCGACTTACCACAATTTCAATTTGTTGGCAATGAATGCACGTTTTGTCTTCATTAATCGACGTAATAATTACCTGTAATAGACAACAAATTGATTAACATTTCATTGACACTTAACAAAGATGTTGACATTTCAGTAAGTAGGACGTACGGGTAGTTACTCTCATATTCTGCGCGCACGCCCTTACGACAGCCGTCCTTTCGACGTAACATTGTCGCGGCGGCAACTTGCATACGAATTTGTGTGATATAAATAAATGTATTTTAGTCTGATTTGATTGACGGTTTATATAAGCCATGTAGCAATCTTGTATAGAAAGTTTCAACTGGGTTTGGGAATATAGAGCAATTTTAACTTGGATATTAAGTTTTCTACTTCGCGTTCGATAAATAAGTTATGCTAAGCGGTCGTGATTACCCAATTAAGATACTTCTTAATAAACGTCCAGTTAATTTGAAGTGATTAAATTGAGAACGTCTATGCAGGGTGACACGTGTCAGACTCGTAATCACGACATCCACGTCGAGGTCTGTAATTACACGACAGTCGCCGGCTGACCAGAGCCTTGAGAACAAATTGTAGAATGTCAAGAACCAAGAAAAAGCAACTGATATTTGAATAAACCAGAGCATTTAACATTTGCAATTTAACTTAATAGTTCCTGAATGAGATTGCACGTCAAAGTTTAAACATAATTATAGACCTTAATGATTGCAGAGAAGATAATGAAGTCGTACAACCCCATAATGATGGGTTGCAGAACTTAACACATAAACACATGTTCAACTGACAGCTGCAAATCACAACATACTAACATTAATATCGAATCTATAACGTAATAAAATCTTTGCATAACTATATATCAGTTTTATAAAAGCTCCACTTTTGAAACCGGTCATTACGACCTTGTATCACAGAAGTAGGCGTTCGAGATCTGTCAACCGGTATGAAAAGGTGTTGGTTATAGAAGTGAAATAAACAAAGACGACGATGCAAGGTTAGTGCGTCCGCCCTAGCTTCCGGCGGAACAAAATCTTGAAAATCTTGACAATCAATTGACCATAATACATGGGTGTGTGACCTCGTATTGTGCTTTCGGCGCCGTTCACATAGGAAGCAATAAAGTCGAGAATACACAGTTATGGAATCGTTTTAATTGCATCTAATGAGTGTATTCTTTACGCATTCATACATAATCGAGTTGCGAAACTTTAAGGTTTAAGGCTCCACAGTTTTATATGAACAACAGCTTACATTGAACCGTCATTGTAATTGTAATGAAATCCGGTTCTTTTTTATGTCCACCTGATACTTGTTTAGTCTTCCGGGTATTTGACATCGGTAAAATAATCTCTTCGAGTTTCTTGCTTTTTTATTATTGTCTAAACTAGCTGGATTGGTTGAAATTAATTTGTCTGGCTTTTAATTCAAGCGTCATTTATTTCTTACTGAGACAACTTTAATATAAGTCGCCAGTGGTCATGGTAATAAAAATAGATTTTTTGTACTAAAGTTATTTATTCCTAAGTGTAAGCAACTTTCAGCTATTATCCTATAATTAATTTTAAAGTCGATATCAAAATACAATACTTATACGTATTTGTAGTTATACGTAACAAATTAAACTGTACCCTGCAAGCTCATATACCACTTACGATAAGTAGCTTGAGCAATATCCTATTAAATTTAATGCCTACTTAAATTTACTCCAATAGCAAATACCAGGTCGACAGGAGCAATAAACATAAAATCTGTATACTGTATATTACGTACTTTAAACTTAAATCATAGCATAACCTTATTCTATTTAGCAGACCGTAATACTTAATATGCTCAATTTAATTGCATGAGTGTTGCATCAAAGATTTATGCAATATAGGGGTGTCAAGTTAAGCTTATCGCGTGAACACATCGAGGATTTCGTGTTTTATAAATTGTATGCAATAATTCAGCCTCCCAGGCTTCGGTAACTCGAGCCGAAGTAACCCGAGAGCACCCGAAGGCACTTTCGTAATGTACAGCCCAACATGTTTAGTTTTAATTGTAACAGCATTATCGTTGTCATAGTTTGGACAAAATGGACGCCGTACTTGAACACAATTTTGTTTAGATTGGGTGTATTAAAGTAAATTATTATGGTTGTGATTGGATTTTAAGTCGGGTTGTAAAAAATTTTGTAGCTAGCGGTTTTACACGTTAATGAAACTAAAGTTTAAATCTGGAAGGTACTATTGTTTATAAATAAAACTAAATAAGATAAAATTCTATTTTAACCAAGTAAAAAATAAATAAAATATAAAATAATCAAAATCTTTTTAACCAAGTCGATGTAGTCCCAATGAAACAATAAAATGTTGAAACCTTTTATTTATTTATAAACACATGCACAATACAAAGACAGTAGGGTGAACTCATCTAACTTCGTGACAAAGGCATTTGAGTAATAAAATACCAATAAATTATTAATTAATATAATTCAGTCTCCGCATGAGTTTTAATCAGTCTTTTATGAGGAATATTAGCACAAATAATCAGATTTTTTTCTAGAAACCTAAGAGTTCTACCAAATTTACTAAACCCGAATTATTAGGCGAGTCACAGAATTAGATGAGTTCACCCTACACAGGAACACACAAATATAAATAAATTGGTGGTACATTTTAGTTTTATTTAAAAATAAAATACCTAGTCTTTCGCGGTTAGCGTAAAGACTTCCTGCGCGTAAAGTAACAACCACATATTGGAACTAACCACCGTTAAGATCTTAGTACGGAAGAGTGATATCGAGATACGGTGGCCAGTGAAAACACATTCCTTGCTGGGAGACCGACGCGGAAAGCTGAGATGCGACCGACCGGAGAACCAGCAATTATACTGCTGGATACGACAGAGAAATTGGTTGAAAGTCGGTCCGCAATGAAGAGTGATTTTTGATGACGTTTTAATCATATTTCTGTTAATATTGGTATGTGCATGGTTATATAGTGTAGTAGTGTGTTATTTGGAAGCTATTGTTACAAAACATGTCGGTATAGATTGAATTTTTATTTTCCATGACAAGAATGACATAATATATTTTAGTCAACTTATCAATATAAAGAAACAAAAACAAATAAGAACACCTAAACTGCTTTTTTGATTAATTAAATATCTATAAATTTTATTAGTCTAGAGTTCTAGATAACAAAAAATACGGAATAGAATATTTATCACAAAAACTTCAGGTCCCATCTAGTAACACGATATCTTCGTATCGTTTTCCTTACACTATTATAGTAAAAATTGTGAACACGCGTGAAGAACAGACGCGGAACAGTGATCTCAATGAAATAGAAAGAACTTGCTTTTAAATAAAACATTAATATTGTCTATAGTGAATGTTTGAAAGTCTTTGATAACACACAACAAACGCGGTGTCTTTTATATTTGAAACATTTACAATTTTTAACTCTAGTAAATACTGATAATTTTTTTATGTTCTTAGGACTATGTCTAAAGACTTTTATTCGGTTACTGATACAGGGCGAGCTCACTAAACTTAATGGATTCAATGGATACATGATCAAATCTGTTAAAAACAGAGTCTACTGTCTAATGACAGTCGCGGAGAACCTAACGGGTTACCGGGGCTCCGGCTCGACGTGCAGGGGAAGGAACGGGGTGGTTTTTAATCAGTAAGAGTCTGTCCCGGCTCACCCAGGCGGGAGCAGTCATTCAATGATTTTCCCCCCTTAAATAATAAAAAAAACTGTCTAATGACCACACGACAAGTAAGGCAATTCTAATCATCACCAAGTTTGGCACTAATTGTTCAAAAACTAATAGGTATTATACAACTTGTCTGAACCGTCTGAAATTTTAAGAAAGTTTCTCAAACATGAACTTTCAAAACTAAATTTCTAGATAGACTTTAAAAAATAATACTAATTTCAATGTGTACCTACCAAAACTGTACAATCCAATTCATATCAAAAAAATATGCTCATCATTGTGATATGTTTTGACTCACGGATCCGCAAACATATAAAGATATAATAACAACATTATATTACTGAGAAATCATTAAAAATATAAAAGTCATGAAAGAAAGAAAGGAAAGTATTTGAATGGCTGGAGGTTCAAAACTGCGCACTCATGATCGAACAAGACCCTTGAATCAGTGATATGATTGTTGTATTCATCTTCATATAAAAATTTATGATATTTTTTATATAGAACTAGCGACCCACCCCGGCTTCGCACGGGTGCAATATGCATGAATTATACATATAAACCTTCCTTAAGAATCACTCTATCTATTTTAAAAAACCGCATCAAAATCCGTTGCGTAGTTTTAAAGATCTAAGCATACATAGGGACAGACAGACGGCGGATAGCGACTTTGCTTTATACTATGTAGTGATGCGGGGCAAATGAGCATCCTGATTACCTGTTAGTAAAATGTCAGCGCCGTGTAACTATACTCACAATATCAAAGGAGTTTCAAGTTACAAGTAACTTCGGCCTTGTAGAAGGTGTGAAAACGAGAGTGTTATTCCACGACGGTTTTCTATAGTTTATTTTTCCCTTAATACTCGCTGAGACTTCCCAGAAATTAAACACCAAACCCCTCTTTGAGCGTACGGCGCGTAGCGTTCCGCGCGCGCCTCAAAGAGCCATCAGACCACCACAGATGGGGCCCAATAGGGCCAATGCCGATTCGGAGTCGCGGAGAACCTAACGGGTAACCGGGGCTCCGGCTCGACGTGCAGGAGAAGGTACGGGGTGGTTTTTAGTCAGTAAGAGTCTGCCACTCCCTTCCGCCTCACCCAGGCGGGAGCAGTCATTCGATGATATTCCCCCCATAAAAAAAAAAACCTCTTTGAACTAAGTCGATTGGATGTTGTTTGTCAGTCACTTAATTGCCAATAACGGAAGAGTTTCATAATATATTGATTGTTTGTTTTATTATTTATTATACTTCGTTATAAACCTGCACTTCCTAACAACCTATATTAAAGTTTTAATTGGTTTATTAAAATGAAAGTTTTTTTTTATAACATTTCTTAGTTGTTTAACAATCGTGCTGTAGTGTAGTGCAATTTTGCAGTGTAAGAATGAATCCATTGATGGATAATGCGATCGCTATTAATTGTTTATCTACTTATATTTGTACAGCAGAGTGAAATATATTTATTTATTTATTTAGAAATCAACAGCGTTATATATAGTTTACAATAGTTTACGTGAATCACAGAGATTGAGGCTAATAATAGATTTCCCTTTTCCTAGATTATGTAAGCCTGCTCAGCAGTGGGCATTTATAGGCTGTTGATGATGATGATGATGATGAGATTATATAAACATGCAAACAGACTTAATAAACTTATCAAAATAAAATCAAGAACAAACAATGATTTAGTTAATCAGTTACAAATAAATATTACTGTCCCTACTGTTCCCGCCGAGTTCATTTAAACTTCACTGAACTGGAGAGAGCCCTGATAAATCGAATACATAAGAAGTAGGTACCTTTTCTCATGAACCGTCTAATCTAAATCATGTCGCACCTTCTTCTCAAATAATGTAGTAAAGTTGTATCATATAAAATAAAAACATTAAGTTAGTATAGACGAATATCAAATAGTATTTACAGTAAACGGGACATACCAAACTGCCATTGGCATAACTCAACGGAAATTTCAACACCTAAATATTACCGGTCGTGTTAAAATTAACATGCTCAGAACTTAAGTTACGAAAATAGCTTAAGGCTCTTGTAATGTTGGCTAAGGGTTCACTTTATTATATAACATACTAAATGTTGTACCCGGTTTAGATTCTATTACCAAAGATTTTCTTCTATAAAATCCAACACCTACATCCTCCATTCCCTACTTCTAATTTTTTAAATTAAAATATCTACTTTCAACGTTAATATGAATGCCTATAAGGGGCCACTGCTGACCAAAGGCCTCTTCTCACACGGAGAAGGTTTGAACATTAATCACCACACTTGTTCAATGCGGGTTGGCGATTTCAAACATATAATTAGAAATTATAAGCCCATAGGTTTTAAGTACTTGCCGTTGGTAGGTTTCATACATGAGAAGCGGGCGTCTTAAACCTCCGGGCATCCACGACAAATATCTACTTTACTCAAAGAAAAAATACCTATCACCAAAATATATAAAGTAGATTTTATCATCAGACAAATTGGACAAATGTCTCCTACAATTTAGTCCATTGATCCCTTTGAATACATTGATAACACTTTCATTTCTTCTTCAACTACTATTCGTTCCAAAACAATACAGTCAGAAATAATTCCAGTTAGTCTATAATCAAACAAAGAACCTAGTAAATAAGTATTAGGTACATTTACCACAAAACACAGCACGCTGGTTAATTCGTGACAAAAGTTTACGAAACCACCTCGTTGGGACCTAACAACATAAATCCTAGATTAAGGACATTGTGTATAGTAATTGCGTCACAAATCAGCGTGTGTTTGTACAATGTTACCAAATATTGAGAATTTACGAGAAATATTATGCATCGGTTTTTCCCAAAGAGTAGGTGTTGTATAAAGCTATATTTTAAGCAACTGTTTTTTGTATATATTTTTTATATATGACTTTTTTGATATATCATTCAATCATTAATCCTGCTATAATCTAAAGTTATTGTCGCGGAGAACCTAACGGGTAACCGGAGCTCCGGCTCGACGTGCAGGAGAAAGAACGGGGTGGTTTTTAGTCAGTAAGAGTCTGACACTCCCTTCCGCCTCACCCAGGCAGGAGCAGTAAATCGATGATTTTCCCCCCTTAAAAAATAAAAAAAATCTAAAGCTATTAACGCTAGGTCAATATTGATAAAATTAGCCGAATCCAAAGGAAAATTATGAAAGTTAATGGTTTTCGCATCACATGATGCAGTCTAAAATTAAGTCATTACTTTACAACAGAGCACAATACTTTGACTGCCTCCTGCATGCCTGGTACTGGGGGTTTTTTTTGGAAAATCGACATGAATGACCGGTATATAGGATAATAAGTTCGGTCCCTAAACCATTACACTCATAGGGCTGGCTCAAGACTTAACAGATTGACAGGGCTCCGGCTCAACGTGCAGGAGTAGGAACGGGGTGATTTTTAGTCATTAAGAGTCTGACACTCCCGCTTACCTCACCCGGGCGGGAGAAGTAATTGGATGATTTTGCCATGAAAAGAAAAAAACATCCGTGTTATTCATCATTTCTGGTAAAAAGTAGATGTTACTTTGAAAATGTAGATATCTGGCTTCATTGATTATAAGGCATGACGATATACGTATGTTTCGTCTCAGAAACGAAATACCAGGCAATCTTACACAATACAAATTAGTAATAATAATATGATACACACATTGATTCACCAAATAATGACATGTATCATCTTTAAGGTCCATATCACTTGATATTACGAAAACCTCTTAAGAATGCCTTCGTATATAGACTTTGCCCTTCGTACAAGACATGTTCATTCCTTACATAACAGTTTTTTTTTTAAAACACGACCTTTTTTGTTGAAACTTGCTTATGATAAATGTTTTTTTTCTTTTTTACGGTTATGGTCAGTTATGTTTTCGTGTTTATGAATAAGGTTTCATCACGATTTTTGCTTGAATAGGTCAACAATGGTCTTTGGTGTTATTATTTAAGTGAGTGTAAAATTGGGAATTTAGTAACTAACTGTACCTATTTTCTTTGTGATCTTCTTTTCGAAGTTTAATAAAAGGATCTGTTCCTCGAGTTCATATATTAAACTTGCCAATTGAATCTTCTTTTTAGCATTTAACCAATGACTATCACATAATATGTATAAAAATTGTATTTTCTGTCTCACTGTCTACGTTTTATTTTACTACAGCTATTCCCAAAGTTGTAGGCAGGTGTTGTATAGAAGACTAGGTACTTTTATTTACCAAAGTCTATCAAATATTACTGGCATCTATGTAACATCTTCGTGAAGTTGAATGAACTCGCCAATTATTGTTACGAAAACGTTTTATAATTACTTATATATCGTAAAATAATTGTTCAACATAATCGTTTTACTTCATTTATTTGAAGGTAATATTCAATGTTCAATTAAAGTTGCGTAATACGAGCATTTGTAATTACGGCTACGCAAAAACGATAAAAGTCATAAAAATAAAAATAATCGATCTATCTGAACGCACATTTCTCTTTTTAATCGACTTCCTAAAAAGAGAGGTTATTTAAGAGCTTTGGTACAAGTATTTCTTTCATTTCTCGATAAAATGACAATTGAATATCGATATAGATAAAAGAAAATCAATAAAATAATGTTACATCATCATTCGTTTATCTTGGGAAGAGCAATTATAAATGTACTGTGAAACTATTAATAGTGCAAATAACGATTAAATAGAAAAGTTTGGTGCGAACGATGAGAAAAAGATAAATATTACGTAATACGTTGATTTTTCTACTTCTATAAGAGCATACTGTTTCCGTAAATACGAAAGAAAAGCTAAAGTTGTATCTAAGCTATGTTTTCTTAGCCATATGTTCATATCTTTCATTTAGGTACATACCTAACATACATAGTAACCTAGCAATTGAAAAATTACCTATTACAACTTTCTTGAGACATACTAAATTCATTATTATGCTTTATTTACTAACGTAACTGTTTGACTAGTAACTCGACTACTTTCAAGCCACGCTAGAGGCTCATATCCATGAGCAGCATTCGCGACGCCGCGGCTGTCGCGCTGCTACTGATTGGCTTGAAATTAGTCAAGTTCCCCTTCAAACAGTTACGTGTTTAATCCAAAAAAATAATAATTGAACAATTAAAAAAAATAAACCGCCACTTCCAAATTTGAAAAAGCTCTGCATCTGTTTTCCATAACTACAGAGCATGGTCTTCCGTCTTTCAAAATACATATTACAACAGCTGCCCACGAAGTCGAAACGCTCCAAAAACTGCAATTGCATTACATATTCTGAGAGAATGCGATCCAGATTTTGATAATCATGATACAGTTTGCGTAGGTCTATAAACACCAGTATAAACTGGCCTTAAAATGCTTGGATAGATCATAACAATTGAGACCATGAGAAAGTGGTAGGCATGTGTACCTCTACCTACTTACTATGGTACCATTGTAACCTGCTTTTAAAGTACTGACAAGTCCTTAGCAGTCAGCTGGTGTAAGTTCACGCAATTGATACAGTTTACATAAGACTATCACTCTGTTACTATCATAATAAGGTTTAAATGCACCAAGGCTCTAAACAGACGAACCGCATTTCAGCTGCAATAAAACTGCAATCGGACTGCTCGTTTGGTTTCCAACCATTTGGTTACGACTGCAATAGAACTGCAATCGGACTGCTCGTTTGGTTTGCAACCGTTTGTCATGACTGCAATACAACTGCAATCGGTTTTGGTTTGCAGTTCAAGTGCATTTGTGACTCGACTGCATTCTAACTGCATCCGAATTGCAGTTGAAATGCGGTGCGTCTATCTAGAGCCTTACAACGCCCAGTTGTCAATAATGATTAATACTGATGACGAATCATGGTTATTAATATCCTATAGAGTATAGAATAAGATTTTGGATTGGTTTCCTTAAAAAATTGCTTTCCCGATGACTATATTTACGATACCTACTATATAAGCATTTACCTTTAATAATATCGCTGTTCATTAAGAGCTATAAAACACACCCTATAAAATATAATATTGGTCAATATAAAGTAACAGTACTATACAGTAATCAAGAATGTAATTTATACCTCTCACATGGTCAAGTTGTTCCAAACACTTACTTACAACCTTCATACTGTCGACAATCAACAATGCAACATAAGAAACGCGTGGCTTCTAGAAGGAAAGAATTAAAAACGGAAATGTAACAAGATTCAATTACATCCGAATATAAAGAGGATAGCCTTGGTTTGTTAGTAAAACTTCCTAATCTTTTTAATCATCTTAATGTGTGAATATTTACATATGCATAAGTTACGTCAAGTGACTATTTCTATCAAATCGTGAGTCGCTGTGTGGTGGTTTAACAGCCGAAATTAATAAGCGAACCTCTAGATCGATCTTGCTCTTTGAAAGTAAGTTCATGAAACTAATGTTAAAATTCGATCTTAACCCTAAAAAAAATACCTTAAGACTTTGGATTAAGGTCGACAACCTATTAATTCATAGGCAAAATTCCTTTGATTGCTCGAAGACTCGATTACTTTTAGTAACTTTATCGTAGTTACCTGAACAAAACCAATGAGGTTTGATGAAAAATCATTACTAAAATAAAACCTCCTACATTTTGCAATTAACTGGGAAATTCTTAGTTATGAGCTGTAACATACTATCCAAGAATGACATTAAATACAAACTAGTCCCTACTACCATAATACCCACTTTACTGTAGTTATTTAACACAAAACGCTGCAGGTAACATATTTCTTGTAAGGTACAAAATGTGCCCTACTTTAGACCTTTAGTGATGGCGAAAGATAAATGTCGATTTAAATGTAACTGGCCAGGAAAGCTAGGAAGGGGACAACCGTTTCGTAACCTATTGTCGATATCTTGTAGATCAAACATTACTGTTGCGGAATTATCGATATTTTCTTTACGTAAGCACGATGTTGATACAACGAAATGATTTGTATTGTAATCTTAGAAAAATCTTCTATCTATTTACTTTATCTCAAAGAGATTATGTTCGGTATTGTGTCTCAACCGGATTTGGCTGAGTTTCATTTTTTATTTAATCAATTTTAAAACTCTCACCATCGGTTATCTTATCAGATTTTTGCTCCTTGATCTACGTAGCCAAAACGACAGATCTATGAGATTTTTTTTTAAATTAATTGGTATATCTGTTGGTCGGTGCCCAAACTGAGAAATTATACCTAGGTATTAGTTGCGAATAATCTGAAGACATGAAGCTTAAGTTACGCTTAATCAGTCTGTATTCAAGCCTCATTAGTTATAAAGAAGTCTCCATTTCTATCAGCCTGGCTCATTAGAATTAATGTGCATATCGTGTGTGTTCGACTGTCCATGCGTGCGTGTGATTTTCATACGGAAATATTTACACTGATTGACAAACATAAATTATTAATAGGCGTAATATGTCCACAGAACATTTTAATTTTGTTTTTCTTTTATTGTGATATTTTATAACGAACCAAATAACTATTTAATATAAATTAATGTCTGTAAAATTGCACAAACGTAAACTACTATTCCACAATTTTACGATATTACGAACACAATTGACCATAAAACGTAACACCCAATTTCTTACGACAAAATTCGCATAACGGACCGCAAATTGAAACGAAATGCAACCGCTTCATTACCGATAATATCGATAACACCATAATCGATATTGTGCAAACATTACTCAATCGAATTGGGTGACAATTACGACTCGATTAGTACAGGTTAATTGAACAAGTGTATTTTATGTAATGTCTTGCTGAAACTCTCGTGTGGTCATAGTGACGTGATAGTGTAATTGATTCTGTATAGAGGACGTAGTACAAGTTTGTTTGCCGCGTTTATCTCTGATTGGTTGGTTAACTTGGAGCAGCCAATCAGAGCGCCGAACATCAGAAACATGGATCGCTTTAATCGTAATACAAACTCGTGGTAGGCCCTCAAAACAGGTATTGCAAGTTTGGTATGGTACGGATTAAATGACAATACCTGTTCCCTTTAGCCGTATGTGGCAATTCGTGATCAAATTAGAAACTGGTATTTGGTACCCGTTACTATTTTGGTGTGTTTGTATCGAGCCCTAATATAGGGCTTTGGTAAAACGTTCCATTTTAAATGTGTCGATAAATTATGCTATCCTTTTGTGACACGTAAACTATGGTTATTGATGCAAACTAAATACAATTAATTTTTAAACAATTAAGGTATTATAGGTCTGTCGACAATTTTAATAGGAATTCGCAAATCACAGAAGTTCTTAGACATCTTTTTACTCACCAACCAATTGACTTAGAGGTATCTACAGTTCGGTCTTTAAAAGTACCTATAATTATTTTTGTAACAAGTTACACTGTGCATTATTTTATGGTCACAATGTCTGAACTAAACATATTATTATTATTTATTGTATCTTGTCCTTTATTGCAAAGTGGGCCAAGTAATTGTTTATAATAAATGCCTAACAGTCGCCTGTCGACCTTGGAGTCGTGATAACGGCTGCTATCAACTGATAGAACTCTATCAAGCTGTAGAACTGCCTAGTTTATATAACTAGAGTCTAGATTTGAATGGTTTATTTTAACTTAAGTTGTATATTAATGAGCTAAAAACAAACTTTTACAATTAAAATAAAATAAAACATTGATTTTTTGTCAAATGCATATAATAAGTCAAAATTAAACATCAAACTATGTTTACTTAATATCTATACAGACATAATTGCCAGTTATAATAGAAGTATTCGGCTCAATTTAAATTCTAAATTCGAATTATAAAAAAACAAAAGCAAGACCATAGACCAGACAATCTACAACCTAACCTCTTTACTGGATTACGCAACTTATGCAAAGAGGTTTTAATTAATCAGTTTGTCAGAACTGTAAGAGTAGTTACATTTAAGTCTAAGCTTCATATTAAATTGATTTATAGTTTTTAATAAAAGAATAGGTACTGCTTTTGACAAATAACTATCAATAGCATCTGCTGCTTTAGTTTTACGAAACTAAAACAGATGTCTTTTTGACGGTTATGCAATTGTTTCGCGTGCCGGCTGTCAGTTGTTCTAAATGAAAAATGGCCGGCATTATTCTCAATTGTGTTGGCAACACTGTCTTTAGTCTAGTTAGCTACACTTCAATATTGGTAATCCATCATCATTTAAATATTCCTAACATTTCTTTACACCGAAATATAATTACGCAAAAAATCTTCGTTGAAACTAGCTTTAGTTTTTATTATATTTTTTTTAATGATCTGACAGCTTTATTTTTTTTTCTTATTGTTACTTATCATTTATGAATGTAATACGTCAGTTTTTGTTCCTATACGGCAGTCAAACTAATTATTCAATGTCGTAGGAAAAAATAGATGAACCGACAAGCACAACATACTAGTCTGTCTCCTTTTTAATTGATGATGATGATTTACCTGTAACAAAAAATAATAAAACATTAGGTACATTATTAATTTAATTAGACATGGTACCTTTTTTCTGTCACTTCTAGCGTTCGCTATTATTTGTCTAAAATTAATTAGTCGCAAATATCTACTTAAAACATTTACCGTACAATGACATCATAAATATTTAATACGAAGTGAAATCATTGATTTATAACTAGTAGACGTATACATGGTGTATCTAAAATAGTAGAAAACTATAAAACATGAATCACAAACTTCATAACACAGTACACACCATCGATCATGTATTTTAATCGAGACGGCTATCGATTTGTTCCGACCGTATCACCATCAGTTCTCGATTATTATTAACTTCGATAAACGGCCTTACATCATAACAATTTGCACCAGTTTTCGTTCATAATTTTATGCCAGTGATGTCGTCCTAGATTTTGCAAATCGATTAATCGATTACAGGCGCTTTAATCGAATGGTCTGTTTATAAGCCATTAATCACGAAGTGACTGCAATTTTCTTCGCAATTACTCACAAAAAAATGTCGTGTGGTTGAAAACTAGAAGAAAATAGGTAGTATTGTTAATACAATCTTGTCACATAATATTATTTTGAATTCGATTCGATTTAGGTTCGATTACCGGGTCTGGCAATGTATTACTGGGATTAAAAAAAATCCCATTAGTAGCACGGAGTCTGCAATTGTGCCCGGTATATGGCAAAAGGCTCACCCCCTATTACATGGCATAACATAAATAGTGAAATGTGGGTGTTACATTGTACAGTAGCATTAAGTGCTTTAATGTGCACCTCTGCGTACCCCTTTGGGGATAAAAGGCGTGGTGTTATGTTGTGTATTTTAATAACTTGACTTGAACTATACAGTACATACGTAATGACATGCGAACATCAATGAAGTGATTATAAAACTCTGTTGTATGTTGTACTTATTGAATGCAAATTAATTCACGACCCACGCACAGAATGTCCATAACTTTTAATTGGATAAGTATTGGGTAGGTATAACAAGGTCTGCCTTGTGCAAATTTACCATGTTTGTAAAGAACTAGCTTCTGCCCGCGACTTCGTACGCGAAATCTCGTTTTCTCCCGCTCCTGAAGGATTTTCAGGATGTTTTTCTTCTCCTGACAATAACAATGACACAAAAAAAACAGCCAAATCGGTCTAGCCGTTCTCAAGTAATGCTGTGACAACGGGAAATGGGTTTGACTTTTGTTTATAATATTTTGTGTTGAAGGAAAATCAAATATATTTTGGAATCGTAGCAATTGGCATACCATAGTCTCTGGACTATGGTATGCAAGTGAAGTTATGTATGTATATATGTATTTCATAGTTTTAATCAGAGATTGCAAAAGTTAAAATTAAGCACGCGTTGATAATTATGGTACGTTTTTAGCCCAACCACCGCGCCTACCGTGCAATCAAATTGTCTATATACAGCCAATCATCACAATTAACTGAACAATCAGTTACCATCGTAAATTAGAACACGTATATTGTCACTTCACAAGTTCCTATACGCTAATTGGAATCACTTTCCAATGTTAATTGTATCAATGGAAAATAAACTTTAACTTGTTTGGTCATGAAGTTAATTTCCTTTGTTATTGTTTGTAATTAAGTAGTCTAGATTTGTTTTCTAGGTCTGGTCACGGTTAGAGATTGTGAAGGTTTTAGAGTGTAATCTAAAATGATTTATCAATTGCTATATATTTTCCTGTGACAGAAGAATGCAAATACATTATTTTATATAATATAATATAATATCTAACGTCCTTTAATCGTATTCCATTACAGTCGTTAGTTAGTGAAAAGACCTTTAAAGTAATAAACAAATTCTATTAATACATTTTATCTGACAGTTAGACATTAATATCCAAAATCGTTCAGAGTCGATTATTAAATCCGTATCACTGTCAGCATTAAACCCATACAAACTTTCTTTCACGCACACTTCAAAAATCATCCTTATAACCTTAAGTATAAGAGCGAACCAAATACCAACTCTTAACATGACAATTACATAGTATGAATTACAGCATGGTACTCAAAACACATCTTTAATGTAATAAACATAAGAGTTACAATGACTGCATTAAAGAAGCTCCCGAAATCATCTTAAGTGTCGCGGATCATAATCAGTAGAGCTTGCGTAAGAGTTTTCACTGTGGCGCGTACGCATGACAAGCACATAGAGATAAGAGGGCAATTGTTTTAATGTCGGACAAAAGAATAGACTGGGGATTAATAAAGCGATTAATAATTAAAACCCCTATTACATAAGTACATACATTTGAGACACTTTCTATAAATGATAACTAAAGTCCTTTAGGAATTATATAGATCGATTTATTTATCGTCCCTATCATTCTGCAATTACATTATTATAAATTACTAAACAGTATACGAAAGAAGCTTAACGTTTTATTATCGTATGGTATGGTAAGATAAGATGTGATAAGGGTTCATATGAATATGATGTGAATTTAGGTAATGTATAAAAACAGAACAGCTGGGTGTTTATAGTCAGCCAATAGGCAATAATACACAATCTTCTAATAGACGGTAAAGTCTATCTTCATAAACGTACAATTAATGCATGTTACCTAACAATCACACTCATTACATTAGATTAGACAAAAGTGCATCTAAAATGAATTCAGATAGGTCACATTATTGTCGGGTTTTTTCAATATGTCACTCTCAATTTCCCCAGATTTGACCTTGACATACTACTACGTACTACCTACAGAAATACCAACAGGAAACGTAAACTCGTATTTTGAGAGTAAAAGTTTTATATTACGAGATAATAATCGTCATAAAGATGTTATATATCCAGTAAATATTTTGCAACTGAAAGTGGAAGTGAAAATGAAATCCAGTTTGAAATCATTCAATCTTCAATTTAAAAAAAAAATCTACGAAGTCTGATAAAATTTTTAAACTGAGAAAGGTTAAAGTAAGCTTTTAAGATTGTGATTTCCACTACCGAACTGTCATTACCACATTATGGTCATATGACTACTGAAATGTTACATGATAATCGACTAACTTTTAGATGTCTCAATCATATATAAATCTTCTTTTTTCTAGCCTCATTTTTTAATTAGCTGCTTTGGATCGCCAATAATTTTTATCCAGATTTACCTATCAGTATTTTACATGGAACGACTGCTATCTGTCTCTGGGACGCACCAAAAGTGTGTGTGTGTGTGATTAATCTGTTGTTCACGTTTCTGTTTAGCTATTTAGGGTATTGTTACCCCCTTATAGTAGAGGTATATAATGACTGGCAGAGAATGCTGTTAGCATTGTCCTCCTTATGCAATTGTATAAAACTTAAATAAAAAACGTAGAGCTTGAGTATCAAACTTAATCTTCAGACCAATTAGTGCTACTACACCATAACCAAAAACTCTTAAAGGTGAAATTCCTCTGATAACAATTGCACAATTACTATCAAAATTACTATCTATACCGTGTCAGGGCTACAATCGAAATTAACACGTTCATGTACACCTCAAACAAACACGAGAAGGTTAATATCTACACTTACAAAGTTACCTAATTATGCAGTTATTTAACAATCATCTTAACCTCGTAAGCATCCTGTCTTTTCCCTTTTTTATTTGGTAGTTAGTTATCTGATACTTTGTTTTTGTTTTGATCTCATACATACATACATAGCCTCACGCGTGTCGCCAATTGCTACGATTATTACTTATACCTATATAACATAATAACGTCACACCTTTTATCCCCGGAGGGGTAGACAGAGGTGCACATTATTGTACAATGTAAAACCCACTTTTCACTATTTATGTTATAAGTCCCATGTAATAGAGGGTGAACCTATTGCCATATACCGGGCACAATTCCAGACTCCGTGTTACTACTGAGATTTTTTTAAAAACCCAGTAGTACTTTGCATAAAAGAAATTGGCGGTATAATACCGCCATTATCAAGTATACCGTTGAAGAATGAACGACCACCAAACCACATCATCAACTCGAATAAAGTGAAATTATTCAATTGTTGTGTTTTCACACATCGCTACCGTTACGCGTACATTATGTAGAAAGCAGACATACACACAATATGACAAAATATCATTAAGTAAATCTTTATACAAAGACGTTGAACCCTGTGAATGTCGCGTCGTGTTGATCATGGTTACAGGCCCCTAGCGTAGCTTGAAATATGTCGAGTATCCTCGAAGAATTGTTATTTAAATAAGTATTAAAACCTAATTAATTCTATGCAAAGATTTCATTTTCAAGATTAGAAAATCATTGTTTCAATGTTAATGGTCTTTACATACGATTGAGTAATTAGCACACGCGAGATTGTTCATCAAAGAAACTATTAAAATGATCTAACTATACATAATGCAAAGCCTTGGTACAGAAGTGCATCCTACATGTGCACCCACTGGCTGTGCTAAAAGGATTTTAATTAAAATTTGCATAAATACGTTTCTATAAATAAATAGCTACTTTAATGTTATGCACAATAGACTTCATTTTTCATTGTAGCATTATCTTGACAATACTAAAAGAGAAATAAGTATTAAATAATGTCTTCAAGTACGATAAAATTGATACATGAAATGAAAGTCTACGAATCTAAAAAACATGAATGAATCGATGTTCTCCAAAACACGTTCCTACAATGAGATAAAAACCATAACAAAAGCACGTGAACTAGAATCAGCTGATCATCTAAAAATAGCAGAAGACACCTAGAATAGCGGCTCGGGCGCATTATCTTTTTTTTTCTATTTACAACGAGTTCACCCAAAACTAGACACCATTATAAGTTCGTTTACACTATGGTCGACTCTTTTTGCTTCTTACTTTTATTTTTATCATCTCATAGTTTGAGCGGAAGGAGGTTATGTAACAATAGTTTTGGCCACAAAGCGCCGCGGGGAACCACTGTGCTTATTAATAATTAACATATTTTTGTGCTATGAAATTGCCCTCAAGCTATATTATTAACCTGGATTTGTTTTGTTGAGTAAAAATATTAGCAAATGATGTAAGTTTTGTTGTGGTGCGAAATGTGTAACAAGATTATATTTTTCTGAACTTTTTATCGATTATGTCACTTCGATTTGATGTTTATGATCTTATATGAGGAAATAGTTACTATATTCTATATATAATAATATACTTACTAGGTATATGGGGTGCTAATCAGTCGGTAAGATAAATAGGGGAAGGGGTTGTCTAATTATATCTATGGTCTATATGTATAAATTATAATTATTATATTAAATATCTAAGCACACAGACACATACCAAGAGACGATGTAGTGATTAAGT
Source organism: Spodoptera littoralis (assembly GCA_902850265.1). Classification (NCBI taxonomy): domain Eukaryota; kingdom Metazoa; phylum Arthropoda; class Insecta; order Lepidoptera; family Noctuidae; genus Spodoptera; species Spodoptera littoralis. Next base: position 4,723,817 of record LR824533.2, read on the forward strand.
GAATTATATAAGACATTATTTTATTATCTCTAACCAGATTCAAATAACTTAAAACCTACATATACACCAAAATCCTTTCCTGTACCTCATAAAGTAAAGTTCACATCTGACCTTTATGACGAGTCAAATGTCAATGTTTCGATTGCCAATGATTTGAAATGAGTAGGCAGCTTTAATTATAATAAATGTTAATTCATTTTCACATCATTAAAATACTCGTGGTTGACCATAATGACACACGTGTTCTAAACCGGGGCTTTTAACTAATATTATGTGACGGTTCTTTAATCTGCCGTCACTACTCGATACTGGCAGTATAATCGACAACATTGTGTTGAAGACGAAGTTGCCATCCATGAAAATAAAAAAACAAATCTTATTTTTATTCTAACTATAGGTAAGCGTCATGGAAACTGATTCTGGGTTCTTTGAATCGATTAGTGCGCCCTCTATACAAACAAACTCGCTCATTTTTTACAATGATTCTTTTTTCAAACTACATACATTAAAGCCTTCGTGTTAAGAACCAAAGTTGCTTAATATAAATTTTAGCTCTAAATTAGAAATACCAAAGTAATAATAATAATAATAATAATAATAATAACTCTTTATTTCAGACTCTAAGATCCATAGTTACATGCACAATATTTATAAATACAAATATAATTATAAAATATAACAAAAAAAAAAAAATTGATAATTGCAGGTATATGTAAATAAACTAATTAATAACATAATAATAGGAGGAAAAAAAAATATGCAAATTAGGTGACCATAGCCAACCATCGTCTGTACGTTGCAGTCAAATGCAGGCGGTCAGCCAAACTCGTAACAATACCATTCTTACACATGCCAACTCTGGATATAAAGGAGGCTATCCTTTTGCGCTGTATGGCATTAAAGGTGTCAATACGAGCATCAAAAAACATCCCCGAAGCACTGCAACCTCTCGGTAGTCCCATGAGTTGCCTGTAGACGTTGTTGTATGTGACTCTGATGGCATTGTGCGATTTTTTTGTATAATTAGTCCAGAGTTGACACGTGTAGAACGTCTGACAAAATGATTTAAACAGTGTTACTTTCACGTCAGGCGCTGCACTACAAAATTTTCTGGCGATCATATTGCCCACTACGCACAGAGCACGTCTCTGTCGCTCTATATCCTCATCATCTTTCAGGTTGGAGGTTACAATGTGACCCAGGTACCTGAAATGCTGAACAACTTTCACAGTATGCCCATTTAAGCGCAGCTCCGGCACATTTCCGGGCCCCTGTCTCGATCCAAAGACGACCATTTCCGTCTTCCTTACGTTGTATGTAAGATCGTGCTCTCGCGCATACCTCTCGCAAACACTAACTAGCCTTTGCAGCCCCTTGATCGTAGGACTGAGCAGCACCATATCGTCGGCATAGCTCAGATTGTTGACATATCTGCCATCCATCTCAGTCCTCACGTCCGACGGTGTACCGCTCAGTTCCACGACCAAATCATTAACATAATAGTTAAAGAGGTCAGGTGAGGTCACCCCGCCCTGCCTCACACCACATGACAGTCTGTATGGATCCGACATTTCAGTGTCCCATCTGACGCTGTTGGTCTGATTACTATACCAGTATGCCATCAGACCAACAACCTCAGAGGGAACTTCCGACCCGTGCAATTTTGACCATAGAAGGTCATGATTTATCGTATCAAATGCACGGCTCAGGTCCAAAAAACATGCGTAGACTGTGGTATCGTTCTCGGTGTAATACCTAACAACCTCCTTAAGCGAGAAAATAGCAAGGTCGGTCGATAGTTTAGGCCGAAAACCAAACTGGCCATCATCAATACCCAACTTTGTGATGTGTGCATGAAGAGCTCGCTCAAGGATCCTGGCTGCAATCGTCGCCAAGGAGATGGGTCTATAGTTGGACACGCTCGAGATATCACCAGTCTTGTTTTTTGGTACAGGTACCACTAAGGTACGCATTAAAGCCTCCGGTAAGTAACAATGCTTCACGCAGAGATTAAAGAGCCGCGCCAAGACGTCACATATATATCTGCCCGCAAAAAGTAGGTGTTCTATACTAAGGCCATCGTGGCCCGGAGACCTTCCGCGCTTCATATTCTTTAAGATGTCTTCAATAATTTTCGGATTTATGTTAACGCAGAGAGGCTCCGAACCCCGACCGCTCATAATATGACTAAACGTTTTACTATTATTATTAACATTATTTTCATTGAAATGATTCCTAAAGATGTTTGCTATTTTTTGTTTATTATTTTCTCCCTCTACGTTTACTGGTATGCTACTTCTATTGTCTAATTTTTTTGTTTCCTTCCAAAACTCTATGAAATTATTATTTGAGCGGTGCCTAGCTAATATTTCCATTTTCATTTTATCTTGGTTTTTCAGTACATATTTATGCGCGGCTTTGAACTCCCTGCGTGACGCAGTCATGTTATCAAAATAATATCCCGAGCGTGGCCGACCATGTATCACCCATAGAGAAAACATTTTTCTGGCCCTGGTGTGGTAGCGCCTGACGTGATAGTTCCAACCTATTACTTTACCTGATTTACGACCCTTATGTTTTTTATCAAAATTACCGGTGCGCTCTGCCGATGACTGCAGCGTATGAATAATACTGTGGTAGAATGAATCTATACGTTTAAAATGGCATTCATTCTTACATAATATATCCGCTTTCATACATTTCAATTCACAATCATTGTCATATCTATCCATCAAATAAAAGAAATTTTCGTCACATAATTCAGAATACATTAACGTTTGTTCCCTGTCCCTGGTGCCCCAAGTATGATTTTTATTATTTTTAATTTTATCGTTACTATCACAGTTAATTATCTTATGGCTAATTGTATTGAAGTTACAATCTATGACTAGAGGAAAATGGTCAGAACCTGTAAAGTCGTGCCAAACATGCACCGACGACACCAGTCGAGCCGCAGCCTCAGTTGCCAGGCAGTGGTCGAGCCAGCGGCACGATCCGTGTGCTCCGCTCACAAACGTGAATGTATCTGGATCAAGCCTATCTAAGTCCACACACACTAGTGATTGCTCGCGACAATAGTCAATTAACTCTTTACCGAAAAGAGTATTTGGATGCGCGTTAAAATCACCCAGCACAAGGACACACTCGACTTCAGCGCACTCGATCACCGCACTTATCTGCGCTAAGCAGTCAGTAAATTCTGGTAGATTTTCTAAGTCGTCAGTTGGCATATAAACACAAAACACCAGGAGACTTCGATCACCCTGCGATAAGCGCACGGCAATAACGCGATCACTTTTGCATGGAATGACGTCAGCTCGCGTAAACAAGTCTGTTCGCCACATAAGCGCCGTCCCTCCATAAGGGCGCCCGCGTAGCATCACCGTGGGGTCCACCGAAGACTTGCTGCAGCAGCTGAATTCCCTATCAATTTTGTTGATGATGCCCAGATCATGTGGCATCAACCAGTGTTCCTGTATACATATTATATCTGCAGATTTGCAGATATCGCTCACAGCAGGGAGACAGCTCTTGATTGCATGACAGTTGAAAGAAACTAGTTTTATATTTTTTTCGTGTGGGGTTATTATATTATCCATTACCAGAATTAGAGGCAGCTGTATCATTCCTAATAGAACGCGATTGTCTATATCTTCTAAATACGAAACCCTGCGGCCAGAAGTCATTTTTTAAAAAAGTGTTCAACTTTGTAGACAAAATTTTAACTTTAAAGGAACTAAAGGAACTAAAATAATAATTTCTACCGAAATCTGACGTAATGATTTTGAAGTCAGGTAATCCTGAGGTCATTGACTTGAACCCTTCTCAAAAACAAGATTAGGTTTAGACCTAAAATTCAACAATCTGAAATAACCTCTTATGTTTCATAAATCTTATACGACCACTATTAAATTAGTTTATTCTGCATAATATTTTAAAGCTCCAAACCACGCCTCTTTGGGAATTACCAAAGTTTTTTTCATAAGTAGTTGTGCAGTGTTTTCGTTGTTTTTAATTAAAAAGGAAATTATGGACCATAAAATAATTTACTTTTGATATATTTTGAGATGTAATAAATTTTATCGCTTTACTGTAGTACACGGTGTATGGTGTATCTACTAAAGTAATAAACTATAAAAAATCAATAAAGTATAAAATGTAACCTTTATTAATATCCGTAATAAGCAAACAAATATAACTACGAAATTAAAACAAACAAAATTAAAATTGACATTCTCATTTTAAACCAACTCCTTCGAATTTCAAATCTTTAATCAGAAATTCCAAGGTATTAAAAACTTTATTCTACGTAACACTTTTTTGTAATCAACTTTTTTAACCCTGGCAACATTCTTGTGCCAAAAATATATTTTTTTTATTTGACCCTTTGACAAAGGCATTGACCCGTACAGGATGCGCCATTTTGTTAAATAATGTCATAAATTCAATGACGTAAGCATTTAGTTGAGAAATTCAAAGTTCATAAGGTGAAATCCTCCTTGCAGTTTTAATGACTAAGACTTGATGTCATCTTCATATCGATTACAACGTGGAATAAAGATTTATATACGCTTGGGTGTATTAATTATAAGAACCAGTTTGATAAATTGTTGTTTAGCTTGTTCAATATTATCCATAGAATTTTTTATACAATATAGAATTTTAACTCATAAACTATTGATTTTATTCCACACATTCTACTAATAATTTAGGTGCCACACGGTGAAGAGAATTTAAATATTAATACATATACAAGCAATTAAAATAAACCTTAACACTAAAACCTTTGAACTATTGCCTTGCCTACTATTTCGCCTGTGACACAGGAATATTCCTAGTATAGGCATATTATTTTTAAGATCTTGTCGCTTAATTAAGATATTTCTGTACCTATGTTGATTAGTGTTATTATAAATAAAAATTTTATTTTATTTTTTTATTTTAGTATTATTGCAAAAATAATAGTCATTTTTTTCCATAAACGATCCAACTTCCATTTCGGTATTAGGTTCAAAGGAACCAAAATTTGGAAATGTATTTTTCTGGCAAGCAGAATTGTATATTTTAATACCATTTACAAAAGAAGTAATCAGCTTATTGTCTCTAATTGAAAGAAAGGGTATTCTTTACTTTTGTCCAAGACTTTTTGAAAACGTTAAATAATTTAACAGTGATTTTGCATGAACTATGAAGTATCTAATTCAATACCACCTTCAACCTTTCACAACCTACAAATTCATAGCCACAATACCTCATATCAATTTCTACCTCAAAATTGATTGGAAATTCCCTAGACCAATAATATCACAGTACTTAAAGTGCAAACTAAACTACGTATTCGACCTTAAGACTCGACATTTGAGTGATTTTCACGGCATCATTCGCTGTTGTTACGAGTAATTTGTTTGCAACACTGATTTACAGACCGTAACCATGGTAACGTGTTGTTTGGTGTAGCAAACATAAAAGTTTTGGAGGGAATAGAGACGTTAAGAATGGAACTGGTTTGAACTGGTTTTTGTTGTGTGTTTTTGGTGGTGAAGAAAATTGTAATGTTCTAAAATTCAAATAAAATGAGATATGAATTACAATATCAAGAGTAAATTAATCTGGTTGAAACTAGTTTTTCATTTTTCATGAGTTATGGCTAAACTTTTATGAGAGTGTTTTTTTGGCATATTGAGAAATTTGTTTTTCATTTCGATTTTAATGATGCAAAATTATCTTACTTTACAATTTATCTAACACACAACATCACCATATTATACAGTACATATCGTACATCATAAAGTATCATACTTCAAACAATAACGAACTTTTCTCCTTCAATATTACATATCTTCATCATAACTTGGTACTACCAAAACCCTTCACAACATCGCTTACATAACAACAAACACAATAAGAGAAATAACAACACACATTAAACCAACTAATGATAGTGTAGCAATACAAAATAAACTTGCGTGCTCACTGCCGACAGTGCCCAGTGTGTACCCCGCCTTAGGCTTTGTAATCTCAATACTACAGCGAAGGTGTGTCCAAAACAAGAAATCAATAAAACAACGAAATATCAGAGGTCACAACTACAGAGGTCGCATAATGCCTCGATAAAGTTACTGTTATTTAAATATATTATACATTAAACAAAGATTTAGTTGTACTAATGAATTACTATGCAGAAATCCTAAAGTGTAAATTGTACCTGCTTAATAATTATAGTATTTCTTGGTCAAAGGGTGCAGCGGAAACACAAAGATTCCCGTGTCACACAAAATACTATCTAATATACAAAATTAAAACACTGGCTTTTTAATGGGACAAGCCCGCCACAACCTCCCAAAACCGCTGCAATTCTTGTAAGCCAGGATCTACAGTAGATACAACCATGAAAACACCGGAACACTGAAGTCTGGCGCGTCCCAGGTAATGGATAACTGTCTTGGTTCCCGCAACGAAATGAATCAGAAGATATTATAAGAGGACCCTGAAAACTCTGGCTTATAACTACTTTATAAGCCAGAGTTTGATCAATTTTAGCTTCTAATGGGAACCTACTAAAAGTTAAAATTGATCAAACTTGTGGAATAAATAATGTACTACATACTAGCGAAAAGATAGTTTATATACAGCATCTATTATGTCGATTTGATTATAAAATATTGATTAAATAACCGATCATAATAATAAAAATCTGGTTTAGGACGTATTTAAAAAGTATATCAGATCACTTTCGTTACGTAACAAGAGTTATTCGACCTAAAACTAGGTTAGGCGAGTAGGCCTACCAGACACCAGTTTCACCAAAATTCTCTCGTTATTTGTAACTTCAGAATAAAAACGTACATTCAAGTTATTGCTTTATTTTTTTATGGCATAGTCTTTCAAACTAGGAGACGGATCATCTGACGGTAAGCAATCGGCGTCGCCCATGGACACCTGAAACACCAGAGGCGTTACAAGTGCGTTACCAGCCTTTTGGGGATTAGGAGTTTCAGGATCGTTGGGGTTCAGGGATTGGGGAGATTGGGGAATGGGAGGCTAATTGTGCCTCCGGTAACCTCACTCACACGACGAAACACAACGCAAGCGTTGCTTCACGTCGGTTTTCTGTGAGGCCGTGGTATCACTCCGGTCGAGCCGGCCCATTCGTAACGAAGCATGGCTCTCCCATACTTAAAAGTTATTTTGTAGATACCGTGACCAGCATATCATACTATTCCATTTTATCAATTTTTACACTGAAATTTCGACTTTAGAAGGAAACAAATAAAATTGAAAAATGAATTTGTGAGGCAGATGTAACTTGATCCGCTATCTGTACCAACGTAAGTAAGACATAGCCGCAAGGCATCCTAAATTAAATGTATAAGGAGATGTGCGATGACCGGTGACTAGCACTGTAGGCTGGTTGACCTTAAGGCCTTAATTTAGATAGAAACGCTCGAATAAACGCAGTAATATATAATTAAATAAATCAATTTTAGTGCCATCCTACCGCTATTTGGTTTTATTGTTTTGAACATTATTAATTCAGACTAGTAAAACACTATTAATTATTATTTATGACGTTAAGTGTTCTTGAATAAATTCTAGTTAGGTGATTTGAGAATAACGTGGTAAGAGGTGATATTAAAACATACAGTCTTATACAAATAATATGCTTACATGCGATTAGTAATGGACTATTGACATCGAAATTGCGGCTTAACTTATCACAAAGCTTCCACATTACATTCAAGTAAAGAATATTCTAAACAATCAAATATTGTCTGCCTCGTTGGCTGAGTAGTCGCAAGTGCGACTGCCGGGCAAGGGATCTCGGGTTCGATTCCCGGGTCGCGCAAAGTATTTTTTTTTTAATTCTCAGTAGTAGCACGGAGTCTGGTATTGTGCCCGGTATATGGTAATATACTCACCCCCTATTACATGGGACTCATCACATAAATAGTGAAAAGTGGGTGTTACATGTACAGTGGCGTAATGTGCACCTCTGCCTACCCCTTCGGGGATAAAAGGCGTGATGTTATGTTATGTTATGTTATGTCAAATATTGTCAAATCTCAATTTGACAAAATCTCTTACATTCAAGTAAACTGAGGCTAACAAAATTGTTAAGTCTCATCAAGACCGACACATTAATGAAATCTAACTTGCAGGTCTAAATTAAAACACTATTATCTATTAAATTATAACCCAGCCAACATAGCATTAAGCCATAGATAATTTATAAGGTCGTAACTGACACGTGGGTGGCGTTATGCATTATTATGTACAGCTTAAGGTTGATTTCACAACATAATAAATGTCTCATTAAGTTAACTTGTCAAACTATGCGTGTGATTTTGCAAAATACTTAAGTGTCATTGAGTAAGTCGTTGACGTGACTACACGGCAAGAGGTTTCAGGTTAAAATATATTTGTCCCCCCAATTCTTCTGACGGGCATCATGAGACTCTGATTTAAACACCATATAACCAATTTCGAAATGGATCTTAACCCTTTGAGTACCGTCATTATAGATACAATGAACTCGTCGAGTACCGTATTTATAGACACAATTAATGAACAATAGGTTGCGGTCACCGGTGACCGCTTGGTGTTTGACAGTTTAAAGAACAATAGGTTGCGGTAACCGGTGTCCTCGCGGTGTTTGACAGTTTAATACAATAATTCCGGACCACCATTCGACACTGGCTGTATAGTCCAAGTCGACAATACTGTATTGGAGACTAGGTTGCCATTCAAAAAATAAAAAAAAAATGTTTCTGATTATGATTTGTTATTATATTAATTTCAGCTGTAAGGAATAAGGGTCTACCAAACATGTAAAAGATTGATTGATCGTCTGCGCTCTCTGATAAACTTGAACCCTTTATACCGCGATCTCTATGCCAACTACCAAGCTTGAAGGTAATAGAAAACCCTCTTACTTTAAAAAAAAACATTGCCCTACACTAGGATTTGCTCCTGTGTCGTGGGTGCGTTTACAAACATACAAATTCACATACATATGACACTCAGACCCGGAACAACATTATGCGGATCACACAAAGAGTTGTTCCGTGCGGGAATCGAATCCGCGACACGTTGCGCGGCAGCCATTTGCCCAGCCTCCGCGCCAACCGTGCAGCATTTGAATATGTTGATGTTGTTGATAAAATGTAGGTACTACTCCTTATCTTCGGAGACTAAATGTCGTAATGTTATGCTAATGTAAGTTTTGTAAATCATTACTAAAATACCCCGAAGGCGATGAGTATAGAGGTATAATTTAAGTATTAACTAGATGCTTAACGAAGTGAATAACTCCGTAATTATAGTTCTTAACCGACTTTTAATAAAACGAGGTTAGGGTTTTTCACTATTAATTGCAATATGTATACAATGAGGTTACTTTTGAAGACAATGTTCTTCGTAAATAGAGTCTTCATTGTCAATTACTTTGAGATTTTTAGCGCCTGTTCTTGTTTTAATTAACTTTGAATGGGAAGGTACTTGTAAGAAAACATTGTCATATATTAGGTTCCGATAAACTGTTAATAAACCTATTATCAAGATCATTAGCTTGTAAGAATCCACTGCTGAATAGGCCTCCTCAATCTATACAGGTAAATTAAACTAAAGTGACTGTTTGTAATAATAAAAGAACCGCTTTTTACTACATGCATAATATGAATACACATACATACGATACACATACCAAAATAATATCTTTTACAATTATTATCTGTCTGTCTGTTTGTACTGGCTAATCTCTGGAATGGCTAGACCAATTGTGTAAGACTTTTATTGGCAGCTAGTTGATGCACTAAGGAGAACCTAGACTATTTTTTTTAAGTTATAATCTAAAATTCATATTCTACGCGGACGAAGTCGTTGGCAACAGCTAGTTCTCAATATAAAGAATTCGCCTTTACCTTCGCACTTGACGAAGTGGAGATCTCAGTTTAAAAGGTTCAGATTTATCAGGGAGCGCTGCTACCCGTTCTCTAACACTAACCAAGACATACGTCATTATCATCATCAACAGCCTATAAATGCCCACTGCTGAGCAAAGCCTCTTCTCACACGAAGAAGGTTTGAGCATTAATCACCACGCTTGCTCAATGCGGGTTGGCGATTAAGCCCAGGTTTCCTCACGATGTTTTTCCTTCACCGTTTGTCAGTGATGTCTAAATAATCTTAGAAAGTACATATAACTCGGAAAAAGTCACATTGGTACTTGCAGTTGGTAGGTTCCGAACCCGCACCCTCATGCATGAGAAGCAGGCGTCTTAAACCTCCGAGCCACCATGACAGTTACGATGATGTACGTACAAATTATTAAATAAATTTTACTTTCAAGTTTAAAGTTACACCTGTCTTACATCATCTTTGATTTTTCAACCGATAATATTTACAACCATTTGGCAAATCTCAACATAGTCACGAATATCATCCAAAATTTTATATCTTTATTAACTTTTAATCTGTGATTTAATCAATCGTCCAATTATTGTGATATTTATTTTATTTAATACATATTGTCGATTCTGTGTCATAGAAATAAATATATTTAAATTTATATTTCCTTGTTGAATATGAATGTTTATATTACACAGATATAGTTTTATTACACTCGTTTCGTATTATTCCATTGTGAATTATTGTGAAATTGTTAAATGTCATGTTATAGACATCGCTGTTTGAAGTGTAATTTTCTTCCTATTATAAACGTTTTGTGTATAAATGATTTTGTAAGTGTTTTATGGATTGTCTTAGTATGTAAAGCATAAATTTTCAACTAACTGTCACTTATTTAAAGGTGTTTAATTCACTACCATCATTATACTTTTACATTTTAGAAAACGTATTTATGATGATAGAGTTGATGCAAGATTGAGGTAATGCAGTTGTATCAAGTCTACAGTGGACATTTTTGACAATCCCTAAATATTTCCTGTCTGCCCTAATCCTAAACAATATGAAATCTAATTACTCTAACCTAATGAAGCGACAAAACACAAAAAACTTTAACTTTTGACACCACCAATAGCAAAACAAAATAATATTCATGTTCGTCTGTCTATAATGTCGTGAACAATTTTCTTTCTACTTCATTTTCCTGAGACGTTGATGAATACGTTCGTGTCACGGTAGAATGCCCACTAGTGATGTGAATAGTGCTATTTATATCGAATTATCGTAATCCGAGTAGCGAGCTGGTGACAGTTTAGTATGATTGGCATCCGGAACCGGGAAATCGGTGTTAGTTTTCTTATAAATGGTTATTATATCTTCTATGTTAATTATGTTTAAGCAATGGTATAATTTGATGATTAGAGAGTATTTTCCTCTCTGACGTTTCTTAATTTAATAAATGTATAAGACATTACAATCATCGTCACATTTTTACGTAATGCGATTTTCATGCCCCGGGGTGTGACCTAAAATTACGACGAGTAGCAGTGTTCTCTATGTTTTCAGTGATCGATCGTGGAGATTCAGGCAATTCCTGCTTATAGAATTTTGTTCAGCGGTGGACGTCTTAAGGCTGATGATGACAGTCATAAGTTCTTCACAACCTAGCAAACTATATGTAGGTATATTTAAATTCTTCATTGTATAACATCAACTAAAGAAATAAAACAACTATATCAATTGTAGCGATGTCACATAGCCTACTGGTTGATCAGTAGGCTGCGCGACATTATGACAGACAGAGGGGCTCATGATTAAGGGCCCCTCTGTGGTTCGAAACTAGTTGAGCTTTCCTCGGTATATTCACGTGAGTTACCCGCAATTTATGTTCATTTAGTGTGTCTCACGATAGTTGTTATAAAACAAGACAATATAAAAAAAAATTGCTTCATTATCAACATATTTCTTTACATTCGTGGGTACTTCAACTGACACCTAATCAATACAACCTTTAGCATTAAAAACTCCTTGGTATTTACTTTTTTACTTCTCAAAAACCAAGGCTCTGGTCATGCATTTTTTCACAACACCTAAATTCCCTCGTCGTATAAAGTTAATTAAAAAGTGCCTGATTACTTAGACATTTTTAACTTAGCCATTGTTCTATGTAATTGTCTGGTACCCACCGGATACAAAGATTCTCACAGTTCGGAAGTTTTACCTCATTTGTGACGTTTTTATATGTATGTGTGATTTAACTTCGTATTAACGGAAGAGAAACAATACTTTATGTATGTGTGTTTGTGTATGTGAATATTTATGATATTACGTAGTTTTAAAATGAGTGATTGATGCGCTATTATGTGAGATATAAATGTTTTTCCTGTTGTTATGTTATGCTGGGAAAAATTGTGTTTGGTGAATGTAACAGAGTCAGGAAGGAGATCTTTTGGATTCTTGTAATAGATGTATACATTTAATGTCATATTTTATTCATTTGTTGTGGTTAAGAGTCGACGTCTGTTTTTAAAGTATGCCTCTTAACCTCTAAGCTATCACGATATTAACATTTATAAAAAAAATTGCCAATTAACTTTTTCTATTCCTATATCACGCAACCTTAACATCTCAATCGAACTTCTGACCTCATCCCTAGACTTAAAGTTACGAACCCCAAGAAGACAAATTAAATAAAAATTTATTAATTATTAAAAAACTAACAAGCGATCAAAGTCAATGTCAAAGTCAAAATCATTTATTTCAATTAGACCAGAAAGGCACTTTTGAACGTCAACAAAAAAGTGAAGCTATTTGCTCATTCCAAGGTGTAGATTCCTATGGAGAAGAACGAGCAAGAAACTCCATAGGTTACTCTTTTCCAATCAGGTCGGAATCAGGATCGGTCTAGGCAAATGCTGTTTGATTGGTCAGTATTGAAACTGTTTCAATGACAAATCAAAATTATAAAGATATTAGCTTTTGCCCATAGCTTGGTTCGCGCTCTTTCGAGGGTTTGGGGGCAGATAAACAATAGGGTAGATGACTAATTTTCATTTTAATGTCCGTCTGGTAGATTTTAAAACATTAGACACGTAATTTTTATTTTTTTACATGAACGAATACTTTCGACGATACATTGATTTGAAATGTCGCGTGACGCCACTTCTATGTTCATTTTATACGTAGAAATGACGTTTTAGCGATCATTTTATTATACAACAAAATAAAAAATACGTGTCTAATATTTTTTCATTAGGTACCTAACTGACGGACTAATTCAGTACTTAGGTTATACATCTTTTTTTTAAATAACGTTGCCCCACACTAGGATTTTCTTCTGTGTCGTGAGTGCGTTTACAAACATACAATATCACATACATATGACACCCAAACCCAGAACAACAATCTCTGGATCACACAAAGAGTTGTTCCGTGCGGGAATCGAACCCGCGACACGTAGCGCGGCAGCCAGTTGCCCAACCAACGCGCCAACCATGCAGTCAAGTCAATTACATTTTTATTTTCATAGCAATTGTATTATTTCTATTACTTATCACCATGAACCATTTCCACGTCACAAATTCGCTCAAGGTGTCACTGTGTCGCAACAGTTGCGCAACTAAGCAACGAACTATGCGACACATCCTTGAATGAGTGTGTAGAAGACGATTCCATATGAATCAGTCTTTGTTACTTAATAGTAAGTTGTTGTAGTGAATGCTAATTAAATTGTATTAGTATTGCATAGGGCTTGCGTTTTCCCTTTTATACCTTTTACTGTTTTGAATTTTAAGCAATTTATGTTAAGTTACTTGTCGTGGTTTCGCAATGGAGTATTTTTGTTATCGTAAATTGAACCGTGATTTAAATATCGACGCTCATAAAGATATTATTTATTAAGACCTTTCCAATAAAATTTGAATGCGTGATTGTTTTTTTTTTATTTATTTTTTTCACGTCGCAATGGAGCGTTTTGTTTTTAATAGTTATATTTTCATGCTTGGAGATAATTAGGAAACTAGAAAGTAATACAACCTTTTTTACGAATAATAAGATTTAATACGCTATATTAATTTGTTAGGCGCTTAGTAACACGTCTCATGTGTAATAAAAGGATATTTAGAATAAAGTTCACAAATAAGACATTAACATTGACATTGCTATTTACTTACTTCATATTCATTAAAAATAAATTATAAACTAACAAATTAACCTACTACTATAAAACAGCATTGAAATCCAATACTTGAAGATTTCACAATAAATTGGTAATTAACTATGCGATTAGAGTAACATAAATGTACTGAAATTTAATTAAACTTTAATTTAAAGAAAATTATGAGTAATTTTGTTTAAATCAGATAATAATTATGTACCGCAGTACACACGGTGTCAAACTATACACAACCAATATATCCTGAACGTTGAATGTATAGAAAGATCATAGAAATCGAGACCATAATAAATTGGTTGTGTATAGCTCGATGTCTGTACCTACCCATTTGAGCTCAATTTGTGATAATGTATAGCTGTTAGCTAGTTCTTGTAGCTTTATAGGTTACTTACTTACGACATATCGGTGCAAGGCATAAGCTTAATACGAGCGTAATTCAGACTTTTATATACCCTTCTTTAATCAATCTGGGATCGTTATTGACATTTGTGCTTAACAAAGGAAAGTTGAGAAAAGTCATTATAGGTCATATCTTTTAACAATTTTAAAGTAAAGAACCTATTCCTTTCTTTAGAGTCGGTTAATAAGATCATGCTTCGGTAATAACTATGGTATGATATGGTTATCAACAGTTTATTCTTGTCCACAGCTGGACAAAGGCCTCTCTAATGGCACGCCATGGAGCTCGATCTTCAGATCTACGTATCCACCAGCGACGTTGTAGATATCATCACGTTATATGTAGGTACATATGTTACAATCTCAATAAAATATATTGCAGATACGACTCACTAATGACACAAAATCACCGAGAGGTGGTTGTTTTGTTTCGGCTAGAAGTGATATCACTACATAGTATAAAACAAAGTCACTTTACGCCGTATGTCTGTCCCTCCCGCCTCACCTAGGCGGTAGCTGTAATATGTAGATTTTACCCCTTAAAAAAAGGAAGGTTTATATGTATAATACATGCATATTGCATCCGTGCGAAGAAAAGAAAATTCTAACTCAGCAACATTTTATACCAGTAACTTTCTCTATCATCTTATCACAGTCTCCTTACACTTACAACTTAACTACACTAAGTAGGAACATAGGTAGTAGGTAATGCAAGTCTACAACATGGTGTTAACACAAGTAGCAATGATCTGTTGCAAAATGATTTATGATTACCCCTTCTTAGTCTCTGGTTACCAGTATGAAAGGGAACTCGTACTTACCGAACACACATCAAACTTTACATAACCAGTTTTTCGTGATCTCGCTTTGTACAATCTTTTCGCACGTTCAATGGTCAGCTTATACTGGTTATGCATAGCTTGATGTAAATCTTTACTCTTTATACTTTTAGTGTAGAAGTGTAGACAAAATCTAACGTCAACTTTAACAAGTATCCTTTAAAACGGACGACGTTTTCCATTAACTTCTTAATACCCGATTATGAAAAATACACAACATTTGTTCATGCAAAAGTAGTCTCTAAACATCGGAAATAAGTTCTATAATGGAGTAAATGGAGAACAGTCATCGGTGACCACTTGGGAACTGGGTAGTTATGCTCAATTTTATCTCTGTTCTCTTAAAGTTTAGAACCAGCCTTACATTAATAAAGCTATTAAAAACTTGCAAAGAGGTCTCCGTCTAGATGAAGTTGTAACTATGAAGAAAGGTCACTAACCTTTTAATTATTATTTCCTCGAAAACTCTTACTTACTTGATAATTATGATACTTCGTATATCTTTATGGATGATAATTATAAAGATGACTACAGATTACTGAAAAGTAGATGCAATAATATAAAGTTAATTTGTTTTGTGCATCATCATTTAATTTATCTTCTAATTTATTTCTTGAAATTATTATAGTAACCTCTTCAGCGTGCACGTCAGCGGTGCATTCATCAAATCTAGATGCATCTTTATTCTTAAGTACAGATTTGGAGTCAAGATAGACAACATCTTTCTTAATAATTATGGTTTTCGGCTTACTCTTATCTATTTAATGAAGAACTCGATTAGTTTCAAGTCATTCCAGAGGCTCATATCCATGAGCAGTATTCCGCAACACACGACGTGACGCGGCAACGTCGTCCTTATACTAATAATCTTATTTTTAACATCGTTTTAACCCTTTGAGTACCGTCATTATAGACACAATTAAAGAACAATTTTTTTTTTTTTAAGGGGGAAAATCATCGAATTACTGCTCCCGCCTGGGTGAGGCGGAGGGGAGTGTCAGACTCTTACTGACTAAACCACCCCGTTCCTTCTCCTGCACGTCAAGCCGGAGCCCCGGTTACCCGTTAGGTTCTCCGCGACTCCGAATCGGCATCGGCCCTATTGGGCCCCATCTGTGGTGGTCTGATGGCTCTTTGAGGCGCGCGCGGAACGCGACGCGCCGTACGCTCGGGTAATTAAAGAACAATAGGTTGCGGTCACCGATGTCCTCGCTATGTTTGACAGTTTAATAGAGTATCAATGAAGAACAGTTCTGTCTGTTGATTTAACTTATTTGAAAAAATCTCATTTTTATATTAATAACTTTCATATTAAATTCATAGAATATTTCTTACTTATATTATTAACCCATGTTTATAGAGAAAACCCATGACCTTCGCACAGCAGTTGAACTGACCACAAAACAGTCAATTAGAAGAAACTTCCAATATAATAAAAACCGGTAAAGTTCTTATATAAAAATGATAATTCAGTTTATGTTTGACGACGGTGTGGCATTGACCTTATGAATTTACATGAAAGCTGAGATCAAAAGTTAAAGAATGTACTTCATACGTTATTAATGTATTTACTTAAAGTTTCTTTAAAACATTAATATATTATGTCTTGTATAGTTATTTTGCGAAAAGTACCGTTTTAAAAGCCGTGTTTTGCAGTTTAAATTAATGTTTAATTTAAGAAATACATTAATTTGACTTATAAACATGATATTACTATTTTATCGAAAACGTAGACATGGATATATTTTTATTGGTTTTAACATTGTCTAGGTAAGGCTTGATAAGGTGGTAATACTATCTATATAAATAAAAATGAATTTCCGTTCGCTAGTCTCGGTAAAACTCGAGAACAGGTGAACCAATTTGGGTATTTTTAATACGAAATTTGGCGGGTCAACTAGTTCTATATAAAAATAATATATCATTTAGGTGATATGTTAAAGTCCGGTAAAAAGGCACGTCTTTGCGATACAGTTACGAACGAAACCTCCATACATAATTCAAAGAAAAACTACAGATGACCTTAGATCTTTTCGCCAGGAGTTTTAAGTACAGTTTTGTTTAATTCTAAATTATACTCTAGCCATTCTAACGCATAAATCACATGTCACCGATCACCGCCATCATCGAAGGCGACATTAGCGTCCGCCAATTTTCTTTCATTGCAACCTCACTTACGATCGCTTACAAAATATCAATTTATTTATAAATAACATACTAAACAGTACATACAGCTACATATCAAGTCATACAAATCCAGCTTGTAATGGTCTTGTCTTCTGTACTATTTTCACGTATCCGACGGTCAGTTTATACTGGTTTCGCATATTTTGATGAGTAGTCGTGTACATCTTCCTTAATTGCATATAACGTAATAACATAAGGTGTTATTAAATGATAATCTTAAAGAACTATTAACCTTTCGGTTGGGAAAACATTCATCTGTTTCAAAATACTAGGTTGGTAAGCCATTGTAGTTAGGCCGCGTGTGAATGACGTGGGAAATGCGTGCCCGCAACTAAATCGTTTTTATTATTTATGGGTTATGAGGCAAAACTATATAGTAAGTAATTTTCTTTGACGTTTTACGCGGTGATGGAGAAGTTTCCTGGCTCATAGTTAAAATAAGTTCATTAATTTACTTATCCGGAACGAGACTTTGTGAAACATCCAATTATTATTATTAATCGATTTTAATTAAATAGATACGAAAAACTAATTGTCGGTTATCGCAAAAATTAACAAAGACTATTTTAGTCATGTATTTTCGATGTTACCGTATTACATTTTTACTCCACAATTATTAAAAAAAAATTATAGTCTTCTCCTTCATTAACGAAGTAACCTCGGCCTAATTTTTGTGGGCCTAAAACATTCAACCGATTGCAAATCAAGAACCGATTGATTGATGGATCCAAATATCAATTATAAGTATACATTGTTGCTGTATATTTCTTGGCCAGTGTCAGGAACTTTAACCTCATATAACCCTACGATCAGTTACCACATGTTGCAAAGGGCAGTTATGTAATTCTGTATAGCATGCCTCATTGGCCAAAAGATTACTAGCTACTGAGTAAGGGGGGTAAGACATCTGTGTTGGTCCGGTATGTTTACTTAGGTATGGTGTAGGTGTACTAGGTCTATGTGTTTTGTTTTTTTTTTTTGTAGTATCTAGTTAGAATATATAGCTGAAAATTCAGATAACAACACGCCTTTTATCTCCGAAGGGGTAGGCTGAGGTGCACATTACGACACTTAATGCCAATAACACTCACTTTTCACTATTTATGTTGTGAGTCCCGTGTAATAAGGGGTGAGTCTATTGCCATATACTGAGCACAATTCCAGACTCCGTGCTAGTACTGAGATTTTTTCTTAAAAAAAAACCCAGCAATCCGTCCCGGGAGTCGAACCCGGGACTCATAGAAGGAATTTGCATTATTCATCAGGCTTGGTCAAGCGATTTGGCTTCAAACTTGTAACTTGATATTGTAAGCCAAGATTTCCTCATGATAAATAATATAATGAAAAACAAATAACAGGTGTAAATAAATACAGAAATTACGTCCAAAATACAATGAACTTTCTACCCTGAGAAATAAGAATCAAAGTAAATAATAATACATACTTATCACTTAACTAACTTAGATGACAATATGAAAGTTTACGAAATTTTCTTTTCCTCCATTCAAAAGTTTATTCATTTTTAATTTTCTCTCACGACTCCGCGATCAGGGAAGTATTTACCTGTAACAAAAACAAAAGGTCGTTATTAGAAAGTTTTGAATAAGTCACATAAGATGTTTTGGAAATAACACTGTTTGTCTTTTGTTTTGTACTAAGAAAGTGCAGCCTAGAAGTTGTGTTTGAATGTCATCTTCGTTTTATACTATGAAAGTGCAGCCTGAGTATAAGCTATGTGGCTATAAAAGTGTCAAGTTAAAATGTTCAATAAGTAATGGTTAAAATTGAATGCCCAATAAATGGTTATATTTGCCTTTTGCTCATATTGCATAGTCTATTGTGCTTTGTTCATCATTGTCATCATCGCAAGGTTGGCCAAATTGCATTTAGAGTGGATCTAGTGTTTTCTTGAGCTACTTACAGTGATACTAACAAATTCTGGGTGTGATTAACCCAACTTTCTTATCCAATTGGATCATAAACTAAGTCAGCAGTTGATATTTATATTATTTATCATAGAACATCATACCTAATTATGTCATATTTAAGCTGGTATGTATTTCTAATGAAATGGTAATAAATCGCTTTCGAATAACTATGTTACGGTATATAATTATATCCCTAGGGATACAACTATAATACTGCTTTATCTATCTTAGTGCGACATACATACATATATTCATTAAAATGTAAAATGACATGTATATATCTATATTTTAACTTTCGTGAGACATACTAAATAAATTATTATGTTTTCGACTTACTCACGTAATAATTAGCTGCGACTGTCACGCTGCTACTGACAGTAGCAGCGCGACAGTCACCGCGTCGCGGGTCGCGAAATGCTGCTCATGAATATGAGCCTCTAGCATGACTTGAAACTAGTCGAGTACCTCGTCAAATTATTACGTGAGTAAGCCGAAAACATAATTATGTATATATCTATTAAAATGTAAAAGATTTCCAAAATGAATCTTTAGCACGTGCTCCAAAAGAAGTAGACTCCTATAAGTACATGCAACTTGTGGTTTTTGCAACCATCTTGTTATTTGCAGTGGTTATCTTAAGTAGGTACTAAATGTAATCATGTTGCGATCTATTTGCCAAGTACCAAGTACCAAGTTGGTAGCTGTGGTCTAATGATTACCTAGAGGTTTATAATCCTTACTATAACTAATATTATAAATCGGAAAGTGAGTTTGTTTGTTTGTTTGTTCCGACTTCACGCCGTAACTACTAAACCGATTACATTGAATTTTTGCAGACGTAAAGTTAGTCGTCTGGATTAAATAATAAGGTACTTTTTATCCCCAAAAAGTTTGATATTCCCAAAGGGAAAACAAAAGTATTGGTATAGATGGCGCTGTATGTATTGGTATATGTCACATAGGCTACTTTTTATCCTTTTGTGACGCGAGCGAAGCCGCGGGTAAAAGCTAATATTGTATATATGTCTTGCAGAGTACTTGTAGTGACTAAATTCGAATGGTTGTTGTGTACGTGGGTTTAATCGTATTTGCAAATTGCGTCACGATTTCAAATTCGATTTAGGATTACAGTTTGAAAATAGTAGGCTAGTTATAAAGTACTTGTTGGTCTAATTTTGTTCTCGTGTCGAACGATTGATGATGATGTCTAACGTCCAATGAAATTATAGAATGCGACTAACATTATAAACATTATCAGATATAAAACCTCACATAATGATATGTTCTAATTAGCATGCATAATAGTAAATCCAGGTTACAAACAAATCGATTATGTTCTGAATAGATTAACCAATTATACGCCTACCAATTTAAGCACAAGCACAACAGAACTCGACAACAAAGTGATTGATATTCCATATAAAATAAGGTAAATGACGTGTAATTTGCTTAACTACAGGGTCGTCTCGTTAAGATTTCTTTTTAATTAATAATAAATCAGTAGTTTGTAACACCTATTATATATACCTAGAGATTTGTGAAGGTGCGGGATCAAGGACCAAGTAGATTCAGCTTCTAAGTTGCAAAATACACTCACAGTGACATGCGGTAAAGAAAAAACATCTTGAAGGAACCTGCCCAATATAGCCAAACCACTCTGAGAAGAAAGAACTTTACGAGTAAACTAATATCAATAGGGTTCATATTTATAACATAACTGAACTGGTCAAAAGTTGACTGAACGATTAGTTCGGTGTAACGTATAGCGGTTTCGATTCTCGCACGGAACAACGCTTTCTACCTCTATGATCCACAAATTATTGTGTCGATTCTTGGTGTCATGTGTATGTGAAGTTGTATGTTTGTAAACGCACCCACGATACAGAAGAAAAACCTAGTGTGGGGTAAAGGCTTTTTTAAAAGAAAAAGCAAAGTGTAACATTATACAACAACACATGACGTTTGTTATGGTGAGTCGAGAGAATGGCCTAGGTACAATCAACTGGTGCCAAAATGTGAATGTTAATCGTATTTTGTTTCTGCAATTGTTAAACTATTGTTTTTAGAATTGCATCAGTCTGCTGTAGACTCACATTTTCACAGAGGTTGCATTACAGTTTAATGCTTAGCGAGAAGTTATAAATTATTAGGTCCATGCGTTTGATTTTGTAAGAGATTGATCTGAGAATTTAAAGCTGAAGCTAATGGTCATAGATAAATAATAAGAGTTGTGGACACCTCAAACCAAATATTTCTATCTATAAATATTTTATCAGTATCCTAGCTGATAATATTTGAACATAGTATATAAATGTTTGGATGAATGAGATAATAATCTACAAAGCAAATATTGGCAGTTTTATGGTGTTCTATACATGTATTTTCGCTAAATTTATGTGCAATATTATTAGTTATTTCACATAAATCTCAGCTGTTTGTTTCTTACAAAATCTTAACTATTCTTTCATTCTGAAGCCTTATTACTAATTTTACTATTAAGACTCCTTCGTCATCATCGTGAGAAGAGAACAAATTGCATAGATTCGCGAGTAGCGAGAAACAAAGCGCTAAGGTTAGTGGGAGCGGTCTAATTGATGATGTCTTACTGTAAGTGGAGCGGTTGGCCAATATGTTTCATTAACAACTCGTGCTGTTGTTTAGATGAAGGCTTTTATTTCTTTTATAATGATATGATACACGTGATGGGTAATTTGTACGTACTTGTAATGGGGTTAGACAGAAGTTTAGCCTTTATAGTATAGCCATTTCTTGTCTCTTTATTATAATTTTAGGTGTGCAATAAATTCTATTTCTAAGTTCATGCACTACTGAGAATTTTGAATCCAATAACACTTTTGCTATTAATCGTTGATTTCAATTTCAAACTCTATTTAATATCCATAACGTCGAAGATTGTTAATACTAACTGTATCAATGTCTTCAACAATTGTTTCTTATATCTTAGGATTCACATATAGAAATAATCTAGCTACACTGTAAAGTAATCCTAATTTTTTTAAAGGGACGTGCATACACCATGTATATTGAACAGTTAGATATATGCTTCATGAAAGCACCCACAACTTCCCCAGTCCCAACATCCGTTAGTCACTACTAGGTATAATCAATACTACTCTAACTATTAGTTAGAAAACAGACAAACAAGGTAGTAAGAGCTATGTAGTAGAAATCTTAATAGACTACCGTAAGACCCACTAATTATAGAGCACTTGTTACTCGAACGAGATAAGCCACTATCTCATTATAGTTTTACTTCACACTCACAGATTTATACCGTGAAGGAAAATAAAAGAAATATGTAATGATTAACTAAAAATCGCGGGTTACTCACGTGAATACACTGAGAAAAGCTCTACTAGTTTCGAACCACAGAGGGGTTATTCATTTTTTTCTTTTTTCTCAGTATATTCACGTGAGTAACCCGCGTATGTCTCACGATAGTTATTATAAAAATATGTGAAAGGATGTTTGTATTGTAATTCAATATTTCTACAAGCAATAAAATATTTCGTTTAAGACAAAATTAAGGTGATATGTGTGCTCAGTGTATGGGCAACAGAATCGCTGCCTGTTACAAAGGACTCATAACATAATATGTGAATAATTACACTGTACTAGATGAGTACACTTCTGTCTACCCCTTTAGAAATTAAAAATCATAACATAACATCACGCCTTTTTATATAGAGGTGCACATTTCGGCACTTAATGCCGCTGTACAATGTAACACCCACTTTTCACTATTTATGTTATGAGTCCCATGTAATAGGGGGTGAGCCTATTGCCATACACAGGGCACATTTCCAGACTCCGTGCTACTACTGAGATTTTTAAAAACCAAGTAATACTTTACCCGACCCGGGAATCGAACCCGAGACCCCTTGCCCGGCAGTCGCACTTGCGACCACTCGGGCAATAAGGCAGTCTGTCTAGTTTTGTTGTTTTTATAAAGCACGAACGGTTTTAGCCTGACTTATGAATAAATAAGTCAAATGATAACCATTTAATATTATACTCATAAATAATAAAAAAAACACACGTGACATCACACATCAACACGCCTCAAGATTTTCTAATACAAGGAAAGTTCATAAAGTATTTTTCTAAACAACATTATCGTTGGAAAATCAATCTTACACCCATCATAATAAGAGTTAACTGTTAGCGGTTTATGATAGTGAAAAGAAAGCAATATAGTTAATATATTTTTACTCACAGCTGACTTATAAGTCTCATCAGTCGATCACTCAACCGGTTTTTAAATAACAGTACACTTTGTATACTTCTATACTTCGAATAAAATCTTATATATCTATTTAGGTACCTATACATCAAACTAGTTTTTTTGTGGAAGACCTTCGCTAGATCGAGGTGATCTTCTTTTGTCTTAGGACGCATCCCCACGGGACGTAAGAAAGTAATTTTAGTTCAATCTGTACAATTATAATTGTTATTTAAGTACAAAAAACTAATGACTGTACAGTTGGCGTGGTGGTTGGGCAACTTGCTGCCGCACAACGTGTCGCGGGTTCGATTCCCGCACGGATCAACTCTTTGTGTGATCCACAGATTGTTGTTCTGGGTCTGGGTGTCATGTGTGTGTGAACTTGTATGTTTGTAAACACACCCATGACACAGGCGAAAATCCTAGTGTGAAACAATGTTAAAAAAAAAACAAAAAAATACGGGCAAGCAACAGTTTTCTTTCCCGAATCAGGAAATTAGATTTTTAGAATTTCCCATATGAAGCAAAGAGCTATGATGGTGCCTAAGTAAGGTCCTAGTCTTACTTCTAGCAACAAAACTACTGAAAAGTTATTTGCAGCACAACTTACCCCGTAGGTAAACAAAAAGGTGTGATGTAAATACTAAGTTTTGAATAACTGGCTTTACTAAAAACTATAAAATTTCAATTAAATACTAATGTCGCCTTAATACATTCGATTTGACATTGACACAACTATTATTCGTCTATTAGATAAAAACTAATTTTAAACCTATTTGACATTTAACCGTGTGATTTAATTTGTATGAGATGACACAAATATACATAAGTATCAGTCAGAGTTATTAATAGATATATACTATATTGTTACATATTTCAAGGTTTGGTTGTACCGTTATCATAGCTAGAGACAAAATATTATTTTCGGTTTTTACGTCTAAGTAGTTTTTCCGGCAATAATTTGAGGTTTCTGATTAACATAATCATTCACGCCTTTTATCCCCGAAGGGGTTGGCAGAGGTGCACACAGAAGCAACACTCACTTTTCACGATTTATGCTATGAGTCCCATGTAATAGGGGGTGAGCCTATTTCCATATACCGGGCACAATTCACAATGAAATTTATTTTAAAACCCAGTTGTACTTTGCCCGACCCGGGAATTGAACCTGAGACCCCTTGCCCGACAGTCGCACTTGCGACTACTCGGCAAACGAGGCAGTTTCTGATTAATTTTAGTTAAATGTGTTATTTATAACATTGGTGCAGTGGAAATCATTGGATTTTGAATGATATCATTTCCAGTCAAACCTTGAATCATTTCTTTTGCAACATAATAAATTTTTCTTTTAATCTGTTAACTTTTCACATCAAACAAACTTTCTAACCCAAACTGGTGACAGGTGTAAATTTAAGAATCAAGAAAAAGATCTAATCCAGGAAGAGAAGCCGCACCTATTTTATTTACTAAAGCAACAAATATAGTACTTAGTGAATGTTCCTGTCACCTTACTGACTGTACCCGGAGACAGATGTGATGAGTGGCATCGCCATAGCCATAGAACTGTTTCATAATAAGTTGTTTGAAAAACTTGTTAGTAGAAGTATTCCTATACATATAGACTTATACAGTCATACATACATAATATACATATTGTTAGGATAACTTTTTGGCCAAAAGCCACCAAGAGATGGGCAGCAGCACCCTATACCAATTTCTTAGGGCCGATGCCGAAACGGAGTCGCGGATAACTTAACGGGTAACCGGGGCTCCGGCTCGACGTGCAGGAGAAGGAACGGGGTGGTTTTTAGTCAGTAAGAGTCTGACACTCCCTCTTGCCTCACCCAGGCGGGAGCAGTCATTCGATGATTTTCCCCCCTTAAAAAAATACAAATTTCTTGATACCTAAGTTACCTTACAGATTGCATTCCACAGCAGTAAACGTATTGTTGCTCATGATGATGATAACGAATTCTAGAATATGTATAATAAGAGTCAGTTATCTAGAAAAAAACATTTAACATCTGTATGACACCGTGTCAAATAACATTCTATATTAAATTAGGTAAAACGCCGCGACGTCGCCGCGACCGCGCACGCTGCTCTTGAGGAAGAACCCCTCTGTGGTTCGAAACTAGTAGATCTTTTCTCAGTATATTCACGTGAGTAACCCGCGTTTTTACTTAATTTAGTATGTCGCACGATAGTTATTATAAAAACATTCTATATTCTAAGAGCACTTTACTAATACAACATTTTTTCAAATCAATACAGATTAAACACCTAATTTCCACGACATTTAGCTAAACTAAGTTATTATCGATCACAGTTCATAGGTCTTAAATAAATAACACAAACGAACGCATTAAAATCAAACTAGATTCGTTTAATTATAAATTTACATATTATTTATTTAAATTATTGCACTATTCGTGTATCTGTGACACAACCGTATCGGCAATCAGCTATAAATCTTTTGATTAGCAAGTTTAGCTCATTGTGACCTGTGGCCTGTGACCATAAGAGGTAGACATGGCCTTGGATTTCGTAGACATCTGACGTGCGAATATTGAATTTTGTTGTATTCTTCGTAAGTTTTATAATGTGTTAATTCCTGTATTTAAAGTTGTTTCATAGGAATAAGGAATACATTATCATGTTCTAGTATTGTGTAAAGTGTAAACTTGGGAATATTTATTAGTATTTTTTTGTAATTCATATTAGGTATGTAAGGAATAAAATCTAAGACAAGGATCATCAAGTATTGGACTGTAAATTACGAAAATAATAAGGTATCAGTATTCCTGTCATTTTTTGGGAGAACAAAATAAAATTTACTTATAATATCTATACGTACTTAAAATTGCCAATTCTTTTTAAACTGTCAAACACCAAGCGGTCACCGGTGACCGCGACCTATTGTTCTTTAATTATGTCTATAAAACCGGTACTCGACGAGTTAATACTGAATTGTTTTATTAAAGAATCTCCTAGTACAACTCACTATATAATATTAGCATACATTATCTCCTCTGTGGATAACCTTAACCGTCAGTGCAAATAAGTATTCTATGTATAAATGTGTTTAAGTTTATATTTAGCAACATTAGATGAATCTCTAAAACTAACCTTCTGAGGCGAAAAGTGATAAGTTATCACCAATTACAATAATGTATATTTTAACATTTGCAATGAAAAAGCTTTTATATAACTAGTATAAATACGGCGGAGGTTATTCCTTTAAATTATGACAAAGAAACCATATCTCTTCTAAGTAGTACCTAAGTTAGAGAATAACGACATTTAGACAGTCGAGGTTAGTATGTGTCAATTTCTGATTTCAATACCAATAAAACTCCTCACATTAAAAAGCTAAATTATACGAAAAAAATCTAGAAAAATCACACTCGTCATCGCCTCTACACTTCCAGTATGCAACAAGGTGAAAACGCAACGACACACACATGCACACTACATTAACGTCACATGCACACTAACGTTCAATATATGTATGTGTGTGCGTCGTCTATTTCTTCATAGCTTGCTATCATTGACGCAAGGTGCATTTCTTTGTGAATATTTCATAAGACTTAGAATATAATTAATTGAATGGTATTTTGTATGTGGGTCAAACGAATAGTAAGGGACCTAATCATGTATAGGATTAAGGTTCATAAATAAAGTAATCCGCGCAAGATACTTCTGTATGTCTACTTTGGTCACTCAGTCAGATTTGTTTTATGTACTTAGGCACGCATTTAATTATATAAACTTTCATGTACATAACAACAAGCAATTCTACATAAGGTGGACATTAATGCCATATGACATTCTCTCCCAGTCAACCTTAGAGTTAAATTGAAAACAACTCATAGAAGTATAGTCGAAACTAGTGGAAACATGAACTTTGCCATATAAGGTTGCCGCTATCGAGAGCATTTCCCGAAATTAAATATAAAGATTCCAAAATCAGTAACCGTGGTGATTAATGCTCAAACCTTCTCCGTGTGAGAAGAGGCTTTGCTCAGCAGTGGGCATTTATAGGCTGTTGATGTGTATGTGTGAAAATCAGTAACAACCATCAGTTAAATACAATGTGAATTTTTTTTGCAAGATTCCTTATTTAAAATAGCACACACATAACATTGCACCTTTTATCCCCGAAGGGGTCCAGAGGTGCACATTACGGTACTTAATGCCACTGTACAATGTAACACCCACTTTTCACTATTTATGTTATGAGTCCCATGTAATAGGGGGTGAGCCTATTGCATTATATATTTAAAATAGCTATGTAAAATATTTATACATAATGTATCTGTATACTATTTAACCGCAACTGTCCTCAATATCGAAACATGGCTGACTGATACACATTATGTTAATAGATTTCTGACGTTATTTCTGTTGAATTTGAAATAAATTATTTATTATTGACATATATTGCCCTATTGTGCCAGGTATATGGCAATAGGCTCACCCCCTATTACATGGCACTCATAACATAAATAGTGAAAAGTGAGTGTCGCATTGTACAGTGGCATTAAGTGTTGTAATGTGCACCTCTGCCTATCCCTACGGGGATAAAAGGCGTGATGTTATGTTATGTTATATTGCCACACTTCAAGGTACCAATCAGACTTATTATTTTAAACAAGATTGAAAAACCAAAATAAACAGAAATGTCTGTCTTTCAATCTACATAAAATACAACACAACACCTTTCCTAAAATGGATAGACAACAGACAAAATCATTGCATATCTCAACAACAATGGCTGTGAAATTGATACAAAGTAACAGATATATCACGAGACAATATTCTGCCATATTTCATAATTAATTAAACGCTTTTTATTAACACTTGTATGCATTTTAGTGTTCTACGATCTCTATCGGCATTGTTTTAGTACTTGAATAGTTAATACCCATGGGTTGTAAACATATTAGTTTCTAGTGTAGAAAACTGATATAAATTGGGTTAAAGGTAAAGAATAAATTTCAAATATACTACTTTTGATTTTGAGTGTATACACTAACAATAGTTTAAGTTTAAAATATTATATTACCAAATGCATTGTTGTGCTGTGTCTGTCTATTACGAAAATTTTAATACTATCTCCACCAGGCATAAATATGCTGCAGTATGGAAATAATGTACCAACATAAGTAGTATGTAAAAATCATACCATTATCGTTCTAGTCTCTACCTAACCATATGACATAGTCTCAATTAGGCATAAATTTTCTAAAATTTGGAAATAATGTAGCAATGTAAGTTGTATGTAAGAATTGTAGCAATTGCATTCCAGTCAAAGTCAAAGTATTTATTTTAATTAATCCTTAATTGGGCACTTATGGAACATCAAATTTGAAGTGTCAGTGTCTGGCTACCCCCATGGGAGACAGGCGTGATGTTATGTATGTATGTATTTATGCACCATATAGTAAGTGCGAAATATCTCTATCTGTCTATCTATCTTTTGCTAAACAACAGACATTTTTACTATAAAGAGTTAAAAAGACATTTGTCACTGCTACCTCAAGAAAACGCATTTCTTCCTCCAAATCCATTCACTGAACAAAATTAATGTTACCCACTTACTTATACCTCTACACACATAAGTCAATTGTGTACAATGAATATGTGAATAAATTAACAAAACGGCAGCGAAATGTTTCCTTCCTGAGAACCACACGACACTTTCTTTCCTTTATTGAACGGAACATACATTGCTCGGTACTAATTACTTGTGTAAGTATTGCACAATATAGGAAGTGCAATGTACATAATACCATAAGAAGCATCTTGATTGATACTTTGAATGTTACTGTTGAGCTGGGAACTGGAGAACAAAGAAAGTAGAGGAAAGGAACCTCGTCTATTCTATTAGGTACCTATTTTAATTCATACATACCTTCTTATTACATACATGCCTTTGTCCCAGGAGTAGGATGAAACCATAGAACGACACTTAGTCCTTATGCACCAGTTGAACTTCCATCACATACATGTCAATTGTCGTAAAAGCATGCCACGGTATTCGATTTATGGTAACAGAGAGCAAGCTTGTCAAATACTGGGTATAATTCTAGACACTATGCTCCCCCTAAGAATTGCTGAAGTGCATGCATACTTAGTAGGTATAGATATCAAACTTTAGCGTGCAAATAAATCGCTTCTAATTTTTAGCCTAGCAAATAAGGACTTTATAATTGTATACTCAGAATACATAATGAAGATGCATGAAGTACGTACTTATGTCGTTTAGTTTTGCGTATCTGTATATGCAGTAGGTAAACCAAGAAATTAATAATATTTTTGGGAGTTTAATTGATTAGGAAGTATAGTCAAGTTATTAGGCTTATAATTGAGAGCAAATTAAACAATAGCCTTGGCCTTTAAATGACTCATCATCACTATCAATATAAATCTTAATTCCAATAATAATATAATATAATCTGATTAAAAAATAAACAAATCTAAATTATTGACGCTATAATCACTAAAAGATGCATCGATATTTTAAATTCTAAATAATATCAGAATTTTAATTAAAACTTTGCAGTTTGACAATTTTTGATTGAACTGCTATTTAATAATTCAATCAATATTCATATAATTTATATTACGGCAATCCTATTTGATTTACAGTTTATTAAAGTAAATTATATCGAAAATTGAAAATTTTAAATCAATATATTTTACGTTATTTATGTATTGATACATCGATTGTCTGTGAAACTCGTTTGTTTTTTATCATAAATTCACACCTCGTTAAAAACCCGGCGACGTTTGATATTCAAAGAGTAGTAAATAGTGATGTTGTCATAATTTAAACTTTTCTAAGTATGTATAATAATATTTTTTAGCAGAAAACATGAAGAACTCGACTAGAGTAGCAACGCGACAGTCCCCGCGTCACGGGTCGCGGAAAGCTGCTCATAAATATGAGCCTCCACCATGGGTTGAAACTAGTCGAGTTCCTCGTCAAAGAATTATAAGATTAAGACTGCACGGTTGGTGCGGTGGCTGGGCAACCGGCTGCCGTGCAACGTGTCGCGGATTCGATTCCCGCACGGAACAAAACTTTGTGTGATCCACAAATTGTTGTTTCGGATCTGGGTGTCATTGTGTATGTGAACTTGTATGTTTGTAAACGCACCTATGACATAGAAGAAAATCCTAATGACTATAGTTTCCATAACATCAAAATCGAAAAGCAATTAATATAATATTTCAATCAAAATATATATTCACACTTAGATCTAATACAAAATCAATCTGTGAACTTCTATCTTATTAATAGCTTCTAACATTTCACCATTTCTCAATAAACAAATAGCCCATCGAAAACTGTTCGCGCAGTAAGTAATTAGATGTCATCCTATTACGTAAGGTTACGCGAGTTCGAGAAGTGCGAAAGTGGTCATTTCACCGCGACATGACTGTAAGAGTGTATGGTAAACTCGATTTCTCACTGACTTAGCAATTATGCTTAAGTCATAATCATAATATAGCATTCAAGCTTGGATTATACGACGGGGTTAACTAACTAAGAGGTAATGAAGCATTGTCTTTTTTCAAAGACTTTTGAGTTATTTTCCTCTGTATTGTAACTATATTTAATTTTTTTTTTTAAACATGATTATCGAACTAGGTAAGACCGAGTCAGGTCATTAAACTACAGGTAGGTGTTTCCAGTTAGTTGGTAAGCCATATTTGTCAAACCTACAGAGTATGTAATGACCATAGAAGCAACAAATTAGTTCTCGATATTATCGTTCGTTATGATTTCAAAGACTTACTTTACTGATGATCACAAAACCACAAGCTTAGATGTTATTGTGTTACACTAACAGTTACGGCCTCTAAATCAAATCTTCTTTGAGTAAGATCGCGTGAAATATTACTAAGTACTTGAACCTGATCTCACATCTCATTTAACCTGACATTTAATAAAACCTTGGCGGTCACAAACCGTGGTTATTTAATTAAAACATCTTTTATTTGATAGCGGAAACTCGGGTCATTCCCAAACGCACATTTTTTGATGAACCATAAAAAAATATACTTTATTTATTTATTTATTTATCAAACATAATTATAATTGTGAAGAATTTAATTCTATAGAAATATGCCACAATTATTAATTACTTCCTATTGATGTTTTTAGTAGTAAAAAAACGAAATAACCAAAGTATTAAATGTATATAAAGAGCACAAATGTTAATAGGCGTATCATTTGACA
Source organism: Spodoptera littoralis (assembly GCA_902850265.1). Lineage (NCBI taxonomy): Eukaryota > Metazoa > Arthropoda > Insecta > Lepidoptera > Noctuidae > Spodoptera > Spodoptera littoralis. Next base: position 4,755,744 of record LR824533.2, read on the forward strand.
GCACTTGATACTTCTTATGTAGTTTATTTAATAATAGTATATGTGCCAATGGAAACATTTTTTACTACACCAAAGAATTTCTACGAAACTTAACGAGGAAATAAATATCTACATAACCTTTGGACTATTACTTATGGTATACACTGGATTCCACATATACATACATGTCTGTCGACCACATAGTAGCCTTCAAATACATTATCCACCTGGATAGCGTGCTCAAAAACGTCACACTTCCAAAATGTTAGTCCTGAAGAGGTAGGTAAAAAGAAAGATCTAATTTACTAAAACATATAGTACATAATTAGTATATGTACTCTATATTTATACTCTTTTTTTTTGTTTTGAGGGACGAAAATCATCCAATGACTTCTCTCTCCCAGGTCAGACTCTTACTGACTAAAAACACCCCGTTCCTACTCCTACACTTGGAGCCGGAGGCCCAGCAACCCCCTCTTCCGCAGCTCCGTATCGGGTATTTATACTATAGTAGCAATTACAATTTGACCAATAACAACAAACGCTTTGAATGAACGATAAACCATCTTAAGTGAAGAACGTTGTCTTAAACGATCACGACTAGACGACTAAACAAACAAACACGATCAGATTATGTGCGCGACAGTACCTCTCATTAGCACTTAGCAGGTCATCGCAGTCAAGTACTGTCGAGTTCACAAGTGATAATACTAATTATGTTGTATGTGTCGTCTACTCATCTATTTATCTTGCGTAAGATAAAGTCTAGGAATGTTATTTGTTTTGTAATAAAATTAGAGCTGGTTATAAATTAACTAGTATTAGTTTTAAAGTTCATTATTGGGTATGGCTTACTCTCGTGACTGTTCAAGGTAGTTCGACTAGTTTCAGCCACACCAAGAGCCCGTAATTATGAGTTTTAACGCCATTGTAATTAGAATTAAAGTTCTATGTAGTGACCGGGATCATAAATGAAATTGTTTTACGTTTAATTGAAGGAAGCTAATCGAGAAATGATTAGATAAGTATTTTCTAAAGATTTCCCTTTTTAATAAGGCGTATTAAGTAAAATTAACTTGTAATCGGTTACAGGAAATATATAATAGAGGTAATATATCCTTTACAAAGATTTCTTTATTTATGAACATTTTTAAAAAGAGCTCTTTCTTTTAATAACTATTTTGTTAATGTTTACCGATTCTTCCGTTACATACAAACTGTATATTATTGATCACTTTAATTACTTAAATTATAAGGGAAACGGAAGGAAATCCTTTATAACACAGTTTAATATAATATTAATCATGAATAATTTGCCATTACAGGATGTTTATTAATTTAATAACACATTTTGTCATTTATGAGCAATTTGTGATAAACGTTTTATAATTTCCAATAAACGCTACATGTATAAAAATATGCGATGCATACAAAATCTCAAGTAACCTTTGACATATTTTCTGCAGATGAAATTAATAATCTCGATCGACTTTAAATTAATCGAAAAATATGATAGACACGGAACTTGTTATCTGTTTCAAATGCATTCAATTTAAATATTTATTCGTTTTAACACAAAACAATATAAAAAGTAAACGATTCACGCACCGCTACTCAAAAAACAATGTCTATAGAATCGAATCTCGATTATACAATCTATTACGCGAGATATCGTCGCATCGTTGTGATTAGCCGAAATAATTACAGACGGTGACATTGCATCACTCGGTCATCGAGCGAGTGGCAAACACCTGTTGTGTGCGCCTGCGCAGAAAGAAAGTCAACGCGCCACGCACCATTCATGACCGTGAAAGTGCGCGAAGCGTTGAAACAATATAAAAAAGAACAATTCCGTGATTAACGTCGGACTACGTTAGTTACGTCATGGATAGCGATCGCCGTCAAATTGGCTGGTAACTATAATATATAACATGTTTCGAAGCAATTATACGAACGCAACTGCTGTTAAGAACTTTGTCGTTGACTTTAAATAGCCGTACTATATATTATACACACAATCGAATAAAAATTTGAAAAGATGGATAAATATAAAAGAAGTCGACGAATATATCAGAATTATTGATTGATTACTTCAATATCTTATTACTTACAGTTCGGTACTTAGTATGTATTGTTAGACGACGAAAACCAATTAAATGAACGTCACTAGTTTAATCTGTATTATCGACAGCACTATCTGTCATGTTGACGATGTCATCTGTCAAATATGACAGATCAGTAAAGGTTCCCGCGTAACGTGCGATTCTGGTGGGAAGGTTGACGAGCATCACGCTGTGTTCTTATAAGAATCCGCTTAGAATAAACTTGAGTTTTACTTTAAAAGTACTGTGTACCGTATTTTCTTTAATCCACCATTTACATGAACACATTTACATTATAATAGAAGATAATTTCTAAAACTAAGTTCTTTCCGCTGTAAATGTAGCTAAGTAATTTCTTAATTCTAGACTCTATACAGACATTAAACTGCTTCTAATTTGTTAATGCAATAAAACAGTAATAAACTCTCACTGTAGCTACAATTCTAGCTCAATTTCAAATGTAAACCCTATGTTGATAGTAATAAGTAACTTTATAGACTCGCCAATTACTACTTACATGGATAACAATAAACATGAATGAGTCGATAGAATAACTGTAAATAGTATAACTTCTCTTTCAGGAAATTAAAGGCACGCTATTGTGTTGAGAAAAACAGCTATGGAATCTCATTTATGTCACGAATTAATAAAATATGTACATTATTATAAAATACATCATTGTTAAGTACAAGGTTAATATTAAAATATGTGTCAATAAAATCTACTCACACATGCGTATCGAGCAGTGACCAGTCGTAAGATAACTTATTATGAAAAGATGATATTATCATGATATCATCAATAATGTTCACACCTAGTCAACGCTAATGGAAGTGTGTTTATATTACAAATGCAATTGAATATTTACAAATTATTTACTAAATATGGTGAGCATAAGGTTCAATATTTGGTACAATCTGGCTTCAATGAAGCCTGAGGTTTTGTTAGTTCCTATGTAGGCCCCAGAAGATAAAACAAAACACAAAAAAAACATTGGACACACTGTTCCTATACTCGGTTTTCTTAATTACTATATATTTTTTGTTATAATAATCTCCATAATCATAGTTATAATGAGTCGATACATCCAACTTGTGTCACACACCACATCGTGAGTAAATCGTAAATCTTTCGACAAGTAATCACCTAACGATTTCGCCGGCAAATGGCAATAGATTACATACTTTTGGTCATAGTATGCAATAATTCTGACATGGCCAAACAATGAATATAAATTATAGACTCGTGACATCGGCTCATCACACGAATCTTATGCAAATGTTATCGTCCATCGATACTGTATATTGGGCAAACTTTGACATATTATGTAATTACGTATTTTGACTGCTTATGTTGGTTCTACATTTGTATACAAGATTTTAATCGCAACATTCCTTTCATTTCTTCTCCAAGTAAAATTCGATATTAGCCTAGATTTTTCAAAACTAGATTCCCTAGATAGTCTTTTCTCCCTTTCATAGCGAAAGTTGAAACTCAACAATCTAAACTTTATTAGCTTTGACATTAGATTTTTTCTGTACAACAGTCTTAATTGTTCCTACGCAAGCACAAAAATTTACCCAATATCAATAACCAACAACTTCCTAATAATTACTTAAAATTATGAATCACAAATAACTTAACCGGTTCTACATTCAAAGGTTAAATTTATTTTATTTGTTGCTAACTCTATAACATTGCTATAAAATTTCAATGGTAAATAAACGTATCCGCTTTCCATAAAATAAAATAAGTTACAGCTATCAATTCGTAACATTTCGAAACATTACATTTAACAAATACTACGTGGCAATTAACTGAGCAATTAGGTAAGGTTACTAAGCAAAGCCCTGTTACCGATTGCAACATGACGTATAAAAATATAATATCCTGTATTAATAATTTTCAAATAAAGTCGGTGAAATATTTCAGTGAGAGTCAGGCGTGACGATACGTTTGCGTATATCATGTTTAGAACAAAAATATTTAAAATAAATAATGATTGAATATTAAATTTAGAATCAGCTCTTTTTAACGATAGCTCTTAAAAGAAAGAGCCCCTAAAGCCCTTTTTTGCCTTCAACAAGTTTTATCTTTAGTTTTGCTTTATGGTGATTAAGAAACGATTAATGTTATTTGCCATATTTCCTTAACAAACTTGTTAATTGGATAAACACCATATTTATTCCAATAAATAAAGGGTGTAGATAAAGTTTAAAATAATGACTAAAATGTACATCCTACACATTGTAATAAACACCCATATAATGTCATAAAGATCGTAACTGTTTCTTTTAAGGAAAATGTCATGTTTAAATGACATACTCCTGTTTTAATTAAAATAAATATAAAATATGTTGTAACCTTGACCTCGTGGGCATTTTGTCACATGATTATGGAAATGTGATTCTCCAAACGTGCGTGAGCGTCATACATCTTCGTCGTCGATATATTAACGTTCTTGGTTATGTTATATAAGTAATTTAAACGTGTTTTATGTTGTAAGAATTACAAAGGAATTTATTTTTGTATTCGTTAATAGCTGTACAGATATAAAGGTTTATTATATTTTAAACAACATTACGCCTTTTATCCCCGAAGGAGTAGATAGAGGTTTACATTATAATGGCATTTAATGCCTGCACAATATAACACCCACTTTTCAGTATTAATTATATGAGCCCCATGTATTAGGAGGTGAGCCCATTGCCATATTGGAACAATTCCAGACTCCATGCTACTACTGAGAATTAAAAAAAATCCCAGTAGTACTTTGCCCGACCCGTGAATCGAACCCGAGACCCCTCGCCCAGCAGTCGCACTTGCCACCACTCGGCCAGCGAGGCAGTCATATTTTACCTAAGTAAGTATACTTAGATATACCATATTAAAGTATCGTAAACGAGAATTTTATGACTAATAATATTTACGGTATGAACTTCTCATTGATAAAAATCTCATCTAGGAAGCCTTGGTATAGATAACGACTATAAGAAAATTACTAAAAGCAATTAATAACTAACTACAAGAGCAAAATAATATTTTCGAACTATAAATAAACCCGCATAACGTATCATATAACAAAATTACGTATAAGTAGCCAACAATACATTGATTACACAAAGATTCCTGTCAATGTCATGTCACTGTCAAAATGACAGATTTGATTAAAACAGAACAAAGAAAGTCATCTTGACATGTGACGGTCATTCGTCATAGTAAAGTCATTTATAATTTATATTCGCACATATGTAATAGTTACTGCAAAAAGTAATTTTAAACCTGAGATTAACTGCAGTATTATTAAATATTATTTTATGTATTAATTGTGAGCGAAGGGGATAAGTAGACTTCATAATAACACAATATTCATTAAAAAAAACACATTTAATATTCATTAAGTTTATTTGTGTATAATGTATATAGTAAACATTTCTGTGAGATTTTCATAAATATTGTTATTTTCATAAATATAAATAAATTACCTACACAATTAATTATTTTTTTTCTTTTATTAATCTTGACGTGCCCTAATGTTTGTTTGTTAAAATTATCTGCTCTTAATAATATTACAACTTCTGTGTACGAAGCTTTAGCATCAATTTTCAAACCGGCGCATGTCTGTGTAATATACCTCTATATTAATAGATCTTAATTTGCCTGCGCCTTTACAAAAGAAGTATGAGGACATCTAGACAAAAAACTATGTACAAATAAAAGCATCGTTCTATTCATACTAATTAATTGACCCAAGTTTAGTTTAATTCAATTTAGCACGATTTATTGCACAATGTAACCAAGATTAAATAACATTATTATGCAGAACAAAACACTTGCATTCTAGTGCTTAGGTAAATCTAAACCTAGATTTTGGTATGCCTTAAATTTCAACATTTAGACATAGGTCAGTTGCTGAGTATTTCGTTGCATTGCTCAACCTGTTCTTGAAGCTTTTCCTGGTACAATTTTATGGTCCTTTCCATTATGCTTTTCTCAAATTACATTAGAATGACTAAGGAACGGATACATAATAATATTATCTGATAGCAGTTTCTACATATAAACAATTTAACATCAATAAAATCAATTGCTTCAAGATAGACGCGTAGCAGAACATATGGCTTCTAATTATTGTTATAAAAATCTTAACATAATGTAAATAATGTGTCTGTAGTTCATAGGTTTTATATCCATGTCAAAATGTGATATTCAATAATTTTCTGAATTACTTTTTCTATTCTACAGACTAACTAGTTACCTATCACATCGTTCATATACACGAGTACGATGACCTCATCAAACATGTCTGCTTGTCTAGCTCATGTATCAATAGAGTAGCGACCTTCCTACCATCCCCGAGCTACCCTGCTTTAGGCAACACCGACATATATTCTTTTGTTCCATCCCAAGTGAACACGAGACGTAGAACAGACACGCTTCGAATGTATAATGTTCATGTTTGTGAAACTGCAACCAGCCTTGGCCGACATTATTGGCCATCTATTGTACGATTTATGACTATAAAAGCTTCTATGTTATTTTGTAAGCCTGGTTCTTATATCTTTTTAAAAATATTATTATGTAAAAATTTAGTCTTAATCCGATCCCACTTGTTAAGTTTTGAACGAAGTAAATAAAATGAATGACATAATTTACAAATTTATTTTTATGCATTCATTAAAAAAAAAATATCATCAAGACCTAAATTTTATTTTAAACATTTGGGAAAAAGATCTTATTCTTTATTAATTGAATTTTTTAGGATTTTTAATTTAGTAGAAGCTTCGAAAATACGTACCTAATGTTTGTAGATAATAATTCATTTTATATTCCTAACTACTAATAATAAAATGTCTGTCAAGGAAACACGTACTACATAGTTAAGAAAACTCAAATAAATTCTTATATTTAACGACACAACGCGACGCACAGTAAATGGGTACTATGGTTAAAACAAAAGATTATAGAAGACAAACACTACAGTAACTTATGAATTGTGAAGATGAGCAGTAATTATGCGGGGTCATGACTTCTATGTATTTTAAAATAATATAGTTATTTTATTTGTGCTGTAAATAGTCGAAGCTCTCGTTGGGTTCAGGCTCAGATATAAACCATAATAATGAAAAAAAATATAGTTTTTATATCTCTACAAGCCTAATAGGCTCAGTGTAATCTAGAAGAAATCTAAAACTTCTATCACTATAGATACAGAATATCCTAATAAAAACAACGAAATTATCAATCACATTTCCCTATTTACAAATCTGAATTATAAGCCGAAATTCTGTATGACGTATAATGTTCTAGTCATTGGTTTCAAAATTTTGTTTTTCTAGTGAACAGTAACAATATAAAAGTACTATTAGATCCGAAAAAGTTATATTCTATAAGAAATCATTGATAAGAAAACATAATCCACTTCCCAATAATCAAAATTCGAGACATACCACGACGTATCATCATCACCGATCATATTAACACATACATGTTATATGTACCTATTACATATGACCATATAACATGATATGACCACGCCACTTGACAAGAAAGTGACAACGCCACTGACTGGTGACTGTCGACTGTCGCGAAAGTGTACATACCATGTGACCATGTGATGTGAGTTCAATACCATTTACAAACTAACATGATTAATAAAATTATATTGTAATATAAAAATTTTATTGAAAGAGAAAAATGTGCTTTGTCTTCGAAAATATTCCTACTCTGTGGTCTCCAGACATTGTAATTCTTTTTTTTCTGGCATAAGCCTTTAAACAAGTAGATGGATCACCTGATGGTAAGCAATCGGCGTCGCCCATGGACACCTGGAACACCAAGTGCGTTACCGGCCTTTTGGGGATTAGGAGTTTGAGGATCGTTGGGGATTCAGGAATTTGGGAGATTGGGAAAGGGGAGGGTAATTGGGCCTTCAGTAACCTCACTAACACGACGAAACACAACGCAAGCGTTGCTTCACGTCGGTTTTCTGTGAGGCCGTGGTATTACTCCGGTCAAGCCGGCCCATTCGTGCCGAAGCAAGGCTCTACCACACTTAAAAATTATTATATTCTTTAAATATTACATTTACTTATGGTAATTCTAGTACAATGAGGTTCGTGTTGTAAACTTTCATAATTATGTCTACACTGATATTCTGACTCAATGTTGTTTCAAAGAATTATGCGTAGTTAAATATATAATGTAACATTAACTTCAAATCGTGTCAGGCTAAAAACCGCAAGACCAAATTGAACTAGACATTGACACAGATGATACATTTTCATAAGATAAAACCTAAAGGTACTGTTACACATGCTAATTTTAAGCACCAAGGCATGCTTTAATTCAGCACTTTTCACTTAGTAGCATGTATGTTGGAATGTAGCTTAAAATTAGCATGCTCATTTCGGGAATGCTTTTTTTCATGGTATAATCTGGTAAACGAACAGACGGATCACCTGATGATAAGCAATTGACGTGGCTCATGGACACCTGGAACGCCAGAGGTATTACAATTTGACGAAACACAACGCAAGCGTTGCTTCACGTCAGTTTTCTGTGAGACCGAGGAATCTCTCCGATCGAGCTGGCCTATTCGTGCCAAAGCATGACTCTCCCACACTTGCTTGCAAATCGACAGGCGTTTTAAATATCTTTAAGTATGCCTCTTAGTGCACTATTTTAGAGCTTATGTAATGGTACCGTAATATTCAATATCAATATTGTTAACTCTCAATAACACTTCAAATTGAACATCCAAAACATATACTTTACAAAAACAGTTTGCATAACAAGTGCGCATAATACGCAAACCATACACATATTAAGTAACTATTACTTTTGTTGTCCAACTGGTGAAAAATGCCCGTAGCCGTATCAATTTATTTTCTGCTGTGGTTTTGTAAGGTCTGTGTACATACTGAAAGGCATGACGCGTGAAACAAAAGGGCACTATGACCGGAACATTTGTGAAGTAAGATATATTTGTATGTATATAGTTTGTGGTTGTCGCCGCAATAGTGTTTAGGTCTATTAATGGGAACGAGGAATTTGTAATAGGTAAGGTAGGTAATTTACAGACACTTTGGGTGTTCCAAAAAAATAATTACTAAATTAACTACTTTATTATTAAAAAAAAGTACTTGAGGCAACACAAGCAATATATAATGGTTAGGTTTACGTATCTAAAAATACATACACCAAAAATTTTAAAAGCGCAGTAGATTTGATTTGAGTTAGGCGCAAAATAACAAGTCTTCGAATACGTCTTAATATTTTTATCGTCTAAAGTTTTAAAACACTCTGCCAAGTAGATACGGAGACACCCAGCCGCCACACCACAAGGATAAAATCACCAATTTAAATTATTAAATCAAATATTATTACAGATAAATAAAATCTCCAGACGCGAGACTTAAAGCACATTAATTTTAAATGCACATTATTATCTATTATTTTACTATATAATATACACAATATAAATAAATTTTAAAACCGGATTTACCGCTAGATAAAAACTCGAAGATACACGATTCATTTTAATTTATTGTTCATTTTATTAACACCTTGTGGCAAAAAAAGTCTATTCGAATTATAAAATAATTTGCCACATTGACCCAAAGACATTTTGACAAACTTTTACGGGACATTCTGACTCATTTGTGTCATTTACCTTTTAAAGAATTTATGGTACCTACTACTTTTTTATACATTCTCTATATGTTAAGAAATATTGTATTTTATTATAGCGTATAATGTTTTGTTATTATTTCGACGCCTCTTCTGTCTAGACTTTGAAAGAGTTTGCATTATGAATAGATTTAGACATTGAAAAAAATTAGGTGGACACACTTGTAACATTTTAACATATGTAGACGTAAATGTAAAATTACGTTAATATATTCGCTATTACACACGTGTTAAATGTACAAATTTCGATAGATTTGATCACTATTGCTTTTAGTTTAAATTTCAGTCTTAATTATTCATATTTAAAATCTATTATTTTATTTCAAACTTTAGCTTTTCCAAGATTCAAAGAGCCTAGAATTGCTTGGCAAACATAATTGACCACAGCACTAACAAAGCATAATAAACCATTCACAATAAATATAAGAACAGACATAATAAGTCAATAACCTAGTCATAATGTCTTACTTTTCTACATTACATAATATTTGCGTCAATCAATCTAACTGTCTAAATATATTTACAAATCAATCAAAAAAGAAAAACGAATTTTCACCAACACGGTAAATGATCGTAAGTGCACTTACGACGTTTTTGTCTAAAGCGGAGATTACACAAAAAATACGATAGTAATTATACGCATACCTACATGTGTGGGTAATTAATTCTAATGTTATACCAACGAACTGTTTATAACTGCATGTAATTGTAGTGTTGTAGGTAAAAATGACTTTTATATGTACGGATTGAGTATTGCTATATATTTCAGTTGCAATATTATTTAATTTTAATGTTAATAAACGGAGGATAAGTTTAGTAATACCATTTCAACTTTGATATTGGCTACATTACCAAGACATTAAAGTCTGTACGCATTAATATTTTTTCCATATTAGAAAAGTAGGTCGATAAATCATTTTGATTTTCCGTTTTCCCACTAAGTCACGGAATATTTTCTTGTAGACATTTTCTTAAATAATAATCTTCATAGTATGTATTATAAAGTGCCTGTCTACATCCTATGACGTCGAATAACAATGCAGCACGAAATAGTAATGTTCACAAACACATTGCCTAAGTGACGCCATAGACTTTTTCTCCCGCCAATTTTCTCATGCGCGCGCAATGAAAACTTTGTTGACGGTGTCTTGACGCAAGCGCAACTGGTTATAGAGAACGAAAGTAATAGAAATATCAACGAATCTTTATTTAAACTAAATTGTATGAAAGTAAAATTATTTAGAAGATTTTTAAATGAAAAATACAGATGTTATATTTATTTTAGACGGCAATAAATTTCGAAATGTTAACTTTTTAAATATTAATTTAATGGTTGGCATTGAGATTGGTATAATATAGTCCGAAACTGTATTATACATGCAGTTTCAAAACAAAAAGTGATATAATGCAGATTATAAAATAAATATTCAGAGCAATCTTCTTGACGAAATGTTTTGCGCTAACCAAAAAAAAACTACTTAATTTGGAAATTGTTTTACGTAAGTATTGTAAGGAAAAGTGATTAAACTCGTGCGCTGGCATTCTATACTTCCTACATCATTCGATTTGATGACTGCACATTTTTACGGAGACATGCCAATTAATTCACTAAGGAAAAAATTTACGCACTCAGCGGGAAAAGCGCTGAAAAAATCTCACCTGTTATTATCGCTAGCGTAAATAGCGCGACAGCGCTGGAAGACCTCATGTTTGCAGGATAAGCACAGATCACGGTCTTTGTACAAAATCGATATGGTACACAACACTGGCACTAATCACCACCGACGCATATTACACAGGGGACGCGCGTAAGCTCAGCGCGCGTGCGCAGAGTGATCGTAGCGAGCCGAGGTGCGCCCGCGCAGCTACCACTGGTGGTGGGGAGTTGCGATACAATTGTTACACTTGAAGGCTGCAGGCTCGGTGGTGGTGACAGCGTTTAGAACAATCAGTAAGTACTCACTTTAGAACCTTTTAGAATGGGTTTAGCATTGACGTAATCCTAGAACAAAGTATTCAGCTTAGGTTTTCCGGCTACGAAGGCTAATTGAACTTAGTCTTAGTGTTACGTGATTAAGACTTGAAGAAATAAGAAAATCAACATTGTTTTCCGTTGCGTAGTAGTCGTAATGATTACAATGAAACTGACGATTGTTTCTCAGCAATTTATTTCATTAAAACCTTGAAACACATCACTTTGATTTTGGATTACCTTCAGTATATTTGACCATATTCCAATTAGCTACAATTAACTAAATATAGAACGCATTACTTTACACATCCTCAGATCCTCTTACCTAAAAATTGACCATATTATGAAACACTAACACATACGTAAACTTTTATAGACATAATATGACAATAATTGCTTCCGCTGCCGCCTATGATACTTCCCCGCTGTCACTGTAACCTCACCCAAGGGTTACGGAAGTGAGCGAAAATGTCAGGGATTTGGCACTAAGGCGGATACTGAATAGGGCGGGATAATGAAACATTCCAACTGACCACTGTGGGTAGCAACGTTGCAGTGTATCAAATTGAAGGTTTTCTGTACCGATGGTGTAAGAAAATCACTGCTTTATTGAAGGTTTGTATTGTTCACTATCAAGATCTCACGACTTTTGGGTATTAGATCAGAAATTTCTATCCAGTTGTTGATAGTTAGCATCGCCTTTTTGTTTCTAAAATAGTAGAATCCCTTCAGTGGAATTTCAGATGTGATTATAAGTTTAAGTACAAACGTTCTCAGTAGTAGCACGGAGTCTGGAATTGTGCCCGGTATATGACAATAAGCTCACCCCCTATTACATGGGACTCATAACATAAATAGTGAAAAGTGAGTGTTACATTGCACAGTGGCACACACCGTAATGTGCACATCTGCCTACCCCTTCCAGAATAAAAGGCAAAGGATGTTATTATATGTTACAAGTTTTACAAAAAATTGACACACGGTCCAGAGTTTTGAATAAATTGTATTCGAGATTTGAATCAAACATAACGTTAGTGAGGTTTGGTAATAATTTATTTATTTCTCTCATCATCATTTACATAATAAAATACAGCAAACGTTTTACAACTAAACCTGAGACTGGTGTCTGCAGTAGGTGAAACCTGTATCACAAAAAAAAATAAAAAAAAATAAACAGATGTCTAGCTAAAGCAAATATTCCCATTCCAATAGTGAGAACAACCCACCTTAAAACGTATTGAATTTAATTGAAGAAAAATATATTAACCTCATATTCGTATAACGAGTTATGTTAATATAGGGAATTTGTACTAATTTAAACGTCTCCTTCCAAAGAAATGCCTTAAGGCTAAGTGCCGTTTAATTAGATGTCAACCTTCATTAATCGAATCAATATTGAGTAATATAATACCAATAATATGCATATTAAAATAATATAATTATTTACCTAAGTATTAGTAAAACGGTAATAAATTATAAGTGTTACAATTTTAATCCGTTACAAGGATATTAAACTAATTATTTACGGCAGTTTATTTTATTCAAATTTTTAATATATGTATAAACGCCTTTATACTTTTTCCATGCGATAAAACTTATATATAAAATTTATAAGAAAACAATATTGGACAGCAACTATGTATGTAAATACCCAATAAAATGTATGAAATTGAAGTTTCCTCAATGCTTTCAAATTTATTTAAACTGTCATTCGTAAATGGTGTGAAATAAATAAATATGATAAACAAGCCATGCTATGTCATAGCAAGGCATTTTATTGTCGTTTAATAACTAAAAAAGCCTTTATAATTGAACAAAGTTAGTAAGTCTTAAAAATCTAGATGAGGTTTATCATTTCCTTTCGTATTATAATAACGACATTACTGAATTCATGTCACTGAAAGAAAACTAAACAGTTAATAAAGAACTCGCAATTAGTCCAACGCGTTGATGTCTTTTATATGAAGATATTAACTAATAAACTTTATTAGTGTTCATTACTAAAGGATTCATGCCCATATCTATTGCTACTACTTTAGAAATATATTAGTAATGTTTTATGCTTAACAATATGTTATATCATCTATAGAATAATTCGTATAAGTTATTTTTAAAGTTCAAGGTGACATCAGTGATCTGTATGTTAATTAGTTGATATAACTTTTACTTAACGGTTCATTATACACGATAAGAATCAATAAACCATAAATATATATACAAGGTGAAATTTTAAGAAAACCATCGTAACTCATCTATTTGTTTGTCGTAAGCACAAACATGTTACATTTAATGGTGAGTTATAATTAATCATATGTTCAATTCTTAACTAGTATTAGTTAAAGTCTGTAATCTGTGATGTTTTATAGCATTCTTATTCTTACATTCATAGTGTATTACAACCATTATTTCACTGAGTCGCCATCTATCGAGCACACGATGAACATTACCTACTCACTTATTTCTTCGCAATTCATTTAGAAATGCATTAAGCGCCTGTTTAACTAAATAAATGTTTAAATGAAGCATCGGTTAAATGAAAAATTACTTAATTTGGTATTGCATCCAGTTCACTTACTAAAAAAACGTTAGAAGGAAGTAGAGTGGGAAATAAACAAACAATTTCGTACAATCAAATCAGTTTCCTATAAAACTTTATTTTGGTGTTAGATAATATTAGTCAGTGTTACACGAAACAATAATAAATACGCGAGACAATAGCAGACTTCCTCTCAATCAGATATTGGAGCTCGCATTGACCATACTTCCACTTTCGATTGAAGCTGGCATGCACCAGTGCAACATTACACAACTGCCCAAAACACGAAGTAGGCCGCGAAACACTTTCGTTTTCGCACGAATTGAACCGAACACCGAACGGCTACCGACAACACCCGATGATTTCCGATCACGGCCATGCTAGACGAATAACTGACATAGATAAACTAATTCAAAAAAATGTGTGTACCTAGTTACTTTTTGGACCCTTGATGATGACGTCAATGAATGAATTACAATTGAATTCAGGATTCATATAATATGACTTACACACACAATGTACATAATATATAATTGAAAGGTGAAACCCCTATTTCTCTGGCAGATGTGTGTTCTAGTTTATTATTTCTAATAATATTACATTTACTATTAGATTTTAACACAATTGTGATCAGAAATTCAACTACAAGATGAACATACAGGTCGCAGAGAACCACTGAATGTAAGTCACTTCTTACTGCTGCTGCTGACCGGTAGGTCCTTAATGTGGATCAGTGAGGCTAGTGACCAGCAGTGAAACTTTGTGGCTGAAATGATGAAGGTAAAGACATATATATATAACATAACAACACGCCTTTTATCCCCGAAGGAGTAGGCAGAGGTGTACATTATGACACTGTACTAATGTAACACCCACTTTTCACTATTTATGTTATGAGTCCCATATAATAGGGGTGAGCCATTGCCATATACCGGGCACATTTCCAGACGCCGTGCTACTACTGAGATTTTTTTTAAAACCCAGTAATACTTTGCCCGACCCGGGAATCGAACCCGAGACCCCTTGCTCGTCAGTCGCACTTGCGACCACTTGGTCAACGAGGCAGTCAAGGTAAGGAGGTAAAGGTAAAAAGGTAAAAATCAGTGAAGGTAAAGAGTATGCGTAAAATAGTAGTGGTACACATGACTTTTTGTCATTTGTATGTGACTACGACACTTACATATATGTATATCCTTTTAGAAGCTGACGTCATGTCACGTAGATACGGTTTTCGGTTTTCCCATAGCCCTAACATACGGAACAACTTATGTGTATGTGAATTGATCGAAAGTGTTTGTTCATACTATGTGAGACAATTACTATATTGATAGTTGATATGCTTCACACGTTTCGGGTTTCTGTGTGTGGCATAAATGTCAAATTGATTTCTGTATCTACTACCGGAACACTGATTGTGACATCTTATATGTATGTATAGACAAGAATATAGTATGTATGTATATATGCTCATTGCTCATACGTAAAACTAATAACACTAGCTAACTTACGTCTTATTAACTTATACTTCTACTCACCCTGCAAATAATAAAATATATATATGTACAACAGATAGTTTTCTGACTGCCTTTCGGACTGATTTACTGCCTCGTTGATCGAGTGGTCGCAAGTGCGACTGCCGGGTAAGGGGTCTCGGGTTCGATTCCCGGGTCGGGCAAAGTATTACTGCGTTCTTTAAAAATTCTCAGTATTAGCACGGAGTCTGGAATTGTGCCCGGTATATAACAATAGGCTCACCCCCTATTACATGGGACTCATAACATAAATAGTGAAAAGTAGGTGTTACATTGTACAGTGGCATAATGTGCACCTCTGCCTACTGAACAAAACAACTGGGGTAGCAACTAAACATAACCGTTAATAGATAGATAGTTTTACTACTTAATTTAAAACGTAACTATTACAATATGTCGCGGAGAACCTAACGGGTAACCGGGGCTCCGGCTCGACGTGCAGGAGAAGGAACGGGGTGGTTTTTAGTCAGTAAGAGTCTGACACTCCCTTCCGCCTCACCCAGGCGGGAGCAGTCATTCGATGATTTTCCCCCCTTAAAAAAAGAAAAAAAAACTATTACAATATTAAGACATTGTTACAAATCTAACAGCAGGCCTTCCTATTAATTACGCGATACTCACTAATAAATTACAATTTTAAATGAGAAAATTTCAAAAATTGCGACCAATTACACTATCTTTAACATTTCTAGTACTTTTTAGAGCAAAATAATTGCAAGTAGGTACAGTCGGCACGAAATATACAAGTACAACTTAAACTTTCTGGTAAGTACCCTTTAATATATATGTATATTTCTCAAGAGGAATGCGTAAACCTTGTACGCAGTATGCCTCACAGAGTTGCTGCTGTGATAAAATCAAAGGGTGGTCCAACAAAATATATGTTTTTAATGAAAATAAAGTTAACTAATCAACAAAAGTAGTTTCATAAGGTGCCTAATACTTTTGGCCAAGGCATTTCTTTCAATTTTGTCAAATTCCAAACGTAATATTATGATATATTTTATTTCAAAACCAATTGCAAACGCAACTGTACATTTAAACACTTTCGCAAAAATCCAAAGGCCTACATTTTTGTAGGTAGGTTTTTATATAGTCAGCGACTCGTTATTATGATTATGATAATTGTATAATATAAGGTGCACCTACATAATTGTAATATCAAATGTAAGCACTGGTTGAACACACGGCTGCAACATCAAGGTGTACGAAACCAGTGTATCATGGTCTTGCACTGTATGATCTTGCTGCATATTCGACGGTCAGTTTATACTGGGTTTTCGTAGTTTTATGTACAGCAGTGCTAGTACAAGTTGTACCTCTATAATATGTAGATCAGATAACTAGGTGAGATTTATGATCGTGACTGTGTCGTTGACTGCTAAGTAAGACTTGTGGGCGATTCCTGGGTCGTGCAAAGTATTATAATAACATAACATAACATAGCATCACGCCTTTCTCCCCCGAAGGGGTAGGCAGAGGTGCACATTAGGGCACTTAATTTGTAATCGTCAATTCTCTTTTTCATGGGTCTAGTGTAGCTGATCAAAAGTGAGTATAAAGCAGTAAATCTCATTATGAAACGATTCTAGTCTAGTTATCAAAATTTAGGCCAATTCTATAAATAAATAAAAAAAAACCACTAGTACTTTTCTCACTCAGTTTGAACCCAGTATTCGAAGTTTAAATTACATGTTTACTATCATTCATACTGAAGTGGGGTATACCTTATTGTAGTTAGTAGTTAGTGGGTCAGATTAAAGAGCACCGTGAAACGAGACAGACGTATTGTTTTATTTTACACTAGCTCCCCACACCTCATGGCGACCCTGCCTTGCCATGGCGTGGGCGAGTGTCGGGTGGCCGGCGAACGCTGACGCCGCGGATTCTTGTGTGCCTCGGTGCACCGATTTTGAACAATTGAATAACGCTTCGCCAAGAACAAGTACAAGTGTGCAAAGTGATTTTCGCCAAGAACAATAGTGTGCAAAGTGATTTTATTTCTACTTAATGCTAACTTTCCACTTCCAAAAATTTTGCTGCATCAAGATTGTGTGTGATCAGACTCAGTGACATCAAAACTTGAACTTACCGTACTCAAATTCCTTTTGTACTTATACTCCGTAAAATGGGAAAATCATACTCTAAAACCGAAGACAAAGAACTCACTCTGAACCAAAATGCAGCAGGACCCAATAAAGCAACGATTTACGAGGACATCGAGGTCCAGAACCACATGATGACGACCAACTTACTCTTAGCAGCGGCCACTATTGGTATTATGGCTGTTATATACTTCGGATGTCAGAAATGGAAGAAAAATGAACGCAAATGGATGGAAAGAAAGATGCACTTTGAATTTATAAGGCGTATGCGACAGAGACTCTCGGGAAGATTTGGCAGACCGGATGAAGAAGCTGAACCAGTTTGAAGGGGTGCTCGGTGCTACGGTGCTCTCTACGTCTATGAGAAATATGCGTGAATCAATGGAAATACGGTTTTCAATCAATGGAAAAATGAACTATATTTTTAAGTGAAATAGTTATATGGAACAAAACTTAGAAATTATTTTAAGTAAGTTGAATGATATTCAAATTAATCTAAGAAAATTGGGCCCTACTAGACGAGTACAATATGCAGGTAATATAAATGAAAAATTTTTACAAGCTGAAAAGTTATTTCTAACATATAAAGATATCATTAGTAGTTTTAAAACTAAAGAAACTTCAGTAGAACTTGCAGAATATGTGCATGATATATTAAAAGAACGTATAGAGTTAACATATAAACGGATTTTGACTTATAAAACTAGTAATTGCGAGGAAAATACAACTGTAACAAACATGGAGAAATTCGATATAAAAACCGCTACTTCTTTAATACCAGTAATGGATAATTCAGAACAAACTATTGAAAAAATTATAGATGGAATTGAGATGTATAATGAATATTTAGTAGATACTACACAGAAAAAGTTACTAATAACATTTGTATTGAAAACCAGGTTATCAAAATCTGCTAAGTTAAAATTAAAAAGCGAATATGACAATGTACCTAATTTAATACAAGACATTAAGAACTTCTAACTAAAAAATCGGCAAATTCGATACTTAACCAATTAAATAATTTATCTCAAAACAATATGTCAATAAGTGAGTTTGGTGATAAATTGACAGATTTATTTGTAGGTCTCACTATCGCACAAAGCGACGAAAACCCCAAAGCAAGTGAGATTTTGAGACCTATAAATGAAAAACTTGCAATTAAAAGGTTTGCAGATGGCTTGCGTAACAGGCGGCTAAGCACGATCATATCAGCCAGGGACTACTCGCAGCTGAAGGACGCGGTGCGTGCGGCCGAGGATGAAGAGCTGGGACAGCCTTCGTCCTCCAACAACATTTTTAATGCAACGCAAAGGCGAGGTAACCAATTTAATTACTATAGGTCTTCACGGATAAGTCGCCCGCCTGTAGGTCGAATGAACAGAGGACATTACAATTCGAATCGAGGACAAAATAATTACAACTATAACCAGAGAGGTAAGTACTTAAATAATCATAACTGGAGATATAATAATTCCCGACCAGCACGGCAGTATCGTGGTAATTTTGTAAATTCGAATCGTAGTCGAGGTTCCAGTAGTAGGAGTAATAATCGACCAGTTTGTTCAGCACAAGTCGAAAACCCACAAGAACAAGAAGCTACTGAATCGAATCAGTTTTTTCGGACCTAAACATTATATTTTTAATTGTGACAATAATGTAAAATACATATTCTTGCAGTTAGGTAATCAAAAATGTTCATGGTTACTAGACACAGGCGCCTCAATATCAGCAATTCGCAGTAATTTCTTATCGGAACGGATACCTGTACATAGAGACCCTATAGTTATAAACGGTATAGGTGGTAAGACGTACTCAGAAGGATATGTTTATTTAACTTTGCAGGCTTCCGATGAAACATTTTATGAACATAAATTTTATTTATTTGACAATTTACCTTGTAAATCTGACGGAATTATAGGTTTAGACTTTTTGAACAATTTTAATTCTACTATTAATTTAGAGAAAAATATATTAACTTTAACAAAAGAAAAACAAAGCATATTGCCTTTACATACCTCACCCAAATTGTGTACTGCATATATAACAATACCAGCACGATGCGAAACTATTCATTACATAAAGCTAACCTCAGATGTGAGAGAAGACAGTGTGATTGTGCAGAAGGAGTTACAAGAAAATTTATTTTTGGCTGGGTTGATAGTAAAACCAAAAAATAACATAATACCTATCAGGCTAATGAATACCAGCGATAAAGATATAGTTATTTCAGTTTTTCAACCTGAATTATTACCTTTAAAACAATACAATGTATGCTCGTTTAATAAATGTGACTCTAATCCCACACGAGCAACAACATTGTTGCAAACCTTGAAACTTGATCACTTAGGTACAAGCGAACGAAACAGTATAGAGAGTATTTGTTCTAAATATACCGACATATTTCATTTACCCGGCGATAAGCTTACTACTACTAACTTAGAGGAACAAACGATTCATTTAAAACAAAATGTAAGTCCAGTATATACCAAACCATACAGATTACCACATAGTTTAAAACCGGAAATAGAAAATCAGATTAAACAAATGTTAGACGATGACATAATTGAACCATCACAAAGTGAATGGTCCAGTCCGATATTATTAGTTCCTAAAAAGTCAGATAATGAGAAAATTAAAAAGTGGCGTTTAGTGATCGATTACAGAAAATTAAATGAGGTAATTCAAGATGACAAATTCCCATTACCAAATATTACCGACATTTTAGACTCGTTATCAGGTGCTATATACTACTCACATTTAGACCTTAGTCAATCTTATTACCAATGTTCATTAAAACCAGAGTCTAGACCAATTACATCATTTACCACAAGTACAGGACAATACCAGATGAAGCGCCTACCAATGGGTTTAAAAACGAGCCCCAGTGCCTTCTCTAGGACAATGTCTATTGCTATGTCAGGACTAAACTATATAAATTGTTTTATATATTTAGATGATTGCATTTGTTTTGGCGAGAAATTTGGAATCACATAATAAAAACCTAATTGAAATTTTTGAACGTTTACGTAAAGTCAATCTTAAATTAAATCCGAGTAAATGTCAATTTTTAAAAACAGAATTATTGTATCTAGGTCACACAATATCTTCTGGAGGGATCCGCCCTGATCCAGAAAAAGTTAAATGTATAAAAAATTACCCAAGACCAACTAATGTTGATGAAGTCAGACGTTTTGTTGCTATGTGTAATTATTATAGAAAATTCATAAAACATTTTGCAGAAATAACCAATTGTTTAAATAAACTATGTAGGAAAAATACTAAATTTGAATGGACGGAGCAATGTGAGAATTCATTTAATTTTTTGAAAAATACTCTTATTTCACCACCCATTTTAACATACCCAGATTTTTCGAACGAATTTATATTACAAACCGATGCTTCTGGAACAGCGATAGGCTCAGTACTTTGTAACAGTGACATGAAACCAGTAGCTTATACTAGCAGGCCTTTGAATAAAGCAGAACTAAATTATCCAACAATACAAAAAGAGCTTCTCGCAATAGTTTGGAGTGTAAAATATTTCAGACCATACCTATTCGGACGTACTTTCACTATAATGACAGATCATAAACCTTTGATATACCTGTTTGGAATGAAAGATCCGTCCAGTAGACTTCTGAAATTTCGATTAGCCCTAGAAGAGTATGACTTCAAAATAACATATGTCAAAGGTAAAGAAAATGTACTAGCTGATGCTTTGTCACGAATAAGTGTAACTTCACAAGATTTAAAAGATATGAATGATAAAATAATAGCAGTAACAACAAGAGCGCAAGCTAGAAGAATAAGAGAATCTGAGAAAGGGGAGGAAAGTGAGAATGATAGTGTGAAAAGCGGTATCCCAAGTATTCGCCTAGACGATTGGCCTGATCAACCAAAAGTTGTGGAAATACTTAGAATACCGAGTGGTGCAGTAGAGTTAAGTTTAGTGAAAGGTGAAGAATTAAAGAAAATGAAAGAGAATAAAAGCGTAGATGTCGAATCAGAATGTTTCGCATTTATAGCCAATAAAAATATATTATATGTTAATCTCGATTTTAAAACACATTACACGCGAGACGTTTTTGTGGAAAATTTGAGAAAAATATGTGAAAAATTAGGAATAAAAGAGATTTGTATTATAAAAAAAGATGATAACGCGTTATTCATAAAAAATATTGTAAAAGGAATAAAAGGAATAGACCAGTGGTCCGGACCACGCATTTGTATTTTAAGAGGAATAAAAAGAATAGACAATGACGAGGAAAAGAATTTTATTATTAATGACTATCATCTGCTACCAACAAGCGGACACGCTGGGGTACGCAGAATGATTAATAATATAAAACGTAAATTTTACTGGCCAGGAATCGAAAATGACGTCAAGAACTTCATCCAAAAGTGTGAGAAATGTCAGAAAATGAAACATTCCAGATATGTTAGAGAACCAATGGTTATTACAACCACAGCAAGTTATGCTTTAGAAAAGGTATTCTTAGATGTAGTAGGCCCATTAGATATAGATTTAGAAAATAATAAGTACATATTAACAATTCAATGCGAGTTAAGCAAGTTTGTTGAGGCTTATCCTCTTAAAATAAGGAAACCGTAAGTATAGCTAAAAGTTTTGTGAACAATTTCATTTTAAGGTTTGGGATTCCCAAAACAATCACTACAGATCGTGGCACAGAATTCATCTCGGAAACAATGGAACAGGTATGTAAATTACTTAACATAGAAAAACTAAACTCTACCGCATACCATCACCGAACCATAGGTTCACTTGAAAATGTACATAAACATCTAGGTTCATTTTTACGACTACAGTGCGATAATCATCCAGAAACATGGAGCCAATGGCTACCATTTTGGTGCTTCACATATAATAATACAGTTCACTCTAGTACAAAATATGCCCCGTACGAATTAGTTTTTGGTAAACCCTGTGAAATACCAAGTAGAATTTTTTCTAATATAGAACCATTGTACAATCCTGATAACTACAGTTTAGAATTAAAATACAGGTTACAAGTAGCTAATAGAGATGCCAGAGAAAACTTGTTAAAGTGTAAAGAGAAAAGAAAACAAATTTATGATAAAACTGTAAATCAAATAAAGTATAATCCAAATGATATGTTGTTAGTAAAAAATGAAACAGGAAATAAATTAAAACCTTTATATGACGGCCCATATATTGTAATAGAAGAACAAGAACCAAATGTAAAAATCATGAAAAATGGAAAAATTGATGTTGTTCACAAAAATAGAACAAAATTATTTGTTAAAGATAAATAAATTTTATTATGTAAGCTTAATTTAAGTACATTTAATCTTTACATGATTAAGGATTTAGCATTTAACATTTATGTTTGGCAATTAGCTGTAAGTTCAAAAAAAAAATGTAATCTTTGGATTTAATTTTTTTTTTCTTTTACCCCGGAGGTGAAGTGGGGTATACCTTATTGTAGTTAGTAGTTAGTGGGTCAGATTAAAGAGCACCGTGAAACGAGACAGACGTATTGTTTTATTTTACACTAGCTCCCCACACCTCAATACATACACCTTTTTAAGTAGCCGCGGGGAACGTAAAAGGTTACCGGGGCTCCGGCTCGAAGTGTAGGAGTAGGAACGGAGTGGTTTTTAGTCAGTAAGAGTCCGACACTCACTCCCGCCTCACCCAGATGTGAGAAGATGCTCCCCCCTTAAAAACCCTTTTAAGTAACGAAAGGTGCACTTTTATGGCACAGGTTGTATAACATGTAGATTAGGTAAGTAGGTGAGATATGCGAGGTATTGTGATACATTTCTAATAAACAAGTGACCTGAATTGTTTTGTCGTCAGCTGTTCTCTTGATACTATCTTAGTAGCCTAGGGCAAGTAATTGCGGTCGCCAAAAGTTTTATGTAATTTGCTAAAATTAGAGGGCGGTTGAATAATGGTTGTTAGGTATTTATGAGCTAATTTATATGAACTAATTACATGTCTATTTTTGTAATGAGGCTTGGATATTTGTAAGATAAGTTGTATTACACCATTATTTAACTGTTAAATATATGGTATGAGTCACAGATAATAAAATCAAAAATAGTAAGAGATTAGAGTAATAATAAGAGATCAGTTAACATTTTTTATTAGTGTTATAAAAACATGTAACATTTATTAATCGTATCTAATATATAATATGTATACGATCACGCCTTTTAACACGCCGAATGGGTGGTAGACAGACAGACAGATTACCGCCGTGGGATCTGGAGGCGAAGGTACTCGCGCGCGTGTATCACATGCGCGCGGAGACACGTCGCCGGGGCGAAACTCCGCTGCCGCGCCAGATAAGTGCGTGGCAGGATGAGCTCCGGCGCGATCTCATGGCGGAATGGCAGCAACGACTATCGCAACCGAGGGCTGGGCTCGCTGCCATTGCAGCGGTAAGACCCCTCTTTGAGGAGTGGCTTGAGAGACGCTACGGCGTCGTCACCTACCGCCTGACGCAGGTCCTCACCGGACATGGAAGTTTCGGGAGGTACCTGTGTCTGATGGGGCGGGAGGAAACGCCAGGTTGTCATCACTGCGAGGACCGCCCTGAGGACACGGTGGAACACACTGTAGCGGAATGCCCTGCGTGGGCTGAGCACCGCCGTGCCCTCAGGGAAGTGATCGGCGATGGCGACCTCTCGCGTCCGGGCCTTGTGCAGGCCATGATGCGGAGCGAGGGGGACTGGGATGCCGTCTCCTCCTTTTGCGAAGCAGTCATGCTAGCTAAGGAGGAGGCGGGACGCGTGAGGCAGCGAAGCGCTGCCTCCTCGCAACCCATACATCGCGAAGGACACACCGGGCGTCGGGGATCGCGGGACGATCTCCGGCCACCGTAAGCGCGGGCCTGCGGACGGCGAGCATGGGTGGCTCCCCGTCCGACCAGAAACAGACCCGAGCGTACGGCGCGTCGCGTTCCGCGCACGCCTTAAAGAGCCATCAGACCACCACCGATGGGGCCCAATAGGGCCGATGCCGATTCGGAGTCGCGGAGAACCTAACGGGTAACCGGGGCTCCGGCTCGACGTGCAGGAGAAGGAACGGGGTGGTTTTTAGTCAGTAAGAGTCTGACACTCCCTTCCGCCTCACCCAGGCGGGAGCAGTCATTAGATGATTTTCCCCCCTTAAAAAAAAAAAAGGGGGTAGACAGAGGTGCACATTACGGCACTTAATGCTACTCTATAATGTAATACCAATAATTTTTACTATTTATATTATGAGTCCCAAGTAATAGGGCGTGCGCCTATTGCCACATTTCTAGAGTCCGTGCTACTACTGAGACTTTTTTTTCATACTAACCCGGGAATCGACACCGAGACCTATCGCCCAGCAGTCGCACTTGCGACCCCTTGACCAACGAGACAGCCAACAAAATATACACTTAATCAAAATAACAGTAAATAACATACATCACTTGTAACTGAACATGAAAACCTTTTTTTTTTGAGGGGGAAAATCATCCAATGACTGCTCCCGCCTGGGTGAGGCGAGAGGGTGTCAGACTCTTACTGACTAAAAACCACCCCGTTCCTTCTCCTGCACTTCGAGCCGGAGCCCCGGCAACCCGTTAAGTCTTCCGCGGCACGGTATCGGCATCAGCCCTATTGGGCCCCATCTGTGGTGGTCTGATGGCTCCTTGAGGCGTGCGCGGAACATCAAAACCTATGAACTTAATACAATAATGATAGTAATTCGTTCCAAGGTCATCTATGTAACATATTACATTGTTGAAATAGACTTGCCCTTACTTAGTCAATTACTTACTGGTTAAGTTAACCTACCAATTGTTAAGTTAGCTATTTGACCTCTCTATATATTCTACTATGTGAAGGTTATTTATATTAATTGATGTAGGAAACAGTTGCATGGAGAAACGACTGTGAGATTGTTGTCTGACATGAGACTATTAAGAATAGAGTGCTTTTTCGGCTTACTCACGTAATTATTTGACGAGGAACTCGACTAGTTACAAGCCATGCTAGAGGCGACTGTCGCGCAGCTATTGGTTAACTTAAGTTAGGTACCAAAATTTTTTTCATGTAAAGCTTTTGTATGGAAAGAAAATTAAAGATGGCATTAAAATATTCCAATACACAATATATTATAAATACCACTGTCACAGAAACGTAGTGACAAGTAATTGCAATGCATTTTTTTTTCTCGAAAAATTAACATGAAGTGGGGTGGCCAGAAAAACCGCAGGCAGTATAACTATTGATCACCATATATTGCTATGTATAATGGAAGAGAAATGTCGTATATCTCAGATAATATCTATTAATAAGTCACTAAAGTTAGGACATAAGTACCTCACGCTTAATAAATGGAACTACTTACAGATTAACAGCGGGAATTCAATCACGCAGGATTACTCCACATACCTTCATTTAATATAATACGTTGTCGAAATAATAATTAAGTAATTTATTATCAGTCGGCCCCATCTTAACAATGGCCATTTAACAAGACATCTCGATAACACCCACCTGTATAGCTACAGGGGTCTTACAAAACTGGTTACTAAGAAAGTACTTAGTAAATGTATTGTAATAATTTCATCAATCTCCTAATTGTATGAAACAAAGCAATTTGTCTTTGTTGCAAAATGAATTCTTTTAATGTTTTAATTAAGTACATTTTTCGTTGCGTGTCGTATCACTGTACCAAATTCTTATTCTAATATAATATATTCCCTAATTATTATTATATCAACTACAATTATATCAATTATACCTTTTTTGTGTATTAAAAACTTAACTAAACAATTCCTATAAACACCTTCACATTGACATTGAGAACACCCGTTCTTGTTTAATGTCAATGTGATACCAATATAAAAAAAAAACAACACGACTATATCCAAAACCAATTTGTCAAAACAAAAAAAAAACAATCAATTTACAACATAACATATTATCATGTTATTCGAAATTCTATCTACGAACCCTATAAGTACAAGGCTACCGCAAATTATGCGGAAATCCTTCAAGCATGCGCCAGCGCAAGTTCGCGCGTGATTCTAGATCACTTATCGAATTCCAAACGTCAATGTATCGTCTCTTGCGCCGTGATTGTGGTGAGTGGGTGATGTCTGTCACGTTGTTAATAACATGGCCGATTCTGTTAAACGACTTTATCGTGGTTCCCCCAAGGTTGAACCTGGTATTCGGTTATGGAAAGGTTGAGTAATAGCGCTACGGTTAGGTTGTAAGAAATTAATTTATTGCCAAAATCTATTACATTGTTTGTAACTACATAAAATGTTTACAACTTAAAATTAACTACAACTAAACTATTAGATAATTTTATCTAATAGTCTTACATTTGTAAGTTTTGTACAACTTACATTTGTAAGTAAAAAAAGGGAAACAACAAAAATTATACCCTCAATTTAGGCGTCAAAGTATTCGTCCGCATCATTATCACAGGGGAACGTTCCCAGGAGACTGCCAGCATTGCCACGTTGAATGGCAATGCTTATTTTCTGTAAATATGAAATTTAATTTTATGTATGAAATTAAAAATTCATTCTTGCTTTCAAAATTTCTGTACCCTAGGTATCTTCTTATCTTAATTGGGATTCCTATCTGTTTATTATCATCATCAACAGCCAACCAACAGTGGCCACTGCTGACCAAAGGCCTCTTCTCACACGGAGAAGGTTTGAGCATTAATCACCACGCTTGCTCAATGTGGGTTGGTGATTTCAAACTTATAATTAGACATTAATAAATAAATTATAAGCCCATGTGCCTCGCGATGTTTCCTTTACTATTAGTGATTGGTATCTAAATAATACATAATAATAGATACATAAAACTGGGAAACTTGTTGGTAGGTTTCGAAACTGCACCATTAGGGTGCAGTTTCAGTATAAGAAGCGGGCACCCTAAACCTCCGGGCCACCACGACATATCTGTTCATTAACGTTACACAGATATATCAAAAAGTCTATTTCTTTCTTTTTCTTCGTTTAGAAAGAAATAGACTAACGTAACGCACTGGTCATTATAATAATTAGTAGAATACTGAAAACAATAATTTATAAACCAAATACATAAAAACCATTAGAAAACTATCTCAAATTGATAATACCTACTTATTACTCTTCAACGCTTTAGTAGATAGGTACAATCATGACCTTCATCAAAAGAATTCTTCGAAATTACATGTCAATTATGCAATTTTGATCAAAATTAAAACCTATAAGTGTGTGTACAGCTTGAACTATTTAAGTATGCAAGAATCCCACAGTTCATGCCAGTGATTTGCACATTCATTTATCAAGATTGAGGCCAAGAAACAAAGCATTTTCTAAATTACTTCAATTCTCTTTGGCAACGACCTTATTCAGTACCTAACTGCTATTTAAGCGAACAAAACGTTGTACAGAATTAAGGCTTTGCTAAATACGAAACGTGTTTAGAGATGAAAATCATTAGCAACTAATGTTTTAGTTTTAAACGAGAAAGTCTGTCCTATGTGTTTATATTGCAAAAAATCAAGAGGTGTAGGCTAAACGCTAAAAGTTCTGTAATATAAATACTTGACTAGTTTCGAGCCAAGCCGGGACCCATATCATTAACAGCATAACTATAAGCATTATTTAAAATCGTATCTATCTAAATCCTAATAGATTAGATTCTAATCTAAGAGACTATCAGTCCTTACACAGACGATTAGCAATAAAATATACATACCCACATACATACATAACATCACGCCTTTTATCCCCGAAGGGGTAGGCAGAGGTGCACATTATGCCACTGTACAATGTAACACCAACTTTTCACTATTTATATTATGAATCCCATGTAATAGGGGGTGAGCCTATTGCCATACAGGTACCGGGCCGGGCACAATTCCAGACAGTAATACTTTGCCGGACCCGGGAATCGAACCCGAGACCCCTTGCCTGGCAGTCGCACTTGCGACCACTCGGCCAAAGAGGCAGCAATAACATATAATATTCTCATCATTCCACGCAACATAAGATAATTGAGACAAAATGTGGCATTTTAATAAATTAGCAAATCAATTAGCTGTACTACTATAGGCTTGGCCAGTTAGCATTCACGGTTCATTATAATTTTATGTATAACGGACCAATCGCGAGTCATTAACACTTCCACTTCTAGTTGTCACTGCAGACCTAATTCCGTGGAATTATTCATATATCAAATTATAATCGTGAACGGCCTTGCTGACGACCTCTGTGTCAAACAAGAGTATTTAATTGATATTGGAAATAAATCAGAGTATACTGTTTTAGTTTATTATTGTCTTTGGATTTTTTGGTCTTTGATTCGGTGTCACCTGCAGCTGTAGCCAAATGTCATTAAGCGCTTGTCTACATGTAGAATAGAAAACCAAGTTATATGGAATTGACGTAAATTTTGACACTCGTCAGTGCCATCCCCATACATTTAGTTTACTATTCTCTCTGTAGACAAGCGCTAAAGTGACGTTTGACTAAAGGCACTGGTTCGATGTCGATTTGTGTTGCTATACGTAACCCTCAGTATTGTGTGAAGTAAGAAGAAATCGTCGGTAGATTTCAAATTAATAGTTTGTGTTTCTCTCTCTTATTTTTAATTCACACTTGTCTGATATCTGCCTTAATGTCTTAATGCCTGACTCCTGACTAAGAATGCCTGACTCATATCAAATTCGAGGTCGAACAAACCTTGTTGAGATTAGACTAAGTATACAAAACATGAGCAAAACTTTTTATATGTTGCTATATAATAACACTCTAGGGATTTCTCCTGTGTCGTGGCTGCGTTTACAAACATACAAGTTCACATACACATGTCACCCAGACCCGGAACAACAATTTGTGGATCACACAAAGTGTTGTTCCGCGCGGGAACATTGACAACCCGCGGCACGTTGCGCGGCAGCCGGTTGCCCAGCCACCGCACAAACTGTGCAGTCATTAATTTTGTTACTACCTAAGTCTTTAAGATATTACCTAATCAAAAATCTATTAGATAATTGTTCCGACCTTCTAGCGCAGGTCTCGTAAGAAATAGTCTGAGACTGTCACGTGACACCGCTACCTACCCTAGTATATTACTAGCTTAATAATAGTAATCTAGAATGTAACAACGTCATTATGAGACCGCCGGCTTTGTTTTTGCAATGTACCTACTTTTATCTTAAATCACAAATTACATTTTACATGGCAACCAATTATATCAGTGTGGGGATAATGTTTGTTTTATTATGTACAGAGAAAAATATTTTTATTTTTATTATTAACCTAGTGTGGCGACGCATGCCACATGTCAACGGATGACGTCACAAGAATCCTACATCGCACATGCAGAGTTTACAAGCGAATAAACACGGATAGAAAATCCCAACGAACAACTGTTGGGCAGAAAGCCCGCCAGGCACGATCACCTCGCCTGGTCGGAGGATCCTCCTTTTCCGATCTTAGGGAACTATATTCTCTGTTCCCTAAAGTGGTGACCCCGACGTGATTGGAAACAACCTTCACTTCACGGAGCAGATCAGCACCGTCATCCGTATCGCCATCCCTCTCATTCATCACTTCTCCGCTGAGCGGTAACCAAGTCGCAGCCAACCAGCATCCTCGGCCTCATCAGGGACCACCATTACCTGCAACGAAGTTGTGCAGCCTGGTTCTTCCCTACGGCCTCACCAGCGTCTAGGCACAGCACTTCTGCACACGGTTCTGAAGGACATCTCCTCCCGTCAACGCAGACGCCAGCCACTACGCACCTACCCTCGCAGCATCTCTTCCCCGACTCACCGTGGGACACTGCGAGCTCATCTCTCCGACTCACTGGAGTTTAACCCTGCACCGCTCACCCGACTCACTGGGCACTCAGCGGCACAGTTCCGACTCACTGGAACTAGGGACTTTCTACACTGGCTCTGGCACCGCTCATCTCAAGCATCGACAGCCGTCTCAGCGGGATCGACCTCCCGTCTTGGGAGGGAGTGATGTGGCGACGCATGCCACATGTCAACGGATGACGTCACAAGAATCCTACATCGCACATGCAGAGTTTACAAGCGAATAAACACGGATAGAAAATCCCAACGAACAACTGTTGGGCAGAAAGCCCGCCAGGCACGATCACCTCGCCTGGTCGGAGGATCCTCCTTTTCCGATCTTAGGGAACTATACTCTCTGTTCCCTAAACTAGCATCAAAGTCGTTAGATGTGATGGTACGGCATAATACCTATATCATAGTACGACTGTATTGCACCAGATACATCACATTATCATCAAACTTAGAACCTCAGTGTTCATCAATATATAATTCGTAGAATATCTTCTATTTATACCATTTTTGTACGGTAGCCAGTAAGTCAACCTATTCTTTCCTGTCAAATATCTCTATTACATTTTCAACTTTATTGTATCGATATAAAGTCGAAAATCCAAAGTCAAAAGATTGTGAGTAGATTGATCTGCTGGCTGTACTAAAATAAGACATCACTTGAAAGAAGACCACTTAATGGTGATGTTCTTTGTTACCGATGGAGATCCGCCACTCCAGGACCTTTAGCCAAACGCCACTTTAGCGCTTGTCTACAGAGAAAGTAGAAATCACTTATCAGTGTCATCCCCATACAAATGTAAAGTGTCAAAATTTACGTCAATTCCATATGATTTGGTTTTCTATTTTACATGTAGACAAGCGCTAAATGGCATTTGGCTACAGCTGCAGGTGGGTTACGGGTCTGTCGACTTTAAGGGGCGGGCGTTAGGCCTCCTGTAACCTTACAATTCACGTCGCTCATCTATGATGCACTAGTATTACCATCTCCAGCCATTTCATCTAGTATTAAATGGCAAAAATACTTAAATTATTCCATAACATAACATCACGCCTCTTGTTCCCGAAGGGGTAGGTAGACAGAGATGCACATTATGCCACTGTACAATGTAACACCCACTTTTCATCATTTATGTTATGAGTCCCATGTAATAGGGGGTGAGCCTATTGCCATATACCGGGCACAATTCCAGACTCCGTGCTACTACTGAGATTTTTTTAAAACCCAGTAATACATTGCCCGACCCGGGAATCGAACTCGAGACCCCTTGCCTGGCAGTCGCACTTGCGACTACTCGGCCAACGAGGCAGTCCAACTTATTCCAATTCCATGAAACAATTCCTTTATGCAGTTAAAGTCTCATTTACAACTTAATTATATGTCAGGATTAAATAAAAACACTGGAAAATATGCCTTAATACGTTCATAATAACATAAGCATTACTTTTTTGAAAAGGCAAAGTAATAACAAAGGAACGTGTCCTTGTTTCGCCTGCATGGTCATTAATTTAGACATTATATTAATTATTATTGCGTTGAATTTAATTGTATTGTTATAGTATAATTAAAACTAAAATATTTACACCTTAAAAAATAATAATAGTGAAAAAATAATAATAATGAAAAAATAATAATACCTAACGAAAAAATAATAATAATGAAAAAAAAAATTATAAGGCATCAAAGAAAATATTTTCCTCATCGCTACCGTGAGGTAGGGTGCCCAAAAGACTGGCAGCATTGCCACGTTGAATGGCAATGCTTATTGCGTTATTTCTTTGTAGCCTAGTTAAGTTATAAGAATGATCTAGTTCAGTGGTGTTCATGTTACGAGCCGTTTTGTTGTTGGTTACCAAGGTTTAAAATGTGAATGGTATTGGACTATCACTTTTTTATGTGACCCTTTATTTGTCGCGGATAACCTAACGGGTTACCGGGGCTCCGGCTCGACGTGCAGCAGAAGGAACGGGGTGGTTTTTAGTCAATAAGAGTCTGACACTTCCTCCCGCCTCACCCAGGCGGAAGCAGTCATTCGATGATTTTACCCCCTTAAAAAAACGACCCTTGTGTAGGTATTGTACAAATATTTACTAATTACTGTAAATAAATCATGCATGTATGTCGTGTCTTCCTATATCATGTTTTGTATTTCTATTCTTAAGATGTTATTTTTTTCAAAAATTATTCATTATTGTCGAATTATGAGTTTAGAAAGTAAATTTGACTAAATAGTGAAAAAAGTGTAAAACAAAACAAAACCTAACATCAATTATTATTTAAAGCGCTTTCTAAACAGAAGAAAGTTAACTTTAACACATGAACCTTTACAATAATACACAATACACATGTCAAAAATAAATCAATATCACTATAAGAATCGATACTCAATACATTCACACGCAAAAACTCTTCCGCACTTTTTAAATGCAGAACGACTAATCCGTCAAACAAAATTAGCATAGACAAACTATTTAAACTGTAAATTGCCGCATTATCTGCGACCATAGACGTCTGGCAACCATAGACAATTATGTTACCTTTTTGGATATAAATTACTGGTGAACAAAGGAAATGAGATCATGGTTTTGCCAAAAGAGATGTTTAAAACCGCAATACCTTTTATAGGAGATTCACTTTGCAATACTAATCTTGATTTTCTTCTTAGGATAGCAGATTACACCTTAGTTGGTGAATTAATTTCAGGGCTACTTATGATAATGTGTGTAAATTGTGTACTTAATTGTGTTGACGATGTTTTGTTAAGTTTGATACAAAAATAACTGTTTGTTATATGCACAAACACTGAAAACTTTGATTTTTTATAGCATAAGCCGGTAAACGAGCAGACGGATCACCTGATGGTAAGCAATCAGCGCCGCTCAAACCTGGAACACCAAGGCGTTACAAGTACGTTACCGGCCTTTTGGGAATTAGAGATAAACAAGAAGTTTTTTTACATTTATTTTTTAATGTTTGTTTTAACTTTAAGCCAAGCCATATAGGTGCTATTCTAAGTGCTCACTTATAAGCTCGATACAACGAACATAAAACCACTAGGTACCTAGACTAAATTGTTCATGTAATTCGAAATAGTGAAATGTTTTCATTTATTTATTGTTTTTATATTAAAACAATATGCAGAAAGCTCAACAAAATCACTCAATCGAATAATACTCAAAATTAATTAAAATAAAAAGAATATGAAGGCTAGTATTGCAATATACTTACATTAATACAAACAATTCAGTTTACACACATTTTTTCACTTGTACGAAGCGTCCGTTTAATAGTACATTGTGACCATTTGCAATAAAACAACAATAGATACAAAATACACGAACAACCTTATTACTGCGGTCAGACAATGATGATACAATTGCGAAGCCTTCTCAAATAATGCCACTGAGAGCAGTAACGCAACTGCAAATTACTTACTTTTGAATTACGTCAATTCATAAAAATGTAGTGTAGACTGGAGGTAGGTTTGATGTATGTATTGAGTCGTTTTTATTGAGTCGGTAACAAAATCTATTGTTTACTTTGTTTCTACCGGATATTCTACTTATTTTTTGCTTATAATTTCTTTATTACCACAAAAAAAAAATACAGTTATTATAAAACAGACACGGTCAGTTTACAAGAAACATGATATAAAGATGACTACCTATGCAGGCTAACGCACCTTTAAGTCTTTAAATTACATTTTTTTTTTATGGGATAAGAAGGATGGACGCCCATGGACACCCGAAACACAAGAGGCGTTACAAGTGCGTTACCGGCGTTTTGGGAATTAGGAGTTTGAGGATTGTGGGGGATTCGGGGATTGGGGAGACTGGAGAAGGGGGTAATTGGGCCTCCGGTAACGTCGCTCACACGACGAAACACAACGCAAGCGTTGTTTCACGTCTGTTTTCTGTGAGGTCGTGGTATCACTATTCGTGCCGAAGCATGGCTCTCCCACGGTATACATACACAAAAAGTATTAAAGAACCTTAGCTTCAGAAGATGATTGTGTAATCATTTGTCTCTCAATCAATCTTCAAGCAAATGTGTATTTGCTTTGAAGAAATATAATAACGACATTATTTTATTTGTTTGTTTTATTGTTCGAGGATGGTCCACTCGTTTCGAGCCACAACCTGGGCTCATATATACTTCTTATCTAGGTAGCATCACGTTTGCGAAATTAAAAAATATATATTATATATTTTATCCTTCTACAAAGTTCACAATTGGCATTTACAACAATACTCATAGTGGCCGTCGTAATGTCATCGTTGAGAAACTGTGGTGAATTCGTAGAATACACAGTATTATGGATTACATTGTATTGTATTGTAGAATAATATAATATCCTGTTCTTGATATAGACACCTTTTGATGGTGTGCCATTGGGAAATGGGAAATGTAAGGTTTCAAGGCTTCTTGTGGCGGTAATGTAGTCAGAATTTCGTAAGTTCTTATGCGAACTGATGATAATAGAATTGTGCGTTTGTGTTACTATGACTGCACACTATTGCATTTATAAATAACTAATGCACTTTAACTAAAAATCGCGGGTTACTCACGTGAATATACAGAAAAAAGCTCTATTAGTCTCGAGCCACAGAGGGACTCTTCCTCATGAGCAATTATATTTTACTTATTTCGCTATTTTTAGTTAATTTAGTATATCCCACTAGAGTTATTATAAAACACAACTAAAGCACTTTATTCTTTTTTTAAGGAAATATACACTTACCTATGTGTTATCTTTATAACCAAAGCGGTGTCTTTTTTGTAAGGGGGGAAAATCATTTATTTATTTATATATTTATTTATTTTACACTTTATTGTACACCATAAAAACATACATAAAAAAACAAACATAAAAGAATGTGCACAATGGGCGGTCTTATCGCAGAATGCGATTTCTTCCAGACAACCTTTGGATGGAGCCAGTATTCAGGAGTTGGAAAAAGGGGGTCGTCTAGTGTACAATAATTAAAACAATACACACAATATAATACTATCTATACCTACATACCAAATATATAAAATTAAAATAGATATAACTACTATACATAAGTGAGTGTGTGTGTCGATGTGTCTGTGTGTGCACGCGCGCGTGTGTGAGGGTGTGTGTGTGTGTGTGTGTGTGTCTGTGTTTATGTGTTTCCATGCTAGGTAGGAATTTTTAAAAATAATGACTAAAGAGAGAGGTAATGTTCTTTAACTAGATTTTTAAACTGAGGTAGAGTTTGAGCACGCCTCACCTTAATCGGCAAGGCATTCCACAACCGAGCCGCTTTAATAGTGAAGGAATTACCAAAAAAGGAAGTGGAGTGCAAACTAATATTTAAATTAAGATTGTCTGATGATCTCAATAACCTTGTATGTGTGTCACCAAGGAACTGAAAACGGTCTTTTAGATAACAAGGGGCAGCAGGATTGAAGAGTATATTGTAAAGTAATGAGAGAATATGAGCATTCCGGCGAAGTCGAATAGGTAGCCATTTGAGTTTTTTCATTTCATCAAAGTTTCATGCCCTGTCATTATTCCAATTGAGTACTTTTTCAGAGTAAGCTAAGTTAACTGGAATCAATAGAATAGAATACACTATTCTTGTTAAACTGCAATAATTTCTCACGGCTACTAACCTTACCATTTCGACAATAGTATAAAAACACTATGACCTATGTTAAGGGCTTTTGCGATTCGTTCGGCCAATCGTAGGCCACCACAATGGTATAACCGAATCGTTTGTAATTTTAACCAATGGTAACGTCAGCAGTAATTTTACCCAATGCCTCGGTCAGCAACAATGGTTTTCAAAACAATATCGAAAAATGTAGTAAAACATTCTAAATTTAAATTTAAACTGTCAAACACCGCGAGGACACCGGTAACCGCAACCTATTGTTCTTTAATTGTGTCTATAATGACGGTACTCAAAGTCACATCACATCTGTATTTGTTGGTTTTTTAATTTAAATTTAAAATTAAAATAATGTAGTTATTCTGAAATAAAGGATTTATGTTCTATCTATAAATTAAAAATATATGGTTACTTTTATTAAATCGTTTACTGTATTTTCTGTAAATGTTCTTATGTTTTCTCACTCACGTTTTGACTCAGAATGAAGAAAAGAGTAAAATGTTTAGCGAACAATTTTACTTAAGTTATTTAATATCTTTACATTTCTCCTGGTTTTGTTTAAACTGTTTCCAATCTATCTGTTTGAGTGTCACGAACTATATTAATATTAATCAATAGGACAGAGTTTATGTTTTTATAATAACTATCGTGAGACATACTAAATTGCGTGCGCGGTCGCGGCGATAGACTGCGCGACATCGCCGCGACCGCGCACGCTGCTTATGAGGTCTCATCTCAGTATATTCACGTGAGTAACCCGCGATTTCTAGTTAATTTAGGACAAAGTTTACTTTCGTGCGACACGAAACTAAAATGTGACCGAGCTACGATTAAAGTACCTAAGTTAATACAGTTTAACTCGTCGAGTACCGGTTTTATAGACACAATTAAAGAACAATAGGTCGCGGTCACCGGTGACCGCTTGGTGTTTGACAGATTAACTGCATGATTGGCGCGGTGGCTGGGCAACTGACTGCCTAGCTGTCTAGCTGGTTCGATTCCCGCACGAATCAACCCTTTATGTCCCGCAAATTATTGTTTCGGGCCTGGGTGTCATTGTGTATGTGAACTTGTATGTTTGTAAACGGACACACGACACAGGAGATAATCCTAGTGTGGAGCAAAAAAAGGTTACTATTAAATTATATATGTTTTTGTATATTATTTTAATTAACATGCCAGCAGTACCAATCAACATTGTTTCGGTAAATGTGAATTGACCACCAAAACAACAATGTTGCGACATTCACGCATGCGTGTTGCAAACTCGCCTTGAATTTAACGGTTCGAGTTTACCATGTGTACTGAGTACGTACGTACGTAGTTTGTAGAATAATTACTGTTTTGGTACGGTGTAATATGAAACGGAAAATAAATATAATGAAGACGAACATTTTACCTACGTTTTGTTTAGTTCTTTTTCATCAATCGACCGTGAACCATTTAACAGTTCACCGTCTGTTTAAACCATGCTTTGGCACGAAAGGATGATTTACATTGGCTGCACGGTTGGTGCGGTGGCTGGGCAACCGGCTGCCGTGCAACGTGTCGCGGGTTCGATTCCCGCACGGGACAACACTTTGTGTGATCCACAAATTGTTGTTTCGGGTCTGGGTGTCATTGTGTATGTGAACTTGTATGTTTGTAAACGCACCCACGACACAGGAGAAAATCCTAGTGTGGGGCAACGTTTTTTAAAAAAGAAGAAAAGAAGAAAAGAAGAAAAAGAAGAAGACATTACATCACGCCTGTTATCCTCGAAGGGGTAGGCAGAGGTGCACATTATACCACTGTACAATGTAACACCCACTTTTCACTATTTATGTTATGAGTCCCAGGTAATAGGTAGTGAGCCTATTGCCATATACCGGGCACGGTTCCAGACTCCGTGCTACTATTGAGATTTTTTTAAAAACCCAGTAGTACTTTGCCCGACCCAGGAATCGAACCCGAGACCCCTTACCCGGCAGTCGCAATTGCGACCACTC
The DNA here is from genome assembly GCA_902850265.1 of Spodoptera littoralis. NCBI lineage: Eukaryota > Metazoa > Arthropoda > Insecta > Lepidoptera > Noctuidae > Spodoptera > Spodoptera littoralis. The sequence continues at coordinate 4,794,143 of LR824533.2, forward strand.
GGCCAACGAGGCAGGATGATTTACCTTTTGTGAGATGTTACCGGAGACCCAACATTACCGCAGTCTTGGGTCCTAGGACAATATTTTTTTATTCACGTACCTAAAGAACAATAATATTAACAGATTCCCTCTTGCGCGTTTCTCGTAAACACGGGTGTACGAGAGAGTCGAGTGCCCATCGCGCCGATTGGATATTTTTTCTGTGACGTATATTTTCAAGTTTGCGACCCTTTCTTTATTTGATGGAACAGTTTTTCATTCGCTTTCTATTAAAATATTTACCCGTGTGTATTTATGTGTGTACAATTGTGACTGCAATCAAAGCCCAGAGTTGCCCAAACTGTCATTGTCATTTCGTCTTTTATTAAAAAAGTGAATTAGAACATCGAACTACTCACTGGTTCATTGGTGTATTTGCAATCATAACTACTAAGCACAATCTCTTGATTCTATTATCAACGTCCTTTAAAACACTTTCAATTTCCAGACCTCGACGTATGGAGCTTATATTAAAAACACATTGACAAAGTTAATTCTGGACAAGGAGTCTGGAATTGTGCCCGGTATACGGCAATAGGGTCACCCCCTATTACATGAGACTCATAACATAAGTAGGTGTTACATTGTACAGTGGCATAATGTGCACCTCTGCCTGCCCCTTCGGGGATAAAAGGCGTGATGTTATGTTTATGTTACAAGTTAACAAAACATCTGTTGCTTTTCGATACAGGAATCTTTAATCTGGGATCTTAAGACACAAAAATTCAATGCCATCAACAATGAAATCCCGGGTAAAATAATACAAACACGGTATCAAAAATGTAATATAAATCAGAGATTTTAAAACATAGAACTGTAAATTAGAAAATTTCGGTGTAAAATACCCATTTAGTTCGTCAATTAAGTTATTGTTACCTATAACATGGTTTGGGGGAGGGATAGGGGGAGGACCAGCAGTGGACGTCTTCCGGCTGATGATGATGATAACATGGTTACCTAAACGTGTGGTAACGCGATGATTTCGGTACAAAGCAATCTTTCAGCAAATAAATTAGATCACAGATCTTTAACGACTTTATCAATCAATCATGTTATCAATTCATATCTTAATAATGTGAGATTGTAATTAAGATATTACTTGTTAAGGAAGATTAATTACTAATACTTTTAAAGCTAAATGTCGGGTTAATTAGTACTTTATAATTAACATACATATGTATATAGCCTTGCTTATAATGTTAGTGTTACTGTGAAGCTACCTACTTGATTAGTATTTTAAAAGATTAAAAAAAACCAAGTTCTCAGTTTGATCTGTACGTATACATATACATATGTCCGCAATTATCTTGCAATAGGGTAGATGCCTAATTTTTATTTTAATGTCCGTCTGGTAGATTATTTTAAATCATTAAACACGTATTTTTTATTTTCTTACAGAAACGAATACTTTCGACGATAGACTGATTTGAAATGTTGAGTGACGTCAATTCTATGTATATTTTAAATGTAGAAATGACGTTTTAGCCCCCACTCCTAAACTTTGATTAGTTTTATCTAAGTATTGTTTTATTATACGACAAGATAAAAAAATACGTGTCTAATATTTTTTCATTACCTTACGGACTAATTATATTTTTAATTTTCATACCCTGTCATCATCCCAATTGGCTGATTTGATTTTGATACTGTTTTCAGAAAAGTGTTTCCCCAAGCGGTCACCGGCGACCGCTCTCCACTAACTATATTATAGACCTTATTTCCGATGTTATAGAAACTACTTTTGTATGAATAAATTTAGGGTACAATATTTCAACGGTCCGACTTTGATAATAAATAACTATCACTGACCGAAAAAAGAGGAATATTCAATGCGGATTTTTGCTTCCATCTTAGTTTACGTTATACTGTTGTTTATAAAAATGTCTACGAAAATATTTGGTCATGTACCTATTTTGTATTTCAATTATCTCATTCTATGGTTTCTTAAAGAGATCTTTGTCGAAGTTAAAGTAAAAGTATTTATTTAAATTAATACTTACTTGGCACTTTTGAAACGTCACAAATTGAATTGTCCGTCCCTCTGTCAGTGAAGCTAGGCGCTTTGCTTATGTTAATCTTCCCAACTTTTTAACATAAAATATGTATAAGCTGTAACATAATAAATATTACAATATTGATTTTCTCATTAATTATCCCTTTATTCCTTAAACTCTAACAAAACACAATTGGGTAGTTTCCAGGGTAAGAAAATTAAAAATCTTATTAGTCCGTCAGTTAGATAATGAAAAAATATTAGACACGTATTTTTTTTATTTTCTCATATTAAGTTACAATACTTAAATAAAATGGAATTAAGTTTAGGAGTGGGAGGTAGTTACGTCACAACCTGCTACATTTTGTTGCACGTTGTGACGTCACACGACATTTCAAATCAATATATCGTCGAAAGCGATTAATTTTGTGACAAAAGAAAAAATACGTGTCTAATGTTTTAAAATAATCTACCATCGGACATTAAAATAAAATTTAGGAAACTACCCTATTATGAAAGTTAATAGTCAGGCAGAATATTAATAAATTAACGTAACATGCGGATATAGGCATGTATCATTATTATTATTGCGTGTGTGTATTATGTACATTTAATAGATAACCTTCATGAAATATAGATTTGAAAAAATCTGGTTATTTATTACCAATTACGGAAAATTGCTCCAATAATCCTACCATGTAAATGTCTAGTCAAGCGCGTGTTGATATGATTTTTAAGTTCCGTATAAATAAATTATTATTATTCTTTTGACATAAAAACATCTAAGAATAGAAACTAGCATGGACAATAATCAAATATTTTTTCATAAATGGATTGCATTCGCATAGAATACGTGATTGTAATACTTGATGTTGTACTCAGCCTCTTTGTTAAATACCACATACCATACCACAATAAACTAAAAAAAATGAAGTGCAATGAAAAATTCAAAAATAATCCACATTTATTTCTACGACTGCCTCGGCCGTGTGGTCGCAAGTGCGACTGCCGGGGAAGGGGTCTCGGATCCGCTTCCAGGGTCCGGCAAAGGATTACTGATTTTTTTTTTATCTTAATAAATCTTAGTGACAATAGGCTCACCCTTACATGGGACTCATAACATAAATAGTGAAAAGTGATTGTTACATTGTACAGTAGCATTAAGTGCCGTAATGTGCACCTCTACGTAGTCTTTCGGGGACAAAAGGCGTGATGTTCTATTATGTAATGTGTATAAACAATATCCACCATTTTTAAATAAAAACAGCGTAAAAATCGTTTCAAAATTACCATACTGTACCCTAAACAATTCGATCAATTTTTGCAACATTGATCTACATAATGCCATTTCCTATATCTGTCTCATTCATGCGACAAACATACAAATCTAATAATATATTAATATCAAGGCCATTCGTACCAGACTAGCAAAAACTGTAGAATATTCGGAAATCATAAAATTAATTGGTAACACAGGAAATTCGATAATTCGTAATGGCTCCTCTTAATTAAATTTTCTATCTAATTGTCAATGATTAGTTACTGTTGTGGTTTAAAAGTAATCTACCGGATATTTTTTTGAACGGATACACTTATTTTGTAAGGGAAACTTTGATTGAATCCTAATTGTTGACGGTGTATTGCACTTACCACATTGTTCGTTGTTTAATGGCTGCAAGACGCTCAAGTCAGGTATCATTGGGTTATTGTCAGTTTTTCATAAATTATCTGTGTTTGACAATAGTATCAGCCCCTGTTCCACAAATAGGAGTAATGGGACTCGTTCAATCGTGCCAAAAGTTAATGTTACATATTATATTTAGGCAGACCTAACTTTGTGGGAATATAACACACGATACTATGTTATGAAAAGTATATAAAAAGGTCTAAACTGATTTGGAAATGTTAGGCCAATTCTTTGTAAAGTCACTTACGAATGTAAACCACAGAAATGTTTGTGTAACTATTTACAATTTAACACAGGTATACTTTTTCACACACCACAATTATCAACTGTATCATATTTGCCATATTTAATTTTCATAACAATAAATCAAATCAATATCACATCAAGATTGAATCATTTAATCCGTTCAGCTAGATTAAAACCTCATTCAATCAACATACAAATTAAAAAATCATTCTGTTAAAAAGCGAACCAAATTGCAACGCTTCGAATCAAGCTTCAAATATTTGAATTTCGATTCGTGAACAAAGAGTATAGATAAGATGAAAAACAATGGTTTATTTAAATAGTCAGAGCAGTGTTGCCAATCGTTCGGCAGGCGGGACAATCAGTCATGAACTGGAGAAAGATTATATTGTTAAAATGATAATGAAAGTGTTGAAAGAAACAATATGCCCCAAATAATATTGCATAGTGTTTGCCCTGCTATGGAAATCGAGTTGGCAATCGAAAGTTTTATCGATTAAATTCAGCACCTGGTTTTATTGTCGCAATTTGCGCCGCGTATGACATTAATTTTCAATTTTGGTGTGTTGCTGTTGCTAAGTAAAACGAATGTTTAATGTAATCATTTCATAAATTCCAAATGTAGTTTTAAGAACATACTAAATCTCCTTATTAGGAATGTCCCTTTAATACTTTGCAAAACTTGATTTTTTTTTTCCTTTAAGTACCTATAAAATTCTTATTGGCGCCAGCAGTACACTGCCGCCATCGTCACAAGCATACTTGGACGTACCTATAGATAAATGTGTTGCTAAGGAATTATTTATAAATAGATAAAACTGATTCTTGTTATAATTATAATTATTTATGTATAATTCACTCCAAACTGACCCTATCTCACTCCGTCATCTCATGATGTAAAGTCAGTATTATATAGGAAATTCACTATCTATACTTTTCCCAATCCACCATTTTCATCACCAACAAAAATTAAAAATACAATAAGAAGATATAAAAAGCCAATTACTAGGCCCTAACAAGTAACAATGCAATCGATTCGGTAACAGTAACTTTAACCACGGTAAAATGGCCGCCTGTCGCAATTCACACGACATTAATTTTCGACTGTAGTGTGTTGCTAAATAAAGCAGGTATTTAATAAATAAATTGTATCACCTATTAGCTTGTGTGTATGTATGTCACTTGTATGTACGTGCAACACTTTGGACTCGATATTATGGTGTTAACACCGATTACTTCGCAGTCAATGTGATAAGGTAATTTACTTGTTTGAATGAAAAGAGGCTTTGGAAAAGACTACGGCTTTTCTTTGATAAGATTTCTTTTGCGGATTTTGAAATATCGAAATCAACCCGTTGAAAGTTTTATGAATGTCTGTATTTTTATTGCTGGAGTCAAACCAATTCAAAAGATATTCATCAAAAGGGTCATTTGACAGATTCTGTATAGCCATACGTGATAAAAATAATTTTCGAGGAACTATTTAGGACAATTCATCACTTAAAATAAAAGAGCTAATTATAAATTTTCCTCAAAAAACCGTTAATACAAGCAGTCACGTCTCGCCGTGAACTGAATCATGAAGGACGTGTTAGTTCCCACATTACTTAACCTTTACCCCGCTCGCACTTGCCTAAGCCATGCCCATTGCAATACAAATCACCCATTCAGTCCACGATCTGTCTCTGTTTCATTCCCTCGACTAGATAGACCAATGAGAATTCAGCTATTTCGCGGTCTTTATTCAAAATTTGAACAGTTTAGAATTGATTTGCATGGAATTTTAGAACGGATTTTGTCTATAGTTTGTAGATTTGTATCTACCTTTTTTTATTAATGGTGTCGATTAGTTTTGTCTTTGTGAATAAATTGGTTGCCTAGGTGTACTTCGATTAGTGTACTTAAACGTTTAACTAATTTAGTCATTTTTAACAACACCACAAACTGAATCAAAATGTGACAACCGAGTTAAGATGTTGATTATTAATTCCTTATTTTTTTAATATAATTAGTTTTAATTTAGGAATGGTATATTTTTATGTTGTACTAGAATCTTTTTAAGGGGGTAAATCAACGAATGACTGCTCCCGCCTGGGTGAGGCGGGAGGGAGTGTCTTACTGACTAAAAACCACCCCGTTCCTTCTCCTGCACGTCGAGCCGGAGCCCCGGTAACCCGTTCGTTAAGTTCTCCGCGACATGTTGTACTAGAATTGGAGTTTATACTGTAATAGTAGCTGGTTGATTAGTACCTATATTTAAAATTTCCCACAATAATATTGTTGTTATTATATCTTCATATAATATGACCGAGTGAATATTTGAATATAGTTCACTTGTTAATGGTGAATGCGAAATAATGAGTATTCTTGTTACACTTACACGGAAAATCTCCTAATACAGAGATAGATAGACCCTTACCATACATTTCATACTTACATACTCTTCTGCAAGCAAAGCTGCAGGCAAAACATAGCACCTTATAATAAAACATTTAAATATTTATTACAGGAAATGCTATATTTGTAACATTTTACCCGTTGGCGCCTATAAAAATTCTTTGTACACACTGCTACACATCGAGCTTTACACAACCAGTATAAACTGAACGTTAAATATGCGGAAAGATGATGCGACGCGACACCAGGATAAACTGGTTTCGTATAGATTGATGTGTAGCCGTGTGCGTTTTGTCAGCACCTAATGTTAATTCTCTCCTCGGGCAGAATTAGCCTGTTATAATTAAATAATAAGAATATATTATTACTCAAACCTTGATTAAAGGTGTTTTAAATGCCGAGAATTAAAATAAAATGTCTCACTTAGTTTTTGAGCCTGTCTTATTACCAGGAAATAGATAAATAACCCTTCCTGGCTGATAGGTTATTGGAGACAGACTAATTACAAATTGCCTAGAATAGACAATAGACAATCGGCAAAGCGTCACCGATTCATGGTGGATGTCCCACCCACACGCACGAAGCGCTTCGCATCAAGCTAAGGAGTGGAATTCTTTGCCAGAGTCTGTATTTCCTGAAGGGTAGACCTGGGTGTCTTCAAGGCCCGAGTGAATAGGTTGCTTATGGATCGATATGATACATCATAGACCACATCATCGCTTACCACCTGGCGAGATAGTGGTCAAACGTCAGTTCCATCTAATATAAAAAAAATAGTAATAGTATGTCTAGTAATCTTTATTAAACTAGTAATGAATTGGGCCTTCGGTAACCTTACTCACACGACGAAACTCAACACAAGCGTTGTTTCACGTCTGTTTTCTGTGAGGCCGTGGTATTACTCCGGTCGAGCTAGCCCATTCGTGCCGAAGCATGGATGTCTCACACTTTAATTATTACGTATTGATTATAATTGAATGGAAATCTTATTTTTGTATATTTCTCAGTAACCTCTTAGCCAGTCATATGTTACACCCACAATCTATAACATATATAACACGCATAGGTAAGTAAAAGTCATAACCAAGGTCTTAAACACCAATTTGATTGATATTAAATTTATTACCGCAGCTACCGCTTTTAATCATTTACTGATATTTCTAACACAATAACAAAAATATTAATAAAGGTCACAAATATTATTAAATTATTCTCCGAACTTCGACGCCTGACCTCAACATTGCTCGAGAATCGAGTGTTACATCTTTATTGATTAAATATTAATAAATGTATTTTGATAGTGCAGTACATTATTACTTATTATTAAATAAATTGATACCTACTTATTAAATATGATGCGTTTATTTTATTAATGCGCTTATTTGATTTTATTCACCCCCTATTACATGGGACTCATAACATAAATAGTGAAAAGTGGGTGTTACATTGTACAGTGGCATAATGTACACATCTGCCTACCCCTTCGGGGATAAAAGGCGTGATGTTATGTTATGTGTTATGTTATTTTATTAATGCCAAATTATTAATTGCCTCGTTGGCCGAGTAATTGCAAGTGCGACTGCCGGGCAAGGGGTCTCGGTTTTAATTCCCGGGTCGAGTTTGGAATTGTGCCCCATACATGGCAATAGGCTCATTACATGGGGCTCATAACATAAATAGTGAAAAGTGGGTGTTACATTGTACAGTGGCATTAAGTGCCATAATGTGCGCCTCTGCATACCCTTTCGGGGATAAAAGACATGATGTGATGTCATGTTATATTATGTATTAATTGTCGTTGTATGAAATGTTTGTATTGCATTAGGTATGAAGGACTCTCTTTTGGACGGCCCAATGATGGGGCTGTTTCTTTTTATAAAATTATTTATTAAACTACGAAGTATATAGAACCACTTAATAGGGTAGATGCCTAATTTTTATTTTATTGTCCGTCTGGTAGATTAATTTAAATCATTAGACACGTATTTTTTATTTTCTTACAAAAACGAATACTGTCGACGGTATATTAATTTGAAATGTCGCGTGACGTCACTTCTATGTACATTTTAGAGGTATACGTAGAAATGACGTTTTAGCCCCCACTCCTAAAATTTGATTCGTTTTATCTAAGTATTGTTTTATAATACGACAAAATAAAAAAAACGTGTCTAATATTTTTTCATTACCTTACCTGCGAAGAACCTAACGGGTAACCGGGGCTCCGGCTCGACGTGCGGGAGAAGGAACGGGGTGGTTTTTAGTCAGTAAGAGTCTGACACTAAGGCGGGAGCAGTCATTCGATGAATTTCCCCCCTTAAAAAAATATATATACACATACCACTAACATTTCAATATTTAGGTTATGTACATATAGTTTTTGTAGTCATAACATTAATTGCAAAACCTTGCAATCCATTTCAGAACATACCATACCTAACTAAACAAAACAACAGTGTTAAATACAAGTCACGGCTACCAAAAAATACATTAATAAATCCTAATTCCTGTACATAAAACCACATTAATTGCCAAGTCACTTCTAATCTGATCTAATTCATCTGTTATACACTATTCTAGACTGACCTTTAAGTAAATAGTCGTATTAATAGGTACTGTGAGAACCGGTGCAATGTTTAATCCAAGCTGGACAGTGGTTCATATCAACCAGATAACGCAGACCTTCCTCACCTCCCTCTAACTACTTTAATAAAGACTAATAAGAGGTGCGGGAATAGTTTTTGGCAGACCAAGTTATACTAGCCGGTAATATAGTCCAGTGATAGATACTTAATGGTTTACGCCTTGGCATTTCAAAATTGGTTCACGTTGACGCAGGACGATGATTGATAAATATTGCCAATGAAACATGTCCTTGCTTGAATGTAACATACCTAACTAATGTCTAATTGTTACAAATAATTGTTACAGTTTCATTGCTGACATTCATACGACCTTCGCTTTTGGAAGTGCACGCGACCATTAATGGATATGATACTTGAGATTGGTGTGACTTTTAGGTGTGATTTTGGTCGTGATCGAGATTTGATTATTGTCTCGTTAATCAAAATTAAATGTCGTTGCGTGGTCACAAATGTTAGGTCCTAGGTACTGGTGAATAATAAGTTTCAGGTTAAAATCCCGAGTGAGTACGTAAGGGATTTTTAATAGCAAGGCAAGATTGAGATAAACACGAACATTTGAAGATTTAAAAGACGCAGTTGTTGTAGACATAACTGGCTAAATATTTGTGGCATGTGTATCTACAATTCTGATAAGTATTTCATTGAATAACAAACACAGCATTACTATGATGTGTTATAAATAATATCACGCCTTTTATCCCCGAAGGGGTGGGTAGAGGTGCACATTACGGCACTTAATGTCACTGAACAATGTAACACCCACTTTTCACTATTTATGTATGAGTCCCATGTAATAGGGGGTGACCGTATTACCATATACCGGGCACATTTCCAGACTCCGTGCTACTACTGAGGATTTTACAAACCCAGTAATACTTTGCCCGACCCGGGAATCGAACCCGAGACCTCTTGCCGCACTTGCGACCATTCGGCCAATGAGGCAGTGTTATAAATAAATGCTTCGATAAATAATCGATAATAAATCGATCAGATCTAAAGATGGACTACTGAGTTATGAAGCAATGCTTATAAACTTGATGTATGGCCGCTTAACTTCAAAAGAATCAATTAAATCCTTTCACTTAATTCTGCATTTTAATGCATAATTTATGTTAATGTTAAATACTTGTGTAAGAAATAAAAATCCTTGCTAAATTACTAATTATATTTTACGGGGTAAATGAGACTAAAAAAAAAAACGGGATAGAAATTATAGGTGCAATTTTTTTTTTAAACGTTGCCCCACACTAGGGCTATCTCCTATGTCGTGGGTGCATTTACAAACAGACAAGTTCACATACACATGACACTCAGACCCGGAACAACAATTTGTGGATCACACAAAGTCGGTTGCCCAGCCACCGCACCAACCGTGCAGTCAGCCTGCAATTGCCTACAAATAGGACAAAATTATTTTATGACGGAGAGTCACTTAACACTTTATGCTAGTCTAAGTCCTACTTCTTCCTTTTTTGGGTTATTTCGGTTGCCACGTTTGATTGTTTGCCTGTTAGGGTCTAATAATTGAATTGTTAACCCTTTCCTGACGACAGATCGATCTGATATTTGGTACACACTCTTAATCTTATTTTTCTCAACATGATAAGCTAAAAATCATATGCTCAAAGAGTTTATCTATTTGAAATTAGCGAACTTAACTTTGGGTAAAAATTGTTCTAATACTGGCCCACACCTATTTACTTAAAAATTTAATTAAGAAAACCTTCTCACATAAATATTAAATGAATAATACACGAATTGCTTACCTTAAATATCATTCGGATAATAATCTGCGATAAATTCTATAAAATCTGTTTAAGGAAAACGATTAATGCAATTTAATAATTATTATAAAATACTTTATAATATCATATTAACTATGAATTACCACGCTTAGACAGCACCTCAACCTACCCTAAACTGTGCAATTTCTTCAAGATATTTTCAGCTTTATAACCAAAGAATATAGTCGAAAATCTATTGCAAATGTAAACCTTTTCAATTGACACGATGTTGGTCTATTTTCGGTGTCATGTCCGCCTTTAGCCAAGGCCTAAGGCTCGCCACTCACTTCAACTGCGATAATAGAAATGTAAGCGATCTATGAATTGAAATATTTCTTACTTCCTTGAAAAGTTGATAGGATCGGAATTTTGTATGTAAGTAATAACTGGTTAATACATAAATAATAACTTGATCAGTTTAATGTAAAGACAGAAATGTTTATCAGAGACAAACCTGAGACACTTTTTATCACTTATGTGATGACAAATTCTATTTGTAATAAAAATTTGAAATTGTACAAGACACTTGATGTAAAACCTAACCTAACCGATACAGTATTAGAAAACACGCGTAGAGCAAAAAGTTGCCGGACCCCACGACTACGAGTACGTACGTACGTAATGAATGTACATAGGTACATAATGTATACATATATCCCTCAACATTCTTAGTATTACTCAGTACTCATACATACAAATACAGTTGAACATACATATGTACGAAATACCATTACCTAAAGCAACATTCGTAAGTACTTGCTTATAGGTACTGGTCAAAGTTACCAGTCATATATTATCGAGTTCTGATAAAGAGAGAAATGAATGTCATGTATTTATTATTATTAGTGATGGTTTTATTGCAAAAAGATAATACACACATGTTTTTCATTATTTCTTTGCGTCACAAAATCCGAAATAGCGATGGGCAAACTGAAGTAGCAAAGGGCAGGCCACGTCGCTCTACGGACTGACGGTAGATGGGCCAGGAAAGTCCTTGAGTGGAGACCACGGACCGGAAGCCGAAACGTGGGCGGGCTTCCCGCTAGGTTGACCGACGACATCGCCAAAGTTGCGGGAAGCCATTGGATGCAAATGGCGAGAGTTGTCGTTCGACGTGGAGCACCAAGGGGGAGGCCTTTGTCCAGCAGTGGACGTCTTTCGGCTGTTGATGATGATGATGATGATGATGATACCGCTAAGATAGTAGACGACTGGGTTTCATTTTTAGATCATTTTTATTTTTATATCGCTTTTCACTTGGGGCTCATACCATTGTCATTGTGTGTAGGTACCTCTATTATGACTCACTTCTACATCACACTTAATAAAAACTCTGAAAATATACACCTAAGTACTGGTTAACGTTAAAATGTCGTAAGAACTTTAGCCTTAATTATTTACATCATCTAGAGCAGAAAGATAAGAACCGAAGCACTCTGTTTATTCTTAAATCAAGTAATAGTTTGTTAAACCAAATATTTCACGAGTAGGATGTCTTGTACATAGTTTGATCGACTGATTGTAACACATACCTGCATGCAATCTACATATATGGCTGATGTTTGTGTATTAAAACCTAAATGATTACTACTTACTATATAGCAGATTCAGGCAATAATAGTAGGACCTCATCATCAGTTACATCAATAATTTGATTATGTTGAAATTAGGTGGTAATCCTACCTGATCTCAAATAGAAAATCCCCTCCTAAATATCTAAATTACGACCCAAATGGCAAGAGTAGTAAAGAATGAGCAATCCTTTTATCTACACTACGATCAATAACTCGAAGAAAACTAAACAATTTAATGCAGAAACATTATAGAAATAGTATTTCCCTCAACTCATATGTCGCGTGTGCACGTATATATGTACATTTTTTGTTAAAACAAGAATAGGAATCATGACATCTAGAATTACATAGCAATGTTTCTTACAGTAACATTTTTTAGTAGCGGCTAGCCGCCGCATACTCCGAAAGCTCACTCCGCACAATCACTAAACTTAATCTAGTAATATAAGTATATCACCAAACTTGGACCGTTTTATAACTATATTCCTAGTGAGATATGTAGTAATGAATTGCTTTCGTATAGCTATGTCACGGTATATAATTATGTCCCGAGGGATATGACCATATTACGGCTTTATTTATCTTACTGCGACATACACATATATTGAACACCTACACATACATCAGCCATTCCCATCCGGGTTGAGAATGAGACATATACATATTATTATCACAACAATCTCTCCATTTAGGAAGTGTACATGACAATATGAGTCCACGTTTGATAAACTGATAACGTTTATGTTATATTAAATGATGCAACGTTTCATTAAGACTTCCTTAATGGTGTCGTGACGGTTTCGGAGGAAGGAAGTGGTGAAGTTAATGCTCTATATATTATGTTTGGCACTTAATGAAGTTATTATTACCCTCCCCTTCCCCAAAATTCCTGAATCCCCAACGATCCTCAAACTCCTAATCCCCAAAAGGCCGGTAACGCACTTGTAACGTCCTCTGGTGTTTCAGGTGTCCATGGGCGACGCCGATTGCTTACCATCAGGTGATCCGTCTGCTCGTTTACCAGCTTATGCCTTAAAAAAGTTTTGAATTCACATGTATAATGTTACCTAAACATGTGTATACAAATAAATATATCTTTACCTTTTATCTTTTTCAAGGAGCCTAAAAAAAATTACTTTATTTCGGACTGTAGGTACCCTTCATCGAAATGAATACCAAACAAATCATCAGTCCTACCTCTTAAGTAAACTATTGTCATGTATGTTTTTAGCTTATTGAGAATCATCATAGATTAGTTTCAGCGAGTAAAGGAAATTTTCAATAGTTACTGATATATACTAATAGGCACTCTGATTTTCTCTGATTTGATTTGTGTTTGGAGTGGCGGCTAACACGTCATTTCTACATATAAAATGTAGGTACATAGAAGTGACGTCACACGACATTTATAATCAATATATCGTCGAATGTATTCGTTTCTATAAAATACGTATGTAATGTTTGAAAATAATCTACACGACGGATAAAATAAAATAAAAATTAGTCATCTACCTTATTCAAATGAAACTTTTTAATATTCAACAAATCGATCGATATTGCAATAGGCTCCAAAAAGAGAAACGTGAAACCACATTTTTCTTCAAACATTCATTGAATGAAGGAAACGTTTCATTACAAACAATCGAGTACTCGATTTTACGTAATCGATTTGTTGAAAAAGGCTATTATTATTGTTTCTCATTTTTTTATTATCATTATGCAAGTTAAAAGGACGGATAATAAAATAGTGAACAACTAAACAGTCGTGATTTGTTAGCGTTACGACACTCTGTTTCGTGCTAATTATTGTGAATTAAGCACGAGGATTGTAATTATGTAATTTGTTTTAGATTTATTTCACTGATTTGCTGTATAATGTACCTATGTCGAAGTACTTGTAACAAAAGTGCAAGGACTTCAACTCTAATTACCTCTTCTTCTTCGATTCAACGATAAACTTCTTTTGTTAAACATACCTTGGAAAGCATTTATAAGAGGGGAGTCTTCCCCGGCCATAGGTGAGGCAAGGAGAGAGTCTGACTGTCACTGATTAATAATTATATTTTTTATTTTTTTTATGGCATAAGCCGGTAAACGGGCAGACGGATCACCTGATGGTAAGCAATCGGCGTCGCCCATGGACACCTGGAACACCAGAGGCGTTACAAGTGCATCACCGGCTTTTTGGAGATTAGGAGTTTGAGGATCGTTGGGGATTCATGGATTGGGGAGATTGGGGAAGGGGAAGGTAATTGGGCCTCCGGTAACCTCACTCACACGACGAAACACAACTCAAGCGTTGCTTCACGTCGGTTTTCTGTGAGGCCGTGGTATCACTCCGGTCGAGCCAGCCCATTCGTGCCGATGCATGGCTCTCCCACACTTATGTTTATATATGTAAACCACGTTTAAAAAACCGACGTCAACTCCTTCTTTTTATTTATTTATTCATATTGCACAATGTACATATAATAAAAAGTATTACATATAACTAATTCAGTACATTACCCTGTTAGTGTTTTTTGTTGGCGGTTAATTAATACAGGCACTAAAACCTTCTCCTAAATGTAACAAACACTTTTCTAAAACTGCATCAAAATTGGTTCAACTAATTACGAGATAATCGCAGATAAACTTACTTACATACTTATAGGTCAAACTGAGAACCTGTTTTTTTTTTGAAGTCGGTTAAAAACCACCCCGTTCCTACTCCTACTTATAGCCGGAGCCCTGATAACCCGACAGGTTATCTGCAGCTCCGGATACCTTGAACAGCGCTATGTCGTCCTTAATAATTCCATTCCACAATTTTGTACCCATCTACGTACTACCTACTTCTAATGCTACCTAATTCGAGTTCACGGTTGGCGCGGTGGTTGGCTGCCTAGCAACGATTCCATTCGATTCCCTCACGGAACAATTTTTTATGTGATCCACATTATTATTGTACCGGGTCTGGGTGTCATTTATATGTTTGTAATCGCACCCACGACACAGGAGACAAATGTGGGGCAAGGATTAAAAAAAGATTGCTACTAAATAGTCCATATCTCCCTCTAAATAAAACCGGCGATGTGTTGCAAAGCAAATCGTGCAGATATAATGGACATAACTCCACAACGTAGTTGCCGTTTCCATTGTTATTGTGTCAATATTATTAGTGTTTTTGTAGCACAATGTATTTCCCATATATTCGCTTGTAAGTGTATGAGGTAACTACAATTCAATAGGGTATTATCAAATGTTTGTAACGGACTAATGGCCGATTTACTGGAAAATGACGAAATGCAGCACGGAACGTACGTTTCGTGTAATGTGGAATAATTAATAACAATTAACAGCTATTTGTACGCATTGTAGGTAAACTCGATGATTTGTTCATGATGAAATGCTTTTTTGCATTAATCAATGTGGAGTAAAATTACTTTGTAGTTACTTCACGCGTTTATTTTATGACTTAATCCTATAGTTCTTGCATGTGGATACAAAATCAGTCAGTGCAATACTTATATTATGAATTAGCTGAGCCCGTAACTTCGTTCGCGTGGAATAGTGATTCACAGCTCCTGCCCCGTAGCTTATAGCATGATAATAATTATGTAGCCGACCTGTTAGTAATATTCATGCAAAATTTGAAATAAACCCATGCAGCACTTTTTGATAACATCCCGGACATACATACAGACAAACAAACAAAAATTTTAAAAACCATATTTTTGATTTCGGTTTCGACTGTAGACGCCCTTTCCTTTAAAAAAAACCCTTTTTCTTTTAAAAAAATATTCGATGTACATTTTTCACTTTCCTACGATTTTATTATCTTTATATATATATAATTCTTCTGTGAGTGTGTATGTCACTGAACTTCTCTCAAACGACTGGACCGATTTTGATGAAATTTTTTGTGTGTGTTCAAGGGGATCTGGGAATGGTTTTTATACACAAATCAGCCCGGCAGATGGCGCTGCAGTCGATGTCTTGGTTATTTATCCTAAACGGCTGAACTAATTTGATTGAATTTTTGTTTATACATTCAAGCGGATATGCAGGACAACGTCTGTCGGGTCCGCTAGTCTTTAATTCTTCTGTGAGTGTGCATGTCACTGAACTCCTAAACGACTGGACCGATTTTGATAAAATTTTTAGTGTGTGTTCAAGGGGATCTGGGAATGGTTTAGATTCACAAATCAGCCCGACAGATGACGCTGCAGTCGATGTCTTGGTTATTTATCCTAAACGGCTGAACTAATTTGATTGAATTTTTGTTTATACATTCAAGCGGATATGCAGGACAACGTCTGTCGGGTCCGCCAGTATGTATATAGAATAGATACAGAATATCAAGCTTTGTATGATCTCAAAACTCTCTAGATAGCATCTTCAACTTTTTGCAAGATATCTTCGACTTTTGCCAGCATTGTCTTAAAAATGTATAACATTTTTCATCGAAAAACTAACCTTAGTTAGTAGATAAACAATGTTGCATGTTACTATCTAAGACTCAGCTACCATTCTTGTTAAAACCAAGGTCTTTAGAGTTTCTATTTCGTAGATTATCGTTTTTATAGCTGTAGTTATTCATGCAAAAACGCCATTAAAATTTAAATGCAATGCAAACTACGGTATTACCGTATTACATTACAATAGTACAATTAGTATAACTATTTACTATGCTGGCAAGAAAATAAAGATTGGTTCAACAATCCTTAAATTCCTAATCCCCAAAAGACTGGTAATGCACTTGTACCGCCTGTGGTCTTTCGGGCGCCATGAGCGACGCCAATTGCTTACCATCAGATGATCCGTCAGCTCGTTCAACGGCTTATTCCATAAAAAAGTAAATAGCTGTGATGACTGTAGGTACCTATTACAAATGGGTTGTTTCATGTCTTTATTATGTTCTATTACAAGTCTATTTTTACTGAGGGGATTAACTACCAGTTATTGGTAGCACAGGTTTTATAATTTGATCTAAGTTCATAACTAGTACATACAAATCAACTTCAGTTACGGGTACCTGCGTATGTAGGTACTATGTAACTTATTGTATAAAGTATTGTTTCGACTTCGACAATTATGTCTAAAATTACACTCTATAGATCTTCTAGTAATGCTTTTAGGTGGCACTTCTAGACTCCATCCTTTATTTCTAAAAAAAAATATTATTTATTTTAAATCAAAGAATCAACAACTCGAAAGTGAAAAACCATTTAACATCAAAGCAGTTATCGAACTAATCTTGAAAAACAAACACACCATTGTGAAGGGCAACTAACACATCATAACAATTTTCCCTAAATTCATCATAACGAAATTCTAATTGAAATGGTTAATTGTTCCACACAAATTATGTAATAGTGAAAAATATATTTAGTTACGCTCTGGCTACATCACACGGTGATTCTATAGTCTATTGTTTAAATAAAATTATTATATCTATGGCGTCCACATTTATAATTGACACGGAATACGCAAACAAAATATTGTTCTTTGTTATTCCCTTACAAAATAATCCATTATAACCAGTGTTATAAGTTGAAGTAGGTACAGAAGAATATTTACCTTTCCACTTAACATCTAATTTTCGTTGAGTTTGTATACTTATTTACTTAATAACATTTTGTGAGATACAGAGTAAAAAGCCAGCAAATCTTTTCATTGTCATGTCATCCACAAAGGCTGACTTCTAGATAGGCTGATTAAAAGCGACCTTTTTTTTGAGGGGGGATAATCATCCAATGTCTTTTCGGAGTGTCAGACTCTTACTGTCTAAAAACCACCCCGTTCCTATTCCTGCACTTCGAGCCGGAGCCCCGGCAACCCGTTAAGTCTTCCACGGCTCCGTATGTATCAGCCCTGTTGGTCCTATCCAGGTTACTGTGACCTTTATGGAGCCGTCTGTCTACGCAATAGGTGGAACATAGTTAAGTATGTTCAAAATATAGAAATAATTAACTAATGAAATTGTTCCCATCTTACTGATTTAAACTACTAGGCACACATTTTCACAAGGTAAATATTAACAAAGTATACATACATCAAATCCCTTAAAGAAATCCCTTAAGGGATATGCAGCACCTATGTACCTCATGCTTGTAATGTGTTGTCCTTTGTAATATTGTCTACTGTGTGGCGTAGGTACCAACGTGAAATGATAAATAAATAAAAAATAAAAATAAATACCAGCAATGACTGACAAACTGACAAGTACCGGACATTCCATCGCAGATAAGTCGCTTAATATTACGAACACAACAATAGACATCAAAATATACTTATCTAGTGAAATTATCATCAGGAGTTGAAGGTGAAACCAATTGAAACAATATCTGACATTGAACTAGAGGTCAATTATCGAATCTGCGACAACAGCATTACAGGGAGATACGTAAGAGCGGGTAACATACGCTAACAGAATTATCCAACGAATGTTTCACAACCCTCGTGACAGAAGGTTGATTTCATCACCCCATTCACACCCCCCAATATTCTAAACAGAAAACTTGACACCATATCGCTAAATCTCATAATAAAATTCGCTCATGACCTTTGTGATGACAATACTATCGTTTCGAAATCCAAACAAAATCACACAAGTTCAATGGTAGATAGTCTCAAATCGTGTGAGCTAAGAATAGAGGTCGGATAACTGACAAAAACATCGTGATTTCGTACAATGAATTTCGTAACACTATCGATAATAATAACTGGATTAAAAAGTCCTAAATCAAGGAGTCATTATCCAAATTCTTTTTTTTAATAAAGCCTTCATTTAGACACGCATTAAAAAAGTTCAAGCTGCCATTATGGTGCAAGTTCTTGAACCTAATTTCGTTCGAATCCGGGCCACGAATAACAAAGACAATAATAGTCAATGTCGTATCCATCACGACTGTATCCGTCATATTTGCTGTTGAATATCGATTATCGGCATGTCAATGATCGATACTGTATCGTATACTCGATAACCAAGGCTACGGGAATTTATACGCTCTTAATTAGTGAAACGCATTAATAAAACTGAACAAT
Source organism: Spodoptera littoralis (assembly GCA_902850265.1). NCBI lineage: Eukaryota > Metazoa > Arthropoda > Insecta > Lepidoptera > Noctuidae > Spodoptera > Spodoptera littoralis. The sequence goes on from LR824533.2 coordinate 4,813,534, forward strand.
GAGCTAATAGACACACGCTATTCGATAGTAATTCTATTGTGCCTATGGACCATTGATTTTAATGCGAAATTAAACTTTGCAAAAGTCTCCCAATATACATATAATTGCAGGTAATATCAAAACGAATCTCTAAGACAATCTAGTTTAAATCCTGCCCCAGACAAAAAAAATAATATCATACTTGGAGGTAGAGTAATGCCAAGTCAATGTTGACCAAACCCCATTAAGGCTTTGTTCGTAGAATTACGGTCACAAAAATATTTAAATGCCACTGAGATAATAAACCACCGCACATTTTGAACTCGATAGATTAATGATAAGGTAGATAAACTTCATTACAAACAAACAATAATTAAGTAATTGTTAAGTCACAAATACAAGAATTAAATAATACTTCTCAAGTATCAAAACAAGGCCCACCTACTGTAATTGTTCACTTATCTACACCGTCTAATTAAAGTATCAGTTCACGCTTGACACAAATGCGTCGCAAGCGCAAGGTCCTGAACCACTCAATGACCTTTTCACACAGAATTACTATTTTATTAATTATATTAATTAAGATTATCTAACGCCAACTTTAAGAGTGCTTTACCATCATCAATCAGATTAAATTATAGGCTAATCTTATGCAGACATTACTGTTTTGTTTGCATGACTAATGATCCCTTGTAATTGTGTCTAAGTTCAATAAAACACAAATAACTAAGAAGGTTATTATCTATCATAACGATGTATCTTTTAATCTGTGGTTTGACTTCTTAATCTATGGTAAATTTTGCGCGCGAAAACCAGCTGTCAAACCATTTACGTTCTCCCAGATATTATGTTATCTGTGGTAATAGCTAATGTAAATAGTCTCGCTTGTGAAACTAGATTATTAAATATTATTTACGAAAGGAAACAATTTATCTTAAAGTAGTTTATTTGATTAAATTCGTGTGTCAGCCAATCAACGAAATACACATATAATATAGGGTCATGGTTACACCGAAACCCGCTAACAAGTAGCCGAGTTCAATAAATCTTGTCACCAAGACCGGATCAATGTTTTTGTCAGTATACCTCTAAATAATATTGACTGAGAATTATACTTGACATGATTGTTGATATAGAGTTGGTCTATAACATTAATCATACATAGCGCCTGTAGATAAAATTACTTCAGTTATGTTATGTCATTAGGGCCATTCATTATAAGGCAAATAATTATATTAATAACCTTAATTTGTAATAGGAATAATGAAATATTTGAATTTGGAGATATCGACTAGCACTGCGACAAAAATCTGAGTTCATTGCTACATTCCATAACAAATAATATAATACTTAGACTCCAACAAATCTGGACTGACAGACGAATATTGGGATTTGGGCGTCATTGAATGTCTTATTGCTGATGTGATGTGATGATGATGAGGTACGAAGTCCGGTAAAACATATGCAGAAACAGGCAGACCTGTCTTCAGGATACAAAAAGCTATTACCAACGTATGTACGTGTACACACGGCCACATATCAATCTATACAAAACCAGTTTATCCTGGTGTCGCGTCGCATCATCTTTCCGCACATTTAACGTTCAGTTTATACTGGTTATGTAAAGCTCGATGTGTAGCAGTATGTACATGAGCATAAACAAAATCTGTCAATAGAATGATAAATACGACCTTGAATTTCTAGTGCACCGTCGCACTGTCCGACTCTTACACAACGGCAGTGAAAGGTGGCTATTGTGCAACCAGTCTTATCAAACTGGACTATTTTGCTGAATGTCGGTTACAGACCTTATACTACGGAATCAGGTGGACCGATGTCGCAAAACTATTGCGAATTCTGATAACAGGTTCAGTACTTGCTGGGGAGCTTTTAATTAAAGGTGCAAGTTGTTTCGATGTTAATTTGTCAAAGTGTAGATGTGTTAAGATTTGGTGTATCGTCCGGTGGCCATTTTGAAAATTGTGTGTGTGTGACTCATATGGATGTGTCAGGATGGACCTGATGGGATAATAATCATAGTTTTTAATAACCCCAAAGAGTTTTGTTAAACTTAAACATTTAAGGATCTGATATTAAGTAGTTGATATGCAAAACTATGTATGTGGTCATAAAAACAAACCCGAATTAAAAAAACATAGAAATTAAATTAAGTCCAATTTCGCAAACAAATACTTTTCAACAATGCTACTATCGCTCCTTAGTCACTCACTAGATAATTCTTACCATTGTCGATTCAAATCTACTCGGAATAAGGCCCGAAGCAAGAATTACTAGCGTACAATAATTATTTATTTACTTGTAGAACGTAAATTATTACTGAGCTTACGTAACAATTGTTAGGTAATTCGATATAATCTGTATCAGAACTAGACTTATCAACTGGACTATTTTACCGAATGCCGGTTACTGCGGAATTGATTGGCCAACTGTAAAACACTGTTGCGAATTGATGTTTAATTGATGAAAGTTAATTTTGGGCTATAGCGGTCTTTGGTAAACCTGAACCTTGTAAACTTGGGGTCTTCAACCAGCCAGCTAAGCGATAGAAGAAGCTCATTCATTATCTGGCAGTAATCTTTTGGAGGATTGGTGATGGTGACCATAATCTGTCTATCTGTCGCGGAGCACCTAATGGGTTACGGAGGCTCCGGCTCGACGTGCAGGAGAAGGAACGGGGTGGTTTTTAGTCAGTAAGATTCCGACACTCCCTCCCGTCTCACCCAGGCGGGAGCAGTCATTTGATTAAAAAAAAAGTCTGTCTATCTATTGCGGATGCACAAACTTATTTAACTAAAAATCATGTGTTGCTAACGTAAATATACTGACAAAAGCTCTACTAATTTCGAGTCACAGAGGGAATTTCCTCATGAGCAGCGTGCACGTTATTAGTTTCTTAATACAGTCGTTATTAGCGGCCTACTCTACTACCTTATTTTCTTACTCTAGTCTTTTTTTTATGGGACAAGCCTGCCACAACCTTCCAAAACCGCTGCAACTCCTGTAATCCAGGATCTACAGTAGATACAACCATTAAAACACCGGAACACTGAAATCCGGCGCGTCCCAGGGACATGAGTTACTGTCTTGGTTCCCGCAACGAAGTGAATCAGAAGATAATATAAGAGGAGAAGAAGAAAAAACTATAGTTTCCACTTCTCTCGGTGAATTACTCTAGTCTACTAAGGAGGATTCTAGTCAGGAGCCCTTACCTTAACGGGCTTCAAGGCAATCCATGATAGAAGTCATTACAGTCCACCCTCTACCTACCTCATAACGAAGAAACAAGCTTGATAATATATGTCCTAAATAAATGACAGATGACCCGGTAAATACCAAGAGTCATAATTACATTAACATAGTATAATATATTATGTGTGTGCTCATCTATGACATAATGTGATCTGACCTGCGGCCAATGTCAATGACTACAACACCAACTTACAAATTCAGATGAGAGTGGCGCTAGTGTCTTCGACGGAATAGAATAGTTATACCACCATCTGTTGTTTATTATCGGATTATTTTATTTATTTATTCTTTTGTTTTGGGCTTTATAGACCGTATTTAATACGATGACTATTTCGACGGTTGCTTTTCCAATCGGGTAAGGATGGAATGTATATTTTGATTACGAAAATTGTCAGTGAAAGCAAGCAGTTTGGAAATTGTACACAGGTTTTTGGTAAAACCTTATTACCTCAATAACAGGTGGTTGTGAAAAATGGCAATAGTGTAAGTACTACTTTTGTTGACTTTTTTATACTGCCTACTGGCTGCCTGGTTGACCGAGTGGAAAGGGATCTCGGGTTCGATTCCCGGGTTGGGCAAAGTAGGTACTACTGGGGTTTTTAAAACATTCTCAGTAGTAGCACGGAATGTGGAAATCTGTCCGGTATATAGCTATAGGCTCACCCCCTATTACATAGTTCTCAAAACATAAATAAGTGAAAAGTGGATTACATTGGACAGTGGCATTAAGTACCGTAATATGTGCACCTCTGCCTAGCCCTTCGGAGGTCAAAGGCGTGCTGTATGTTATGTTACTTGCTTACTTCTGATGGCTTGGAACTTCTGCTGTACGATTACAAGTGCTGTATTGGATGATATCACGTCATCGCCATATTTTTTTTTATTAATTTTTGTAATGGTATTAATAAACTGTTTTTGTTTCTTTCTTTCTGTATTGCAGTTGTATTGTTTTTAGGGGGGACTGAAAATGTTATGATAAAATGTGTTAACTAAAGCCGACTACCAGAGAAAGGGGATTTTGTTTTAAGGGGGGAAAATCATCAAATGACTGCTCCCGCCTGGGTGAGGCGGGAGGGAGTGTCAGACTCTTACTGACTAAAAACCACCCTGTGCCTTCTTCTGTACGCCGAGCCGGAGTCCCAGTAACCCGTTAGGTTCTCCGCGACATTACAGTTGTATAAGTTCCGATTTTCACCACCCGCATAAGTAAGTTGGTAGCAGCACAAGTACCTAATTGCATTCCGTTTGTAATAACATAATCAAGATATCTTTGCAAGTAATAAAGTATTCTCAAAGGTCTTACGGGTCATTTCATTAGCCACTGAGTGGCTGACTGCTATTGAAGTGTGAATTAAATAGCCTTAGGCTTTGTAGGAGCCACACCTGATTGTTGCAGCTTATGTAGCTCAATGTTACGATTGTGTAATGAAAGGAGCATAATTGTTATTTATTTCTTGCAATTACCCCCTCCACTACAAGCAGGAAATTAAGGGAATAGTAATTAGCTGCCAATATATCTAATTACTGACTGCCTCGTTGGCCGAGTGGTCGCAAGTGCAACTGCCGGGCAAGGGGTCTCGGGTTCGATTCCCGGGTCGAGCAAAGTATTACAAGGATTTAAAAAATAATCTCAGTAGTAGCACGGAGTCTGGAATTGTGCCCGGTATATGGCAATAGGCTCACCCCCTATTACATGGGACTCATAACATAAATAGTGAAAAGTGGGTGTTACATTGTACAGTGGCATTAAGTGCCATAATGTGCACCTCTACCTACCCCTTCGGGGATAAAAGGCGTGATGGTATGTAATGTTATAATCTCTACTCATAGTACCTAAACTAACATAACAATGTGTCTTATATTATTCAACTATATACAATCTGCATGGAACTATCTACAATGGAATATCTTATTGACAATACAATCTCCCGGAGCATAAGCAAAAAAAGTTTTATGGCAACCGAATAAAGTCGTGATTCAGTTGTTTTTTCTTTAAAGACTAGGCCTATTCATAGTACCTACCCATGTGGATATAGTTATCACTCAATATAAATGGTGTTTACTTTGGGCAATCACAGCACAATTACCGCAAATTGATATTATTTATAGTGGGAAACTGAATTGATTTCGATCTTTTTTTTATTTTTATGGTCACAATAGGGTATCTTTAGAATGTGAACCAATTTCCATTATCACAATGTTAACAATCAAAGCTTGAAGACATTTTGATATGTACCTACAGTCCTACACTAAATAATAAAAACGTATACAGCTCTTTCAACTTCTTACGTAAATAAAACTTATTGTTTGATCTACAGATAAATTATAATCTTTCATAACATCACGCCTTTTATCCCTGAAGGGGTAGGCAGAGGTGCACATTACGGCAGTACTTACTTTGACACGTTCTTGTACAAAAAAATCCAATATCAAATTAGAACATATATTATCCTTACCTACTAATATTATAAATCGGAAAGTGAGTTTGTTTGTTTGTTCCACTATCACGCCGTAACTACTAAACCTTGCTTTGAAATTTTTGCAGACGTGAAGTTAGAAGTCTGGATTAAATAATAGGGTACTTTTTATCCCGGAAAAATTTGATATTCTCTAGGAAAAACGAAATTATTGGTATAGATGGCGCTGTGTGTATTGGTATGTCACATAGGCTACTTTTTATCCTTTTGTGACGCGAGCGAAGCCGCGGGTAAAAGCTAGTTAAGACATAAACATAAGATCCGGAACATTTAATCATTCAAAATATGATCTAATAATATTTTATAGGTGCCACACGAACTGAGAAAGGCTTGCTTACTTTCAACTATGTTATATTATTAAAATGATGGCACGGAATTGTTACGTACAACTAACATAACATATCAGATTGTAGAGATATTTTAATTATAGGCTCTGATGATCACCATCATGGCTTAATTGAAAAAGATATATCGTGGGTACGTAGTTCTACGTAATGGTTTTATTAATATCATGTTTTAATTGGCTTTGTATTATGTTTGATAATTATTCATCAGTTCATTCATATATAGAATAGAGAATTGCTTTTTTTGTGGGGCGAAAATCATCCAATGACTGCTCCCGGTTTGGGTACGGCGAGAGAGTGTGTCAGATTTGTTTTGTTCCCGTTCCTACTCCTGCTTTGTGCTGGAGCCCCGGCAACCAATGAGGTATTCCGCAGCTACTACCAGAAAGAATATGTTTACTATAATAGACTGTAAATAATAAATGGATAAAAATATTGACTACTAATTTAATTGACTGCACGGTTGGTGCGGTGGCTGGGCAACCGGCTGCCGTGCAACGTGTCGCGGGTTCGATTCCCGCGCGGAACAACACTTTGTGTGATCCACAAATTGTTGTTTCGGGTCTGGGTGTCATTGTGTATGTGAACTTGTATGTTTGTAAACGCACCCACGACACAGGAGAAAATCCTATTGTGGGGCAACGTTTAAAAAAAATCATCTTGATGGTTTGGAAAATCATCATGGAGTTCATTCACCCTGCTGGTCCCAGAAACCAGATTCTTCATAACCTCTTCTTCTATCTTTACTTAATGCAACATTAGCTATTAAAGTAGTATTACTTCAATAAATGGCAACCTTGGAGGAGCCACAAGAAAATAAAATCCAGTAGAACCAGGAAGAAAAATGGCATTTATTCATTTAAGTAATTACATTACCTACCTACCAATATTTGCATCGAAATATTCTGTGAATGTCTGAGTCATCTGTAAAATGTCATTTTAGTAGTAAGACGTGTAGTATTAAAATTTTAATTAGGTACTGGTGAATTCAGGAAGAAGAACAACTGAGTTCAGCAGTTTAACATTAATTACTCCGTGATCCTTTTGTTATGATAAGGAACTGTAACATTACATTGTAATTCAGTTGTTTCTGTAGTATTAGCTTGCCATTCTTAACCATCCTCACCTCCTTTGTTTACTTTGTACTAACTTTATACATAACTCATAACATCAAACCCTTTATCCTCGAAGGGGTAGGCAGAGGTGCACATTATGCCACTGTACAATGTAACAACCACTTTTCACTATTTATGTTTATGAGCCCCATTTCATAGAGGGTGAGTCTATTGCCATATACCAGGCACAATTCCAGACTCAGTGCTACTACTGAGATTGTGTAAAAACCCAGTAATACTTTGCCCGACTTGGGAATCGAACCCGAGACCCCTTACCCGGACACTCGGCTAGCAAGCAGGTACTAACTTTATCTTATATTTTATTTTCTTCAACTTGCTTTCTCTTGCAGTTTTTTATTTATCATCAATTGGTATGCAAACGCTACACAAAGGCATACACAACGCAAAAATGGCAGACCTATTACTAAAGCCTTACTAATATTATAAATCGGAAAGTGAGTTTGTTTGTTTGTTCCGACTTCACGCCGTAACTACTAAATCGATTGCATTGAATTCTTGCAGACGTAAAGTTAGTAGTCTGGATTAAATAATATGGTACTTTTTATCTCGAAAAAATTTGATATTCCCGAGGGAAAACAAAAGTATTGGTATAGATGGCGCTTTATGTATTGGTATATGTCACATAGGCTACTCTTTATCCTTTTGTGACGCGAGCGAAGCCGCGGGTAAAAGCTAGTATTAAATAAAAAGTATTATATACGAATAAACGCAAGCATAAAATTTTGAACAGAAAAAATGAATAGCATATTATGTTCAGAACATAATTAAACCTTTTGCAGTATCATCTAATAATATAACTGTAAAACTTTCTTTATTTAGTCAGTCTAGCTCGTTTAGCCTCGTAGCAATTATACATAAAGGAATATTCAGTGATTAAATCATCATATTTTTAACCCACCATATTTGATTCTCGTCGTAGTTTTAATAGGCTAGTTGCCAGGGTAAAAAACTTAAAAATCTAATTAGTCCGTAGATAATGAAAAAAATATTAGACACGTATTTTTTTTATTTCCTCGTATAAAGCTACAATACTTAGATAAAATGGCGTTAAGTTTAGGAGAGAGAGGTCGTTACGTCACAGCGTGCTGTAAAATGTACCACGCTGCTACGTCACATGATATTTCAAATGAAAAATACGTGTCTACCTAATGTTCTAAAATAATCTACCAGACGGATATTTAAATAAAATTTAGGAAACTACCGTATTGTCGTAGCAATATTTAGTGGCAATACGTTTTAACATTGTCTAATGATTCAGTTTTATACTGTGATTTATCTTATTTAAAAAAAGCGTTGCCCCACACTAGTATTTTCTCCTACACATACATATGACACGCAGACCTGAAACAACAATTTGTGAATCACACAAAGAGTTGCTCCGTGCGGGAATCGAACCCACAACACATTGCAGCCAGTTGCCCAGCCACCGTACCAACCGTTCAGTCAAAGTATTATATAAGTATCCTTCGATAATAATTATCACAAAATAATAATCTTTAGGCAAAATATATCTAGTTAATTTATTCATTAAACACAAGAGTCTTTGAAATGAGAACACAAAAAGAAATAAACTGGACCATCTATAACATATTACCTAACCACATAACTACACCCACTTACATATAAAATAAAAAATCGGATCATCTATTCGATTAATCGATCATGTAGCTATAATCGATGGTCTATCGTCCAGCCCACGTGCATCACTTTCACAGACCTCATCACGGATACGCCTGTGTTAGTCACGGAACAATTCTTTTTGTCCAACACTTCCGATTGGTCAGCTTCAGATGCGTGTCGTGGTGTGTGAGTACATTGTTATACGTCAATTGGTATAATAATATGATAATGGGATAAACTATTCGGAGTCGCGGAGAACCTAACGGGTAACAGGGGCTCCGGCTCGATGTGCAGGAGAAGGAACGGGGTGGTTTTTAGTCAGTAAGAGTCTGACACTCCCTTCCGCCTCACCCGGGTGGGAGCAGTCATACGATGATTTTCCGCCCTTAAAGAAAAAAAATGGGATAAACTCACAATCTCCATACACAACCCTGTTACGCCTGTAAGGACAGTTGCAGCAACTATAAAACCAAATAAGGCCCCAATATAAGGAACCTTAAATTTTGTACAATTAATTAATGTCGTTTAATACTAAAGTCTTTTAATGAGGTTTGTACCTACTAGCTTTATAAATTGTTGAACTAGATAATAATTATAAACTTAGGAGACTCGCGGCGTAAATTGGGTAGTTTCCAGGGTCTTAAAATTAAAAATCTAATTAGTCCGTCAGTTAGATAATGAAACATTTTTTTTATTTTCTCGTATTAAGTGCAATACTTAGATAAAGGTTAGAGGTCGTTACGTCATAAGGTGCTACAAAATATGGCACGCTGTGACGTCACACGAAATTTCAAATTAATATATCGTCGAAAGTATTTAATTTTATGAAAAAAGAAAACCACCACCACACCACCACACACGGACATTAAAATAAAATTTAATTTTAAAACTACCCTATTGCTCAAATAAACTTTGAAAGTTTCTGATGACGAAACCTAAATTCTTAATGCATCCCATCATCCCAGAGATTCTCAGGGGCATGAGTCTGTCTAGATCCTACAACAAAATGAGAAGATATCATCCAAAATTCTTACAAATACCGCATGGCCATCAATTTCTTCTTTTTCAAAACCACACAATTGAATAGGTCGTGCTAACCTTGCAAAACCTGATAATTCTAAGGAAATCGTCTTTAGTAAGTAGTAACCTCATTATCCAATGGTTCTATTTCCTGAAATTGAAAAGTTGATAAAGATTATCAAAAGTTATTCTTTAACCTTTTTTTTAAAGCAAAACGTTGCAAACAAATGGAAACACACCAATACATTTACACATCTGCCTCCATTTCATATTTAAACAATAGCCAAATTACACATCCAATCGAGTTATCTAATGCGTTACAATTAATTACTTCTCTATCAATGTATGCGAGTTACATCAGTCCTTTCTATAGGCAATCGTTTGAATAGCAATTACCTACACATTGCGTCCACGAATATTTTAGTTTTAGCGTCTAATTACTAAGAGTAATGACCCTGTGCAATAAGTAAATAAATACTACGGTTACTATCGAAACAACATCTAAATAGTCAGCAATTATATTTGCATTAGAAAAATATTTTCGTAATATATTGTTCAAGTACTCGTACGTCATGTCGTCACGAGTTGCTTTGACAAGAAAATGCTGAAATCAATTCCTTGACATTCTAATATTCGTTCTAGACACAGACATTTTTTTAAGGGGGGAAAATCATCGAATGACTGCCCCCGCCTGGGTGAGGCGGGAGGGAGTGTCAGACTCTTACTGACTAAAAACCACCCCGTTCCTTCTTCTGTACGTCGAGCCGGAGCCCCGGTAACCCGTTAGGTTCTCCGCGACAGATCTTTACCCTACACGAGGTTTACCAGTTAAACTAAATTCTACTCAAGGCCCTGCCTTGGCAGGGCCTTGAGTAGAATTTGGCGGAGCGTGCCTTGGCACGCTACGCCACTGTTACTACGTGGTATTTTTTGTGGCTACGAAAGCATATTCCTATTGCAGATTCAAATTAAAACTGTCTTCCTATGTTTAATCAGTTTTCAGTGACTCAAGTTGATAAGTAATGCAAGTTTATAACCATTTTAGACTTCACATTACTTTCTTATCTCGACAACAGAAAGGGCACAGATAATCTAGATATCTGTCTATACGTGACGCTATTGATGACTTACAATAGAAGTAATTCTATTTTTTTCGCAATATCTTGTTCTGTATTGAACTTGCACTGAGTTTATTTTGATGCTTTGTAGTCTAAATAAAAAAAAAATTAACTTAGTCCGCCCACGCAGGTCTTTGTGTTAATCTAGAATACTATTAGGGCTTACTCAACTGTTCAGAGAAAGACATCTATTAAAAAAAACGATGTAGCAATTGAACATTATACATATAGACATAAGAACAGACCCTTCTTATGTCTATATGTATATTTGTTATTATATTATCATATAATTATCTATTATCATATATTCTTAATCTCCATCTACCTAAGATGGTTCCTATGTTTCAGTGTTCAGTATGGTTACACATTGCCCACAATTTTAAAATGGAGTAATAACATTAACATAACCGTATATCCCCAAGCGGTCACCGGTGACCGCTCTCCACTAACTACATTATAGACCTTATTTCTTATTAATTAGAGACTACTTTTGTATGAACAAATTTAGGGGATGATTTTCAACAATTTTATATATATATATATATAATACTTTAGCGGAGTTTTAAAAGTTCAGAGGACCTTAATGATGAAAGTAGAACATGCAAAAACTAGACCTACATTGCGGGACTCCAAAGTGTAAATGATTAAGCGTTTCATTTAAATATCTATGTCAATTTTGATACCGTTAAAATGCGAATAATCTGGAACTATCACGTATTATATAAGATTATTACTGGTTATTTAATTACTGTTAATCGAATTACAACCTACTTAATGAATTTTACGTTTATCTAATGCTTAATTGAACAGATTAATCAAGCATTTTGTAGTGCATACAGAATTGGCGGAACAGGAATATTTTATTGCATAATTTACTCTAAATGTTACGTTATTTTTTTAATGATTACTTCAATTTTTTTTTAATATAGCTAGACCATATTTTCATCCTATAGGTTACTAATTTATAGGTCTAATACAGACCTATGTTCCTTTAAAAAACCAATCTCCCCAGTTCCTGAATCCCCAACAATCCTCAAATTCCTAATCCCCAAAAGGCCAGTAACGCCCTTGTAACGCCTCTAGTGTTCCAGGTGTCCATGGGCGAAGCCGATTGCTTATCATCAGATGATCCGTATGCTCATTTACCGGCTTATTCCATAAAAAAACTTCCTGATCAACAGGTTTGTTTACTTAAGCAAAGATAACCGTCTAATTACCATCAATTGACCCTTAAGCTTTGTTTCTACTTATTGTAACATAATAATATAATTAGCACGATATTTATTGAATTATCACTGCCTTCATACAAGACGCCAATGCCTTATAGCATTTTAATATGAAATCCTACGGATATAAGTACTGCATTTGTGGTAATTGTTGATAGAAGACTACTTTAGCCGTGGTCGTCCCCCTGTAGGGCAAAGCCTTTGCCCTAAAGTAGACTAGACTAGGCCTTTACCACCCTTGTTCGACTAGTCTTTATAGCTTTTATATTTTTTTTTTCAATATATTTCCATAATTTCAAAAATATATTTCCAATTTAAAATTTTTCCAATAAGTTTTTATAGCTTTCTGTGCCCAAGATAGAAGACTACCAACAAAAAAGATTGACTTCTTTCACTTATGCTTTAAACTTTTAAACAGCGAGACAACCCAACTCATCTTCATAAAAACCAGATTCTTTCTATAAAAGTCAGAAAGTAAAAGTTAAGTACACTTTAAATACCTGATAAAAGTCACGACATACATTCTTTTGGCGTTATATACAGTATTGTACATACATCTGTCTGTCCCGTGACCGCTATAGTGAACGTAATGTCATGCCGAGCCAAAGGTTAAATCACCATTCGCCAACCTACGGTACCTATGTCCGATCTGAATGCAATTTAGTGTACCTACCTAAATACACCTACATTAGTATTCATTTGGATTACTTGTTTCGATTACATTATTATTTATTTATAGTGTTAGATACGCTTCATGTTTGAAACTTGAAAATGAATGAACGATGGTTTTAAGTTAACGATATTTGGTCGTAGCAAGTTCAAATTGGTTGCTACGCAGGGGCGTAGCTAGTGCCATATTTGCCGTACCAATAATACTGGGCCCCGGATCACGGGAGGTCCCAACGTACGTAAGCAAAATTTATAAACACTTTCCAATTTTTATTTTATTTTGTTAGTCACAAAAGTTACAATAAACGATTTTTTACCCGCTTGAAGTATGCGTTTAAAGGCTGGCAGAAAATTTAGGAATACTAAAGTAATCATACAACCAAATACTGAAAGGTTACTCAATTTGAAGTTATAAATATCGTGCCATCTCCGTCATCACAGACATATGTATGTCATCTTACAAAGAATTTGTAGTGACAAAACTATAACTATGCATGTACGTTAATTTCAGTATTCGGGCTATTGTCCGATAAAGTTTTTCGGTTTTCACACAAATTATTAGTTTTTTGAGAAATCTTTACCTTTTTTTTAATTTTGCTTAAGGGTAGAATATCATCGAATGGCTGCTACCGCCTGGGTGAGGCGGGAGGGAGTGTCAGACTCGTACTGACTAAAAACCACCCCGTTCCTTCTCCTGCACGTCGAGCCTTAGCCCCGGTAACCCGTTAGGTTCTCCGCGACAGATCTTTACCCTACATGAGGTTTACCAGTTAAACTAAATTCTACTCAGGGCCCTGCCAAGGCACGCTACGCCACTGTTTCTACATGGTATTTTTTGTGGCTACGAAAGCATATTGCTATTGCAGATGTCAAATTAAAACTGTCTTCCTATGTTTAATCAGTTTTCAGTCTTTTAAGTACCTAATGCAAGTTTATAGCCATTTTAGACTCACATTACTTTCTTACCTCCACAAAAGAAAGGGCACAGATAATCTAGAAATCTGTCTATACGTGACGCTATTGATGACTTACAATAGAAGTAATTCTATTATTTTCGCCATATCTAGTTCTGTGTCGAACTTGCACTGAGTTTATTTCATGCTTTGTAGTCTAAATAAAAATTAAATTTAGTCCGCCCACGCAGGTCTTTGTGTTAATCTAGAATACTATTAGGGCTTACTCAACTGTTCAGAGAAAGACATCTATTAAAAAAAACGATGTAGCAATTGACGTATGAATGTTACTTTTGCTTTGTTCTGCTTTTGACAAGATGCTGAAACTTTTGGTACTGAAAATATGCAAATTGTTTATGTAATCATCGTACTACGCGTAAATTAAGTATTATGCTATTTATAATCAAAGTGACTGCTCGATAACATTTCTCATACTTGTACTTATTCAAAATTTCACCTTCTTTCAAAGTTATGGGGCAAATTGTACTTAGATAAAATATAACGATTAACTGAAAACTACAAACGGATTTCATTTTTCACAGATTTTTCACCAATTTATGTAGATTTCAGTTTCTGCATGATTTCACAATAGTACGGATCTGTTTTTTTTTTCTTAAAAAGCGTTACGTTTCAATAAATATTACATTTAAACATCGGCATTAAATAAATGTATTTGTGTCTACCATTGAAAGGAGTGTTTGCTACCAAAAGCTCTCTCTATTCGCTATATAGTTAAAACATCTGGAGAGTGGGGAGTGGGGACTACGCCACCGCGCAGTCGCGGCATTTACTTCCTAAGCGGTCCACTAGATGACACTGTGCAATGACGTCACATTCTGAATCGCGGTGTTAAGATTCTCCGGCGTTGAATGACCCTCGCGGCGCGCTCGGCAGAAAGCATACTTACCTGGCGTAGGGGATACCGTGATCATGAAGGCGGTTCCCCCAGGGCGAGGTCCTTTCATTGCACTGCGATTGGGTTGACCTCTGCGATTATCCCTAATGTGGATAACTCGGACGCGTAATTTTTGGTAGTGGGGACTGCGTACGCGCTGTCCCCCTCAGAAATCCTTAAAAATTATAAAAGTTCTAGTCTAAGATTACTCTTGAAGTAATTAAAACAATTTATTGTACCTAGTAGGTAGTCATGAAAAGGAAACATGATTATCACACTGAGAGAGAAACGTGGTATTTTACGGATTCGATTAGTTCGATTCAAGTGAAATGAAATATTATTCTAAATATTTTAGTTCTGAACCACTAATTAATTACGAGTGCGTACATACTTCTGTTTATTATTATGTACTATCGGTTTTATATAAACATCGATCTTATTTATCAAAGTAAACATTCCATTTAATAACCAACTTAACAAAAACATTAAATTGTTACCGAGAATAATGTACCATACATTTTACATTGCCTTCATGATCGTGCACACAAACCTGCCATTCTCTCATTATACACAATTACGCACTAAAACAACCGACATCCGTAAAACAACGCCCTGCTGAATCTATAACAATTAATCTACAATTTATAGGACCATAATGATTACATACAAAGAAAATCACCCCTACGACCTATAAAATAAGAGTTATAATCCGGATTTGACTGTGAAACTTGAATGTACCGCGATAAGAGTACTGAAGGACCTTGGGATTTGAAAGTGCACTCAGTAACCGGAACATAGACGTGGTTGTCCGTAATAAGTTCCAGGAAAGGTCTAGAATATAAAAAAGACACATTTTATTATGATATTAGCCTTCGTGATACGTTACGGGATTATTGCACTGAAATACCGTAAATCCCCGAATATATATATTCCATCTGATTGCGTAAAGCGCAAACTAAAGTTAGGATAGGGACTAATAACGAAGTCACGAGATCACGACAGACAAAGATTATCTGTTATCTATCTAATAAGTCGAATAAAAGTGTTCTTACTAAAGTACCAGTATAATAAAATAATGTACAATCATAATATTTTTAAAACAATACCTATGTAGAATACGATACGATCATGTATAAAACTATGATTTGCTGGTCCAAAAAAATAGCAAAAGAAACGGGTCTGATTTTATTGGTCGGGCTGATACTGAGCACCCACTCCCGGCCGCTATCCCACTACTGCCCGATACGGGGACTTTTGGCTGCTGGGTTTCCCCCCTGGCCCGGTGCGCCCCTCCTTAGTAGACCTGCATCCCCCAGACTCCTCCGGGGGATCCATATCAATACCAGGCTTAGTGTGGACGTCCAGTCAACATGGGCCACTCAGCACCAGAACCCCCGACCTCAAACCATCCTCCGGTTCCGACCTCCGAGTAGCCGGATTACAGGAGACGCCACGCTCCCAGTCGAAAGAGTGTCCGAAATTGTTGTACTCAACAATGTATGTTGTAGATCATTCAAAATTAATAAAAAATATGAATAAGTAACATCACTTTTTGAATTCAGTACATATTTTTTTATTCAAATATTCTTAAAATATATTCTGGAATCACGATTTTAGTTTAAATTTACATATTTTAACACAGCGCCATCTAAAGAAATGTCGTATGAACTATTTCAAAACACGTAGATAATAAAAGTGATACCATATAAGCAGTAGATGGCGGTAAAAGGTTGTTAAAATATTCATTTACATATTTTATTTATTACAATATACTCTGTAAAATTCTTATTAGATTTAAAAACACTTTACATTTAATTATTGTCAATTTTACGTTACCTAATAAATGAAGAAAATAAATATCTAAACAAGTACTATTTTGACAACCAACCCGATACAGCTGTTCAATTTGTTTCTTTTGTTTGAAAACTCAGCAACGGTGCATTTTGAATTTTTGAAGTCGTTTGCTATAAATCCGACTCAATATCGTAAAATATTTGTTTTAATTTGTAATTTGAGAGAATGGAATCTGCTGGTTTGCTGAATTATCAAAGGTAAGAAAGTAATACAAACTTTTTACTCCTCTTTTCGTATTTTGAACTTGCGCGCTCTATTGTATTGATTTTCCATCCAAAAATAAGTTAGAACGATGTAAATAAATCATAAAGCGGACCTTTAGCATTTTCTTAGCATTTAGTTAAACAAGCAAGCTTTCAGACGGTGTTTCAGGTGTTTTTATAACAGGATTTGTGTGTTTTAAGGAATAGTGTCGCAGATTCGTCCAGCTTGACACCCGTAAAGCCTAGACTCGGGAGATTTGTGGATGTTTACTCGCCTGAACATCTAAATATAACACCGCGACCTGTAAGTAATTTATTTATAGCGAAATTCAATAAGTTAGCCGATTGATTGACGAATGTTCTCGATGTATTTTGCAGAAACCGAAGCTCACATTTACTGAAGCCAGGGATGAGAGTCCAAATTTTATTACCCCTGAGAAATACATTGAAGTTGATTTTAAATGCAGGTAAGTAAATGTTGATATTGATGTTTACCTTTGACATTATCATTGACCTTTTTTGTAAACCATAATCTCTTTACATAATATTAAATTGAGGTGTAATCAGGTGTAATAGTTGTACAGTGTTTATTGTGAGAACAATGTTTTCAGTTGTTATGGTGAAATAAAAACAAAAGGGTATCCCTAGAGGAGGATACCTCTATCCCTAGAGAGGTATAGAATTGTTGACAAAGAAAGTGTATTGTAAAGTTATATTTGTTTAAAATCCTTAAAAATAGGTTGAGTTTATGATTGTGAGATTAGACAGAAACCATAAAATTCCTATAAGTATTTTCTACAGCTATAATAAGTGTGTTTATGTAATGTTTTATTGCAGAACTGCAAAAGCCCAGGATCGATACCGGAATGTGTTCAGCAACTGTTCCTTTGAAGGTAACCAGAGCTTCCCGCGCCTGAGCCGTAAGGTGCGGCCTATGACGATGGAGCTGGAGACACCCACCAAAGTTAAACAAACTGTTGATCTTGTGCGAGGTGAGTTGAATACTTCCTATTTTGGGCAATAATAATGTTCAGTGCCCAATTTGATTAACATAATATTTAATGTTTGTCTCATATGTGTGTGTAATACCTCATATGTGCTTGTTGTCCAATTGGATCTTTATAATTAAAGTAAAACTGTTTTAACAGAATTAACCCTTTAAGTACCGTCATTATAGACACAATTAAAGAACAATAGGTGTCCTCGCTGTGTTTGACAGTTTAAATAAAAACCAACATGAAAACCAGATTCCTGTACAAAATCATAATAGATGTTCTAACAATATTGTCTCCACAATACTGTACAAAATCTCAAATAATATTGTTTAATAAAATATGAATCTATTGTTAACAGTGGATGGTCCAAATGGGCTCAGATTCAACACATCTCTAGCACCTGATGTAGCAGGATCCCCTGCTCCATCCCAGACTGAGCGGCTTCAACAAACCATCAACCCTAGCAAGGCTGTCTTTACCATTGAACCTAATACTTTGAAGGTAAAATATACTATATTTATAACTAGCGACCCGCCCCGGCTTCGCATGGGTACAATATGCTTAAAACCTTCCTTAAGAATCACTCATTGTATTAAAAAAATCGTCTAGAATCTAGTTTTAAAGATCTAAGCATACATAGGGGTCGTGAAGAACCTAACGGGTTACCGGGGCTCCGGCTCGACGTGCAGGAGAAGGAACGGGGTGATTTTTAGTCAGTAAGAGTCTGACACTCCCTCCCGTCTCACCCTTAATAAAGGCATACAAAGGGACAGACAGACAGCGGATAGTGACTTTGTTTTATACTATGTAGTGATAGACTGTTTTTTTTTACATTTATCTTTCAGTTCAAAATTACTAATGTTGAATATTGCAAAATGTACAACTAAAATGAAAATAACCATTGTTCATAGTTCTCCATCTTCAATCTACATACATTTAAATCTTGGTTTTTGAGATTACTTCAAAGGCTTCAATCATCATCAACAGCCTATAAATGCCCACTGCTGAGCCTCTTCTCACACGGAGAAGGTTTGAGCAATAATCACCACGCTTGCTCAATGCGGATTTCAAACATATAATTCAGTAGAAATTATAAGACCAGGTTTCCTCACGATGTTTTTCCTTCACCGTTTATCAGTGGTGTCTAAATAATCTTAGAAAGTATATATAACTCGGAAAAAGTCACATTGGTAGTTTCCGTTGGTAGGTTTCGAACCGCACCCCCATGCATGAGAAGCGGGCGTTTTAATCCTCCGGGCCACCACGACACGATAAGGCATCAATACCATCTATTTACTAATTATTTTCAGATTCTCATAGTGAACAACAAAGCATGTTCCTTGCTCGGATATTCATCAGGAGACCTATGTGGACTTCGGTTCTCCGACCTACTCAGAAACAGGAACTGCAAGGCTTTCAGCTTACATGAACCAGAGGACTGTGACGCTTCTGAAGATGGAACCGTTGTTTTGCTTAGTGGAAAGGTATTTATTGTAAACTATTTGTAATTCAGAATAAGGTAGTTGCCAGAGAATTAAAATTAATAATCTAATCAGTCCGTCAGTTAGATGATGAAAAAATATTAGACACTTATTTTTTATTTTCTCGTATAAAGTTACAATACTTAGATAAAATGAAGGTAAATGTAGGAGTGGGAGGTCGTTACGTCACTAAGTGCTACAAAATGTAGAGTATTGTGACGTCACACTTTATTTCAGATTATTATATCGACGAAAGTATTTAATTTTGTGAGAAAAGAAAATATTCGTGTATAATGTTTTAAATTAATCTACCAGGCAACTACCCTATAGTCTAACGCTGAAATACTCAAACGCCACTCAATTTGGAGTAGTTCTGTCACTACAAATTCTTTGTATAATGACAGAGATGGCACGATATATATGTACAACATAAAATTGAATAACCTTTCAGTATTGGGGCGTTATCCTTTTAAAAGAATGAAAATTTATATGCAAAACTAATTATAGAAGTGACCTTTTGCTTCTATAAATAAATCTTCCCATCCTGACATTGGAACCAGCCTAATGGATATAATTTGTTAATTCCGGACTTGATTGTGAAATTCACCAACTAAATTATGTGAACACAATATACATTCAACGGATTTAACCACTTTATTAACTACTGAGATATTGCATAAAGAATTGCATTTGCATAAATGCTTCAAAAAATTCAAGTGCGGGAGAGCTATGTTTCGGCACGAATGGGCCGGCTCGAATTTGATACCACGGTCAAGCAGAAACCGACGTGAAACAACCGCTTGCACTGTGTTTTGCACTTGTAACACCTCTGGTGTGCCATAGGCGACGCCGATTCCTTACTATCAGGTGATCCATCTGCTCGGTTACCGGCTTATCCCATAAAAAATTCAACAATAAACCAGAATAATATGTTAAATAAAAATCGCAGGTTATTCACGTGAATATACTGAGAAAAGCTCTACTAGTTTCGAACTACAGAGGGGTTCTTCCTCATGAGCAGCGTGCGCGGTCACGGCGATGTCGCGCAGCCTAAACCCAACTAGTAGAGCTTTTCTCAGTATATTCACGTGAGTAACCAGCGATTTTTAGTTAATTTAATATGTCTTACGATAGTTATTATAAAAACACAGAATAATATTTATGTAAGCGACTTAATATTTAGATAAGTAACATTATGGTTGTATGCTTAATTTCAGGTAGTAGAACTAATATCCAAAGACGGTGGGTCAGTGCAAGTGTCTCTGTGGATAAGACAGCTGGATAATGATGGTCCGTGCTTAGTCGTCGCTGAACCTGTCAACTGTAAGAGTGTTGTGGTGAGTTGTATTTAATTATATTAAATTTTATTACTAATATAATACATTTAAAACTATAAAACTTAAAAACTACTTACAAAGGATATAAAAGAAAACTAAAAATAATTATTACAAAGAGCATCAAAAAATTTGTTCAATCTGATGTCAGCTGGGAAAGTACCCAGAAGGCTGGCAGCATTTCCCCATTGTATGGCAATTCAACACTGTTACTGTTACATCTGACCGGGGAATATATCAGCTTTCTTGGGCTCGCTGCCATTGCAGCGGTAAGTCCCCTCTTTGAGGAGTGGCTTGAGAGACGCTACGGCGTCCTCACCTACCGCCTGACGCAGGTCCTCACCGGACATGGAAGTTTCGGGAGGTACCTGTGTCTGATGGGGCGGGAGGAAACGCCCGGGTGTCATCACTGCGAGGACCGCCCTGAGGACACGGTGGAACACACCGTAGCGGAATGCCCTGCGTGGGCTGAGCACCGCCGTGCCCTCAGGGAAGTGATCGGCGATGGCGACCTCTCGCGTCCGGGCCTAGTGCAGGCCATGATGCGGAGCGAGGGGGACTGGGATGCCGTCTCCTCCTTTTGCGAAGCAGTCATGCTAGCTAAGGAGGAGGCGGGACGCGTGAGGCAGCGAAGTGCTGCCTCCTCGCGACCCAGCCATCGCGAAGGACACACCGGGCGTCGGGGATCGCGGGACGATCTCCGGCCACCGTAAGCGCGGGCCTGCGGACGGCGAGCATGGGTGGCTCCCCGTCCGACCAGAAACAGACCCGAGCGTACGGCGCGTCGCGTTCCGCGCGCGCCTCAAAGAGCCATCAGACCACCACAGTTGGGGCCCAATAGGGCCGATGCCGAAAATCAAAAATATTACTAGCAAGTTTACTATACATACATACGCTGTTTGAGTTTATATGAAACACATTGAAAAGGGTAATAATAAACTGAGAGAACAAACTTACTACTTGATCATATTATAACTTTAGACCTAGAACTTAAATTAATTTAAGCTTCACAGTTGACGCCATGACGCACGGCTGTCCGCTACATAATGTGTCGGAATTTCGATTCTTGCACAGAACATATGGTATGTGCGCATATTCCACAAACACTTCTTCTAGGTTTGGGTCTGATGTGTATGTATTTTCGTAAACACGGCCCAAGACAAAACTCCTGAAGGTACTCACCTATAACGGTTTATTTAAAAAATAATAACCTTTTCAACTATTTTCTTTAATTTTAACAGTTAACAGTAGAAGCGGACACGGGTATAATCTTGGCGTGTGAAGGAGAGTCAGCGGCCGCGTTGTTCGGGGCGGAGTCGCGGGACAAACTAGTCGGAGTACCACTCGCCTCTCTCATACCTAATGCGAGGCTACCATCTTATGACGCGCCTATGCCCAAGAATATGGCAAAGCAAAAACTGACAGGTACGTATTTCATATACAATGGAATTATTTCATGAACTAATTATTTCATATATTAATGGAATATACTTTATGGCTTTGTAATCGAATAAATGCTTTACTTAATTTATTTCCCTTCGGTTATCACAAATGTTTCTTTTATTCAAATTTTACTGCGTCTATCCATTATTAGAACCGTAAGATTTAAACGTCATTAAATTAAATTAACTAAAATCGCGGGTTACTCACGTGAATATACTAAGAAAAGCTCTACTAGTTTCGAACCACAGAGGGGTTCATCCTCATGAGCAGCGTGCGCGGTCGCAGCGACGTCGCGCAGCTCACTGAATTAACCTAAAAAAAAAAAACAAAAAAAAAACAGTCACATTAAATTACCCTTTAAAAATCAGACTTGATATTGATAATCCATATAATTTTTGCCAGGTTAAAGACATTGTAGTATGTTCAATGTTAATGTTATCCATGTGATATCGGGTTGTCTTATGTTCTTATATACCATTGTTGTCTAAGGATACAACTATTGGGTTACCAAACAATCTGAAACGTAATCAAATATCTTATTATTTTGTAGGTCGAACACTGGATGGTGGATGTTTCCCGCTCTGTCTGTGGATTTCGAAGCCAGACGTCACAGATAACTCGCTGTGGCCAACTGTATGTGGTGTCAAAACACATAGACCTGTGTTTGAAGTCAATGTTAGAGTAAGTGATTCACCTTTTATCTTATACCTATTTATACATAGGTATATGGCATTTTTTAAGGGGGGAAAATCATGGAATGACTGCTCCAGCCTGGGTGAGGCGGGAGGGAATGTCAGACTCTTACTGACTAAAAACCACCCCGTTCCTTCTCCTGCACGTCGAGCCGGAGCCCCGGTAACCCGTTAGGTTCTCAGCGACATTCATATAGGGCATAGTCATTAACTGTCCTTTATGATACATTAAAATCAAACTTAACATGTTTTTGAAATGTCTATGTACTTGATAATTGAAATAAGATCTAAACAAACACTGATCATAATACTACTATTAGCTAAAATATTGAAAAAAAATCATCTTCTAAGGTCACGGCTCCAACCCAGCAATAGGTAGATGCCTAATTTTTATTTTAATGTCTGTCTGGTAGATTATTTTAACTCGTTGAGTGCCGTCATTATAGACACAATTAAATAACAATAGGTTGCGGTCACCGGTGTGCTCGCGGTGTTTGATAGTTTACAACATGAGACACGTATTTTTTATTTTCTTACAGAAACGAATACTTTCGACGATATGTTAATTTGAAATGCGCGTGTCGTCACTTCTATGTACATTTCATACGTAGAAATGACGTTTTAGCTCCCACTCTTAAACTTCAATTCGTTATATCTAAGTATTATTTTATTATACGACAAAATAAAAATATACGTGTCTACTATTTTTTCATTATCCAACTGACGGACTAATTAGATTTTTAATTTTCATACCCTGTCATCATCCCTATTAACTTGTCATTGAAATATGATCTTTAAATCGTATTTCGTTTCAAAAAGCTTTTTGTATTGTCTCCAAAGCAAAAACCGCCGTGCCGAAGCCGTGTTTGAGCCGTGCCGGAGCTGTTGAGCCGGAGTGTGTGATGATCGTAATGCTAATCTAGAAACTTAAAACGTCGTGCTTGAGTATCTCACTTGCAAAGTTCCTGATTGGTTTTGTTTTTTATGGCATAAGCCGGTAAACGAGCAGACGGATCATCTGATGGTAAGCAATCGGCGTCGCCCATGGACATCTGGAATACTAGAGGCGTTACAAGAGCGTTACCGGCTTTTTGGGGATTAAGAGTTTGAGGATCGTTGGGGATTCAGGGATTGGGGAGATTGGGGAAGGAGAGGGTAATTGGGCCTCCGGTAACCTCACTCACACGACGAAACACAACACAAGCGTTACTTCACGTCGGTTTTCTGTGAGGCCGTGATATCACTCCAATCGAGCCGGCCCATTCGTTCCGAAGCATGGCTCTCCCACACTTGGTCTCCCATTCTTAATAATTACCATCGTATTTCCAGGTCACCTACAATGTCAGTGGTCTTCTAGTAGTCGACGAGAGTGGTATAATAACTGCTTGCAACCATCACTTCGCTATGCTGACCTTCGGGAAGCCACACTCTGAAGTTATTGGCCACCACATTGAGGATGTCATTCAAAACTTCTGCCAGGAAGCTGATATTGTTAAGATGCCAGAACGGAATAGAAATATGACTCTGTCTCCTGTTAATAATGATGATAATGGCTCAGGTATGTACTATGTGCAAGATAGTGCACTTCATCTTAAATGTTTAAAAAAATACTTAACCATTTAGTCTAGTCTTAGTCTTAGTCTAGCTTCCAAAACATGCAATTGGATTCCTAAAAATTGCAAATAAAATAATTTGAATACAAATTGAATTAGAGACATATTTTGTACGCATTTTTAACACAACGCCAAAGACATGTTGGCACCATTGCATTAACATAAAACGCACTTGAAATGGTACGTCTTTAAAACACCACAATTTCAATTGTTCTAGCATCAGACACAGACGAAGATTCATGCGGAGCATTCAACGGCAGTCAGAAGTCAGCTTGCATGTCCCTCAACGTCCAGCCCTCCATACTGTCCACGACGCGGGAGAAGTCATCCAGTGCACTGTGTCTCGACAAGTCCTGCAGCATGGTCACCCACACGCCCACGCCCACACAAGACATGGTCTCAAGCATTAGTACTACTGAACAACGAAACGACATATCCGCCCTGCCTGACGTCACTTCAGGGATGTCAGGAATATCTATAGATGACGAGAATTATTGTCACAGCAGCATATCAAAGTCTCGCTCGGAGAATATACTGCGGTCTGAGCAGAGCAACCCTGCTAGACCAGTGGCCAAGCCATCGGAGAAGTCTGACTCGATATACTACACTTCGCAGCATTCGCAAGAAGTGACGCCGACTGGAAACACTCCTAGAGTGAGACTCAACGATCCGTCTCTGAGATTATCATTCGATTCTAGCAAATATAGGTCTCTAAAAGCGAATTTACCTGGAAAGGATGACAAAACAAGTCTTTCTTTAGACTTCTGTGACTCTAATGAGACTAGTGCGGACTTCCTCACTCCTATAAACGAGATGCCGCCCCCTGGTTGTGAGATTGAAGACTTGCCGAAGCATAATGGTAACGAGAGCGTCGATAGCTTGAGTAATGATAACGATTTGGAGACACAGACTGAATCTGCTCCGAGGAAATTGTATTCAGGTGAGTTTGTTAAAATTTTTTTGGGTAATTTTTCCTCATAAATCGACTTGTAATAGGGAGTGAGCCTATTGCCAGATACCGGGCACAATTCCAGACTCGGTGTTACTACTGTGATGTTTTTTTTAAAACCCAGTAATACTTTGGACTTCCCACGACGTGGGGGTGTGTCAGAACCCTACCGGCTAAAACCACCGCGGTGTTCCTCCTCAGCCTGTGGCCGTGTCTGCCCTCAAAAGCTACGATTTCCTTCCTCGAGTGGCGCGCGGGAACACAACACTACCGCCTACTGCCGCCCACACACAGCGGACGACTGACTCCCCTTATCAGTCGCGCGCAGGTCTCTCCTATAAAGGATGTACAACTAATACCTCAAGGCATTAAGTCCGCCATTCACTATTATGTTTTGTGAAGAAGTAATAAATAAATAAATAAAAATAAAATATTTTAATTCCAATTTCTTTCTACAGAAGACGCACCCGAAACTCCCTGCGTAGCGAAGCGCATGGTGCGTACCCTAGTGATGACGTCGACCCCGCAACACGTGCGCGCCAAGCCCGACTGCGACTGCGGCGCCGACGGGCCGCGGGACGGGACCTACAGGGGGGTCGTGCTGCATAAGGACGGCACGCAACTTAGTACGTTCACTTCATCATGTTTCTTGTTTCTTTTTATAGCACAAGCCTGTTAAAGAGCAGACGGATCACCTGATGGTAAGCAATCGGCGTCGCCCATGGACACCTGGAACACCAAGGCGTTACAACTGCGTTACTGGCCTTTTGAGAATTGGTAATTTGAGGATTGTGGAGGATTCAGGGATTCGGGAGACTAGGGAGGAGGGTAATTGGGCCTCCGGTAACCTCGACTCACACGACGAAACACAACGAAAGCATTTTCTCTGAGGTATCACTCCGGTCGAACCGGCCCATTCGTGCCGAAGCATGGCTCTCCCACTCTTAAATGTTTTACTCAAGTTGTTAGATAGTTTATTATTGTTGTAAGCTTCTTTCTCGATGATCTATAATGCATATTTGGGAAAAGGAAGACGAATTAGTGTATCTATTCTCCATTTTTTATCTTAGTAACAGAATTTGCCATTTATATTTGTTTAAATAAATAAAGATAATATTTATGTTTACGTTATGAAGAGTAGAACCACATTTTACTTACCTTACATCAATGATTGAGTTATCGTTGATGATAAAATTTACAAGCTTACAGGGTTTCCGACAACTTAATCAGAATCAGAACCGAGTCTTAGTTCTGAACCGATTTACTAAAAACTGTCGATAAACACTAAGTTATCAATTAATCATATTAAAGATACAATATTGATTTGCGTCATGAGTGACTTCCGTTCATTGCGATATTTATTTAATCTTTCGACAAATTTATAATAACGTAAGGCCAGTGTAATGAGTGCTATGGGTTCAGTAACAAGTAAGTACAGTGCTAGAATCAAAACCAACTTTAAAACAAGTATCTTACAATATACAAGTTTGACTTTGTCCAGACGTGCTGTACACGGTGTCCAGTATGCAGCTGGGCGGGGCGGGCGCGGGGGGCGCGGCGGGGGCGGGGCCCGGCCCGCGCCTGCGCTGTGTGTGGCTCGGGGTACAGCTCGAAGATACACGACGACATACAACCCTCGCTTCCAGCGTCGCCTCTACTGCTGACAACTCTCTAATACTCGTTAGTATAAAATACTCTTCATTAGTTATCATTAGTTTCACTGCAGTGAATCTCTTTAAAGTGTGATCGATAATGCGCTACACAAACAATAAATTCAACCTTGCCACTATATACCCTGATTAGGATAAATATAACGATTTTTCTAAGATGATCATAAAATTTACTATCTATCTTCTGCATATTACTATCACTTTTATACAATTAATAATCAGTCTTAACTTTTATGTCCACGATGTTGCCAGGTTTGTTTATGAAAAATCTAATCATTGACAGGGTAACAAGTCGGCTGGCAGCAGACCTCAGTCAATGTCGCTAGTGAGCCAGTGCGGGGACGAGCAAGTTTCCGGAGAATACAACAAACATTATGTCACACTCAAGCAGATTGGTAAGATTTACTCTTATTGGATTATTATTGAATATATCCTGTATGAAAACATCATGATTCATAATGATTATTGTTGATGTTGATAGAAAATAAAATACTAACATTTGGTTGATAAGCAAGTCCTCCAGCAGTTGTCTTCTAATTCTACTTCAAGTTTAAATTTAAGTTACATCAAAAGTGGTTCAACCAATAGCGCGCTAATGATGAATGATCTGAGAACCTCATATTAAACACTATTATGTACTACAATTTTTATGTATTGTGTACATCAAAGATAAATAAATAATAATTTAAAACTAGCTTTTACCCGCGGCTTCGCTCGCGTCACAAAATGATAAAAAGCCAATGTGACATACCAACACACACAGCGCCATCTATACCAATACTTTTGTTTTCCCTAGGGAATATCACATTTTTCCGGGATAAAAAGTGCCCTATTATTTAATCCGGACTTCTAACTGTACATCTGCAAAAATTCAAAGCAATCGGTGTAGTAGTTACGGCGTTAAAGTGGAACAAACAAACAAACTCACTTTCCGATTTATAATATAAGTAAGGATTGGATTAAAAAGTATTGCGAATTCGAAAAATCCTTGAAACATTAAACTAAACCTTAGTGTACTAAAAAACTCTTCAACAAAATCTATTCCAGGTAAAGGAGCATACGGTTGTGTAAAAATGGCGTACCGTCGTTCGGACCGTCTGCTGACAGTTGCCAAGTTTATTCTCAAAGAGAAGGTGGGCGCACAGTTCTGGGTGGACGCTCCCGATGGACGACGCGTACCGTTGGAACTCAGTCTATTGCTCACACTCAAACATCCTAATATTGTGAGTATGTGGACAGTTTAATCTACACCGATTCCATTTTTGACAATAAGACCTCACTGTACGTGTAGTGAGCAAAACACGGTATAGAGCAAAAAGCCCTAAAAGCTCTGTTAGCGCCATCTAGTGAGCACAGAAATAATATCTCTTTAAATTTATCGTCGGATAAAGGAGATGTCCCATCATCAGCCCGTAGGAGTCATGCTGGACTATTGCCTCTTCTACAAAAATGAGGTTGTTCCATAATCTCAACATTTGGCAAGGCAAGCTAACCAGTTTGAGATGTCCTCTACCGAAAAAAAGACAAAAACTTCCACCTCAAACGGAATTCCAAATGGAATTGGTATAATCCCTATGCTTGGCAAATAAATTGAGGATTGCAGCTGGATCACTAAAATTTTAGGTCTTGCTACTCTTCTCTTGATACCTGGTGGCTTTGGGACATACCCAGATTTCATATTACCTATTATTTAATTTTATACTTTTTCTTTCAACAGGTAAGCGTAATTGACGTATTCGAGAACGAAAAATACTTTCAAATGGTAATGGAAAAGCATGGTGCAGGCATGGATCTGTTTGAATTCATTGAACGAAGACCAAGACTCGATGAGCCACTGCTTAGTTATATATTTAGACAGGTAAATATTATCAAACATGTACTTTTGAATGGATAACTTTATTATAAAAGATTGATATTCTAACATGGTTGAACTAAAATTCATTACATTAAATGATTATTAATTATATTTTACAGATAGGACAAGCAGTAGAGTACCTGCACTCCCTTAATATCCTACACCGTGACATCAAAGACGAGAATGTCATCATCGACAACAAGTTCCACGTCAAACTTATAGATTTCGGTTCAGCGACGTTCATGAGCAAAGACACGCTGTTCTCCACCTTCTACGGTACTACAGAATATTGCAGCCCTGAAGTTTTAGCGGGAAACAAGTAAGTGCTTCTGTGACTTCTTTAAAGCGTTTGACTATCTTAACTTTAAAATATAACTGTAAATATATATAGAAAATACATTGTTATGAAATTTAATTAATATGTATGTCGTCACATTTTAATTACGTTATCTTAATTTTACTTGGTTTGAATATTTCATAGGAATATACTGAGAATGTAATAGGAGTTCCTCAGGGCGCAATTTGAGGTCCACTATTCATTCAAACTTTTTTCCACAGATATGCGGGCCCTGAATTAGAGATGTGGTCAATGGGGATAACTCTGTATGTCCTCACATTCTTTGTTAACCCGTTTTCGGACATCGAAGACACAATACAGGGACCGCTAGCGTTCCCACAGGTGGTTTCTGAAGGTAAGATATGCTTTATACTTTTTCTACTAAACGGAAATTTAATTCCACGTATATATGACGATTCTTTGACTATGCATTGACCATATATCCATACTTTATCAAAGTTTTTAATAATAGAAATATCCAGTAATTAGTTCCTTGCTCAATCCAAACGTCTACTCTGAGATCGTTTGCAAAAATTCGACCAACAAAGCGACTTACTATTTTAATCCTTTGTCCCTTTATATGTAACGGCTTACTCACGTAACTTGACGAGGTAACTCGACTTAGTTTCAAGCCACGACAGGGGCTCATGTTCATAATTTTATGTATTCGTAGATTTGGAGCAGCTCCTCCGTTGGATGCTGTGCAAGGAGCCAGCCAGTCGATGCAGTATATCTCAACTCATGGCTCACCCTTGGATCCGGCAACCTGTTGTTATTGCCAACTATGTGTTCCATGAAATTGTGGACTGTGGTGAGTGTAGAATAACACATATTTATTACAATGAGCTTAAATATTTTTCCTACAAGGGACTTGCGAACATATTATATCCAGGCCCAGAATAAAAAGTAACTGGTTGCTTAGACATTTTCTAATCATATAGTTTATTTACACTTCTTGTTACAACATATTATTATCCTTAAGATTTTTAAACCATTTTTAAGGTAATAGCGCAATAATTTTTTATAAAAACATTGAAGACTATATTTTTTTTATAATCCTATTAGCTTTTACCCGTGGCTTCGCTCGCGTCACAAAAGGATAAAAAGTAGCCTAAGTGACATATACCAGTACATACAGCGCCATCTATACCAATACTTTTGTTTTCCCTCGGATATATCAAATTTTTCCGGGATAAAAACTACCCTATTATTTAATCCAGACTTCTAACTTTCCGTCTGCAAAAATTCAAAGCAATCGGTTTAGTAGTTACGGCGTGAAATCGGAACAAACAAACAAACTCACTTTCCGATTTATAATATAAGTAAGTAATAAGGATAATACTGTTTGCAGATCGGCATGAGGCGAATCCTGAAATGTATTACAGCGGCAGCCTTGGATCACCCCGTAGTGGATCTCCTGTATCATTAGCTGATCCAATGGTTAAAGGTTAGATCCTAATCTATTGCATGCTGCTTTCATATCTCACTTCAATAAAAATGAACGAAACGCTGTGCACACGTGAACTTCTCGAAACCAAAAATTAACCTTCCAAAAATGTGTGAAGTATCCGTTATTGACAAAATCGATCAATAAAGCAAAATAACCATTTACATACATACATACATCAACAGCCCATAAATGCCCACTGCTGAGCAAAGCCTCTTCTCACACGGAGAAGGTTAGAGCATTAATCATCACGCTTGCTCAATGCGGGTTGGCGATTTCAAACTTATAATTAGAAATTATAAGCCGAGGTTTCCTCACGATGTTTTTCCTCCACCGTTTGTCAGTGTCCGAATAATCTTAAAAATAACCATTTAAATATCCTATTTTTCTTCATATTCCAGAGCGCTCAAATCCATCAGAAGTGGCAATTCGGTCGGACGGCAAGAACTTATCTCGGGACGAGCCCAAGCGCAACTCACTAGCGCTCCATGCTCTGTCTACAGCCGACAGAGACGCGCAATCCGACAACTATAGTCTACGCTCCTCAGCTGATGTATGTAAATTAATGTAGTCGTACGAAGGATTGAACTAATGGAGTAATCGTGCATAATTATTAATGATTTATTAACTAATTAGTGTGTTGGGATTCGATATTTGCACGGTTCGCCACTCTGTTTTGACATATTAATGTTTTCTCTCTATAGACTAGACTTCCTATCCTAATAAGGACCAATTTTACAATCATCAGTAAATTTTTAATTGTAGAGGAAAATTGATATTTGACAGTTTTTGGTATTGAATAATTGTCAAATATTCAAAGGTTTCCCTCGTTTAAAATTATTCTGGCTTTAGAAAAATCGGCTCCGAGTTGTTTACCTAGCACTAATAACTCCATTCGTTCATTATCCGGGTTAATTTTTTTTTAACAAAAACGATGCACTTACAATTGTTTGTTTTTTTTTGAATAAAATGCGTTCTAACAATTGTATTTTCATTGTTTTTATGACGTAATATTAGTTTTACTAGAAAGGATTTATTAAAATGAGGGCTACCGATAATAATGTGGTGACGGTGGTGTATCGTGAAGTCCCGCCTGTCTGTTTAATAAAGAATTTGCTAGTGGCATGACTGTCAATTTTTGATACCTACCCTGCAGCTGTAGCCAAATGCCATTTAGCGCTTGTCTACATGTAAAAGAGAAAACCAAATTATATGGTATTGACGTAAACTTTGACACTGTAGACTAGCGCTAAAGTGGCGTTTGGCTAAAGGCACTGATTGGACACACAGAACCTAGACCTCAAGCAAAATTAACGCCGTCAAGTGATCATAATAAAAATGGGTGCCCTCATTGTCTACATATATAATGCAATGGTATCCAAATATTCACAGTAAAACGACTTTAACGTGTATTATTTTTAGGTTTATTATAATCATAACGTTACTTTTATACTTACAGATCCTGGATATATCATCAAAGCCGGTGTCAGAAGCAGCGCTAACAGACATTAGCTCGGACGCCACTGGGCACGCCGCCTGCGACATAGACTACGACTGCGACCAATACGAGTGTGACAGCTGGGACGAGTGCGAGCAGGACAGCTTCTCTTAATCGGACCTCTCACTCGCAACACAACTGGGTATATAAGCTCCGCCTAATTTGAATTCTTTGAATTTGAAAATACAAGCGTTGACCGTCTGTATTCCTTAGAGACTGTGACATTACCATAATGAAGGTAAATTGATGTTAAAGGAAGAAATCCTAATTGTTGTCAAGTAAATCCAATGTTAATGAGAAATCGTAATTTTGACATCGTCGTTATTTCTTAGCGATTAAAGTTAATTTTCCAATGTTTATTGCAGTAAGATTCTTTGTAAGAATCTAGAATCTTTTGACGTAAAAGGTAATGAATTTGCTATTTGTAATGACTAACTTATAAAAAGAAATCGAAATGTTGCTTGTAATTGTTGCAACATCCCTATATTTGATTTCCTATATGGTGTTCAAATTGAGATATTACTAAAATATATTTGACACACGGTAAATTCTTATTGTATGTATTATAATTAATTAATGATTATGTATTAATATTAAATTAATTGTCGTTTATGTGTTAATGTCAATATTTGATAATATCTTGAAATTGATTTTTAAATTAATTATTAATTATGTATTGTGTTCCTTTTTGTGCGAAGAAAACTAGACTATACCTGATGGCTAGGGTTGTGTCAGAATGTGTTTGTTTATAATACGAAATACTTTGGTCTATTTATGCGAAGTCGGATAAACTTGTTCGCAACATAATTCATTGAAAGATATCTACTTTTAAACAGTATTATTCTTAATAATATCTTCATTATTTCAAGCTGAGTAGTTTATTAAATTCAAGCAAAAATGAGACCAAATTCTATATATACGACATAGATTATCTTCGTAGTCATCAATTTACTCTCTATAATAAAAAGCCTGAAGAATTTTTAGTAAGTAAATTAATAAAAAATAATTATTGCTATTAAAATGATCTCAATTACATAAAATATTGAATGTTAGGAATTGCATCACTTGTTCATATCGCAAGCACCATGTGATTATATATTTGCGAATATTGCCATGTTTTACAATAATGTAGATTTAATTATTTACTGTAAACAGATTCTATTGCATCGTCTTCTATTATTCTTAATTTAAATAATATTTACGGTATGCTAACATTTCGAGCGTGCTCGATTAATTTCGAGCCAAAATGGGACTCATAATAATAAGTCCATACGCGACCAACTTAATAGTTTACGTTAAACGTAAATATTATTGAAATTAAGTATACCTCACGATAGTTATTAAACAAAGAAAAATATTCTGATTGTTGGAAATAAGACTAGATACACTTTAAAGTAGTGAATAAAAATAATAGCACTGGGCAGTCTTCCTATTGTTGACACTTGATAATGTAAAATATTTTATGATTAGGATTGCGCCACACTTGGCTGAACTTGCGTCCCAAAATGCGTTCATTGAAATCTATGCGCCTAGTGTAGCTGCACCTTATTCCCCTGTTACACATTCCCTCAATGCCATTTACCTCTCTTCCATACTTATTCTTGTTATTATATTTAAGTACGTACATTTAAAATTTCACTAAATGCACTATATTGGCTTACTTAGTTAGGTTTCAAAGCCACTTAGTGCAAATAAGCCAAAATCATATTTTGTTCTATACATTTGTTGTAGCCTAAGTATGGATGTCTTGTGCTAAGAATACATCTACATTAAAAAAAACAAGAACATTTGTGTGCGTCCTATCTCTGTAGGTGTACTTGAACACATACATGTAAATTAATATTTGTCGTTATTAGTAAGATAGCTTGTATTAAATAGTTTTAATTATCCATGATTGTACAGTGAGCTCTTATTGCAACACTATATCTAATGCATTCCAAATTTGCCAAAAACAAAACAAGAATTGCAATAATACTTCATTGTGACACATCTAACTCTTATGACTAAAATTACCGAAAATCAGTATTAAGACAATACTTTAGATTTTTCTTACAGGCTAATTTCTAGTTTTTAGTGTTATTAGATGTCCTAAAAGAACCAAAATTATTCATATTATTTGAATATCATTGTAAATATCATGAAGTAAATGTTAACATATCTGTGTTGGGTTCAAACTTATAGATCTCTTGGTTTACTTATAAAATTGTTACTGCGATTGCTCCAGTACAATTTTAAATGTGAGTTCGTAGACCAGTATTTAATTGATATAGTAAGGATTATATTTTTGTAGTATTTGATTTATATTGTGTTGATTTCAAATGTAGTGATTATTTATGTCCAGTGCGTCCGTTTCTTACTTAGTGCCTTACAACGGACGACGGGTTACGTTGCTCGTGTAGGACGCTGTGACCACTCATCGTAAATAAACGATATGAATTCCCTAAATGTCTTTTATTTTTTACAGCTCAGTTTTATTTTCATACGAATCCAATAAAGGACTGCCTATAAGAAGTAATAACAGAAGTGAGATATTAATGTTGTTTGATAAATTAGAAGATTATAATTATACCTATTATGCGGACACCAAGTCACCCCAAATGAGTGGGGCAAGAAGTATAATATGTAAATTGTTTGTTGAACTATCTAACTAAACGTTTGTCTGTTGATGAGATTATACATAAAGGCAAATCGCTTCTGAAAAAATATCTGCTAAAGGCGGTTACTTTCATAATTATCTTTACGGTAGGTACTATTTTTCTTGTGAATACCTTCGCTTTCTTATAAAAAAAACTAAACTTTCAGTCAATTTAATAAATCTAACGATGAAACGGGTGAAGAACAGCTTAATGTGTTTACGAAATGTTATATTTTATTAGTGTGCATATCTGTAGTCAGACAGAACAGAACACTCATTGCTCTTCTCGGACTTACAATACACAATCCTTTATCTTATCTATTTTAAGTCTGTGTCCTGCACATTTTGTCAATAAAGAACGTTATAAAAATGCAAAAAACACATGAAAAAATCAAACAACGATGGGGCCAAAAAGTCTAATAAGATTTTACAAATATTTTGTAATAAGAACTTCACAAAATCTACCAATCTTTTTAATTTTGACATTGACATCATTTTAGCATAAAATTTTAGCTGGCAAGACAAGCGTGAAAATGTCAAATTGCATGGCGGTGCGTCGCTTTTTTGCTAATCATTGCCGTATTACTACCAAAATACCCGTATTTACGCCGAAACAACAAAAAATACTCATTCGTGCTCATTCTACAACAAATTTTGTTACCAGCCAAAGAATATTGGTAAGTTATGCCTTTGTTTACATTGTTAACTTTAATACAATATGCGGCAGATTTTTACGATAAGAATTTGAATTTGAACTCATTGTCCTACTTATTTAGTGTGCCAGTTTCCCGCTACAATATTAAAATTTGATTATTTGTGTCAGCTTTAAAAAGATAAGTTTGATTAAAGATAAAATAACCTTAAAGTTGTTTGAGAAAAATTGTCAGTCACTTTGTAAGTGTAATTTACTAATTTCCGATAAGTGGCATATCCGTTAGATTGTGCGACTTATTGTCGACCTTATTTCTCCATCGATAAATCTCGTTTGCGCTGTCGGAGTGGGACAGTCGCTTAACTAACCATTTTCGCTATTGTTCCCTATTGAAGTCTTATTTGATTCTCATACAATTATATTGAATGTTGATTTCTAATAAGACATTGTGTCTGCCTATTTATGGGTCTGTTTGGATGTTTGATGAACAACCTTGTTCTAGTTGTGTCAATTTGTCTAATCGAATAAGTAATATATGATAAGTTCATGACTTTTATAAACAAACCCTATAAAAACTTCATTTGATTTACCCCGAAAAAAACTAAATACTTTTTAAAACAAATCAGTATCCGACATGCAATATGATTTTAGTACTACTTAGTGGTAATTAACTGGAAATAAATTATTAATTACAGCTACAAGAACTAACTTGAAATAATTGACCCAATGGGGGTAGATATAGATTTTAAAACACTACACGTCATTGTCTTTGCACACTCATTCTTGTTCTACACTCATGCATCATTACAAACTTGCATGCTGGTTGAGGGTCCTTCACACCTGTCCTATTTGACGGAGATGACATATAAGGTTAGTATGAAAACCTTTATGAAGGTTCCAAATCCTTATTCCATTTTATAAATGTTATAATCTAAGGTTTCCGTCATGACCGACTCTTGTTTGATTGTTCTATTATAATCAAAAGTCCAGTCACAGTTAATTAGGCGATTTTGAAACGTCTAAATTGAATTGTCCGTCTGCCTGTCACTGTAGCTAGGTGCATAATTTTATGGCACTTTACATGAGTGTTAGTAAGATATACTTAACATAGATAGTGTCTGAGTGGAAGTATGAAGAAATTGAGCACTACGTATAAAATTATCTCGAGTTGATTTAAACACTATAATATCAAAATTATCTAGAGTTGACTAGACACTATAGTATCAAATTATCTAGTGCCTACTTGTCACTAGTTATACATTATTATCTCCATACAAAAGCTAGTTTTATACCTAGAATCATCATAACTTGACTAAAACAATAGAACTTATTGTCAGCCTTCGCATTAGATGGCAATACTCATAATGTTTCCTTTGTACTGTCTAAATAAATAGTTCTATAAATTTTATGCCTTTTTTAATTTTATTGAACTGCCATATTGCGAATAATGACTAACATTATTTTTTTATTAGTGGTACAGATGACATAATATTCCTTCTAAAATGTATTTAAAGTAAATTTTCTTAAAAATGAACTATTTTACAAACCAATTACTGAATGTATAATTATTTTTTTATTTTATAATTTACATTGAAAAGTTGAAATAGTTCATTTTTGACTACAGAAAGTACTCAATTAAATATAGTTTATCTTCGAGTTTGTTTTCCTAGTATTGTAAAAGTACTTTTAGTTTAAGTTTTTTCATTTCATTTTCATTTATTTATTCATTTAACAATTTACATTGTGTCTGAATTTAATATAGGTACAAAAAAAGAGATAAGCAAATTCACATTACGAAAACATAAACACACACACAAAAATAAAACAATAGAATTTCATTAATTTAGGCTTCTAAGCAAGGCGGTTTATAAGTTCAAGAATCTAATCAATACAATCAATATACAGTTTCAGAAATTCAGAATAATGTCAAAGATTAGTCAAAATATAATGCACATATTGTCACACAAGTCGAGTGGCAGATAAGATATTTTACTTTGTGAATTGCTTTATTTTCTGAATTACAATACTCACATACTTGCTTTAGAAATGAAGTTATCTTTCTTATTATTACATAATTATAATAAATTCGTAGGAAAGTCAAAACTGTACATTAAATATTTTTTTTAAAGAAATACTTAGGGCGTGATCAACAATCGATATCGAAGCCATAAATATAGATTTTTGAATTTTCGTTTATTTGCCTGTATGTAATATGTAATTTTGCATGAATGTTAGTAACAGGTCGGGTCAACATATAGGCAACATATTATTACGCTATCACAGATCACGGGGTAGGAGCTGTAAAGAAATATCCAAAGTCATTAGCGCGGACAAAGTCGCGAGTTAGGACTCAATAATCGTGAAAACTTGTAATTATTTTTTTGTAATCACTTATCACATTTTTCCTAATCATAGTTGTATTTCATGCGTTTGGTTTTCCATGTATTATAATTATAAACAAACAAATAATAGCAAAACGCACAAGCTTCTTGAAGTATTAAATCCTAAGGATCATTTAACCAAATATTTATGTCTGATACTAAAATCTGCACAAGATGAAGATTGAATGCGACTCAAAGCGTTTTTATCGTGTCGGTTATTGAAGATATACGAGTCAACCGCAGAATTGTAAATAGTACATATTTTAGTATTCGTACAAAAAAATACAAAATACCAGCTCCCACCAACGACTTAGAAATATCGAGATAAAAACTAAAAAGTAGTATGCTACATGTTACTCCCTAAAGTATAAGCAAAGGTATATTAAATTTTCTAATAGGTCTAGTAGTTTCGGAGCATAACTATTCAATGTAAATAAACAGACAACCAAATCGTTCCTATTTATGATATTAAAAAAAGTAATTATTATGTTTTCGGCTTACTCAAGTAACTATTTGACGAGGAACTCGACTAGTTTCAAGCCATGCTAGAGGCTCATATTCATGAGCAGCATTTCGCGACACGCGAGGCGGCGACTGTGGCGCGTCGTCGTCAAACAGTTACGTGAGTAAGCCTAAAACATAATAATTAATTTAGTATGTCTCACGAAAATTATAATAAAAATTAAAAAAGTATGAAACATTTATTTATAAAACAGCACGTTTTGTTATCAAACATTCGCCAGTATCATGTCTATCTCAATGTGTACAGACTCTTGCAGTTATCTCCTATTTGCTCCAGTTATCATTCGGTCGTGTTCAAGTCGCAATACATTATCAAATAATAACGAGCACCCAGTGTAGCATAGTGCACGTACGGATATTATTATATCAGTAACTTTCACCGATTTCGTAACTAAATATAACCGCCACACGTAAGTTCAACTATAATTAGATTGATATTAGATTTTAGACTTTAATTCTATTTTGTTAGTCTCTTAAATAGAATAGTTCAAGTTAGGTGTAGAATTTCGGTTCCGACCACAAGTATCCAATAAGCAAAGTGTCAACATGTCCAATATGCATATCTGTGGAAACTTTAATAAAATCAGATTTGTATCGTCCTTTAGAGAGTTTAGAGTAGACCTTTAGTACCAAGTTCGAATTATTCCGTTTTTATTCCGAATTATGGTTTCCTCTACCCATAGGTACTTGATCTTGCAGAACTATAAAATATCCTTGGACAAATCTCACTTCTTGGTCATGCTAACGATGCTAACGTTTTGATCGAAACTTTAAAACTATGTGCTTCTTTTTACCTTCAGGCCATATTCAGACGGCAAGCGTTAAGTGCACGTTTTCTGAACTCGCATTTACAACTACATACGTTTTGCGCATTTAATCCAACCCTGTAGCCTGCCCCAACTTTACCGGATGCTTTTTTCTGATGTTCCGACTGAATGTGGTATTTTTCTTTCGGACAAACCTTTTTTTAACAATAATGATTATGACAAAACAAGAATTACCCAATTTAATCAAGTAGTCCAGGAGTTATGCACATTTCGGTGAATCATTTTTATAGATAGTTACTACGTAACTAAGCATGTATGACACTATACCACTAATCTACAGTAAAACGTATTTTTCTCAGGAATTTAACAAGACTGCACCGGCCAGTCGGGATGTCGTGGGCGTAATCGGGCCCATGATCTTAAACTGAGCTCTTTGTTAATAAAACCCGATTAATTTAACACGTAATTGCGTACGATAACTAACTTACAGCGACTACGAATACTACGATAAGAGTATGTGTGCGTGTCGAATTCTGATAGACATGCTTAGATTTACGATGAAAAACAGAACAGATTGTTTCAACGACTAGATCCATGAAACAATAAATATCTGTATAGATTATTAAATTTATTAAGTTTTGCCTTGACTTTGTGCGTGTGTAAAATTCCTGTGTGCTTGCTTTCCCTAAGGAAAAGTTTCATTATTCGTTTCGGTTACTGTTGTCTGTGAAATTACCAGTTTGACAGCAACTAAAAGGTTTTATTACGAAATTATAAAACTTAAATACTGTAGTTACTGAGTTTCAATAACCGAAACTGGCCAAAAGTTAATAAAATCTTGCAAAGATTTAAAAATAAATGAGAATAGTTAAATACAAATACTTTTTTAAATAAATGTAATGACTAATTCTATGTAAATACCCTGGCAAGAAAACAGTAAGTACAGTAAAATTATTTTTCCGCGTTTTGTTTCGATAATGCTTTTGGAAAGCCTATGACGAAACACGAATGCGAAATACCTCCCTTTGTTTAAACTAGATCTTAGAAACACATTTGTTATTAGCATAGGGACATCCACCGTACTATCTACATCGCATTTTGAAATTACTTTTTTATCGATATCTCCACAAATAATAAAAAAAGAATTATGTGCATGTTCCAAATTTTTTAATGTATATTTTATATTTTTAAACAAAATCTTCAATTTCAAATATTTTTTTTTCCCCTCTTTGGCAAAATTTCAAATATGTGTCGATATTTTAAACTGTCAAACACCAAACTGTCAAAAACCAAATTATATGGAAATGACGTAAATTTTGACACTTGTCAGTGTCATCCCCATACATTTTGATTTCTACTCTCTCTGTAGGCAAGCGCTAAATGGCGTTTGGCTAAAGGCCCTGTGCCTTATATCACAATATCCCATATAATTTGGTTTTCTCTATCTAAATCTATTCTACATGTAGACAAGAGCTAAGTGGCGTTTGGCTACAGCTGCAGATCGCTTTGCCTTCTGTCAACTTACAAAAGTTACTTATTACTTCTTGAAAACATAAAGACCTCTGTTTTAGACATTTTAATATCCTGAATGTGATATTCTCAAACCTCTATCTCGATTTTAGCACAGCGCACTTTAGAACGACCCTTTCTTACTTTTTAGAAAAGTCTTCGTTAGTCTGCAATCGTTTAAACTAAACTTTTTCTGTACTTGTAATAATAATATTGTTATTAATATTCATACAAGCAGAATAATTGAATTTTCAGATAGGTAGTTACTAGAATAAATCATAACGGTAAAATGAAATACAGCTCGTAACGTACAGGAGCAGTTGAAAAGGGCTCGTTTGGCAGCTTCGACTATTCCTATTTCTGTTTCCAAACAACATTACTGTAATCCGGTTTAAGGAGCAAGGACAACCTCAGCTTGAATATGCATAAGCCCGTAGTGTTTCACAGAGGTAGTGGTTTCAATTAAAATTTTCGCAGAGTAACTAACACTAATTCTATATAGTTTTTGCTACATTTTAAGGCACAGCAAAAAGTTCGTTAAGAATAGTTTGTTCGCAACTTGATTAATCGGTTTTGTCGAATAACAGTAAAATTCACTGGAAGATTTTTTACTCGATTACTTAGTGTTATATATTTTTTTCGTTTCATAATCAATTTATAATCACGCCGTTTTATCGCACGTTCATCGATCGGTGTTAATTAATCGGCGTCTTTAGGAATATTCTTTTCAAACAAACCTGTTTGGTTGCTAAAAAAAACTTAGTTGCCTGTTAACAACCAGAAAAAAATAACAAATTCACCCACGTCAATATTTGATAGAAAATAACAAGAAATGTCTTTGAAGAATAGTGAAGTATTTTCGGTGTGTCGCCAGAAAGACGATAAAAGCTACAACACGGTTGGTTGGCTCCGATGGTGTTACCATATAAGTCGTTGGTTTCCCCGAAGGCGGCCAGTCTTTACCGAGTGTTAGAGCGCGCAAGGTTCGCCATGCGTGTTTTTGAATATGCGTGTGTTGTGTCAGTGTGTGCGTTGTTGCAGTGCGCGCGCGCATCCACTTCAGCCCCGGAGAAAACAATAATGGCCTTCTCGTACCCGGAGGCGAGGAGGGATGACAGCGTCATCGATGACTACCACGGCACTAAGGTACTGTATCATATTCTAAATATAACATTTATATAGTCCTCATTTATTTATAAACAATTTAACAATCAATATTCATCTTAAGCTTGATCATAATTACTTGTACACATGTAAAATGCATGCAATAATGTGTCCTATTCGCTCGTCAATAAGGCACGAATGTAGGTAAACAATGTTGTAAACAACTATTACAGGTACAGTTTGATTAGCGCATTAATTGTCGTAATAGACGACAACAAGCCATGATGCGATGGTACTAAATTGTTACGACTTATGAGCGATACAAAGCAACGTACGACTGTGCTATTGTACTGTTAATAAACTATAATTTAATACACTAATTATCTTGTAGTAACATACCTTTCCTATGTGGACATGATCTAAGTAAATTTTATGATCGCATTGCTCAGTCATAAGGATAAAACTAAAATAAATTTTATACAAATAATAACATGAAGAGTCGTGAGGGAACTGCTTCAAAAGCTCGTTTTGCCGGCCTATTATCATAAATACGTGTTTACGTATCGAGTACCTTGGAGGCACGTAATTTCCATATAAATCGATCGACCCGCTAGCTAAGGACAGTGCACTGCATCCACAAATAAAAAGTAATACATAATAACATTTTTTTTAAACTAATTTCACGGTCAAACGCTTTCGTTATGATCTTATTTCTGTAGTACGTGTCATAATCGTGTCGATTGGTTTTCTAACAAGCTAACAAGTTAGTACCTACATAACATAAATATATAAGTAGTTATTACCTCTGTAATAAAGTGTTTTGTCAGTCCAAGTAGTTTTGCAAATGCAAATATATTCCACTTCTATTTTTTTGTTTATATAACATTAGTGTCCTTTGTAATATTTGACCGTCAATGTTAATACTCATTTCTGCCAATTTACACAAAACCTTATTAAGTTATGTGTTAAAAAATATTCTTCCTCGTGGAAGGTTCCTTGTGTCGTGATTCACTTTGTATAGGTACTAATGTAAGTCGTATGAAAATATGTTTAGTCGTTTTCGAGTTGGGTAAAAATTATATAGTAAATATTCGGAACTTGAAAAAGGCAAGTGTAACTGGAAGTATAAAAAAACATTTATTTCGGACATCTAAGAGATCCATAAAATTAATTAATATCTATACCATACATTATTAATACCATACCATCGCAGTCATACAAAATTTAGTCAAATATCATAATTACATTAAAATCAGTCATACTTAAAA
Source organism: Spodoptera littoralis (assembly GCA_902850265.1). NCBI lineage: Eukaryota > Metazoa > Arthropoda > Insecta > Lepidoptera > Noctuidae > Spodoptera > Spodoptera littoralis. Next base: position 4,856,450 of record LR824533.2, read on the forward strand.
CTTAAAGAGATGTCAACATAGATTCAAAATTTCAACCAGACAGAAATACATAATTATTATTAAACTAAATTATTAAATAACTCTTCTCACAAATGACCTCCAGAGTGGGGATGAGAATCTATCCGCCACAGTCTCATAATAAAAATGTAATGTAAACAGGAAACCGAAAAACATGTAGCGTTTTCATGCTAACTAAATAATGTACCATAGTAATCAAATCAGATAATAGAACTCGCAGACTAACTAACAATTAAGTGTAACCTCTAGCTTGGTATCCAAATTTATGATTGCTAATTGCTTTGACTTAGATCCGGGATCAATGTTCTGTTCGCAGTCGAGGGGATTTTTTCATTAACAATTCCTTACCACGTTTTTTACTTAATTACTAACTGTTTGTATGAAGTAAATGGACGAAACTATTAGTTTGATTGTATATAAAAATCAACGATCGATTCACAACTTCACGTTTTAAAATACGTAGTGTATATAAAATCTCAGCTATTAAACATCGGTGACGAAATGTTTTGGTATGTAACATTCTTCATACTTTTTTACTCTAGTGGTACGTCTCTTCTTACGGGTCTACCCCCCGTCCTTCCCAGTGCTTATTCTTAAGAGTCCTAAAAATTACTAACAAAATGATACAAAATAAAAATTGTTTAAAACAGGAATGGCATGTGCGGGGAAGGGAAGTACTTTCTCAATAACAACAGGATTCCCCTTATAGATACCTAGACGGCAAACGGCTTAACTTAGAGGTCAAATACTTAAGTAGGGTTATCAACAGAAACGGAAAAATCAACCGTTGCTATCATCAAAAATTTATAAAATAACCACACAAAAATAAACATGGAAATCTATATCACGTTGCAGTATTTTATGGCTAAAACAGCTATGTTATTAACACTCAAAAGTTCAAAAAACTGAATATCGATAAACCCGTTTTAAAAAACGGTTTTCGCGGACCTAATGTAATCAGAAACACGGGTTCTGCAATTTTAGCTTTCAATTTATGGTCTCTAGAAGCAAAGATAACTGTACAGATAAAAAAGAAAATGTTTAAAGTTAAAACCTCCTTCGTGTGTTATCTCGAAATAAATGTAGTGTGGCCAGTGTTATTAATGTCCGTGTTTTATTAAAACTTTTTTTTAAGTCACGATCGAATCGCGAGTCGTTCCGAGTCCATCTTTTTTTTTTGCTTGGTATCCTGATGTGAGCAAGCACAGATGTATGAATGTTTCTGCGGTCTGAACAATGACCCTACGTCATCAGATTGTTGTAGGTATTGTTTTTGACGTCAATCACGAATAGTGATTTATTGGCCGTGCCGCCACGCTTCATAGAATGCCTACTAAAAGTGTACAGGGTAATCAAAATGAATTCTGTATGAACATAAAGATTTTTCTGTATTCAATAGCTGTTGGACTAAATTACTGAGCTAAATGCACTTACATCCCAGCTTTTTTCCGTACCACTGAATCGAAGAATGTAAGATTTGTCTAATCTATATTCAGTGTCAAGATGAGTGATTTATTGAACTACCTTTTACTTAATTCCCCTGTTACTTAATTCCTAATGAGAAATTATAATATCTTGCCAAACGATGTTTTCATAATTATCATCCTACTACAAAATTACTTTAATATAAAAACAGCTTCTTCGATAAAAACAGCGTCTTGACAACCCTACCTTTCTGAATAAGTTTACCTTGTATTAAATATTCTCTTAGCATATCGCGAACCTTTATAAAGCCTTGCATAGGGTAAATCGCAAAGGTCTGTTTTTTAATAGATATTTCTATTCACAATGCAATAGGCTCACGGTCTAATATACAAATCACAAATACTTCATATATTTTCCTTGACGTTTTCTATTCAAACACTATTATTGGGGACACGGATTCTACCTGTAGCATCAAAATCTAAAAAAATAACCCTTAACCTTTCTCAAGAATCACATTTTATATTAGTGAAAATCATGCAAAAATTAATCTAGTAGTTTTTGATTTTATTGCGATCTTATTGACTGACAGACGTGAAAGGGGATATCTTTGTTTAATAATTAGGGGGAAAAGGTACCTCCCTGTACCAACTTGCTTACTACAACATCTTTCTTTACTGAAAGGCAACTGCTGCAGATGAGCACGCACATAGATAGAACCTAGGATAATAACACTATGAAGTGGCTAGATGTGGACCGCAACGTTTTTGCAAAACTACGTCTACTACCACGTAAAAATTAAAAAAATGTTTAACAAAGCCCGCATCTAAAGTTAGCGTTATGTATGTACGTACATAACAGACTGCATATAATTAACATCGTTTTGCCGTTTCACAAACAGAGAATTGTCTTTTGATTTTTATGCGAATTACATACTTTTGTAGTAGAATTCAAACAAATATTTAATATTTTTTGTTATAGGTAATTAGATACCAAAAAATCTTAACGGTTTGCAGTTTTTTTCCGTGTTTATAATGATGTTAGTGTACCTAGATGTTCCGACCGTTAATTTTTATCCAGTATCATTATTAAAATATTAATTTAAAAGGAAAATAATCATTTTGAGATTACGGAAGTTGTAAAGAATCGTCTGAACGCAAAAATGCTATCAATAATTATGCATTTATCCCATATTAAATTCTAATATGTATTTAAATTAATAGTTTATACGTAAGTGGCGTTTTTATTTATATTCAACCTTCACGTTTTTGTCAAAAAAACGAATACTTTAAATATAGTTTTCCATTTTGATTTTTGCATACATTTAGTATTATTTTCACCGAATCAATGGCGTAACTGGCATGAATGAGTATTGAACAAACAAATATCCGTATCGCATGTAATAATTAAATCCACGTGTATTGATTGAATACAGGTATCGTTTTGTGTTTGTAAACAAGTGCACTTTATTTCCTGTTACCGATAAATCGGTGGGGCCTCAATAATACTCAGTTACTGAATAATAATCGTGTTTCGTGCTAAACGTTAGGTCAATTATACTACATATCATAGCTTCTGTCAACTGTTTCTGTCCGCCTATGTGTTACACAGAGTCTATCTACCCGTGTACTAATTTTAATTCAGATCCGTCGAGCAATTCCAACGTCATTGAGTATCAAACATCCATCGAAGTTTTCACATTTATATAAATGCATTATATCCAATCTTTTAGTTAATCTGTCTCCTATTTTTTTCACAGATTGCTGACCCTTACCGCTGGTTAGAAGACCCGGACTCTAACGAAACCAAAGAGTTTATAGATGCAGAGAACAGAATCACAAGGCCATACCTAGACGCCTGCCCTGTCAAGGGAAACATCAACCAGAGACTAACAGAACTCTGGAACTACCCTAAATACTCATGTCCCTTCAGAAGGGGGAATAGATACTTTTTCTTCAAAAATACTGGTCTACAGAATCAAAAGTAAGTTGTTTTTTTTATTGTAAAACGGACTATTATACCTCTATCAATGTATTATAGTTGGGAATATTACTAGCTTCACTTATAATTTTTTGTTGTTAGACGTTCAAAAGTGCCATCCTGGTCTAATTGAAATAAATGATTTTGACTTTGACTTTGACTTAGGCGTTCTGAAAGAATTATTTAAAAAAATATACCGATAATATCACAGAATAAAATCACATTCATGTAAACGAAACCTTACTGACCACTCCATGGGCAGACAACCTTTTTCAATATTTGTTATCCTTGTAAAAATTTCCTCATGTCAGTCAGTAGCTTTCCTTAAAACTTAATTTAAAGAGTACATTCGTTGTTGTTATTGACGAAACAATATCCTGTTTGTGTCCAACGTTTCGTCGCAAAAATATAATAATATTGTGATTGCATAATAGTCATTAAGTCAACGTGAAAGTGATTCCGGTTATGCTTATCCTAGTGGATTTATTAGAAAGCGTCAGTCTCTAGACAATATATTATTTAAAACCAAAACTTGGGTAGAGTTCTTAATTAATGAAGTAAGCTAGTGTGTACCACGAAGTGTTAAATCGGTCTTTTATAATTGTTTTCATTTATCGTTATCCGATCTGGGCATTGAGATATAATGACGGCCCTGCCATTTATTTATTTATTTCAATTAAATAGTATAACATTACAGTCATAAAATCAAGGCGTTAGGCCATGTTTCAAAGTTAAGTTAAACCAAAATGTGAGACGACTTAGGCCCAATTTTTCAATGCTTAGATAAATTTTAACTGAGGAATATCTTTCAGTATTTGACAATTCTCCCATACTAAAAACTGTCAACTTTAATATACAGTTATAAATTAATTGACGATTGAAAAATTGGCCCTTAACCTCTCGGAGACAAGCAAATAAGCAGTAACCTACTGTCTAAAATAATATTCTAAGTCCGAAACTCTTCTTAAATCTCACCTCAAATTATAATGCAACGTATGACTTCTTTCCAGTGTCCTATACGTACAAGATAGCCTTGATGGCGAGCCCCGGGTGTTCCTCGACCCTAACACGTTGTCTGAAGACGGCACCATCGCACTCTCCGGCAGTCGGTTCACGGAGGATGGCAACACCTTCGCGTACGGACTGTCAGCTAGCGGCTCCGATTGGATCACTATACATCTTAAAGATGTTGCCACAGGTAAAAAATAACTAATCTACATACCAAGGTGACTATACATTTCGTAGAGACTGTAAACCTGAACCTTTTACATTGGGACGGCCAAGTTGTCTGCCTAGTGTGGAGATGAGAAACGCTAAGGTACAGGTGGCCCGTAGTCGAGCAGGGGGACTGTTACAAGCTAATTATGAAGATTATACCTAAAATTACGATACTTTTTTCGAAGGGGGAAACTCATCCAACTATTTACCCCGCCTTCGGTGAAGTGAGAGACAATGTCGGACTCTTACTGACTAATAGCCGGGTGTTTATATTTTAGTCTCCGAGCCGGGGCCCGCTAGATCGTCGGCAATTACCTAAAGTACTAGTAGCAGAATAAAATACGATAAAGCTGAAACAAATGTTTCTTTCCTCCAGGTGAAGATTACCCGGAAGTCTTAGAAAAAGTCAAATTCGCGTCAATGTCTTGGACGAAGGACAACAAGGGACTGTTCTATTCCGTGAGTATTAATACATACATCGTTAAAAAGAAAAAAAAATGTTTCTCTTTCCTTACTTTATGTATTCAGGTCTCGTATACATATAAAACATAGTAAATACGTGTCTGTACGTCATTGAACGTGCTACTAATATTAATTTGGTTCTTTATTTCTTTTCCTAAGAAATTGAGGAAAATGTTGCTTTAATATGTTTTTGTTTTGCATATCTTATGATGAGACTTGCCTGGCTAGTATCTGATTTACAATTGTGTTGTGGTCTAATTGTGTGGTCACGCATTCCTAATTTTATATTATTAAAGTAAAACAACATCTTGTATTCTTTGATTTTTCTTTTTCTTAACTTATACAAAACTGAAGAATTAATTTGAGTTGTTAAGTAGGTAAGTTTAAAAAAATTAAAACTATTTTTATTGCAAAGTATTATGGAACCATAGTAGAAACCCCGTGAAATAAGATAGCTTTATCGTAATAATGGCTCAAATGCAGCCCATGTGTTATTCTGACTCCTGAAGTCCTGACTATAATATACCTAAGCCATATTTCGTTTGAATCCATTCAATACTTTTTGCATGAACGAGTAAAATAGTGGTATTAAATTGAAACTTATGTTACAGCGGTACCCAGACCAGGCGGGCAAGACTGACGGCTCGGAGACTGAAGTGAACCGCGACCAGAAGCTCTGCTACCACCGACTCAACACGCCGCAAGCTGATGACGTCATCGTCGTCGAGTTCCCCGAAGAACCTCTGTGGAGGATGTAAGTAAATACCTATATTAAAATGTTAATCTTCTTTTTCTTGTATGTAAAATGAGGCTAAAGGTTAAATTCCATCGTTTATTTTTTCTTATAAATTCTTTGATAATAATAATAAACTGAACATAATATTTTCTGCTCGTTTTTATGCGAGATGTTCTGATTAAATATTACTATGTAGATATTGTTGATGATTGTTTCTTTTTCATACATTCTTCCTTGTTCAAAGTGTAACGAATACATTTTTGTTGATACAGTGACACTCATACACAAATTATTGGCGAAGAAAGACGAGCGTAACAATTTTATTCAACGTTTTTTCAGTAACTTGTAGTACATGTATATCTAAATGTAGTATTCGTTGCTTTTTGTTGCACTTTGAACAAACTTTATATGCTCATACTAGTTATTTATTTGGTAGGATATTTCATTCCGTATACATAGGCTATTGTAATGTAATTTAAGCTAATTTAGTAGTTAAATATCGTAATGGAGGTGATTGAAAATAGTACTTAAATTAGTGTTTTTAAATTACAACTTAGGACTTATTGAATCTAGATAGGTATCTAGAAGTGCAGTTTGTAATAGAGTAATGTAATAACTTTCGACCTATGAGTAAGTATTAAAAATGTAATATTGAAAAGTATTAATTAAACATGGGTCCACACTGGGTCCTATATATTATACCTACATTTCAACAATGTAACAACCATAATACATAATTTATCCAGCGGCGCGGAGGTGACTGACTGCGGCAAGTACCTGATAGTGTCCCCGGTGAAGGACTGTCGCGACAACTTGTTGTTCTACGCAGACCTCACCAAGCAACCAGAGCTCAATGGCAAGCTACACCTCACGCAGATCGTGCACAAGTTCGAGGCCGACTATGAGGTAATTAACAAGCACAGTTTGTTTTTTGAAATAACATTGCCCCACTCTAGGATTTTCTCCTATGCCGTGGGTGCACATGACACCCAGATCTGGAACAACAATTTGTGGATCACACAAAGAGTTGTTCCGTGTGAGAATCGAACCCAGTACACGTTGCGCGGCAGCCGGTTGCTCAGCCACCGCGCCACCGTCCTGTGAATGATAAACGCATCGTCGCCTCAGTGCTTTTTTGTACTATGTGCCAATTTTTCAGAAAATGACTTTTAAATACAGTTTCGTTAAGAATCAAATTTCAATCCTGCTGGTTCAGAAACATCATGTAAAACCAGCAGACGGATCACCTGATGGTAAGTTATCAGCGGCACTCGCAACACTCGGATTATCTGATGTTAAGCAATCAACACATCCATGGACAGCTTCAACACTGAATGAGTTAGAAGAGCGCTGTTAGCGTTGGTGTGGCTTTGGAAGGGGGATTGAGCCTCTAGTTACCTCATTCCCACAGCAAAACACAACGCGGGCGTTGTTCCACGCCGGTTTTCTGTGAGGCCGTGATATCACTTCAGTTGAGAGGGCCCATTCGTGCCAAAGCATGGCTCTGTCACGCCATATTGAATTGAATGAACGTGTAGAAATGTTTTTACCATAATTTGTTATAATTTCAGTACATCACAAACGAAGGCTCCGTGTGCATATTCCGCACAAACAAGAATGCACCAAACTACAGGCTCATTAAGATCGACCTACACAACCCCACCGAGAACAACTGGGAGACACTCATACCTGTAAGTTAACTATTTATTATACACCTTAAACTAATGAGTATACAGTCGAATTAGCCTTGGAGATTACAACCAACTAAACTTATTTTAACATAAATCAATCGTAGCAAAATCGACTTTATTGTTACTTTATAGAGTTCTATTTATTTTATACTTTTGTGTTTATGTTCTAGGAACACCCCAGCGACGTGTTGGATTGGGCATCGGCTGTGGACAACGACAAGTTGGTCATTCACTACGTCAGAGATGTAAAGGTAAGTTAACTTGCTATTTAAACGCGTGGAAAAGGAGGTACAGCTATAGTCAGGGATTCAAAATACAATTTGTTTTTTTTATCTCGCTAATAAATTATATTAAACGTTATACATGAATTCAATATCATTTGTTATGTCTGTGGAATGCAAAACTTTGGGTCTTTCTCGAACATTACACCTTTTAAATAATTCTATTAACCATCTAATCAGTATCTTATACTATTATATAAAGCGGAAGAGTTTGTTTGTTTGTTTGTTTGAACGCGCTAATCTCCGAAACTACGGGTCCCATTTGAAAAATTCTTTCTGTGTTGGATAGCCCATTTATCGAGGAAGGCTATAGGCTATAAAACATCACGCTACGATTAATAGGCGCCGAGCAGAGCGAGTGAAACCGCGCGGAAGTAGCTAGTTATAAATAAATGCAGTTTGTTCATAAAATATTTTCTAATTTCCAGAGTGTATTACAACTGCACGACATGAAGTCTGGCAAGTTACTGCAGACGTTCCCCCTCGACGTCGGCTCCGTCGTCGGGTTCTCCGGCAAGAAGGAGCAGTCAGAGATATTCTACCACTTCATGTCATTCCTCTCGCCCGGAGTCATCTATCACGTCAACTTTACTAATCAGCCCTATGTGCCTACGGTAAGGACTAATTTATTTTAATTTGTATAATCTGCATACCCATCAACGAGAAACAGGACCTACTTACATACATAACCTCACGCTTGTGTCCCGTGGTGATAGGCAGAGACTAAAGAACGCCAATTGCTACGATTCTTACATACCTTTTTCGCTTCATCAAAAGTCATCAGTCGTTTCATACATGCTCGATCAAAAGAGGACCTTTTTGGGTTATATTCGTGGAACCTAGATGAGTCAGTCACTTTGAAAGAACTATCTACCTTGGCACTGTTTGCCCTGGCATCTAGTCTGTTACCACTGCATAATATAGTATAGTGCATAATTTAAAGAATTCTTTTTCTTCATATTGGTAATGTTACTGGGAATAATTTGTAATAAGTTTCGTGGCATCATAATACTACTACTAATTCCTGCTGTTTTTTTTTTTAGGTATTCAGAGAAGTAAAGGTGAAAGGTTTCGACGCGTCGCAATATCAAGCAAAACAAATATTCTACACCAGCAAAGACGGCACTAAAGTTCCTATGTTTATTGTTTCTAAGAAGGTAAGAATTTCACTTCCATTTGTGTATTTAAATAACAAACTAAAGATGCGTAAAATAGTCATCGAAATTGCGATGAACTAATTGGAAAAAGCGTGCTTTTTATCCCCGGAAAAGGGCACTATGCTAATATATAGTAGTTCAGTTATCATTTAGTTTTATACTGTAACTTTATAAAAATAATCAAAATATACCATAATTTACAAATACTTTTCTTTCCTTAGGGTCTACAACAAGACGGGTCAAACCCGGCCTTAATCTACGGCTACGGCGGCTTCAACATCAACATCCAGCCCAGCTTCAGCGTCACGCGACTGGTGTTCATGCAACACTTCAACGGAGTCGTCGCCATACCCAACATACGGGGCGGAGGGTGAGATACTACTCATTTATATTCTTAACTGTTACCCGCGACTTCGTCTGCATAGAATATTATTCCTGTTTCATCCCATGGGACTATTTAATTGGCATCGCCTTAGTCAGCCCATACCCTGCCTGTATACCAAATTTCATCAAAATCCTTCCAGTAGTTTCAGCCTGATTGACGGACAAACATCCAAACAAAGAAACTCTTATATTTATAATATTATTGTCTTGAATGTACTCAATAAATATTTCTTTAGACAGATTTAGAAAAGTTATAATTAAATTTCTCTGGGTTTTACGGCAATAGACATCATTATGTGGTGAAAAAAAGACATAACTAATTCTGTATTCAAGCTCATTCTCCGTCACATCACTGTTTTTAAAACAAAATTTATCTTTTTCACAGAGAGTACGGAGAGAGGTGGCACAACGCTGGTCGTCTGTTAAACAAACAGAATGTGTTCGATGACTTCCAAGCGGCCGCGGAGTATCTCATCAAGGAGAAGTACACGAGGCCCTCACTCATTACTATACAGGGAGGGTCTAACGGGGGTCTGTTAGTGGCAGCCTGCATCAACCAGAGGCCAGACCTTTATGGCGCTGCCATCGTACAGGTCGGGTAAGTAACATTACATATACATAACATCACGCCTTTTTTCCCCGGAGGGTTTACGCAGAGGTGCACATTACGTATACAATGCCACTGTACAATGTAACCCACTTTTCACTATTATGTTATAAGTCCCATGTAATAAGGGGTAACATACATATGTCTAATATTGCCCTCTTTTTGTAACAAAGCCTAGTTTTATTACAATTAGTCGTCAATCATTTTAATTTACGCCGCAATAGAAGACGAAATCAAGTTGTTTGTAACATTATTCTGCGACCAAAAGCTGTTACGGTAATTTTATGTTATTTCTTGTATTCCAGAGTACTGGACATGCTGAGATTCCAGAAGTTCACAATAGGGCACGCGTGGGTGTCAGACTACGGCAGCTCGGATAACAAGACGCAGTTCGAATACTTGCTCAGATACTCGCCGCTACACAACATACAGACGCCTACACGCGGTAAGTTTTATGTGCAATTCTCGTCAACTAGAAACTTTTTTGTAATAGTTATCCCTTAGAAGTTGGGTTGTTCCAAATTTTGTAATATTTTTTTCTCTTTGTACTTATTGGAAACAGTAATAAAGTTGCTGAAATGTAACTTGAGAACATTTTTATACTTGAAAGTAATTGTAGCTGTAATACAATACTATATAAGTACGCAAGGACCGCAGTAAATATCGCACTGTCATCTATGCCATCCCTACGAGACGAAGACATCGTATCTATTTAAGAATATAACATACTAGCGGACCCAACAGACGTCCTGTATATCCACTTGAATGTATAAACAAAAATTCATTCTAATTAGTTCAGCTGTTTAGGATAAATAACCTAAACATCAACTGCAGCGCCATCTGCCGGGCTGATTTGTGAATCTATACCATTCCCAGATCCCCTTGAACACACAAAAAATTTCATCAAAATCGGTCCAGTCGTTTGAGAAGAGAAGTTCAGTGACATACACACTCACAGAAGAATTATATATAATTATAAAGATGTATTCTGTTTCCAGACATCCAGTACCCGGCGACGTTAGTGCTGACGGCGGACCACGACGACCGCGTGGTGCCGCTGCACTCGCTGAAGTTCATCGCCGCGCTGCAGCACGCCGCGCGACACACGCCGCAGGAACATCCACTGCTCGCGCGCGTCGACACCAAGGCCGGCCATGGCGGGGGGAAACCCACCGCTAAGATTGTAAGTATTGCTGCTCCTTGGTTCCATTATGTGTTATTTTAATCTGCGACACATCAACTATAAGATCATTTAATATTATAGCTAAAACAACATCTTATCTATGCAGAAAATTGTCTAAATAATTTAGATATAAATATGTAAACTTATACACAAGTGGGGTATATGAAGTACGGAACAGACTTTATTTTTTCAGTATGTTGTTTTCAGGCACTTCAAATAAGATCGTCATTTTCTGCATGTATTTATAAAAAAGAAAATAAAAATGATTTTGTTTGGTTTCAGATCGACGAGCACACCGACATCCTGTGCTTCATGAGCCAAGCGCTCGGACTTGAGTTCATCAAGTGAACCCACCTGCCATCCAGATAGTATTACACGAGATAAATAAAATATGTGAAGAACGCTAATAGTATTATGTAAATATAGCAACAACCACAGTGTCTCGATGATTACCTCGGGGTCTTAGCTAAGACTGGTGATATTGTTACGCATTGCTACTATTTTTATTAATAAAACTTTTGTTTTTAATTTTGATTTTTCATTTTCTTTATACTACTTTGGTCCCGCACGCTACTTCAGACACCAGAGGAAATAACATAAAATCCTTTGTATATTAACCTCTGGTATATCTGGTATATCGGTGCTAAGATTATTCAGACACCACTGACAAACGGTGAAGGAAAACATCGTGAGGAAACGTGGACTTAATTTCTAATTATAAGTTTGTAATCGCCAACCCGCATTGAGCAAGCGTGATTATTAACTTCTTATCTGCCGGCATGTGAGACACAATAGAAAACACATTGGGTCTCGCGTATATCTACGTTAGGGGGTTAGTGGGTTAATGCTCAAACCTTCTCCGTGGGAGAAGAGGCTTTGCTCAGCAGTGGGCATTTATAGGCTGTTGATGAAATGATATCGGTGCATAGATCTGCGCGAACACAATGCGTTTTCTATTGTGTCTCATATATCGACAGACAAGAAGTTAAAATCTAAAATATCTTAAATACTACAAGTCCTAACAAATACGCCTACAACAAAGGAAGGCAAATTTTCCGACCTCTAAAGACACCCGTAAACATATATGTATATGCAACCAAAAACATTGTATAAGAAACTAGCAAAGTCTCGATGGAGTCGCTTGTTAATCCCTAAAAAATAAAGAAAGCTAGACAACATCGTGCCAAGTGTAAGGTTCCTTACTGCGATTCTTTATTATTATAGTTTTGTGTGACTTGGCCGTTGAGCCGCTACCCATTGAAGATGAAAAATTGACATTAGGAAAAAGGTTAATTGAAAAAAACAGCGGTTCTGGCGATAAATTGGCGCAATGATGCACCCTTATGGTGCCCTTCAACGGTGGTTCTCCTCGCCTCAGGCCCAACAAGTACCTCTCGAAGCTTGCGTGTCCAGTTAGCACCCGCGTCAGGCGTCACTCAAGTCACTCCAGAGGCCTTATCAACCCTCAAATCAAATCTCAATTCGCCCACTGCCCCGTCAGTTAATCCGCTGGTAAGGTGGTGCATCGGGGAGATTAGAGAAACAACTTTATTGTTTGAAGTTACATTTAATACTACTCTAAATATTGGATACAATCGGATATATATGGATTACACACTTAGATCTCGCAATGGACATTTATACATACATACACACTACAGCAACTATGCCTTCGGCAAATGAAAGTAATGTATTCACCGATGTAACATTGATGTCAGATCCTTTCCAATATGCCAATATTTATATTTCCAATATTCCAAACAGATATATGGATCTCCTTACCTTACCTAACGACTTTCTGCAGAGGAATGTCCTTCAAGTTCAATATGGTGGCGTTTATATGCTTCAACAGGTCGATATATCGATTTCAAGATAGCACTGCTGAAGTGATCTTAATACTGGCTTGGCGTTTTTAAAATGCCATGGTGTATCCAAACTATTAATATTGAAATGTATGCCTATGGTGCCTAACTCATATGGTGACGACTTGCTTACGTCGCCATGGCGTCTTAATAACGCAGAGCTCTAAGTTTCGATCAAATCAAAGACCGTCTTATAGTCTATAAATTCTAATCATAGGGTCAAATTACATGCCGCATCGTCTAGGTGTAGTCTTTGGAACTGTAGTCTTTTCGTAAACTAGCTTGTTTAAGAAGACCTACGGGCGGGATGAAAAGCTTGTACACATGGCTCAGAAGTGAGCTAAGTCTGTAATTATTCAGTAGGGTGTTGTCACCTTTCTTGAAGGACAGCACACTTAAGTCTGCTATTCCTTAAGTATAGCGTCAGGTAGCCTCAGTTCTTGGATCTACAACTGAGCTGACAGCTTTATTGAGTGCCGCGTATGTCATGCCATACTCCATGGCTCTGCCTCCAGCTTACCTACTCAAAAGATCGTATTGCCTCTTTAAAATTATTCATAATAAGTTATCGTGGATGTCATTTCGAAGAGATTTTCATATTTATCTATTGAGCAGCTTAACCTTAACTTCGGTATCACACGTTACATTGTCATGAGTATTAAAGGTGTGATCGGTAAGTCTTTTTGTCGAGGTCTGAAAATTTCGACCCGATTGCTTGGACAGCTTCTACGAAACTATTACTGGTCTCGTCATGAAATTTTTTTAGGCTTGCCCCACCCTAAGCCCTTGGCTGGCTACGCCCATGTTCACGATTATTGTTCGATTAGGTACCCTGGTTCTTTTCCCTTGGTATGGCCATTAAAACCCTGACTTTGTAACAAATTTTAACTCTCTGAGTTTATGGGAAGTACCAGTTTTATTTTGATGATCATGAGTGTCATAAATGCAAAACTTTGCTTTCGGATAACTTTGGAACTAAATGCCCTACAGACATGAAATTTTGGATTTGAAATATGTGATTATAGCTTACTGGATGATAATAAATTCCTGCGTTCTAGTCTATAAAGAGGCTTCGAATAAATTCTTCTTTCTTCTTGACTTGCTTTCCCAACCGCAAACGGCGCACCGGGCGCAGGAGAGGGGCTGACAACGCACTCTTCTGGCCCCCATGAATGGGTCCAGGGCCAAAGGACTTGGGGAAGTCCCCACCCCCGATTCGATAGACCCAAGTCGAAGGCGCACGCAAGTGTCGGCGCGCGCCTTTGAGGCGATGCACGTAGCTACACATTGCTACTGCAGGAGACGAGACCCGGACGGACGGGCCGGCACTGTAATACGGGGCTGCGGATGAATTTGTACTCCCGCGGCCCACGCGCACGTGCGAGGAAACACTGGGTGGTTTTAGCCGGTAAGAGGCCGGCGGTAATATTTTATCGATGGATACTTTTAAAATCGTTTTGTTTTGCGTTTTGTCATTCACTAGAAATGTCTCTGGTAACTTCCAATCACCTTCCAATACTTAACCTTTCATTGTGAAATGACTTTTTTCAGAAAACGCATATGCAAAGTATTAATAACTGATAGCGCATCGTTAATCAAAGGATATTGTATGAATGAAATAAAACAAAAAATAATATTCAACTTTTATTGTTATATCCTTACAGTACAGTTGCTAAAAAGCACGAAATCCAATTGGGACTTGCTCCAACCTACGTCATAATATAAAATATTAGTTGCTTACAACAAAATAAATAAACTTCTTAATGCCCTTTTGGCGTTTTTCTTTATCCAATAATAAGTTTAATTTCTTTATGCTTAGTTACTTGTGCAACTTCCAACATGAAGAAATTGATCGATGGCCTCGATTTAAAATCGTTTGACAAACGAAGAAGTTAACACATCGCTTGTATATAATGCTTAGATCGTAGTATTACATAAACTACAGTCGCAAATTATAATACACGATTACATCAACATGTACGTGTTCGTATGATCAAGGACCCATTACAATGAAATGTACAATCTGTCGGTACAGAACATACAATTGACCGGTGCCTGGGTCCCGCTTGGATCGCATCCTCACGACAACACAAACTTAATTAAACATACACACATTAATCCAATACATATGATTTAAATACATACATATTGTACCGATCAATTGTATTACATTGATTACAATTAAACACCTAGAAAGAACATTGTTTAAATGCCCATAATAATAAAACGCTATACTAAACAATTACGTGGTACATGCATTAAATATAGGTTACACAGAGCCTAAGTATACAAGCGACCTTCAACCTTACGCTCAGTTGACAGGCAGCATCCAACTTGTCTCGTGTCAGCGTAAGTATCTCTAAAATTACACATTTCATAGCTTAGGGTCAGGGGAACTATTCTTAACGCTCATCCACTACTAAATCAGTTAAAAATCGAGGCCAAACATCGTTCTAATCGCCGTAGCCCCCGCGAGTATCCTAACTATACAGGAATAGCAAAGAACAACGGTAGAAAATACTGGAGTGGAGCCGCGCGTACAATGTACACATGGTACACATCGTACACAACGCGGTACAGACGGACGAGGGACACGGCGATTACTACTGCGAGCTAACCTAGTACACCATGGCCGCATGATGTAACGTTAGTTCGTCGGGACGGGACGGACGCGGCCCGCCACACGTCCCAAGGAAACCCATTTGGTTTGGCTTCACAGCCCCAGTTTCATTACAATATTCGTTCCTACATAATTTAATGATATTTTATTTTTATATCCTACGATTCTTATACAATAAGACAGTTTCAGTATATATTATAGCCAATACACATAGCAACTAGTTTAGATCATATCTGGCTTACTTACGTCGCGATATAAAGTTATTTTAAAAATACGATAGATGAGCGTTGCTCCTAATAAAAACAAGACAACCAAACACTTTTTTTTTGTAATAAATATTAAAGTTTAAAACCTAATTTGTGAGCTTCAGTACATAATTCCAGTAAACGTAAAAATTAAATTAACTAAGTAGTTTCTTACAGATCGTAACAACGTAATGTATAACAAAAAATATACATTTAAAATTCAAAAAAATACAAAGTTCATTGATGAAAATTAATAGTTGTTGCAAGACTCGAGATCAAACAAAACGTCGTGAATATATCATAGCCGGAAACGGCACAAAATAGTCAATAGTTGAATTTTGCGAGATCGTCCCGAACATTTCGTGCTGTGAGATATTCACATGGGTTACATATTGCAATAGTCGACCAGTTAGCGAGATGGCAGGTGAAGTTAGCTGCAGGCCGGGACTCGCCGCGTGCTCTACTCTGCGATGCCGTTACTTACTACGCTCGTCTTAGCGGGAGTACTGCTCACGCTTTGTATTCTGGAACGAGATAAAACTATAAGTAAGAAATACGTGATAACACTGCGTTACGGTTACAGAATAGGATAATTTTTAGGGACAGAGGTCATTTAGAAACAGACATAGAGGAGGAATATGAATGTTATATGATCTTAATTGTTATGTTTTCGGCTTACTTACATAACTGTCTGACGCGGAATTCCACTAGTTTCAAGTCATGCTAGAGAAGCCGAAAACATAATTAATTTAGTATGTCTCACAAAAGTTGTAATATAAACATAGTAAATCGTTACAATTATGGTCTAGTTAGACAGGCATCATTGACTGCAGTTCCGTATGGCAGTAGAGATGTGAGTACGTACGAGTGCGCGGGCGCGTCGAGCCCCATGAGCGTGAGCGCGCGCAGGGCGGCCCGCGAGCACTGCTCGTGCGAGTGCGCGGTGGACGGGCCGCCGCCGTGGCACATGACGGGCGGCTCCGTCGACAGCGACACCAGCGACAGGTACTCGCCGTGGTTGCGCTGCAGGCGAGACAACGTATTATTTATTCACATCACACTTGTTAACGCAAGCATGCAACAACTAATTCTTTTTTTACAATTTTAGACTTGTATCTACTTTTATTTAACGTAATAGAACATCACGTTTTTTTATCCCCGAAAAGCGGTAGGCAAAGGTGCACATTACAGCACTTAATGGCACTGTAGAATGTAGCACCCATATTTCACTATTTATGTTGTTCAGTCCCATGTAATAGCCGTGAGCCTAATGCCAAATACCGGGCACAATTCCAAGCTCCGTGCTACTACTGAGATTTATTTGTAATATTTTGGGAATTGAACCAGATACCCTTGCC
Source organism: Spodoptera littoralis (assembly GCA_902850265.1). Classification (NCBI taxonomy): domain Eukaryota; kingdom Metazoa; phylum Arthropoda; class Insecta; order Lepidoptera; family Noctuidae; genus Spodoptera; species Spodoptera littoralis. The sequence goes on from LR824533.2 coordinate 4,873,674, forward strand.
CGGCAATCGCACTTGCGACCACTCGGCCAACGAGGCAGTAGTTACTTTTATTTACTTTTTACAAAAATACCAGTTTAGGCACTTATCAAAGAAAAACGAACTTTGCTAAATAAAACATAACAAAGATATTGAAGAAATTGATGCCCAATTCTTACCTTAGGGAAATCGGAGAACTGTACGCTAAATCCTAGTAGCTGCGATAGATACATGAGCTGGTCTTTGGCGCCGGGCGTGTTCCCCGCAGACCCGCCCGTCGCACTAGTCTCACTTACACCTGGAATGCAAAGTAAAAACATATTTAAACAAACCTTTTAAATTGGTACACTAACAGATAGCGCAAATATCGTACGGGTGCCATTTCCTTCATTTCCGATAACATAAATATTCACCTAATTTAAGGTTAGTCAGGTTCACTACGTCGTGTGTGACGCAATTATTTTCGTGAAAATGAGCCCCAAGCGTGGTTGAAACCAGTTGGTGGCATGGTAAATAGGATTTTTTAAGGGGGGGAAATCATCGAATGACTACTCCCGCCCGGGTGAGGCTGGAGGGAGAGTCAGTCTCTTACTGACTAAAAACCACCCAGTTTCTTTTCCTGCACGTCGAGCCGGAGTCCCGGTTACCCGTTGGGTTCTCCGCGACGTTAGGTTCTTTGGTAAATAGGATATGGTACTGACCATTAGGTTGCAGTGGTTGTCCAGTGCGTTGATGATAGTCCATGAGTAGTACCCCGGGCACTGGCTGCCTCACCTCCCCGGCTGCATCGCCGTCCTGGGACGCGGTACTCTGCGGGAAACAATACGGTATTATTCACCCATGATTTAAATATTCAATTCAGACAGTAAAGTAAGTGTGATGTTGATGAAATAGTCTATCGGTAATTTTGAATTTCTTATTTGACATAAGGCTGTTGAGCAATGCTGTACACATGAGTATGAGTCCCTGACGTGCCTCGAAACTAGTCGAGTCACTTCGTCAAACAGTTATGTAAGTCGTAAAACATAAGTAATCTGAGGTCCAGTGTTAAAGTTGAGTGATGTGGAAATATGTGACTTACTTTCCGCTTAGTATCGTTAGTCTTGGTGTCGGGCGAGGTGGCGGCGGAGTCTGGGCTGCAACTGGTCTGTGAGGCGTCGACCGGCTTACTGCTCATCTCCATCGCTAGTAACACGTCTGGAACGTTCATATATACTCGTTTGGGTTTTTAAACTTAATAATCGAGAAATTAATTTTGAACGTGGGAGAGCCAGCATGAACGAGTTAGTTCGACTGTAGTGATATTAAGGCCTCATAGAAAACCAGCGTGGAACAACTAAAGCGTTGTATTCTTGTATTTTGCCTTGTGTATGAGGTTACTGGAGGTTTAATTATCTCCCCTCTATTCTCAAAGGTACTTGTAGTTTTTAGTATTGCAGAATATTCATAGGCAGTATAGATTGTTTACTATCAGGTGGTTTACCATCCTGTACCATATTAACAAATCTAATTTAAATTACAAGGCTATTGTGGGTCCTACCTAGTAACGTGTATATGAAGAGTATGTAGGTACGTACTGTGCGCGGCGCGTCGCTTGGCAGTCTTCTTGTTGGGCCCGAGGCCGGTGGCGGAGTGCGGCGGCGCGTCGCACTGCACGAGGAACTCCCTGCGCCGCGCCGCGCCGCGCTCCTCCAGCACGCGGTACTGCGGCGAGCGCGCGCGCACGGCGTGCCGCGCCACGGCCAGCCGCGAGATGGGGTTGTCCGCGCCGCCCGCCGCGCCCGCGCCGCCCGCCGCGCCCTCCTGCGGACCAACCACCTTGTACCTCCAGCGCGGGACAACCAGCTTCAGCACCAATGACTCGGGTTGACCATCGTGGAATCGAAGTGCTTATGCTTCCGTTGCGTTTCGCCGTGTAAGTCAGTCAACCTCCCTCTCAATCATGAAAACATTTGTAACTACTCTGGTGTTGCATCTATCCATGGGCAGCACTAATTAATTCATTATCAAGTCATCCTCAATAATCATAAGACTGTTGTGGTGTTGCAAATGTCAATAGACTACACCCACTACTTACCATCAAGTAATCAATATGCTTGTACGCCGACTTTTTACATACCAAAAAACATTTAAATGTCACTATTAAAATATAAAACTCATAACTACCTCGCTGACCTTGATGAGATTCCTGGGCTTCTTCTTGGCAGGCTGCGCGCGTCGCTTGTCCTGCGGTGGCCTGGCACGAAGCAATGCAGGTGGCCAGCGACGTCGCATTTCATCCAACATACGTTCGGCGGCGCGACGCTTGGATACCTTCTTACCATTGCCCTCGCCTTCCGTTTCCATGTCGCCCACCGTACATGCAGTTACAAATACCTGGGTACAAAATGTAAACGAATAAAGACAAAAGGTTGCGATAAAACAGCATCACTTAGCAAAATAATGCTATATTAAACTCGATGCGAAAATTTTATTGCGCACGACATCACACTACAAAATGTAGGACGCTGCAGGGTATACTGTGTTGTATGGCTTCGTATTGCGATATGCTATCGTAACTTTAAAACTAGGTAGGTATATTCAGTGAATTTGAAACTATGACATTACTTAAAATTCTACTCACCCGCATGTGTGGTGGGCCTCGTTCGGATTTGACAGTGAACTGTACTGAGAGATTGCGTTTGAGGGCGAGCTCGTGTACCAGTGAGACGGGAGACTTCACTTCCGAACTCAGTAAGTCAGCGTTGTTGTCACCCCCTAAGAAAAAGCAGACATTAATATTACTTTAGAAAACCGTGTATGGGGTATACAGGATTGATTTTTTTAAAATCACCAGTGCCCAGCTAATGCCTCGTGAACAAGCCGAGTTGTGCAGCAAGGATGCCGCACAACACTACGCGCAAGACAACGTATTCGCCGCGTGTCCGCAACGTCCTCGCTCGGTCCGCTTTTTAGACTCTCGCCATCTGTTGGTATATGAAGGCCTAGCCGTGAAGTAAGTATAGCAGTGAGCGAACATACCTGCGTCGGCATCGTTGTGGTTGGCGTGGTTGTGCGCGGCGGGCTGCGCGTCCGCGGGCGCGGCGGACGGGCCGGGCGGGCCGGGCGGGCCGGGCGCGGCGGGCGCGGCGTCGGGCGGCGGGCGCAGGTCGCGCAGCGCGCGCGCCGCCGCGTCGTGTCGCGCGGCCTGCGGGGTGGTGCCCTCGCCCAGCCAGGCGCGGCCGCCCACGCACACGCGCACCCTGTACAGCAGCGCGGGCGCGGCGTAGGCCGGCGCCAGCAGCGCGGCGGCGCGGTAGGCCGGGGCCCGCGCTCGCACCAGCCGCGCCGGCCCTGCCACCGGCGGGATGGACGTGTACACTGCCGGCTGGCACAGCTTCATTGCCAGAGCATTCAGCTCTACTGTTGGCATTACCGCACCTGGAAATACAGATAAATATTAATGTCTATTTTCACTAATTATGAATTACCGTAACATAAAACTCTCGTTAAATATATTAGGCTAACGCCAGTGACTACAGTGGCGACATACCAGCATGTCTATGGTGCGGATGGTGCGCTGCATGTGGCGCGGGCGCGCGCGGCGGCGGCGGCGGGAAGCTGGTGCCGCCCAGCGCGGCCTGCGCCGCCGCGTGCTGCGCGCGCTTTATTGACGACCCCTGCAACACGCATACAATCAAACATAAACCACTGAAAAACCTGAAACTTTATGCTCTGAAACATACATTTTAACTACTTTTATCATAGAAGTAGAATTTCTTTATGTCGACATACCTCTGCAGTATATTCCTCAGTATCACCCAGTCGGAGTGTTACTGTGAATACTTTTTTGTGAGCAGGTCCTGTTTCTGATGTGAGGCGATATTGATGCTTAATCTGAAATAACGAGAATTGTTACTGAACCATGAAATTAATGGCTTAAATGTTTTAACTTCTTGTCTATCGATATATGAGACACAATAGAAAACACATTGTGTGGTGCGTAGATCTGGGTTCCGACACTTCACAGGTTAAGCACATTTTCTTGCACGAGGAAATCGAAAGATATAAATAAACATGACGTTTTGTCATTTATATTGCTTACCTTATTGTACCTGGCCAGTTCGTTGACCAGGCACATTGGAGTCTTCTCTTTACTGTTGGCCGAACAGTCGCGCGGGCTGGCGTCGCGCGCGTCGTCAGTGGCGGGCGCGGGCGCGGGCGCGGCCTCCGCCTCCGCCGCCTCGCCCGCGCCGCCGCTCGCACGAGTCGCGCCGCTACTTGCACTCGCCACCACTGATAAAAATAATACTTTTTACCCAACCAATAATAATAATCACCTAACCGATAATGGTTACGGCAGTTAACATCTTAACGGAGACAAGCCGACGACACAAAATATGACATGACATTATGATCAAAATTAGTGTTTTTTTTCGATAAACGAGGCGCGATGTGCTTGTGGTTGATTCGCGGGACGGTAAAGCCCTGTACTGGATTTTTCAAAACTATCTGTAACAACGTGGAATTGGTAATTAGGCCTAATGCATACATTAGCAAATCTATTGCTATAGCAATACATGGAATAGACATCATTACTTAGTTGAAGTGAAATTCCGTTATGATACGTCCACATACTTATCAGCTTGCTATGTAAAACAATGGATATAACCAAATAAGTAAAGATTTTATGAGCGTAACAGACTAATCGTAACAGGGCTTTATAGCCCTGTTACGACACAACTTAGCCCTGTATTAGTAAATCGTATTAGTAAATACAGGGCTAAGTCGTGTACTCGATTTCAATGATAAAGTCTAGTTTGAAATAATTAGTTTATGCTTTGCTCGAGCTAGGCGCGTACACGTATCTACCACGTGTCTACGACGTTCTCGCTACGCAGCCGCAGCGTGTTCGCCACGCAGCTACGGCTGGCAACCCGCTAATGATAAGGCCAGACTTAACTGAACATACCTGTGTGTGCAATGGGTACGGCTGGTGGTTGCATGGGCGGCGGCTGTGCGTAGGGCGGCGGCATCACTCCCGCGCCCGGCCCGTAGCCTCCGCTCACCGCGTACGGACGCCGAAGCGCCTTCATTTGTTGCTGGTAAAACATCACAAGTTACAACACTACTCCGCTACGTATAGTTTAACAACATCTACGTTCGCGAGTCGCCAATTGGTTCTTTCCTCAACATTTGCATTGATTTCAAGTTTTTCTTTTCATTTAATTTCTTTTTGTTCTCTTTTTTAATTTATTCAATTAATTTTTTACGTTTTTACTGTCTGTTTTACTAATATGTAGAGTTTATGTTACGAAATTCTCCACATTTAAGTAAAACATAATAAACAATTTGAGATCGTTTGCCGTTTCATTTTTATTCTTTTTGTTAAAAAACGTGATGTATTAATGGGGGAATCGAACCCGTCAAACAATACTGCAATTCGATAATATATATATACGGTTATCCTTTATATTAAGTAGATTCTAGTTCTAGTTCTAATTTCTAAATATCTAATGTAAAATAAAGAAATGATGAGGATTTGCGATGAATTAATTTAGAGACGGATATTTAGATAGTACGAGTATTTACCGGTTTTCCGACGTTATGTCCGTCTTGCTTCGGCCGTGGCCAGGAATGGACTGATGAGTGATGATAGCTCAGTGACGCCTGCATGAAATGGGGGGGGACATTCATATCTACCCTCACTGCTTGACAATTTTGGTTCATGTTAATCTACATTAACTACTAATTACCTTCAACTAATATTAAACTAATACGTTAATTGACTAATGTTACAAAAATATAGTAATTAGCTAGAGTGAGTTGAAAACATGAGGATACGTTTAGGACTGATTGTAGTATCTCACCGGTGGTACGGAATGGTGCTGCGCTTGCGGATGATGTGGCATAGCCCTGATCGGGTGAGGTGGTCGCTGTGGCGTGTGGTGCGGCGGCGGCACGCCCATCGCGCCCAGCCCGCCCAGCGCCTGGCCGTGCGCGCCCATAGCGCCGCCCGCCTGCGCCGGACCTAGCGGCACCCTTCACACCAAATCCCAGTCAGAATCGCGCACTACCATACCGCTATATATTAGTTAGTAAAGCAATACAGGCACCACACAGCGCTGTCAACATCACGTTCCGTTTTAACCGAAAGTCATAATATAATCGCCAGTAACCGTCGCCGCACCGACCTCGGTGAAAGTGACCTGTCCAGCTCCACAGTTGGCGAGACACTGTTATTTCAACTGTCCAGTAGTCAATGGACGTGATATATTAGTCTGAGCGAAGAAAGGTCGGCCGGCATTCAAAACCTCGGTCCCCGCGCATCAATAGAGACGTCGTCATATGTTCCTTTGTCAGTTTCATCCCCAACAAGTTTAAGCGACAAAGGGCGCCGCAAAAGACCCTCGACATATCAACAAATTACACAATATTTGCATATCAATACGGCCGCCACTCTTTTCTCGGATAAAGACAGTGTTATTTTATTAAATAGTGTCAAAGTTCGAGTAACCAACTCATATCCAGTTATTATTACTGCAAGGATCGTGTAATATGAACCTTCTGAGACTTTCAACACTTTACATTACTAAAGACTACCTTGAGAACGAATTAAATTCTACTGGTTATACTTTCAATAAATGTGTACCCACCTAAATATAATTATGTGTACAAGATTGCAATGAAGCAGTTGTACATTAGATGTATACTCCTTGCATTTTTAATTCCTTATATTCAATATAATTATCATTTATAGAAGAATCAGCAAAATAATGGTGGTTCACGTAGATTATTAAATGCAACACAATTATTTGCAAATTATTATCCTATGCAAAGTTGTTCAATCAATGATATATGAAAATGAAGCTTTATAGCTTTTGTTAGCGAAAATCAATTTTTGCTAAGTGTGATGAGCTAAGCATTTAATGGAAACAAAAGCAAAGATGTTGTGTACCTCTTCCATTATGAATTTACAGTTTTTGACTGAAACACAAGTTACCAACTTTATATACTCGTACAGTATATTAGTGAATTATTGTGATAGTATCAAGATTCAAAAATTCAAAAAAGGATATTTGTGTCTTACTAAATATTCTGACCCACTTGCACCAACGAGTAACGGTGAAGTTTCTTGGAACTAACTTTAGAACACGCATCTAGCTTCACTGACAGACAGACTGACAGACATTTCAAAAGTGCCTAATTAAAGATTAATTGAAATAAACGCATTGACTTTAAAATTAAAAAAAAATGTTTGTCTAATATTTATTTTACAAGGGTTTGATTTCTGCTTTAAGATTGACTCTGGCTGGTCATCATAGTAGGAACTTATTGGAAGCATCTTAATTCCAGTAACTAATTAAGTCAGTAAAAATAAAAAAAAGTGGTTAACTATTTTCAGTTTTAACTTGAACCAACAAGACTTTCTAGTATGTAACTAGATAATTGTATTGTACACCGGATTGGAAGAGTAACCAATGGAGTTTCATGCTCGTAATTCTCCTTCCACATCTTGGAATAAGTAAATCATCATCATCAACAGCCGAAAGACTACAGGACAAAGGCCTTCCCTTAGTCCTCCATGTTGAACGACAACTCGCCACCTGCATCCACTGGCTCCCCGTAACTCTGGCGATGTCGTTGGTCCACCTAACGGGAAGCCTCCCCACGCTTCGCCTTCCGGCCCCGGTTTGAGCAAATAGCTTCCCTATTTTTATTGACGTTCAAAAGTGCCTTTCTGGTCTAATTGGAATAAATTATTTTGACTTTAACATGTTCAGTACTCACAAAGAAAAACCAATTAGATTATATAAAAAAAATATAGGCTTCCGTTATGATCTAATATGGGACAAAAATTGAGTATAGAAGAAAATTGATGTAGGTAAAGATATGTTGTAACAATAAAAGTATCTATATTTATGAACTAATCATCTTTCTTGAAGATATGTTGAACATTCTACTTCATTATTAAGTATATTAATTTCAATATATTATCTGCTTCTTGATGTAGTTTACATATGAATGGGGTTTTAGAGTTACACCATGGAGGTGAAATGACTGGGACTGAATTTTAGCATTTTTATAATATGTCAATTTCCGGCAGCTCATCAGCTGTTCTATCACATACTACACAATAACATTATATAAAGCAGTTTTTTCAGAAGATTATTTAACTGAAACTGAAAGATATTGTATCTTTGGATTCCTTTCATTTCAGAACCCCAAGATATTAAAGATAATAATAACTTGATTTTTATTTACGCTACCAATAAAGAAATCTGCACCATTATGCAGAATAAAATCAGTGTCATTAACCACACTCATAAATGTGAAAGTTAGTATTTGGCTTAAAATTCTGATTGAATATTCAACACAAATATCTTTTGTTTCCATTGCTCTGCACTAATGAGTAAGTCATTAAACAAGTTACACTGTAGTTTATTTGTACTTGCATTGTTAGTTACTGATCCAGATACAATAATTATCAGCAGACATAGGTTATACACAAGTTTTGACAGAAAACTTCCAAATATTTATCACAAGTCAATTGTAACATACTCAGAAAATATACAGTAACAACTGCAGGTTATCAACACAATAATTCAATCGAAGTAACTAATATGTTCAACTATTTTGACCTATTTAGACTGTGTGCGATTTACGACTCTCGGTCTGATACTGTTAGTACAAAGCGGCCTACGTCGATTTGTTGTTGCTAAACGATCTGTGATATGATTGTGTGTACAGCGATATCTGGGCGCGAAGCATTACAAACAAATAAAATAATGAAAAGCCGAACGGTACTCTACCTAGTTAGTGTTACGTGCCTGTTCTCTCTGTGCATCTGATGAGGGGCCATCTGATGGTGCGCGGGCATTCCCTGGTGCCCGCCCATGTGCTGCGGCGGGTGCCCCGAGATCGGCTGATGATGCATGTTCGGGTGATGCATCATCTTCACAGACCACTGCCGTTGTGACACAAACAAACTATAAATATCGCGAACTACCACCAAATAAACACCGCCAATTTCTAATGTCAAATACAACGTATCACACTGAATTTCTTACCCTTACTATATGTCACCAACAAATCAGTCTCTCGGCTATGCAATCTACATAAATCCGCTCACTAATTACGACTATTTCAGTTTATTTTGGCAAACAGTAAAGAAAATCGTTTCGTTCAACATGCGGCCATGTTAAAAATGTTGCCATTTGGTCGAATGACAATTCAAATAATGTACAGCTTAATTTTTTTTATGGTAATAAACGTAATAATCAATTTTAAAACTATTTAAAAATAACAAAAAAAAAATGAAAAATGCCTATAATACCTAAGTCTATAAATATAAAAATTAAACCCGTTTCCCGTTGTCACGCCATGACTTGAGAACGGCTAGATCGATTTTTTTTGTTGTGTTTCTTATTGTCAGGAGAATGTTCATAAAACAGAAAAAAACCCTGAAAATCCTACGGGAACGGGAGAAAACGAGATCGCGCGTACGCAGTCGCGAGCAGAAGCTAGTTATTAATAAATTAAATAAAACTCCGCAAATGCGATTGTTATCTATGAATAGAGATGGGCATGCTTCTGATGAATATATCCGTTTTTATTCGAGTATTTATCCAAAAAGCGAATAAAAGAATAAAAACGGATAAAATACTGAACTATCCATTTGAAATATTTTGTATCAATGAGGACACATTCTATAAACATTAAATCTTTTTATTAATATAACATTTCTTTCTGCCCTCTTTGGAGTACTTCACTCACACAGCAGTGGGTGTGTGTCACATTGACTTTCATGTCTATAGTAAATGAGGGTAACAAGCAAAGAGTATAATAAGTATAGGGAAACAAGAGTCATATAAAGTTTAAAAAAATGTAGGTATTTGTAATGTAATTTCATAGCTATTATTATTGAGATGACTACTTTCTTTTGGGTGCCCTATGTAGCCGGTGGGCCCTTAGACTTATTATTAATTATACTCTTTGAGGGTGGGTATATTCCAATCAGGACAGAGAAGTAAGAATAATATGGTATGCCTCACGTAACGTAATATTTATTATGCCTATTAAGTCTGGATTAAGAGTTCCTTATAAAAGACATTTTATGGACATGAGGTCAAGAACATTAAAAAAGGGATATAAAAAAGAAAACACAATTTACAAAAACAGTAGTTTTATTTCATTTTCTTAACTTACTTACATTAATTGAAAAAATAAAAGCAAATTATAATTCTGTTTGACAAATATAAAGAAACACAACTGACATGAAGTGGAAGTAATCTTCGTCATTGTTAATTTGTACATCAGTTAAATTAGAGTAGGCAGGCTCTTCGATTTCCTGCAGAGTACTATCTAGGCTTTCGTCACTGTCTCTTGTGGTTTCAGCCCAAGATACACGCTTCGAACTGCGGGAAGTTTCTTTTTTCTTATCAGACGTTGGTGTCGAATGTGAAACAGGTGATGGTGGTCCTTTAGTTGGTGTTTGGGCACACTTATCCAGGTAATGCTTCCGGAGTATATATTCGCGCATCGAGTCGTGTGCTGCACGCTTAGGAGGCGGCGGCGGAGGAAGGGACCTGTCCGAATCATTATCAGAAACGAGGGCATTTCCCTCTTTCCTGGCTTCTTCTATGCGTTTAGTTTCTTCTTCGTTTGGGGCCAGCGGCCAGGCGCCGAGCTTGTTGCGCACTAGGTGAGGCCGCGCATGCGCTGCGCACAGAATACGCTTGCGCACGAAGTCGTGGAACATGGTCAGCTCTGAGCTTAGTTCACGACGAATGAGTTGTTTATGGCGGCCGGGCACACTAGGGTCACGCACAGCGAGTAATGCCTAGGAAAATAAAAAAAGGAAAATTAGACATCGGTCTTAGAAACTTTAACGTTACATGATAACAACAGTAATATAAATATGTACCTGCGATGCGAGCAGCGTGGCAGTGGCGTCGAGTGCTCCTGCCACGAGTCGCTCGTCGAGCGCGGGCAACGAGGCGGCGGAGGAGATGGACGTGAGTGACTCGCTGCGGTTGGCGCGGCGCTCGCCCGGCGCCGGGCTGCCGCAGGAACACGCGCGCCGCCGCAGCCGCGGGGACCGGGACCCACTGCCCTCTTCCGAGTGATACGCCTGTATACACATAACATGTAAATAAATTGCTACCAGGCTGTTTCTCCAAATTAATATGTTTAAAATCAAAGTTGTACTCCGAATTATACACAACAAAAAAGAATACTCACATGATTAAGAGATCTTGTTAACAAACAGATAGCCGACACTAAAGTCCCGAACGTGAGCTGCGGGAAAGGTTCGTAGGAGATCTTGGGTGCTCCGAAGTGTAGTTCGACGAGGGGCTGCCAGCGCTCCAAGTCTAGCCCAGGGTCGGCCAGAAGGGAAAGCAACTCTGGACTGAATGACAGCAAGCACAGTGTTGCCATGTGCAGGATTTCAAGAGTTCTGTAGAAAAAAGAAAAAACATTTGTTAGTAAATTATTTCTATTTATTTTTTATATTTTTTATTAGTTATAACTTTCATATTGTTTAATTACCTGTGTAACACGTTAGGAGCATAACTTTGACCATCTTCAGGTGGCGGCAGAGCAGGGTCAGTAGAGCGACGCGAGCGCATCATCAAAGTCACACACTGGTATAGGCACGCACTTATACTTCGCTGCAAATTAAATATAGAAGTTTTAGTTTACATTTCTTACAACAATCAAAGTTTTATATTAATATTATTTTAATAGTTTTGACACTTCCTTACCATAATGCCGGTTAGTGAAGTGATATTCTGTATGCGCCACCTTGCCTCAAACTTAACTAGTTGCACAACCAGGTTGAGTGTAGAGGCACACAGGTTCAAAGCATCTATGTTGAACACTTGTCGCGGAAGAAGCACAGCTTCAATCAAATGTTCTAGATGCACGCCCACGAACGTTATAGCATCACTTGCGAAGAACTGGCCGTGCTTCATCACCATCATGGAAATAAAGTCCAAACTGAAAGCGTACACACGCCACCACTCCTGCGGCTTCCAAGCTGAACCATCAAACTTCGGGGGCAACAACTGCAGCCAAAGAAACTGATCCACATCACTCATGAGCAAATCTTTAGAAAATGGCCCTCTTGCATATGCAGTCAGGCAACGTAAGGCGGCTAGAGACGTGTGATAGTGACGTCTGTTCTGTAAACATGTTTGGAGACAACAAAGGATTTTATTAATGAATCTGCTCGATTGGAACCACTGCGACAGACCCGTGAACATGTCGTCGTACAAATCTAAGCACTGCTCCAACATCGCCAGTGATAACACTACGGGTGGAATGTTCTCGATCACTGGGTGACCGTTGGCTGTCGGCTCAGGTGGCTTTGGATCCTCTTTGATATCATCTAACAGCTTTTCAAGTTCCAAACTATTAATATTCGTCACAGATCGTATGATACTCTGCGCAGTGACACTATTAGCTTTAATTTCATAATCCAAGCTGCTTATCGCGACCGTGCATATTGAAAGAATAGCGCGAATAGCACGCGGATGCAGACATTCGTAGACAATAGCTGTATTGGTCAGCAAACTGTCTACTTGTTTGGCACTAGATTTTCTGTTGTCAAAGCAGTCGTCCTTCCAGTTGGCGAGCATAATTACGTACAGCTCAGCTAGTATGACGACCAGCCTACCGTCCTTCAAGTCATCTAGTTCATTCAATAAGGCACTCATGCACGGCGCGACCATCTTAGCCTTATGCGCTATGTTTAAACTAATGGGAAGGCACTTGCAGAATATTGTGATGAAATCTTTCCATGAGGTCAACAGACTAAGCCAGACAGGCACTTTGTCCACAACTTCTTCACTATCATTTTTGCCATTAAAAGAGAATATATAGTCAATCCATCTGTCTAAATGCTTTTTGTTGGTATCAAAGAATTGTTCCAACATTTCTTTTAGGTTTGGCTCGAGTTTGTCCCTGGAAACAAAGAGTTCTATACCAAGAACATTAAATATTTGCGAGTATGTTCTAAGACCTGGCTGTATGTCATTTAATAAGGGACTAGTCATGTGTTCCCAGAACTTGGGGTTCTCGCGCAGTTTATTCACGAGTATTTGCATGTTATTCTTCCATAGCGCATGGAAAAGGGCCATGATGCATGAGAGCAAGGGACTGTGGAGCAACTTGGGGTTCTGAAAGAAATAAAAAAAAACTTTATTTATTGCTAGGAATTGTTGGCAAAAACATGTTATATGAACTGACTTTTTGCAGAATAAAAATTACAGGGAGCAGAAAAATACTCACATTTTTCACAGTTCCTAGATAATCAGCCATATAGCCTAGAATGCCTTCGAAACTGTCATCTGTTTCAGGTTTCTTATCAGTGGGAGTTTTCTTATCTTTGCCATCATCAGTGTCCATCTTAATTTCATGGTTCATCATGAAGAATGCCTCAGTGAGCCCTGGCTGGGTGCCAACACAAGTGGCCACAAACTCTAATATAGCTACTTTTAGTTCAGTTGTTTCGTACTTGTCCCGCAGACGATCGAGGAACATGACTCGCACTTGATAAGCGGTCATGTCTAAAGACGCGAATAGAGACATTTGGAAACGCTGAAATGAACATCATCAAGAAATTGAAAATATAATGTGTCTACTTTCCTATTACATACAACGCGACAATTTATTGAAAATGAAAAGCGAAATTAACGAATGCCTCATTAAAAACATAGTACAAAAACAATAGTCATAATTTTACTTACATCGGCGAAACTCTTGAGCAACCTGCAGCAGAGTACAGGCAGATTTTTATTGAATGCATGGTTGATGTAACTGGTGACTCTTGGTACTACTTTCAACAAGTCTTTCTGCTTATTCTGAGCGAAGATGAGGTGTTCTAATGGCGTCACTTCTGTAGCTTCCGTGACTAAGGGCTTGAGGCGTAAGGCAAAGATAACTATAGCTACACATCTCTGTATCGTTGATATGTACTGAGATCCATTACCCGCTATCCAGTTCGTTTCGTTCCTTATTACATTTTCTAGTTGATCGTTACCTGAATAATAGAATACAAAAGTTAATAAAGTATTGATTGATATAGATTTAGTTTGAAAACACTCATAATATAATAATTAACTGAATTATACATACCAACAGAAATGAACTTCAATAATTCGAGCGCATTTTCCGTATGTAATAAACTGTATACACAAGTCTGTTTCAGTAACGCGTTGCAGGGCTTGCTACTATTCGTATCTTGCAACACGAGCGTTAAGAACTGCGCGCAACGCAGTATCATGTCACGTCGCTCGCGAGTGTTGCTGTAACGCCAGCCATAGATATTGGGAAACACTTCGCGAAGGATCAATATTAGACCAGGGAGAATTATTTCCGTTGTTATACGGTCATCACTTGCAGATTGCTGAAATGTTTTAAAAAAGTTAAAGATGCTTCGCTAAATAAGATTTCATTGTGCGATTTTTAGGCAAAATAGTAATCTACCTCATGGAATGCACATAACAGATCAATGTATGCTCCTAAGAATTTGTATGTGCCAGTCAGCTGTTCTATCGTCACCAAATAAGATCCAACTGCAGCTGAGTCAAAGGATGCCCCATTAGCATACTCTATGTGAGCAAGTTTGTGGTTCATTAGACGAGGTAATAGTCCAGTGTTTATCAGTCTGTAAAATTGATACATTTTAATTACAAAATTCATTACTCATATGACAGAAATTAGGTGCGATTGTGTACCTTAAATGTATCTCCTTCGGGAAAACTGGTACTAAGGCAGTACAAACAGCAAGACACTCTACCAACAGTGATAAAGGCGGTGTGTCAGCCCTCATAAATCTCACTAGTACGTCAAACACTCCTTCACTAGGTCCTACCAAGGTCTTTGGTATCTCTCGGTCCTCAACCAGTGCCTGCAGCACTCCTTTCAACACCTTCGTACCCTGATAGATCCTTTCTAACGTCACATTGATATTATTTTGATGATGTTGCTTCCGATCAAGTGCTTTTTCAACCTCACTGTTGAATACTGTCCAATAAGAATATGGTGTTCTAAAATGGATCATTGTCGCTTCCTTCCGTTCCATCAGCGTGGCTGTAGAGCCTATTTCAATGCGGTAAGACGGGTTTCCTAGAGGAAAATATTCGCGACCGATAATAGCGTCATCGCCTTGTAGTGACATGACGGGTACTGCGTTCGGATTGTAGATTTCAGTGTAGACTGGAAGACTCTTTAGTTCTGATAACAGCTGTGTACAAGAAAATAGAATGAAATATTTGACATAAGTACTTATTAAAGAACAGTCTGTTTAATAAAAAAAAATATACTCACATTCATAACACTACATTTTCCTCCTTGAGCTAGTCCACTAGATAAAATGGATAGAGCACTGAAATTGAAAGGAAAATACTCTAGCGCTGTATTCCATAGAGATACAACGCCACAGTTCTCATCCCTCTTGTGTAGTTTCCAGAACTGACAGGTAATTTCTGGAGAAGATAATAAGTGGGCACAGAGTTGCATGACACCTGCTTGGTGGCTGATGGTACCATCTCCATCAAACTTATCGCATAAGTCGTTCAAAAGTCGAAATACTCTTTGCCGAGCGATAAGGGCGCATTTCGATTGGTCCTGTGTAGAAAATTTTGGTATAGTAAAAAGTAAGAAAAATAACTATAGTAAGTCAGTAGCGATAGTTGTGTGTACTTACAGAAAAACCAGAACTATTTAACATCTGTAGTAGGAATTCAAAGACTTGCATTCTTAGTGCTGTGGCTCCAAAATGTTGGTATTGACTCTCAAAGAGTTTTGCATGTTGATCACTCTGCAATGTCCAAAGATTCATTAAAACAAAACATCATAACATCACGCCTTTTATCTCCGAAGGGGTAGTCACAATACGGCACTTAATGCTACTGTACAATGTAACACCCACTTTTTACTATTTATGTTATGAGTCCCATGTAATAGGGGGTGAGCATATTGCTATTTACCGGGCACAATTCCAGACTCCGTGCTACTACTGAGATTTTTTGAAAAAACCCAGTAATACTTTGCCCGACCCGGGAATCGAACCCGAGACCCCTTGCCCAGCAGTCGCACTCAGCCAACGAGGCAGTCATTCATTAAAAGTAAATCATTAAAATCACTCTAATGTCAACAATAAAATTATAACAGATCAAAAGGATTTCATTAAATTGATTGTTTATGTATAAAAGTTTATGAGGTTGTGACCCTTTGGCTCTCTTAGATCTATGTTATAGCAAAGCATGGGTTGAGTAAAACTTACCTGGAGTGTGAGCATCATCCAAGTGATGAGCATTGCACTGTGTTCAGCATTCATTTGGAGTTTGGTGAGCTCACCTTCTACCACCTCTTTTGTACTGTCTATCCATGCTGACAAGTTCTTGCTGCAATAAAAATACATTACATCACACCTTTTATATCCGAAATGTTGGCATAGGTGCACATTACGGCACTTGATGCCACTGTACAATATGATACCCACTATTCACTATTATACATATGTTATGAGTGCCATGTAATAGGAGGTGAGCTTATTACCTTTAAAACAGCAATAAAAAAAATTATAAAAAAGTAGCTACTTCCGCGCGGTTTCATACGCTTTGCTCAGCTCCTATTTTTTTTTTTTAACATTGCCCCACACTAGGATTTTCTCCTGTGTCGTGGGTGCGTTTACAAACATACAATTTCACATACACATTGACACCCAGACCCGAAACAACAATTTGTGGATCACACAAAGTGTTGTCCCGTGCGGGAATCGAACCCGCGACACGTTGCACGGCAGCCGGTTGCCCAGCCACCGCACCAACCATGCAGTCAAAATTGGTCGTAGCGTGATGATTTATAGCCTATAGCCATCCTCGATAAATGCGCTATCCAACACAAAGAGAATTATCCAAATCAGACTTGTAGATACGGAGATTAGCGCATTCAAACAAACAAACAAAAAACAAACTCTTCCGCTTTATATAATATAGTATAAGATATTATCTATACTCGGAATTTTAATTCGATTCCAGATTTGACAAGTTCAGTGTGGCAACGTTATGACAAGTACTAAATAGTGACGTTGCGAAATTATTCGATATGGAAATGAAATATTTCTGGATCGATTCTTCTCGTTTATAATAATTATAATTTTACTCTCGTGAACTAAGTTTATCAGGAAATTAAATATTTCTGGACCGATAATTTAGTTTTGACGATTAATTAACGATCTGAGACGTTTCTTTTATAATTGTGTGTGAAATAAATAAAAAAATGTAATCATGAAGGAACATGACAAATAAAACAGATAGATGTATTATAGTAATAAGTTATTTTATAAATTGTCGCCGTCATCGCTATCGCTATCCTGTCACTTTCTGTAACATTTATTATAAAACACACACACTGATTGTTTATCGATTTTTGTGTGCATCACTACACCATTATATGTGGTATCATTATTTCACAAAATGACAGTAGCTATTGTCAAATCTGGAATCTAATTAAAATTCTGACTATAGAACAATGCATGCATAGAAAGGCACTACTTAATTTGATTTTCAATTTATAAGTTGTATGTAATTGGCTGGACTTTTTGCATAATAAAATACTTACATTTTAATGCCATCTGCAATGACCATAAACAAACACACTTCCATATACATTATCCTCATACATGGCTCTCTATGTCTCTCTTCCATGAGCTCACTGTATCCCTGGTTCTTGCCAAAAGCATGCTTTCTGAACAATGTGAACAATCTATTGAAATCTGTCTCTGTAAATATTTCTTCTTCAGCAATATGAAGGAGAATCTGTAAGATAGCTAATTGCTCTCTCATATTACAGTCAGCCCATTCTTGTCTAATATTCTCATTAGAAAATTCTTTTTGCATCCTCCTTAGTGGAGGCGCTGTATTCAACAGTTTGTCAAACTGAGATATCAATGATGTTTTTAAGTTCTCCATTCCTATGTCCTTTATAATTTTCTTAAATTGTTCATTATAAACATGCTGAGGATCATCTTTAAACTGCACTATGTACTGCAATAACTTAAGAAGGAACAGTCTCTCTGCATAGTAAAAGTTCCACACATTAGGCAACAGGAAAACAGGTCTTGTATCTACAAATGCCACATTTTTAAGGGCATTTGCTGGGGTACCATATGATATATCACACAAGTAATTCTTCATAATTTCCCATATTTGAAAGCAGTCCACGTCCTGTAAACAGATTAGTCAGTTTATTAAACAGTCACATAGTTATTATTATAGAATTATCATAGATTAATTAATAGACAAATTATCACTTACGATGTAGTTTTGTAAGGTTTGGATCACACTCAAAAGTTTAGTTTGATCTGCATGTTTGGTTTGAAGTTGAGGAAAACTTTCAGCTTTATGTGGCTTGTAACTACCAAGACCTTGTTTCAGGCTCTCCACAACATCTTTATTCCCTAATACAGAAGTTAATTCTTCATTTGTTAATGACTCCGATGTTGTCCAACGCCACAATCGCTTCCAATAGCTGTAAAATTATGTCATTAGATAAATAGCAGAAAACTAATTCTAATATCGTAAATAAAATTGTAAGCATACGTACCATATTCCATTTGTTGTCATGATTGTGAATTTTACTTCCCGGAGGCACAATCACAACGATTAATATCAATTTTGTGGTAATATTATTTACCGCCGAAGCATTTTAGGTTACAATAGCAAACCGTCAGTCACTTTTGACTGATTTTGACTTTGACAATGGGATTTTGACAACTGTCAAAGTGTCAAGTTTGACTATAGATAAGATTATACGGTAACTGCCAACGGTACAAACTATAGAGTTCACTGATAATTTGCGATTAATGGACATAACTTTTCACTTAGGTTTTGTATAATACCGTTATAATAATTAACAACTTAACAGAATATTTAATGCAAAAACTTTACTCCAAGTTTTTTATAATTTTTGTGACATTGACAAACATGGTGTTTGTCATATTGACATGACATTTTGGATTTGAAGTATAAAGCTGTTTGTTGACAGTTATCGACCGACGTCACCACATGAGGGTCAGAGTTTCACTCTAAATTATCAATTATAATACGGTTGGTTCATCGATATAGACTTAATTTGTAGATAATAAGGAGTGCACGTGATGCTTTTACTATAGGTGCACGTACGCATTTAGTTTCATTTATACATTTTATTTTATTGGTTATAGCTTTACTTTCCCGGTGCTTGAATAACCAGCAACATGGCTCCAGTAGCTCCTGCAGTAAAAACTTTGCCTGAGGATCCTATAGGCATCAGAGCCGTACTCCTCGGACCTCCAGGATCCGGTAAAGGAACTCAGGTAATACTTGTTTTTATGATCTTTGACCTTTAGTCCTATACTCACTGTTTATATAAATGTTACTTGTTAAGTATCTAATTAATGCTATTTAAATCTTTGATAATTTTTATGTTATGTAATCACTATATGAGTTTATAAGAATTTTATAGTTACCAATAGTTAGGCTTACATGGAACTACCTATAGATAGGATCACCTATTCATACAGAGTTTTGTAATAGTGACAATAACTTGACTTGTTTTTACCAGGCACCTCTGCTCAAGCGAAAATATTCTGTATGCCACTTATCTACTGGAGACATGCTCAGAGAAGAAGTCGCATCAGGCTCAGAATTGGGCCGTTCACTAAAAAAGGTCATGGATGAAGGGAAACTGGTTTCTGATGAGATGGTTGTAAATATGATTGACAAAAACTTGGATCAGCCATCTTGTAAGAATGGTTTTCTCCTTGATGGCTTTCCCAGAACGGTCCCTCAAGCCGAAAAGGTGAAGATTTTTTTAATATATATACTTATTTATTAACAATTTTTGTTCACCTTCCAAAGAAATAGAAACTCTATTAGTGTTTTTATTTACATTTTGAACTTAGGAGATACAAGTTCATCTTTGTTCATGTAATTATTTGCAGTATAATAAATAATGGAACTTTTGAAAGAAAAATAAAAACTTGATTCATTATAATCCATACAATATTTTTTGGCAATATACAATTTATTTTATCCGTAATAAATTTTAAATATGATTGAATATATTCTTAATAATAAATTCTATTTTATTTTGCAGTTGGATGTCCTGTTAGCCAAACGTGATTCTGGACTTGATGCTGTCATTGAATTTGGCATTCAAGATAGTCTGTTGGTCCGCAGAATTACAGGGAGACTGATTCATCCATCCAGTGGACGTAGCTACCATGAGGAGTTCTACCCACCTAAGAAGCCCATGGTAGATGACGTTACTGGTGAACCTTTAATTAGAAGGTCTGATGACAATGTTGATGCTTTGAAAAAGCGACTTGCTGTATATAATGCGCAGACTGTACCTCTTGTGGATTATTACATGAGGAAAGGTATTCACTGGAGGGTGGACGCAACTAAATCTTCTGATCAGGTATTCAACAAGATTGACAACATCTTCAAAACTAGGATCTTCTCAAGGCAACAGCAACAACAACAACAGCAAGCATCCCAGTAACTTAGTATTTAAGAAAATGTTTTGTACAAATCTTATTTCCATATTGCAGTATGTTAACTGTCATTTGTTTAGTTAAAAACTATTGTGAATCTATATCATCTATTTTAGAGACTATTTTTCTTGAACAAATACAGTGGACTGGAATCATGGACTTGTTTGTTTGATTAAAACAGCTAGATAACAGTTTATCACATAATGAGTTCTACAATTATTGCCATGCAAAGATAGTATAGCTGTACTTATGTATGTAATCAAATTGATTACAGATTTTGCAGTGACAAATGTAAAGCAATTATACATAATTTGCAGTCAACTAAATACATAAAATATGTGCCAAGAGCCAGGAGTAAAGTTAATTAAGTTAAAAATCAGATATTATAGTTATTCATATTTTAAGTTTGATTTTCATTATGGCAAGTTCGGACTTAGCTTAAAAATAATTATTTACAGTATTGGGTTCATTGTTAGACATCCATTTCCCAAAATCACTAATTCAAACTGAAGAAATAACATAAACCTCATTAATTTTCAGAACTTTATTTTTTCTACTAAATACTTAATATTAATAATTGTTATGGCCTAATATAAAATGGTTAGTATTCATTTTATAAGCTCGAAGAAAGGCTTAAAATATACATTATATATCAGGTTACAAGTTTACTCATACAACAATATAACCATAACTCTACATAGACTTGAATTTATATGTGAAGGACAAGTTGATAACATTGACATAATGTACATATACAGTATTATTTGTGTACATTGTGAACATTATGTTTATAATATTATGTAGTATGGTTTTTATGATTTCATTTTCTTGAAGTTTTTATAGATTCTGAACTATGTTATTGTCTTTAAGGTTAAGTACAAACTATACTATTAGGTAGAGGATTCTATAGGTACTCGATTGGTTATAATTATTATGCACAATATATAGGTAAATAGATTATTAAATCAGTAATATAACAAAGTTAGTATATAACTCACTAGGTAAAAGTTAATGTGGAATAATACTACATCTGACTAAACATC
Source organism: Spodoptera littoralis (assembly GCA_902850265.1). Classification (NCBI taxonomy): domain Eukaryota; kingdom Metazoa; phylum Arthropoda; class Insecta; order Lepidoptera; family Noctuidae; genus Spodoptera; species Spodoptera littoralis. The sequence goes on from LR824533.2 coordinate 4,895,223, forward strand.
TATAGGTACTGTAGGTACTATTCTATAAAGTAGATACAAAAAAGATTGAAATACCTCATTTTTATTCCAGAGATGGTACAATCCAATCAATGAATGATCTATCTATCTTGTTATTATCAGCATACATTTAAAACAGTGTATTTTAATGATTTTGTCATAAGATGTCCAACTACCATTAACTTTCTTTAGAACCATTATTGCTTTTTAACATCTACACATGGATTTACGCAGGTACCTACGGGCTAAGTTCATTTTATAAGTAGGTATGTAAATATTTATAAAATTCATCAATGGTTAATTTCACAGCCGTATAATATTTGCACTTTTAGGGATAAATTTTTAGATAAAATTGAAAAGTTAGGTATAGGAAGGTAAATGTTTGTAGTTACAAAGATATTAAATAGGTAGATACAGAGTATATAAGAAATTAATTAATAATCTAGAAGTTTAAGCTGGACAACAACAAGGTTTAATATGCATTTACCTAATAAATAAATGCCTTATCTTGAGATATACAAAGACTTAGGCATTGTGTGAGTATCACTACGTATTATACCTATAACTTAGCTATTATTAATTACAATTTAATAGAACATAACTATGTAATTGACTATAGCAAAAAAGGTAGAAGAGTTGCAAATGCAGTTTTATATTAATCTGTCAAACACCAAGCGGTCACCGGTGACCGCGACCTATTGTTCTTTAATTGTGTCTATAAAACCGGTACTCGACGAGTTAAAACAACTTAATTATGAAAAGTTTTACAAAGAAAGTTAATTCATATGTATGATAAGCTTGAAGTACCAAGTAATACGGGAATAGAATTCCACCGTTGAATTGAGACAGAAGAGGGGTAAATAGATACTATGAAGAATTTCCCACGCGTACCTATTCACCTCTCTGCTATCTCTATTGAACCCTCAAATTCTATTCACCCCGTTTTGCGTTAGGTATTTATGTAGCTTTATTATGATATTGGTGTTAAGCTGAAATTCCATAAATTTGCTTTGGTATGTTATTTACATGCTAAAGCAACTTTAAGGTCATGAAAGGTTATCAACTGTAATAATGATAGTATGCATGCTTAAAGGAAGTAAATAAAACACAAAATAAATGAGCCGATTCAGTGTAATTGTGATCATTTTCAAGTATAAATGTAATTTTATACAAAAGAACAATTATTATAATGTATTATGTAGATAGGTACAATTTATTTATGTTTAGGCAGATTCGACTTTATAATACAACAACAAGATGAAGTTACTCGAGACGAAGTAATATAAAGTGATACACGTAATCAAAAAATATAAAAAGCAAACGAAACTTCATGATATGCTATTATGCTAATTAATAATTGATAGTAAAAATAATTCACGCCGACTAGCAAACACATTAACATTTAAGTGCAATCCTCCAAGTATTACACTAGTTATATTAAAATTTCCATAGTTAAGATTTCTCATAAAAATACTACCTTTAAAGTACTATTCGCACCAAACGTCGCATTTTAAAATACGTAATTTTGATAATAACGAACGATATGAAAACAAATAACGATTTATAATAAAATAGACGTGATTTCCACTGTCAAAATATGGTTTTATTAAAGGTAGGTAGATATCATACAGAGTCTGTCATGGGGAATTGAGACGTAAACACGAATGAACACCGAAAGCTAAACTAGCATCAAATAAATAACTACAATTAAAAAATATACGTAGGTAGGTAGATTATATACAGAAATGATACGATACCAGTCACAGCTACTTAACAACGTCCTATGCCACTATATATAGCTTTGGATTACCGTAACGACAACACGTTTACACGTTTTGGCTAAATCTAATTTACAATAAAGCTTTTTAGAACAACATTTACATACAATTGGAAAATATTTAACAAGTGGAGTCCGGGGCGGTCGCTACTGGTGCTGAAAAACTTTATCGCTAACCGAATATGACTACGAAGAAGACTTATTTATCTGAGGCACTTGGTCTAAAACACCAGAATTTGCGGCGGACAGGGTCTTCTAAACATACTCATATTTCAAACAAACCCAGCTACTTCTGACCGAGGGATAGAGATGATAAGAAAATCGAGATGTTATATCCAAACGCGGCGTAGACTTCACAGAGCTTCGGATTGGAAGCGGTAGGTTGGAGAGTCTAGTACCGGTTGGAGAGAAGTGACGGTGCGAGACCGCAGCGTGGCGTGCTCAGGCGAGGCCCGCCGCGGCTCAGTGGTCGTGCAGCCGGTCGTGCGAGCGACTCGACGACCGGGACGTCTTGCGCTGGTCCAGGTATGCCGCCGGCGCCCAGCCCTCACCTTGACCACCTGCAGACCAAGGTAAATAATGTTACACATTATAATGATACTTACTTCATTTTAAAAATTAAAACTACAACTAGGCTAAATATGGCATCATCATCAGGCAAACAGGTTCGTAAATCTAAGATGGAGTGTGACGTAGCTACGTACCGGCGAGCCGCACGTACCACCAGCCGGCGCAGCCCACCTTGAGCAGCTCGGCGTGCTGGCCCTCCCGCAGCGAGACCTCGCTGGGCCCCACGGCCGTGTAGTCCGACAGCGCCACCAGCGCGCACCCCACCGCCTGCCACACAACACTCCGCTCAGCACAGGTACACACGTCTGCTGTCTCTAGCTACTTTATAATAATTACTGTCCATGTTCACTGTATTTAAGAATTCTTTCAATTTTCTGGGTATCATATTGCATTTGCATTATATCTACTTTTTTAAATTTGTACAGTGACCATCAGGTGATCCTATTCTAATCTGTTATTATTTTCATTGTATTTTTGACTTTATTTCTCACAAGAATAAAGCTAAAAAACAGAAATGAGTAAGTTGTCCTGCTAGCAGTGCTAGTCACTGTACATGTTATGCCTTTAACCTTTATAAAATTGAAAGCATTCGTTTGGTTTTCATTATTGGTCAGTTTATGTATCTCATGTTTTTATGTTGATTAGGATTTAAGATTCAATAGCCGTGTCTGAGTCAAGATGAGAATGTGGAGTGTTGTGTTGGTACTGTAGTGAGTCTAGCTGTATCTAGTATGTCTGTAGCAATAGTATGTAGGTAGTAAAGAGTAACATCGTTCAATCCTGTACATCGATCGACATGCATTCCATCACCACTGGTCAAACCGAGAGTGTCGTCAAATTGTAGCCAAATATCACAGTAAAGTAGATAGAGTAAAACAAGCAAAGAACTCATATTTGACCTAATTTGACTCCACCCATGGAACACAAACATGCATTTTTATTGTAACGTACTTAATAGATAAAAATATTCCTTTTCATTTTTCCTATCTAGAAGTAGTTCAATGTTTGACCAGACCATGCATGTTAGTAAAGCAGTTAGTAGAACATAAGTTAACACTGATAATATAATTAGTTACAATAAAATAGGTAATTTATATAAACGGCTATTATAGTTATTTGCGGCAGAAATAATAGTCATACTTTTGAAGATAGATATATTCGCCAAATGCTGAATTATAAATACATCGAATAGGCGGGATATTACATAATAAATTATATTACATAGACAATTTCCAGATAAGTTATACTAACATTGAAAAACACATTATGTAGTTTTATATAGATAATATATACGTCCAAAGTCCATTTAAGTATAGTCGAATACCAAGGAACTAAAAACTGGTTTTCATATTATGAGATTGACAAAGAATCAACAATTTTTATGTATTTTAGATTTCATACTATGTAATGGTAATGTTAACCGAAGTCGTATACCAACTAATGAACCTACCCACGTTGGCCAGTTTAACGGTTAGCCGGATTTGTTATTTCTAGTGAATCAAAATTTAGTCATAATAATTTAGAATAACTATGACCAATCATTTATTATCACATTGATGAATACAAGATATAAAAAAAATTATCAAAAGATTAATTATGGTGTAGGAATTTGTTCGGGTAGGGCCTCTATAGACTGCAGGACGTGGGAGATTGAAATGTTTAATTTTCCTTTATCAGCTCATAATATGAAATCAATTTCTAGAAGATATAAATATATACGTAGTATAGTAGTATCAGAAATAGTGTCACACTGAAGTAAACCAAACATTACACAGTAAAGCTATTTAGTTGCACGTCCAAAGCAGTGGTCAGTGAATGATGCAAGCTGTGATGCCGTGCTCAGCTGTGTCCAATCACGCTACTTTGTCTTCTGATCCTTTCTCTCACGTTATAGACTGATATAATTATAATTATATTAAACGGTTTAATACTTTCAATAGAAACGGAGGAGGTAGGTATTTTGGTGACTGCACTATCCAAATGTTAATTTATGCATGGATGTTCTAGATAGCGCAGTTCTCATCATAAACGTATTGCGGAATTATATTAACCCGAAATGTGTTGTATATAAATTTTACGTAATATGTACTTAAGAAATATATTATTATATTGTACGTATTATATAAAATAGTGTTTCCGCTAAATGTTTCGTGATACATAAATATAAAATATTTTTATCGAAACTGATGAATAACATTTAATCGAAGCAAGCGCAGTTCAACAAAAAACCAATAAGCACACTGACAATGAGTGATATAACAAACAAAACATGACTTACACGATAGTTAATGTTCAGCGAATACAACCGAAATATCCACGTTCTCTTTGGTTAGATAGTTTAAGCTTTGGATATAAACTCAGTCTCTTTTCATTATGTACAAAGCCTCTATTGGCTGTATGGTCGCAAAGGTATTAATATTCAGTACTGTGACACGTAAAACGTGGATGTGGCTTGTGCGGAGCCCGCCACTGAAAAGAACTGTACCATTCTGTGGATGGTACCGTTGAGACCGACGGCCTCCGTCACCTGTAGAACAACACAACTTACAGCAAGGCATTGCACGAGACGTGAGGTGCCACTGCACCGTGCACTAACTTCCTAACTTCTCAGTGCTAGTGTCGCTAAATTATTTGAAAGGAACTAAAAGCGATGATGGCTAACTCAACTTTTATGCAGTGAGGGCGTGAAACCTATTGGACTAAGGTAGGACGTTATGAATTTATCGTGTATCGAGAATTTGTAGTATTTACACAATTTACACGACTAGATCTAAATAAGCAGATACTGCAAATTCTCTGACGATGCGCATGAACTACCACCGTTGAACCAATGTTTATCCCGTTCCACAATTCAGACAAGTTATCGGGAAGCATCATGTGCGTGGGGTTGCCAGCGATATCATGCGCTACCCGTGACTATGAGCCCGCATTCCTTTAGAAATACACTTTACACTTACATAAAGAGTGGGTTTCACTTCACTCAACACTGCAAACCCAAAATTAGTTGCATTAATTTAGGAGGCCCACGTTTTAGTAAAGCTACCCCGACACTCGACAGTAAGCGTTACACTATACTCCTAGGTTACTGTTAGTAGTCGTTACCGAAGAGGACATTACTGACATTTACTGTGAACAGAAGTTATAATTTATTGACAGGACAATTAACTTTACATTACTTCGACATATTTCCCAAACCATCACATTCAACAAAGAACAAATAAATCAACTTCTACTTTAGTATTATTTTCTGATCAATCTATTTTCTAGGTACGTTGACAGTTTGACATAATTTTCTCATTGGAAATATTGGTTGACTAAGGAAAGCTTTGAAATTGTTTATAGTGCACCTTAGTCAACCAAGTTCCGAGATGAAAGTACAGAGGTATTGTATGTTGATGGGTGAGTACGTACCGGCGGGTGTTCAGGCTCGTCATCGTCCTCGTCGGACGGGTCGGTGGACCAGCACGGCTCGTCGTGTGTGTCGCACGACGCGGTGCGCGTCGCGCTCGGTACCACTGCGCTCGGCTTCGCTGGCTGGGTACTGGGGGGACCCAGGTCCCATGAGCTCGTTTGGATTAGTGTTCTGGAGATAAAGCATCATGAAGGTAAGGTAAATTTGTGGTAGTTACAGAGACTGGAGCATATATTTGCTATGCAACGTCGTGGAAGCATTTACGCCGGTTTTCTGTAAAATCGTGATATCATTCCAGTCTAAACGGCCCATTCGTGCCGAAGCAGGGCTCGTATTACATCGTTGATACAGAACCAAACCGGCGATGAGGTCCGTACCTGTGCTGCGCGCTGTACTGCCGCACGCGCTCCCCCTTGAGCTCGTGCAGCTGGTCGAGCAGCACGCGCTTGATGCGCTCGACCCAGGCGCGCTTGACGTCGGCGCTGCTGGCCGTCAGCGTGTGCACCTCGGCGCGGCCCTGGCGCCACACCTCGAACTTGCGCACGTCGCCCTTCACTGACTCCGTCAGACCGATCTGGGACATCTGACATACACACACGGATTTATGATATTTCTAGAATTATCATTATGGCCAAGTATACGCCTATTTATATTTTTATCAGTTTCCGTTTGTGATACAATATTAATGTTGAAATTATTTTGACTTTGTTACTTATATTAACCAAAATTATAAAACGATAAAATGAATTTTAAATAAACCGTATCAGTTTAATACATCACTTAATTTCTGACATACTTTAGAACAGCAGGATTGCTATAAACAACAGAATAATATGAATATTCAATTGTAAATTGCCTATTAATTAGTGTTGTAAGTATAATTTTGGCTGTTCTGACTGACCTGTAAATCATGTTTGAAGTGGTACGTGGCCTTATTGTGGCTATTCTTAGTGGCAGGCTTGCAGAAGAGCATAGCCTTTTCATAGAGGAAGATGTGTCGTCGTCGCGGACGTATCCGCAGCCGAAGGTCGCGTTTGTTCTCCGATACAACTAGGAATGATCCCTGCATCAGCAACTCTCCTTGCTGACTTAAGTCCAGCTGAAGAAATACCAAAGAAAATAAATTTTTAAGTAATGTAAAGTTGTTAAGAGATGAGTAAATTTTCAGATCAATTCTCAAAATGGATAAACTGATACTGATTATTTATCGTGATCCCTCGGATAAAATCCGAGCATCCCATCCCATTCCATCCCATCTCTCGTCGTAGTTGATAATTCCCTACTGGTACATAATTCCAGAATAGTCACAATCGTGGTGATTGTGACTATTCTGTAGTAAGTTCTCAAGTAGAGGTATTGGCAATTAATAAAAAATCAATCATAAAAAAGGAACAGTGAACAGCCTAGTTTAAATAAAAATGATTCATTCAACAACCCCATCAATCTTCTGAAAGTGGCAACATAATTAATCACCACAATTGAGTTATAACTGTATTGCATGCTGCATCGCAAACATGCATACGTTAATGAGCTAATCTGTTTGGTCTATAATGACATGCTTGAATAACTGTACCTTGAATTAGTTATTAGTTTGGTGTGCAAGCTAACATGGACCTTGTAATTAGAAGAGACTTACGACTGTAGAGACTGGTACATAGCTTTTTATTTTCAACCTAAAAAGATCTCTAAATGTCTCTTGAACTGCTCTAATCACAAGGTTCATATTAGCGTGCGTAATGTATTTTCCAAAACTTGGATAAGTGCGTATACTATCTGCAGCTTTGAGATTTACTCTACAATCTACATCTTAGATTTTAGAAATTTCAAAATATTATGATCGAGGTTATTAGATATGCTATTCAAAATTGGTATTTGAAATTCATATTGATACGGAACTGGTCAATTTTCTAATTCAACATAGTATACGTTTATGAGCATCTCCGCAGCTGATTGCTTGATTAAGACTAGTCAGTTCCCGATTAATTTTTTGGAAATCATCAGGTTATTGATAGATCGGTTTCAACATTTGCAATGAGTGATTACTTACAGGGACGCCGGTGATGGCTATTTGATGCATGGAATCGTTGACGCATTTGAGCACCACCAGCATACAGTCCAATGCTGATTGGAGCCCAGTCGTCATTGATCCACACTCACTGTATCGAAGTAAGTCCTATAAATTAACATTAATCACAATTAATATTAAATATCCGCAAAATATGTAGAAACGCCTATAAATTACATACGATCTTTTCCGTGTAGAAAATAAAACGGTAAATTGATTAGGTAATATGTTATTTTCGCAGATCTTGGCTTAGGTATACATATTTTGGAACACAATTAAAATGCTTAGAGAACACCGAAAAACGCGGGTAAGACGAGACTCATTTACTATTTTGACCTCATAATATCACGTGACGTGATCATGTCTCTGAAGAGGTATATTTAAATGGATATACGTATTGACGGAAAGGTCCTAAAAGAATAAATTCTTTGTAGGTTGGTACTGACCTTAAGTAGCAACTGGTACTTGGTGATCCTCTGCACGGGTTTGAGAAGGTAGGCGGCAAGTGGTAGTTTGTGTCCGAGGCGCAGCTGACACGCCTGCAGGAACAGATGCGTGTCTACTAATGTCTCCCGCAAGCGCTCAGACCGAGGGATGTTCTGGCAGTAGTAGCTGTATAGTCGGAAGAATGTGTCCCTCTGTAGAAAAACAATTAAAAGAAAAGATGAGAATAATACGATAAAATAAAATTATATACCTATTCTATTATGTCAAGAAGTGAAGAATAAACGAACATACCTTTTCAACAAAACATAAGGCAACAAACTCTGTAGCCGATATAGACTTTTCTAAATCCTTTAGGAAGATATCTTGGTGGAATGTGAACAGTTCGTGTAGGTTTCCAAACAATACATCAGCTTGTCCAACTAGTGCTGCAGGCAATAAATGCTGATTTTCTGGTTTTTCGATTTCGTCTTTATATCCCTGGAAAAAAAATGCAATTATTATCCATCTAAAATGCACAATAAAACTTTAAAATACGGTTTAAGCGATAAATCTATTAAAATGTACCGAATTGAGGAGCGATGTACAATGGCTAATAGTATCACACCAGTCCTGTAGGCGTCTATCATAATCTTCGTAGATAGTTTCTAAGCATTTACATTCTGTTTGTCGCGTCAAACTGTGATTAATCTTCCAAAACATTGTTTTCTTTTTCAACGTTTGCAGTGTCGATGACCAGTTGTTGCCGAATGTTTGGTTACGATTCAAGCTTTGAGTTTTCCTTTTATCATGGATTTTACTTATATTTTTATTACAAAGTCGTGAAGCGTATGCGTAACTGTAATGGTGATTGTCGGTAATGTTAGATTTGAGATATCTGTTTGGTTTCCGACATGATAATGTGGAGTGAAGGCTTCGTACGTAACTGTCAGTGTTACTACTTCTACACATTGAATTTTTTTTACTTTCATGGGTGCAGTGTGAAACTGACGAGCAGTGATCCTTAACAGTATGGTTCCATTCTTTCATTATTCTTTTGTAATCCCTTAGAATATTTGTTAAGATATCCTCAGAGTCTTTACTACTTTCCATAGTGTTTCTTAGTTCAGTACAACTAGATGACTTAAGCTGAGAATCTTTAGAAGATACTGAACTAGAAATATATTCAGGTGTGGATAGATCAACATTTATACATCCGTATAAAGGATTCTTCACCAATTCCGGAACATCAAGCACTGTGGGCGCCGTCGTCGTGAGCGATTCTCCAGTGGTGTCCTCCGAAGCAGTGACCGCGTCCGAATCCGGTAAGTAAGTTATTTTTTCTTCACTTTTTTGAGTGTATTCATAACCGGGCAGTGTCTTACCGTAAAAGAAGTTTCCAGTGAACGGTTCCATATGCACTGGTTTAATGTTACGCGGGTTATATTTAACACGGCCACTTTTTCCCACATCACTCACAGATTTCTTGCACTTTTTGCCTCGGAGCTTCCCTCTTTCGAATAAAGATATCTGGTTAGCGTAGTCACTGAACAGAGTAGAGTCGGATGCAGCTCTATTCAGTCGTTTCTTCTTCCGTGTAGTGGGGTTCTCGTTTTTTCTGTAGTACCACGAGTAGGAAGTGCCCACGCTGAGATTCGCGGAAGATTTATGGAGGTCGTATTTTCCATATTTCATGGTGCAGAGGGTGGCGAAGTGTAACAAGCGACTGAGAGCTTGCACTGGCGTGCAGCTGGCGAATGAGTAGCATGCATTGCGTTCCGCTCGAGGAGCTGACGCAGTCGGTTGCGTGCGGTGCATCCAGTGCACTAGATAGACGGACTGAGCCTGCTGCGCGAACATTGCAGCGGGAGGGACACAAACACCGCACGCACCACATACATGGTAGTGGCACTATTGTTTTTCAGAGCGAGACGATGCCATGGAGATATGCATTAAGTGTTTTATTGGAATTAATCTTCCGTGACCGAAGGCTGATTTGATCTGAATAACTTCGATATCGTTTGTACAAGTAGCCGACCCTTCTATTTACATATGATACCACAACAATAAGTGGTTAGATATAGCCGGATGTTTTCTATTGCATGGTATTTGTCAGGACAGTTAGCTATCATTGTAATATATTATTATGACTTTCATCTATAGGTACTAGTGGTTATACATGTCACGTATCCGTAGCGTAATAAATGAAGCTAGCTTTGATTTTAAAGATTCTTTAAAGTGGTGCGTCATGTCATATAATAGTATCACCGTATTTGGTAGAGTTATCATCACCAGTTTTGCGTTACGTGCTCCTGGCACCAGAGAAAGGCGTGTTTGCTTTCGCTTCTTATTCCAATTCTGACACTATGTATGAATATTTACGAGTGTTCGTTCGACGGGTTAACGGTCTTGTTTTTATATATAGACATTTTGGCACATGACGTCACGCGACAAAAAGCGTAAGCATCCGTTTAAATGAGTTGCATCCTTTATCACTGCTGCTGGGACGCAAAAAAATTACGGAACGTGTGATTTGTCAGATGTTGGGGTATTTTATGCATAATTTACTTTGAAAAGTACTGAAGCACATTATAATATGATTTCATATTAAATATAATTAATTAATTATTCTTTTAGACAGGTGTATATAGTTTTGTCTTTGAAATCATTAGGTACTCACAGTGAGTATGGAGCCGAGTTCCTGGACGTAGACTCTTTCAGTTTGCAGCAGCTCAGCCAGCACGTGACCTCGACGTGCTTGCCGCGCATCCGCATCCTCTCCACCGGAACTCTCTGACCCTCCGGACGTCTCCATCTGTTGATTAGGTATCATAAACAGTTAAGTTGTAGTTTATGGATCTTGTTTATTTACAACCCCTAAAATAATAAAGACAAAGACATAAATACAGACATAATATGGAATACTTTGTAAGCCTTCAATAGGTATTTGATAAACATAGAAGTTAATCACGTAGATATCGAGTGCTACAATGTAAGTATGAACTAAGTCTACTTCAATCAAGAAAACAATGTATTAATTTAGTGCATTTTGAATAGACTACTTAGGTAAGTATCGACAAATTTATAAATAGAAATACGGATATGTGAAATCTGGGTTTTGTTTTATTAAATGGTGTGAAACTTGCATCAAATCAACCAGCCGATGAACTATCAGCTGGTTGTGTTGTGTACATTTCTACTTTTTTATTATTCAACAATTTTAGTATCCCGTCCTTAGCTAAATGGTAAGTGCAGCATAAAGTAGTAAATCAATTAAATGCATTGGTTTAAAATTCATTATCATTTACGTATGAAGGTAATATTTAGAACACATTAGTCATATGGGTTAACTATGCCAAATAGATCCACTATTACCTCTGAAAATCCCATAAAATCGACAATAGTAAACTGATTTATATCTAACAATGAAGAGGTTGATTCCTGCGAAATATTTCTTTGCTATTACATTACATAAAAGCTTATTTATTTATTTCAGATTTAGATAGGAAGTTTTTGAACAAATACTACAATACACATAGGTTTTTGTCATTTTTGAAGTTGACGTACATAATGAAAGCTCATATTTGTCTTTTTTCAGAATATATATTTAAGTAAAATAGGATATAGGTTGGTAGCCTTTGTCATTTAGAATGTCTAAAGAAGTACCATTATGGCAGTCCGGGGGTGCGATGTTATTTATAATTAGGGCAAATCTATTTATACGTAAATGTAGGTCTGTAATAAATATAATATCTAATTATTGTTAACTTACTATTAACATACTTAGATACACTAGCGATAGCTCTATTAAATACAGATTTTATTGGGCTTGTTAAACAAGATTGGTTTCTCCCAAGTACCGATAAAACGAAGAATTTAATTAAAAAGTCATTTTATACGCATGTGTGTTCAGTTTTACAAGACGCAATAAGTAAACTTACAGGTTTGTGTTGTTCTGAAAAATCCTTAACTATTTTATATCCAGTTTTAAGCACAACGTTTAACGTATTCATACTTGACGATAACTATGTTATCACAAAAATAAACACACTTATCACTAAAACCAATCACTGAGGTATTAAGTCCACTGTGAAGAGTATTGTAAGATAATTTCAATTTTAGTCAGTTTGTTGAAAATTGAACCCGAGCACATGGTGTCTGTGTCTGTTAAACGTGTGTAAGAATAAGGAACTGATGGCACTGGGCCCGGGATGAGAAGGGGCCGCGGGAATACGTTGGGACCATAAAAAAAGTTGTTGCCTCCACTTTTGTGCAGCGAAACTGGCACGGTAGATGCTCTACTTTATTTATACAGCAATAAAAGGGACATCGACGGTTAGCCGTTTAAAAAAGTTGTCAACTATACAGTCTCATTTAATGTTTAGTTTATTTTTTTAGTTTGATGTCGTACGTAAATAAATAGATGTAAATGAATTTAGATACATCAAAGTGTTATTAAATAGCGCTCGAAGTTTATAAAAATACAGAAGTTAATCTATTTAGATCTGCGGTTAAATCGTTTATGAAATACAGAGAAGTGTATCTTTGATATAAAATAATACTTTACACTGTCGAAATCCATAAGTTACGAAATCTAACTTTAAAGAATTGTAAGGTTAACATTTTATGTTACAATTACAACTGTGACTGGTGGGTTCGCATGCTACGATTGCGAAAAGCAAATTATAAAATTCGTTTACGTGTTTTTTTGTTTTGGTTATCTGTTACTTCAAATAACAATGTTTTTTTCTTTGTATTACAAATACTCAATAATAAGCTTCGTAAGTACCTACAACTTTTCATATTCATAATTGTATTCTAAGTTAACAATTTTAACACGAAAATAGTTTAAAAAAAATATTAAGGGCAAAATAGTAGATGCTAAAAAATCTGTAACGAAGTAGAGCAGTGTTCATGATGGTGGGAGTACAACGGTAATAAAGGGCGGCGTGCAGCTACGTGCGCCAGGCATCACTACGCCGAGCACGTTGTATGGCCCACCCGTCTATGTGTGAGTGCACGTCTACACGCTCTCCACTCGTGTATGTAGGCCACCACCACCTGCGAACATCTTCGTAGTTCTAAGGGTCTCTTTGCTACACGTTTTGAACTCAAAGCTATTGATCTGAAATATTTCAAGCCGAGTTCAAGTTTATTATATTCTTTTTGTCTCGTTTCTCCGAAACATCTGAGAATTCCTTTGTTTGGTGTTTGGGTTGAACGCAAGTTTGGGCACGTGCTGGTGGGAATATTGTTAGTTGATATTTCAAAACAAAAGGATGCGGACGTGACATCGGGACCGAAATAAATTAAAATAATATTATTGTAGTTTAAATGCTGTGGATATCGAAATGAAATAAATGGCTGTATTAGGTTAATGGCATTACGCTACTATCCTTTACCATACCTAGTTTGTCACTTTACGATATAAAAATTTATTATTATTTATTACGAATTGATTTTTTTTTTTAAGAAAAACGTTGCCCCACACTAGGATTTTCTCCTGTGTCGTGGGTGCGTTTACAAACATGCAAGTTTACATACACAATGACACCCAGACCCGAAACAACAATTTGTGGATCACACAAAGTGTTGTCCCGTGCGGGAATCGAACCCGCGACACGTTGCACGGCAGCCGGTTGCCCAGCCACCGCACCAACCGTGCAGTCCTTTATTTATTGGTACGTCGAACATATCTATATCTCGTTAACTATTTATTAGTAACTGTAAAGCTGTAAACAAAACCACCCAACTTACCCCTCAGAAAGAGCCAGTCGTATTTGAATGTCAGAGTCGTTAAATATTATTTCGCGTGAAAAGTCAAGGCATTTTTAAAGCCATTATTATCAATGAAAGGTGATACCATGAAAAAATACAATCTAGTATAAGTGTCAGCCTAGATGGTTGCTTTTTTGTTTTTAAACTTGACGGTCTTTACATTTGCTTTATAGTTGTTATGCAGAATATTATAGGTGAAGGGTTACCTTGATAGCAACGTACATTTTAACCATAAAGTACGATTTAAATAATCTCCATAACCACTGTACAAAATGTATATTTTATTAGCACATTCTAGATTGGTCACAGTTGTATAACTATGTATTATACAGTACAGCCATGATATCGCGAACCAGATTGGATACAGTGTAAATGAAAATATGTCGGCTTTATTAATCCATGACCCTCGACAGTAATGCACTTGAACTGATTGACCATATTATGCGTTCAATTGCCGCGCTCGTCGGCTGTAGGCTGTGCTGACAGTCACTGTGACTGTGATTCACTGTACCTACAGTTTGTGAACTTATACGATGTTGCGTTCAATTAATAATATTTAGTAGGTAGGTAACTAAACCAATATGAAATCATCTCTTAAGAGGAAACGAAACAATTACGATTTAACTATGCTTTTATTATAATGATATATTTTGCAAATGTGAGTCATATCGCATTAGTTGAACTTCGGTTAATATTTTCATTATATGCTTACCCTAAATAGATTGTGAAAAGAAAATCAAACAAACTGACAGGCCAAATTAGATCTAGTTCTTTAGTAACTACGGTGTAAACTTCTGGATTCCTCCAAATTTCAAATGCAAGCGTTGAAAAGCATTGAAAAACTGGATTTTCTTAATAAATTCCCAGGAAGAACAGTAGCATGAGTGCGTAGTGTAACTGGAACGCTCTCCCGTTACTCGGACCGTTACTGTAATCACTGTTACATGAAGCTCATATTACTTTAGAAGGAATTAAATATAATATAACACCTTAACTTTGACTTATATTTCGAAGAAATGCAGATAATAACTTTAAAGTTTATGTTGTAAAAATTCCACGATAAAATCACCCGATGTAAATGAAATCATTCGTTGTTGTTAATTTATAGCAATATAGCTGTAATTGGCGCATCTTCTGTACTAAACAATGCAGTAAAAGTACAGCTTATATTCGACGTCATTTATAATTTGATTGAAGAAGAACGGGTCAGTAAATAATGAATTAATTATTTAAATGTAGAGTAGATATTTAACGGCTGAGATACTTCGTTGATTTATCGATTTACTATTTATATAACTGCATGTTGACCTCTATGCACATTTATGTCGCACTTTGCAAATATAAAGCTCAGATCATACGATTTGTTTGAAGTTGGACCATTCAGCTTATTAAGAATTTCTCGATATACGCGTTGCTAATACTTGTTAGTTTTGATGTCATTAGATACATTACAAAATATTTTGTATTTATTATTAACTCAGTGACTTATATAAGAGTCATATAATACATGGGTCAGTAGGAAACTAGGTTAAAGTGCATATAATATGATCGTTAGCTAAAATCTAGTGATTGATTAGATTTATCTTCGTTCAGATCACATAATTAAATTATAATGTATGCAGTTTTTGACAACATAATTATTTATTAATAGGTAGGTATTTAAAATTATTTTTAAAGGAAGAGTTTAAATGTGCTGTTGTAATTTGACGATAATTAACTTGATTGTAGTATAGCTACTTACTTAACTTTTTAATTATTTTTAGTATGTAACCATAAATACTCGAAGCATCTAGCCGTTTGATGATCCTATTGATACTACTGAGTTGTGAGCTACCAGATATTAACCTATAGTCTTTATTCATTTAATTAGCTTGTGAAAACATGTAAGATACGTTATCACAAATATAGATCACACAATTTTAGCAGGTAATGAAGAAAATTATATACACTTGAACCTATCGGTTTATCGTCACACGATGTCAGAGATATGAAGTGTGTGTGTCAGTTCAGTTATTATAGAAAACAGGAAGGAACTTAAGCTTTGCCATGCGGATGAGATTATTGATAAAATAAAAATGGTGTATGTAAACACGGTAGTTCATTGTGTGTGACGTATGAACTACGGGAACCATACTTAAATCGATGTAGGTGATGTGTTTGTCAGTAGATTTTTTATATTATCTCACGAACCCTGAAGAGTAAGACCTACAGGATTTGATAGATACGCTGTTATGTTTGAGAGAAATTTTATCAACGTATATTACATAAGCGTAGAATAACATATGCAAGTAAAGAACGAATTACAGCCACAATAACAGAGAGCAGAATATGACAATTACGAGTGGGTCAACTACATTGAACCGATTAATTCTAAAATTGAAGATCACGTGCTAAATAATACAGGAATACATGGTGATATACATGTTTCTACACGTGTATAGGTAATTTAAATTACTAAATACTTTAAATATTTGAGACAAGTTAGTGACGATACATTTATCATGAGGAAAACCACTCACTCCATTTAATTTCCATGATAACTCTTCCACGACTTGAGCCCATCCCATGTGATAACTCTTGACTCTTGGCTGACGTAATGGAGACGAAGATCTGATCTCCACAGACACTGTAGGTGTGGGTGGGGCTGGTAACCTTGAGACCCCCATATCGACTTGTGTTGGCACTTTATTGTTCGTCACTACACTGTGTGATCGTGCTGTTGGCGCTGGTGAAGTCATTGTATCATTGCTAGTTCTTTAAAACTTATCGTGGCACAGTTGCCCCGTTCACCAACATACGAAACTAAGTTTGTGAACAAAGCATTATAAGATTTATTATTGACAAATAGCTAAGGTTTATGTCAATACAGTAATCACATCATTTAGTAATTTGCTATGTAATGTGGTTGTTGTGTACGTTTCCAGCAAATGTATGGATAGGTAACTAAATCGTGTGAAGTATTATTACAGATAACGTCTATGGCTCATAATTTACAATTAGTATTATATAAGTGATATTAATTGCGTGAGACATATCACATAATTATACTGACATGTTTCTTAAAAAAAACTTTAATGAGACTATGTATTTGCACAGTACCTAATGAATCCTATTCTTAGTTATTGATAGTTGCTAGTTATTATAAAAATAACAGATAATCTGACGAAATGCACCTATCTGATTATCTGGAACTAAGGCATTAAATGGCAATCACCACACGGATGACGAATGGTGATATCGAAACTCGGAAATGAATTCAATTGACCTGGATGATGGCTCGTTCATACCGTTCTGCGACTATGTTTTTGTTAGTCTCGATCACGGAGCAATCAAAACAACCGGTCTCGCGGAAACGAGCCAGGAAGTGGGACAGCGTTGTAGAAACTCGAAATTTAACATGCGCACCAACATACAGACGACCTTCAGATTTGAATAAAATGAAAAGCTAACGACCGAATTCACGAAATAAATACTCTCTACTAAGGTGGTCCAGTCTAAATGTGTGAGCGATCATACCAAGTGGACATGGGTTGCATAATATTTCAGATTTAAAGGCGAATTTATTATTATACGCGGACGAAGTCGCGGGGAACAGCCAGTTTATTACTAAAAATGGCATCGATTATATGATAGTTAGATTAAATTAAAGTTTGAATTCATCCTATATCAATGTGGAGGTAAAGGTATTCGGCGACCAGTTGCATCATTCACTACATAAAAGTAAAGTATCTTTATATTTCATTTGAACTGTGACCTAAAACGTACCACCATTAGACTTTCACAGGCCAACGTTTCGAAGGAACTCTAATGTCTCGAAAGTCAAATTATGCAGGTCGCACAAAATGAGCAATAGAATACTAGCCATTTATAGAGATCAACCACAATTTTTAGGCTGATTGATGAAAGTTATAATGTAGTATTGTTTAAAATTAGATAAATTCAAGATTAGAAATCTCTTCTGTTCTGATAAACATACGCACGCCATTAGTGTATGTAATTTATTTCTGGGCATTATTTTTGACAAGCAGAACAAATAGAGTGTAAATAATGGTACACTAGAATAAGTATTAATTTTCTAGATTATGTATGCACGTTCCATTGGCTCTCTTTAACGTAATCATATACGGTTTCTTCAACTGGTTTCACTAGTTTTTCTAATCCTGGAATCTAGGTACCTATTTCTTAGGTCTCCGCATATAGTAAAATTTTGCATCCATCTGATGATATCAACTGGTTTTAGACTTATGTAAGTGGAGCTATTAATAGTGAAAAATAGAAAGAAATTGTCAAATGTATCTAGTTGAATCGTAATCAGATAACGAGTGTAGTTGCTTGACTAACAGGCGACTTACGTCTCGGTAATTCCGGGTTGACATTTTGCTAGAAGAAAAAGTTCTTGTAACACAGCTTTCTACGGTCAATTGAAAATTACTAATGGACATGTATTTGTGTTTAAGTCACTAATGTTAAACTTGAACACGATGCGTGCATTAGTGGTGACGGTTTTGCTGTACAGAGTGCGACAATCACGTCCGTTACACCCGTGGATGTAAGTACCTGGGAGACAGGCACAGGCATGCAGCGAGGGAAATAGCGTCATAAAGTATGCGTCTAAAAAGTTGCGGTGCACAACACATAGTTACAATCCCGTTAGATTCGTGACAACAATGGAATTGATTCTGCTAAGATGTGCACTGTACTAATAAGCTTCTGTAACGCCATAAACAGTTACACTGGGAACTCATTACAGATTCATGAACAGATTTATGTCACTCATAGCAGATAGATCAAAAGATTCACATAAACCGTCATGCATGATCGCAATAAACTCACAACGGTAAACGGACGGTATTGAATTGAACGACTATTTAAATTGATTGAATGTGGGCCGATGATTTTTGAAACAACTTAACAATTCAATAACAATGTGATTCGTTGTGTAGATGAAAATATTTAGGAATAAAATATAGTGAAGCAAGAACAATTAATACACAATGACCATTATACCATTCTTCTATAACGCCCTTAACGAATTTGTCAAAACAAGTCTAGATTATAAACAAGTAGTTATGTCGTAATAAACATAGGTAGTACCTACCTAAAAAATTATGTGATATTTATTATAACCAATGGATGTATGATTAAAATTGATATATGTTTAATGTTTAGGCCGAAGCCGAAAAATTCGAATAAGTTTACTTTCACTTGGACCAATGAATTCCGTTACTAGTGAGAAATCGGAGGTTGCAATTAAACCACGACGAACTGAACGAGTAATTTGTGGAATTGTCGAGTTTTAAACACAGGAAACAAAGTTTAGTAGATTACTGCCAGACATGAAAGCACGTACAAAATGTAACTGTTTTCATTTTTTCAAGTTGGAAACATTCAGTGGATTTTTTAGGACCTTGATTGTGGCTTTCCTTTTAGAGTTTATTGAAACATTACAATATACTTACATATTATGAAACCAATGAAAATCGTTTACTGAGCGCAGCAATATGAGTATTTAATGTTTGTAACTGAATATTGGGAGAAGTCAAAAAATACAAGAAGAAAACGAGAGGTTTATAAAAACGGGTAAAGATGCTTGCTAAGAAAGAATTTTTAACCACAGACCGCATCCTTGACGGCCTAGTTGAAACAAGTTGTTCGCGAGCGGACGAGCGATGGGATGGGAGGGAGGCTGAGCTTGCCTGGCTATCTCGTAAAGAGCGCCTGAAAGGGCAACGCCCGGCCATATGTAAACAAAAACAATATTAACTCCAGAAATAGAGCTGCTGTTAATCAGGAAAGTGTAGATCATAATTTTAAATTAATACTCCAACATAGGTACATGAAATATCCATTGAAATTAATGATGTTACAGGATAAATGCAACATAGGTACCCGAATTGAAAACATGTACATCATTATTATGTACTTGCTTCCTCGCAACTCGGATCGCATTTAATTACGATTTTATAACGAAATCAAAAGTGAAGTAAGTCCTACTTGATTTTACATGACATACGTATCTGTGCAAATTGTACCTAACTACAATATGTAACAAATAGTGTCAAGGCGCATCGGCTATTTATCATCATTTGTCACAGCGGAAACAATGTAAAATATTGTCCTGTTCACTTAACAGTTTGTGGATTAATTAGCTACATATTTTTCTAGAACGATTTCATTTAGAGGATGTTACATTCAGTTTAAGATTATTGAAATGTTGCCGAGGTCAAACACCGGTAACTATGTTTGTAATTATTTAATTGCTTATTTGATTTTGTTTACGTGAATATAATGCGTTTACTAAAAGAACATTGAGAATACAAGACCGGTAGTGAGCACGTTATCTGCAAAGCTATGTGTTAATGATGATGCGTGTTTGTTTCTCAAACATGTATTTAGCGTCTCTGACGACGCTAAACAGATCTTTGTTTGTTGTTAGCAAGCGCATGCTAACTTACAACGAATACATTTTTCACCACCTCTTTAATACTGTTTTAAGTATCTATTCGGTAGTTCTAGTGATTTGCAAATTCTAGTCTATTTTGATCTGTAGAAATTTTAAAGAAAGTTTCAAAATTGTCGTTAGAGATCAACTAAGAATTAATTATAATGATTTTATTGATCTAGAAACGTAGACAGCAGCCTCGTTCATGTTACGATTCATTGCAAATATTCACTTTCACACACACGGACACACACTATAACCCAAAAAATGTGTTCACTGTAATGCAACTTTGATTGTTACAATTATTATTTTGCACTGTTTGGAAATCACTTTATTACTAAAACTATTTTAACATTGTTAATGGCACACGCGTGCGGTCTGTACCACATCCAGGAAAACTAAAGAATTTAGCCTTATTTTAACTTTCCTCGTTCGTCATACTATTTTGATCTATTTATAAGTTTAATATTAATTATACGATATAGCTGTATCACAATTCCATTTGCCTATGATACAAACTACTTTACTAACAATAATATCAGTATTTTTAATTTAACTTAACCAGATCCAAGGCTTTTGTTTTTTTATTGATTGACTGAAGGAATAATAAAACACCTAATTACAATAATAATGGAACGAATAGATGCTTTGTACAGAAAGTTGGTATAATATATTGGACGGACATGTATGTGCCACTCCATTCATCTCGTTTATTCAAAATCGCGTGAGTTATCCAATACATGGAACGTGAAAGGCCAGCATATGGTAATGTGGTTATTAGAAATCAGAAAACTGCTGGCTCGTACCGTTTTGACGTGTCCCGGCACGGCACACCGGCGGAACCAGTGGTATACCATCAGAATCATCTAAGAACAAGTTTTTCGTTTTTGTTGTTTCACCAATCAGCTGTTGCGATTATTCTCGTTTTTTTATTTTATTTCGCTGTTATTGTGATTTCACTTTTGATTTTCGCGTTGCCGTTGGTGTTTCAACATTTTCGCATAGTTTATATTCTATAGGTAGGTACTTACTTATATTGTTATATATCCAGAAAAGTGATTGCTATTAAAATATATTTATCACTTTTCTGGATAGCGATAGAACCCATAATTCAACTTTAATGCTAACATGTAAAATAGATATAAGAAAAGATGCGTAAAATAACGATAAACAGTTCAGTGCAGTTCAAATATTACGTGTGAAGAAAGTATTTGGGTGTAAAAATGATGTCATAGAATATCATACCGTTTATTATCTTACGTTGAATCATCACGTTTAGGAATAAAATCTTTAATAGTCTCAGTTAACTATAAAACAATTGCCTGTCATGACGCCACCAAATAAAACCAATTGTCAAAACAAACATAAGCAATCGATTGTTCTGATTGATATTATAAGTGCTGTGAAGACACTCCATTTCCGTTGTTGAATCCATTTTGAAGGTAACAGAGGGTATTCAGTAAAACATCGACTTGAATTATTCATTCATATGAGCAGCAAATTACTATTTGAATTCAAACCCATGACATGAAATTGAAATCAGATGATACTATATACTTATAGTATATCTAATGGATATAAGACGATACTATACAATACATATAGTTCGGACTTACCATAATAAAGAGGAGTTTTAACACAGGATTATAATAACTAACAAGAAGTTATACGAACAAAGTTCAATTAAATAGAGTGACACAAGATTACCTCATTAATGAGTAATTAGTAAAGGCGAACTAACAAGCTAACTTCGAAAGTAGTAAACCTATATCAACATTGATAAGATCGTACTCGTAGAATAACAGCAATCACTAATTACTTCATAAATAAATATATATGCAGCAACAGAAGTAAATTCATGTTGTAAATGAAAATATTGTTATTGAAAATATTTAAGTTGATAAACAATTAATGCTACCCCAAACAAACAAGCAATAAACTGTTAATATTGTTTATCAATTGACATATTTGATGTAGGTTACTTTTCATCCATCAATAGTGTTACAAAATCAAATTCAGGAAGAAAATATTTTGTAAAGACAGTAAGGCACCATTCAGCCTCTATAGAACAACGCAATAAAACATGAAGCAACGGAAATGACATCAAGTTTGAGTAAGAAATGATCCATATCGTAGATGAGAACAACACACAGCAATCAACAATGTACGTAATACAAATGAAACACCTTGTCTTACGGGACTATCATCATCGTAAATCACGAGAAAGATTGAAGCAAACAGGTTCCCAGCAACATTATCGCCCAATCGATACACAATATCATAAAAGCTTTTCCCAGGCGTCATACGGGTAAAACAGCTCGTTTCACGTTTACGGTATGCGCTTTAGACAAAGCCGAAGGAACGTAAGAAAAAACCCCTCTCAAGTTTCACTTTCCTCGTGTATTGTAAAGCGCCATTGTATATGACAGACACCACATAAAGGCAACATGAAAGACATCTTTTTGTCAAGGGTTTTTAATTTACCACCTTGAAACACATCTTCAGGAAACACAATGCGAACTAATTTTCTAAAGTATACAAGATTTACTTCGACATATCTGAGCGATCATTTTTATGGAGCATTAAGGCCATCTTCAGCATTATCATTAAATCGAAATTTGTAGGCGTTACAAATATGGTTATACAATAATGATAAAGTATCTTGACATTAATTCCAAGATTACGGGGCAGATTGACGCTTCAATTATTTTTTCCATAAAAGAAATCCAAAACTCTTGGCAGTCTACAAACATCTAGTAGTCTATATACTACAAACAATAGTAAGAATGTGAAGATTATTCCATCACGTATTACCTAAAATACCTCAATAAAATGGAAGTTTGTAAAATCATGGCTTTAAGACTTGTGCGACTTGTTCTTTAAATAAAGTATCAACCGGGATCCGATCAAATAAGTTAACAGAAGGAGTTGACAGTCGATTTAGATCACGTCTGGAGAAAAATCAAGTCTATCGCTGTTATTTTAGCTAGGATTTCCTTGGATAAATCAATCCTATGAACTGGATATCTGTATCTAGATTATTTGTTATTTGAAAGTTGGATTGTGATTTAAACAGTGCGTAAAGGAAAGGAAAATTAATAGTAAATTCCTGTAGGCTGCGGTTAGATAGGTAGTCAAGGTTTTGATGTTGCCAAACATTATTAAATTCATCCATAGGTACTTACGATGAATTGCAATAACATTTCTGGAAATATCATCACCATTATTTACAGATTTAGTCAGTTAATTTGCAAAAAGGAATGCAAATATAGAATCATACGGCATTTTTTCGTAAGCTATGTTACAAAATAACATTTATTCTAAAGGGAAATCAATATTCAGTACAGGAAAGAACGCTGTTGCGGGTACACACACACGCAAGTTTATACAGAAGTAAAAAATATATAATAGGGAGTGGTGTGGAATAGGCACATTTCCGTAAACTAGGTTTATTAGTCCTACTCAAAACACGCCGTAGCTACTGCCAAACAAGGCCTTCTTGTTCTTGAGAATTGCAAATCAAATCTCCAACAATAGACCCAACAGTATTTATAGTTTGATCTCGACTTCAAAACTGTCCATAGATATCTACATACTGCAGATAAGTTGTGAGACAGCCTGCAAAGTTCCATCGCCATTAATGTCTCATCATACGTCGAGTTACAGGCGATTTACCTCAATAGTTTTTCTTAATGTTAAGTACATTAACTTGTCGATGTTGGTATGAAAGCAGGTTATCTATATAAGCTTCGTAATATTAAAACAGTTTGTATGTCAAATGTTATAGTTTACTCATTACACGGGAACCTTTCGAAATGGGATTTGTGAATGTTATAATTACTTTATGTAAAAATTCACACGGCTTGAAAGGTCGACGGACCTTGAAGACTGTTAACAAATATTTGTCCATTTCAAAAAGAGATAACGATGCTCCAAGTTTAGTTTATCAGTCAAATGAGTTACCTTTCTTCCTGCTATGATTATAATATCAACTGCAAAGCAGTACTTACAATAGATATGAAAGAATTTTTAAGTTAAATAAAATATTTCAAATGTGTTTCTAGTTCTTTGTACGTTATTGTTTCAATGGAATTAAAATCAACATTTCATGCATTTATCACATTCACAGTAAATCATAATACCTTGTCACTACACACGCAAACGTAGTTCGGATTGCAGTAAGAGCAATCACATTCAGCGCATTCGCTCCAGAATATTTCGCCGTTGCAGCCCAGGCGGCCGCCTGTTTCCACGTCCACCCACGTCGACCGCTTCATCAGGATAATCGCCCGATTCACAACACTTAACTGAACTGATAAAACGTTCTAAAGCACTCGCTCCCTTTGAATACAAGTCAACATCACCAAATGATGTAATTCATGTAGGCGTCCTAATTCGTCACTTAACACTGGATGGTCACTGACACTTTAGAATTTCAATATATTCACAGTTAATCACTATTATAAAATATTTTTAACCCCGCTATTAGTGTTCACTCAAATAATGTTTAAATCGTCGAAAATTCACATGAGAAGTGGTAAGGTTACACGAGCGTGGCGGCAAGACCGCCGCGCTACGGCTCATCGGGCAGACTACTACGCGCTCAAAACCCACCGCGCCTGGCACTCTCCTCCGACGGAGAAGTCCTCCATCAGCGCAAACACCAAAAGTTTGGAAAAATACTAAAATAAGTAGATATAGATAAGGAGATATAGATATTTCAATAACTTTGGAATGTACCTATACGAAGTATTACGAAATTAAAAAAATATTATAAGAGGAATCACCCCTAAATCTTATTAGTTACACATGTTGGTAATAGGTAAATATAGCAATACAAACCTAGCAAACATATAGAAATTTTCATCATAACAGTTTTTTTATTTATGGACAGCACAGCACAGCACGTAACACACACAAACTGCAGGCAAGAATTGCTGGTAAATCCAAAACAATAATTGGATTACACCCTCGTCACGTCGATGATGAAACTGAATAATCGAGGCAAACCGATGAGCGTAGTAAATAATTATCATTCAATGTGACGTAAGGCATTGTTGACAAATATCTAACGCAAACATGCATTCTTCGCATCAGTATCATTCAAATAAATCACCGGTAGGTAGCACCTTCCAGTTCCATTTCACTTTATTTAAAAATTCGATTGCTAACGAAACGAACAATCCTCATGTCCTAACTAACGTTCGCACGAATTGCAAACAGAATGGATTTCCCACGAATTAAAATGCTTAGAACTGATATAAATGAGGTAATACGATTAATTAACAAAAGCAGTTGAGTAATTTAATGCATTATTGCTAACATACCGTGTACACTGTACAATTGAGTGGTAATAATTGTGTCAGATCATAAGTTGAGTAACACATTGTTTCCTACAAGAAACAAGTATCTTAATTGAATAGTATATTAATTAAAAACAAAAAAGTTGTAGAGATTGGTGATAAATACAATTTCCAAAAAACTAAAGCAAGCATTTCGGATACCATCTCGTTTAGTGAGCTAAGAACAACTCAATAACTTTTCATTTTTAATCTGTAGAGTAGCGTGGCGTCTTCTGATTAAAATGATTTGCTATAGCTAAATTACCATTTTGCTTGTACCTGGTATGTAATTAGAGTTAGAAATAGCAATTTGGTTTCGTTTGGCTGGTTCCAAGTTCAATGATTTAATATTTTCTAAATGTCACGGTCATAACTCCGCAATACCAACACTTCAAGTATCCAAGTGGCTGCTAGTGAATGACCTTCGGTTTGTAATGATTCTGCTGTTGGGACACTTGCCCCAGGTTACGTACTTTAATTAAATGTTAACTTTTTTCATTTCAAATCTGTCTGACGGGCTTAGGTAAGAACCAAAAACTGGGGAAAAATGGATGTAATATGTAATAAGAATTGCAACGAAAGTAGTTCGGAAATAGCGACAATGAACATTAGTAAAAACATAGATGGACCGAAACGAAGTCTAGGTTACCAGATTCATTAAATCAATCAAATATCTAGAGACGTGTGAACATTCTATCAACGGTCCCTTTCCGTGTCAACAGTTCCCCATCTGTACGTGATTCGGATATTTACGGAAACTGGAGCACAAACGAATTGCAATTTATATGTGTTTGAAAGTAAGTGGCAAAGACTTTCCTTTGGTTTCTCAACATGGTCTTATAAAAATATATAGCAGAATGCGGCAATGAAAGCTCGTTAATTGACAAAGCCTGCTTGCTTCTAAATATAGCGGTGTAATCAGAAAACCCTTGTAAATTACCGGTTGCGCTAGCGCATAATCCGCTCTACCGTTGCGCCAGCGGCTGTTTGCCATGTCCATATTTGTATAAACCAAATGCGAGTGTAAAGTAAATAATAATTTGCCATGTGGTAAATAGACACGAAGAGCTATTGCTTTGAAAGGTTGTAGTGATCATAATATACAACCTCCTACGAAATAAAATTAAAAGTTTACTGGTTAAAAACTCACGACTAGGAACAATTGTTGTGGGTTAGTAGCACTCGGATATACGCGGGCATGTATCAATACTATGGGATGATATTGCAGAAATCGGAATCAATTTTTTGTTAAGAGGTGCCTAGTCATCGTTTTTGTAGGTGCTGCTGTCTACGGCATTGAACTTCAAATTCTTGTTGTCGATCCACGCGCAGACATGATCGATTTGGTAATTAGAAATCGTGATCTATGATTGATACTATTTTGATTGTAGTAAGAAGGCTTTGAATGTCTTGCATCTCGATTTCCCCGATGTATTCCAGTCAATTTGTAGCACTAAGTAGGAGTAAAAATGTAAATTTTCTCATTACTATTAATTTATAAGTGACACACGTGCAAAATAGATGTTAAATGCGAAAGTAAGGGACAAGTTTAATGGTTTTCCTCATGTTACCTTCTCTAGTTTGAATAATTTTCCCCTTTTAAAGAGTTAAATTAGATATCTACCGCTAATGAGTTCCTGCAAAAACGGCGCCTGTGAATGGCCGATGTGGGTGGAATGAAGGAGAACGTGGTCTGCCGACTGACTTACATACACAATATAATAACGGGTGTCGATGTTCTTATATCGTTTATCATTGTTACACAAAAGTACAAGTATGTTGCTTATTGACACTGTGCTTATCATATCATTTGTGTTAAGTGATGGTAACGTCGCGTCGTTTAGTTCCGTTTTGACCTAGTTGTATTACATTTTCCGGGTTTCGGAATTTTATGTTAGATTTTCACGTGGTTAACCAGAGAAAAACAATGAATAAAGAGTGGTTAAAATAACCAGTATTTTATATAGGTACATGATAATGTAATATTATTTATACTTTTACATTGATAAATAAAATAAATAACATATATTAGTACCTACTTGTTCTTACCTATAGATTAACGTGCCTTCCTTGCGTGTATAGTTAGGTAGTTAATCAAAAAAGTCAAGATATATTTACTGATTACTCATAAAAGAAATTCTTTGTTCTGAGACCAGAACCCCAAACCTTAATATTAATAAATTAGCTGTTAATAAATAAAACATTAAATCGCTGTTACAAAAGCAGTCTTTTTAACTGACCAGGGCCCAAACACGCTAAATACGGTCATAAGTGGGCGAACGGCATTTAGGCTACACGCTATCATACTTGGAGATTTTGCGGATGACTTGAAGCATTTTAAATTACAAAATTGGAAATACAGGATTGTTAAAGTAGATGTAGAGGTTTGGAAATGTTAGTAGATAACATTCTTAAATTGTGGGTATATCATAGAATACAGACGATCAAACCAAAATAATAGTACCTACTAACATTACCTAGAACGACACACGTAATTGCAGCTAACTGAATAGAAATAAACATATTCTTACCCAGTGACGTATTGGAAAATCTATTTTCACATGTAAGGTTTCTTTATTGTGTAATTTCACATTGACAGAATAGAAACTGTACAAAACACATTATGGGGTTCTGGGCCTCAATTGTCTTAGGTAGGCACTATTTTGTCTGGGAAGTGATAAGTTTCCCACATCGAATTCAAGCTCATGTTCAGAGTGCACTTGCACAACAGAATATAATAGATCACTCATAAATCGACCAGGGTTTAACAAAGCGACGGAAGAGGGACAAAAACAAAGACAATGCGACATGCATTAGCTAGTGGCAGGAAACAGGTGTGCCCCAAAGAAATATGTTCAATATGTTCATTCTATATTGTGCTGCTGGTATTGTAGTATGGAAAACGTTCAACAAAAATTGTAATGGTGTTTTAAATGTGTAATTCACGTATTGTTAAGTTTTACAAACATTGATTTGTGTAGAGGGATATATCATTAAATTTTGAAAGCAAGCAAACGTAGGCCATCAAGCAACATAAGAGTCCATTTTTAATCAAAGTTGTATTAACTTTAGAGTAATTATTCTAAGCTTCATTAACAAAGACGTATTATCTAGGACGTTTAACGTGTTTGTTTTCTATATTTAAAACAAAAAGTAATAAGTATTTGTGGTTGACATTTGAAATAGAGTGCTAATAAATCTTATTTTTTGCCTAGTCGTGCAATTGTTTGCTAGACAACTGCGTATTATCTTAGTCGTTCATGACATAAGATATTTTTATGAATTGTAAATGTACTAAACACTAAACCATAATCTGCTCACCTTGGGAATGGAATGTTACCATTTACTATGTAACCAGGCTGTGCGAGGCTGCAGAATATAATAACAAAGCTATATTACTCCAGCGACCAGCCTCGGTGAGTTTCACGTAGAAGGAATCTCAAATCCAATTAAGCGGAGTCCTGTACAATCGGGAATGTAATTTTCTATGACAGGAAAAGCCATATAAGGGGCTGGTCTATGAAAATAAGCCGTATTGCTACCAGGATTAAGGTTACATTACGAGGGACTTGTAAACCGAACCACACGGAGTCCGTTCACCTCTAACAGCTGTGCACTGTGTGAAAAATCTTAAGGCACCATCGATGGATTACATTATTTTAATAAAAAAGGTACAACCTTCAGAGATATCAAAATCTTAAAGTAACAAAAAATCCTTTGTATAGTTGCGACTTCTGAATGTAAGGAACCTGTTGAGACCTTGAAATGATTCTACAATTTAGTAACATTAGGCCCACGCATTAAAATATTATTACAATATGTTAGGGTCAATGTTTTTTATTAATCGAGAGTTACTACCCACGTTTGTGTGCAATACTAATATGTAATATGCTGGTATGTTAAAATGATAATGTATTATGAATGATCGAAGGTGTCGCATAGGTCCTGTCACCAACTCGCCTTGATGCCAACATTCCTTGAAGCGGGAAGTAAAGCCAGTATTGGAAAGGTTGTTACGTAGTGCATTATAATTATTTAGGACGGTTCTTTTATACTAAAACAAAACCAAGACCTGATGATACCAAGTTGTTAAGCCTCATTTTATTTCTATGTGTATCTAACTTTAAACTTTTCGCTATAAGTAACATAACGCTTACATAATATGTGTTCTAAGTAATAATTAAGTATTAAGAAATAAACATATTTAGGTGGTTTTCTTAACTTGCTGTAGTTACACTCAAATATTAGAACTGCAAACATCATTAGTATGTATGTAGTCACTTTAGTCACCTACTCACACTAATTGCAACCGCAACATTGCCGTTATGAAATGTCATAACTCAAGTCATCATAAAATAATCGCCAATATTTGATAGAGTAATTTGAAAACATAGTAATACTAAAAACTTTCAATTTAAGCTTTGCTCAACAATTCTACATTTTGTAACGCTTAAATTGATAGATCAAATGTCAAAATATTTGTAATCGCCCGTAAAGGATAAAAGTGAGTGTGATTGTGTCACCAGAAAGAGGTCGGATAAGATAAGGTAGGGTCGTGAACTTTCTGAATAGGTATAAGAGACCGTAGCTCTTTAATTCAATTGATTTCGATTGCCACACGGTGCGCAAACGCAGCTGCAGTGAACTATGCATCGACGAGGAGCGGTCAGATAGATACAACCGGTTAAATTGGTTCACATCTGACGTTTACCTACATACTGCACATTTTGTATTAGTTTATTGGAACGTTTGCTAAGTCCTTCTATGGGAAGCTCATTAAGTAGCTTTACCTACTAGTTTTAGAACTAGTAGGTAAAGCTACTTAATGAGCTAGTTAGATAGTTATATGTTGCCAAAATGGATTTAACAGGATTTAACTACTTAACAAACAATCTAGCTTTCCCCTCTACATATTTACTATGATATTTATACATAGGTAAATGTAGATCTAATCGGAAAGTTGTTTCGGTTCAGATCTACTTTCAGCGTGAACTTCTACAAATTTGTTATTATACAAGCATACCTATTATATAATAACGGGGTAAATATTGTGTGTATGTAGTAAACTGTAGGACCAATGTAAATGTGAGCATTAGGTCAATGGAACGCGGAACGATAAAGTGTGTTAATAGATACAGACAACGTTCTGTTGCAAATTTGTCCATTTACAAATCTAATGGATACGATTGAATATTCATTCGCGAATTATAATCGCACCTCCGTTTATTGCTCTTAGCACGAAAGGAAGCTGCAAGATATATGATGTTGCCTGATTGTGTAGTGTGAACAACATTAATGGCTCCTTTTAAAATATCGATAGGTTATTTGAAATCGTCACCTGTTGGACAGACATCGTAAAGTTTTCGCATAGATATCTTAATTAAAATAATGGGGCTATTATTTTTATTCTATTATGAAACCTAACCTTATATTTGCCAAGATCTTAAGATTTTGTTAAAGTACAGAATACATGACATCTTAATGCAAATTTTAACATTTTCAGCATTTCGATTGAGTTCTCATATCTTTGAAAGAGCCCTTGAAGTAACGGGCGAATGCTAGACACTAGTCGTATCCTCGATAGTGTTTCACGGATATTGCGCCATTACACCATGGTCAGAGTGACCATTATTATATGCACTTTCACTTACACCATAAAATATTATTGCGAGACTTATTTGTCAATGGTACACCATAGTTTACTATACCATAAATGTATGTACTCTGTGGACAATATGGTATCCCATACATACTGATTGGCTTAACGACCACCACTCGTTTCGTGATCAATGTACTTGAGAAGATTGACATTTTTATTCATCTGTATGTTATTGTGAAACCAGAAAATACATTTTCATAACGATACTAGATTGTGTTCGACATATCATGCTTATAGTATTTTAGTATCTACTTATATCACTCAGTAATTTATCTAAGAGGTATACAGGTACTTATTTCATCCTTCTAAGGCAGATATTTACTGTTGACCTGCAATGTAATGTAGGGTACATATAACTTTAACTAGCAAATGGCTTTACTGTTATGTGTGCTGTTCTGTATAAGCTCGGCCAGTTACAGCTTCTAGAAACATTATCTATGGATACTTTATATACAAGAGAATTAAATGTACTATAACAGATCCATAATCTGTCAATTTGTTATGGCTGGTCATAAAGAGAAAACGTTATGTTTGATTGTTATTACGCTCGTGTACGTGAATACTTGAATACCAAAACGTAGGTGTACACTGACAATGACAATACATTGTCTTCCTCTCATTACTCTTGAAAAGAAAGCGCCAAATATTAGGCAATAAATAATATAAGAAAAACTTATGTATCTCTATCTAATAAAAATAATTTATGCAAGTTTTGGAAGGAAATAGAATATTTTAAAACACTATGGAATCCTAGACGTTTAATTGACCAATATTTGCATTTTAGAATGTTAGGTGTCCGTGTTATTTAAATAGGTATTTAGAAAATACAAAAACAAGTGATTTTATTGTACGATGTTTGTGGAAAAATATTTGCCTAAAATATGCGTATTGCGTAGGTATGTCTTTACAAAGATAGGACCAAAAATAAAGTTGTATCTTTAACAAAGTAAATAAGAATAGGTAATGAGGAGTCCGCACCAAAACAAACATGATGTGTTATCTGTGCTTGATGAACGATAAGTCATTCTATCGAGGCCGCAATATTAAAGTTGTCGTTAAATTAGTGTCTGTTACGTGCTTCTGTATCGGTCAATAGGTTGATGTTACGAAGGCGATCAAACGAGAGAATTATTTAAAATAGACACGGAAGCAAAGTTTATTTTCGTATACGGACATTCTGGAAGAGATGAAAACACCAATCGTTAAGAACCTGAATGTGGGTGAACGGCTAATAGTGATTGACGAGCCATATATTTAAGCCGTTTCGATTAGTATACTATTTTAATCCTTGGTTATCTATATGTGAGTGGAATGTTTGTAGTGCAGTGTCAACAGTACAGTGTGAAAGGAATAGGTAATGCTGTATCCCTCTTAAACCGTTTGGTAAAAGAGAGAACACAATATACGATTTAGCTGAAGTTATTTACCCTTTTGTATGAAAGCATTTTATAAGGAGATGTTATTGACAAGACGAAAAACATCGAAAGCAAACTTATCTAACAGTTGTATACATCCATTTCCCTGAGGAAATCAAACTTGCAAAGAAACTGTCTATTTGTGGACGCACGCAATCCTTTGGCTTTTACTAGTTTAACAGGTTTTCGATTTCTCCCTTAGATTACATCTGATATGGTACGTGGTTAATGGACACTTTATCGAATTTTTCGACGTAAATAAGTGGAGTTATGACTGGTCCTTTAAGCGAAATGCAAATAATTGGAGAAAGTGTATTGTTTAATACGTTTTACTACCTATAAAAGGTTACTGATTTATTTGTTATCTGACTTTGGAGGAGTTGATTATTATTATGATAATTTGAGCACGGAACAGCTGCGTGTACATTTCGTAGCCTTAAACAAATTACGTTGGTTATTGGATTCAGTCTAGTCAGATTTATGCAGTCGTAAATTAAACGAACAATGGAAAACGCATTGGCAGTTACTAGTGATGATGATTACAACCCATATGAAATGAAAGCTGCGCTTTGACATGCGCAGTGCGCGACCTCTGCGGGCTGTGCGCACTTTCTACACGATAGCGCAGATTACGCGCGTTTTTGCAACCGATTCGCGATAAATCGCGCGATTCACTTGTCTTCATTAAAGATAACGAGACTACGTTTTATAGCCGGAAGCGTGATCTGGCTTTCCTGCGTTATTGGTTAGAGTTATTAAGCTTAATTTACGAAAATATACTTTTATGGTTAACCCATAGCCAACTAACGCGGTAGCCTCACTTTGCAGTTCTTATGTAACTACCTACATAATTATTAAGTACTTATCATGGATTATTTATTTTAGAATAAATTAGTTTAGTGACATTTATAGACGAACACAAACATTTAATTAAACATTTTACTAATAATATGTGGAGGTAGAAGGTAGTATTACATCAAAGTGTCGTGTTTTATTTTTATCGGACAGACACAAATCAACTTTCTTAGCGAAACTTGTAATATAATTAAGTCCTTAAGCAATCAGACCCTCGACTTGAATCATTATCCCAACAACTTTCATAGAAGGCAGGCAGAACAGGTAGTTAAAGTAGTTTCCTTTACATTCGTGGCGCGTATCGGTCACAGTCACAATGCACGAGTATGCGTGTGCGCAAGAAAGTGGTCGCGCAGGTGTCGCATGCGTTAACACTGCACTTGATTGTTAAAGTAATTACGTCAGGGTTTATGGGGAAAGATAAGCATTTCACGCCATTTGGTTTTACGGCTTAGCTACATATGTATTAGCAGACTAACGAGCATTAGGCTTGATTAATGAGATGCACATCTCATTTAAGTTAACACATGTTTCAATTTAATGATGAATGAATTTTGTTGCATAAAATATGTTGAATCATAACAGTCTTTACTTTTGTTTTACTGATAGTCGGTTAAAAGATATAGGTCAAGATTAATACCACAGATTTTATTTAGATACCTAAATTGTAAGTTGAATTAACATTTGTTGTCTAATCAAAATACCTGCCTATTTAAAATAAAAGATTATTTAATTGGACGTAACCCTAAAAAGCCTTGGATAAAACATAGGAATAACTCCATATAAAGTCTTTTAGGGTACTCAATTACATAATATATAAGAAAAATAATATTATTATTAAATGCCACAAGTCCTTCAAGGTAAAATTTGTTAGTAATTCGTAAAGATTAGAGAAGATTAAAGAAACAACATAATAAAACTCAGTCCTAAATATAATAAGTAGGTACTTAAATAAGTAGGTGATACCTAGCTTCACACCAAAAATATCTATTACTCAAGTTATTTGGTGGGTTTAAAAATTTTGCTTTATAGGTTTGTGTAGGAGTCTTTTACCTCTTTAACGTTTTTGCCGCATTGTATTTGAAATTACCACTTTTGGGGAGTACTACACCTACACATCAATATTTTACACGACAACAAACTTGCTGCGTTATTACTTATTAAGTTGCTGCGACATGTGTCGATCACCAAGCATGATTATGAGTCCCGATCGTGGCTCGAATCTAGTCGAACATCCTTAGATACATGAGTAAGCTGTGAATATTACTGACCTGATGGTTGGTCGCTGGTATGACTGCACTCTGCGGTGGTACTGACTGTACAGGCCGCGCCGGCTTCGCTGCTGCCCTTTGAAGAGTAGCTCGCTTGACGGATACCATCAGCCACACATCTTCTACTCTTTGTGCCACCTAAGGACAATATTATTGGTATTAGAATGTTCTGTTACTTAAGAGTGATGTGATGGAAGCTAAAGAAGATTGTAAGGAGGATTGTAAGCAATCGGCGTCGCCCATGGACACCTGGAATACCAGAGGCGTTACAAGTGCGTTACCGGCCTTTTGGGGATTAGGAGTTTGAGGATCGTTGGGGATTCAGGAATTGAGGAGATTGGGGAAGGGGAGGGTAACTGGCCTCCGGTAACCTCACTCACACGACGAAACACAACGCAAGCGTTACTTCACGTCGGTTTTCTGTGAGGCCGTGGTATCACTCCGGTCGAGCCGGCCCATTCGTGCCGAAGCATGTCTCTCCCACACTTAAAAATGTGTTCCCACACTAATTTAGCCTGTCGACATTGGTTTGTCTAAAATACTAAGTATTAAATATTTTATTATACCAAGCTGGACAAAACGGAGAATCCACCTTTTTACCCGAATACGGCAAAGTAAAAGGAGGGTTATTCATAATAATCCTCGTCTAAAACACTTTAATTTGTGTTAAACGTTACGGTACGACATGTTAACTATAATTTTATTTAAAGTAGGTATATTGGTCAATGAGACATCTACTAGACAACGCAACAAATCCCAAGGTGTCAACCTACACAGATATTTTTGTTCGTGCTCACCTTTCTAAGTAGTTGTTATTGGTACGCATATTCTTGAGCAAATATAAACAACATCTAGTTTTGTTCCAGCGGTTTCGGCCGCGATATGTGGTTGAAAATTAACCTAAGTTTTTATAATAACTATCGTGAGACATAATCAAATTAACTAAAAATCGAGGGTTTTTTTTAAGGGGGGATAATCATCGAATGACTGCTCCCGCCTGGGTGAGGCGGAAGGGAGTGTCAGACTCTTACTGACTAAAAACCACCCCGTTCCTTCTCCTGCACGTCGAGCCGGAGCCCCGGTTACCCGTTAGGTTCTCCGCGACAAAATCGAGGGTTAACAGCCTATTGTACTACAGTACGCTGCGCAACATCGCGGCGACCGTGCACGCTGCTCATAAGGAAAACCCCTCTTTTTTTTTAATGGGGGAAAATCATCGAATGACTGCTCCCGCCTGGGTGAGGCGGAAGGGAGTGTCCGAAACTAGTAGAGCTTTTCTCAGTATATTCACTTGAGGAACCCGTGATTTTTAATTAAAATAACCTAAGTATTTGTTACCCTCAATGGTCCATGAGAGTCCAATTGCGTGTGCAACTGATGAAGCTATGCAGCTATGCTATAAGCTATGAAGCTAAATTTTTCTCTTTTTAACTAGCTATTTAATTATTATTCATTAAAGTTTATAGGATTGTTTACCTGGGTGACTAAAGCCCTGGTCTCCTGCGTGGCAGACTGCATCAGCATGTCCCGGAACTGGTCAGGAGCAGTCAATCCGAAACTGGCAGCGTCTTCCAATAATTTGTCCACTGCTATTAATCCTCCTTCGCCGGCTAAGATTTCTACACCTGTTGTGCACCATTCGTTTGCCTGTTAATAAAAAATATGTTTTGTTATAGATACAATGGTAAAAAATAGTGGTCGGGAATTATCATTAGATTGTTTAATGTGGTCCCAGACTACGTGCTATTACAAAGATACTTTCTGAAAACGCAAATAACCCAAGTTATACTTGACCCAACCCGGGAGTCGTGCCCGAGCGTCCTTGTTCAGCAGTTGCATATGAGAATCTGTGACTATCAAGATAGCCTTCTATATAATTGAGACAAATAAAGCTAATGCAAAGTGATTTTAAATATAATACAATTGCCCTCGGCATATTTCTTTGAAGAATAAAAGCGTTATGTTATGAGAAAATAAACAACAAAGTTACCTTATCTATCCTGTCCATTAGTTCTCTAGCTTTAGTTAGTAGTAAGTTTCGTTTTTGAATCTTTTCCAAAAGCAAAGCGCTCGTTCGTCTCAGTTCTTCGCATTTTGATTCTATGTGGTCGACTTGACTTAACGGGTCTTGCATCAATTGCTCTCCTAAAGAAAAAATTAAGGGTTAATAAAACGTTTTCGAATATTTTAATAAAACACTAGCCGAAAATTGGACTGTTCAGGTATTTTTCATAACATTAAGCAAAACTGTACTTAATTGAGAATTAAAATAAATAAAAGACGAATAAAATCACAAATTAATTAATGTTAATTATTCATAACAAAATACAATACTTTTTTTACCAAGGAAAACAAATGTTAGTCCATTTAATTTAAATTTCGAACATTCATTTTTTTTTTCTATTAGATGCCTTGTAGTTTGTAGCCTGCCAAATAGTGAATTGGACGATTTTGTAAAAAGATTACAATTTACAAATATTAATTATGTATGAAAAGAAATATTCCGTAACCATACTAATAACTTACCGTCGTCAATGACTGAGGTTGCAGTATCGAGATCACAGTTACATAGTTTTTCAAAGTCGCCAGCCTCTTGTAGAAGGCTGTCTACCCTGTTTGCTGTCTCGCCCACCTCCGTCATGTCGCATGCTGCTTTTAGATGGTTGTCTAAAGTAGCCTAAAATCAAATAAATTTTATAAGTATTTAAATATCTCCTTCAAAAAACCAGTAGTGAAAGAAAGAAATTTCGCTAATTCCAGAAAAAGTAAACAAGGAGGCTGTATAGCTATCAACAATTTAATATGAAAAAAAAAGAAAACATGATTATAACTCGGTATGGATCTGTAAAAAAAATATTTGACATATAGATAGATTATTTTAGAAATAAGAAATGTAAGCTTAGAATTAAAATAAGATTAATAATTCATTATTTAATATTATATTCCTGTGATGAAAAATATTATATACAATAATGGCTATGGAAATTGTGTGCAACTTTCGTAAATGCAGAAAGTCTTTATCAAATCAAGCGTGGGTAACTACATGTTCGCACGCATTTTGTGTTGAACACGGAAAACGTGAATTTAAACGAACTGCTGAAAACTCATTGACCTGTCCGGCTTGTGGGACTGAGTTACGAGATAAGTTTGATGTTATACAAGCGGATTTGAGGCCCAATGAAACTTTCAAGTCGATAGTTCTAGCTGGCATGAGACCAGATACAATTATGGACATTGCTATGCGGGCGATGTCATTTTGGGCGTACCAGGTTGAACAGGAAACATTATATCAAGAGAGCGTAGCGAAACACGCGAGGGAGAAACTGCAGTGTATGGAAGAAATAAACACATTAAACATTCAGAAACTAAAAGCTGAACTGGAGACTTGTAAAAGGAAGATTGCTAATTTACAAACGGAGTGTAACAAGAAGTCGAAGCAAGCTGAGGAGTTTAAAGCTCGTTTGGAGGATAAAACGAGAAAAATACAGAAGTTAACATTTCAACTGGACGCTCAGAAACGAAAGGATATTCGAAACTTTGATGGTATGGAGAGTAAAGAGAAATGTATGGATATTTCGGACTTGGTCGTCAACAGGGCGGTTTCAGATTTGGTGGAACATCGGTCTTCTGACTTCGTGTTTCGACCGGCTAAAGACCCTGATGAATCGCATCGTGTGTGTTCACCAAGAACACCTATGTTTGACTTTCGGAACAAAAATAAACAGGTATCGCATTTCCATTTTAGACCAGTAAAATCTTAACAACAATTAAGAGTAAACTTGATTTCTTTGTAATTACAAAGCGTCTCTAATCTAATTAGATTAAGCGTAATTAGTTAAGTACCTGCATTTGTTTAAAGTTCAATAAAAATGTTCTGAATTTAAGCCAATGGTTTAGCTTCGTGGAATGTTTTTGCCAGAAGTTGTCGAATTGTTTCTCAGTCTCATCCAGTTGCACCAGTAATCTGGAATTAAATAAAAGTCTTTTAGTTGTCATCTGACATGATATAAGAAGCATGGATAAGTTACTTGATTAATTACCGAATTACTTATTATTTTAATTTTAGATAAATAGCTATTAAAAGGGATAATACGATTTTTAAACTGACAGTTACAAAATCCGACGTTAAAAATTAGTTCTAAAGATAATGATAAACAAGACTGATTGTCGTAAAACAATATTGAATTGTTAGATAAAGCTGAAATTTATGATAATTAAGTATCTATTTGTCCCAAAATGGCGTAAGAGTCTTACCTTTCAACTGCAGCAACATGGCTGATAATATTATAAGTAAGGTTTGGTTTCCGTACTTGCGTCAGCAACTCTTCGCCTTGCGACGTTGCAGACGCCAGTTCTGTTTTTAAAGCTTTATACCTGAAACGAAAATAGCATTTAAATTGTATCATTCAGATTCAACTTCAGAATGGTCATAGGCCATATTATTACGCTATAGTAAACAGAGCAAATATAGGAATAAATTAAGAATAACGTTAATTAATTGTACCGGGCACAATTCCATATACTCTGTGCTACTTTTGAAATTAAAAAAATACCCAGTAATAGCCGAAAAAAATCCCCGACTGATGAAATTCCCAATTCCCTTCCCAGGAAAAAAATTCCTGGGAATCGAACCCGAGACCCCTTGCCCAGTAGTCGCACTTGCGTCTACTCAGCCAACGACGCAGTCGTTACTCATTAAACCAATAGTAGAATAGTCCGCAATAAATAAACAATCTGACCCAATTATCACGGTAATCCACTGAATTCCACTATCACTCACCTATTTTCCTGACAGTCTAATAAATCTTTGGTTTGTGTCGGGTCGTTCCCCATATCGCAGTCCACAATTTCATGCATGAACTCGTCCAGTTTACTTGAGATTTCCTTCATTAATGTAGAAAACTTCTCTAGTGCCTGAAACACACATTTCAATATTTATTATTGTTGTTCAACTGCAATCATCATAAAAATCAAGCTAAATTTTGTTGCTCTTAATGTATTCAAATTACTACATAAAATTACACACTCGACTAATTATTTCAGGTAATTGTTCTCAGTATTTCATACAGGCGATCGGCGCTGTATGAAATTTCCCATATTTCCACACATTTAATTCAGTGCGCAAGGATAAACATCATTGAACAATTTGAACAGAATTGAACTTTCCAGTTTCTTGAACGTGAAAAACTTTGATAGCGCGATTTAGACACATGACGTTACGTCGCACGAAACTAGATGTCGCTAGTGTCGATAGCTTTATATATTCCAAGAAACTGGAGCTTCGTATACGTAAATTAATGACGTTTAAGTAAATTCACGTAACAAATAGGTTAAAAATGATATTAAACTTTAATTAATATCAACTTACTATTCGCTGTTGTATCCATTCAGCATGTGAATATTGTAGGTCTCCACCGAGATCTGCCGTCAATTGTGACCTATCAAAGTGCTCATACAGCTCCTCAACCGAAGAACAGACTAGCACCCTGAATCGGAACTCCTCCTTAAATAATTTACTACTGACTTCTGACAATGCCTTCTGTAGGAAGCTAGCTGGTCGAAGTACATAAACTGCGTGAATTATTCCTGGGAAGAATTCCTGTAAAAGAAAAAAAAGAGTATTATTATTTTTTGTAGTCATGACACTGGCGAGTTTCTGAGGGAAAATAGCAGTTCATAAATATAGGAATTTTGATGTTGTAATCAATTAGTTAAATGGTTATACGAAATAGTTAAATTCTGGATTTTTCATCACACCGTGACCCACTTTGGATTACGTATTTGTGTATTTCATTGCGTAACACAACATATTTCTTACTTCTTCTTATGCTTTCGTGAATGATATAGCACAGTCATTTAATAATTGTATCCGCACGAATTTGAAGCGAGCCATCTTGCCTTACTTACCCCAAAGACATATCTATATTACTGAGATTTACGAAAACTAAACCTTTATTATTTTCAACCAAATTTGGGGAAATCTATGTACCTATGTAACAAACATTGAATAAGTAAATAGGTATGGTTCCTTTAGAACGTATCTATCATAATCATATTCTAAGCATCATCCTATTCTATCAGTACTTAATTCTTATTGCCAGATATAGAACACACTAAACTAAAACAAATAGCCTCTGAATACTTACTGAGATCCTTAATAATACTGTTTTGACAGAATTCCATCGATCTTTCCTTCTGTCTATTATAATGTGGAAGCCCATGTCTGCCTCCAATAACCTGTAACGAGAGAGAAATATCCATTAGTAATGAAACTGTATATCGATCGGTATCCTAAGTATTTAGTTAACAATCAGTTATTAATGCCGTCTGGTATCGATTCTCTTGGACTATGGTAATAAATATTCTATCACAATAGTATTATGGTGGAGTTTCTATTACGAGCTTAGGAACGACCTTCACGGCAAGTTCATGGTAGGTTGAAAGAATCTTGCGTTAATGGTGATTTTAGGACAAGTCTAATGTAGTTTTGGTAATGTATCTTGATTTAGTCTCTAGCATTTGAAGATATCATGCCTGTTTAAACATTTCTATGCTTACTAAGTTCTGGGTTCTGCTTCTGCTTCATTGGCCGAGTGACTGCCTCGTTGGCCGAGTGGTCGCAAGCGCGACTGCCGGCAAGGTGTCTCGGGTTCGATTCTCAGGTCGGGCAAAATATTACTGGGTTTTTAAAAATCTCAGTAGTATCACGGAGTCTGGAAATGTGCCCGGTATATGGCAATAGGCTCACCCCCTATTACATGGTACTCATAACATAAATAGTGAAAACTGAGTGTTAGATTGTACAGTGGCATTAAGTGCCGAAATGTGCACCTCTGCCTACGAGAATAAAAGGATTGATTCGTGATGTTATGTTATGAAATTATTACCTCTAGTATAGCACTCCACAATTTTAATGTTCACTTTTAAATAGAGCTCCCGGGAGTGTAAACAACCTATTAATCTGTATGTCAGCGTGTGGTAAGCCGTTGAATTCGTGCTGCATGAT
Organism: Spodoptera littoralis; assembly: GCA_902850265.1. Lineage (NCBI taxonomy): Eukaryota > Metazoa > Arthropoda > Insecta > Lepidoptera > Noctuidae > Spodoptera > Spodoptera littoralis. The sequence goes on from LR824533.2 coordinate 4,937,235, forward strand.
TTTTGTGGTTTTGAACCGTTTACCCTAAGGGCAGGTAGGTCGTAGGTCAGATCTGTGTACTTTTCTTTTGCCAGGTTTTACTACTGAGACTGAGGTTTATTTTATTTAAAACATAAAGGCTGAAACTATTAAACGTTTTTTCATTTAGAGGTAATGATCAAGTTCATGACTCATCTCATGTGCCGTACTAGAAGCCTGGCCATATACAGTTGTGACAGAAATAGGCTGCAGGCTCATGATAATGATGAAAACTAATAAAATTTCGTACTTAGAAAAGAACTTCGCATTCGGTAAGTCATGATAACGACGCTTGCACAATATAAGTACCTAAATAATAAAATTTTGACTCTGTATTGGAGCAGAGTTAAATGAAACGTAAAGAATCTCCGTAGGTGGTCCACTCTTATTGAGCGCATTAAGTACAATATTACAAAATGAAATAGTTAAATAACAAATGATTGAGGATTAATAAAAGTGTTTTAGGAAAGTACCCTAAGTGACTAATGTTTATCGTTTGAATCCCCAAGCGAATCTAAAATGTCATCGAAAAAAGAACCAGATGAATAAGAAAAGACAAGATAAGAAGAATAAGAATTAGAAAAGTTAGAATCTTTCTAACCCTTTACAGGTTCTATATTAGACCTTAGTGTAATATATTAGACCCAAAGAGTATAATAAGTTTTTATAGGGGAATGAGGTCTACTCATAGGTAATTTGTTGATAAATTCTATAATCCATATTTATTTTCCATACAGTTTGAATTACCACAAAGTCCTTTAGTACATCATTACAATGCCACTCGTGTGAACTGAAGTGGAATGTCGCAGTCTAGACGAAGTTCAGGAGATTGTCTTCCAATCTATTGTTATAGGACTATAATATTATTATAACTATTGTACACTACATAGGTACATCTGCTATGATAACATAGTACAGGCAAGATAGCAATGTAAACATCACTTCGTAGTAGTCTCTACGTACTATCATTGTAGTACGTAGGGTGTATAAATACCATCTCATTAGATATACATGATTTGATACTACATTGAATCAGACCAATTAAACTGTCAAACACCAAGCGGTCACCGGTGACCGCAACCTATTCTTCTTTAATTGTGTCTATAAATACGGTACTTGACGAGTTAAGCATTATAGTCAAATTGAATTATACAAACAGTCCTAGGATTTTTACTTTACATTCCCTGTAAGTAGACCAATCGAACCGATCTGTTAAACATCTGTTGAATATCAAAATGCTACCATGTTTAAAAGGTCAAAGACAATAAGTCAAATAGGTATAAAAATCGGAAACAGAACTATATACAAGCTTAAATGACATGACACCGTACTATGTCCATGTAATCACCGTAGCCACCTGACTGAAGTGACGATATGAAATGGGTCAAGCACCAAACTGACACGTTGGTATTGCCTACTCGGTAGAGAGGAAATGTGGGATGAAATACTCCTATTATTGACTGTCTGTCCCCGTGTCCTATCATGACAGACTTTATACTGTATACTATTCAAATGTGACATGTGGTAAAGAAGTATAAGAAAAATTTGTTTTTAGCACTGAATAAACTGCTATAGGTATAAAAATACAGTACTTTCTAGAAAGGTATTACCGCGTCAATCTGTAGCTGATCAATATAGTTTTAAATCAAGATACTCACGAGGGCACAGAGGTGAGGTAAAGCAGCAGCCGTCGGTACTCTGAGGGTGTGATGATGTGGAAGTTGTTGTTGTCGGGAAAGGTGATGAGGGGGCGATGGTCCCTGGCCAGTCCTCCCGTCGCCAGCGCGTACTGCGGTAGCAGCAGCTCGCTGACATTGCGACCCTCGTCTCCATCGCCGCAGCCATCGCACTCCGCTTCTGTCAAAAATACAGTCCATTAAGAGCTTCCTATTTAATAAATAATTGTTTTGATTTAAGAAACATTCATGTTAAGTATTTACCCTACTAATTGAATACTACGAATTTTTAAGAAATAAAAATTAAATTATTCTTATCTTTTTACGATAATAATCATTTATTTATTTATTTCATTTATCGCATTGGGCATTAACCTGTAAAGATAAGTAAGTAAGTGTAAGTGGAATAAATAAATAAATAGGTAAATAAATAATTACAGTCTTCTACTAGAAGGAGCTAGCTAGCGGTTCAATATACTTGAGAGTATCTAATAAACACATAAAAACACTCAAATACTCTCAGATCTTTGTAATATACTTAATAAGTTAACCTCGGCCAACAGCTTTTTTAATACTTATTCACTTTTTAAATGCTTAAAGATAACGCTAGGTAGAGCAATAATTGCGTAGAGTGTTCACTAATTACACTGGTCTACATCAAAATTGCCTTTTACATGAAAATATATTATATTGATTGTATTCCACTCGCTGAACATAAATATACAAGTTAAAATTCATAGTTAGCTCTTATTGTGCATTTATGCCATATAAATATAATAGCGGGTAGCGCGACAGATATATCACATTAATGATGATAACTTAAAATATTTAGTGATTACCCGCGGAAATTTTATTATTTCACATTTGTTTGTTGCGTTTAACGCTGACTGTGTTTTATTCAACAGTTAAAACGTGAAATTGTTACCGTTTTTTTTTACATTTTTAGTGAAAAATCTACAGTTTTCGTTATGTCGCGTAAATGTGTTAATAGTGCAGACAATTTTTGCTACATTTGTGGTAAGGTGACCCTTACTAACCAAAGATGCTCAATACTCAACGTTTAGAAACTGCTTACTTCCATTATTTTGGAATTATTAAAAACCAAAACAAATCGTGGGTACCACATTTTAGTTGCACAACTTGCTCCACAAATCTGATTAAGTGGCTAAACAAAAAGAAACGTTCATTGCCTTTTGGTGTACCAATGATGTGGAGGGAACCTACCAATCATGCGAATGACTGTTACTTTTGCTTGACTCCACCCATCCAGCACGGTATATCACGAAAAAAGAAACGAAGCGTAGTATACCCTGACGTAGCCTCTGTATCGCGACCTGTACCACACGGAATCGATTTACCTGTTCCTCGACCTCCCGAAGAATACCAGGAAGATTCTGAAGAAGCGATGATTTCAATGGAAGTTGACTACAATGAGCCTACAGCCTCACAATCGTCAGAGTTTGTGGGTGACAATATTGTTTCTGACGAACCTCATAGAGTTTCGCAAGATGAACTCAGCGACCTTATACGAGACTTAAATTTATCAAAAGATAAAGCGGAATTACTAGGATCGAGACTTAAGCAATGGAATTTGCTTCAACCGGATGTCAAAATCAGTTTATACAGATATCGTCAGAAGAACTTGATACCCTATTTCAAATCCGAAAACCAGCTTGCATTCTGTAATAACGTAAATGGCTTGATGAACGCTTTGAACATTGAATACCATCCACAGGAATGGCGGCTGTTTATAGACTCCTCAAAATTGAGTTTAAAAGCTGTTCTTCTCCATAATGGTAACACACAACCATCGATTCCGTTATGCTATGCTGTGCATACTAAAGAAACATACGAAAATATGAAATTAATTCTAGATGCTATATCATACTCAGAGCACGAATGGCAGATTTGTGGTGATCTAAAAGTCATAGCAATTGTTGGGTTACAAATGGGCTATACCAAGTACTGTTTGTTTTTTGTGCGAATGGGATAGTCGGCTAATCTTTACATTACATAAAAAAGATTGGAATCCTAGACTAAGCCTGAATCCTGAGAAAAAGAACGTCAAGCACCTTCCTCTAGTTAATTCCCAAAAAATTCTTCTACCACCTTTACATATCAAATTGGGACTAATGAAAAACTTTGTGAAGGCTCTCAACAAAGATGGACCAGCATTCAAATACCTGCAAAGTAAATTTCCACGTATAAGCGACGCTAAAATTAAAGAAGGAATCTTTATCGGACCTCAAATAAGAGAGATTCTAAAGGACCAAAACTTTGATTCAGTTTTACAGGGCTTTGAAAAAGAAGCATGGGAATCTTTCAGAGCAGTAATTCATGGTTTTTGGGCAATAAGAGAAATGAAAATTATGCTGAACTTGTGAACAATCTCCTTCAAAAGTATCAACAGTTGGGTTGCAATATGTCCCTAAAAATTCATTTTCTTCATTCTCATCTTGATTTTTTCCCTTCTAACTGCGGTGATGTAAGTGACGAACATGGTGAACGATTCCACCAAGATATCTCGACAATGGAAAAGAGATACCAGGGCCGATGGGATGCGTCAATGTTAGCGGACTACTGCTGGAATTTGAAAAGAGATACCCCTAACAGTGATTACAAAAGACAAACGAAAAAGAGAAGAAAATCTTAAATAAATACGTTATTTTTCTTTTTAATTGTAATATTTCCAATTTTATATAAGTAAAAAGCAAAAAATAATAGTAAATAATTATTATAGTTTTTTTTAATAAAATATTTTGTACTTTAACGTGTTACTAGAAGTCAAATTTTGTATATTAGGTATATTTCCAAAATAAGAGCTAATTAAAAAAACATATTCTTGTTTTTCTATTCAGTAACCTTAAAGCAATATAAAAATAAAGTATTCAATTGAAAGGCACACAAAAAGTTACATTTTGTAGACCAGTGTTACCTAGCCGCTTAGGTTAATTTATTAATCATTTAAAAATATAATATCCCGTTGACTAATGAGTTCGTCAAGTTTAAAGAGTTAGCCGCTCTAACGAGTTAACTTGGAGGATTTCGTTTAGCTCCGAGTTAAGCAGACTTAAATCAGCTCGTAGTGGGAAAAGTTCACTTCATTAGAGTTTCCATAAAATCCACAATTTTCCGCAGAGGAATGCGGATCATCAAATATTTATAGCGTACAAAATGAAAATGGAACATGCGATTCCCAAAAGTAAAGAAATATCTAAACGAGAAAACTATATAAATCTGCGTATCTACGTTACCCGATTCCGGTCGGATCCTTCCTTTGTGTAATCAACGAGAACTTTTAACCTTCCACGTTTTAATAATCCGAGCAAAGAATAATGAAAATAATGGACAAATTAATAATAACTAACCTTCAACCTCGGAGTCGACTTGGAGGAGGTATTTTAATAAATTATACCAATTTATCCTTGCAGCAAATCGCTGTGTAAGCAATCTGAATAAAGTTACTTACAAAAAGCGCGATTGCGTGATCCCTAACGATTAATTATATGGAACAGGTACCTAAGAACTTAAGGTAGAACATGGCGGATTTATCAAGATGGATATACGGGAGTTTATTTAATGTGAACGTTGCTTACTTCTCGGTCACCCAATAATAGCGTCGTAAAATGTAACCAAGGTAAGGAGGAACAATGATTTGCGTATTTTGTCGCATGCCTCGCTGTAATAATCGTGATAACGTCGTAAGAAAATTACCCGCGGTTGACCGAAAGGTTTAATGTGAAGTAATTTTGCAGTAAAGTAACAATCATAATTATTGAGCTCTATTCTAACCTTGATTTATGATACAATTATTTGTAAGAAAGAAAAAAGGGTTGAAAGAAAAATGAAAAAGTTGCAAAGCAATGTTCTGCTGTTGGCTTATTTAACAATGCAGTCATAATACTGCCCATTGCAAAATCGACGTAGTAGCGACGCAAATACTGTGAAATGCTGGATCAGAGGTGGATTATCCCAATAGGTACAGGTATATCACAGAGCTTTAGAGTAACACAACAAATGAACACCTGAATGGCGTCCATTTGCGTGATTGCTGGATTATTGTGTCACGATTTCGAGACCAACCTCCTATGACAATTTTGGAGCAATACGCAAAGCTACATATTCAAATAACGCCACAAAATCACGTTAAGCGACAAAATTAAGTTTCGATTTTGAAGAAAAAGAATATGTCGATATTGCTTTACAACACCATAAGAGCTAAAGGTTTCATTAAAAGTAAAAATATTAATATAAACAAATAGTGAAATATTCACGAAACCTGCACAATAAAGAATATTCTCTTGATTGTGACCATCCGAGCTCTGGTAACGAAATTAATGTTTACACACTTGACTTGCTAAAGAGGAATTTTCGTCAGTTCTTTACAATTTTCCAGCTGGTTACCTCACCAGAATGGTTTAAACGCAAAGATTTCTTTATTCTTTAGTAGTTAAGCATCAGCTTCACTTTCAGGTTCACTCGTAAAAATGTTAAGAATATTTTATTCCAAGGTTCGTTGAACTTTCGTAACTAAGTCTTTTGTAATTCTGTTGCTTTTCTTAGCTCTAATTAAGTACCTGGTTTAGTATTCTTACCACAAGTTTTCTTTATAGCATTTTGCGTTAAAAGGCCTAGAATAGTAGGTATGGATGCCGAATTCGCAAAAGCACGGGACTTGAACTTATTACGTAGACAGGCGATGAAATAAGGGCAACCTAATTTTACAAGAATACTCAAATTAGGCCGGAACAACGGTATCTCAGAATAGGAATAATCCACGTAGGTAGGATACAGAAAGTATAAGAATATACAGATACAGACTGTATAATTTATAAATGTTTGAACAATTAATGGGTTATTTATTTAAATAAGATTATTTTTTTAATTTAATCAAAGGCACTTAGAACTAGAACCTTTTTTAGTAATTAATTGAACTTAATTAAATCAACATACACTACAGTCATTACTGGCAATAAGCCAATCGTTTACGTTATTATAAATTAAAAAATAAATAGATTTAAATGTGGTAACCAAGCCTATACACACTAAAGAATATCTCTTTTCGACTTCAAAGGTTCATTTACCCAATTTATCCCCAGTAAGCATTAGACAACCATAGCGAACCAATGGTTCGCTAACTAGATCTTGGTACCTGAGGTACATTGTAAACTAGGTACTAGTCACCTAGGTATTATTATGTTCCTAGGTGTTACGTTAACGGCATACCTGACACCTCCCTCGCTTCGCTGCCTCCTTCTTACTAGAGGGAAATATGTTAATTTTGCCAGCAAAATTACACCTCAAAGGCATTATTTAAACTTGGATGAATAATCGCTAAGGAGAATTTATTCGTTCACAGATTTTGTTTGCCATATAAAATATTGTTAGTCGTTTGTAAAATTTTTCTTAACTTGACGTTAAATAAAATTAATAGTTGTAACTGATAAAACTCCTAACACTCCATCATGTACGTAATTAATATACAACAACAGAAAACTTTAATTTGCCATTTTTTTATGAAATAAAAAGAAATAAACATTCGCGAGGCTGGCAAGACAAGGTGTAGACGATTCATAATATTGCCAACGGTCATTATTCAAATAGAGTTCGTCGACCGTACGACTCGCGCGCAAAGGTCAAGATAATTGATTCCGAGCCGAGGCAAAGACTTCAAACAAAAGATTATACACAAAATTATTTTATGTGAATTCAACAAGATAAATGCGGAAGTGTTTAAAATACGAGACAAAGTTTAACAGTCATTTTCAAACGAATGCAAGTGAATCTACGTTAATTCTGTCGGTCATTGCTCTTTTGTCAAACTTTTATTAGGGGCGTATTGTTACCAAAATTAAATTATCTACATGATGTGTATCTAGCAGAATCAAGAGTAACAAGACATATGAGACTATTAATTTGTTTTTACCAGACCACTAATCGAGAAATCGTGCGATGTAACGTTGGCAGTACCTACTACAGACAGGCAAAGTATACAATTATCTAAGACATGCACTTAACACAACAAAAACAGTAGAATAAAATAGAACGTCTCCTTTTTAGGTGTGAACGAACACGTGAAAACGTTTTCACGATTAACAGACGCGTAATGTTTTGTATCTCATATGTTTTACACAAATAGCTACGTAACCACCGCTAGCGATCACCTAGAACGAAGTTAGATAACATTTGTTTACATAAAGTTTTAGTATTCTAACGTAAACTTGTTAAACGTGGGTAAACGTTACCGATATGTTGAGAATGTTTAGATATCGTGCTCATTCTTATTCCAGCGAAAATGAAAGTCATTTCATAAAAGATTGATTCTGCTGTGACTAATTACAGGCAGATGAAATCGTCCGATGATTTTTAACCTAAAGAATTACTACAAAATAAAAAAGATAAATAAAAACAAACAGAAAACTAGCTAGAAGCACAGCTAGAAGGAAACAATCTTGGAGGAAACAATAAAACTTAAATTGTTGACAGCATATAATTTACCATGCATTGTGGTTGTGGAACCAACAATGCTGCAGCAGACATAACGGCTCATTAGTTACATAACAGTTCAAGTGATCTTCCACAAGGTCACTCATAACAACTGTTCACCTACAAGAAACTTAGTTTATGTATTTTTACGGGACAAAACACTCATTAAACATCCGTAAAAGTTATTACTTTTGCTATTTTACACGATTTTCTTATCACCGTTACTTTATGGCTCTCCCGAGTCAGACGTTCTCACGCAGTAAAATACTTTATACACCTCAGTAGGAATGTAATATATGGAAAGAGGAGCCCAAAAGCTGACGAGAGCTCATGATATGGAAACGACGGACGGCAGTTTAATACTATGTAAATATGGGTATAAGAAAAATATTCTGCGGTGTTCCTGCTCTCAATACCTGATATTATACACATCATAGCGGAATGGCTTCCGCAATATACACCTAGACATCAACGTGATCCACTCTAATGGTCCGTACGTGGTATTCAAATCATCGACATTGTTACGTAGACCCAGTTATAATGACAGAGAGGGATTCCAATCGTTACCGGGATTCTCAATCATACAAACGACAGAAATGATGAGATGAGCGTCCGATTATTACGAGCGACGTTACACAATTGAGGAACACGACTCGTACATTACTCTTCTCGTGGTAATAGATAACTACGTAGTTAGCACTACATGAATAAATACAAACGTGTTTTTGAAATAGGTAATCTAAAACAAAGCATACTTCAAAAGTTGTTAATTACCTAAGTTGTCTTTGTTACACTATCTTTGTACTTTATATTCCTTTTTTAATACATTACTTGATCTCCCTTTGTTGTCAGACATTTGCGTCTTCATGACTAAACCCAGGTTCGTTGCGACAACGTTGTTTTGAGTTACAGAACAAATTCCCACGACTTCGCAAACTATAAGGGTATTAAGTCTCCTTTGTTCTTGATGCAGATAACATCTCCAAAGGATATGCGAACATCCTTTGGGTAATTAAACTCGATCGTCTACCTACGGCTTACTCCCAGATCGATAGTCTGGAATGATGAGATAATGAGTATTTCCCCTCAAGATATCAGTAGTTTTTAGAGCCCTCAATTACCTACGTCTTCGTTACTCGGACAGTGCTGTCATTAATGACCTTTAATGACAGTTATCATTAGCCTGATTCAACTGTAATCAAAGATACATAACAAGGAAAGGACTTCCGTAAACATGACTAAGTGTTTTCTAAAATATGTATTTTCTATAAAGTGATTGTGTTACGTTTCTGATACAAACGTTTTGCATCTCTTCGGTTCTGACAAAAAGCACTTCGCATAAACTTCATTATAATTGCAAAGATATATTGTCTAAGAACATCTTTTGACGTCGTAATTGGAGCTGGTAGCGCTTACTATTCAAATAAGCATTTGTTTGCTTAATTCAATATTCAAGAGCAGTTGTTGAGCCCAGCTTATTCTGTTAGCAGATATTCCGGAGGCTGCGTCGTCAGCATCGTATCAATGGCCGGTATTGTGGCCCGGGACGGAGGGCTCTTAAACTGCCATTCCGAGCTCATTGCTATGCGGCGTGCAACCCCAACGCGGTCCCTTATGTTATCCTGATGTTTCTGTGACTATGTTACAACTTCTGACCGAGTTCTCTGATTACATAATGTCATTATCTGGCAACGGTTATTCTGGCAAACAAATTATGACAACAGAGAGTCGGGATGTGGAACTTGTCACATATTTTGCCGAAGTATTTTAAACGAAAAAGTTTCGTTGCGGTTCGTAATAAAAAGCTCGTTACTATTATATTATATACTTGGTAATAAAACATTTCCCAGTGTGATAGCTTCGTATTACGGACCGAGAGAACTATTCGTTCCCAACCCCCTGGCGAGATAAAATTACTTTTCATCTCCAGTGAGCTATCAATAGTGGGATTATCAGTTGTAACGGACTGATGTAATCATGTGCGTGTCTACACAGTATACATCTGTACGATAGACAATGCATGTCAATGTTTTTGTGCCCAGCTAGTAGACTGAGGAAGATTTGTGGTAGCAGAAAGGTATGTTTATATGAAACACTGAGCATAGCAATGCAACGGTACGGCTACCCGAGTCTTTGAAAAGATTTAAGAATTAAGTTCGTAATATTGGCATTGGGACTTCAATGAATTTGCTCGTAACAGCATTGAAATCATAAGTTCTTAGATAGAACAATGAATGAAGACAAGGGATTTATAGACCCTGATAAACCTGAATTTATCTTGTGTTATTGCGAATGTAGATAAAGTAATAAGATTTAAAATGGTACAGATACTAAAAATCGGTTAACTCGAAACGTCAAAACTCGACACCTTTCGATAAAGTAGCTGCATTTGGGACCATATGTCCAAATTCATTTGATAGGTTTTTAAATGGTGCATCATGATTAGACAGACAAATAAATGATTTTAATTTGTAGATGAAGTAAGGACTACGGTTGAAACGAATATAGAATTTATTTAAGTGAATGACATGTACCCTATGTGTTTAACTTTCACTTATTTAAATTAAATTGTTAATTTAAATACTCTTTAACATAAGCATATTATTTGTTACATCTAGGTATGTTATTCAAGGAAAATCTTATTCAGAAATAATGTTTAATACCTAATATAGAAGTTAAACTTGTAGAAATGTAGACAGTCGAATCAGACGGGGAAAATAAAACGACAATTATATCCTACAGTTACGAGGATTATGGTTTTCAATGTTGTAATAATAATGTTACAGTTTCACTAATAAATAAAGTCACAAAAATAATAAGTACCATACTTATATAAATCAAAAAGTATTCACTGTTTTTTATTTATTGTATGTTATTTAGTTTTAACCGCTTGATTGAATGCACTGATATGAGGCACAATAGAAAATACATTCTATCTCGCGTGGATCCACGTTTAGATACACGACGGGTTAATCTGTTAATTTATTTATAAGTTACAGGCAAACGAAGAAACGGATCACCTGGTGGTAAATGACCAGTACCACCGCCACCTATGGTTCATAAATTATCATTGAACTAAAATAAGACAATCTATACTAATATTATAAATCTGAAGCTGAATTTGAACGCGCTGATCTCCGAAACTACCAGTCCGATTTCAATAATTCTTTTTGTGTTGGATAGTATATTTATCGAGGAAGGTTATAGGCCACAAAAAATCACGCTACGATCATTAGGAGCTGAGCAGAGCGGGTGCAACCGCGCGGAAGTAGCTAGTAATACATAATTGAGTAGACCAAAAGACATTTTTATCTTTTATATCATTATGAGTTGTAAATGGAAATATTTTAATTTAGATGCACTAAACTGGCTTAGTAACTAATACACGTTACATTACCATGCTATCAAATAGAAATAAATATTATGTTCTGTTTTTGTGCACACTTCAAAACAAATGATGTTATGTCCACGTGTTTATCGCGCTAATTCAACAAATCAATGTTCATAGTATTACTCATTTACCTAAATTATAATTTTAATTACTTAACAGTACCTACATCACGAATTACTGAATAGATTATAACAATAGTCTTAGTAGAATAGGCATGTCCATTGTATGCTAACAGTCTTAGCCTTCATAATAAACATGTTTATATACATTGTACATTATATCAACTGGATTCTAGGATCAGATTCTTGAAATTCTTCGAGAGACCACTAAAGGCGGCGCTCAAAATTATTACCGAATATGCTTTTAAGTTAAGAAGCATTGCTAAAATACTTTTCATACAATTTCTTCAAGCGTGGCGCGAACAATCAACACATAAGTAATTCACTCGATATGAACCTCACACGTGTAAGTACACATACATACATACGTTTCGTGACGCAAACTTCGCACACAGTAAAAACATTAACAAAAACTTGGAGCAACACATAATCACTTGCCTATTTTCTCAGTCTTGATGAAAAAGAAACTCAGTCGCATCTGTGCAATCCACACGCGAAACACAATGCGACACATCCGTATGCGCGTGCGCAGGCTTGTGCGCTTCCCGCCTTCTGACTATCAACGTTCATCTGAAGATCTCCTCCATCACTCGCGAGTTGAATACAGTACCTAACGTCAGCGAGTCGAAAAACTAAGCGGTAAATCGATTTTACGCATCGGCAATCGTCAATCATGAACGTTCGAAATTAAATTGACTGCGTAGTCGTGTTTTTCTTCAACGAAAATTCACTGAACGTGGCGTCGTTTTCAATAACAAGCGTCATTGAGACATCGTAACGTGTCGTGCGTTTGTCGCGTGTGTCTGTCTGCTCGTTATTAATTAATGGCATTACCTTGGAATCCGAAGCACTGCATCCTCCGACGAATGCGGCAGCACGCGCCCCCCGCGGCCACACTGATACTAGTGTTGTCACGCTCTGACATCACATCACCCTTTGACATACGACCTTTGTTACCTACATTTGACTTACGCACTCGTGGCTTTGTCACGAAGCAATAAGGTGCACGGAACGCTACACGGTCACACAGTATAATACGCGCGCTCAACTGAAACTGACGGGCCAATATGGCATCCGCATCACTTCTCAATAGTTCTCAATCAATAAGATAAACTAGGGATCTGAGCGAGATGATTTCTTTATCTGATATTAGTACGGGTCATATCATCAAAACTATGTCGTAACTAAATAAAACATCTGTCAACTTTATCATGAAATGTGCCGTTTTATGATTATAATATCCTAGTTATCATTTGAAATCTATGGGAATTTTACAACTTTTTATCTTGACTTAAAATAATTTTAGTGAGCATATATTATTTATTTAGCTATATGTATAAAATGAATTATTTCTTTTACAATTCTTTCACAATTTTTAGACGGATCAATGCTTTAAGATACACCTATAGCGCTCATCAACACCAACGAAAGTCTGTGCCAAAATATTTACATTAAAGGCTATGAGCTCGATACGATGAACAAAAGGAAGCAATATTTCTTATTTCATAAATGAAAAATATGGGCAAGCCGAGTTCGAGTCAAACAACTTTTTATTAAATACTGTGGAAGAGAGCTTGGCGCAAAAAATAGGAGTTCAGACTGAATGCGGTCGAAATGTAGGCAGACATCCGAATGATTCGGTTCCGATGGCGAAGCGAACGAGGCCAGCGCGCTGCGGAATGCAGGCAAACAGACTGGAACACCGATCTTTAACTAAACTGGACTTTCTGACAGACGAGAGATAATAAAGTACTGGCAGATAGTAGTATGTTCAGCATGCACCAACTATTAAAACTCATCAATGAAAAACGGAATGTTATTGAGCTTCATAAGTTTATCGCATCAACGTTTACATGTTTATGTGATGGAAAGACCACCCATGTGGAACATTATGCATTACGCTGGAATTTAATGGTTCATATTATTTACGTTGCATTAATCGGTTGGAGGTCTCGAAAATTACATGCATTGCATTGATTCTGCATTCAATGGGAGGGTAGAAAAACATGTCTGCAACATTACAGTTACCAAAACAATCAGGTCCCCATAAGAAACCAAACAATCATTTAGTGTTTATGTCTCCCAAGAGACAATCGAAGGGACCTGAGACAATTGGTGCACAAAACTGAGAATGTCGATTGTTCCTAAATAGGGCATGACGAAAAAATAATGCGCCTTGTTAGTGTTTTTCATTTCAAATGAGAAGGTATCTGTTTAGCAAGAGTAAATGAAAAAATGGGGAATAAATCAAATATGTAACATTTACGACTGTGCATCTATTAGTCAATTCTGGAGATTTCTGGAGGGCATTGGTTTTATTTTATTTTATTGATTTGGCTCACCAACAATCGATTACACTTATACAATATAGGGTTACATTTACGAAAACTTGAATTGGTTGAAAATTTTATATTCTTTTTCTCAATAATAAGTACTATTAGTACCAATAATATTGTCAAGAGCACATATTGTACGCACATAGAGTTACTAGTTTGTTGCCCCTAACAACGCAATGTTTTCATTATTCACAGTCACATGATTTGTTCACTAGTTTGTTTACTTGCACAAGCACATATATATTGATTTTTATACCTAACGCATATCAGTTGCCTTATCTGCCATAATCCCAGCTCTCTGGCAGGCAGTTACAATGTTTTTTAAGTAGAATGGTGTAAAACTGTTTAAACATCGTTTACGATACGACAGGTTGTAAAGTCATCAACAGTGAGCGCCATTACTTAACCCATTTCTCCTGATGACTCTTCAAATGTTGCACCAGACTGTTTACTACTTAACTGCTTTCACACATTTCATTTTCTTTGATTTCTCAATATGGAATCCTTTTTGAAGACAGGACTTAACTAAAATGGGGTTTATGGTTGCTTCGTAAAATTGGACGTTGGGAATGACCTTTATGTTAACGTATGTCTAATATAGTTAAAATATTTGAGCAGGTGATGATGACTAATTTATTTTAAGTTATTTTCTGTGCCGTTGTGCTAACTGTCGGCGCCTGCACATCCGCACATTGTCACAGCGACCTTGCCATTGCGCAGTTGATCACACCGGAAATTTTCAACCATTCATCGGTTCTTTTTTACCTAATTAACAACTAATTAAAATAAGATTTCGTTACGCTTTCATTTAAAATGAAACTCTACAAATGTAACGTTGATGTGACGTACAACATTGCTTTGTCGGGTTTAATGAAGTAAAAAAAAAATAACACCTAGGAGCCTAGGATATTAAATATACATAATGTAGAATGCAGAATCCTTTCTTAATCAATAAAAGGATTGCTATTGAGAACATCGCTCCCAATGCGATGTATCGAGGTTTAAACATTGTGGTCGATCGAATAAAATCGAGCAATATAAACTATTCAATAGATTGTAGATACCTAATGGATTGAAAATCCGATCAGGTTTATCTTTTGGATTTTTCTGGAGCCTCGATTTCATTGGGAACATGTTCTATTGTACATGTAAGTATCACATAAATTAACAAACGTAAAATAGCTATGATAGAACCTAGATATTACTATGTGATTTCTTCGTGATTGAATCCACAATGGATCTCTAGATTCCATGTACATTTAGAGATTTCGATTTTCGACTCACGAATTGAAGAGATTTTTGAAGATGGCTTCTAATAGTAACCATTCAAATGTACGTGTTCATTTTGTATCATATTTATAAATCTAAACCTAAATATCCAATTTTCCTACAACCGACAACCAAAAGCTCGGTTTTCGTGAGCACATATGTACGGAAATTGGTCATAATAGATGCGGATTTCGAATATGCAACCAGCCAAAGTACAGACTAATGTATCCGTCTAACTAAATGCTGTTTACTATTTACGACAGTATTGCCTACTTTGGCTGTGTAATGTAACGAAGTCATTAGAAATTAACCCTTATCTATTTGTATTATAGTTCGAGTGTCCTGTATAGATAGTCGTGTGTGATCGATACAATGCGTAGCGAACTAGGCGTAACGGGTAGCTATAACTATGACAACTATCTAAGTCAGGGTCGCATCATCGCACAATGCCCAGATAACGTCTGTACTTCTGTACACAGCTTTATACACACTGACATGTGTCGTACCTACCATATTTGTATACAACATACAACCTGTGTGTTCCCCACCTTATTCAGACCCGACCCAAGTTTTGTATTTCATTTTAATATCAGTTTTGGGAATGGAATCCCATTTCATTTTTGTGAAGGTATCCCTCGATTTCTATTGAAATTGTTTCTTTGGAATTATATTACATACCAACGTTATCAGGTATTCTGCTAATTCTGAAATTGCTGGCTAAGTATTATGCGAAATATGGGTTATCGTTGTTTGCTGTAAGCGATACTGAACGTTATGAGGGTTATAATCAGGAGAACTGATATAAAACCGATTAGCGGACCTAATTCCCACGTTAGGGTGGAACACAAAGTGCAGGTGAGTCATCGATATCATCATGCAACATTGTGACTGACTTTCAATTGTCTCGATGGCACAGGGGACGTCTGCCGTTACTTTCTTTAGCATACATACATGTATTGGAAAAGTGACTTCTACTGGATTACCATACAATTTACAATCTTATTGTTATAAAATAGGTCAGGCATTCACAGACTGAAAAATTGTGTTCCGTTTTCTCAAAGAAGTGAGCTCCCTCAACATGGAATAGAGAACACGAAATATAAGGTTAATTACTAAATCAATAGTGTAGGTGTCCTATTAATTCCTAACTTTGAACAGGTATTTAGTGTTAAAAAGATAGAATGTTGAAATAAAACCAACCACAATAGATAGAATGACGTATCATGTGCGTGCAAAAACAGCAACGCACAATCCACGGCTCGAGGCTCAAACAGAATAGTTGGTGTTTCAATTATTCAACAATGAACTGAAATGCGGATGGCCGCAATATGTGACAGTTTAGGTCTAGCCAACTACAAAAGGTAACGGATACCCTAACTCTGTAATGTTGTTATGCTATCATTGTTCCTAAATTCCTAATTTATTTTATTTATTTATTTTCAGCCATGATCGTCCCACTGCAGGGCAAAGGCCTCCATACCCTCCTTCCACGTGGCGGAGAACCTAACGGGTTGGCGGGGCTCCGGCTCGAAGCGCAGGAGAAGGAACGGGGTGATTTTTAGTCAGTAAGAGTCTGACACTCCCTTCCGCCTCACCCAGGCGGGAGCAGTCATTCGATGATTTTGCCGGATTAAAAAAAACCCTTCTTCTACTCCTCTCTATTTAAAGCTTTTTGCGGCCAATCCTTGTAATTTCCATTTGGAAATAGGATTAGGAATTTTCCTAATCCTTCAGTAAATTAGTTGTATGTCCAAGTGAACAACTTATAGTTACTCCTACGCCTACAACCGCATACCATATCGCATAAGGACATAATCACAGAAATATTTAGCAAGATTTGGTTCCTAATTACAAGTAAACTCATAATATTGCCTTTTCACGTTATGTATGACTTTGTGTCTCCTTGAAACTCTTCTAAAAGTGCCATTATAATGACACAAACGAAGTAAGAACACGCCGAAAACAGGTAATAAGTTGCCAACGAACATAAGAAGTTGGCTGTCTACTTACAAAACTTCAGGAATATTGTGTCTTAAAGAATTCAAAGATCGATGCTATATTAATGTTGGTTGAATAAATAATGGACGCTGACGTCTGTCCACTTTTCATTACTAAAGGGTCAGTCACGGAATAGGGGTGACGGTCATTCATGTCGCAATCTTTGACACCGACATTTTGCTATGCTACTATTTTTACGACAAAGACAAGTAACTATTGAATTAAATAACATTTTCATTTACATTGTTCATTGAAGTACTTGTCGTACGTAGCTACATCGTAAATAAAGTAATGATTATTATGACATTCATTTATTTTTCCTATTCATAAGTTTCCCTATCTAAATGCACCGGTTTAAGTAGCTTTGCTTTTAATGCGAATCGAACGAGCACGTACCAATAATATAATTTATCGCTGTACTGTCAGGTCTTCTAACTTAACATAACGTTATCGAAATTCAATGCGGAGTATCTCCGGGAATTTAATGTCAAAGTAAATACATATTGCCTTTAAGTAAGTGCCTAAGTAGGTGCTTATACTGGTATGTTTGACATTTTATCTTTCAGGATAGGTACCGTTAATGGATCGGTTATCGAGTGGCCGTCACACACATTTACCTGATCTGTCACCGGCCTGTAAGAGACGGAGAGCAAACATTCCGCACAACAGCTGCTACACGAGTTCAAATGTTTGCCGGACATCAATCTTATATTCACTTCAAAGGATTACGGAACATACAAAGCTTCACAGTACAACATTCCATGACATACGACTAATGAAACTATTCATGCAAATAATTTATTTGAAGCCCTTCACAGGCAGAACTAACATTATAAAGGGTGGCATTACACCGCGTAGGCGCGTTCAGCCGCCGCTTACAAAGCCTCTACACAATATGTAGAATAGATTCTATAAACGAATTACGTTGCTTACATACTTGTAATATACTACGGATAATAAGGGACTAGCCTATTTTGCGAAAACCTTGTTTTTGCTTCAGTCAACAACCCTTAACACAAAATGATTTTAGGTAAGCGAACTAAATTGTATCGTTTTGGCAAAGGGCTTAAAAATCCCTTTTAAGGATATTAAGGAACATTTTCTTTTAATTTTATAAGGATTGATCTTTCCCAGGCAAGGTTCAACACACTTGTAACTTTTAACGATATACGTAATAGTTAATTGTGCTGAAAAAGGCTGCAACCAGTCGCGTCAACTTCTACAATACATTTAAAGTTGAACAAAACCGGTTACGTTAACTTATCCATGATTTATGAAGTAACAAAAATTCAATGACAATTGAGGTGTTAATAATTTTACCTGCTCTCCCAAGTCTGGACAACGCCTGCATTACCAACATTGTTATGTACAATTATTAATAAAGCACAAAATAACATAACACTCTGTACCTCTTCCAAAAGTTATCTCCAATTTGTTAGGCACCTCGAACCGTATTTTCATATCACTAGTTTTCCTATCACATTTAACACGAAACACTTTTATTTCAGAGCCGGCACTATTTCGAAATTCAAAACTGTTGGGGTTCGCGCCGCGTGGGGCAATGGAGCGGATCGGATATTCGTCGGTGACAACACAGCGCGTACTGAGCGCGCGGCCGTCCTTCCGCAATGGGATGGCTCCCGCCGCGCCGCCCTACATCTACACTGAATGCGACGCGTGAGATGTGATGTAATCTGCATGTGACGAAATGCACACACAGATTAGAACCAATCTTGTAGCGTCACAACTATTACTTTATCGCACAACAAACACTAACGTCTGCCGAGCTACCGAGCCGCTGTAATCCTCGTCAGAGTTCCGTTCGCACTGTCAACTGTTTTGAGAGCAGCTGAATTAAAATTAGTTTGTTATTATAACAAAGGCGCTCTGCACTGCCTAACGTAAACATTATTAATATGGACACAAAAGATACCAAACTGGAACAACTCGTTGGAAGTCGTCCATTTCTTGCACAACTATGGGATTTTATTAGAAGACAAATAAACATTTCATCCTGAGGGTGTTCCAGATTTTCGCGTTCCATATGTAGTATAGACAAAAACAAAACATGAGAATTTACATCCCGATCGCAGGCATTGAAGTGTAAAATTTTATTTCACCAAAAATTTTCTGATCGAGTGAACCTGGAAGTTGAAATTGTTTTCGGATTCAATGAACGGTGAATAAATAAACATGACAGAGTGAGCACTAGTTCATCAGTGAGGAAGTTGTAAATAAGGCAACTGTGACAAATTGGGATTGCAGTTTAATGATAGACCTAATACAAAGTAACGTTATATCATCAACCATCATGATAAATTACAATATTCAGTTACTTAGGAAGTAATTTAAGTACGGACGCTGCGCTCGCTGGTCGTTTACTATTCTTCTGTATAGACCAAAAGAAAATCTGAATGATTTTTTAAGTTTCACGGCAAAGCTTGTCCTTATTTGAGGTTCCAAAGGCAGGTTCTACAAAGGGTAACCCACAAGCTTTAGAAACGTACGTATTTATTTGCCTAATTTAGACAAAAAATGTTTTTTTTTTAAGGGGGGAAAATCATCGAATGACTGCTCCCACCTGGGTGAGGCGGGAGGGAGTGTCAGACTCTTACTGATTAAACACCACCCCGTTCCTTCACCTGCACGTCGAGCCGGAGCCCCGGTAACCCGTTAGGTACTTACACCGCGACACAAAAAAAAATGTTTAAGATATGGTAACTGTTTCCCACACGTCAGTTACGTTTGTAAACATGTTAATGTTAACGTTGATATATTTATCATTAACATACTGTAAAGCTACGTAACTTACATGTGGCTTACCTATATGTTGCTAGGGTGGTAGAAATAATTTTCTACTGCCTCATGGTTTTGTTAAAACAAAGTTCTAAGTCTTGAAACGAGCACTGAAATTACAGTTATACAAAGACCAAAACAACAAAATTATCCTAACTGACTGGTTATAAGTACTTGATCATTCTTTTTCGTTGCATATGCGTACAAGTACTTACAGCATAACAATAGAAATGTTTTGTTGTCGTATTATCTATCATGTAAATAATTGCGGTAATGTAAATAGTTATAAAGCAATAACTTTTTCAAAGGACAAGCTGTGTTTACTTGAGCTCATCTATGTGGAACTGTCAAACACCGCGAGGACACCGGTGACCGCAACCTATTGTTCTTTATTTTTGTCTATAATGACGGTACTCAAAGGGTTAAATATCGCAAAACAGCCAAAAAATAACGCGATAGTCACCAATATAATAGTGGGAACCAATTGCAAACCTATCTGGCACCAAGCCAAAACAATTTCATCATAAATCTGTATAGTAAGTACGAACAAATAATATTTTAATGTCCTGTTAAATTCTTAATGCCTTATTTCGTTGACCTTAGGACATAATGACACCCACGTAAAATTACTGACCAAGACTAAAACTGACTGAAATGTGCATTTTTAACCCTGACCTACGTTAATAAGAAGTTCTTGAGGCATAATATTGTTTATCCATATTATTTGTTTCGTATTGGTGTTCTGAATTTGAATGTGTTAATTCGTAGGCTTTTAAATAATTTGATTTGCGACTATTTTTATGGAAGGTGCAAATTTTCTGTTGGAAACATGAAAAGTTCAGTTTCATGGTCAAAATCAGCTGTTGCATTTATTCTGTTATAAATGAACTTGATGTTTTTGAATTAACTTAGTAAAAGAGAAGTAAAAGGACACGATCAATTTCTATTTCTGGATGAAACGTGTGTAATGAAGGCAATGAAATAAGAAGCACATGCACTCAATAGAATTATGTATAATTTACATAAATGAGCTATGTATAGAACCCGCACACGTACTTATTGCCTCTGCCTTGAAGAGCCAACGTGTTTTTTGAGATGCAAATAAGTCTATAGACGAGACATTATAGGCATATATTCCTCGATATAGAATTTAAGTCCTCACGGAATAAATGGCTCATGAATTTAAATAAGTCTGGAATGTATTGAGTATAAAGATTGCAGCGGTGTGAAGTATGGAAGTTATTGCTGCTCGTAAATTACTGTTAACACATCGCCCACAAACTGTAATAAGCTGAACATTTAGGTCGATTCCTATGACCGGACTGATGCTTGATAAGATGTCGAGAACTTTATAGCTTATTTCCTTTTCATGCGATTTAAATACGTTTTGATAACAAATTATTCAGTTTCCCGTTCCGTAATTATTCAAAAAATACCCAAAAAATTACCAACATGTTTTCAAAAAACATATAACATAACATAACATAACATCACGCCTTTTTATCCCCGAAGAGGTAGGCAGAGGTGCACATTTCGGCACTTAATGCCACTGTACAATGTAACACCCACTTTTCACTATTTATGTTATGAGTCCCATGTAATAGGGGGTGAGCCTATTGCCATATACCGGGCACATTTTTCCAGACTCCGTGCTACTACTGAGATTTATAAAAACCCAGTAATACTTTGCCCGACCCGGGAATCGAACCCGAGACCCCTTGCCCGGCAGTCGCACTTGCGACCACTCGGCCAATGAGGCAGAGAGGAGTTTTCAAAAAACAACGATCGATAAGGTATAATTTTTTATTAAACTCTAGGAAGTAATAATTTAAGTTGGATATAATAACATCATAACTATTCGCTTTCCGAACACGCTCACTTTAACCTTGAAGAAACATAAATCAAAAGGAAATAAGTACCTAAGTATTATGAGAAATGAAAACAGCAAAGAAAACAAGTACTTTTGAATAATATCGTTGTAGTTATTACATGCTGTATCTTAACAATAATCCTACGAAATAAACCACAGAATAGGAATACAAGAAATCCATTAAAAAACAAGATGAGAAATTAACTATCTCAGAATTACACAGCCGGATGAAATAATACAGGAGTTTACTTTGCATTCATGAAACATTTTGTAAGCCATTGCCCGGGAAAATAGAACAAGAGTTTACTTTGGCTTTTATTATTAGAAAAAAAAGGCCTCGTTTAACCTTTTGTCTAGAGAAATAAAGTATTGTGTCATCAAGGTACGTTATCGGTTTATTGCGAAAGTTCTGTGTTGTTAGTGGGTACTCTGTAAATATCCGCAAGGCCAAGTCAGCAAATAAGGATAACTGTACAGTTTGTATGTAGATGTAGACGCTGATCACAAGGGACTCAAATTACTTGTGAGATGTTGTCAGTTCCTTGCAATTGTCATTCGTTCCAGTTTCTGTTGTATCTGGTCCAGTTTACAAAGCTTTAACTGCCTCTCAAGTTTGAAACTAAAAATCATTAGTCTCTGTAGTAGTTTCAAAGTAGATTACTATGTAGTATCTTTTTTGGTATGTTGCTCTGCGCCAAGATTTCCGGTACACAATTAAAATAACAACGGAATGAATCTACAAATCATATCAATATTTTGTTCCGTGCTAACTAGCCCGGAACACGTTGCACAGCAGACGATCGCTTAACCACTTAGCCAGTTATGAATTTCTGACGGAATTAGGAATAACAGGATGCAGATTGCTTCCATCCAGCTGATTTGAGTCAGTGGCCTTTCAAGACCTTGACCTTCTTGGAGGCCTTTGTTCAGCAGTAGATGATATTTATGATGATGCTTAAGCTTGGAATATCTATACTCAAAGTAAATTGGCCATATTATGTGTTTATTAATAGCCTGTTAGTCGACATGGCGACACCTCAGCACTTGCACCCGTTTAAAGCTCGTCTAGGAAGTGGGCTCTGATTGGATTATTCGTTAAGCCGTCTGCACTAAAATACCGCTCGAAAGTTTATTAGCCTGGGCGTACGGGGAGTACATTCAATAATAGTTTACGTTTGAGGACGGATTAAAACTACGAAGCTCAGCTCTAGAGAAGTGGATATTTTTTTTCATAAACTGTAGACCGATGGACATCCATGCTACGTCAATTTTGGTTTTATTAATTTTAATAATTCCGCCAAGAGTTCTATAAGGTTATACCTACACGTTTTTACATCTCATTAGTGCTTATTTATTTTTCCTTACACCGATCACGTAAGTCGTTCTCTCATGTAAATAAATGGACATAAAATCATACTAATATAAGGGGAAAAAATGTCGCGGAGAACCTAACGGGTAACCGGGGCTCCGGCTCGACGTGCAGGAGAAGGAACGGGGTGGTTTTTAGTCAGTAAGAGTCTGACACTCCCTTCCGCCTCACCCAGGCGGGAGCAGTCATTCGATGATTTTCCCCCCTTAAAAAAAAATAAAAAAGGGGAAAAAATTGATTTTTTGCTATCCAGCTAAGTGCTTTATACAGTCGGCATAGGTGAGCGTCCTTGTGAAAAGACTTTTCGTAAGTAAAGCCATTTGCTAAAACTTTATTGCGCCCAACAAAAAATCGTTATTACTTAATCATTACAAAAGTAGTTGCAATATAATCATTATTATCCTGGTTTCCATAGCAGGAATGTAGTTATGTCTAATTCTGGGCATGCTTATAGGTAAGTACGTCAGAACCGGTCATTGTCGACTAGAACGGACTATTGTATTCATAACGTGGGCATTGTCCTGGATCCCAAATTAATAATAATGCCTAGATGTCTTCAGAGATAACGTGCAGGTGGCGACGACTAGACATTTATCTTAGAATATCTACTTACTTGCATTTTTGTGGATTAATGATTACAAAGAGGAAGTTATCCATTTCCTAATGTTTTACTATCTGCTGGTTATCTTAATAAAACTTTAGACAACTTGATTGTTTAGGCCACTTTTTAGAAATCTGTTTTATATTAAAACAAGATGAAATCAAATAAACATAGGTTCTATTTATTTGCTTCAGTTCTCGCCCTCATTTCGTCGTTTGCTTCGTTCGGTTCGTTTATTTGGTTTACGATCTTTCAAAGAGAACTTATCAAGTACCTAGTTAGAAGTTGTTAATGTGACTTGTGCCAACAATAGGGGCTTACAGGTACGGCAAACTGCGGTAGTAAACTCGTGAATTAGATGAATCTAATTTATTTCGTAGAAACGTTTATGATCTTTGATGATAGAATCGAAAAGAAACCAACACGAATTGGATGAGGATCGAGAAGTTTGCAGAAAAGAAGATATTGGATTAATTATAAAACAGCAACAGTGATACCATTTATTAGGTTGTGAATCCGCAATATAGGGGCAAATCACTACTTTGGAAATCTTCGGACCATCATGATAATGAGATACACCATAACTTTTAATTAGGTAGTAGGTAGATCATTATCCCCATTAAATTAGTTACCAAGTAAATTGTACTTAGTCACATTAGCAGGAAGGAAACCTACATATGTTTGTAATTTAATTGATAGGAACTAATAACTATCACGATATTGACCAACCCGATTGTCGAAATAGTGCTACCGTCCGTTTTAAACTGCAATGAAATTTTAATGAAAATCAAACAATGCCTCGTATTCAGTAAAAGTTGGAACGAAAAGGAAGGATGGGACAATGTGAAACGCAAACAAAGGCCGATGGTTGGCGGATTGTGGCTAGCATAGCAATCAGCCTGGAGCCAGTCTATCTATGTAGTGGACATACAGTCGAGTTGCCGCCAGCCAGCATGAGTCTGCTATAGCTACTTATTGGCATGCCATAAACGTCACAAGCATCGATATGCCCAAACGAACGTGCATCGATTATATAGAAGCGATTGGCACGTGGCTAAAAATTCTTTTATTAAACTCAAAAGCGTTCGGGAGCTTTTAAAATGCTCCTTTGAAGATTTTCTTTTTTGAATAGGGTTATCACTAGCTGTAGCTAATTTATAGGTATGACAAAGACGTATTATAAGAAGTCATCTTGTAGAGCATTCAGATTTAAATTGATCAAAATGACTTAAACAAAAAAAAGACATTATTATTATTTTTGTCGCTCATTGCTGGGAATTGAGAGGATCACTTTAATAAACACCTAATTCCCCCACACAACTGTTTACCCTTGGCGAAATAAACGAGCTTAACTGAAACAGCAAAAAAGAAAGGTTCGTCTGTCCACAAAGTAATAAAGATTGGCGGTCACGCTCTGACCGTCTGCGGGTATCATGCTGACTTCTAATAAACAAGTTTCCTTTCCTGTAGGTAGCTGTTTCTCTAAATAGGTAATATTGGCGCCATTATACCTACATTATGGTAAGAGATGTAAAATAAGAGGTAAGGTGATAGACATTAAAAACATTGACACAGAATTCTCCGTATATAAAGAACCCACGATAACAAACATTTGTCGCATTAGTTTGTTCGCTATAAACTAATGAACGGAAAGAGATTCTTGAGGAAGCAAAAATGTAGATTTCATAATTCGTACACTAAATTATGTTATTTTACAAACAGTTTTATGTAATTTTATTGTTGAAAAAGTATAACAAGAATGGACGCGACATGTTACGGAATAAGATTATAGGAACAATGAATAAACATTAATGTTATGAGATTATTTGCGTTATGTTTTAACATGTTATGCAGGCATTATGTTCAGTTTAACACTTGTTTAACTAAACATGATGAGTCTATCTGTTAACTTCGCGTTTGTTGCAGTTTAGTGGATAAAAACCACAGATATAATAAATCGAACTATTTTCGCATAGGAAATATATGCGACAGAAAGGAGATTGCCCATTCTTCTATGGACCGCCGTTGCGCATAAAAATAAGTTGTATGATAGCATAAATTGGACATAAAAGAGGGGAGATGTCGTATTTTCTAAGGAAATAAAAATTATCTATTTATTTTGTGGGGTTTTAATGTTCTTTGATTTTCAGTTTAAGTTTTGAGGTTAGTTATGTAACTACGGAAAAAAGCAGTCCTTACAACAATATGGTTTCAATTTATATAAGACAACTCAAAATAGTTCCATCAAACCAGTGAATAATCCTCAGTAACATAACATAACATAACATCACGCCTTTTATCCCCGAAGGGGTAGGCAGAGGTGCACTTTATAACCCTGTACAATGTACCTAACACTCACTTTTCACTATTTATAAGTCCCATGTAGCCATGTGAGCCTATTGCCATATACCGGACACAATTCCAGACTCCGTGCTACTACTGAGATTTTTTTTAAAACCCAGTAATACTTTGACCGACCCGGGAATCGAACCCGAGACCCCTTGCCCGGCAGTCGCACTTGCGACCACTTGGCCAACGAATCCTCAGTAAGTAAATAATATTAGGTTCAATGATAGGTAGGTTGCACCTACTAAATGTAGGGATTTATAGGTAAGTAGGTACATATAGGGAATAGAAATTAATAATGCCAAAATATAGGAATAAAATAGTTTTATTGGTCCATATGATCATCATATTCATAGAATATCAGCAATATCAGCTACTGAATTACATATAGCCCTATTGACCAAAATGTATGCATAATACACCTTACTGCTAACATGACGTGATTTAATTCGTCCCCTTACTAAATACTTGTCCGTTCCCAGTATCAATGGCAAGTCATCCTCAATGTCGTTTGCTAACTCTATTTCGTATTTTCCGTTTCTACGGACATGCTCCCCATAGTATGAACGAGCCTGCTTTAACTGGTAGGAACCTAGAGCTACTGTCATCAAATCATGTAACGTAAGTCGTGGAAATGTGGATGCTCAGCATCTATGGTTTGGAAAATGGCTCTCCTTCTATTAATATTTTCATTTTGTATGTACGCATTGTTCAGCATTGATTCCTAACCAATAATGACAGAGGTGTGGATTCATTTCTCTAATATTAGAAAAGTTGTACTGTCTGCGAGTACCACTATCCATAATTGACATCATGTCATCCATTTGGCCCCCAGTAAAATCATTATAATGAAACTGTAATTCAATTCAAGAACCAATACTAAGATGATAACTGCATATTCGGGCACTAACTGGTACATACAATTTATGCTCTGACAATAACATTTCTTATGGTACTAGCAAACGTTCTTGTATTCCTACAATCATCAAAAATACAATGCAGTGATGATGGGGCTGCTCTTTTATAAATACGTGAGATTATTTTAGGGCGGGGTGCAACATTATGATCCTGATACAATTGCATTGCAAAAGGTTGTGGTGGTGGCGTAGGTATTGAGAAATCCCTTGAAGGCACAGATGTTTCTGATGCACTTTCCACTTCATGACTTGATGTAGGAACATCTACGTTCTCTTGTGTTGCAATGGCTTGTATATGAACAAACTGCTGTTGCCTATTTTGATCATGCTGATTCTGTCTCCTGACACTTCTATAGGCATTAGTCCAACAACATAAGCAAACTTTTTCTAGCCGATGTACCTAAAAAATAAAATTGAAAGCTTTAATCTTGCTATTAAGGATTTCAAGCATAACTTTTATACATATTCATGATCAATATTACGAATTATTAGATGTTAGTAAACAATCCAAGAACCATTTTAATGAGGGATAACAAATAACAGGATACAAGAAATAATAATGAGTGAAGTGTTAATAATTTATAAGTATAAATACCTGCTGAGTAGGTATGTATGACATTATGACATTTCCTTCAGGGCTATTATTTGATACTCAGTGTGTCTTAGCTCTTAATATGGAAGATCCACATACAAAACACACTTGTTGATGTCCATAAGCTCGTTCAACTGTTGCTCCACTTGACAAGTTTAGAGTTGCTCTTTCAAGTATTGTATAACATTCTTGACAAACAACATCTTCCGCTGACACCTAAAAATATATATAAAAGATACATAAAACATTATGTTTGGATATTGACCTTAGCATTAGTTAAATAAAAATTACCTACATTATTTTCAAAAGTATTTACAAAAGTATGACTTCTTTTTGTGGTGGTATCTCATCATGATTATTAATTATTATTTATAGAATCACATAGATCAGCTGTAAAAGTTAAATGCACAAGAAAATACATATAGTGTATAAGACTTAGACCCCGGTGGCTTAAGGCCAGTTCTTCATAGAAAACATTATCCCACTCTAGGGTTTTTTTCTGTGTTGCGGGTGTGTTTACAAACATCTAAATTCACATACACAAACAGCAAGATTCTACTTGTAGATTATACAAATATTTGTTTTGTGAGGGAATTGAACCAACATGTAGCACAGCAGTAGATTGCTTGATCACTGCACTGTGTCACCAAAAGTTAAAATCCTGTGCATTGTTTGGTTGAAAATGTATAGGATTTTAACAAATAGTATGCTTAATACTGATCAAATAACTGGCTATTAGTATTATCTAAAGTAGTATCAAGCAATATTATTGATAATATAACATACTGTACGTAAGCTTTGCACACGTGTCTAAAAAGTGTGCGAGTCTTGAGAAAAATGGTAAAAACTACAATAAAACATAACTCAATAAATAAGATTATACTGACCGTTGCTGGAGCAATCCAGGTTCGTAAAATTCTAACCATTGTGTCCGTTATGTCCCCGAGTTCACGAAAGTGTAAAGGATGTACCAGAGAAAGGGCACAGTTCATACAGCGCGACATATTAAAACAATTGTTTATGATTTTCTGCACAGAGACTCGGACCGTAGTCGCAAAAAACGTTCTACACAATCCACATCACTAGCACAGTAACAGCACAAGTCTTGAAAAAGATATCTTGTTCGTGCAGGAATCCGAAGACTCTACTGGACACAAACTCGACGTACCTAATAATAAGTTATTTGTTATAACAACAAACATAACAACTTATCAAGGAAAACAAAACTTCGCCGTCGCGCCAATACAACAACGCTGTTTGACTTGACAGTGACACTTTTGATGACAGTTCACCTTCTATTTGCCCGTCGTAGTGTTATCAACAATTAATCTAAATCTCTCTGACTATAACTGATTTGTCAACATACGAAAGATTGATAATTAGAAAATAAATGTTTTATTTTAATATAATTAATTAAAAATAAAAGTATAAATCACGTGGGAATATCTAATATTTAAAATATTTTCTAAGACTCAGCGTCTGCCTGTTTACCAAACCCGATTACCGGGAAGTTCATAAAGTTGACAACACTGCTTTCACTTAAAGAAAGCCATCTTGAAAATAATGCAAATAAAATCGAAATAATTACTATTTAGACCCAAAATATTAACCCCACATTTAATTTCGATCAAGATAACTAAGAAAAGTTAAAAAAAGATTTCATAATTTATGGGTATATTTTTGTGGCTATACAGTTATCTTCTATAGCGATACTGATTTTGGGCAATCTCCTTTATTAGCTCTCTGGTGTAATACTTTTATGTGTCGGAAGTCTAAAAAGTGCAAGTTACATATTACAAGCACATGAATTAAGCAAATATGACTTGGATTTCTAATAAAACGTTATTTTAACAACCGGTATTTATTTAACTAAATTATTTCCACGTACAAATTATTATGACTGGAATTCGTTATGCATTTATAACGTTTGAAGGTCAGTATCGATTAAATCATCAGTTTCTAATACCTACAGCTAGTCTTAGAACATTAGAATCTTAAAATTCATGACTATTAGCACTCTTGCTAATGACTGCAGTATTGCAAGGTACTTTACCAATTAAACTAGTCAATTGATGGTTCAGCGACTTCTCGTTAACAATGCGTACAACTGTATCTTCTCCGCACTCCATAATCAAGACAAATTGCAGATATTGTTTCAGCAAACCAGCCCGAAACTGGGTTAATTTAAACTGTCAAATACCAAGCGGTCACCGGTGACCGCGACCTATTGTTCTTTAATTGTGTCTATAAAACCGGTACTCGACGAGTTAATAACACCAAGTAGGTTATAGTAACATTATTCAATCAAAAACATATTAGTTGCAAGCGATACTTTACCGAAACGTTGACCGTACTTTGGTCAATCAGCACCTAGTGGACACAAAGAGTTGTCACTCGTGTACCTATCAACTATTTAAACCAAAGAAAGTAATTGCACTCACCGATAGCCGCTGCTCTTCGTTCTCTTTTAGTACTACACTTCCAAAATTTCATTTTTATCAAAATCGTGTTTCGTAAGAGGTCACCAAATAGTGAGATGACACCACGCGCGCCCGCTAAGGCAAGTCGCCATCGTCAAACTGTCCGGTTTAGTCCGAAACAATGACTTTTGTTTACAAATGAACGACGCGGAGGATTTATTAAATTGTCGAGTGAAGTGGCCGGCTGCAGGAGACCAATGAGCCGAGGCAGAACGAGTGCGACGAACGTACACCCCCGGCGGACAATCTCCGGTTGTAACTCAGCACCGGACTATTGGAGGATGGCGTGGGAGCCTCGACCCCGATCGTACCTACGTCCCAAACCCTGGAATACGGGTTAATTGATACACAAAGTATAGCGTAAAAAAGTTTTATTTCTATCACATCATGTCTTCCTACAGTAATAATTTTGGAACATGGATGCCGAATGTCTTGCTAGGGGCAAATCACTACGATTCGAAGCAAATGTTTGTGAGCATCATTTAGATGGTAAATGTACGTTATGATTTGCTGTATTCGGCTTAACACTGGACTGGTGGTACAAGTTAAAATAATATCATAATTTGGTGATCATTTTATAAAATCTGCTCCGAATCTTACATGTTATTGCACTACAAAAATACATGGATAAGCATAATTTCTAGGCACATTTCTGTACTGTCTATAGGTAAATTGATAATGAATACACACTTCTATCAGTTATACATACGTAACGCTATATCTATTATAATTAAAAAATAATGTGAGATTTTACTTTCGTCTCCGATTCGAAAACTACCTACTAGTCTTGTCATCGTGAAGACATTTTTACTTGTTGTTTTTGATAAATCTGAAAATTAATAAAATACCTAAAAAGGCTTACAGAAATAACTGGTATCAATAATATTATCAGTTAAACAGTCATAATCATAAGTAAAATATCGTTGGGATAATAAATATGCCAATAATTAAAATATGTATATGCAAAGTACATAGTGTAAAAATTCATTCAAACCTTCAGGGATAAATGGCATGGCAAATTTCATGAGTAGGTTTTTTGTTTATGTATAAATATTAAATACATTTAAGTACCTGGACATTTCCATCCAGGGAGCTTACTCTTGAATCCAATTCTGATCAACTTTGATATTGTAATATTTCACTCTTGAGTTTCAACACGAGTGTTGCATCCATATTGGGTGGATATTGAATGAACTAAATGGTATTTTGAGTTTGGCTTTATAATTCATACTCTGGATGCTATTTTGAGCTTTTATTGCATTGGCTTGAAATTGACATTGAGATTAGTTTCAAGAGTAAGCTTGCTGTTCTGTTGACTTCCATATTAATCTTATTATAATGCACGATCGTGACTCTTGCCAACGTAAACAAGAACCTTGCATAATATGAACTTCAACAAAGGGGAACTGAATACATACTTGAAAATTGTACATATTATGGTTACATCACAAGTTCATTTTTGAAATTGATGTTATTGCAAGTTTGGTCACCAAGATATTATAACTAGGCACACTAGAACTCCTAGTGTTATCACTAACTACCTAAATTTGTCTGCACTTATTAAATAAATCCTTACTAAAGTATGAACTCATAGCCGAGGTCTTATAACTCAGCATTCAAAGTCAGCCTTCTTGATCGACAATTAAATAGTTTTAGAAAACTAAGTATGCTCCTTGATGTCACGAAACAAAATACATCTCTTTGAATTAAATTGTCTTTATATTATAAGCGTCCTTTCATTGTGATACACTAAAATCTAAAGTGATCAATATAATGTCACCAAAATCACAATATCGCAACACTTTTGCTTTAAAGTTTTTACACATTAGTTTGCAGTACAAGTAGTATTGCTATGTGAATTATTGCCTGCACCAGTGTATGAAGAATGATTTCACTCGACTGGAAGCATTCATTTGAATTTACCAATCAAAGTTGAGTAAATCTGTATGTTGAATGAGAGAGACAATGACAATATTTGCACACTCCAATTTGCAATAAAACATAATAAACCACACACAAGCATTAATAAAATGAAGTAGACATAATTGTGTACTACACACATGTAACAACATCCTTGATATGTAATTAAATTCAATCTGAAAAATAATTCCAATTTCTATTCATTATAAAAACCTCAGTACATTATTTGTTTTTATAATTGATAGAAACTGCATTATTTCTTGCATTTCGTAAGTCTGTTGTTTTTACTCTGTGTCTATATTCAAGTTTGGTATAAATGGATTCTCCCAAAAATGTATGCTCCTAAAATAATTTTTCTGTAGGTTATTTGGTTATGTTACTGAAAACATTCTAAAGCACTGTAATACATCACTTTTCATTAAAATCTTATATTACTTTATTCTAAATATTAATTCCGAAATTATAATCGCACGAGTTATGTCAAAATCCACATCATTTTATGAAGGCACTGCTTTTTGATACATGAAAATAATGTGTCGATCAAATTATTGTTAAATTAATTGATCGCTATTGCAAAACATTCTCCTACAAAACTGCTAGCTGTCAATACTACCCTCTTAGCAAGTGTATAGTTTTAAAACAAGCAAACTGTTTACTTATTGGTATTCAATGGTTACCGATCATAACACAAGTGTTGCTGGAATTTGAAACAAATATATTATATTTTGTTCACAAAGACGTAAGAATAGTTATGAAGAGTTATATAGAGTGTGAAATCCAGCAGAGTTTACAGAGGCGGACTTATCGACCAATCTGAGGAAGGTATTAAAAGGACCAATCTATTACTGATGCTTATTTGAAGAGATTAATGCGTGTGCATGAACCAAAAGAAGTCT
Organism: Spodoptera littoralis; assembly: GCA_902850265.1. Lineage (NCBI taxonomy): Eukaryota > Metazoa > Arthropoda > Insecta > Lepidoptera > Noctuidae > Spodoptera > Spodoptera littoralis. The sequence goes on from LR824533.2 coordinate 4,970,315, forward strand.
TCATGCAATAAGTGTTGTTACATCGAATTCAGAAAGCATGAAAAATATCGTTTAGCTAAATATCGTTACATTTTTTCAGAGATGTTTTAGCTTTTTTTTACCTTTTCATTAAACAAGTATGTATAATATTTTACCTGACCTGCAACTTTACTGTCACACTCTGAAAACATAATATACTAAGTACGAGATTTGCTCATTGCGCAATGAAATTTATATTTATTACTTGCTACACTATATCAGTTCGCAGCCCACATCCTCATTATAAGTAATCGAAGATAAAACAAGACCTTGTAAAAACACAAATTTGCTTGTTTCAAACCAAATACTACTTGCCTTTTTTTGAGTAAATACATCCAAAAAAACTTCGTATAGTCGATCGATTTTGTAAAATTTGCTTCGGTATTCCAATATAAAAGCCACACACAAATAACACACAAGTTCTTTGGATGCATACTCAATTTCCACAAGATTCTTTCATGCTTCCCATAAAGCTACTACACAATGTCTTACTATACTCATAATAAAAATAATTTTAGTATCTGTTTCGAAAAACCACATTACATACTTCTAAAATAAACTACATAGCTAATTGCTAATATATGGTGTAAATATGATTAACTTTTATACTTACAGATAGTTTTATTAAATTAGTTTTTCAACCAATACTGAAAAGGTGTTACCTAACTATCCTTGCTAACTTATTGCCAAAGTTACGAGTGGCGTTTCAAATTAACAGAATTTCCAAGGAACCGTTTCAATTTTACAACAGTTCAGTCATCGCGAGATCTTCAGTTACGTACAAATGTTCGCATCAGCTACATTGTTTGCATTACTCGAAACTTATCGTAGTCGGGAACGGCTGTCAATGCCTGTACCAAGCTCCCTGAACACGAGTCTGGAAGTGTGAGACAGGAGTGACGATGTAGGCCTGCTGCGGCTGTTGGACGACGGCGAGGGGTATGACCTGCTGCGCCATCTCTACGGGCTGGCCGCCCTCCTCCGATACGCCCAGTGGCTGCACGCAGTGCTGCTGCGTCACCTGCTGTACTCCTTGTGTCAGCACCTGCTGGTGCTGGCTCACCTGCGGCACCAGCATCTGTTGCTGCATTTGTTGCTGCTGTTGCGGCTGTTGCTGGTGGATGACGACGTGCGCCTGGCCCTGCATCTGCTGGTGCTGCTGGACCTGCACCTGTTGCACCTGCTGTTGCTGCTGTTGTTGCTGCTGCTGCTGTTGTTGTTGTTGCTGTACTTGCTGCTGTTGTTGCTGTTGCTGCGCTTGTTGTTGCGCCTGTTGCTCTCTCTCGTGTTCTTCTTTCTTCTTAGCCTCCATAGCTGCCTTTTTGGCGTCGGCTTTTTCTTTCTCTTGCTGTAGTCTTATGGGATCTTTATTCTTATCATATGACATACACTTACCGCTGCGGAAGGGCACCATATCTTTAGGAATTTCTTGCTTCTTAGTGGCAAATTTAACGTGAGGAAATTGGTCTTTCATGAAAGCACGGAAGGTTGAATATCCCATGAGTTTTACACCTGGTTCTAGGATTTCTCCATACTCTTTGTAAGCCTCGAATAAATGTTTCCGAGAGTCTCCTTGAATGATCACAGTCTTACTGGCCTTTTTGCCACTTTCTCCAGATGGCTGAACATCTTTAGGTGAACTGGCATGTTGTTTCAAGTATTCTTTCAGGAAATTCGTAGCATGTTTGTAAATATCTAGGGTGAAAGTGTTGTATGGTTTCTTACCGACGTTACCGTGTATTCGCGGTGCAACGCCATGCGTCATTACGTGCTGCCTGATTCGTTTCAGCTGATAGTGAGTAACATTCTCAAGATACAGGAAAGCCTCTAGGCAAACTTTCCTACCTTGATATACATAACATGCTCTTAATCTCCTTCTGACTTTGTGGCGTGATGTTTCAGCTGGATTAGCCAAGCTCGCCATTGTAATGCCCATCAGGTACATATCATGTTCACTCTTAGTTAGTTCAGCAATGTTTAATCTATGCCGATAAACTGCCTCTGGGTTAAGTCCACGATAACAGTTGTCTTTACAATCACATCCTCTCCTCAGTCTTTCTTTGACCTGAAACATACATTCATAAAACTGTTATATTGAAACAAAATACAAATACTACACACAATTTCACATTGACTTGTTTCAAGAAACAGGAGGACTGAGTTATCACAATGAAACTTTTAGAATAAAAGTAGGTAATCCATAACAAATTTTTGCTACAATTTTTAATGGGTTGAGTATGCATTTAACTTAACTTAGCACATAAATATGTTAAGTATAAGTGTTGCCTAAGATAAATTGTTTTTTTTTTAAATTCAGCATTTGCATACAGATGTAGCAACTAGAACCAATATTGCTTTTCTAAAAGTAGCAAGTGACTAAATAAGTGCAGTTTTAATTCAGAACATCAATGCCTAACTCTCTGCAAACTAACAGGTTATGCATTAATCTTTTTATTGCACTTGTGTCTCGCGTTGATCTGTGTTACCGTGACCAAGTGTTAATTAAAGATTTATAGTAAAACATCTAAATACTAAATATCAGCTTGATTATACAATCAAGCAAACAAATAGATCAAACAATCAACAAAGTGATTATAGATATACATCTATAATCACTTTGTTCACATTTCAGTTAAGAGACAGTTTTTAAAGTTCTTGGTATATTTCTAGTAGGAGTTTCAACTTCTTGAGTTAAATTATAAACATGAATTGTTGATTAATGTGTATAGGTGTTAGAGTTCATACACATAATTATTAACTTGCATAGCTGCAATATTTACTAAAAAGGCTAACACAACATTTTGGAAGATAACCTCAAATATTGTTTAGCAAATAATGAAAAATCTCACCTGCGCTGGATTATCTTCCAGTTTATTGTCAAGAACTTCTTCATCACTGTCTGATTCAGCTTTTTTCTTTTTCTTACTGCCTGTTTTCTTTTCAACTTTGGGTTTTGTGTCCACTTCCATGTCTCCTGGATCACCTTCAACATGGGACTCAAACTCAATACTATATGTACCGGGTATGGCTTGCAAATTAGCATTACCATTCTCCACTTGTATTGTGTGCCCTTGCCACAAAACCTGTAAAGTAATAATCATGATTAATTAACTTATGTTTGATGGATCAGTTGCTGGTTTACAAAAAGATAATGGCTACCTGAAAATAAACAAAGAGTAATCTAGTAAATACCTGTTCTTGATGACCATTGTAGCTATGTTGTTGCATATTTTGTCCTCCCATTTCGAAGACCGAGTGCTGGCCCATGACGGGAGTATGCCATTGAGCACTCTCACCGTATTCGCCGCCTCCGTTCTGGTCGGCTGGTATGGACACAATTATCGCCTCCTTGCTGTCCACGCTTCGCCGCTCCACAGAGAGCAGCGAATGCAGCACCTCGCTAGCCTCTTTTTCAGCAGGATTCACCACTTCCATCTTTTCGTACGACATTCTGCCTGCTCGATGCTACAACCGATCGTTCACGTCAAATCACATGTACGTACATACGTGTATGTACAAAGCCACTCGACAAACCCGCCCTGATTACTACCAGAATCGACATCCCCAAGCCACAATACAAGAAAAACCGCGATAACTTTTCAAATTCATGTAAATAAACATAACAAAAACCGCGCAATTATTAACCTTAATCGCATTTTTTAAGTTTCATTATCGCATAGCGGATCGAACTCCCGTGGAATATTGGGCCATATAGTCATAGCAAAGGAAGAATAAAACTCACCTATTTCACGTAATATCGGAGACTGAGATGTATAAAACCGTATCCCCACAGTTTCTAACAGACTGTGGTTTGTTTTTTATCACTTCATTTTAATATTACAGTCATAATTAGAGAGAAATGCACAAATATTTCACTGAGTTCACGGAAGCAATATGGCGATACACTTTCCGTGAATAAAATCGGAGGACGCCGTAGAACACGTAATTAGTACAGTGCGCCACCACCAGGCGGCGCCAAGCGCGCGTTTCCGTATCGACGCTTGCCTAGCGCGGCAATTTTGAAGACAACGTTTATATTCATTCCCACAGCCGCGTAAAAGATTGGTAAATAAAAAAACAATCAGTTAATTTAAATAATAAAAAAATATTTTAGTAGTTAATATACACTGCACACTCGTAATTAAAACGGCAAAATATGGGCGTTGACTAAATTTTGATACTAAATCAGAAATTTTTAGTTTGATCTGTACAAATGTTTATTATTTTTAAGAAATTTTAGTAAACATATGAACTTTTATTATTTCATGGGTTCCTCATGGAACATGGTTTGGGTATGGTTAAAGGAAATGTTAATCAATAACCACATTTCGTAAGCTTTTGCGCTTGTATGTCTTCACTGAAGTTACTTATGTTATGACGATGACGTCAATTTAACGTTAGCCCACATAACTTTATAAATAAAATGTCAAATAAGGTCAAATATGCTTGTATTTAAAACATAACTTTTATTGAAATATGTAATTTAAGTACCTGGCAATATTATGGTGTTCCTACGTGCTATAATTATAGCAGAGATCGACGTAAAAATAAGGAGGGTCCGCAACGACGTGGAACTGAAGTAAATGGTCAACCGCCACAAAACCCTGACATTTTATTTTATTTGTAAACTAATTTTTGACGATACACTACCTACCTGCCTATATGAGGTATAGACAAATGGAGTCCCGGCTGTTCTAATAAAAATCATTTCCTTTTGACATCCGCTTCTATTTCCTAGTTAACTACGGTGCGATCTATTTATGATGTTGTTACATACCTAGTTAAGTAAAATAGGTGCAGCTACTTGGTTATATTCAGTAACGTAATTTTTTACAGGCGATAGTTAGTAGGTATTTTAGGACCAATACATATTTACGCATTTCCACGGAGGTACTTTTACACCTACTTATTTTCATCAATATGGTACGTACAATTGGAAATAAAACTAAAAAAAATACCGAAGTAAAAATTATGACGGTTCAGGTATGGTCAAAATATACCTATGTCTCTAGCTATTATATTTATTTTTCAACGCAAAACAAGGTCACACACCCTAACTGTCAAAATAGAACAACATAGTAACAGAGCAAGGTTAACACCTATTTCAATTTTTGAACATAAAATCAGGGAAAACTCAATTAGATACATACCTATAATAAATATTATTGAAATAAAAAAATAATAGGTAAATAATAATAAATTGATCATTTTATTGAAATGAAAACGATTAATCATTTCTTACAAAGAATCGTAACGGTGCAAGTAATCTAATTACCTACCAATATAATTATTATGTACAATCATTTATCGCGTCTATTTGCCCATACACTAACTTTAAACCATACATATGTGGGACAATATTTTTATTGTGATTTAATGTACCTAAATAGGTACTTGATTGTTTATTAATTCCATTCTTCCTATTTAATTTTTCGAAGGTAGGGTAGTTCTGTAATTTTAATTAGTATTACATTTATAACGTTGAACATAATGACGTCATAGTAGTGTTCATTTTTTAAATCTAGACTTATTACTCACCAGCTGCTGCGTCTAGGGCGAAGCAGCTGCTCCGAGACTTGACGACACCTCCTGGCGATGGACCATCAGGCCATTCCATTCTCTCCTCCATCGCCTTCGACGCACTCCTCTTAAATTGTTCCAAAAAACTGTCTATTTGTGTTTCTATACTAGTCGGGGAGTTGGCCATGGTTTCCACCGAAACACCGAAAACAAACACAACACGCTAACCTGCCGTTTACGACATTTTTCGTTCAAATTGTCCTTTTTTTCGTTTTCTAACACAAATCCGTATTTACAGTCTGTCTATAGTACATCGTATTGCATAATTGACCGTCATTTTTTGCCGAAATCGTTCATCGACCCGACTTCACGTTTAATAATATCAAAGAATACCGCGGAACGTCCCCGAGCATGAAAGAGACTATTGGATAGCGATGTAGGGATGTAACACGTAACCCCAAGAATGTCGATAAAATAAAGTATGGACAAATATCGATTAAAGTAAGAATGTAAAAAAGAGGAAATTGGAAGCAACAGTCATAAAGTTGTCATTTACGTATTCCACTAATGACAAATTAAGTAATTATAGCGAAGGTATTTTCAGTAATAAAGTTGGTAAAACAATAAGCTATTGGCTTATTTATGTCTCCAAATAAGTATTTGTGGGCAAGTCAAATATTCCGTTGAGATAACGTCTAAAATAATTCATATCACAATAACATTTCGTGATATTAAACTTAAAATATCGACGTTCTATTATCCTACTGGCATCCCTAGAACGAAGAGATTTTACTACGGATACCGTTATGCTATATACGGCAACGAAAATAAAGCGACACCCACTGACATCTATCGATCGCTACGAACAGCTGTTTGAGTACGTCTTACTTAAGTGTTGCCAGTTTAAATAAATTAAAAATCTCATTCTAAAATTGAATAATATAGTTCAACTTATTATTAGACTACTTTTTGAGACTAAAATGTGATGCAAAATGCTATATTTAAATAATGATACGGTATTTTTTATTTTTATGCATGCGTTGTTAGTGTACATGTGTGTGTGTTGAGTATGATGACGTATTGTTTGCGAGATAGTGTGGGTATCACCGCGGCGAGGGGGTCGCGGTCGCCGGTCGCGCACGCTGCGTGCATTAGCTAGTGCTGCGCGAAGAGCGCGTGTAGTTCGTGAACATATATCTGAGGTGACTGGAACTGTCACACACGAGACTACACCCGGCCTCATAATGTCAAGTAAGCTCCCGTACCACTATTATAATACCGGCATTTTACGTAATTTTTCATTATAGCGTTTACTTTCAATAACTTTTAATTTAAAGATACTGATGTCAATGACTAGAATTAGCGGAATTTAACTAATTGAAATGGTTTTAAAATTGTCACAGGGTAGTTAAAAATACTTTGCACAAGTAATAGTGTCGTGCCTACTTTGATTATTTTAATTGCTTTCTATTAACGAGGACTAATATATTAATTGCTAATTTTACCTACTTAGCCACTTTATTATATTTTTAAGGAAAACGTTTAAAAATAAAAGGCAAATCAGTGACTATTGCCTACCAATGTTTTCAGAAAGTAATTATGGCTAAAACTAATATTATGGAAATGCTAAGTATAAAAATAAGTTCCAGTAAGCATTAATCATGACTACTCAATGACTAGTTTTCTCCCATGTTGCAAAATTAACACTATCTTCGATTAGTTCGTAGAGCACCTACAATAACCAACATAATATCGATAAAATTAATTGAGGTAATATAGACACATATTTTTCTAGTAAAATATGTCAGGAAGCTGGATAACCTTGAATTATTCTGGTCTGGCGTGTGTCCGATATCTTTATTGACCCCACAAACAACTACGTCACAGACGTTAGCAGCAAAAGATTATCAATTGTTCTACACTTCTACTTGTACCCTACGTTTAATTTCTTTCGTATCAGAATCAGCGGTAAGAGATCGTAAACAGAGTACCGTTATCTATTACAAATACCTACATTCATAAACATCGAGCCTATCAGCTACGCGATATCAAATGTTATGGAAACTGCGGTAACATCATTCGCACATCGCACTCCATCATCAGTGCGAAAATATTTTCTAAGTTCCATTCGTTTTACTATAAAATAGGGCCTAAAATCTTTTTTTATTGTCTAAGGGATCCCCCCTTAGACAATAAAGAAGATTTTAGATTATTATTTCGGGCAATTTAATAAAAAAAGTATATAATCTGGGAATAATTATTGTGAAGTAGTGTGGTTACATGATCCTTGTATTCTTTAACTTGATACCCGACAATCAATACTTACAGACCGCAAAGGATCATCCGACCTGATTGCGGCTAATCTGGCGCCAGCCATGTAGGTTGATAGCGAATTAAAAATCTGACTTTAGATATCATTCCAAATCATTTGAATTTCATTATGCATTCAACTTTCCAGACAATGGTATTCGTTAACATGATTAAAGGATAAACTTGAATTGAATGCACCAATGAATAATTGTATTTATATTGCATGTTTAAAGTAGTTGGAATTTGCAGAACATGAAGTCGTTTAGGTTTATAGCACAATACTCAGAAAGATTTATGGGTTTCGTTCGCACGAAACTCGGATAATTCGCAAACCAGTCCCACTTTCTCTAAACAACAAGACCTAAGACTTCGGGTTTCACTTTACTCCACTGAAAATTAAATATTGGTTAAGTGAAATGCTTAACGTTGCCGGCACATAGCGTGCGCATCAGAGATGCGAACTTAGAAAGTGTGGATCACGAAGACTAGTTTTTCAGCCGAAGTATGTAGATTTTCCAGGTTTTGCAAATAGTTCGGTAGACAAGTAACAATATAAAAAGATGAACACGTCATCATTGCATTCCTTTATTCCGTTAAACGGTCGACTGCCCGCGTGGTTCCATCCCGCCGGACCGGCCGCACCTAAATAGAAACCGCAGGGACATTGCTCCCGAGCGCGCCTGATCCTGCATCTCAACTCTCGAGTGCCTTGTTGGTGCTTGGGGTGCCTTTTGCCACTAGAGTAACTCCTTGCAATAAATGAACTTGTTTTATTTTTGGTTTAGTCAACATTAAATAGTCCGGGTAGCTACCAAACCAAACTGATATTTAAGAAAATAAATCGCTCTGCGTTTACGATGTTGATAAACCATTAATGCTGTAAAAACATGTAATGAGCACATTTCTGCACACTAAAAGTCGGCCTCGAATGTATTGACGGAATTTCCGGAGATAAAATTGATGCCAGGGTTTGATAGTTTTTATGACACGGAGGATGTTTAAGTTTCTATAAACCAACATGAAAAATTAAATGTCGGGCCGCTCATTTCACGAATATAAGATAAATATTTCAATTTGAATTTGCTGTTTACGTGCAGACGGTTAGATTATGGCCCGTCCTTTTTCTGTACCGACATGGGGAATGTTCTACTGTGTCTCGAACGTCACTAGTCACCTGCGTACCTATCTAGTATCTATGTTAGCTGTCTGCAGTCTAAGCTGACGTGCTGTGATCGGGAAGACTTACGAGTTTAATTGCGGAATACATAAGCGTGGCCGGACTCGACACCAAATATCTAACGCTACACAGTAGTTTTATTTTGAATTTTATTTGTGTCGCGCTATTTCGGAACTGAACGTGCGGCACTTGTCTATTACATGGTGGATATGTAATGGCCCACGCAAGCTGGATGCCCGGAGCTATTCCCGCGAAAGTTTTCGTGGAATCCGAGACGTTTTTCTATAATATAATAATTGCATAATTATAAATAATACAGCAACACCAATGAAGTTTTGATTTGTTTGTTTTGAACGTCTCACAGACCTTGTTCCGAAACGGATTTAAACTAATAAATCTTATGGCATGCCAATATAACACAAGGCGTGCAAATAAATGACTAGACAATAAATGTTTCCTAATTAGACTGAATGTCGGGACTGCAGTGGGACACGTGGTGTTATTGACAGGTTGAAGAAATAATGTTGCGCACACGCAGCGGCGCCAACTTCCACAGCACGTGCCAATATTGTATGTACCTACAACAGAGATCTACGTAGACGATCTGCGTATTTATCTCAAGAGGAAGAAACTGCGCACTTCCTCATAGCATTTTCTCTATGACGAAGGCGACGCCCAACTCGAACAGACAGCGGATTGCTAAAATACAGTCTACGTAATCCTCCAAAACAACGTTTCTCCAGTTATTTTAGATATTTACGTCTTTGGCACCAAAGGCGACTACAGAAAATGTGATTAGACTGGTGCGTTTGTAAATTAAACATAAATTATAATGCGGATTTATAAATATCGTATTGAATTGAGCCAGTGACAGTATTCGCTATTTACTTATCTCTCACAAATACTTTCGTAAATTACGAAAGTTGAAATAAAGATCAGCGAATTATTAAGAAGTCAACTGCCAACTAGCTTTGAAGAAGAAAAAAGAAATATTTGTCATAACTATTACTTTAACTAAAATCGCGGGTTACTAACGTGAATATACTGAGAAAAGTTCTACTAGTTTCGAACCACAAAGGGGTTCTTCCTCATGAGCAGCGTGCGCGGTCGCAGCGATGTCGCGCAGCTCACTGAGGAAGAACCCCTCTGTGGTTCGAAACTAGTAGAGTTTTTCTCAGTATATTCACGGAGTAACCCGCAAGTTTAGTTAATTTAGCATGTCTCACGATAGTTATTATAAAAATCGATTACTTACAAAAGTTGTTTCTTTGGATAAAATAAGAGCTTTAGATAAAATGAGGACTGTCAAGTACTTAAACTTATCTAGTCAATTAAAATATGAATGATAGATAGAACTAATGACTAATCATCACATCACTCACACATACATCACAGGGTGACTTTCTTTATAGGGCCTTGGCTTAGGTTTGTATTTATTTACTTAGGTTAACCAATAAACAGTAATTTACTAAATTTTTTTATCCTGTATCTTTGCCCACTCATATTTCATGGCTCTGTTGTTAATGTGGACACAAGAATTGATTTCTTTTGTTTATTTAATAGAGACAGAACTTACCACTAAAGTGTAGAAATGTGTTACAAGTGGGCTTTTGCAAATATTGGGCATAGACAGGCAAATAATTTGAAGAGTGCTAGTGGTCGAAGTCAAGAGGTACAATTTGAAAGTAACGGTAATCGGCTAGAAAAATGTGAAAACATGGCCGATGACAGTCGCAACTCATGATGTTGACAAAACAATACAGGTCAAGTTGATGCAATGTTGATTGTGTGTTGGTTTCTTCTTACGACATTGTTTTGTACAGGTCGAGCATGGGTGACGTTAGCCACAAACGACTCTTACGGTCTGGGAGCCCTGGTGCTGGCGCATTCTCTGCGCCGCGTCGGCTCCTCATACCCGGCCGTGGTACTCATCACACCGTCCGTCACTGACCCCATGAGGTATAATACTTTGTTTTCTTGCATTATAATTATATGATACTGTAAAGGCATTTGTTAAAATATCTACATACTGGAGGATGCTATGAACGACCCATTAGAGTCACTGCATTTTTAGACCATTGAAAAATTTGTAGTTGCTTTCCGTGCAAAATGCGCTAGTAATATTCATCAACCTGGAATTATGTTTTCTTAAGAACCCAAGGACTATATACTACCCTTACTCAAAATAAATCTTATTTCTTCCTACGTATCAGCACTATCAGGTAGATTTGCTATCTGCGAAAAGGCGCGTGTATTTTATTGCCTACAAGTCCTATAAATATTCTGAGAATACATTACGGCAAACACCCACGACAAAGATGCTTCTATTCTTAGTTTTTTGAATGACAAGATAAAATAAAATATACATTGTAACTTATCGGCGTTTGGCATTTCCTATACCAAATGTTATTGAACTTCCTCGCAAATTTTCGGAACGAGAAGATGATGAACTCCACTGACATAAGAATTTTGGGAGGATTAGGCAAAAAATCGATTACAGAAATGAATATCGTGTTTATTTTCATAAAATATATCTAAGAACACTTGATTTCACTTGGTATTCAGACGACAGAGTATATAGAGGTATAACAAGCAATTCAAATGCATTCGGCCTCTCCTTGCACTATAATAATTTGCTATTTTTACTCATCAGCATCACTAAAATAGCTAGTAAAAAGCAAGTCGAGCTAAATGACAGCAACCTATCATTTAGCTCAACTTGCTTTAGCCATTTAAATTCAAAGCCTAAATGAACGGTCATTGAAATTCAATGAACAGTAGGTATGTAGTGCACAGAGTTGAATCTTATTCAGTGCGGTACGAAGATAACACATATTTTTAAATTGCCATTATTGGCTGATTGTATGATTGTCAAAGTACAGTCATACTCCATTATCACCGAGCCAATATGTTTATTTCGCACTTTACAATTCACAAATTTCAATTAAGTGAACAATTTATACAATGAATATATTCACAAAACCAAATAATCGCACGCTTAACATATAACACACACATTCACTCGTCTGTTTTATGTATTCAACTTGGATGTGAGAACGACTACACAAATATACACGTTATGCACAAATTGTCAAAATAATCCAAATATTTACCCATGTACGAACTAAAATCCATATTAAAGTATAAATATTATTCTGGAAGTGCAATATTTATTGATAGGCAGATAAGTGAGGTTCAAGATCAATGACAATTGCTCTTAAGTGGTTAACAACCAACCACCCACAGTTATTTTCAATTCAACTGCTCAAAACGTCAAGGATTCTTGTATTCAGTTAAAATGAATCTGTGTTGGATGTCCTCAGAGAGCGGCTTGGCGGAGTGTTCGCCGAGGTGATCTCGGTGGACGTGCTGGACTCGCAGGACGCTGCGCACCTCGCGCTGCTGCAGCGGCCCGAGCTCGGCATCACCTTCACGAAGATCCACTGCTGGAATCTCACGCAGTACGACAAGTGTGTGTTCCTGGATGCCGACACATTGGTGAGCTTTTTTGGCACCTGTCGCAGACAGATCTGTCTTCTCTCTAAAGTTTAATTAATGGACGTCCTATAACGACGACAGCGCTAATGAATTAAACTAAATAAGATCGGCCATGTTAACCTGTTTACCAACAGCGATTTAGCAAACGGTTTGATGTCTTCTGATCAATATCGATTCTCATTTTAGCATGCTTGTTCGAAATGTTCTGGATCGGTAAAATAAACTTCCAAGTGTAAATATTTTTGCAATATCAAAGAGCAATTTAGATAAACGTCGTTTGGCCGGCGATTGCTTCAATCAATTCTCGTGTAGTAACTGTCGCTTTGAATTAATGTTCGTCGTATAATATGTAGCGTCCAACTCGTCGCTATTAGTGGGACGGCGGATTAGTCGTAAAAGTATGTTAAATTAATGGTCAAACATTAACACTAAGAACATTATACGTGTCAGCCAAATCTGCAAATGTTTAAAGAGGTGATGTGTGATGTCACGGCGAACCTCGACAATAGTCTTCGTGTCAACATGTCTTCTTTGCTGTTTGCAAATCGTTTTCGATTTTTATTGTCCTATTAACGATCATATATAAAAGTCGTTAATTCTATTTCAATGTTTAACTGTTTGTGCGATAAGAAAGTCAATGTTACCGGATGTGAACGTTAGTGCAGTAACACGAGATGACGAGACGCATAACCGTGGCCCAAATATTTTGTTCCCGACAATTTTGGATCGGCTCCAATATACTTACTTTCATTCTTCACTTCTTTTGAAGGCGACGAGTGCTGGGAAAGTAAAAGCAGTATTACACGATATTAACGAACCATTATCGTTTATATCATGAAATTATATAATGTAAACGTGTAGAAAAATTCAATTTATGGATAATATAAGCTCCAATAACAAACAATGAGATAGTGTCTCGATAGAATCCATTGACTCGATGAGTTTTTATTTATCGCAGGTTATTGTGTCAACTCAAAGTTTTTATCCATGCGTAGATAAACGAGTTCTTGATAAAACGTACCAGTCATTAGTAACATATTATGTACATGTTCCTCACGTGGATCTCAACGAAAATTTTGTATAATGAGACCGTTGATTAGATCTATAAAATGTTCCAGACGTGAAAGGTCAAAAGTGACTAATTTATGTTTAATTAATTATGCCTACTTCTCGTTTTACAAAAGTTTCAAATATCAATTATGAAACAGTAGACAGTAGATAGATACGCTTTTTCAGAAAGGTCATCTAAAAATAGTATTTCGAGTGGACTCCATCTTTAGAGACTTTTGTAGGTATCGTATTGACACGCGCAAATCGCTGAATCCAAATTGGTTAATAATGTTTAGTTTAGTTCAGCTTATAACATTAAATATCGGAAATCCGTATTTATGGCTTGGAAGTTTATTACGCCAAATATTCTTGGTAATAAATATCAGGACGTGTATTGAAACTGCCAAATTCTGTATTTAGGATCTTAGAATTTATAGAACATGTTGTTTGTAGGTGGTCCAAAACTGCGACGAGTTGTTCGAACGTGAACAGTTGTCAGCAGCCCCTGACGTCGGCTGGCCCGACTGCTTCAACTCAGGAGTGTTCGTGTTCTCGCCCTCTGCCGATACCTTCGCGAAACTTATCGCCTTCGCACAAGAACGTGGTAGCTTCGATGGTAAGAGAAATCTTAGACAAGAAAAGTATATACTTAGGTAACATTTTTCTTTAAAAAGCGGCTTTAGCAGAAGAAACATTCTTTTAAAACAAATTTAAAGCAAAATCATCCTTATTTACGCAGCTGTAATATATTAATCATTTTAATGCAAAATGTCACGAATACAACGCAGAAGTAATATGAAATGTGTTACTTTTAGCTGGGAATGTTTTCGCGAATTAGCTGGGTCATTTGTCAAGTTCATTCGTATAATGTGTACGTTATAACAGGTGGTGACCAAGGTCTCCTGAACTCCTTCTTCTCCGACTGGGCGCATGGAGACATCAACAAGCACCTGCCTTTCCTCTACAACGTCACATCAGCTGCCTTCTACTCATACCTGCCCGCATTGAAACAGTGAGTTGAGAAGTAGTACAAAAGACAGTGTAATTTCTAGTAACCAAATTTTTTGGGGGTCTGGTATACTTTTTGACTATTTGGTTTTACAACATCTGCGGTCGATGAGGATAGGATTCCAGTTTCGAATTTTACATATGGAAAAATTGTTTTCTGCTTCTTTAATCTCTAGTCACGAGAAAAGCCGACGCGTTCTTTTCTTGGATAATGTTATGGTTTCAAAAGAAAACGTGTTGACGAAGACGGCGTTCTAACACTTATCGAAAACGAATAAAAACATGACTATTGTTTAAAACAACAAGTGATAGGAAAAACTTCATTATAACGTAAGTAAATACAGTTTATCTTGGCACTCTGATCAGCACGAGTGAGAATACCTGATGCATTCACACGCCTCATATTGGCGTTGGCGATCTTAGGCATTGTGTCGCATACTCGCTTGTAATGTGTACGTCATAAAGTATAAAACTCTATGACGTAAACAAAATTATTTTAGATTTTAAAGTAGTCCAAATCATCCCACGGAGGCTAAAGTTATCCTTGAGCTCATGAAATCGGTTGGAAGTTTGGTATGTGATGTTAATATTTTATACTATCAGACAATACAAGATAATACTTATTCTGTGAAATATTACAGCACTAGCAGGGGTGGGTCTTTATCTAATCATTGCATAGTATCAGCCCGAGATTGGTTTCCTTCATTTATTTATTAACTTTGAAATACTATACACGAAACAGATTTAAGGCAATTAATTTTAGTTAATTAGGTATACAGGCCAAAATTATACGGTCATGGCGCGGTCGCCGTGTGCATGTGAAAGGGGCCTTAGGTTAACTATCTTTCATTACGAGAACTAAAGACGAAAATCACGGAGAGCTAAATTGGCTTCTTGAAAATTTCCTCTTCCAGTTATGGGCAGAACCTCAAGATCATCCACTTCATTGGAGCGGCCAAGCCATGGTTGCAACAGTTCAACTTCGAATCGGGATCCGTCGATGCGCCCGAGCACATCCGAGGTTTCCTCCAACTTTGGTGGGACCTCTTCGTGGGACAAGTGCACTCCCAGCTTGACACCGGCATGGTAAGTCGTTGAACACTTTTCATAGATACTAAGAAATATAGTGAATATTGAAGGAATATAGAAAACCGTCGGTTTAAGTACTTTTGAACTTAGTCCCTAATGTGAGTTTTTTTACCGATCGCTAATATTAACTACCTCTACCAAACACGCGCCGTCAGCGCGCTGTCTGTTTTAACGTTAAAGCGAAAAAATTGGTAAAAAATCTAACTCTAAATAGTTAATTCTAAATGGCTTTGGTGATCTTCTAAGAACACAATATGAAAGTGAATCCGGCTATAAATAACACAAGACGAGCCGAACAATGACTAGTCCGTCTAGTGTATGCACACTTGTTTACATGAATATTCAACGAATCGAAATAGAACAAATGAAATCGATATTCCCATATCGAATTACGACAAAAATAAATAATACATTCAATTGTAACCTCAAGATGTGATAAGGATTGCATATGCGATTGATCTAGATATTAATATCCGTATCGATTACCATATTGTTGACATCGATACTGTGTGGTTTGTCCTGACCGCGAGTATCTCGTGGTGTCTCGTATGGTCTAGTAAATCGATCCATTGTCATTACACCCTCCGATCTGAACACTACAACATGTTTTCCAAGCATTCACGGAAGGACTCTAAAGTTGCAGAGGTGAGACTTACACATTTCAAATTGAGCTTTCGACTCTTCTTTTAAAGACTATAATAGATTTACTACCTCTGTATCCATGTGAGTAGGTGAACACTTGTACAGATTTTAAATATTTTATCCTTTTACTTAAGCACCGTGTTGGGGTGTTGTCTATCCCTGAGTGACTAAACAGTAACCTCCGACCTGTAACAATAGCTTGCACTCTGCGCTTGTGCACCGTTCTGCTACCTGACGCACCCTTTGTTTGAAGCATTCTTTTATTCGTGTGACATAATATTTCTCCAAAATACTAACATATTCTAACTTTCAACTATGACGTCTGTCTGCTTTTGCACGGTTTGATTAATATTTGTATGGGACACAGTACTTAGATGGTGTTGGTATTTTGGTGGAATACTCACCGCGGAATCTTGATAAACATACCAAATAAATTAGTTGCTTTTTTATTTTATATTGTTTGACTAGTTATTCCTAGATTTATTATTAGATTAAATTGGTTGTTTATTTAGTGACGCGTATTAAACACTAATTGCCGCTTGAACAAAGTATTTGCACAGTTTAGTGAGATAGCTAGTGCGAAGCTTAGTTCAAGTGTTTTTGTGCATGCATACTACTGAGTTGTTTCACTTCAACCGATAGGTTGAGGTGGCGGACACACATGAAGGCCCCCCTGCGTTACCTCCACATGACGTGGGACAACAATACCACTATCAGCCCACTCCGGACCCTGAGTCAGAATTCGCTTGGCACCATCCTGACACGAAAACTAAAGAAGAAACACGAAAGAAAGATATAGATATCACTGAGTTTTTCGATCCATGGAAGATTTATAGAGGACATATACCACCAAATACGAAAGAAGAAGTCAGCCATCACGAAGAATTAGCAAGGATAGACGATCATGAAGAAATTAGAAAGTATGCATGGGAATATCAGGCACAAGGACCTCCTCCTACATACACAGAACACAATCCGAACCAAGACAGACAACGACATTATACAGACAATTGGCAACATAATATTCAACATGGACACAAACAACAACATCAACATCAAGGTCACTGGCATCAAGAACATGACCACAGCTGGGGCAGCCATGACAACAATAACCAAAATTATAATCAACACACTCATGCTCATCATTCTCACGATCACCATGATCAACAAAGTCATCACCATGATGATCATACGCATCATAGCCAAGACTGTCATGATCATCATAGTCCAGTCCATTATGATCATCATGGCCATCACAGCCAGGATCATTATTTTCAACACAGGCATGACCACAATGATCAACATGGACATGATAACCAGCATCATCACAGTCATGATCATCATGGCCATCACAGTCATGATCACCATTACCACCACAGTTCTGAAAATCACGAGCACCACAGTCAAGGTCACTATGAACATCACAGTCATCAGACCCATGATTATCACGACAAATCACACGACCACTACCAACAACTAACACAAATCAACGAGAACACTAGTCATACACAGCACATTGATTCTGTATATAGAATAGACAATCAGAGACATGATCACAAATATTATGACAATTCAGATCCAAACGCACAAAACTTTCACGAAATACATAAAGTATTAGAACAACATGTTCAAGAGAAGAAAGTTAAGAAACGCAACCGCCGCAGACGACTACATCGGATAGATGTTTATAGAGAACGCATTATGAATGGGGAGGTGACTGGAAGTGAGAGTGACGACTTTGATGACATAGTACCAAGGCACCCCTATGATGGCTTCTACTTAAGGCACAGAGTTACTGTGGACGCTCGAGGTCGAAAAGTGTGCTCGCATGAAGTACCACCCACTCCATCTCCTTCTCCCCCACCGGACTCACCAGTTCACGATGACTCACACCTACCAGAAGAACCAATACCAATGGACACTAATGTTTCAGATGACCAAGTAAGTGACACGTCGAAATAACACTCAACATTCTCAGGTAAAACTGTTTTATTGTTACTAAGCTTAAGTGCCAAAGTGTTTGCCATTATACCGTAAGTACAGATTGTAGACTAGCTTCGCATGCTCACCACTTGATTGTACTCTGCACGTACTAAACTATTTGTTAACATTCTTCCTTTAGAATTGTAATAATAATAAAAATGTAGTCGTATTGTTTGTAAGTTTAAATCCAGTAACTACATAAGAATAACCTCTGTTACAGAGTGGTGTGGCTGGCAATCTTGCTCGCGTGCTGCCGGGCGCTGCAGGCCAGCGTGAGGCTTTGGACGAGCTGTCACGTCGCCAGGGCTGGGAGGCCGGCAATATTGACTACATGGGCGCGGATTCCTTTGCGAACATTTGGGCAAAGATCTCACAAACACTGAGCAAGCCCCGCACCTCACCTGCTAAACAGTCTCCTCCTAGGGAAGCAACCCCACAACCAGCTCCTGAGCAGGTTGTAGTTCAGTCTGGAGAAGTAGTGCAAGAACCAGTGGCAGAACAAGTCGAAGTGGCAAAGGAAGTGGTTCCTGCGGAGAGCCCCGTATCTGAATCAGTAGAAGCACCTGCACAACTACTGACTTCACATTGGCCAGCAGAGCCTGCACCTGCACCAGTAGAGGCCGCTACTGCACCAGTTGAGGCATCACCTGCTCAAGTAGACGCTGCACCTGCACAAACAGACACTGCAACTGCACCAGTGGAGGCTGCGCCTGCACCTGCACCTGCACCTGTTGAGTCTGCTCCTGCACCTGTAGAGGCTGCTCCTGCACCTGCGCCAGTAGAGGCTGCTCCCGCACCTGCGCCAGTAGAGGCTGTGCCAGAGCCAGTAGCAGCTGCACCTGTACCAGTTGACGCTGCACCTGCACCTGTAGAAGCTACTCCAGCACTAGTTGAGTCTGCACCTACCCCAGCAGAGGTGGTGCCTGCTACAGTTGAGGCGGTATCTGCACCAGTAGAGGCTGCTCCTGCACCAGTAGAGACTGCTCCTGCACCAGTCGAAGCGGTGCCCGCAGTAGTTGAAGCAGCTCCCGTCGCCGTAGAATCAGCTTCAGCAGCAGCAGCAGCTGCCGCGGCAGTGGAGGTTGCTGAAGTACCTGTGACAGTTGAAGCTGTAGCACCAGTTGAAGTTTCGGCCCCGGTTGCCGAAGTACCTGTAACAGTAGAGTCTGCAGCACCTGTAGAAGCTGCTGCTCCAGCCCAAGAGCCAGTCGCTGCCCCGGAGGTAGCTCCACCAAGTGAAGTTCCTGTATCTGTGGAAGCCATTGTCCCAGATGTATCTGCGCCAGTAGAACCTCCCGCTGCAGCAGCAGTGCAGTCAGAAGCCCCGAAAACCCCTGAAGCTGTAAGTGTTGCGCAAAAGACTGAAGACTCGCCTGTGCAGAGCAGCCCACCGCTATCAGCTTCGGACAGCCCGCCCCTGGCCCACACTCCGTCCAAGGAAGAGGCAGCTGCACCCCTAGCTCCCGCTGCTAAATGTGAGTATACGCACAGAGGCGAGCGCGCCACGAACAGATAACAGCTTTGCACTGTTTCTCACAGAGTTCATTTTGCAGTTTTCAGACTTGTACTAATATGTTTATAGTTTAGCTGCATCCGTTTTACGTGGCCCGGTCTGCTGACGTATGTGAATAGCTTAGAAGGCCGTCACGTAACTCGATGTGTCCACTTGTTTTCTTTTTGTGCCGTTTTGTGATGTTTGGTTTTTATGTTTATTTATCAGCATAAGTTTCAATTCGTTGTTATTTCACCCAGCTTCCGAGGAGGCAGCGCAAGAGACGCGGCTTTGATAGATCAGGTAATAATCATTATTTTACTTGGACTCAACGCGACTTCATAATCGCGCTAAAGGGTTCTGGGTTACCGTCGGTGGAGGAACTGTATATGTTTGTGAATAAAGCTTCGACATTATGTGAAGTCTACCAATCCTAAACACATCTCTTTTGATTTCCTGTTTGACAAAAATGTCTTTCTAAAAAAATCTACCTAAGTAATTGAAATTCTTCATTGTTGTTTATTCGTTTTCGTACAGAAATATTTCGTGGTTGTTGGGTTGCGTCCAAGTAGATGCAGATTGTAGGGATACTTCGTCGAACACTCATAAAGCTATTTCTGGAGAAAATATAGCGGTTCCTCTAAATTGTTATTATAAATGTCAAATTAATTAGCTGAATGAGTTGTCACTGTGCAGTTGCATCCGATCTCATTGATGATGCAACTACGCATGTCTGTGTGATGCACCATGGAGCTAGTTGCAACTTCGGAGAGGCATTTAGTATTTACACTATAATTATAAGCCTCTGGACGAAGTTGTAACAGGTTTTTTCAATGCTTTATGTACGTTTTTGTTACGCACATTGCAAGGAACATTATTCAAGCTTCTCATAGCGACACACCTTCACGTAGACTGCGCACAATTTCGTTCACACCATGTAGAACCTTTATAAACGTAATTAAAGTTAAATATTCACATACCTAGATACTATTACTTCGACCTATATTAAATGTAATGAATTGCCCTCCCTGTCAAAATATTGATTCCAGAAATAAAATAATAATCCTTGTAATGGTCATTTAAGCTTTGAAACTGACTTCACTAAACTGACACAGTTCTAACTTT
This sequence comes from Spodoptera littoralis, assembly GCA_902850265.1. Taxonomy (NCBI): domain Eukaryota; kingdom Metazoa; phylum Arthropoda; class Insecta; order Lepidoptera; family Noctuidae; genus Spodoptera; species Spodoptera littoralis. The sequence goes on from LR824533.2 coordinate 4,991,227, forward strand.
CCGCTTGCATCGTTTCAAATTAACCAGTAGCTATGTTTTCCCTCGACTTTGTTCCAGGCCCTAACCGAGCTTGCTCTCTAATGTGACCGCCATACTAACGCCACGTCTTATCGCTCGAGAGAATAAAGGCGAGAATAAAATTGGTTGTGTAGCCGAGGAGCGTCGTAAGCCGGCGGGCAAGCTGAAGCTCAGCCCTCCTGCCGCCGCCGACCCGCTCCCCACGCCCGACAGCGAGCTCGAGGACGCGGCCGCGCTCGCCTCCGACATCATCGCGCGAGAGCTGCTCACGCCAACCGTCACCGCCGCTTCCCCGCCCGTCGCCCAGTTGCCTGCTGCGCCCGAGAACTCCCGTCTGGCCGTGGAGGAGCCCGAGGTGCCCACGCCACCCGTCGGCGCAGTATCACTAGCACAGATTGGCGTCAAAGTTCCGCCTAAGGGCAAATCCACTACAGCAGCGCAGATAGAGTCTTCAATCACGGAGACGGTGACGCCGCCGACGCCCGATGCTCCCACTGCCCCTGTGACTCCTGCTATCCCGACGCCAGCGCCGTCGCCGGCTCAGCCCAGTCCACCATCAGACGCACCTAAGAAAAAAGTTGTAAAGAAAGTGGTGAAAAAGGACAAGGAGGGCGCTGCCGGCGGCGACGCGCCCGTCCCGCCGCCGCGCAAGAAGGAGAAGAAGCCCAAAGAGAAGTGAGCGGTGGCGACTCGCTCCCGATAGTTCCTCTGTGCCATAATCGTAGCCTTTCTATGTTTAATGTCTACTTATTTAATTTTCGAATAATTATGCTTTTATGTATCGCGTAATTTTTACTATAATATTATGTTTAGAGTTAATTTATACTCACCATCACGCGGCAAATGTATTGTTTCGTTTGATTTTATATCTTTACTTTTTCTTTTATTAATTTTATCATTATTTATATTTTTAACAGTGATGATAATCGGTTATATTGTTTTAAAACTTGATTTACCAAAGGACGAGACGTATTTATTATGAAAACGAAAGTTTTATGAAATTTTTATATTAAAAGTCTATTTTGGAATACTATTCGTATTTTTATTTTATTTGTAAGGTATTTTATCATACACTGTTTGGTAATACCTAATGTGTATAAATGAGACTAGGTACTTCGTTGATTTAAAAGTCTATCTTAACCAATTAGGTCCTGGTCCTGGGTTCGATCCCCGAGTTGGCAAAATGAACAAAATAATCTAATCAACTGCCGTCTAGTATTTATTTGCAAATAGACATCCGACACGACACCTTAATACTAAAATCAACCTTGAAACAGAAATCATATCAGTAAGTTACTAAAATAACTTAGTAGGTACTTAACTACTGAACATGAGAACAATCAAGAGAGAATAATGAATTAATAGTTGCCAAAAACAAAATAATCTTATCGATATAATATAAATGTGTGTTTTTCACGATTGTGGTTAATGATAGGCACGCGTTAGCCATACAAGTGTACACTAAAATTATATAATACGTAAGTATGTCAGTAAACTCTGATAAAATTATTTATAAGACAGTCTAGGGCAGAGACTGAAATATTCAGACGCCACTGATTTCAGGGTCATGGCGATTAGAGAGTCGCGATATTACCTACCTAGTCGTGTTACATAGAAAGATAAGAATATAATCAGCAACGAATTACCACGAAAATTAAAAAGAACCTGTGTTGGGTCAGGTATTTTTCCGAAGCGTATATAGATATAAGTACCGAACTAATTAGGTACTTATATCTATATTCACATCACCAGCCTGTAATGCCCACTTCTGAGCAAACAAAGCCTCTTGTCACACGGAGAAGGTTTGAGCATTTATCACCACGCTTGCTCAATACGGGTTGGCGATTTCAAACTTATAATTAGAAATTATAAGCCCAGATTTCCTCACGATGTTTTCCTTGACAGTTTGTCAGTGATGTCTGAATAAATCTTAGAAAGTAGGTAATTTTTTTTATGTCATAAACGATCAGACGGATCACCTGATGGTAAGCAATCGGCGTCGCCCATGGACACCTGGAACTGAAACACCAGAAGCGTTACAAGTGCGTTACCGGCATTTTGGGGATTAGGAGTTTAAGGATGGTTGGGGATTCGGGGATTGGGGAGATTGGGAAAGGGGGGAGGGAGTTGGGCCTCCGGTAACCTCACTCGCACGACGAAACACAATGAAAGCGTTGCTTCACGTCGGTTTTCTGTGAGGCCGTGGTATCGTCTCCACGTTTGACAGAACTGAAAGGGCAGTTTACAAGGTTCAGGTTTATCAGAGAGAAGTGTCGAAAGTTAAAGTTAAAGTGTAGCCGGCTCTCGCGAGCTTACGACACAGCATCGGCGTCTAAATCTGTCGTCGGCGGTATTTCCTGGCTGGCCTTCAAACCTTCAAGAAAAGAGTGTATTCCTTCTTAAAAGGCCGGCAACGCACCTGTGACTCCTCTGGTGTTGCGGGTGGCGGAGCTGATCGCTTACCATCATGTGATTCTTCTTCTCACCCATTCCATTATAGATCTTATTTCCCAGTCTTAAGACACCATGTTTATTTAGTTGCTGGATGGGAACAAGGGAGGGATCTGGTGTCGTTACCATGGCAGCATGGCAAGTCCATGCCACATACTTAAAGTTAGCTATATTACATTGTTTTTTGTTGGGATTTCATTAAAGTAAATTATCGTCCTTAATTAAAGTGACTAAACAGTTAAGGCTGTAAACGTTGTAGACAGCAATATAAAAATAATCACCCAGTGTCACTTAAGTTTTTTAATGGCGTAGGGCGAACGAGTAGATAAGAGCAACGGATGGTAAGCAATCGGTGCCCGCCATGGACACCCGCGACACTAGGAAAGTTGCAAGCACGTTGCCGGTAGTAGGCACTAGTTTGTTCCTATATTAATCAATCCTCCTCCATGCCAGTTTCGGTTACGGCAACCGTTTCGTGGCTATTGGTCTATCGTCTCTATGTGCTACTTTTGATAAAACGCCGTGTTGATGTGATTTATATCTGGTACAAACCAGGTATAAATTTGAAGAAAAAAATTACACAAGTAATTATTACCATCTTTTAGAAAAAAAAACTTGGAAAAATCTGGCAAAGAAATGTAAAAGTAGAATAAAAAACTACAAAAAGGATCTCTCCGGCGGGGAATCGAACCCCGGTCTCCCGCGTGACAGGCGGGGATACTGACCACTATACTACCGAAGACGTGATAACTAGTGACGAAATAGTGCACTACTAACTGCTCAATAAATTCAAGCATTAACTTTTTGTTATTTTTGAAGTAAATAATAGATTAAAATAATAAATAGCATAACGAATCATTGACGAATTAGAGTATTAAACGAAAAAATAATTTATTTTCAATATCATATCAAAACAGCGCCACCTAGTTTGTGTATGTGTAAATACTTACAAAGCTGATTTCTGATTTTGTTTATTGGTTTCAATCATAGATGGCGGTAGCATATAACATTTTTGTATGATAGTACATAATTCATTATTTTACGAAGTAGCGGAGAACCTAACAGGTTACCAGGGTTCCGGCTGGACGTGCTAAAGAAGGAACGGGGTGGTTTTTAGTCAGTAAGAGTCTGACACTCCGTCCCGCCTCACCCAGGCGGGAGCAGTCATTCGATGATTATCCCCCTTTAAAAAAATATATATAGGTATATATTTTACGTAAAAAAACCTTGAGTTAAAAAAAAGAACAATGAGACCTTAAGATTTCAATCGGCCGTCATTTCAGATTACACATTTACCGTTCGACAATGCTAATCACAATTTTATTGTTCTATGGGTTACGTAGGACCTACCTTCTTCTAACTAAGTAGGTATCTATTACCATAAAAATACTATCCAGGATAGGCAATTATCGAGTTTTAATATTGTTTGTGATCTGATTAGGGGTGATTAGCTTATGATTCAAAAAGTTTGCTATCGATTTGTTTCAAAGTTCAGGAGTTTGGTTTTCAAAAAGATATAAAATCACCACCTACATACACGACGCATTAAAAAATATGTTAGGTACTTTGTGCTTCGTCTAACAAACTAGACTGCCCACGACTTTATTGAGTGGTTCTGGTTCAATTCTTGCGAGGAGTATTTTTTTTATTTGTATTTATCAAGCATTTATTAAATTTTTAGGTTTTTAGAAAAGAGACATTGATTCATAGTTACTTTAGTAATCTGTTGTTATAAATTAATTAAGTTACTTATGTAAATGTTTAGGCACCTACGAAAATAAATACCTACGTAAATAAACCAGATAAAATTCATGCTGATGTCTCCATAAAAAATGTATCTGGCTGGTAGGTAGCCCTAGTTAGCGACTCGTGAGAGGCGTGTCTGAAACTGCGCGGGGCGGTGAGCGGAGTCTGTAATTTCAAACAAAATTGCAGAGAGAAACAAACAACAGCCTTGTTTCACTGCGCACCGATCTTGTTAAAGTTATGTACCTTAATTATAATCCGGGTACGTATCATGTCATAGTTACTATGTTAGCATAACAATCAGTTCTTATATCTGTGTAATGGACTAATGAACATTAACAACCGTCTTTAGGTATTCGTGACATTTGTTGGGTTAGTTTTTCGACTTAACCTTTGTTTTTAAAAAGATTTCAAAATAAATCTTTTGTTAGAAATTTAGCTAAAGAAATCTTTATTAGTTTACAAATTACCTACCTCAAACTTAAGAACGGAAACTTTATATCCAAATCGAGAGAAAAACAAAAACAAAAGTGATTCAAATTAAATTAAATTTTTCGATAAAATATAGGTAAGTAAGTACCTAGACATTAAAGTTTGAACAAAAGTCTTCATTGACATCTTCACGAAATCCCATAAAAATACTTCTTTAATTTCAAAATTATTTTATACTATGTAAGGATAATAAAACACAGTGGAAACAGAATCGTTTAAGGACCGCTTTCCGACGCCTTCAATTGACGCCAGTGAGGCAAGTGGCAAGTGCAGCGACAGCGAGTTTCACAAGTTTCACACCCCATCGATCGTAACTCGTTCGTGATTCGATATCGACTTGTTTACACGCCTGTTAGTCACAATGAGCTTCTCATTATGAGACGGTGGCTGCCTGTGGGTGGTCCTACACTACATGTACCTATACAGACATCGTTAGCACTACTAAGTACCAATCTCACTCGTTACTCGTAATTAGTATCGAGTTTGTATCGGTACTTTTTTACTTGCTAACACTTCAAAGCGTTATGTTATGTATCTTACATTCTTTGTTCTAAACATTATAATTTTTCTTACTCAAATTGTTCTATTGTTATTTTTTACCCAAATATAAGAAGGGTGTTTTTTATTGTTTTTTTTTACAAAAAATGGATAAAACGTTGACCTAATTAATTAGGTTAGTAGGTCCTACTATTTACATTTTCAAAATAATTATTAATAATTTTTTTTATTACTTAAATACCTAACTACTTAAATATAGTATTCCTTCAATATAAGTTCATATAAAAATATAATATGAATTAGCATTTATAATAAAATGCTAGCTAAAAATAAAAAATGTACTTTACATACATACTTACAGTTTAAAGTTTCACCGTTACAATGTCGCCATCTAGTGAACACCGCAAGTAACTTTAAAAAGTTTGTGGCCTCTGCTCAGTCATCATCTCTTCTCCCACTCAAACAAAAATATTCGTTCACAAACGCACACATACAACGGCAACGCTACGCACGCGGTGACTCGGTGCAACACAAACAACCAGTTTGACAGGAACCGTGGTGCGCGGTGGTAGTGTCGCTTTGTTTCGTGAAGTAACATTGATAATATCAATGTTTATAAACACATTTTGATAAGAAACAGAAATCAAAACGTCTATTCATGAATAAAATCAAAGAGTTTCGTAGATTTACGTGTTAATTCGCGAGTTTATTTAGTTTTTCTGTTGGATTTGTACGTTTTATTCGAGTGTGTAATCTTGTATCGGCGAGAACTCAGCATCGTTGATTCTGTTGGGACGGTGGATGAAAATGTGAAACAAATGTGTGTTTGTGAACTTTACGTAGTGCTGGACTTGGAGTTGGTACTTTGAGACGATTGTGGTGGTTCAGAGTTGGGCCAATATGAGGTGTTTTGTGTTCGTGTTACTATTGCCTGCGTGCCTGGCACACCTCAATGTTTACCTGAGTAGCGCCGAAGTGTGGAGGTTATTGGGTAAGTTCAGTTCCATTGTACATTGCCCCCGTGTATCATCAGCTGCACATTGTTGCAAGTTGTATCGCGGATATCGATAATCGGGAGTGATAAGCCGCTCGGGGCCACGCTTCCAAAATAGTTCACGTTTTAAAATAGATAGCTACGATCATGTAAACGTAAATTGTTTAACTAGATTAACGAAAACAAACTATAAAACTACTTTTAGAACAACATAAATCAAAATAAACTGGCTACCAACGATAGGTAATTCGTTATCGCGTGAAGGTTATGTTGTATGTGTAATGTATATCTATCCGTGATAAATTAGCTGGCTGGATAACACCGATCAACGATTCAAATGAATTATTAGCTCAATATAGTGTTACAGTAGGTATTCTATTGGTCTTAGTGCCAATCTTATCATGTTTTGATAAATGAATGCATGTCGTATACTCTGTATGTCTGTCTGTCATTGTCACAATATGAAAATATCAATGATTGTATTATGATGTTATAATTCATAACATTTGTCAACCATGCATCTGGCCGCGTAATTAATTGTTTTGATTACCTAGGTACGTTTGGTAGTTTTTCGACCTCAAAGCCCTTGCCATACCTACATGGGTAAGTAAGTACCTAAACAAACATATTTAGTACATTACTAATAATTAGGTAACTAAGTACGTAAGTAGGTGTAATATTTTATTTCTAGTTATTGGTAATTTTACTAATTTTCTTTGATAAAACGCAAATCGTTGAAACCACATCATGATCCTTCTAACTACCTATTTGAACAGCTTCTCTCTACAATGAAACGACGATTGCCATAGATAGTATAATAAAAAAAGTTTAATATTTCTGTAATTCAAACAATTTATAAATTGCAGTTAGGTTAGGTCCTAATCTTTTTTTGGACTAACGGGCATAGGTAAGGAATTAAAGAATAAAGAATTAACAGTACATATTATAATTAAAAGACTAACGGAACCCTCGTTGGCCTTAACAGTCGGCAAAGTAAAAACATTATTTATAATAGTTAATCCTACGGGCACATTGTTCTAAGTCGACGTCGAGGAATTTAATCCTCAAGATTTTAATTAAACAAACGTCACAACTAATGCCAGTGTACTTGTCAATTGTGACTTCCAGGTAAGCTAAAGTGACATTTTTGAAAGGGCCCGTGCGCATAGCAGGTAATTAGCTTAGAGATGTGACGCTTCTTGCATTGAGCGAGTTTTTGTCCCGCCCTATTGTATGAACCTGCCTCGGCCATAGACTGCAATCCATCTTTGTCAACGACGAAACCATCTGCCTTTTGTTCTTGTTTAAAAATTAGAATAATAATAAACAATATTAAGGACGCAACGGGTCCATCGCTATCCTTACGTGATAAATAGGGCACTTAAGTTGACGATAGTTGTAATATTTCTCTCGAAATTGAGCAGTAAGTAATTATAAACTTATTTAAATTTAAAATTTCCTTACGAAGAACAAATAATGAAGGATAATTTTGAACTTTTCAGTTCCCTTTGTGCTTTACGAAACATAATTTATTGCCAACGATTGTAATGTAAAAATTAACATATTACGTATCTTTAACCCTTAACAACCCACAAGTGTCTCGCGGACACAATTTTGCGTTTATGTTTCCATAAAAACTAAAGTTTTTATTTTTATGAATTGGCCTTCTATCTAATTTATCGCCAATGTTTTACGAATCTAAATGTGCAATGAAAATATTTGTAACGTGAATAATTTATTATTTTTGGTCAATAAACGAAAATAGTACTTCATCAACCCAGAAGTGTCCAACAGACACAATATCATTTTATTTGATTCAAGTGTGAAGGTAGATTGTTTTATTTACATTTACCTATAATCTTATGGTGTCGGGTAGGCAATAGCGGTTGCTAGACCTTTGTTTGTGTTATCATCATAGTTTTTGTAATCGTAACACGTACCAGTAATCAGAAACTCTTGTCATAATGTAGTCATGTTCTAATTCGTTTTTATTGAATGTTATGGCTAAACGGCAACTAACACAAAGTGAAATACAACGTGCCCTTGTTGAAAGTGACGATGAAAACATTTTTGTCCATGAGTGCGATAGTGATGATGAGAATTTTGCTGTTGACAGCTATTCTGATAGCGAAAGTAATGTCACAGAACCAGCATCTGAAAACGATGATGAACAATTATGGAGTAAGAGTGATGATGATTACAAGAATAAGTCTCAATTTACACTTATAAAGGAAGAGATAATTACGTGGAAATCAGAACCTAACAGGCAAAACCGAACGCCTCGACACAACATAATTCGCGGTGGTATTCATACGGTGATTCTTCCTCCTCCGGGCCAAACTATAATAGATCTGATAGACAGTTTCAGCCTTTTTTTTCGACGATCACGTATTAAAATACTCCGAGGTCTTTTATTGACTATAAGCGTCAATAAACAGGGAGGTGTGGATTTTAGAGAATACTGGTGCCCTATCTTTGGCAATCCAATATATCGAGCTACAATGGAAAAAAGAAGAAGCGTTGTAATATTTTCCCTTCGAAATTATCAAGTGCTTCTAAACAGTGTTGTGCTGAATGCAAACGCAATACATGCACTGAATATTCTGAAAAAAATAATAATTGTAATATCTATAAGTAAATAAGTGTAAATACACATTACTGAAATACATTATACTGTCTTTTTCATTCAAAATATCTTTCTTTTCTTTCATCATACCTTATAATTATAAAATGAGTCTGTTGGACACTACTGGTCAGTTACGTCACAAAAGCTTTCTGGATAGTTAAGGGTTAACGCGTTATCTGGTAAAGCTTCCATGGTGCGTACAGGCCTCGTATCGGGCTATTTGATCGCAGCTACGGGCACATGGTACTTACCTACAAGTAATTTATGGTCATTCCATAGAATAAGTCAATAAACCTAACCCTAAAAATGTTTGGAATTATAAACAAGAATGAGTAACAAGCCGGGATGTCAAAAGACTGATATTCCGACCACTTGTTCAGATAACTACCTATACCCAATTGTTTAGGTTTATTTCCAATAATTACTATCGATACTCGAACAGTTACCTAATTAAAATTAATTATTTAATAGCATAAACAATACTATGTTCTATTAATAATGGCAGTATCCGTTGCTACTTGATAATCTCTAACGCCTTTGGCGCGCCAAGGCGGTATTGAACGACAGGATAGTTTATGGTCACCTGTTATCGTCCATCAGAATTCTGTAGAACTTACGAACCAACAAACAACCAAGTCTTGTCTGCTCAGCGTTGTACAACCTTTTATCTTAGGTTTTACGACCGTCGCGTCGTGGCAAAAGGTATTATAGTCATGTGACTGAAAAAAGCACGATAAAAAGCATGTTGGCATTACCATAAATTATTATTAGAGCAGATACTCAAAACAACTGCTTTTTGTTCATTACAATGCTTCCAAACTGTACCATTATTTTATTTTCAAAGAAAGTGGCCTTGCATTGTTCCTCGAACAGTCCCGCAACCAGGAACGTAGGCGCAAACCTATAATATTTCCTTGCTTGATACGGGCCAGATAACACGCTCGCTACTCGTTACTTATAATGCTGACTTACTCGTAAGTTTGGTTTGAAATACAGAACAAAAGCAATTTTGCGGTGATAGTTATAATGATAAAAACAAAGCAAAATAAATCAGAACAGTTGAACTTATTACTACGGCAATGATCATTTCTGTAACCACAGCATTTTTGCTAAATTGCATCACGTAACAAATCTCTCCTAGCGTTTCTATAACTTAGCTGTTTATACATTGATTGATTTACTAGAAAAATGTGTAGGTAACTACTTACGTAGTATTAAATTCCTGCATCCGACGACAAGATGGAGAAAAAATATCTTGTATCATCGGCTCGGGTTACATGGCTAGAGCTGTGGTGGGCATAACAAAAAATCTTGCGTAATTCGATACTTAGGTGCAGTGTAGGATTCCATCTACACCTTAACCTCAGTACACGACTACATCAATCATTTCATTGCAAAGCACCGGTACTGCCAGTTTTTAACACTTAAAGAAGGACACAAATTCAAATGACGTTTTTTTACATTTCCGCTCTTCTTATCTTTTAAAGGTCCCTCGATTTTTAGACCTATACTAATATTATCAGTAATACGACCATTCTACTGCCTACGTGTAAATCGCTGCAGTCCCAAGCTTATGCTTCCCATCCGGCCATCATCTTAGATAACATTTTTCTTTCACCATTCATGTAGGTATATGTAGAAACTACAATAGAATAAATAAAAACAGTCCGGAATAGACGTTGTTATTTTAATAAATACTATTAATGCTGCATTCAGCCCGCGCCATTCGGATCTCGTCCCCCAAAACGAAGACGTCGTTTAGAGAATTAACAATGAAATATTTCAATAAACAGCCAGCGACGGCGCAATATAAATATGGGCTCACGTCCTTCTCGAAACTATTCTTTATGTAAATACAGTTGACACGCGGGATGATATGGAGTGGGCCCTAAATAAATTTAATTTCACGGGCGGTTGGTTAGCAGTTTTTAATCTGTGGGGGTGTTGATATGTGTCCCGCGGGCAGGTGCGGCTTAGACAAAACACGGTAAGCTTACGTGATCGGAATGAGAGAGGTTAATTAAAAATGTAATTGATATTATGTAAAAGAAAATTAAATTCGTGTAACTAACTAACTACCTACTGGCGTATGGAAGTGTTGCACAGTGCAAAGCGTGGTAAATGCTAATTAGGAAATTAACATGGCTGCTTCTATCGAGTAATTTCATGTCACGTACGTCAAACATAAAACCGCATGATTTATCTGTGAATGCATAAATGTTGGTTGTCGAATGGGAGGTTAATTTAAAAGCAATTATGAAACCCCTGTCGACAGACTGGATAGCAGAAATAGAATTAGGCGCACATGCAGCAGAGCGAGCGAGCGACAGACAGACGGATTACTTACTACCTATGTGCATTGCATGAATATGCATCTCGTTATTTTCAATTACGTTTGACGTCGGCTTAGCTTTAATCGCTTAAGCTCTACGATCCATTGTCGTCGACACCTCATGCAATTTTAATGATTAGTCATTGTCGTACTTATTAAATGCATGTTGTTTTAGCATTCATTAAGCTGAAGGGATCTGAAATTCTAATGTAACTGCTTTGTAATGGTTTGTTTGTTTTAATGTTTCTAGTTTTGCCTCTTAAAGTGAAATGAAACGATTTAGGTATTTAAACTAAGTCATATAAATTAAGAGTAATATATAAAATTATATTTTTACTGTTGGATTTTACAAGGGAATCAATCACCTGTGACGAGGATGATCGATTTCAATCTGGGGCTTCATCTTCGTGCCTATAACATTTTACCTGCCTTTTTGCACTCCAGTGGTTGATAGAAAAAAGGTAGTTAAAATGCATACAATAAAATTGTATCACTTTGCATTTTTTGTATGGAATCTTAGGCAAGTGGATAATTATTTTAAGTTAAGTAAATCAAATCCAATTAATCAATTTCACAGTTTATTTAGTTAGAAAACATAATATCTGCTTTCATCTATTATTTGTTTTGTTCAATCTACCCCGGACTCACCCTGTATTTCCATAACAAAAAACATTTAGCCGTATCAAAGGCTAATCACAAAACAATCCATGATAGCACAATCAGAATATACGAGCACCATTTAATAGACCATTATGTAGTGTCCATTAAACGATGCTAACTAAACAATGCAATCGCTGCCTGCACCGTCCACGTGCGGTGTTCAGCCGCGTTCCCGCCATTACAGCCTGTCTATGGTAACTATTGAAACTTTATGGCCAGCTACAGTTCTCGTTCCCGCCATAGTGTTACAAGTTTTTACTTCACTTATCCCAGCACTTACAAGGTGCAACACATCTTGTTATGCAGATATTTATCCTATCTTTATGATGCTGTTGAGTGTTGTGAGGAAATGGCTTTTTGCGTCATTCTGTTCCTAATAGGTACATTGATGCTTTAAGTTTGCATGTAATGATTTATAATTGAATTGTACCAAAATAATTGATGAACACATCTTTCGTTGTCTTTGAATAAATTATTTACTTAGGTACTCGTTACAATTAGGTTGTTATGTCTACATAATTTTATGTGCTTTCTCTTGTTGGTTGACCATCATAAAATACCATGCAATTATGCATACTCCAAATACCAAAACAGAAAGTAAACCGTGAGATGGTTTACAGTCAATAGTGACAAGTTGGCAATGTATCCAGGTCAGCCGACAGCTGAATAAATAGATCTTTTATAAATAACGCGAGTCGCGAAACAGTGGGTAATGAAATGCCGCGAGGAGCTACGGCTAATTTGTACACTGCACCGCTGACTGGCGTTTAGTCAATTGGGCATAATAAAACGGGAAATAACTATACATTCTTTGCTATTTATAATGTTTTGACGTAAAGGTTAATGTACCATTTTATAACGGTTTTTAGTACATCACATTTTCGCACAAACAACATCTCTCAATGAACTCATTTTGTTATTGTAATATCTGTTGACCTCTCACATGCATTCAAAACTAAGTATGTGTAGAAAGCTCGTTCATCTGTCGAACTGACAATGAAAAATCGGTATGCTGGTCGCGGTCGCGGTACTATCACGTGGAAAGATCAACGTTCTAAAATTACTTTTCTCCACGTGATCAATAGTCGAACATATTCAAAATAATGGTTTCGGTCGTCGGCGAGGGTCGACCTCTCAATCACACCTCGGGTTTTGTGCCGGCTCGACAATTTGCCCGAATGGATGGAGATGTCAACGCGACAAAAAGCTTCGATCGATCAGCGATGCTGCGCCAGCGCATATGTCCATGTCGCTTTTTGTGTGACCCTCTAAATCTGTTAGGTAATTTGTATGTTTAGATAATGTATTATGCTTATAGTTGACTCACTCTCTGACTGACTTCATTAAACACTGTCATAGAAAGATATTTCGTTGTCATTTAGTTGCTTATGAGTCTCATCCAACGTAGTGCTATTATAAAGACCCATTTCTTTATTTTAATTACGTACCTAAGTATGCATTAGTGCTAAAGTGTGGTGAGACTAGGACAATGGGCATGCGCCTGAAAAATGTGTCACATTGGTGGGTGAGGTGCACCGGCCGCACAGCGAAATGCTTCCTCTTTGCGATGACGTTAATATTAGAGCAAAACTAGCACATCTGCACTATACTACACAATTACTGCGAGTATTGCACAAACAGTAGCGCATGTAGCAATGTGCGAAGATAGAGAGAGGTCAGACAGATGTTGTATGCGTCCCTTCGACTGGTAAGCGAACGTCGACGGGCCGTCACGACGCGTCCATCAACTGCCATCGCTGACGAGTAAGCTTCGAACCAAGTTTAAGCTCAGTTTAAAACCCGACAGTTCTCCGACCATGATAGATGATATATGAGCGTGTGGAATGTGCCCAAACCGAAATAGCAGCAGACTCGACATGGACACTCGTTAACGTTTTAGCTAATGACATTACGACTCATTTTTGTTTTTGTTTGGCTATTAAAGATGAGATGTGTGTTTGTTTTGGGGCCGAGGATTACCGGCGTTGACCCATAATCCCACGTCCATAGTTAATGACTGCTTTAATAGCCTACGAAGGAAGTATCTCGCAGCGCGACTATGACGCGCCAAGAACAATATTAGAACTCCCGTAGTGATGGCACACGACCAGTATTTTATATTTCCTTTGTGTTTGCGGGAGCTCAAAAATATGCCATTAGAGATAATGCTATGACAATTTTGTTGGCTATGCGGTGTAATTGAATAGGCGGCCGGGTGGAGCACGCGACCGCGCTTTGCTTTGGTGGGAAATGTGCAAATAAATGTACGTAATATAATAATACCGCATGTTGTTTCTGCGTACATTATGTGACGAATCAAAGGATAAATGGTCTTTATTCTATGGACTCATTGCTACTAAAAGCTTCGTAATGTTTTGAATATTTGCGGAGCTTTCGCGCCTCCGACACCATTATCTAAATGGTTTAATCTGTCAAATACCAAGCGGTCACCGGTGACCGCGACCTATTGTTCTTTAATTGTGTCTATAAAACCGGTACTCGACGAGTTAATGCACTTTAGAGACAGTGTGCGACACATTAACACTTTACAAGTTTAAATTTCACACATTGTAAACTATGTATGAAAGATGCTACCTAAGGGTTTTACGTTCGACGTGCCCCGATAAAACATTGCGAGAGTATTATTATGTAAATAAATACTCCTGTTTTGGCTGTTGGTTATTTATAATATAAAATAGTTGGGGACCACACACGTTCCGGTGGGCGCACGGAGGCAAACACGACTGGCGTCAGCACGGAGCGTACCTGACTCTCCCAATTTCTGTCTGTGTGTACACTCCCGCTTAGCTTGCTCGTGGTGCTAATAACTTCTGAACACGATACCTCTATACTATCATTATAGAACTTCATTCTTTTCCCAGTTAACACACGATAACTCTAACTACTTTCACGGATCACTAGTACTTATCCACTAATTTTGTTTGCCTGTCTAATTTCTCTTAACTTGTTTTTTCACCAGCACCATCTACTGTTTTACTTAGAATCATGAAACATAAAATGGTCACACTAGCTTTGTAATGTACTTTGTTGGCAAAACATTTTTTCAATTCACTTTGTTGTAATTAAGGACCGTGAAATATGGTCCCACTCAATTGTGTCGTAGTTTTGTGACAATACTGTATTTACGAAGAAGGACCGAAAATAAACAAACATCGCGCACAATCGGACGAATAAATATGCTGCCACAATGCACGGGCCAGCACGTCATAATAAGGCAGTGGCTTTTGTACGGCCGGCTGTAAATCATACAGTCCTTTGAAGAGAATGGCACACCATAAATAATGCCCTAAAATTCGGCTGCGATGCTCTCCACCGGGACATTTTTGTTGCCCGTGAAGAGAATTCTAATGGCGAAACAAATTAATCAATGGGGTCGCGACTGTATTTAATTTTTTGCCACATGATCTATTGTGATATTTTCATGCGTATCAATAAAGCTTTTAATGTTTTGACATTTAAAAAGGCTTGTGACAATATTTATTGGATATTTCACCTTTAACTAGTTAGAAAATGCAAGTTCTCTTCTCTAACGCGGTAATTGTTTCGATTTAATAACGTTACGCTTATAATTTAAACCGGCGTCGTAAATATTGAACTGCAGCCACTTTGGATTTTTATGGGTTCGTAAGAAAGCAATTAAACTTGAGCATTATGATAGTATTGAAGAATTTAACGCGGTCGACGTTGTTACGACTCAACTGAGCTTTAATGGTTCAGTGCACCCCTGAATAAACAAGGCTATTCGGAGTTAAATTTGCTTGCACCGGATATGGCTGCCACTCGAACATATCCATCATGCGCCACTAAATGAAGACTTGGTCAACGGCACACTATACCACTCGAGATCCTCTAGGACCAACAATGAATAAAGGAAACTATTCGTGTGGGTATGTGGTCACCTCACCTTATTTTATGATCAGTAAATCTTTCCAGTTATGAGCTTCTAAATAATAACATTTTATAGGCGTCTGTCGTAGAATTGTACGAATGCACACTCACCTTTTATTGTTGATGGAGAATCCAAGTGTCCCTGGATTTATGTATTCTAATGAAAACTCAAGTTTATAACTATTTCAATAGGTTTTTAGTAGTCTGTGCCAGGAAAGACATTTCCTTGCGCTCTTATTATTATTCTTGAGAAATTGTGACATATTATTTGGTTTGCCCAAATGACATGTGTTTTATCACAGACGACCGCCCAAAAGTAATTCCAAAAGAGTAAAACGCAGCGTGAAATCGCATCTAACGTTATCTTTGCATCACAGTGAGGGCCTTCATGTGTCGTTTGTTTGGACCTTTAGTTTGTTTGGACAGATCTCCAAGAAACCAAAACTATGACATAGATTGATTTGGACAGTAAATCTTAACATGTCTCGAAGTGAATTCGTATGTTTCGCAGCATGGCGTAGAGATGGGTCGAGTCATGGTGTTTCTGTTAGCCCTGGCCTCCCGCGGTGCAGGGCCCGCTGCGAGGACCCGCATGCCCCAAAATTTACATTTGACTTCGAATAAGGGTTATTGTGAGATGCGAGTTCCTACTAGTCGACTAGACAAATTCAACGTCTAGAGATTTAAAATAAAAATACAAAATTGTCAATATGGTCCTTGGGGACCGAGCTTGGGTTATTGTTCGCTGGTTTTGTTTACATTAGACACCCAAACTGGTTATTGTGTACGATGTTTATTTTATTAAGAAAGTAAATAAATATCGGTGGGTTCGATAAACCGATACGGCGACGCGACGTGACTCGATATTTTTCACCAGATTTTTTATTTTTGGGCAGCACATTACAATGACTGCCTACTGAAGCCAAAACGCGTATCTTGATTAATAATAGTAAGCTAAGCTAAACCGATGCTTTCTTCTTGAGAAGTTAGTGTTTGTTTTGTAAAGGCAGGTTAGTTAAACATCGTGACATCCTCGCGGGCGTTGAACGGTAGAAGTTGTTGAATAAGAAAATACACTTTTGGGAAGCAGTTGCAGAGAACAAATATTAGTTGAATCCGTTCGGAGGTGCGCGTGGACTAATATTTGGTTACTAGAGGTCGTTATTACACGTTAAAGGTGGTCGTAACCAAACTACGATTAAATTCAATTTGAACCAATGGTGGGAAAGAAACAAATGTCTTCGTATGACTGAGTGGAGAGTTGCATTAACATGAATGTGGTTTTCGTGTTCCCACAATTTAGTGACAATATTGTCCAATTGATATTCAAGAAAGTCTCGTTGGAATACAAAATAAACATTTGGATTTATTTCTCGTATTTTATTTTATAGCGGAGCGTTCGTAAAACTCATTTCCTTAATTCGTAATGTCGCTCAATACGATTACGTTCACGTTCGGGTTAAACTTTATTTCTGGCTCAGTTGGTTCGAGGCAATCGTACGTATTAATGGCAGTAATGGGAGACTGAGTTTATTTAACAGCTCGTAACTCTACTCGTTATGGCCGCATGTGGATTTTTAAAAGATGGCTGCAATACCACCGTACGTCATTTTCTCTCCTCATCTATCAATTTTGTCTGACTAAATTAAGGTGGTGTTAATTTGTTTATTGAGTTTCACGTTAAATTATCAGTTTCATTGGATAATGAGGAAAGGCAAAATATATGACTTATGTTTTGGTTCTAGATGAAGCGAAAACTGCAAATATTTTTTGGCCAGTATCGAGTTGAAAGTGTAGTTGTAGTAGTAGTAGTAGTAGTAGTAGTAGTAGTAGTAGTAGTAGTAGTATAAAAACTGGAATTCTAATCTCTAATCACCTAAAACGAAGATTAGAGTTGGTTGTTGTTAAACTTAACGAGGTATTTTTTTTTTTTTTTTTTTTTTTTTAAGGGGGGAAAATCATCGAATGACTGCTCCCGCCTGGGTGAGGCGGAAGGGAGTGTCAGACTCTTACTGACTAAAAACCACCCCGTTCCTTCTCCTGCACGTCGAGCCGGAGCCCCGGTTACCCGTTAGGTTCTCCGCGACTCCGAATCGGCATCGGCCCTATTGGGCCCCATCTGTGGTGGTCTGATGGCTCTTTGAGGCGCGCGCGGAACGCGACGCGCCGTACGCTCGGGTCTGTTTCTGGTCGGACGGGGAGCCACCCATGCTCGCCGTCCGCAGGCCCGCGCTTACGGTGGCCGGAGATCGTCCCGCGATCCCCGACGCCCGGTGTGTCCTTCGCGATGGCTGGGTCGCGAGGAGGCAGCGCTTCGCTGCCTCACGCGTCCCGCCTCCTCCTTAGCTAGCATGACTGCTTCGCAAAAGGAGGAGACGGCATCCCAGTCCCCCTCGCTCCGCATCATGGCCTGCACTAGGCCCGGACGCGAGAGGTCGCCATCGCCGATCACTTCCCTGAGGGCACGGCGGTGCTCAGCCCACGCAGGGCATTCCGCTACGGTGTGTTCCACCGTGTCCTCAGGGCGGTCCTCGCAGTGATGACACCCGGGCGTTTCCTCCCGCCCCATCAGACACAGGTACCTCCCGAAACTTCCATGTCCGGTGAGGACCTGCGTCAGGCGGTAGGTCGAGGTTGCTAGGTTAATTGTGTCTGTCGAGTATATCGCCCATCTCGTGTGCTGTGCCCACATTACCATGTACGAGTGTCCCACTGTCTGATTGCATCGCACTGGTCGTGATCGGGGAAATGGTCGACTCCGCTCAACGGTCACGTTTCTACCTGGACAAAAAAAGAAATAAAACCCATGCAAATAAAAGTGCTATAAAAGTCAATATGGATTTACCGTCGCAGCTGCATTTAATACCAAATTTATACGTTATGTATAAATTATGAAAAGGTTCTCTTGTGAAGAAAAAATTCTCGTGTCGGTCGACGCCGGGACGTGTCGTGTGGGTTATAAAGAGGAATGCAAGTACGCGAGCTAATGTGAGCGAGGTGTGGGCGCACCAAGCCTCGCACACTCTTTTTGCAAATGCAAATTCAATTCCGACTCGGAAATCTTTACGAGAATTCCGAATGGAAATGTTTACTTTAGTCTTTTACTGCATGTTTTTTATTTACCAGCTCGGCTGTGGACTCGTGCGAAAGATTAATATTGACTAGTATGCTAATACCTCTCCACACTCACCCAAGGGTACTGTAATCAAAATGTGCGGTTTTGTTTGGGTTGTTAGGGTCAGCGGTTACCATTAGACCCGCTCGTTCGAGTTTAGAACATCAGATAATTCACGGGAGGCTGTTCAGATTGCCTCGTTCTACATGCTCCCTCATTAACGACTCGATTCCATTCTTTCTTTTGTCCAATTCGATTGCCGCGACCTCTACTTTTCCTGATCATTTAAAAATGTACTATAATTATTCTTTTTTATTTTGTTCAAGCGAACCCGCCGAGCATTTGGTTTTTATTTTCGTTTGTAATTCGCTTTTCACGTTCTTATTTTTAAAACGCTACCGTTTAACTGATCGTAGTTCGCATGCTTGCGCGGTCTGGTACGCAATTTTTATTTCTTTTTGTCCCGACATTTTCGTGACTCAGGTACTTTAAATTTGTTAAAAGATAATGCGTCGTGTCGCTAGACGATTATGTTAGAACCGGTAGCAAGTTTTAAAAGAGGTCCATCTAATTGTAATGGGTAGCAAACAGTTAGAATACTGCTCGGAATCGCCCGAAGGCTTTGAAAAAAGAACGAGAGGCGTGGCGAGACCCTGTTTGTTTTCGAGTCGACTATAAACGACGCCGAAAAATGAATCTCTCTTGGTTATCGTCGTTAATTCTGATTTATAGACTCCGTGTGCTGTTATTATAAAGTTATAGTAATATCTCCCGCAATGGGTGGATTCCCCTTGACGTTTCCAAGTCATAATATCAATTAACTCATTCATAATTCTTAATTAGAACTCTTCATTAGAATACTGACTACCAAAAAGTCTTTTGATGTAGAAAAGTATTTTTTTAATGAAGGCAAACGTTTTGCAGGAAGAGCAGCTGCGACTACGAGGGTTCATTGTTGCGGATATCCCAGCAATCTATATGCGTCAAACGTAAATCACTTGGCATCACAGATACAAATCGTGGGACATTGTTATTGCTGCCATAACTGATTCTTGTTATTCGTTTCTTCAAGGAAAATCTCTATGACTTGTACAGATTGTTGGCAATTGAAACTCGGTTGGTTATCCGGAGGTGCTTGTTGGTATAATACGGGCAATCCATCTTAGCAGCCGGCACTCGATGATGGATCTGTGATGGAGATCACGACTTGTTTCTTTGTTGTTTTGTTTTGTTGATAAACGCGTTGCGTCCGCGCCGCTTTTTCGCCCTGTTAGAACCTCGTTACGTTTGAATAGGTTATTTGTGAAGTTAATTGGTTCTCTTCTAACGGAGATAGTTGAAAATGTAATTTATTTATCTATACAATCTGTGTGTACGTAAATTGCGGCTGTTACATACATGGTTTAGGAAAATTGATTTGAAAATGCGTTTTAAAATGAAAGAGACTCTGTGAGTTCTTTGACCCAATGAAATAAATACAGAACCTCTTTTGGTATTTACTCTAGCAAACTCGGTTGAAGGTATTTAAATGATAACTATCTTGTGTGTTAATGAATTATCGGAATATTGGAATCCGAAGTTGTGCCCACTAAAATGATGAGGTAGGCGATGCGTAGGCTTGAAATGTAAGTGTGAGATAACATCATCTCATCTTATTTCGTAGGGTGTCTCTTCTTAGCTTTCACCGGTGCGTCAACGGTGCCCATTGGGCGCGTGTTGTGACAGCCTCCCACGATAAACTCCATGTTTATATGCGCGTGCGCCGCCCGCCATGTTTGTTTTATCTCGATCCACTGCGCGTTCGTGTTAATAAATGTCTCGTATTGGAAAATCTTATCCTCCTTTTTATTTTATTTCATATTTTATGTTGCCCGTATGTTTTATTTAGACATCGATTTATTATTAATAATGGATCCTTCAGGGTCGTTAGATCAAAATTTGAGATGTACGTAACGTGTAGGCGTTTTTTATGTATTGTTTTTTGTTAAAGTCAGTTGTGTGGGTCTCATTTTTATTGGGGTTCGAACAAGGGACGACGGTACGTGTTGGTGTATTTTATATTCAAAACAGATGTTATCCTGCGGCGATGGCTGGGAAATTAATTGAATATGTTTTGTTTGTTATTCGATTCGAATCACACGCATATTTAATGAAACATTCTCACATTTGAATTTAACTAGCTACTTACGTTACACGTCTGGATAATTGCTATCAGGCGGTTATCTGTTTGGTTAATATTCAAGCGCGTTGCTCGTAATGGCATGCTGGAGTGATATAAAACCTATCATTTGTAGTTAGTGTTGATTGCCCAATCTTGTTCTGGTCTGTTGGGCATCGAACACGGCTAGTTAGTGAGGGGCGCATCCAATTTGTGATCGGAGCCGTAAGCATTGTCGCCCTGCCCGGAAACTGTCCCGTGACGGAAGGCGTGTAAAGCCGTGTAATTAAATAGCTAAATAACCTCATCCTATCCACTTGCTGCTCGCATTTGTGCTTCGTCATACCTACAGAATCGACAGACATAGGTACGTTTTTCACTATTATTTTTTAAGTACATTGTTGTCATTTATCAGTAGCATTTTTCAAAAGTCTTAGGATTGTAGATGAATCCACTATATTTCATGTTAAAGTTATTTGCAAGTGCACGAGCATAAGAATAAAAGTTCTGCAAACGTCTTCACTTCGCAAGCGAGTTCACGATTCTCTCTGAAGTCGAGATTCCGGCACAATTCACGCGGTAACTACCCGCTTCATGCTTTTGGTGCTTTAACTTTTATTTTATAAGAGTTGAGATGAGAAATAACGCGAGTGCACGGCAGGGCACCGGAGGGCAGGTCTCGCTTACACCCACCGTTTATTAATTTTGCTCTTTTTGCCCATTGTTTACTTTACGGGCGATGTTTAAAATTTTATGATTTCCATAACGACTGACGGCTTCGACGATGGATCAAATTATTTTCTGAACGGTTGCCAACTCGATAATGCCAAATCGATCGTGAATGCAATTCTTTTCGATTGACTTTAAAAAGTTTAATTTATTTGATGGCAACCGGTGTTTAAATACGTGTTTTAATGATCTCGGGTGTATATTTCATTCTTCGACGCCCTTATACTGAAATGTAATTCCGTGCTAAGGTTTACAAGTGTATATGATACGATACGTAGGTGTTCGTCGGGTGTAAACAGGGCAGGTTAAGCACGCTGGCTGGCGTCGACGCTCGTTTGGAGAGCCCTCGTCGAGTGCACTCCACAAACTGCTCTCTTCAAGCCTTCGTTCAACAGACGATTTTTTAAACTGCCCGTCCGTATTGTTTTCGTTCTTTTCATTTCATTCCGTACCTACACAAATAACAGACGTGCAGTTGGTGTGTCAAAATGTCAAAAAAGTATTTGCTCATTCCGTATAACATTTTCCTCGTGGCGAGCGTTATAACCTTTCTAAGTTCCAAAGCAAACAACCGCCGTCGTCGTGCTTCTGTCCCATACATTGCTTGTGTTAGTACAAATCCACGACATAATACAGTGTGGCGGTCGGATAATATTTGGTGAGCGTTGTTTGACAAGCGTGTTCGTATGTTTTGTTATTGGACACCTCCACTCCGCACACAGTTTCTATTTGAATTGCCCTGACACAAACTAATGGGAGTTTTCAGGAACACGGCTACCCTCGTGAGGACAGCTGTTTGTTTGCACATCTGACGATGCGAGTTATTTTCCCAAATATAAATGGGAACTCCAGTAGCGAACGGATATTTGAACACCAATTGCTTATCAACGTTTGTATGATAAGTCAAAAATAAATCATATCAGCCGATAAGGCATCGATTTTTATAGCCGGGCTACCGTGCGATAACCTCTACGGAAGGATTGTGGTAATCTAATAGATAAGCCCGAGAAATTCGTTGTCGTGTGTACTGTATGTGCACGTGGTCTGACTCTGTAATTGGAATATAAATGATACAAGACACAAATTCATGCCCAGGGGTTGCTTATAATCTGGCAACATTTACAAACACGTCACGACCATGTTCGTGCTCAGTTTTTTCTAGTTTACGTGGTGCTGTTTGTCACATCGCGCTGCCTTGAGCTGTCGAGTGAAATGGGTGACTTTTTGTATGAGTTTCATGTTTCGTTTAAAGCTCCCGAGACAGGCAATTTTATCTTTCAGCGTTGCTATTAGGCTGTTTCCCGAAGCGATAGCGGTGCTAAGTTCTAGTTGCGGTTTTTGTGGTCCGCGGGCGAACACGAAGTGTGGTCGCGTTATGTGGTCACGACTTGGCGTGCTCTACACTCTACTTCTCGTAACTACACTGAGATTAGCTTCGTCTTAACAGAAACAAATATTCTGACAAACAAGATTGAAACGTGATCCCACTTATCGCTTACTGTAACTGGCAACTTGATCTTTGTAGGGACCTAGTTGCAGTTCTATGCAGGTGTTTGATATTTCAGTAAATAAGTTCTCATTGCTTTGATATTATATGTAATAAATTATCGAATCTAATTACAATTTTCAGAAGCAACTCCAGCTGAAATAACTATGTAAAGTTATAAATATGACATGAGAGCACAGTATACAGCTCGTAACTAAGTTGAACTTAATTTCCTCTGAAGTTTAGCGCATGGTGATGTCATAAATTTTCACACTTCGCTCGACGTAGCATTTGTCGAATTCTCTAGGGTTGTTTGTCACTGAAATGGAAACTATTAACAAATGTTACGTTAGATTCAGTACAGGCAAATATTTTCTGTTTGCGAGACTCCACTTCCATTTAACTTCATCGAATATGACTATTATCAATAACTTTTGTTTCGATACCCTAGCCTTACGCCTCACCCAAGCGGTAGAAGTTATTCGATGATTACTCCCCCTTGAAAAAGACCTCTAACCTTACTGCATCTTCGTGTTCTTTATACAAGATAAAGAAAGACGAGTTTGTTTTGGTTTCCTACATAACGTGGGTACTTGGAGTAATGTAACGATAATGTTTACGTATTCGCGATAATTCAGCGTCAGGTGGTCTCGTCTGTGCTACACTCTGTTCTCCCAAGTCCCAACACATCGCCTCACTGATCGTAAACAAACACTGTTTATTTTATTACAAGCTCTTATTTATTATATCGTTAACAGACGCACGCTTGATAATTGCTTCTCAAGTAAGCACAATATACTGTTGCCCGCATGTAAATATAAAATAACTTATAGCTAATTAAACAAAGCTGTAAATAATCGACGCTGTTTCCGTATCGCTGCACATCATTAAGGGCGGGATTTCAATAAACATGTGGTATTCCACAGACAAAAAATCAGGAAAAGATTCCGTCTGTCAAACTAATTCGTCGGGATTACGTCTGAGGGGCACGCGGGCAAAAAGACGCATCAATCAACGCGCCAATGCGCTGCGGGATATTTTTAACATTCGAAAATTCAATCGTATACGTTCGAGTATCGCTAGTTACTTTCGCTAATTTAAACATCAGCCTCAGGTATAGCAGCAATGGACAGCGATACTCGCAATCCTGCCAGTCGTCGGAACCCGTTTGAGATAAAAGAAAAACCACGGCTAATTTGCTTGATATGGGCGATGGCATGCATATCACACTTATTGGTGATTATACCTCAATTAATTGGTCGTTTTCATTTGAATTAATTCATTATAAATACTTTTTTAAACATTTATTCTGCGCAATTTGCTGATCGACAGATAAACATAATGTTTAAGATTGTAAATTGTAATTATATAAATGAAAATTTGATAAAATGAAGTGTGTAAACATTGTGTTGCTAGCTTAATTAGTAACAATTGTAATGTGTGTCTATCCTAATCCTAATTAATTCAATAAATTTCTTTAATGAATGCACGTGTTGTCGCTTTGCTGTGTAATTAAATGGGATGGGGAGGTCCGGGGTAAATGGAACATGTAACAGCGCGGCGCGGTGAGGGATGGTGGTGATTATTGCACACATTATCTTCTCCAAGATGATGCCTACCTCCCGACTCCCCTTAAGATCCTTCACCTTGATTTTATTGAGGAAAACTCAGCTCACTTTATTATTTCCCTCTTGGCAATATTTTTACGTGGAAATGTGCATATTTTCTGAATGTAGTATTTACGGTGCTTAGCTTTAATTAATAATGAGAATAGATGTAGATAAATCTTTCAGGGTAGTACAGGAATACCATTCATTAAACATGTCATTATAAAGATTTACCATGCGAACTTTGAGACATCCATAGAATAAATGCAAAAATTTAAAAAAACCACTTTGTTTCCATATTTATGACACAACTAATAGGATTACAGAAGTTTTTTACTATGGAGATCCATTGAAATAAAGTTGGCTCTTTGCGCCTCAGGTTCATTCTTACAGACCTTAATTTCACAGGGCTTTTGTGTCGCAGATCAGCTTTGATCGCAAGACGTTCGACCAAATCTTGTTAGGCACAATGGCCAGGCAGACGGTCGAACAATGAGGGATCACATTACCCCACCTCGATTCCGGCACACTGACTCCGAAAACCTCAAAGTTTTACACCTGACTACACTTCTGTCTGATTTTTTCGTCAAATACTATTACGTAATTATCTACGGTCCAATTGGCATGTAATGTAATGTAATACCCATTCCTATTATAGTATCTGTTATGTGAAAAATCGTGTTGTCCCATATGGTAGGTAATGAAGTCAATTTACTTTTTAATTGGCTTTGTTCAGTTTTACAAATGTACATTTAACTGGACACATCATATGTTTTTATACTCATTTATTTTTATTTGTTTGTATTGGCAGACCAATGTTATTAAATTTTCTTGAGTGTTATAGCCATTGGGCATTCGATTTCTGAGAACATCAGAATTTATTGTTGCCGTAACGTAAAATTCTTCGTAACATTTACAATTGGTGTCAGGATATGTGTAGAATGTGTTTTCTTTTTACGAACATCGATATAGTATCGATAAATAACCGATTACGAGCGTCTTTTACGAGCAAATCGACTATCTCGAGCACATTGCGATCCCATATTTTATAGCTGTTTACAATTAAGGCGACAAATTTGGTTCGTGTCGTGTGCTCGTGTCGCAGATTTATATTCAGCTAATTCTGTCTAGCGCAGCGCGTCCCGGCCCTGAGTAATGGAAATCGGCTATTGGATGCGGGAATAATTAAATGTCACCTCACAAAATTGTCAGTGCTGCAGGGGAACGATCTCAAAATAAGTTTGTGTAATGTAGATATACACACCTAGTAGCTTACTATGCAAACGGTGGCATTAAAAAGTTCAAACGAGACGATAGAAAAGCAGCTGCTGATAACCATACCCGATAGTTCACACCATTAGCGTTGAAGCCATCTATGAAATTACCTCTGTTACAACCTGCACCACCTCAAACGTTTTTAATTTTACGTCCACTATCTATTCTTAGCACATTACTGTTTTACGGCGTCTATTATCACACGTCGTTATGGGATGTGGTAATGTAGTAAAATGTTAAAGTTATTTATTTAGCGGTTTTCCGGCCGCTTGTATGTACCCTCTGTCGTACAAAATGTACTTCATAATGCAAATGTGTGGGAGAAATAATAAACGACGACATTTTTCCCCGTCTATGAAACATACCCCTCGCCTCTACTAACTGAAGTGCATTTTATAAACGCGTAACTAAATAGTGATGTGCTGTCCTAAAAATATCGACAAATTAATCATGGTTAGGGATTACAGTGATGATTTACTAATAAATTATGTGTAAGTATTTAAATTAGTAAATGTTGATCGAAACTAGTTTTGGTGATTTATAGTTTACGATTCTTTTAGAAAGGCTCTTGCTATTTAATTTTATTCACGCTATTTTCTTAATTGAAGATTATTAGCTTTTCGATTTTATGTTAAGTACTAATGATCTGCCGTCGTCGGATCCATTAAAAATTTGTGTTTATCTACATTTTGCAATTAAAACCGCATTTGCACGTCCCTATTCTCACCTTTATATTTCCATCGACACCTTTGCACTTTGTTTTATTTTCTTGCACGCCTCGTCCGCATAATTCCACAATAAAGCTTCTGTTGTGCCCTAAAATCTTTACATCCATTCCTCGAAGGGGAACTTTCTATACGAAATATCAGCGCGGCCATTGTGCGTCTTTCTATTTTATTCTTCACAAATGGGTTTTTGTACGACTGTAATGAAGGCTTTATTCGAAGGTGCGAACTGCGAGTGTAGAATGCGTCAATAGTGAGGAGCACGCGATACGCGAGCCATTTTGTTGGTATTCAACTTATTTTTTCTTATTAAAATTTCGGTGCCTCGGCTAGGAATGTAGGAATCCGCAAGAGACTAAAAAGCGCCGTTATCGTGTTGGGAATTAGTTTGAATAAGCAGAAAAAAGCGGGCGCCAGTAGAGACGGGTGCCGGTTATCTGTAGTTATTTGTCGTATCAAGTAGTTCTTTCCTTCGCCGCCGCTTCAAAGACACCGCACACGGTAGCTCTCGCTGCTTATTACCTATGTGGGAATGTAACAGAACAGCTTTATGTCATAAGTATTTATTTTTTACAACTTTTCGTTCAAGTTTGAGATAATTTTGGTCTGTCGTACTCCGTAGATACCAGCACTAACTACGATTTCGTGGAAACAATCTATTAAAGTTAAAATCTTAGCTCAAGTATGGACTTAACTTTGTGTGATATCTCGTCTAGATAAGTAAGAAACACCGGTTGTTGAATTTGTTAAAATAAATTAGATGTTCCTGTTCTATTGGAAAGTTCTTCAACCTTTTTATTGTACCACGAAACGATTTGATTTTATAATAATCGTGTTAATGTTTAAATAATTTATCACCGTATAAATATTATGCATTATTAATGTGGCACCATAGCTGTATTATTAAGTTCATTTCGATCATCCGTATAATATTTGGAATATTTATGAATTTGAAATGTCAGAGATGTTTTATTTACATAAAACGTTGTCGCAACGTTTTGATCTTTATCGTTTTATTTTTATCTTTTATATCGTCGCAGTATCCAGTCTAACTTGTTAATTCTTTAAATCAATAAATAACGTCACAGATTCAAGCATCCAATTAAATAAAAAAGTATTGCATTATAAGGTGTCTGTGTGTAATGTCGTAAACAAGAGTGCGATAAAACTCCAGCGTCTGCGCATGTCGCAGCGATTTGTCGCGGTGAGTCGTCGCACGCCGTGTGTATGCAAATTATATCGTTCTTTATTGTCACTCGTTAGCAGTTAATCGTTTTTATCGCTGAACGAATAAACAAATACCCATTAAAAGCGTTAAAATTATTAATTTAATCTCTTATAGGCTTGTTTTGGAAACTCATTTACATGTGTTGTATGTTTACCTGTGTACTGTACTCTGTGTTTAGATAGGACGTTATTATTTTATGATAATAGTGTTAATAACTTGCCCGTTATAACCGTGGTAAGGACCCCGGTGCTATGATTACGGAACCGGTCACAATATTTAAACTTGTTTACGATTATGACACTTCCAACAAATGGAAATGACCGAGGTGTCTCGCTTTTTATTTTCCTTACTTAAGATTTTAATCAAGTATTCATAGTTTTATTAATAGACATGAAGCGAAGTAATTTAATTAGGTAGGTTAGGTACATAACATAATATGACTCAAAAATAAGAGTTCTGTTTCGTCTCATTTGCTTGAAATGGCTGTAGGTGTTAGGCGTTGTATAGTAATGTCTTATTTTGGCAGCGTCGTTCGTTAACTTGGCTCATTCCAATTATAAATTCAATTATCTTTCTGTGTCTTCACACCCAAAAACGACATTCTCAAGGATATTAACGGCTATATTGACAAAAATTTTAAAGTAACTTGATACTTGAAAAAATGTATATAAAAATCATAAAGTTAATGGTCTTGGAACATGATATGATCCTTAACGAGACACGTAAAGTAACTGCACGAGTTCTGAGAAGTGGGCTTGTCGCAGGAAGCCCATATGAGCTGGTGGTTATCTCCAGAAAAAGAATGACAGACATTATTCATTTGATACACAGAAGCTTGTCAGAACAGAAAGATGATTAAGTAATTCTAACTTCTATTTTAATGGGGATCTTAAATTCTTTGTATTTGTATTTCTTGTTTTTACTGTTAATAGCTATGCATATTGTAATCTCTAGCTATGTTTTACGGTTATAGACGTAGAAATCACTGAGCGCCATCTACTATAGTCGTCATCTAATGTATAATATTTTCTACTTCCTCCAATTCGCAATTGAGCTTTCCCACGTCCATTCAGGATCATGGATACAGACTTGAGAGTTTTTGATTCTGTAGCCAAACTTCTTATACGTCGTTTTCATAAAAAAATTAATTGACCCATCGTACATCGCATGCGTTGTTTGCACAGACATGTAAATTTTAATAACTCGAAGCAAATTCATTACTTGTAATTATTCGCCTCATGCGAGTCTTGTGAGGTTTAAAATAAAATGAAGACCTGTCTCTGGTAAGATGGGTTAACAATATTACAATCAAGAAAGCCCACTTGTTATTATGTATAAGTGCTTTCAAGAGTTTCCAATTTGGCTTGTGTGCACTTAAAAGTAAAACTGCGCTCGCTCCACTGGCTCCACGAGCCAGATAACGAAACGACGACGATACCAAAGTGTTTTTTGAATTTTATGCGCAAGAAATAAGAATCTGTTCTAATATCTTACTGGTATTGCTCCAAGTTTATTTATATCTGAACTTTTCAGTCACAAATCTTGTAAGTTTTATCACAACCAAAGATAGGAGCGAATTCACAAACTTTCTTGAACTTACCCAAATAAAATTTCGCGAACAAAAAACCTCTCAGTAGTCAGCTTTTGGCCATGAACTTTTTTTTATCCTAAACCAGGTTCTCTGGGTTCTCATGATTTGAGGACAGGTGGCGCGGGCGTCGTTCGCGGCATCTTTGTGGTAGCTCTTTGATCTCGCCGCCGCATTGTACGCTCGCGTACAAAACTTTTTGCCTCAAATCGTTCGATATTGACGCGTACTGATTTGTTGTGAAATCTCAATAGATTCGGTAGGGCTTAGAAAACCTTTGAAAGTAGGCAGACATATCGGCGTCATATTTCTCGTATTGTGCAATAGGAGCCTTCAACGTCAGTATCATACAATGGTTCATTACATCCTGATAAGTTTGGTTATAGTATGAATGGAGAATTTGAGTAGGGAGGTACTTGGTAAAGCGCCACACCACTTCCTAGTAATTTAATCCGCATGTATTTCAATAAATCAATAATTATGCGAACTGCCATGTTATACAACATGCCTATAGCACCTGTTTTGATATCGACGACTTTCTATTCTCCATTCCACAATCATACAGACTTATTCAAATTTCCACGTAAATAACCTTCTACTTCTTTGTCTCCAGGTTTGACTGCTGAGCTGTTCTACGTTCGAGATGGCCAGATCAACGAGTATGCACTTAACTTCGTGGTGCCTGTTCCTGCTACCATCACGGACTTGCATTTCACCTGGCAAAGCCTTACTAGGAAACCGGTAAGGATCTATGATAATTGATAATACTGTCTGTATTAAATTTTTGATTACGAATTAATAGGAAAATGGGTTTTTAGGAGTTGTCTTGACAATGGACCAACCACTGCAATATGCTAAGATACGGTTGAATATCTATCAGTAGATATACACGAGTTAGCGAAAAAATTTTGGTCGTTATCAATGTCGGTACTACCTACCGGTTCTGAATGTAACTAATAATTATAGGAGTATCGTTATTCATTAGCAATTCAATTTATTATTATAAAGATTTGGTAACGTTTATAGGAATCATCATCATCAACCCCTATCCACTATTAGTAGTGCCTTAGGGGCCTAGTACGAATTTGTTTTAGGTTTAAAGTAATCGAAAGGAGTACGCGTTCGGCATTGTGATTGGCCGGTTCTAATGAACCAACCAATTAGAGCGCCGAATGCAGTCTTGTTTCCATTACTTTAAACGTGAAACAATTTCGTATTAAGACCTCTGGATAGACTCTCAAATTGAAAATTAGGAAGAATGGTAATCATAAACTAATGCAATAACATGTCTAAGGTATCTAACTTAAACACAATGATCGCATTGTGGATATGTTTCAGAAATGCGATACTTTGCACAACAGCAAATACTATGGGTGCGTGATTTTAGAAGACTTTAATTTGTTAAGTGGAACTCTTACGTGTCATGAATTCTTTGAATTTAAGATTTGTGGTGGATAAAGACAAACCCTTCATACAACAATTTATTGTCTACTTTCGAGTGAAGACCAAACCACAGGAATGTCTAATCTAATCACAATTTGGCGCTATTATGAAATCAAATAATAATTATCATCTTTATACGCTTACTAAGTTCCATCGGTATTAAAACAATTACGTTGGAATTTAAATAACCGTATGAAAAATGCGTAGGTAAAAGCTATCCAGTTTTAAACCAGTCGATAGAAATAGAACTGTGTTGGTTTAGCGAACAATTGATTTGATGAAACAATCACACTATTATGGTAATGCCGCACTCGGAACGAATGCTAAATTGTCCACGATCATCGGCTATCGCACGTTCCAAGCCAACAACTTTATTCACACAATTAGCAATTTGTTCATCGGATTTTTTTACTTTATTGTAGAAACATCTTCAACTTTAGTCAAGTAATTAACTTTGAGAAGAAAGTTGGTCTTTGAGTTGCCGGACAGAGGGTCCCATGTTTACTCACCGCAGCCCCGCAAACAAGCCATTCTTATGGTAATTGAGCAGCCCCTACCCGAATTTAGATAACTTTCTTTTAGTTTCTATAAAATCATTAAACAACATCTGTTCAAACTTTAGATTGATTATTCGGTTTTGGAATATTCTTTACATTTTCCCCTTTAGTTCTAATTCAAATTACATCGCTTTTCATGCTAATAGCGCCGCTAGCTGATCACGACGCAGCACCACATTATGCACCACGTACGGGAGCTCTGCATCTCTAACCAAATATTATGTGCATTTATTTATTTTATCCGTAGCCGTCAGCACACACGGCGACGCAGACTAAAAGAAATCAGTTGAGCGGCATTGCATTTTGATCGGGAGCGACGCGACGTCCACTTTACATATTCAATACTCAGCCAACAAAAGTAGCAATCCAAGTACCCGCAAACAAGTTCACTGAACTTGTCAATAAGACATCTGCTTGTTTAGGATGTGATTTGCAAGTCATACGAACGCTTGCCAGATTACGGGATGCTTCATCAATTTGAATGTATTCATGGCGCCGTCTGAAGGATTTCATGGCGTAAGCTATATTAACTCTGAGCACACCGCTTTAATATAATGAACTTCCAAATGTTGCCGCCTAATATCTAAGGTACCGCCTTAGAATTTCAATGTATGAATAACACACTACCAAATCCAAGTACCAACCAAATAGTCGCGGTCTTCTTTGCAGCATTTGAAAAATAAACAAAGTGCTGAGTATGGTTCGGTTGCGATCCCGCGGCCGAGCCCTTCGCTCCTTATCACCATCTCGGCGAGCTTTGTGCGCCACTATCAGATCCGCGATTCCCCCTCATTTCACCTCGCGCTACTCCCTTATTTATACAGCGGCGCCTTTGACTAGGCAGAGCAAATATTTGGGAACCGGTTACCTAGCGCCGATGAACGCTCTGCCGCCATTGTCTGTGGGCACCGACTGCCGACTGATAATATTTAATTAGCGGCCGCGGTGTCGCACCTTCACAGCTCCGCGGTTCGCCACTTACGAGCCGCGTTCAGTGCCTCCGTGATGCATGTCTGATGAGCTAGCTAAAGTGCCCACGGCAAAGCTGTTTGTTTAACAATTCATGTTACGCCGCCTGATGATTAGTCAGATAATGAGCGGGCGCTGATCATAATATTTAATAACGGACTTCAAAACAAACTCTACGCAACGAGAGTTACGTACAACATCTGTGCACCACGCCTCCCCGCAGCGTGTCACAATAAGTTCTCGTCATCCACATAAGGGAAACATAAACCACAGCGAACGACCCGACATCTACATATGCAAATATAGTCGATGGCCAACGGTAACAAAGTATGTCGTTTATTTATCCGATAAAGGAGCGATGTTCGTGCTCTCACGATGGGTTACGCCCGACATTTGATCCCTTCTGACATGGCTTTGGATGCACAGATGGACCGTTTAGGGTCATCTTGGCACGCAAGATGTCCGTCAATTGGGCGTTCTGCTACAGTTACAATGTGATGTTATTTACCGTTAGGAATGTCTCATACGGATATTTAAGAAAAGATTTGTTGACCTGAAGTCACGAATAACACATTCTGTTTTGTTGCAGTTACCATACACACTACACGTCGACGTAACGGATCAACAGAATGCTATGCACCCGCCTACCGTCAATATATCAAACGAGGGCTTCGTGCCGACAGAGCCACAAACATGGCGAGTGGATTTGCCGTGTACGCACACTGTCGCCGCTGAAGTAGACATCATTATATTTTTGAACGTATCAACGGGTTCTTCTTCGTCTGCATTGCGATTTAGAAGAAAGAAAATATGTCTAAAGGAGGCACCGAGACCGGCTGTGAGAGTGGATAGTGTCCCGCATGCGCCTACGTCAGCTGATATATTTTACGCGGGAGCTGGTTGTGCTGGCGGAGCACTGCTAATAGCTGCAGTCGCTGCAGCTGCTTGTCGAGCACGAGCGCGAAAGTTACGACGCGCAAGAAGCGATGAACAAGACGCTCACGCATTCTTACCAGACTCGTCCTGTAAGTCTGCTGCCAGTTATACCAGCTACCGACGTCCTACCTCACTGCCTGCTGCGGCAGCTGAAGAAAAAGCTAGAGATCTACAGCAAAGAATAGCGGAACTGACGATACAACGGTGCAGAGTGAGATTGCGTTCTGTGGCCATGGAAGGAACTTTTGGACGCGTATATAGAGGAACCTATGCTGATGAAGACGCAAGGGAACAAGAAGTGCTTGTGAAGACTGTCGCTGAACACGCTTCTCAAGTACAGGTAATTATTTTCTTACAATATGCATATATTGCATAATAATTATAGCTTCTAAGAATTTATTTTTTTGAGTTACTTGATTTTTCGCATTACCCTACCCTGTATACAAAATCTAACGATAGTACTGTTTTTAGGTGTCACTACTACTTCAGGAGGGCTGCATGTTATATGGACTTCATCACGAACGGGTATTGTCGGTCTTGGGTGTCAGTATCGAAGACCAAACAGCTCCATTCTTGTTATACCCCTGGAACTCGACATGGAGGAACTTGAAGCAGTTCCTTTTGGCCTGTCGTGGTGTGACCGTGGGAGGTGCAGCGGGCGGGGCGCCACCACCGCCGCCTCTGACGACGCAACATGTTGTCAGAATGGCTCTCCATGCATTGGATGGACTACTATACCTTCACTCTCAGCACGTCTTGCATAAAGACATCGCTGCTAGGAATTGCATGTAAGTTATAATTTTTTTAAATAGTTTTATTACTATTTATCTTTTTTAGGTTAAACAAATAAATTTTTCACTCAATTTCTTTCCAAAAATAATACCTTTTCTAACTAATCTTTTCTTCAACAGAGTTGACGAAAATCTCCGAGTGATGATTGCGGACAACGCTTTGTCAAGAGATTTATTCCCTGCTGACTACCACTGTCTCGGCGACAATGAGAACCGGCCAATCAAATGGTTGGCACTAGAAGCTCTGGCGAAGAGACAGTTCAGCCCAGCCGCTGATGTCTGGGCTCTAGGAGTTTTATTATGGGAGCTGACGACGTTAGCGCATCAGCCTTATGCTGAGGTAGATCCCTTCGAAGTAGCTGCCTATCTAAGGGACGGCTACCGGTTACAGCAGCCAGCCAATTGCCCAGATGAATTGTAAGTAACACTCCACCTTATACTATTTTCGTATGCACGTAAATTCTCTTCTGGGCCATAGCCAATTGGAACAGTTTTTCCGTAGTTGAGTGGTGTTTATGTTTGCTTATGTGAAGTTCATTCTCCTCCACGATTGTAGTACGTGCCAAAAGTTATTGTAATTCAACCTATTTACGTTGTTATTTGTTTGTTTAGATTCGCGGTGATGGCGTACTGTTGGGCGATGTCGCCGGACGACCGGCCGACGTTGCCGCAGCTTCAGATCTTCCTGCGGGACTTCCACACACAACTCACGAGATTCGTGTAAACCATTCCTTAGAAACTTTTAAAGACATCCCAAAGACGACAATAAAGTGTTAAGTACTTCAAGTTGATATGTTGGACACGAGGCCTTACAGTGAAGTGCGAGTGACAGTGTTCGTGTACAGTGACAAAGTTAAAGAGACTGATTTTTATACGTTTATTGAGTTGTAAATTATTTAATTCACATAGTTCTCACATATTTAGTTTTTATCTTCATGTACTGTATTTTACTATGGATTTACTGTTTTGACCGTGATTTTGAAAAATGATAGTAATCTCCAGAACGCTGCTTTAGCGAAAATAATGCCAATAAAATACTTGATAAAGATTGATCAATTTAGGTCGTACTGACATAAAAGTCGTGAAGAAATAACAGTATGCCATATTTGATAGTGAGTACCAAATGTAGTAATTATTCTATTTAGAACGATCTCATTTACTAGTGTTATTTGTAACAAATTACCAACATCATATGGCGAACGAATGCAGCGTAGCGAATGAAGTAAGCTGAGCATGATGTCTCAAGAATTATTGAACAAATTATAGCCAAAACAGTATTTCCTTTAAGTTCCTTCAAAACCGAGATAAATTCATAATTGTTTTGTTTTCTTACGATAAAACCATTTCTTTGATTCGATTAATAGTTAAGTATTAATGTTTCAATAGTATTACACATTGTCGAATTAAAGAAGTCAGATCGTTCAAGAACTTACAACCGTACTTTTTATTTGAGCCAAAAAATATCCTTCCGCCTATTTTTTGGGTTAAATCAAAAGTCGTACTGGCTAGCATATTAACCAAGGACGTTGAAAAAAACCGTCTCTTGAAAACCGACTGTGGCACCAGGGCCTTTAGCCAAACGCCACATTAGCTTGTCTACAGAGAGAGTAGAAATCAAAATGTATGGGGATGACACTGACAAGTGTCAAAATTTACGTCAATTCCATATAATTTGGTTTTCTATTCTACAAGTAGACAAGTGCTAAATGGCATTTGGGTACAGCTGCTGGTTACTATAGATTTATACGCAAAATACACACACATTGACATGAAGGACATCTGTGACATGGCCCGCCATTACACTTCTTTATACATTACGGTGTTGCAAGTAGGTACAGATAAATACACCATTCAAGCAGAGGTACCGTATTTTTTTCAACGTCCTTGATTAACTATTATCGCAGAATAATACACAAACCCTATATTGATTATCCTTGATTTGTACAGTTTCTAAAGATCTGTGGCTATATTTAATATAAAAAAATAGGGTGGGTATAGTTACTCTGTGGTTCCACGAAAGAAACAAAACACAAATATGTGATAATTATCGATACCAGTTGTCAGTTCCCTAATTTTATTAAACATTAAAAGAAACATTGTTTTAAAAAATTAGAAAATTGACATTATAATATTATTTTGAACCTCGATACTGCCATATTAGAATTAATATTTGTAAATATATATAGGTGATAGCGACTGTATTGTATAATACGTAATATTGAATGTGCCTCAGAGTTTATCACGACGTTTATAAGTGTTTAGAGTATTATATATATGATTATATCTATTGATTAAGACTGGACTAGAACAATTTTACTCATACATACACAATTTAATTACATTTATACTCTGCCTTGCAATACTTTCTCTATGGTTCTAAATTCAAAATAGTACATTTGATAAAGACCTTTTTACTAAAATTTTCTATGGCGTATTTATTATCTGTGCTACACTTTTGAATAAAAAAATACTATATTTAACTTTCGTAATGCTAAAATAGAACGCTATTGTGTTTCTAGATTTTCTATCTCAAATTATGTATTAGCAATTTGATTAAAAGTTATTAATTAAATCATATAATAGAGAAAGCACTGAATAAATTAAAACAGTAAGGATTTGAAATTATGCCTACCTGTTAATTAATATTGTTATTAAATATGAGACTTAACAATCAAGTTACTAATTATGTTAGTTATTCAGAAACCTATCAATGCAATGTAATCGAAAATAAAATTTGTAGTATCAATATTAGATCAATAAATAATAAATTCTAGTTCTAGAAAAGTATTCTTGTCAATAATTTTGTTATTTCCAAATAGATTGATACAGATAATATATTGTATACTTTGTCTGTTATTGGGGCAGCGATACATTTTGTACATGTGTAAATATTGTAATACTACACAAATGTGAATATATGAGTGATTAATATTCAATATGTCTGTTTTTCTTCCTCCTTTTTCATATACCTAATCATCATCATCATCTGATCATAACATCACGCCTTTTACCCCCGAAGGGGTAGGCAGAGGTGTACCATTACGGCACTTAATATCACTGTACAATGTAACAGCCTAGTAATACTTTGCCCGATCCGGGAATCGAACCCGAGACCCATTGCCCAGCAGTTGCAATTG
This sequence comes from Spodoptera littoralis, assembly GCA_902850265.1. Classification (NCBI taxonomy): domain Eukaryota; kingdom Metazoa; phylum Arthropoda; class Insecta; order Lepidoptera; family Noctuidae; genus Spodoptera; species Spodoptera littoralis. The sequence continues at coordinate 5,028,697 of LR824533.2, forward strand.
CGACCACTCGGCCAACGATGCGAGGCAGTCCTTTTTCATATAACTGACCGAAACTTATCGCCAGTTCCCAGTTGCGTCTTAACTAAATCCACGTGAAAGAAAATTCTAGAAAACTGAAAATAACATACAAAAGAATAAACAAATACGTCAACTTCAATACTTCCAGTAAGAAAGGAGTGAGTCATTTACATCAACGTCATACCAATGACGTCATAACTACAATTTAAATATGACTTATGGGATGTTCCTCCCACCATATCTAACTGTATTCAAGAAACAAAACAAACGAACATTTTCCTATATCGAGTATGTTTTACTGTATTCCCTTTACCTAAATTACATTTACAAAACACCTTTGTATGACTCATCCCGTCCTTCCCCTCTTTAACAGTGTAGTGCATAGGGTAACAAATCGAGCTTATTATTACCTAAACAGTTTTAGATCTTATATGCCGGCAGAAGTACTCGTTGTTTAAAAAAAAATGCTTTTTGGTCTTAAAAACTTCATACTGAACATTTTAACATGAGATGAAATTCTGTAAAAATAATAGTATAAGAGAAGTTTAAACTGTCAAACACCGAGCGGTCACCGGTGACCGCAACCTATTGTTCTTCAATTGTGTCTATAAATACGATACTCGACGAGTTAATGATATATATGTAGTTATACCAACAAATACTAGTACCGACATATTTACATTTCAATATTATTATTGACTGTAGGTACATAATATATTATGCAGAACATTTATCTACATACTTAACATCACGGTATAAAAAATTGCACAGCACGTATAGCTCTAACCGAATAAATAAGAAAACTATCAAAAATATCAAAATCTAGCGTTAATAAAAAACAAACAAAAACGTCCATGAACCAAAAAAATTGATCCACCTAGGCCCCGGCGAGATTCGAACTCGCGATCTCCTGTTTACTAGACAGGCGCTTTAACCAACTAAGCCACGGCGCCTCATGTGTGCCCGGTCGAAATTTCCGAATACATTGTACTACACATAATGGGGATTTACGATGACTGATAAAGGGATGTTTACAATGCTGTACTTGAATAAACAATTTATATTGCAATGCAGTTACTTTATAGTTATTGTATGTTATATCGGAATTTCCTTATACACACTACAGCTATAATTACAGTAGAGGATGGAAATGAAAGTTTGAGTTAAAACATAATTTGAAAATTAATAGATGATGACTATCAATTCTTATTAAATAGTTGTCAAATTCATAACATGTTTTGATTTTAATTGAATTAAGTACCTAACTCATTGGTTCATAGTTCAGAAGCACGAGCTGAGCAAGTTCAGTTCTCGGGTATGGTAAAATCTTGGGGGCTTTTGGGTTTCTTAAATTTTTAGTAAAACAGCTTACACAAGATTGAAATTAAAGAGAAGCTAATATAAGTCATTTAAAGAGAATTGGAAGGAAAAACGTCAAAGTCAATGTCAATTTATTTTTATTGTGTAACCGTATTTACAACACATTTGCTTATAGACTTATACTATCGGGGATTTAATAATGTAATATTTAACACGCTTAATTTTATATTCCTTTTTGTTACCAATAATTAACATGTTAAACACCATGGGGTCACCTTCAACAGTTTTCTATTGGCAGTCAAAGCTTTAACTCGTCGAGTACCGGTTTTATAGACACAATTAAAGAACAATAGGTCGCGGTCACCGGTGACCGCTTGGTATTTGACAGTTTAAGAAGAAGAAAAAACTTACCTGGTACATATACTTTTACTACATTCTTAAAAATTTGAAAACTGTTTCACTTTGCCTTTCATCATCATAAATCAATGTAGTTATCATGTCAATTAAAAATAAAAATGTCCATGTAGGTATTAAAAAGCAATAAGAAACAGCTGTGAAGTGTTTGTAAAAAACGTGAATTAGTATTAATACCAGCAATACATATTTCTATGAATAATATCATTATCGCGTAGATAAATATTACATTATCTTCGATAACTGAGATACTAAATAAAACTTTCTAGGTACTTTAAAACATTACTTATGCATACTAGATACTGATGCGTAATTTCGCTATTTGTTCACGTGGCAGTCGTGGCCGAGCGGTTAAGGCGTCTGACTAGAAATCAGATTCCCTCTGGGAGCGTAGGTTCGAATCCTACCGACTGCGAACTCTTTTTGTCAAGTTTTATTGTCGATTTTAATTGACACTTTATCATGATTATTGAGCCTATTTATTTTTATCAGTGATCGTTATTGGCTTCGTATATTTATCGTTCTTTTTATTGGCAATATTTTGTGCGATATTTAATTACGTGGTTCTGTGTTAGAAGCGACAAAAACCGAACCCCTCCGTTATAGGTAGGCGCCTGTCAGTTTTTTTCGGAAATAATTATATGGGCCAGTATTAATGATGTTGAAAATGCATGGGACAGGGTTGCCATCGTCCGTACCCGATTAATTAGTTATGTAATGTTTATCTATGGTTACGGAGCCATTAAAACGGCGTTTTGTTTGTTTTACGAGGTTTGCGTTATGGAAATTCCCATGTAAGCTATAAATTAGCGGATGTTGTGTTTGATCGTAAAAATGGGAACATTTTCACATGGTTGCTTTCACATTGATTAGAATAATTTCATTGATATTTGTACCGTTTTGTTATTTGCTGGACTTATTACATTTGTGGCACTTAACTGCGTAGTTGTCATGTTATTAAAGTTTAGTGTTCTGAAATAGATTTCAAATAATCTGCCATTGTGCGAATTATTAAGATTAAAAAGGAATACCTAGTAATAGGTAAAAGGATTTATAGGTACCCTGGTGAGAACCACATCATGTCATTTTTCTAGCGATTTATAATAATGAAATTCAGATAATAGATGATAAGTAAATGCTTTAAACATTTTAAAGGAGTGAATAATATTTATTCACAATTTCCACATTTTTATTCCTATCTCATTAGGTACTAGTAGGATTTATTTAGGTACTAAGTAATTGAATTACATACCTACGTTAGGCAACTATGCAACCATCGTCGCTTGGTTCAAACACTCAAGATTACGTATCTCCTTTGAAAAAAAGAAAAGCTACAACGATAAGCCCCTGACTTAGCTACTAAGCTCAGCTTAATTGCAACAGCACGTGTCCTTAATCCTACCATATGGCAAAGACAAGAACCACAACCTAAACAGTAAGCCAGGATTTATCCACAGATTAAAAAGAATAATCCTTTCCACGGCCGTAAGAAATTGTATCTTGTTAATGTAATGTAGTTAGTCTGCTCAGAACTGGGAATGATAAATATTAATGGAGCAGCTTTTTCTTTGAATAATCTACAATTTTAATGTCCAACATTTATGGGGAGGTGAGAAAAAAATATTCTAGTATCTCTTCCCTAGGTATTGCTTGTAGCCAATCTCCTTGACCGTAAATGGGACACAATACTTCAAGTGTAGCTAACGTGACAGTTCATAATTTCAAAATGGCGACTTTTTTTTTCAAAATTTAATGCGACTGGGAGTTATAGCAGCCAGTTTCCTTCGACCCTTAGAGGGAAAGTTATCCTGTATTATATTCATCCCGCAAAAGTTTATTTAATTAGAATAAATTAACCAAGTTGGTGTATTTTCCCCATTTCGTGCATGGCTCATAATATTTATAACCTCGAGATAGTAAGAAATTGGTAATAAAGAGGTCGTATTGCTAAATATTTGACTGCTTCATACAGCCTACAGCTCCATTACTTGTCTGACGTCGCACATTTTATCGCGATAAGCGCCTACGACTCTCAATAGTCGATTGTTGTTAAGAAAATGGGGAAATATTCTGGTTCGCAAAATGTGGAACCAGACGCGGAGTTAGCGGTTGCTATTTAAATTAAATGGATATGGGACATTTGAACAGGTGTGTGCTACCTGGCAACTATACAGGTTTTAGTGGGTATATTTTTTTTATGAATTTTTACTTGTAGACTCGATTTAGTTAGACGCTATTTCAAAGAGTTTTTATAGTTTTAGTCTACAGTTTTCAATGTGGTTTTTCTGCTTTATAGTGGACTCTACAGAAAACTTATATATTTGTGTAAAATAAATCAATGAGCCCAGGAATTACAACGTGCATCTAACAAGACGTACCATCCTTGCTTTTGAACCTCATAATCGAATCAATCGCATTCAAATTTCAAATCCATCCCTGTACTATCGTGGTCGTAATGAAGTTTTAGTTATGTGTCCTCTAACATGGGGGAGTAATTACTGATGGGGTCTCTTTTGTTAGAGATAACAGTGTTGGGGTCTGGACGTAATCCTAGCTGGCTGATAACGCGAGGACGATTGGAAATTACAAGATAGTGCGACATGGGCTCAACTCTAACATGTTTAGTCGTTCCAGATAATGGAGTTATGTTAACTATCCGTCTGTAAGTCGTTAATTAATTAATTTTAATAGGTAATTTGTAAGATAAATATGTCGTTACGTATAATTATGTTGAGTTGGGTTGTCTGTTGTTTAACAAATTGTGCTTATATGTTAGTCATTGAATGGTTAGGATGAAACAAGTGTATGTACCTATGTTAAGCATGAATGGGTCACTTTTACTCATTCGATTCTCTGGACCCGAAGCACAACGTATTCGAATATTTCACACTAAATACATTTAAAAATACATTTGCGGGTTAGAACACTCAATCTAAATGAGGGTTCAACATTCCGACATAATATCGGAGAGTGCATGACTCGTCTGGTGAAAATCCATGGTACGAATACTCTCGGTAACATATCAAGTTATTCCACCAGTATAAACTGACTTTTCAATGTGCGGACACAGCATATAAAGTGAAACCATGATATACTGGTTGTGTAGGTTGAAGTGTAGTCGTGGTTTTATAGGTACCCCATCCCATGGGACATGATCCTACCCTACCACAAGTTGATGGAGAGAGCAATCAAAACTAGAGATCTTTAATTAAAATCGGAAAGTATTGTATGAAAAATACGTAGATACAATATTATCTGTTTGCTTGTTTTTAATAGTGGAAGGAGAGAGGGAAAATTTGTTTGTTTATTTTTTTTATTGAAAGCATGGCATGTTTACTCGTATCGTACCTAATGTTTAAATTCAATAAGTTCCGAGTATCCGAAAACAGGCCAATACCAGTTTTCGGGAACATGTTCTTAGATATTTTCTAGATAACTTTATTATTACACATAACATAACATAACATAACGCCTTTTATCCTCAAAGGGGTAGGCAGAGGTGCACATTATACCACTATACAATGTAACACCCACTTTTCACTATTTATGTTATGAGTCCCATGTAATAGGGGGTGAGCCTATTGCCATATACCGGGCACAGTTCCAGACTCCGTGCTACTACTGAGAATTTTTTTTTAAAAACCCAGTAATACTTTGCCCGACCCGGGAATCGAACCCGAGACCCCTTGCTCGGCAGTCGCAATTGCGACCACTCGGCCAACGAGGCAGTTATTATTACATCTATTAAAATAGAACGAACTTTGACGTATCTGTAATGTAGAATCAAACAATAGTAGTTTTAACAACCTTATCCCCTTTCTCTGTCGCGGAGAACCTAACGGGTTACCGAGGCTATCGGGGGTTATCTGGCTCAATGTGCAGAAGGAACGGGGTGGTTTTTAGTCAGTAAGAGTCTGACACTCCCTCCGCCTCACCCAGGCGGGAGCAGACATTCGATGATTTTTTCCCCTTAAAACAAAATCCCCTTTCTCTGGTAGTCGGCTTTAGTTAACACATTTTATCATAACATTTTATGATGTCACAGTAAGTTAACTCCGTATTACCTAGCACCTTTAGCCTGCTAGGTGCTAGTGTTATCGTAAAAGTAGTTTCAGACAAAGTGAACGTGCTTAATGCCTTGTAAAGAGTTTAAACGCGGACTAGAGTTGAGAGAGACGCTGACCTATTTTTCTAGGCTGAACAATATCTCAGTCTATGTAGTGGTCTATGTAGCTAGCTGACGTAATTTGCATAAGCATAGAGTATGGTGTATCGAGTTTGTGATAGTATACATGTAAAGTCAATTACGTTATTGGTATTGCAAGCTATCGTGGGTATTGGGTAATCAATTGATTCAAGGTTTTTTCTCGAATCAACTATTAAACTTTTTTGTTGAAGTAGACCAAATACGTACTTAATTACATAAAAAAATAAGTTTTGTGATAGGTAAGTAAATATGTTTCAAAGTCAAAGTCAAAATCATTTATTTTAATTAGACTAGGAAGGTTTTGAATGTCAAAACAAAATATTGATATATCAAACAAATGTCCGACTGTCGGCCAGTCTTCTAGTGAAGCTTTTTGCTCGTTCCAAAGAGTAGATTCCTATAGAGAAGAACGAGCTAGAATCTCGATAGGTTACTTATTTTCAATCAGGTTCATAATACAATTTTTGGTTACATTGTTGGTTGACTGCTTTGTTGGCCTAGTGGTCGCAAGTGCGACTGCCGGGCAAGGGGTCTCGGGTTCGATTCCCGGGTCGGGCAAAATATTACTGTTTTTTTTAATTCTCAGTAGTAGCATGGAGTCTGGTATTGTGCCCGTTATATGGCAATAGGCTCACTCCCTATTTCATGGGACTCATAACATAAATAGTGAAAAGTGGGTGTTACATTGTACAGTGGCATAGAGTGCACCTCCGCCTATCCCTTCGGGGATAAAAGGCGTGATGTTATGTAAGTATTGTTTCGTTGTGTGTGTTATTATTATTACATACACTTACACTTTTAATTCACTAGTTAGTGTGTAGTTATTTGTATGGAGAACTAACTACTTACCATAATACCCTATCTTGTCTACACTTAAAGCTATCCATAAGAAAAACTTGTTTCATTTTATGTCCTAGATAAGGGAATAGGATCTACAAGCTACAAGCTTTCGCAGCTATATCAACGTATGATACAAAATACCTTGGCATTTATACAAAACATCTTAAACTTTTATCGTCTTTGTTAAACAACAAACACAATTTGCCTCGTTTTGGTAACACAATAAATAATCTGTAGGCGTATAATTTTGAGGAAAAACGTAGCGACAATTACTTGTCTCCGAATGCAGGTAAGTACTTACCTATCTACACTGGAATTTTTCATTTAGACTCGTGAAAAATGTTTTCGTATTTTAGCATGAACACTCCCTTAATTGGGCCGGTCGTAGATTACCACGTTTTCTTTCTACTCAGTCTTTTGTTCATTATATTTTTCATGTGGATTTAAATTATTAAAACAATGAGCTGCTGCGTAATAAGCTGGTTACTTTCGTTATTAAATTTTGATTAGACCTTATTTTAATAAAAATCGTAAATAACATCTTTCTCCTATTACATACATACATCATCACGCCTGGGGTAGGCAGAGGTGCACATTATGCCACTGCTACTGCAGTATTATCTTCCTCCTATTTATTAGGTAAAATATTGAATTATTAAGCAATTTTGTACAGCTACTAATGTCCATCCACTTATGTCTTATCCTCACTGAAATTTATACAAATGTCATTGTAAATATTAAGAAAAATCATTTTTTTAAATGCTTTAACTTTAACTAATTGTCTTTGCACCTATTTGAAGTATTAAAGAAATAAGTAAGATTTAATTATCAAACAAGTTCTACTAATATTTTAATAAATTGTGACATGAGAACAGAAGTGTATTTCATTCATTAACCCACGGAAGTGTCGATTGATGTCTGTCTGTCCTAATAAACATGACACAGGACATAGAAAAACACTTACGACGGACGACGTTTGATAAAGTTATTTTTACTTATTCAAATTGTGCCGTGCTATTAATAATACAATTATAATGTATTAGCTACTTCCGCGCGGTTTCACACGCTCTGCTCAGCTCCTAATGGTCGTAGCGTGATGTTTTATAGTCTATAGCCTTCCTCAATAAATCTAACTATCTCTAGGACTATCCAACACAAAAAGAATTATTCAATTCGAATCAGTAGTTTCGGAGATTAGCGCGTTCAAACAAACAAACAAAAAAGCAAACTTCAGCTTTATAATATTAGTATAGATGTATTCTTGAATCTATTGTTTAATGAGATACATAGATATGTACTGAATATTTATGCGATACAAAAACGACCGAAATTCGTTATAATAATTAGGTGTATTGTATAGCGCGCGCCTCAAGGAGCCATCAGACCACCACGGATAGGGCCCAATAGGGCTGATGCTGATACGGAGTCGCGGAAGACTTAACGGGTTGCCGGGACTCCGGCTCGAAGTGCAGGAGTAGGAACGGGATAATTTTTAGTCAGTAAGAGTCTGACACTCCCTCTCGCCTCACCCGGTCGGGAGAAGACATTCGATGATTTTCGCCCCTCAAAAAAGGTGATTGTATATTATTCACTACGTGTGTCGTAATTCCCATTTAAAAATTTTATAGTTATTTTATTACTGACACTGTGTATAAACTTTAATTATAATGCATTCAAAAGTGTCTCGTTATTATTATAAGAAATTATAATAGCACCGTTTCATTATAAAAAAGATATAACATACACGACCATGAATAACATTTAAATGCCGTAACACTGTTCAAGGCACGCATTCAGTGACATTTACTTAATAAAATAATTAAATTTGAGTCGTTAAAAAGTGGAAGACGTGGTATAAAAATAAAATAAATTGATGAAGTTTATAATTTTTATTTACACAATGTATTCATTTCATTAAAATTCTTGTGTCGTTATTGTGAGTATGATTACCTGGTGTATTACACATGTCGTTATAATTTGAACTCATTATGCTATCATGTCGGTAATGACTGCAGCGGACGTCCATACTCACTGACTGACCCGTCGAGAATGATTGATTACGTTTTGTAAAATTGTTCCTGTCAGGTGCGAGCGGGACACGCAATCAATCATTTTTAATCAATTTATTTGCTCATCTATGAAATCGTGATATTTATTAATGAATATTCTCTGGTGACGATGTGTCGCTAGGTTCATTACTGAGATTAAAATTGTTGGTAATGAGTTTGATGATGGGGACCGATTTAATTAATTGATGCTTCAGTCGTTCTGTGGAAACGTTGAAATATTTCGGTCCGATTTTCAACAAGTTGTTTTTCGTAACTAAATGAGTTGGTAAATTTTAATTTGATTTTCATTTCCATCTCAAAGTTTTTACAAATTTGTGCGTGTTGCAGTTTATCAATTTGTAAAACTATTTTTTATGTACTTAAATTGTGAATCATCATTTACTTCTAACCTTGTTAAACGTAGTCTAACATATACCTCTGAATGTAGTTAACAAGGTAAAAACAACCAAACAGGTGCTTTGATATTACCACTACCACTCCGTCCTCCAGTGTGGTGTAAAAAATCGACGTTATTCACACATGGGTGCCCAAAAACTGAATCGATATTCAAAACAGAACACGATCGGATTACTGTTCGGAACGCACTTCAAGGTTCAATGTGGCGAAAAACAATTGACGGTTGCGGTTTCGTAACGTGAGCCCGACGCGCCGCGCCGCCGGTAGCGTGTCACCGCCGGTCATACTCTCCCCTGTTTACACGCGAAAAGGTGACACTTCATTTTCCTTCCATTGAACGTAGATTATGAAACCCTTCTTACTTTCCATAATGAATTCCCAGCGGCAATGTCTTCGAAATATCGTTAAGATTATGAATAGGTAAGCAGACTACGCTCCGGTTCCGGTCCCCGGAAAATCAATTCGTTTGTTATCAAATCCGGATAACGCTTAATTTTCGGGATTTAACGCAGATTATGTTTTTGCTAAGTAAGTGCTTTTGAATTTGGTTTTTCAATGATCAATTCCCTTGATGAGGAAGTTTGAGACAAGTCAGCCGGAAAATAATTGCCATTGCTGTAATTTTAAAAGTGATTTATAAAGTATCTTCATTAAAGAAAGTCTTTTAGACAGTGTCGATTTTTTACATTAAGATTTAATTGTTAGTAGATAGCAATAATCGTAGTGTGCGTATGCAAATGTATATGTGAGTCGACAAAAATTTTTTATTCCGTGAGTTTTTAAAAATCTGTAGCACTAATACGAAGCCGTTGCCAATAAAAACAAGCACATTTCAGATCGTGCATAGAAAATTTCGGTTTTAATATTCCGAGATTGGCATTCTTACAATGAAAAATACTTTTTCCACATTTCGTGGCGGGACGGTCCGGATCCGCTTGTCGTTATGTTCATTTTCTACCTATAACTGTCATGGCGCCTCGTTCGATGAAACTCGGCCAAGTATGGGTGCATCTCTACATCTCTAGCAGTTCATTAGGCTACATTATCTGTGGTTGCCTATTCTGATATTTGATTTAGGACGGTTTTGATATTGGAGTGATGGCAAATCGTCTTTTGTTTTTATTGCAGCACGATAATGTGGACAGGTGAGCAGTTTCTGAAGAGTATGGAAAGAATATAATTTAGAAATCTCTTGAATAAGACTAACTAAGGAAGATCTAAAACAATTTACTTTGGTAAGAAAGGCCCATAAAACAACCCCAGACTCCCAGTATTGCCCATTCACGTATCTCATAGATTTGTCCACGTTGAAATAAAACCCTATGATATTACTTAAACCTTCACAATTTCCTCTGGATGAGTTCCTGCGATCCTTCAAAGGTTTCCTTAAGCCGACACTTCATTTTCTTCAGCCCTTTTTATGCGACATGTGTTCCCGGGCTCAAATAAAGTACAGTCACGTCGCAAAAACTTACGCACTTGATGCTTTTTTACGATTTTTATAAGGAATTTTTGAATTTTGATTGAATTTATACTAATTTTTTTTTGGTTTTCGAATATAGAACTATTAGCAGTAAGCCTATTGGTCTTTGGAGAAAAATTAGACACAAAATGAATTTATGTCAGACATTTCATTTTGTGTTATAATATTAATCAGTCCGAGTTGATCTTAGTTTTCATTACAATTTGGTTTACCTACATTGGAATGCTTTTTACTTTACATTGAAGCGTCGTTTTCAACCTTATTGATTCCTTTATAGAAATGATAAAGTAATAGGGAGCGTCTTTTTGCACGCGATTGTAAGGTCGACACATAGCCTGTGGCAATACGATGATATGAGAATTGCGAGAGATTACATTACAGGTGGGGTGAGGGATTTATTCCACGTATGTGTTTAACGTGCAACGATATTGGAAGACATGCCCCATAACGATTTAGGTGAAAAAACCGTCGGTAATATTTGAATGAGGTGAGGAACAGCATAGCTTTCTTTTTCCTTAAGGATGTGGACTGTACGTACCTGTATAGGCTTAGAATAATAACGAATAAAAAAATGCTTGCTTGAAGCAACAATTGGTTTACGTGACCAGCTATGATTTTGATTGGCTTTCAGTTTCTAGATTCGTTAAGTGACCACGGTATTCCAATTTCAAAAAATGTAATTAATTTATTTGTGGTTAAGGTTAAGAAAAACCTTTATAGGTACCTAAGAAATAGCATACAAATTCTCAAATACATTATCACGCGTGAAATACGTATCATTTCGCAGGAGCGTTGGATCTCTGCCATCTCCGCACGACTTAACTTACGTATCAAGCATTGCTTATTCCTTCCCTCAGATTTGGCAAGGCAAGGCTATCAGTGTTCGCTGAACCGTTTGTGTAAACATACCAAATATAATTAATCAACGTCGGCTCTTCAATCCACGCGCAATTACCTCATTTTCCCTGAAACAAACACAACCGCTGAAAATTAAGGGAAATTAACGAAGTGGGAGCGCGAATTACGGTAAAATTATAATTAAATCCCCGCCTTGCTTATCAGTAATACAAGCTAAGTGTATCCTATAACCACTTTATCTTTACGGACTGTGAAGTAGAGAACTCATTCCAAATGTACAGGTTTGGACGTGGCATCGACATTTGTACTTCGGAAGCGGAGTCGCGGGGAACTGCAAAGTTAAATTGGTACCTCCATAATACTGTAATCATCGCTGAAAACTTTCCTTTTTGCTCGGAAGTTGTGCTTTGTTATTAATTTTGCACGAATTTCGTTCGCAAATGTAATTATTTGGTATTCTAAATGATGATTTGCGGTTTGGTGTTAAGTAAATTGTTTGCTGAAGCTGCGGTGAGATTGTTTCGCTTGTTTTGGCTGTTGTGGTCGTTCTACTCTCAAAGGATACATAGAATTGAATAATATGTTGGATTTTGTTGCTAACCAGTGAGGGGTAACAAATGGAGGTACTTATTTTCGAGTCCGCGTTGCGAGCTAGCGAGGGAGGGTACTGTGGATGAAAAGGTGCATGAACGCGGAAGAAAGCGGAAAGATCATTGAAAATAGCAGGTGAAGTCACGACCTCTCTAGACTAGACACATATTCACAGTATAGAGTAGATAACTAAGTGTTCACACTACGTACTCATCTTACGTGATACACTGCTAATCTCAATACACATGTACACATAATCTATTTACCTACATTGTCTTCTGACTCGGGTACCTGCCCCTATGGTGTTAGCGCTTAATCCCTACAACGTATCTATGCAGCGTGACGGCTAGACATGATAAGAGGTAGCGGAAGACGGGGCTTATCTCGCTCGCTTGTAGGTCGCTCAATATTCGCCGTGTGACGGGAATTAGTGTGGAAATTAGAGGTTCCGCTGTGCAAACGGTAGGGTTTTTGATGTGGAGTCCCATTTGGGTTTAAATTACTGTAATTATAGGAGTTTTGGATGATTGCTGATTTATTTTGAAAATTAAAAACCGTAACACACTGGCAAAAAGGTAGCTACGAGTACAAATGTGTGTCATCCGGCTAATCCTTCGAGGATTACAAAGACAAGGAGATAATGTAACTTAAACAAACTAGAAATGTCAATTCAAAAACTGTAAGGACGGAATAGTTCGTTCCGTCACGTTTCATACAGACCCAGTTCTTGAAACACCACACGGCGTGTTATAAGTACGCACGCACTTAGTTCTAAACCTCCATTGTAACCAGCTGAGTCATTGGCGGAAATCGGCTTGAATAAGTGTCTACTTACGTTGAAGCGTCGTATAGCACATCCTGTAAACGGTGCATCCGTGACCTTAGTGGCTTAGCTGCATTTTATGCGTTGACGGAAATTGTACTGCTGTGTAGTAGTAATAAAAACTATAATCATTATCATATGTTTTTGATAGCTTGGTCTATTCCTATGTGTCATAGTGTGAACTTTTAGCCTACTTTAAGTCATGTTCTAGTTTAGTTTAGTTTCATACATAACATTATATCACGCCTTTTATCCCCGAAGGGGTAGGCAGAGTTGCACGTTATGCCACTGTACAATGTGACACCCACTTTTCACTATTAATGTTATGAGTCCCATGTAATAGTTTCATTTCAAGTTAATTAAGTAAGTTTCAAGTTGGTGAATGAAACAATAAAAACTTTTTATTAATGTTGAAATTGTCATGTCATGAAGTAACGTAATGTCTCAAAGAGACCTACACGCAGCAGTGGATGAAGAAAAATTCGATATTCGAATATCGAATTTAAAATCAACTTTGTCCAATGTATGAATCGAAATGCAACCCGCAGATGTTCTATTCATCAGTTACAAAAGCGACACTAATGCCGGAATACTGAAACGTTACTTAATTTTAAGTCGTGCTTAAATATCATGCCATCTCTGTCATTTTACAAATAATATAGTTCTGTCAAGAACTTAAGCGTGACTTAAAATTGAGTAACGTTTCAGTATTCGGGCGTAAAACTGACAACTAAACCAATATAATTTTAGTTGAAATATAGACAGGTCAACCGCATTCCCTAGAAATTATCTTTTAGTTTTACGACAATTGGGTGTTGAGAGGCCGCTCCCTATCGTGCTACCACTGAAAGCGTTCCAAGCAATAAAATCAGAGACTTACACAATACACAGATAACATAACATCACGCCTTTTATTCCCGAAGGGGTAGGCAGAGGTGTACTACGCCACAGTACAATGTAACACTCACTTTTCACTATTTAGGTTATGAGTCCCATGTAATAGGGGGTAAGCCTATTGCCATATACCGGGCACAATTCCAGACTCCGTGCTACTACTGAGAATTTTTTTGAAAAACCCAATAATACTTTGCCCAACCCGGGAATCGAACCCGAGACCCCTTGCCCACTCGGCCAATGAGGCAGTCAAACAATGCACAGATATTTGGAACATTTTTCAGTACAATTGCGAATATTCGGCGCTAGTACAGAATAGAGATAGCCTACCGATGTCCGGACAACAAAGGCAGAATTTTTATTAGAATCTCCTCCATTGTTCTCTCTGTAACAAATATCTGGTAATGAGAACTGATTTTTCTTTTTAATGAGCCGTGGGATACTGGGGGATTATAAAGGGTTGATTAAGTGTGCTCTATTTATTAGACAGTCTTTAATCGGTGAAGGGTCACGCTGTCTATGAATTTTGATAAGATTTTTTTTTAATAATCTCCCCCGAATCAGCAAACATAAGATTTGCTGATTAGGAGGAGATTGATATTTCTTGATTTTCATTAACTTTGAAAATGTGTAAGTTATATTTTGATAAATTGTTGTGCATCGAATGTTTCTATTTTGATTCTGTGAAAGACTGCTAGCATGCTGCTGAACTGATGCTTAAGAGGAATCTGATGGAGTATTGCTTCTTGAAAAACCTGACATCAAATAAATCTCGAAAAAGCGCTAGGAAATAAGTTAACAATAACAAAAATTTATTGAGTAATTTCTAAATAGGTGTTTAAATACCTTTCAAAGCTATTTATTGCAAGTGGCGCCGTTTATCGTTACTTAAACGTCATTATCCTAGTTTGGGAAATAGAAAAGTCGTCTAACCTTAATTTGACCGTAATTACTGCAAGTTATAGGTGCTGTACTAAGGTAAAAGTTGCTACACTAGTGTAGGGTGGCCATTAACCTGCATGTACCAGGAGCTGGATAAAACTGTTAGGTACTCTATGTTTGTGTTCACCGGTTCACGGTTGGCAAGCGGGTTATCTACTATATAAAAATAAGTCGAGTTTTCCTTCCTGACTTTATAACTCCAGAACGCACGAACCGATTTCCACGGTTTTACATTCGTTGGAAAGGTCTCGGGCTCCGTAAGGTTTATAAAATATAAAATTTAAAAAAATGTTCTTCATCTTTTAATCACGAAACGAAATATTACATAAAATGAAGCCATCTGGTGGTGAAACGGAGTTCGCCGGGGTTTGCTAGTATTTTTATAATAACTATCGTGAGACATACTAAATTAACTAAAAACAGTGAGCCCCTTTGTGGTTCGAAACTAGTAGAGCTTTCAGTATATTCACGTGAGTAACCCGTGATTTTAGTTAATTAAGCGGGTTATAGTTTCAAGGTTTGAGGTTTATTAAAGAGGGCTTCTCTCCAGGTCTCTGTCACATAACCATGGCCCTTAGTCGGTTCTTACGATATCTTTTTTTACTTACAGGAACAAACACTGGTGACAAATGTATTCTACTTTGTTGTTATCGTACGCTACAGACTCACGACGCGATTCTCACCCGCGCCCGCTGCTATGGCGGAATAGAGATTTATTTTCAAAACTCGCGCCGCAAACTTGGCGGTTGATAATCGCGGGCGGACGGGCGGTTAAACAATCAGTTGAGTTTCAGACCAGCCCTCCGAATTACGGTCACTCGCGAACCGATCTCAGAGCGTGCAGGTACAAACCGCCGCGGTTGCGGGACCATGGCCGCGCCCACCGCTGCAGCGGGAGCCGCAAACAATCGCAACCGCCGCCCGCGGGCATAAATCGCGCCGTGATAATAAAATGTGGTTTGATTTTTTACGTAAAGGCTACAGCCCGCAACCGCGGCGGTCGCGGGAGAAAATTGCACCGAGAGTCTTTAGCCTTACAACTTATTTAAGAAGAAATGAAATGAAATAGAAATGCCGTACATTATTATTACAAGTTTGAGTTAAATTCCTATTAGGTAATCGAATGAAATGTGGCTCCTAGACTTGCCTACTGCCTAATTATCTTTATTTGGATTGATTAGGTTTACTTATAAGTAAACAACTAAATAACTCATAGCAAGTCGTTTAAGGACAGCATAGTCGACTAGTTAAGTTTTATGATCCCAAATGAGGGAAATAAATACGACACTTTACGAGTTGGTGCATATTTAGTAAGTATGTATATGTCGCGGAGAACCTAACGGGTAACCGGGGCTCCGGCTCGACGTGCAGGAGAAGGAACGGGGTGGTTTTTAGTCAGTAAGAGTCTGACACTCCCTTCCGCCTCACCCAGGCGGGAGCAGTCATTCGATGATTTTCCGCCCTTAAAAAAAAAGTAAGTATGTATATATGATATATAAGTAGGTACTATGTTAGTTAAACCTATTTGCATTACTTAGGGCATACTGCCAGTTATTAACTCTACTTATGATTGCTTACTAAGAAAAAAATAAAGCAGTTAGGTTTAATAAAGCGGTACATTTTTTTAGACTTCCACTGAGGTTTGTAATATGCATTGACCTTCAATAATTTTAATTAAATCTTTACCTAATTTTTTAATTACTTTCCCTATCATTCCAACAGAGACCACATGCAAAATACACAACATTTCAAATACACAGGTACAATTAATACGCACTTAATAATCGCGTTTAAGTGATACAAACAGCCTAAGGGCGGGTGTAAGGTTCACATAATAAGTAATGCATGAGTAAAGGGTAGAGACTAGAGAGACATTGGTGTTGCTGTCGTTACCTTACTGAAGTTCTTTCAGTTACAGGGACAATAGGACACGTGGGGCGGTGTTTTACGGGGTTTATGTTGTCAAAACGATGTTAGCTAAGGTTATACCAGTTTTTGCAATTTTTTGCCGTACCTACAATGTAGGTAGTAGGTATGATTACGGACGTTTGATGCGATTATACATATAACAGAAATAATAAAAAAAATCTTTAATATATCTATGATGCCACAGTATGTGAACAAATAAGTGTTTGCAGCTGGTATTAGAACTTATTGACATTGAGATTAGTTCTGTGGACTGCATGGTTGACGCACGCGTTCGATTCCCGTACGGAATAACTCTTTATGTAATCCACAGATTGTTGTTCCGGGTCAGGGTGTCATGTGTATGCGAAATTATATATTTGTAAACGCACCCACGATACAGGAGCAAATCCTAATGTGTGGCAACGCTCTATTTAAACAAAAAAAAAAACAAAAAACGCTTGTGACAGTAGAACTCTCTGATAAACTTGAACCCTTCGAGGATTTTGGTGGTACTTATAATTATTTTTAACAGTTTTTACATCAACCATAAACACTCTCATACACGAACTCCGATTTTCACTCATCTT
This sequence comes from Spodoptera littoralis, assembly GCA_902850265.1. Classification (NCBI taxonomy): domain Eukaryota; kingdom Metazoa; phylum Arthropoda; class Insecta; order Lepidoptera; family Noctuidae; genus Spodoptera; species Spodoptera littoralis. The sequence continues at coordinate 5,046,047 of LR824533.2, forward strand.
TTCTGATAATATCACGATATGAATACATAACCTCGACAGTTCGTATTAACACCTGAGTATCACCCAGGCAGTGGCAGACGTGCGAGGTGATTAAAGTAATTGCCTGCTCATTGCTCACTTAGCAACTACTTACCACTTACAAGAGGTCGATGAACTCAACACATGGGTTTAGACTTATTTGTCCTTCATTTTGATAGTATAGTATATAATTTTCCTTTTGTTTCTTTCAAGAAGGCGATATTTAACTAATTATAGCTTTTAGATTTGCGATAGTTGTTTTTCGATATTATGTATTTATTTTAATAAATAGGAGATGGTGGGATGCACTGGACATCAACGACAAGGATTGGCCGCAAAAAGGTTTACATGGAGAGAAGTGGAAGGAGGGTAGGGAGGCCTTTGCCCTGCAGTGGGACGATCATGGCTGAAAATAATAAATAAAATAATGTACATATTTAATTGTATTATAAAAGCATAACTTTAGTTTCTAAAGGAGATATAACTACATATACAGCTTAAAATCACTACATAGTATAAAACAAAGTCGCTATCCACCGTTTGTCTGTCCCTATGTATGCTTGGATCTTTAAAACTACGCAACGGATTTTGATACGGTTTACTTTAATAGATAGAGTGATTCCTAAGGAAGGTTTATATGTATAATACATCCATATTGCACCCGTGCGAAGCCGAGGCGGGTCGCTAGTTAACTATAACTAAACCAGTGAATATAAAGAAACTAAAAAAGAAACCACATAAATACCCTTAATAAAGCGTCAAAGTCGGCTTAATTGATTTAGTTATGTTAGGGACTATGTCATATTCACTCGTCTTAGTTACAACCTTACAAACAACTTGCTATTACGTTTTTCGGACTCGAAATAATTGCGAGAATACCTTCTAATAGCATCTAAGAAGAATCTTAACGTTTTGAAAATGGAACACTCTTGTAACTTCCACAGATATGCCAATATGGCATAAGACGTAAGAAGATACGATCAAAAAATTTTCAAATTCATCTCTTAATTCGATTAATTAGTGACACAACACACTTCACCTATCTTACAGTGGAAATATATGTTTAAGTAAATGAAGCTCTCTGTTGTTCGTTTAAATTTGAATTTCCCGCGCATTGGATTCATACGCTATCTGTGGACAGACAAAAAAAAGCCTACTCTATGATTGCGTGTGAATGTAATGCGCGGGAAATTAGAATTTACTTAAAGATAAACAGAATAAACACAGGTATAAGCAACTCGAGAGTAGTCAAAGAACTGTATAATATTTTTAGTAGTTCCCTACCAACCTAATATATATTATTAAATTTTAAATGGTATAATATAACTCGTCTTCATTCCATTATTATGTATTGAGTAAGCCTTTTTATTTCATTGTTAGTTCTACAGTTTTTTCTTTTTACTAATATTATTATTTTTAAGTCAACTTTAAGTAGTTTAAGTGTTTCCTGATTTGTATCAATAGGACTGACATGTCTTCAGATAAAAGTCCTGTAAATAAACTAAGAATTAAAAAAAAACCGTATAAGGCTTCATTCCGACGCCCTAATTCTAAAATACGCTCTCGTAATTTTCAAATCGGATTTTGCCATACGTTAGGCGGTATCGAATGTCGCAAAATTAATTAATGTGCGCAAACCTTGTTATCCGCACTCATTTGTATTCAAATTGAACCGGGAAGCAATTTGATTAAATTTTAATCAATATATATGACACTTTATGTTATGTACGGGAAATGGGAAGGGTTTTCGCTGTTTAGATATTTAAATTTTGTGTTGGTTTGGTTTATAGTCTCTTGTGGCTCATATGTTTGGGCTTAGTATTGTTTCGGTATAAGATGAAACAGATATAATGTACTATGAGTTCAATAAAATATTATGTTTAGGACTTATTAAACTGTCAAACACCAAGCGGTCACCGGTGACCGCGACCTATTGTTCTTTAATTGTGTCTATAAAACCGGTACTCGACGAGTTAACGCAGCTGCTCGACGACATACCTCGACTAGTTTCGAGCCAAGACAGGACCCATAGTTATAAGCAGCATGCGAAACGCTTTGCGCGCTGGTAAAGGCAACACAGTTCTGAAACCTAGATTAACGAGGTAGTAAATACAATTTTTCTTAATAAATTAAGCATTAACATATAGGTTTATAGGCCTAACTAACATGCATTGTTAATCAACGAAACGTGATTACAAAAAAAAAAAACAAAAAGCAGAATACCTTGCCATTTTATATTTTATTCATTTCTGCGTAAACCTCCGCACACGTCGGACGTGGGCGCGCTACAATAAAATGAACTGAATATTTTCTCTATTCGAATTCGCGATAACAACCAGCATTGTTCCTGGTGCTGGGCTCGCGACCGTAAATCTGGACTAAGGTGGTGTAACGAGCGCTATTGTCGAACAAATGTTACTTACTTCCATTGTCACCGCTTTATTTACACAGAATGTCTATTTTAAAGTTAGACACAGTATTTTCTGAGACACTTTTACCTCTTTTCTGCTAAACCTGTGAAGGGTTTTTGTGATAGAAAAAATCTTCATAAAAACTTTCCATTCATGGCCATTTAGACTTGCAGTAATCCTATCTTAATCCTATTCTCTAACACCTTTGCGTAGAATATTTGACAATGATGACTTCGTGACAACATAGGGCCCGGTAAGATAGCAGGACCCACGTTGGCCATTTTTTTTGGCCATTAAGTGTCCGCTTTAACTATATAATTCATGTCAATTTTTTCGTAATTTGTAGAATTACTTATGTGCTCTGGTGGTAGCATTAGCAACATAAAGTTGATTTGTACCTCCAACACGAGATTCCGACATTTCTCAAGGCTCTTGGCAGTTTTTCGCCAATAGGGTAGATGCCTAGTTTTTATTTTAATGTCCGCCTGGTAGATTATTTTTAATCATTACACACGTATTTATTATTTTCTTACAGAAACTAATACTTTCGGCGATGTATTGATAAAATGCACATAGAAGTGACGTCACGCGACATTTCAAGTCGCGTGACGTCACTTCTATGTGCATTTTATACGTAGAAATGACGTTTTAGCCCCCACTCCTAAACTTTGATTCGTTTTATCTAAGTATTGATTTATTATACGACAAAATAAAAACATATGTGTCTGATATTTTTTCATTACCTAACTTACGGACTAATTAAATTTTTAATTTTCATATTTTCACACCCTGCCATCAATCATCCCAATTACCAGATTCTTTTTGTCATAAATAATCAAGTTTGTCGTGTGCCAATGGAGCTGTCCCGACGTGGTCCCGACATTCAGGAGTGTTGTTTCCCGATAAGCCGTGGACCGTGCGTGCTTGCAGCACAGCTCACTGTTTCGCCACGCAGCTTCCATCCGCACCACAGCCGGCTATTTAGACTGCTATTAAGATCTAGATTAGGCAAACAAATAGAAATTTCCTAGGTACGGCGAATGGAATTGCACTGTATTGTGTCTTACAATTCTAGAGGTCTTTAGCAAAAGAATTGCGTAATTAGAAACCTACCTAACCTTTTTTTGTGCCATAAATGTTTTCTGGTATAATTTGCTTAGTGTATAATTAAATGTGTCAAATTCAATCAATGATTTGGATATAAGCATAGATGTTTTGCGACTAAAAACAAGCGTATTTTGTGCATAGAAATAACTGCTAACAAGAACCATCACTGTAGGAGCCAGTAGGAGCAAACAAAATAAAATCAAATCAATTTTACGACCAAACCAGTAGAGGATCCACAGAAATAAATCACAATTTGATTTACATTGTATTTACAATCTACGTACACAAACAAAGGCGAGCATAAACAAATTTTATTACACGATTACTTCACCACGATCTGAATTACGACAAACTTAATTATGTATTGCAACAAAGCAAGCGGCTGAGTAATGTTCATCTCGATGCGAAATGCGAACCCACAGCCGGCATCAATTTGTTTTAGTAACAAGAGGCACATAATTTCGATTTAACCCAATAAACCTAACTCAATCCTCTAGAAATACTCCGTATTTGTTTGATAATGTGATTCGCGCCCATCCAATGCCCATTTGTAATGATTTTAATGCACGAATAATGCCCTTGCTACACATTTCTTAAACCATTTAAGCTGGAACACGGCGAAAAGAGGAACCATTTTTTTATGCTCTATATTTGACATTACCACTGACATTTCCCTATACTGGCAGCGCCATCCTAAAATGTCAGATTATGCTGGTCCCGTGCACATGCGATGTATTGTTCACGCCCCCTCAGATCCCGACTATTATACTCAAGTGTATTATAATTGCTGGTTATTTATTATGGCGCGGCGGGAGACAATTCTGCTACATAAAATTCGCTTTAAGTTAAATAAATTAAACTCTTGTTAAAATGGATTTTAGTTTCCTTTTTCGTTCCGGGATGTAGTAAATGTTTCGCTGCACTAACTCATGCTGGTTAGATGCCTTTTTTAGTTTGTTCATTAAGAAGATTTCCACGTTTCCAATAGATACTCCATAGTCTTCAAATAACTGTTCCATAAACACTCATTCATTCATTGAAGTCGGATTCAGATTGAGAAAACTTTTGGCAGCATTCTCAAAATTTTTCAAATAAGCTGGAAGTCTGCCAGGTTTCAGCGTTTATTTCGCGTGCACCGTCAAATACAAGCCGTCCATCAATTAGTTACAAATAGTTTCTGTATTGTACACACGGTCACTCGTACTCTAATATCAAATACGAAAATGATCCTTAGTTGTATAGGAATAAAGATGATCTGAATAAATAATTTTCCCATTAACGTATCGTGAATACATATGCGAATGCCCCTTGTAATACAGCGTCAAATTTAATCTCGTAACAAAGTTTTGTTGACGGTTAATCCGACACGCTTTGTCGCAGTCGCCATATGGCGTCTTACAAATTTTTGTCGCCAACACAATGGCGGATTCAGATGTATTTGATGACGTTTGAGATTTCACGGGAGCCGCTAAATATCAGTACAATTGGTGTGAAATTACAACAAAAAATAATGACCGTTTAAATCGACGAATTGTTCAGCTTCTTTGTGTTGGTTTTGTGAATAGATTCTGTAGATTTTCGTCGAAAAATGTAGCGGATTTTGAATGTGAATTTGTACGATCGATTTAGATTTGGTAAACGTTTCTTTTGTGTGTAGTTAAGGTAAATTTAATAAGGAAGGGTTTAGCCCAGGCGACATAAAAACACGTGTTCAGAACACAACACAGAAACTGTATCGCTCTGTTCTGCGTTCACGAAATCATTTTTAATGTTCTTTTCAACCGCATCCGTCATGTCAACTTCACAGTTTTCTATATAATTTCCATCGTAACGTATTTTAATATGATTTAGTCTCTAGACGAGTTTCTCCATAGAAACACGACAGGCAATAGAGGTGATTCAAATTCACCTATTGTTGTGTAAATTCTCCACCAGGGGGCGCCTGTTACGGCTGTTGATTACGGAAACGAACAGAATTAAGATTATATGGAAGAATGGCAGGAAACGTACGGAGGGTGTTCATAAGAATTATTAAGATGGCAAGCGAATAGGCTCATTGTGATGGAAAATGAAAATCGGATTTTATTGAATGCTGTTACCTTTTAATTATAATTTCTTGTTACAATCTCGATCCTATTTAATATTTTTGAATAATATATAGCGATTAAACAGTCTATAAAAGTGCTTGTAGTAGGTAATAATCAAGTCAATTGTAAATACATTTTATATGAATACCCATTGAATTACTTTGCTAGCACCTGCATTTATTTTTGCAATATTTACTAGATTAACACCTTAAACGCCATGGGGGTCACCGGTGACCGGCGTTAGCGGAGGATTTATTGGCAGTCAGTCTTAAGAAATGTTATGAATTGAATAATGTAAACATAAAAAATATAAGAAACAAAATAAAAACATTTACAGTCTGCAAGTCATATCAATATCAAAACTCCATAACTAATTCTTGTTTCAAATAAAAATAAAATACAATTCCAATTTCAAATAATAAAAAATAAAAAAGTTATTTATTTTTAAAAAAGAATCAGCCTGTGTCAAAATTGTTTTTAAATAAAACCTATTTCTACCATTCAATGCATATTAACACGTGCGAAGTTGGTTTTGATTTTTGATGTAAATATCGTGAGACAACCGGACGACATACATCACAGTGTTTTATGTGAAACTTATGTGTTTTACAACCTATACCAGTGCCGGTTAAATACCTAGCACCTTGTGTTAGTTGTTGACTGCAATATGCGATAGTAAATAGTGCCTATAGTTTCGGTTCATTATTTTACTGCAATTTCCAACCTGATTATAAAATCTTTTTTTTTCATTCAAAAAGAAAACGTAGCCCCATACTTAGATTGTCTTCTGCATCGTGGGTGCGTTTACATACATTAAATTTTACATACACACGTATACACGTGACACCCAGACCTGGAACAACAATCCGTGGAACACGAAAATACTTGTCCCGTGCGGGAATCGAACCCGCGACACGTTGCGTGGTGGCCCAGCCACTGCGCCAACCGTGCAGGTAAATGTGGAGATTACGGGAAAAATCAAAATGAGGTTGGAGTTGGAGAAGATTGTAGCAGACTGTTTATGGCAATGATCAGGAACTACCAGTTCATTATAAAAACATTTTTTTCTTAAATTATTATGTTTTCGGCTTACTCTCGTAATTTGACGAGGAACTCGACTAGTTTCAAGCCATGCTAGAGGATCATTCCTCGACAAATAATTACGTGAGTAAGCCGAAAGCATAATAATTTATTTAGTATGTCTCACGAAAGTTATAATACAAATATATTTTCTTTTTATCTTTATTTAGTTAATTTATATTCTTAAAATTGTTTTCTATTTAACATAATTGCATATCGTCTCATATTTCGTCCTGTAAATCGAAGAACGTCTACGTAAGCTACATTTACATAATAAATGCTGTACCCAACCAAACATAGTACCTAGGTACCTAATATATTGTAATTAGAATCCATTGACTATTTACTTTGAACTATTTCAATTAATTTATTAATTAGATAAAGTTTAATGTTAACATGATGTTTGATGGCGATGAAGTTAGTTTACAATTATTGGGACTGTATTTAAAAAGGAACTGCTGCCTTCGTTTATTTTTTTTATATAGCATAAGCAAGCCGGTAAACGAGCAGACGGATCACCTAATGGTAAGCAATCGGCGCCGCCCATGGACACCTGAAACACCAAGGCGTTACAAGTGCGTTACCGGCCTTTTGGGAATTGGGAATTTGAGGATTGTGGAGGATTCGGGGATTGGAGAGACTAGGGAAGAGGGGTAATTGGTCCTCCGGTAACCTCACTTTCACGACGAAACACAACGCTAGCGTTGTATCACGTCGGTTTTCTGTATAACTCCGGTCGACCCGGCCCAATCGTGCCGAAGCATGGCTCTTCGACACTTAAAAAGGCGTTCGTCTTAAGAAGGCGTTGTTTGGGGGGTGATTCGTAGTTAGCTACCTGTACTTTTACATGCTACTTACCCATTATCGGTGGCTGGTTTTAACGGACTAGAATTAAGCTTCTTTCAGTCGACACGAAATGTACCTAGGACAAAAATATAAAATTAAGAACATCATCAACCATTATCTGTTGATGCTGTTCAGACGTCTCCTGAGTGCCGCATCAACTCTCGCAGCGTAGGCTTGCGCCGTGATAGAAAGGTGCATCCTGGCTCCTCGAACCTGATGATTAGAAAAACTATATTTAATAAGAAAAGGCAAAATCTATTGCTAAAATAGGATTTTTGGGAAGGTTTCTGTTATACATAATATTTGTCTGTTGTCGTCCACTACTGGACATAGGCCTCTCCAATGGCACGCCATGGAGCTCGATCTCCAGCTCTACGTATCCAATTACTACCAGCCACTTTTCGGATATCGTCACTCAACCTAGCTGGAGGGCGCCCGCCCTACAAAGAAAAAAATAAAATAAAATTCAAACATTTAAATAAAGAATTTTATCACGCGAAGAAAGGACGATACTGTCCCACCACTATGAAAATAATGCGTCTACCGGGGCCTAGGGTTATCACTCATCCGCAGATCTTTTCTAATTTTACCATTTTATACACTGCAAGTGAAGACACGGTACCCCGTGGAGTATAAATCACCTTTATGCGGTACCCCTGCTCACGCGATCCTTTGCTCTCTTTCATTATGGAGGGTAAGGGCTCTTCCTGGTCCTCCCTTGTTAATTTAATGTGTGAAGAAAAATTAAGGAAAATTTGTAGTAGGTAAGTGTTGTGGTTGAAAATGGCGTGTTATTTTATTTTGTTATGGCTGGAACTTTTGTTTAAATTTTCTATTGGTTAAGTACTTACTAATAAAAGTTGGAGGGTTTGTATGTAGGTGGTAGTAAACATGAGAGAATAGTTTTTTTTCTTTTGTAGTGGTAATTGTGTACGTTGGTGGATCGTGTAGGCAGTTCAAACTTCATAGTTCAAGTATGTTGTGGGCACGCTATTCATGCCATCTCCGATATTCGACAATAAAATAGATCACAATTCAAATACTTAATTACAACAGAAGAACCGATAAGAAAGAGCAACAAAATTAAAATGGGACTGACGGGAGTAAAATTTTTAATCTACATTAAGGCTTGTTCAAAGATTTATAACTCTAAGGACTAAAGAGTTAGTAAACTTGAAGTAGGTACTAAATTCTTTTAATTACTATAAGCTCTCAAAGTGTTCTAGTTCTTTCCACAATGTTTCAGCCAACAGGGAGCGAGTTTATTCTTTGTCTCAAGCCTCAGCTACACTTTGCATATTAAAATTCTTTTGAACGGTACATCTTAACATTCCCCAAGGAAAAGCCAAGAGAAGCAGGGTAATATTGAAGAAATATTTATGTTCAATTAGTATGTTAATGCCTGCAATTTGTAATAGAGAATATTCGTTCTTACTTCAGTTCTTATTAATTTATTTGGTTGGCCTGTTCTACATCTGGCTATGTGTGGATTCTATTATGCAGAATTATTTGTTTTCGATTCTTATTGAAGACGGTACTAATGAATATTATAAAGATCGTGATCATTATAAGATCTATTTTTAATAGTTGATCGGAAAATCGCTAGGTAACTTTTTATTTCCGTGTCAAAAGAAGCATCATGACGTTAAAAGAATGTACTGTTTACGTTCATAGCACAGATCAACAGCCTATAAGTGCCCGCTACTGAGCAAAGCCTTTTCGCATACGGAGAAGGTATGAGCATTGATCACCACGCTTGCTCAATGAGGGTTGGCGATTTCAAACTTACAATTAGAAATTAAAGCCCAGGTTTCCTCACAATGTTTTCCTTCACCGTTTGAATAATCTTAGAAAGTACATATAACTTGGAAAAAGTCACATTGGCACTTGCCGTTGGTAGGTTTCGAGCCCGCGACTTCATGCATGGGAAGCAGGCGTCTTAAACCTCCAGGCCTCCACGGCACTACGTTCATTCATAGCACAAACAAGTAAATAAAGACACATGAGAACAAAGAACATTTCACTTCACAAGTTTTCACGATATTTCTATTACTTTTATAGTGAAGGACGGAACAAATTCTGATCGTGGCCCATCCATCAGACCCTTCTCTGTTTAGCATACGTATAGCATCGCTCAGCACCATTCGCATACTCCCACACACTCTCCTAAATGGGCCATTATATAAGTACTTATTGCTTTGGGAAATATATGAATAAGCGAAAGGGAATCTAATACGACTATTCAGCTGCCTTCAACGATATTTCAAACACATAATTCAATAAGATTATAATTTTGGATGTTAAGGTTTTATTCAAGTAATATATTACTCAAAATAAGCTACTAAGCTCTCTCTTTATGGTTATGTATTACGAAGATTGTACTGTTTGTATACTTATCTATATATATATATAAAAATGAAACCCGTTTCCCGTTGTCACACCATAACTTGAAGACGGCTAGACCGATTTGGCTGATTTTTTTGTGTTTATTATTGTCAGGAGAAGGTTCTTATGACAGAAAAAAGTCCTAAAACTCCTACGCAAACGGGAGAAAACGGGATAGCGCGTACGAAATCGCGGGCAGAAGCTAGTTTCATATAATATTTAAAATTAATATCTCATTTTTGAGCTTCCCTTGTCCCTAAATTCCTTTATTGGAGATTTTAAATCACAAGAAAAAGCAATTGATAAAAGTTTCTTGTTTCTTTCCTGAAACCACGTCTTTTTCGATCAAAGTAAGATAGAAAATGAAGAGAATCACGTTGTCTAAATATTATTTTCTAAGTAAACTTATAAAACTGTGGCCGCGTAAAGGACTTCTGTCATATTACTGGGCGAGCACGTAGTAGCAGAGAGCCGGCCATTCCTCTCTTATGATTTACACCCGGAGCGTGCACCACGCGCCGTCAACACGACTCGTTTAAACTAGGAGACGATTGCCCTATAAATAGGTGGAGTTTCTGCATGCAAATATATGCATTTCCCTTGGCAGCAGTCATAATTTTACTGGTTAATATTAAAGGTCTTCAGCCCATCTCCTTATGTAATGAGTCTTCTTGCAAGTCTTAGAGTGGTTATGGTAAAAGTAAAATCTTGATCACTGGTCTAAATAGAATGTCAATTTAGTAAGTAATATTTAATTTTGCCTTAAGTTGTAATAGGTGGATAATAATCCTATACCGGCTATCTATTAAACCCAGTCATCCGAAGTAAGTTTAGACTAGAAAATTCTACCAATAAAATTACAATATTTCTGTACATTTTATTTTAGAACTATAAAATATAAGCTCAGTGCTTTACGTTTAGCTGCATTTAAATTTATAACAGATTTAAATATCCGTTTGGCGAGTAGGTGATTCCATGAAATCGACATTCTAAGAATTGATATTACTAAGAATTCTTCATTCTGCATGTTCCTTTTCTTGTAGTCCTTGACTTTTGTTTGCTTAAGACTCGTTTATTTGGAAAAATGCTCTATCGGGAGTTATTTGATAGTATCATAGATTAACAAATTATTAACATTTGTTTTAAATATAGAATATCTAAAGTGACATTTTATTGTTTCTAAAACAAACCAATACATTTCACATCACATCATTCATACTGATATTATTTTATTATATATAAAGAAAATCATTATAATAATTAAGAGAACCAGTCCTCCAGTTTGAACGTGCCAGTAAATCTACTCCACGAAGCTTCCTAATTTCATTATTTATCGCTTCACGAAGAGACGCAAAAATGTCCGGACCGCGGCCCCTTAAATCATACGCAAGTCATATTAATTGAGAAAAATAATATTTTCCAGTTAATTGGTTCAAAAGGACTTAAGAATTTTCCCCGTTACGAATATTAAATATGTTTTGAAGAAAAATCGTCAATTAATTTAAAACCGAATGTAAATAACCGGAGTGCTATAAATTCCCAAGGCCACGCAATTTTTATAGAAAAAGTTACGTAAAGTAGGGCAGGCTGATGGAATTTATGGGAACAATCATGGTAATGTAATAATGAAGTAAGTCAGTTTACAGAAGATTGCTGCTATAGCGGATTTTTTATAGAATTACTCTTTTGTAAGGACGTGGGTAACGGTATCTGTGTTCAAAATAAGTATCGTCGTTCTGGTGCTCATATTTACATCCTTGATTTCTCGTAATTGATCTTTACAGTACTGGGCTTCTTGATATCTGTTTTGGTTTAACGTAATAAATCATTAATAAAATATGAAGAAACCACCTGATTTATCAAAATCAAGAACCATTTGTTAAACAACAAAACCCAACCAATCATAAGCACATAAATTTTCCGCCATTTCTTACGTCAAAACTGAAGATAAGAGGGAAACAATAGCCAGTTATCACTTCATACAAAACAAATACTTTTGAGATTCACAAGTCGTTACTCATGAGAGATATGGTTACTGGTTTCGACGCTCGCGGCTCGCTGGCGCATACCATATCTCGGTGAATTTATCATCTACCGCAAGAAATTGATATATGCACCCAGCCCGCATGCCGTCATCTCGTCTACATAAATTCTGGGCTTGTTACACGAACTTAACCTTGAGGTACACCTTGGTAAACTATACAAGAATCAACTTTAAGATCGTAGAGTAGGGTTAAGTTTCAATTGTGGTGTTATAATGGTTGGTAATTGATAGAAGGCCCCGTGTGGTGCTGATGCCCAACGGGTGGGTTACTTCTTATTTGCATATGTGTTTGTTTTATAGTAACAAATCGAAAATGGTCGTGGGCCTATTAGTGAACGGATGTTTCTCGCGTTATTTTCATATGAACATGGGTCTTTTTGACTTCTATGGTAATATTTATGGCTAGTTTGATGTTTATCGTGGAAACTGGGATAGTATGATGTTATTTTTTGGGAGATGTGTGGTTTAGGAATGTTTATTATGTAGTTGTAGAGATATTAATGATGTTTTCAAGTAATTTCGTTTGATCATGGGTTAAAATTTACAATTATGGTAAGTTTTTGTGGACGATTCTCACCGTTTAACCAAGCTTGTATGCAGTATTTGACTTACAAAAATGTTGTTGAACCTAATAATAATAACATACGTCCCTGAGGAAGACATTGTATCGATCATATATATACACCTAAATAAATTTAACTTACTTCTAAGGTACAGGCCCGGCCTAGTTTAGATGTTAGTATTCATAAACTGAGTGTCAAATGTTTTTGTTACAATAAACACTTTTTATTATTAATATATTTTAACGCCCTTTTGAATTATATAACCATTATATTAAAAACAGCATACAATCTTTATCTTTCAGCAAAAACATTAATCATTCTAAAGCAGCATTCTCTGCAGCTAAAGAATCTCGTAGTTCATAAACTAAGGCACGCACCCACTGACGGCAGCACGCGAATGTACCCAGAAATCCGACCCACAGCTACAACTACGCCTTATTGCTAAGAAAGTATGAATCAACTGACAGTTGTTTATGTGGAAGTCGTGAGGCTATCCTAGCCTCTCATTTAGATAGACGCGGTATTATTTACGTCTACTTTACCCTGAAGGGGTGAAAGGTGTTCAGTAGGAACTTCTACTTTTCGTTACATTGTTTTTGTTTTACGTTGATGAAAGAGCTTAAAACGTGATTATTTAAAAATTAATCAATTACACTTTCTAATTTAGTATTCGAAGATGGGAGTAATCCTAGATAGAAATCATGTCCTGTCATATATAGTTACTTAAATTATGCAATTGTTTACAATGTTTAACGAGGTAGGTGTCGAGTCAAGAAATGAACGAAGTTAATTGAAAAAACTGTTACTAAAGTGTTTATAACTGTTTAATCAAATTGTTTAATACATAATATAGTGTATCTAGCCATCTAGCCAATGAATTTGAAAGAAACCGACCTCTTAAAAACGCCATTATCGTATAAAATGTCACAGTAACAACGTTTTTCATAACTCATCCTATAAAAATAACCACCAAGCAACAAGAAAACTAGTTTAAACAAGGTAAAGAATACAGGACACTATTAAATGAGAATATGAGAAAAAAATATCTAGACCCGATCGTATACGGAGTATAAATTCAATTAAGCACTTACTTGTTATAATATTGTTATGATCATAAAGTTAACCGTGCTAAAGCCATAATACTCCGTATCTAATGGTCCGTAAGGGCCAGAATGGCGTGTATTGTGAGCTTGGAAACACCAGTAACTGTTAGTACGAAGTTGCGGTTTTCCGTATCCTAGATAATTTATTAGATTATCAACGGCACTCGTAGTACAGTGCATTCACCGATGATTAATAGGAGCAGGGAGTTGCAGCAGACCGTGCTTTAGTTCGGAAACTGAGAGAATTTTATATGAAGATCAAACAAGAAAGTTGGAAAATTGCTGTTCTTCAACTTGTTAAGTTAATTTTGTAAAGAGTTTGCATTCCCTCGAAGGGTTTCAGAAAGAAGACTGAGTACTAACTGGCTGACTGAACATTAAATGCATTGGGATATTTGTTTTATGCGTAAATTTCTAAAATATTTTTGATATCTAATGCTGACTAATGCTGATGCATTAGACATCAAAGATATGTCATCATTATCATCATTGTATAAAAATTTGAATATACCGATTAGAACTTGACAAAAACGCATTGAATGGTTAATAGAACTTAATAAAAATCCACAAAAGCTAGTGTAAGTACCTACAATATGCCAGAATACCAAAAATTTTTGAACAAGAAAATAAATTCCTATTTTAATTTTAGAAGTCAGAAGTGTCTCTCTGCTCTTCATGAATCAGAGTTTGCTGAGCTGCATTATTGTTGGTCAGCTCAACGACCCGGACGGAACATCTCCATCATCATGTCACTTGAAGGAGCAATAAACACGATATGCTCAAACTGCAAGCAATCAACGCTATTTGAATTAATTTATTGGCTCCATAAACCGCGAATGTAACATGAGATTCCATGATACATTTAAGTAAAATGACATCATGTTTTGCTTTAGAATTGGATTGTCTTATTGTTGGCTATTAGTACATAATATATTATTCTATATTTCTAACAGCGTTGTGTTTTTATTTTCCATAAATGTAAATTAACCTTTTTGGTCACATGTCCTTTGTCACGGACATCGATGCTATGACTTTAAGCAATGGACTTATTACTTAACTTAAGTATTATATGAAATTTTAAGTGTGGGAGAGCCATGCTTCGGCACGAATGGGTCGGCTCGACCGGAGTGATAACACGGATTTCACCAGGGCCGGATTTAGGGGTCCAGAGGCCTCGGGGCAACAAAGGAGTGGAGGCCCCCTTGCCCCAAATTATTTTCCAGATTGAGATCGAGGACGCTCGCTTGATTTCGAGGACGCTCGAAAACGATCGAGGACGCTCGATTTATTTCGAGGACGCTCAATAGATTTCGAGGACGCCCGATAGATTTCGAGGACGCTCGAAAACGATCGAGGACTCTCGATAGATTTCGAGGACGCTCGAAAACAATCGAGGACGCTCGAAAACGATCGAGGACTCTCGATAGATTTCGAGAACGCTCGAAAACAATGGAGGACGCTCGAAAACGATCGAGGACGCTCGATTGATTTCGAGGACGCTCGATAGATTTCGAGGACGCCCGATAGATTTCGAGGACGCTCGAAAACGATCGAGGACTCTCGATAGATTTCGAGGACGCTCGAAAGCAATCGAGGACGCTCGAAAACGATCGAGGACGCTCGAAAACGATCGAGGACTCTCGATAGATTTCGAGGACGCTCGAAAACGATCGAGGACTCTCGATAAGATTTCGAGGACGCTCGAAAACAGTCGAGGACGCTCGAAAACGATCGAGGACGCTCGAAAACGATCGAGGACACTCGAAAACGATTGAGGACTCTCGATAGATTTCGAGGACGCTCGAAAACAATCGAGGACGCTCGAAAACGATCGAGGACTCTCGATAGATTTCGAGGACGCTCGAAAACAATAGAGGACGCTCGAAAACGATCGAGGACGCTCGAAAACGATTGAGGACTCTCGATAGATTTCGAGGACGCTCGAAAACGATCGAGGACGCTCGAAAACGATCGAGGACGCCCGAAAACGATCGAGGACTCTCGATAGATTTCGAGGACGCTCGAAAACAATCGAGGACGCTGGAAAACGATCGAGGACGCTCGAAAACAATCGAGGACGCTCGAAAACGATCGAGGACGCTCGAAAACGATTGAGGACTCTCGATAGATTTCGAGGACGCTCGAAAACGATCGAGGACGCTCGAAAACAATCGAGTACGCTCGAAAACGATCGAGGACGCTCGAAAACGATCGAGGACTCTCGATAGATTTCGAGGACGCTCGAAAATAATCGAGGACGCTCGAAAACGATCGAGGACGCTCGAAAACGATTGAGGACTCTCGATAGATTTCGAGGACGCTCGAAAACGATCGAGGACTCTCGATAGATTTCGAGGACGCTCGAAAACAATCGAGGACGCTCGAAAACGATCGAGGATGCTCGATAGATTTCGAGGACGCTCGACAGATTGCCATTGGGGTACTCCCTCAAGATGGGTAGTAAATTGGAAGTGCTTATCAGAGCCATTTGAGATTTTGATATTTCACTGATTGCCTGATTGGAGTGAACAAATATAGATCAATGATTTCTGTTTCTGTTAATATTTAAAATTAATATAATCAAATAATCATGTATGTATAAAGTACTTTAGGCTGTAGGTAAAGGTAAAAGCGAAAAAAAAAATATCAAAGAAAAGATTTTTACTAGGTTTACTAGTTGAAATTTGAAAGATTTTTTTTTCCGAAGTCTCTAGAGGCCCCCTGCTTGTGGAGGCCCCGGGGCTTTCGCCCCGGTTGCCCCCCCCTCCCCTAAATCCGGCCCTGGGCCTCACAGAAAACCGACATGAAACAACGCTTGCGTTGTGTTTCGTCGTGTGAGTGAGGTTACCGGAGGCCCAATTACCTAGTCTCCCGAATCCTCCATAATCCTCAAATTCCCAATTCCCAAAAGGCCGATAACGCATTTGTAACGCCTTAGTGTTACGGGTGTCCATGGGCGGCGCCGATTGCTTACCATCAGGTGATCCGTCTGCTCGTTTACCGGATTATGCAATAAAAAAAGGAATAAATCGTACTTAAATTCTCTTTCTCGTGAAGATTGTAAGCAATCGCTGCAGAATATAATTCTGTTTCCAAAATAATTATTCTAATATAGCACCCGTAAATGAGCACAGCAGTAAAACTAACAAAGTTGTTGCAGATAATTTTGTGGCTAAGTAAAGTGTTTATTACTCTCTATGTGCTCCTAATTGCCATAGCTTTGGCACGAGCTTACCTTTTTCGAGTTATACAGAACAAATACAGAAGGTCAATAGATAAAATAAGAGACATTCATAAAACCATGTTTGGAGTTATCACTAGAAGTTCAGATTCTTGAGGAGTAGTTAAAAAACGTACAGGAAATTTGAGAGGTAAAAACTAGATCCTAATTTTCCGTTTTGCAAGTAACTTACGGTCCATGTAAGGTACCTATTGATTTGCAAATAAACTTTACTTTCATCAGTTTAACACTGAAGATCCCATAATTTTGAAAGAACTATTTGTCCAATCAAACTATCAAATTTAACACCTCCTGATTCGCAAATATGTACAAAAGCACTAGACTAATGAAGCAGTGTGAACACTGAGCTAATTGTATGACTTCATTGACAGAAGCACTGTTAGTTTACTCAGTCTAAACTCACATGCAATCAGTGACCGCGGTAGCTGGTGATTAAGATAGCCACAGGCTATGTCCTAATCTAGTTTGGGAATATTGGGCAGACAAAGCTAGCTGATGAATTTTGAAATTGTCTGTGTATAAGGGCACAGAGAGATCAAACAACTACCTGTAATTAAAACGATTGAGTTGATTATACGAATGATAGAAATATGTTCTGTATCGTTGTCATTCTTGGGGATTTTTTTCTGGTATAGAAGGCAAACGAGCAGTCGGATCACCTGATGGTAAGCGATCAGCACCGTCCATGGCAAGTTTCAGTGAGGAGGAACGCCTTTCGCCAGATTATTTATTTCCATAAATAATTAAAGGAATAATTTGTATTGTAGTCTAGAGAAATTAAATTATAATCCAAGTACAATGAGACAGCCAAAACATATAGGGTTGGCTCTGACGTGGAATAAGACTAAGAAGGAAAGAAAGACAATTTGTGGGCCAGGTTAAAAATATAATTACTTTCTAAGTGTCTAGACAACTTTCTTGTCTTGTGTAGTAGATCTTCTGCCCTTTCTTAGTTCACTCTTACTGCGATCGTTGTCGTCAGTCGATCTGTCTGTCAGCATGCGTGCGCGCCGGACCGGCGACCACTAAATACGTCTGCGCCAACGTTACTGTTTCCGATACTATTTCCATTTGTTGTTATTTCCTCGATTTCGTTTACTACACGTGATTAAGGAAGCTTTATTTCTATTGGGATATTTATTTTGTAGTTATCCTATTTTGTAGGTGACGGGACAACTATTCGTTGGGCAATATATTTTAAGACAGCCTTTTGATGCTTTTTGAGGAATTTCTCTATTCTTAAGTCATGATTTTCTTAAAAAAAATGTTCAGTCGACTTGCTCTTTACTTGAAAATGTTATAAATGACATATGAACCCCAATGTTTTCTTAAACCTCTTGTGTTAACCCCTTGAAAATTGTTGAAAATCATCCCCTAAATTTGTTCATATAAAAGTAGTCTCTAAAAATTGGAAATAAGGTCTATAATATAGTTAGTGGAGAGCGGTCACCGGTGACCGCTTGGGGATATACGGCTCGGTTGAGTACAACGCGACGCTCAGTGGTAAGTAAGTCAGGAACACTCGCAACTACAATAGACACTATCAAAACAAACATGTAACGTAAAAGGTTGAATCCATATTCATAAAACCTATACCTACCTATTGTGTACCTACTTAAATATCCAACTCACAGTTCGTATTTAGTTTCTAATTAACCGAAAGCTTTAGAACATCCGTGATTAGATTACATAGAAACACGACACACCCAATTTGATTTCTATATATACAAACATTGTTTCCGCCATTCCCAAGAATTAGGTTACTGAGCCAACGCTCCTCCCTATCTGTTCCTAAAATCTGCCAAACGAGGTTTATAGGACAATTCTGTACGAGTTTATGGAGTATTCGTTGTATGGGAGAGGATAAAACATACCATAACTTTAAGAACGTTAAAATGTATTACATTTTTCGGTTTTATTTCGCGGATCCATTTTATGACATGCGTAAAGTACAGACATGTGAATGCGATTTGGTAGTTCGTATGTTAACATTTCAAAGCTTATAAAAATTTGGTACTAAAACAGGATAATGTTCGTGCGAGTATAGTATAATGACTAGCTTCTTCAGCGACTTCGCCTGCGTTTCCATCTAATAAAAGTGGCGTGTGTACCGGAACATAATCTTCCCCTGTTCTAAATTCCATCCTGATCCCTTCAGCCGTTTTGACGGGAAAGAGTAACAAACAAACATACAAACAAACACACACACAAACATACATCCTCACAAACTTACACTCCATAGTATAAAACTGTCCCTTAGATCTTTAAAACTACGCAACGGATTTTGATGCGGTTTTTTTAATAGATAGAGTAATTTTTAAGGAAGGTTTATATGTATAATACATGCATATTGCACCCGTGCGAAGCCGGGGCGGGTCGCTAGTATATAATATTAGTAGGATTTTTTATTTAACCATTGAATACAAAATGTATTCATCACCGGAAGACATAACTGTAGACCGCTGGCTTAAAGAATCTAATACATTATTTACTAAGTAACCTATATTCTATAACGTTTTTATTAAGTGTTTTAGGTATTGCCTAATCAAGTATCGGTAGTCCTCGTCTTAAAATACCCTAAGATTAACTCGTCGAGTACCGGTTTTATAGACACAATTAAAGAACAATAGGTCGCGGTCACCGGTGACCGCTTGGTGTTTGACAGATTAAATGACGACAGATTCAATAAAAAAAGTATGATATTATTTACTCTTCATAGCTGTGTAAAGCTCCAATGTTGTTTCAGCCGTTAGCTTTCGTGATTTCTCATACAATAAACAGATCTTTGCTTTAAGGGACCTCTTATCTAAATGTCACAACATACTGTAAATTATTGCTATGCCTTGTTTATTTTCTTTTGCAAAACTGTCAAGCACTGGCATAAGGTCTGTGCATCATCATTTGTTTTTTTTTAAGTTTGGTGCCATTTTGTTTATATATGTTTTGTATTTATTTTTTGGGCATCTGTCACAAACTTAGTGATATGGTTATTCTTATGTCATCGCTTATTTACGTTTTTTTTTGGTTTTCGTGTCTGTTTCGTCGGAATTATGTAGACGTTGTTATGGTGTGTCCCTTATAGTAAGTTTTGGCTGTTAAGTTATAGAAAACAGGGTAACATCTTCGTTCTGTATATCGTTTAGCGTTCTCATATCTCCATCTACACGTAATTTGAACCTTATCTCTTTTGTAACTTTCACTGACATTGTTAATACCTAACGGGTTACCGGGGTTCCGGCTCGACGTGCAGGAGAAGGAATGGGGTGGTTTTTAGTCAGTAAGAGTCTCACACTCCCTCCCGCCTCACCCAGGCGGCTGCAGCCATTCGATGATTGTAAAATTACACCCCTTAAAAAAACCCCTACTGTTATCACCTATAATGGAATACCTTTCTTATCCCGATCCCAATTGAATACTGTTAAATTAAATAGCAATAAAGGAAACCAAAAATTTACCTTTAGATATTAGAATAGAATAGAATAGAATAGAATATAACTTTATTGTACACCATTAATAATACATAACATAACATCACGCCTTTTATCCTCAAAGGGGTAGGCAGAGGTGCACATTATAACACTGTACAATGTAACACCCACTTTTCACTATTTATGTTATGAGTCCCATGTAATAGGGGGTGAGCCATTAATAATACAGTACATATAGAAAAGGATATTTTTAGTTTCCTTTTATTTAATTTTTGTCTTTTTGTATATTTAGTAATTAATTGAATGCATCAATAAAATCAAACCATATTTAGCATCTAGTTCATTGATATTTCCAATGGTTAATGTTTGTCTAAATCGAGTTTGGTGAAGGAAAAAGCACGTGTAGAACTGCTAAACATAACTATGTGTTAGTACTATATTTCTATCTTCAAGATCGTTAAATTCTACGGACCGGAATGATACTAACGAGGAACGAATATCCTCTAATCGATCAGAGTGAACTAAATCTTGTGAAATACAAGTGAAATCTGTGTTTATTTGAAAATTGGGAAGTGTGTTTGTGTATGGATTTTGGTTTAAGATATTGAGTTTAACATTGCTGTTGTTATTTGAGCGGGTAGATATATCAGCTTGAAGACTTGTTTAATTGTAATCATCACAGTCTGAGGTTTCATTCCGATCTAAGGATGGAGCAACTTAGTATTACTTATTTGGTTCTCAGATTCAGATGCGTCATAAATTAATATTTGCTAAAATTGGATAAAATAGATGAAATAAAACTACAGCCTTTTCAGAAGTACGTAGTATTAGGTTTTGTTTCTACAAACTAACTTCTGTAGATAATCAGTACTTATATAACTTCACACCTGTCTCCCATGGGGGTAGGCAGAAACTATGGAACGCCAATTGCAACGATTCTTACATATCTCTTTCGCTTTATCAACAGTCATCAGTCTTTTCATGCATACTTGTCGGTTAAAGGTACTTTTAATTTAAATCAGTACTTATAGCTCGTGTATCTATAGTTGTTATAGACGTTATCATTTAACTCTTTCACTCCACAAAAGTATATATTACTAGCTTTTACCAGCGGCTTCACTCGCGTCACAAAAGGATAAAAAGTAGCCTATGTGACATATACCAATACACACAGCGCCATCTATACCAATAATTACGTTTCCCTCGAGAATATCAAATTTTTCCGGCATAAAAAGTACCCTATTATTTAATCCAGACTTCTAACTTCACATCTGTGAAAATTCAAAGCAATCGTTTTAGTAGTTACGGCGCGAAAGTGGAACAAACAAACTCACTTTCCGATTTATAATATTATTAATTAATATATTAATATTATATTAAGAATTAATCCAATTCCCATTTTATCTAAATCTGAGAAAATAACTGTAGCCACACTAGCCATAGCTCAAGCTATAGTCCCATTACATAATAATTCCTAGTTACCTTCTTTAAGGATTCCGTATCCGTATCAGTGGTTGCAATGCTGTAAGTTTAGCATAATCCCGCTATTTGTCGGGAAACCCGCGGGCTAGACCCTCATATTTTCCAGATTATCTTATTTCTGCTGAGAGGAGGTCAATTCACTTTACCCGTAAATCTGTGTCTCATTTGAATGTGGGTCTTTGGGATAAAAGTTTCTATCGCTTTTTGTTTTGTGGACTTGTGTGGCTAAAGTCCTCTTTGTATTCGTCTTAATTTTGTTTTTTTTTTATAGAACCTCTCGTAGTTCAGTGCGCTTAGGCCGTTGTCTACTTAAATGGACAAATTTAATTTTAGAATCGTTTATCATCCTTACTAATAGTATAAATTGGAAAGTGAGTTTGTTTGTTTGTTCCGCATTCACGCCGTAACTACTAAACCGATTGCTTTGAATTTTTGCAGACGTATGAGTAGTTAGAAGTCTGGATTAAATAATAGGGTACTCTATCCCGGAAAAATTTGATAATCCCGAGGGAAAACCAAAGTATTGGTATAGATGGCGCTGTGTGTATTGGTATATGTCTCATAGGCTACTTTTTATCTTTTTGCGACGCGAGCGAAGTCGCGGGTAAAAGCTAGTAGTAAATAAAAAATAATTAGAGGAAGAAGTAGTTGCTTCATATTATATTATGGATGACTCATCACCGACAGCGTTTAAACCACATAACCTCAATCATTTTGTTACCTACGACACTACGACCCATAAGCTTTATTGTGGCATGGTACAATAATATGAAGTACTATAAATAAAGCTGTTTACCCTTGAATTGACGTAACTATTGCAGTAAACACATAAATCCATAGTTCCGTCCATTTCCCGTTCCCTATCGTGCGGTTCCGTTTCCGTTTTGACACCGTTGTAATTGTCGTGGGAGACGCCATTTTGATTGTACTGAACTATGAATTATTTGTTTCGTTGTCTCGCTCTTACATGTGGGGTTGGGGTGAGATAGAATAATTTTAAATAGGGAACTTATTAGTTGTGACGTCAAATTATTGTAAAATGTTTATTGCCTGTGTAAAAGTGGTTTTAACACATTTTTGTACCTAGTTGCTGTATTATACCTTTATGTAGTTTACTATATACATATGATAATTATATATATATCGAAATACTCCAATCCCCTTTTTGTCAGCGACATTTTAGAGATGACTTTTCATCCTTATGATTATTTAATCAGAAGAAAATATTATGTTCTTGAAACAAAACGTATGATGTACCTAAGCACCTATTTGCTTTCTTTTACTAATAGTTGGAAACAATTATAAAATTCTAGGTAACTACAAAATAGTTTCGTATTGTAGTTTGTTTGCGTGTTTGTAACTCGAGAACGACTTATCCGATTTACGTGATTTCTTTTTTAATTGAGAGATATCATCTATGTTATGACTAAGTTCGTTGGGCACCCAGTGTACGACATGGTTAGTGTTATTTATAACTGGTTTATAAATTGTACTAAAAAGTTTAATGTTGGAAACATTAACTAGGTATATTACTTAAATTGAGGACAAATAGGGTAAGTTCGCCAGTTCGCATACATTGCGGAACGCGTTTTAAAAATTCATGACAATAAAAAGAACTACTACTTACTTAGCAGTACTAGTAGTAGTAGTAGTAGTAGTTAGTATACATCAGCTGTTTGATCTTACACGTGTTCAGTATCTTACATTAATGGTGATCAGTAAAATGGACATAAACTAGTGCGTGGACGCGAACAGGCGAATTTACCCTATAATGTTTTTGTTGCCGATTATGGTAAAATTGATAAAATATAGAAAAATATAGCTCTCTTTATAAGAATAGGAATTGCGTTAGTTTAACAGTATTTGCACTGCGAGCTTGATCGACCTGTCATTTAAAACCAAGATGGCGAAATTTACTTAGGTAGGTAGTAGGAGAACCTAATGGGTTACCGGGGCTCCGGCTCGAAGTGCAGGAGTAGGAACGGCGTGGTTTTTAGTCAGTAAGAGTCTGACACTCCCTCCTGCCTCACCCAGACGGGAGAAGTTATTAGATGATTTTCCCGCCTTAAAAAGAAGTAGATACTTTTGGCGGTAAACATAACAAATAGGTATTGACAATTTTATTTAAATACTGCTATAAATGTTAATTTAATTACTTATTCAATATTACCACAACTCTGCCGTGTACTTTTGTACTTTATTTACTTTTGTAATCAATGTGTGCTAACACAAAGGGAACATCAATGTTTTGTTTATTTATAATTTGCAATTTTCCTTTGCTCAAAATTGAATTTACCTATCACTCTTATAAAATGTAGTCTATAGCTGCATAAAGTCTAATCTCTAGGAAATATTTAACCCCACTAAACATACTACAAAGCTCCATATCAGATCCATATTTCCCACAGCGTTCCCTCATAACGATTATATTATTTAACTCAATAAAAAAATTAAAATAGTGTTGTGACGTGTCAATAAATAGTTTAGCTGCAATTATACGCGCGCGGGACCAATTACTTAGGGCGCTTTATTATGTTGTCATCAGGGCTGTCACTAATCATAAAATTCTATTGACCACTGAATTGAACGAACCAATTGAAAGGCATTGTGTTTTATTTGTAAGTAATTTATTTTTATTATTTTGAGTGGCATTTTTCTGGATATATTAATAAATGTTAACTAACGAGTCTTTCCAGCCCTATCGTGAGTGTGTCGTGGAGAACCTAACGGGTTACCGGGGCTCCGGCTCGACGTGCTGGAGAAGGAACGGGGTGGTTTTTAGTCAGTAAGAGTCTGACACTCCCTGCCTCTTCATCCAGGCGAGAGCAGTCATTGGACGATTTTCCCCCCTTAAAAAAAAGCCCTATGTAGTAGTGTTTGTTCATACGTTATTTATAAACACGGCTTTTACATATAAGTGTTTTTTAATATTTCATGGGCCGACGTTTGGCCTGTCTCGCTTGGTGGTAAGCGATGAGACGGTCGCGGAGAACCTAACGGGTTACCGGGGCTCCGGCTCGACGTGCAGGAGAAGGAACGGGGTGGTTTTTAGTCAGTAAGAGCCTGACACTCCCTCCCGCCTCACCCAGGCGGGAGCAGTCATTCCTTGAGGCCTTCAGGTCTATTCAGGTTATTTCCCAGGTCTAGAAAAGTAGGTTTGGTATATACCTGAAAGATAGCAGTATCTATTAAGCCGTAAATTACAAGTTTACAACCCATACACTAACTTGTACTTACGACATCATAACATAAACAATGGGGTTGTGTTTAATTAAACATTGTAACTTTGATTTTATTTTGCACGGTCAGACTGTGTCCAATTGTATATGTCGTAGGATAATTTGATACTTCGAATCTTCGCGGAAATCCTAGGGGTTTTGCGAAAACGCGGATAATTAGACATAGGCGAAAAATTATCAAATGTTACTGAACAAAGTCAGGATTTTTGCGAAAATACTCGTTACTATAGTAAGATTTGATGTGCTCAACACTGATTGGCTACAATTTTGCTGGCTGACTTCTAATTGGTTCCTAGTTTGCCGATGATTAACTTCAAGTATTATATCATAGAGTTATGAAGGTTTAGAATAGGTGAGAAAGAAAAATCACTAAATTGATTTTTATAAACCTTTTATTGAAAATTTTAGTATGTATGTTGTTTTCTACAGACAATAGAAGATTTTAGTCGTAGTAAAAAAAAATGATCCAATTTTAGGGAGTAATCCATAAATTGGATGAAACTAGTCGTTTAAGACGACGATTTAAGACGTCAACCAATCAGAGACGATCTCTTATTGAACGCGCTGACCGACCAATCAGCGTTCTTATTTCATAACAGCCAGCGTTTCGTTTCGCAATCTTACTGTAGTAACGAGTATTTTCGCAAAAATCCTGACTTTGTCGAGTAAGATTTGGTAATTTTTCGCCTATGTCTAATTATCCGCGTTTTCGCAAAACCCCTAGGATTTCCGCGAAGATTCGAAGTATCAAATTATCCTACGACATATATATAAAAATATATTTTTACCATTTTATACTTTACCAATTATTCAAACTCAAACTAAAACTATCTAACTCTAACTTAAATAAATACTAACTAGGTATATTGGAAACACGAATATTTAGATTCTTACAGTTGAGAGAAGGACAAACAATAGGCATAAATTCATACAGGCAAAACCAAAAGTGGATAAAGGCTAATAAACTAGAACAATATTCCTTATTACTTTCACTACCAACCCTAAAATTATGTGTTATTTCACACAGGTCATGCGAAACGCGGAGTTTATCCAATGTCCTGCTTTATCATGAGTTATTAATTACTGTTTATGTTTAATTAACACGTGAGTGACCACACGGGACGGGAAATTAGTTCACTGGAATAATATATGAATTGCACCTGAGGGGACCATTGGACTATCATCGTGGGTAGGTTAATGAACGATGGAGTCGGTAAATAGAATTTATTTTGTGTAAATTAGAGTTATAGGCTGTGAAAAATATTTTAATGTGTATGCCTGTGTGCATTTTAATGGTTTTAATGAATAGGTGACTAATGTAGGTACATGAAGTTTAAAAAAATAACTAAAAAATAAATGACAGTAAGATAGAGATTACTTACCTGTGAAAATTGTAGCAATTTTAATTTAACTGGCCTTGATTGCAGACTGTACTCAAAGTTAGCAATCAAATTCAAAAAACTGTAGATTTATATAATTAAACATTTTCTTTCAATGAACTTAATTATTATTTACTAGCTTATGCCAGCGGCTTCGCCCGTGTTACCGTGGGATAAGTTATAGCCTATCTGTTATTCCAGACCATAATCTATTCCTGGTCCAAATTTCATCCCGATCCCTTCAGCCGTTTTGACGTTAAAGAGTAACAAACACACACACATACACACACACCCTAATACATCCTCATAAACTTTCATCAGCATTTATAATAATATTACAGTAAGTTTGTTATTGTTATTCTGTAAAAAATGTATTGTAGCATAAATACTAGAAAACTACTTAACTGACGCATCATACACAAAATATATTCAGCTTCCAAAGATTTTCTGTCCGCCATTAACTGTAGCACTAAGTTGGCACTTGGCACGTTCCTACTACTTAGCGGTAAGACAAGTAGCAAGTTAAAACAGTAACACATACAACTGTCTTGATCTTTTAAAAGAAAATAACCTTATACTTTTTATTACATGATGCGGAAGAATTTGTTTTTTTGTTTGTTTGTTTGTTTGTTTGAACGCGATAATCTCCGTAACTACAAGTCTGATTTGAATAATTCTTTTTGTGTTTGATAGCGCATTTATTGAGGATGGCTATAGGCTATAAAACATCACGCTACGACCAATAAGAGCTGAGGAAAGCGTGTGAAACCGCGCGGAAGTAGCTAGTGTAAAGATATTTGGTACTTCTACGAAAGAATGAATTCCTTTGATATTCGGAATAGATATAACTTTTTACGACGAATCAACTGTGATTTATTATAATTACAAAGTTAATGCCCCTTGAGTATTTTGCCGCACTAATTTTATACTAAGATTATGGCGGGTTATCCTTTCGTCAACAGATTTCATCTTATTTGAATAGGCCTCGAGAATGAGTTACCCGTTTATGACACTTTAATGTCTATTAATTTATTGTTATGTATTTTATTTCTAGATCATTTGTGATGTTATGTTCGAAATTAGGTGGTAATATAATGATGTTACGTATTTTATAGCATAAGCCTGTAAACGAGTAAACGGATCACCTGATGGTAAGCAATCGGCGCCGCCCATGGACACCCAAAACACCAAGGCGTTACAAGTGCGTTACCAGCCTTTTGGGAATTGGAAATTTGAGGATTGTGGAGGATTCGGGGATTCGGGAGACTAGGGAGGATGGTAATTGGGCCTCCGGTAACCTCACTCACACGACGAAATACAACGCAAGCGTTGTTTCACGTCGCGTCGGTTTTCTGTGATGCCGTGGTATCACTCCGCTCGAGCCGGCCCATTCGTGCCGAAACATGGCTCTCCCACACTTTAAAACACCTATTGACTTTACTAAGAGTTCAAGTTACCTATGGTAGTTTAGTATGTGTTTGTCAATTGGAAAGTATGTGGGGAAATAGCTTAAGGATTTTAACTGAATGTTACAGTATAAAACAGGCTCCCTTATCGATTTAATATCCCAATTACAACTTTACAAATGTGTTTGTCTAAAAATATCAATTCTCGGCTCGAAAATGAATGATTCAGATCAGAAAATAACAATATAAACAAATTAATCTTCAACTTCACTGAACTTATTTATAACATACCGTAGCTCTAAGAAAAACAAATCAACAATTTAACTTCATAAAACAAGTCAATAATATAAAAAAATCTTTCAAGGAACACTTTATTTAAAAAATAACTGTAAGCAAAGATCGGTACAAGTTCCCGAGCAAAGATTAGGATTACCTCACTGCACCCGAGACCAGCCATGCTGAAAACTGCGAGGAATTGAACGGAAGGTATTTAAACGCTTCAGGGAATAAAATATACAATTTGATATATAAATCACATTTTGTACTGATAAACTAAGAAATAATTGAAAATCTGTAAATGTAATATAATAGACAAAAGCTCATGTCATTTTTTTATGGGATAAACCGATAAACGAGCAGATGGATCACCTGATGGTAAGCAATCGGCGTCGCCCATGGACACCTGGAACACCAGAGGCGTTACAAGTGCATTACCGGCCTTTTGGGATTAGGAGTTTGAAGATTGTTCGGGATTCAGGGATTGGGGAAAGGGGGTATCTGGTAACCTCACTCACACGACGAAAGCAACACAACGTTGTTTCACGTTGGTCTTATTTGAGGAATGTACTCTTGAATTAACCAATTACATTATCAATATTTGTATCCCTTTCCAAAGATAATTAAAATGACGTTCTAATCATCATCATCATCATCAACAGCCGAAACACGTCCACTACTAGACAAATGCCTCACCCTTAGTCTAATAATTTTACCTAATTGAGAAACAACAAATTGTGCCATATTAAACATTTTAATACCAATCAAAAACCCAATTGCTATAATGAATTCAAAGTATATCATCTCTATTAAGACACAATCAATTTGTCACTGCTAACTTAAATCCCACATAACGCATAGAATCGTATAAAAATTCAATAAATTACAACATTAAAAACATCTGTAACAAAATGGAGACCTGTTAAATGGTTCGTATGTGGGATTAAAAAGATTTGCCGGATCGTTTCTGGGTCATAAAGGCTCTTAAATTTTAAGGCGATCTGTCTGGAGCAAACGGTCGGCATTCGCACTTTATAGATGTTTTAATCCTGCTCTTGAAATATGTGTAGGGGGTGTAGGCCCTGCCTCGAGGGAAGCCGTCCAATTCACTGACAACCATCTAGTCGTAGCTAGAGATTAACGAATGTCTTTCGTTTTTTAGGGTAGGTCTAAATTGTGGCATTATATAGAGTCGTTTGTGAAGATAATACCACATTTTAATCATTTTCTAAACGGTCGTTGTATGTGTAACAATATTTAATGTCTATATCTCCTCAGATATTATAGGCTGGGACATTACAATATTCATGGCTTTTTTGAATCCATAGATACCATTTAATAGCAGTATGATAGCTCTGTTTTAAGTGTGACTTACCTGAATTCTATGACTAATAAAGTAAATATTTATTTAAATGACTTTGTGCTAATATAAATAAGTTCAAGTCTATAAAACGTTTTCTTAGAAACAACAGATTACGTACGAGATAGTTGAAATTCACGCTGCAGCTAATAAACTAAATTAAATACGTGGAACAACTTGCTTTATTCCACTTATTGCTGTAAAATGTCTCATTTTTTACGTACGTAGGTAGCTACTTAACTTATTTTTTAAACAAAATTGCGTTCACCTTTACCACTTAAGCTACTTACTTTGAATTAACAGAAGAAAATAAAGACAGGAACGCAGATACAGTTATAAAACTTGTACTTATCACTTCAAAAATAAAAATGTCTTTAGTCACACAAAGATGATAGCCAAGCACACTAGCTAGCTCTATAAAATAGAAACAATAAAGCGACGTGTCAAGTCCCCACAGGGCAGGGTTACGAAAATTAGACCCCGGGGAGAACACTGCATCCGACCTGCATATGTGCATAGCAGAGTTCATGCAACATGTTCACATATACTTCTAAAAAAATATTACAAGTGGCCAGACATCGGAAGATAGTTTTCGCTTTAGGCACTAAAGCTATATAAAAAGTTTAATAGGTCGAAAAAATTGGACAGAAAATAATTATAGATGTCACACTGTTGGGATTTCCGGATTCCAAACATGATGACGTAATGGAAAATGTCGTTTCTACTAAATTTTAACGGTTTACTAATGTCTTTTTGTATGCAAGGCATTTGATTTTTTATCTTGATTCATGAATTGTGTCATCTATTTACTCCGTTTTCCATTTCATTTAAAGAATGACTCTTTATTTTTTAAATATTTTGAGCATTATGTTTTTATATCATAACTTATTTATATCTTTTAATCGTAAAATTGTTTGATCCAGTTTTTTCTGAAACCCCTAGAGAGCATCTATCAAAACACAGACAGAATTCAAGACGAGATAACTACAAAACAACGAGTGTCAAATAACAAGTTCGCTAAAACAAACACCACACAAAACAAAAGAGAATCAAATTAAAAACTAGACGATGTACGAGAAAGAACAAATGGCAAAAGAGAATAAAAAAAACTGCAGAATCATGTTTCACTCTTGTTGAACGGTGTCCCGGAGTCGCTGAGCGCATTCCCAATGAAGTTATCAAGAAATACAGGGGTCTACACAGCGGGGACCCTACTGACGTACAACGTACAAAAAAGCTAACATGTCGCTCAGAAATTGCGTTACTTTTGTAAAGGGGAACTCGCGAAATAGTGAATAATGTAGGCTTCCATTTATACAGTTAAAAGTTTAAACACCCTCTATTGACTGAACAATCTCTGGGTGTGAAATGATAAATGTAAAGTCTGCTCGAGTTTGTTTGCTATTGAACGGTATAAATGATTGTACTCTATCGATGAATAGAGTAGCGGTTCTTTTGCAGTTGCAGATGAAGGGTGCTTTTATAAAGCCCGTAATTTATCGGGTCTTAATTAAAATTGAATTTACATTTATATGGAAACAAATAATAATGATTGTGAACCGCTGAACCATGATAAAGTTTTCTAATGATATCCTAAGATACCATTTCATCAAATGTATATTCTATAAATAATTAAGTA
The DNA here is from genome assembly GCA_902850265.1 of Spodoptera littoralis. NCBI lineage: Eukaryota > Metazoa > Arthropoda > Insecta > Lepidoptera > Noctuidae > Spodoptera > Spodoptera littoralis. The sequence continues at coordinate 5,077,141 of LR824533.2, forward strand.
AGTAAGGTTTACTAATTACATCAGCCAGATATGCAGGAGTTTTCTAAAGGTAATCTGCTGTAGCAGTATAGTCCAACACATCTTTTTTGATTACGAACAATATTTCCTTTTCTATTCTGTCTGACTTCCATTAAGTCCGCCATCCTTCTCAGCGTCCCCAAAGCATCGTTTACACAACCTTGTAACAAATATCTATTTTCATTCTCCGTAGCTCTTATACCAGCGTCAGCCATTTTATTTTATAATACGGTTACGTATACATGTCTGTTTTAATAAAAACTATTCTCGGGAGCCTTTTATAAAACTTGGTGGTAGAATAAGGAAACTAATTCTTATTCAAGTTGAGTGCGAACACTTATAACTTTCAACTGTTGGATTGGTTGGAGCCTCTGTACTCTGTACTCGGTAGTGCTTCCTTTTCATGACTTTTATTATATTTTGTACTGTTTGCTATGATGGCTGATTGTTTTGATTGCTCGTTGTGTTTTAAGGAATTGTTATAATGGTGTTGAGTACTTAATAGTTGATTTTAATTTGGGTATCAAAATCAATTTATAAATTATTGATGTATTTAATTCATATGATTATATTTCACTGACTGATGTTCAAGCCGTTGTTTCTTCTACATTTTTTCTAAAAAGGTAAAATAAATAATTTGCCTCTAGTTCTTGATAAATTTTAATTACTACAGAATGATGCAGACTCCATGATATCATAGCAGTAGCACTTTTAAACCACTCCAGTCATTTTAATAAAATCCCAGCCATCTGTGTCCATTCAGTAATCGAAGAACGTTTTACAATTTCCAATTGTTCAGTGGGTACAAAGAAAAAGTTCCTTACTAGGAACAAAGGCCTAACGTCGGTAGGCGATGGACCGTGGCATTTACACTCGGTTTTAATCAATAAAGTTCTGGAGCGATAGGACTCACCACAAAGGAAATTATTGAGTCGGGAAATGGTTGAGACGGGATGAAGATGATGGCTCAAGTTACGAACGGTACGGTAGGGACTGGTCAATTACAAGCAATTTGAATCTTTAATCATAGGTATATAAATTAGATTACTTCATGGCCTTCCAATAAAATGAAAATAAATTTATCAAGGACTGCTATAAAATAATACCCAATAAATCTTAGTAGCTCCTTTCCCAGGATATTAAGTCAATATCTTATTTATATTTATTAAATCAAACGCTGATGCACCTCCCGCTATATTTTTAGCAACCATAAATTATAGCTATAAAGTAGACCGAAATTATCGTCAAAATCATAAAAACAGTAGTAAAATAGATTTACAATAAAACCTTATTGGTTCTGAAAAGATTCTCAAAGCCGTCATTGATAAACTTTATGGGGTAATAAAACTGAAGAAAGGAAGAAAAAGAGACGACACAATAGATATTCGTTTAGATTCTAGAATTAAACCAACACAAAGAGTATAGGAGCATTGTTTATTTTAGGAGAGGTACGGGAGAGGTTGGATTAAAAGGAGGTCCTAAATATTTTTTGCTTGGTCAAAAAACTTGAGGACGAAACGTTAGTAAACAAAATTCTGTTATCAGAAACTGATGGAAATTTGTTGTGTGTTCAGGTCCTTTATCGTTGACATGAGCAAATAATTCGATATCCGGTTCCCGATTTAGGTTCGCTTATCACTGACCGGGTCTTTGAGGACACCGGGCTACAGGATCGCTTTGAAGTGGAATAGATAGGTTATGGTCCCTTTGCTTATTGTACCTGACCATTAAGGGACGATTAGGCTTGAATATTAGAACCTTTATACGGTCATCGTGGTCATTAAAGTTATACGTTTCTTGTAACACAGAACTGTATGCTTACCTAATTAATGGTACGTCTTCTTTTCCAAGAACGCTTGTAAGACGGCATATTTAAAATGATTTATCTCACTGCCGTCTATTATATATTTATTTTGATCTGAGTATTTTTAATATTATTTACATTAACATTGTTATTTTACACTTTTGTTAAAATACCTCTAGTTATAGATTTTTTCTCTCCCTTTCTTAGTCTAGTGACATAACTGGCAGAATGTGTGACTATCATAGATTAATTTCGTAATGTGTTATATTTTTTCTTCTGCTAATCCCCGAATGAGTTATAACAGATGTGCATTTGTTATACACCCACTATTCACCAGTTATATTTTTAATCCCATCGCAATAGGGTAAAACTATTATGTCTGTGTACTTTTTGGTATTAATAGTTTTTGTCCATATGGAGCAATGCAAAGTAGCAAAAACAATTGACTTAGAGCCAATTTTTTGAACGCCAAATAAATTTTAAAAGAGGAATAACTTTGAATATTTGACATGTTTTCCATATTAAACACTGTCGAATGTCAATTTTATTCTACAGTTAAAACGTAACTGATGTTTGAAAAAACGGCCCTTAATTTCGAATATTTAAAGTATTTCAGACTGCATTGTTTGTTGAGATTCTCCCCCTCCCCCCAGTTCCAAATACCAGCAATGCACTTGTAACTCTCTAGTGTAAACTACTACTTACACTAAAGATCAAGTGATGCGTTGTCTCTTTTACATCTTATTCAAAAAACACCTATTCTCTAAAATCCGCCGATACCTTGGACCGAAATGCTGCAGCTGCATTCGGATTGTCAGAGTCGTTATTGAATTGTGGCATTGGTGAGACAGCATACTTGTATTGATAGCACTCGTTCAATAGGCGAATGGTAGAAAAATTGCTTTCCACAACAATGAAACATATTGTCTCTTCGAAATGGAATATTTTGCTTGGAACAGTTTGAACACAATGCGTTATTGCTACTCGTGGATTTGTGGACACATCCACAGCGCCAATACTAAATTCAATCAACTACCGAAGTTTATTGTTGAAATATTGAGTATGGTTCTGATTTGGTATCTCTATAATATATTTATTATAGAGAAAACATTGGCAATACCTTAAGTAGTTGCAAGTAGTCTTGTTACCTAATTAATTACTGTATTGTTTGTTCAATTAGCACTAGCCGATAAACAAAATCCTTGTCCCGAAAATAAAACAAATGAAAATAAGATAAACAAGTAACACAGTAAGTACAGATGCCAAAAACGCCAAAGAAAGATAATATACGAGGCACAATTTGCGCGAAATAACGGGAAAAACATTTCGGATGTTTTACTCATAAAAGTTCATAAAAATATAAAAAAAATGGCGGAGTGTCATCGGAGGGAACGGTCTTCGCGACTTGTTCGGCCAAGTTGAATTACTTCCAAGTCCTGGCACTCATAAACGTGATCGTAATATTTCTTCCTCAAACCACTTTGCTTTTGAAAAGTTTTATTTTGTAATTTACTTGAAAGTGAAGCCTTGTTTCGTAACGAGATAAAAATGACAAAGCTGTAAATAATGCGGCCATCTTGTATTTTGTGCGAATGATTTAAATGTAAACTTGAGCATATTTTTATATCCTTGTGATTAATACACATTTAGAGAAGTTATTTGGTATGTAGGTAATAAAAACTGTCAAATAGTTAATTGATTCAATATAGATAGACACAGCATTACACAGAAACCATAATAATTGGTACAGATGATTTGGGTCGTTTAATATACATAAGTACACAGTTTACAATGGTGATAGCTGTTGTTTCTGTACTGAATTAATCTTTATTTCGTTAGCTGCATAGCAAATAATCAAGTTTACGACAGTTTCTTATTATTTACACAGTTATTACCATAGTTAGGTAAACCAAATTTTATTCTAATCGACTACAGATATCAATGATACAAAACCAAGTAATCTAACCAGAGACTAATCGGACAACAACTGAAATAATAGCTTTTATGCCCACTACTCACATGTGAGCATTAGATCAAACTATTACAAAAGATGCAATTGAGCGGAATTGTCATAGTGATTGTGAGCAATAACTATTGCCCTTTGCATTGCATTTCGATCCTCCTACGTCCCACGAGTGTCGTAATAGCCGATTACTGACTACGGAGGTTCAAAGGGATAGGATATTTTAGCAGTAGTCCAGTTGTTATGGTGCGAATTCAAATAATAGGAGCTAAAAGTGTTATGATGTTGGAATCCCTGTATCTATTTATACCTAGGTACCTGAGGAAGGACATCGTCTAGTATACATAAGGTTTTAATACTCGGTTAGTTGATTTTTGCCCTTTAGAAACTGAGTAAAAGTATAGATAGTGCATAACCAGGGCTCAATAATGTGTACAAATTAAAGCAGTTATTTTAGAATCGAATATTCAATAACTTAACGAATTTATTCAATACATTTTCAGTTCTCTATTTACAAAGCATTGAGCTTTAATTTCATTGCAGACGTGATTTCAAAGCAAACAATTTTATTCGATTATTCGCTTGATAAGGCGCTACGTAACGAATGAGCTTTTTAATTCTGTCAATAAGGACTAAAATGTCGTGTTTATTTATGTTAAATACTATTTATTCTTTAGTACTGTTGGATTATGGACCACTTCTACACAGGACTGTTTGCCATAATCACCACGCATGGCAGAGGAGTCGGAGATTGCATTTTAATTCATATTTATCACAAAGTCTCTTAGTCTGTTCAAACAACAGCCGCGGGAAGATAAGGGGTGCTGAAAAATGTATTCTACTCTGCGTTTACCACAAAAAATATGCCATAATGTCATAAATCACTTCACCTACATATTAAATCACCTTTGATACTGACACACATCTCAGTTTAAACCATCATCACGTATGAAAATTAAACAAAGGGTCCGTAGATTTGGAAGTCCACTCACATCACTAATGCTGATATAAAACCTCATTATAAATCCCCTTTGGATTTCTGGCAGACGGGGGACATGGTGGAATTAGGGATGCGCGGTCACGTTCCGGGTATGAAAATAACAAGGCGTTAGACGTTTGGACTATGGACGTTGATAAAATTTATTGGAATCGAGACGTCTTATTTTGCTGCCGTTTTGTGTCCATCTGGAGATTACATTTGATAAATGAGTTATTGGATTTATTATAAGTGATTTTTATGAACGAAACCTATAGTTTATATTTTTTTAATACACACGTTGTAATAATTGAATTAAATCTTCACCTTATTTATTTACTGAGTCTGAGAGCAAGCATATGAACGTCCTGAGGTCCTTTTGTTAGTATTTCGCAAGCTTTTTTGGTATTGAGTAACATAAAATATGCAATCATTACCGACTCAACATTTATTTTTGCATTCTTTGTAACAATAATAAAATCATTGCAATATTTTCAACAGCTAACATTTCGCAGCTGTCCACCGGCGCCATTTTAGTGGCTCTCTGACGGGGGCAGTAAGTACAGGGGCGGATTAGCGCCCCTGACCTGGTGACTGTCGTACCGTACGTCTCAATCACACCGTCCTCATTACCACGCCCTCTATTGACGCCCGATAAGTATCCTATATTATTATAATTTGTTGCGGGGATCAGGCCCTGTTGTGTTCGGGATTTGGGAAGCTTGTTAGTGAGATTTTGATTTTATTTATATTTATTTATGTGTTGGTGAAGTGGGCTGTAGATACTATAGTATTTTTTAGAAAATATACAAATTTATATTGTGCACAAAAACCGTTACATTTTATAAAGCGAAAGATGCTCTCAAAACTGACCCATAAACACGTTAACCATCAGTAATAAATATTGACGCTTGAAGTAATAAGCAAAATTTTTTTCTTTATGGGATGCTTCTGCAAACAAACAGACGGATCACGTAATAGTATGCAATAGGGTAGATGACTAATTTATATTTTAATGTCCGTCTGGTAGAATATTTTAAAACATTAGACACGTATTTTTCTTTTTTTTACAGAAACGAATATTTTCGACGATATATAGATTTGAAATATCGCGTGACGTCACTTCTGTGTACATTTTATACGTAGAAATGACGTTTTAGCCCCCACTCCTAAACTTTGATTCGTTATATCTAAGTATCATTTTATTATACCACAAAATAAAAAAATACGTGTCTAATATTTTTTCATTACCTAACTGACGGACTAATTACATTTTTAATTTTTATACCCTGTCATCATCCCTATTGGCGCCGCCACATCCCGTTGGACACCTGAAATACTGTTAAATTTTATCAAACAAACTGTCAACCAGCATTTAAAACAGTTGCCGGCTTGTCTCTTTACCACAAAAACAAATGAAAATCCCAAAAATACTGCAGATCGATATTCCAATAAAAGTAATAATGTTCCAGATCACAATAATGAGGGTGTCACCCATTAACGGCACGTGATGCAGCATGCGTGATTTGACTCTGAATGGACCACGATAGAGATTCGATCAGAAGTACCATCTTAAATAAAAGACAGTTTATTTTAGACATGATTATCGCTTCCCATTGGCCGATCTGAAATTCATAGGAGAGTGCTTATAAATATTTGAATTTAGCACACGTCTTGTGGCTGATATGCTGATTAACCGTACCCAATTGATAAACACTTTATAATTTCAGTTATACAGACATTTTGTTAATATTACAGTACAAAAATTACCTTTGTAGTATAAAAACCGAATAAAATTGAAATATGTGTCAGAAGTATGGTAGAGCCATGTTTCGGCTGTCGGCATGAATGGGTCGGCTCGACCAGGGCGTCACAGAAAACTGACATAAAACAATTTTCTGCGTTTGTTTTATAATTACCCCCCTCCTCCCCATATCCCTGATTCCCCAACAATCCTCAAATTCCTAATCCCCAAAAGGTCGGTAACGCACTAGTAACGCATCTAGTGTTCCGGGTGTCCATAGGCGACGCAAATGGCTTACCATCAGGTTTACCGGCTTATCTATCCCATAAAAAATTATGATTCGTGCAGACTAAATGAGATCAAATGGGTAGCCGTTCCTTCGAGCTCCGGCTCGCCGTGCAGGAGAAGGAACGGGGTGGTTTTTAGTCAGTAAGAGTCTGACACTCCCTCTCGTCTCACCCAGGCGGGAGCAGTCATTCGATGATTTTCGCCTCTTAAAAAATTACTTATGTTTAGACTTGCGAGATTTGCAAGTCTTTGTTGTTTCCAAGATTTTGTGCCAATTGGCAGAAAGTGCAGTAGAAATACTGTATTTTCCTTTATGGTGGTTCCACAATAAATAAAGTTGAAACTTGATTGCGTTCGGTGCATAAAATCGCAAATATTTGTTCTATGGTTACTGACGTCTGGCGATACCAATTTTGCACGGAATATTGTTTATTATTTGTGGGTATTGGGTATTATTATTGGTGTGTATCCAGTTTCTAGATTTTTAAGACCTCATTCATAAACATTGTTTGGTTTTGTTTTGGTGAACGTTTTAGCTGCAAATATTCGTAAATGTTATAAATGCGTCTTAAGTTAAAAAAATCTATGTTCATTTGGTTTGGTTATCGTGGTAACCACCCTTTAGATTACTGGGTTGATATCCTACCCTATTCCTTTTCAATACCAGTGCGAGAATATCTAGCAGTGGACCAGTTTACTGGTTGATTTATTTATATTGTCCTAGAAACTTTCAGAGGGAAAGTGGTCTTGATGTAATGTTAATTACATTAAAGTGGTTTCTGAACAGCTGTTATACCAAACTACTAAATTATCATCAGTTCAAAGTTCAAAGTCAAGTGAAAATTGTCTTCGAAACCAAGATAAATAATGACAACTATGTAGCCTAAACAATTACACAACAAACACTAAATTAGTGTCGGCCATATTTAAAAGCTTTTCTTTGTTTCCCGCCACTTCAGTTTAGCTGTCAATAATTAATCTCTATCAGGCAAAGGCACGCGACGTTCAGCCACGGTCTATGAAATGAGTTCGGAACTATTTTGTTTACAAACTATTCAATTAAGCGGGGCTGTGGAGAACCATAAAGTTTTGCTGTTGATTACCATGCGATTAGGGATAAGTGACACGCGATTCGAAGCGGAAACTGTTATTATTTTTTCCTTAAGTTTTTGTGCGATTATTACTATGATAAGGACTAGAAGTTGATAAGGATACTTGTTTGAAGTTTGTGCGATAAAATTCTTGGTAAGGGAACAAAAAATAATGGGCTTATCCAAAATAAAACTCGTAGAAACGTCAAAAAAAACTCCGGTTGTGTTTAACGAGTAAAACAAATGACCGACTAAAATTTAAATCATTCTCCGTATGCTTAAACAAATTCAAGATGGCTTCAATCCTCTTTGTTTTTATACTGCCTTCCAGGCTCACACTGTAACCAATCCGGCGATCCATATATTAAACATCGTTATTTAAATTGCAAGATATATGAGAATCCATTTAAATCTCGCTGCATTATTCGCACTGCGTGTTATTAATTATTTTGTTAACGTAATTATAATAAATATTTGGCATTGCATTTTTAATTCTATTGTTCACAATATAGGGTTTAAATTGGAAAGGCCTGTGTTATATTTATTCTCGATCACAATTACTCATTTCATTGCGCCTGAGTCGCGGGTTGCTCGCAGACCCATACGTCTTGTGTGAGACAATATTATTTATCCGAGGTACTTACATTGACAAGGGGTAACAACTGCGCGCGCAGTGTAAACTCCAAGGAGTGGGCGAGTAAATCAACTATTTGCATCGGCTGCGCACGCGCATTGCGGGATTCACGCGACTTTGGTGCGCACTTGGAATTTTCAGGGTGTTAATTTTATTTTTTGTTTGAATTGACGCAACATTTATTGGATTAAGGTCTCATTGTGTACCGATTGATTTACTCGATTTGACTCACATAATGTATTTTTTTTTAAGGGGTGAAAATCATCGAATGACTGCTCCCGCCTGGGTGAGGCGGAAGGGAGTGTCAGACTCTTACTGACTAAAAACCACCCCGTTCCTTCTCCTGCACGTCGAGCCGGAGCCCCGGTTACCCGTTAGGTTCTCCGCGACTCCGAATCGGCTCACATAATGTATATATTAAGTTTGTTATGATACCTACATATTTTATTAAGGTTTGGCTATGTTTGAAGATTATTTTGGTAATACGATCACACTGGATTGGTACCTATAATAAACGAAATTGATCTTATTTTCTAGACGAAAACGTAAAGCATATTGGAATATTTTCAGTGTTTTATTTTTCATAAAAATCCACCCATTTCCAACATCTAGAAAAGACAACAGAACTGCAACACCCTATTTATCCTTGTTGCGCTCGCGCCTCTAGCGAGAGTCTCGTTAGCGACACGCATGCGCAACGAACACTGCGCGGCGCCGGCGCGACAAATGCGACGTCGTTATTTACACCCGCCACGACGCGCAATGAGAAAAACATGAAACAATCACCTTAGGTATGTGAATACACAGACAGTAAAAGTCAAGGAATTATAGTGTCAGCTCAGTTTATACTGTTTTGTTACAGCAATAAAGGATTTAAATAAAACGAATGTCCTTTAGCTCCAGTAATAAAGATTTAAATTAACATAGCTTTTTCTTATTCATGACGTGAAATGTTAGATGCTTACGACGAAGAATTTGTACGTAAGTATACCTACAATTTAATGTTCTCTTGAATTTTTATTTTGCAGTGCGGTAATAAGAATAAATGCAAAATCTTTAAGGTTTATTAAGGTTATTTCATTTTAAATTAGGACAGATATTCAACGAGTCTGAAAAACGTTTTACATAAGTATATAATTTTTAAGTTAGTTTTATGTTATCGTAACTTTTGAAAATGTCAAATAGCCTTATACAGGTTTATCTTTAGACTATGGTACGTACCTACTACGTAAACACAATTTAGTAGCTAGCTGAAAAATTTAAGTACTGAGAAGTAGGTACTGAAAAATTTACACCGCCCAAACATCAAAGATAGAGGTATAATAATTTAATTACCTAATTTTTTAAATTTATTTTCAAATCACAACAGGTGAAAACATATATTCTAGATAAGTAACAACAAACTTTTATAAAAACAAATGTTTATAAAATTCAACAATTAATATCACGAACACCAGCCATGTTTGTAGACTTTTCTGGCTTATTGTAACTGACTCCGAAGAAATGTAAACGTCATTTCTAATTACGTTCACAGTACACTATACATAACAAAGTACAGCCAAGAGAGGAGACAATTTACAATCCGTTGAACATTTAATTGCGGGCCGTTTAAAACTTATTACAATTTAAATGTGCGCGAACATTTATCAAAATGTCCTGCTGTACGAGTATTATAGGCGTAATGAATGAACTGCGAGACAATTCAGCTTTATTTCGGTATTAATACTTTAATAGACTACGAGTTTGTTACACTTTGTGAAGTATTTTATACGAACACAGTTTGTAAAGTACCGATATATGAAAATTACTGCAATGTCCAAACAGTTTGAAAACCGTGGAGATTGTTACCTATAACAAAGGTATTTACTTTTTTCTTTTTTTTTAAGGGGTGAAAATCATCGAATGACTTCTCCCACCTGGTACTAGGATTTAATTGGGATGATGACAGGGTATGGAAAATAAAAATCTAATTAGTCCGTAAGTTAAACAACATTATCTACAAGATACCCATAATTCCTTAGCTAGGATACTCTTCAATTTTTTTCAAAACTTTTCTCAAAAACCTTTATCTCTTAAGCGAGTTATGCAAATCCTGAGTCCCACGTATCTTGGCAGCAGGATTGTTGGCTGCACATTAGTATTCCAGACGAGGACCAGCTCAGAACCTGCGACCCTGCTTCTATTATCATCTAACTTACGTCTGTCGTGGGTACCTGCTCTCTGTCCTGCCTGCATAATTCCATTGCAATTATTTTAATAAGCTTCTTAGACTGTCTTCACGACAACGCCAGTTCTGACTACAAAGGTCGTGGTTACTAGTCTTTTGGTATCTATATGTAGAAGTATAAACATTATGCCACCAACTTATTACTAAGTTTCTTTAAAGAATAAACTATTTTATTAAACTTATTCGATAATTTTGGAAGTTGTACTTAATTGATTACTACTTCTAGGTTCATTTTTACTTTGATCATTATATTACTAGCTGACCTTCCCTGGAGTTCCATGAACATTTCAAGACCAGAATTTGTCAAATCGGTTCAACCGTTCTCGAGTTTTAGCAAGACTAACGAACGGAATTTAATTTTTATTTATATAGAATAAAATTTGCGTTAATAATGTATCATATAGCAGTTTGCTTAGAGTTAACATTAGCAATTAAAAATACAGTTAAAGATAAGGAAAGTTAACATAACATAGCATCACGCCTCTTATCCCCGAAGGGGTAGGCAGAAGTGCACATTATGTCACTGTATAATGTAACACCCACTTTTCACCAATTTATATTATGAGTCCCATGTAATAGGGGGTGAGCCTATTGCCATATCCCGGGCACAATTCCAGATTCCGTGCTACTACTGAGATTTTTTTTAAAACCCAGTAATACTTTGCCCGACCCGCGAATCGATCCCGAGACCCTTTGCCCGGCAGTCACACTTGCGACCACTCGGCCAACGAGGCAGTCGCTATAAGGAAAGTTGTACAGATAAATATCAGCTATCTATCAAACGACGCAGCTATTTAACACCAATTTATTTAATCATCATTAAACTACTGGAAGAAGGAAAAACAAATCGTCAAATCTACTAAATACACATAAAGATCGTAAATAAAATACATTAGGAAGCGACCTATTTCCAAAAGAAGTAAGGGTCACCGAACGGCTGCCATAAATCATAGCTATACAAAACGCATTCCATCATAATTGTCATGCAAGAGCAGGCCTCACTCACATTTATGATACGGTCGTAATTTTTCAGTATTTAGGTACAACATAATAAGCGGTTGTGATAGTTTCTAAAGCTTAGCGACAAGCGAGTAATGGAGGATGACAGTAGACAGCGGAAAATAGTCGCAATAGTAAGTGACAAAAATAACTCTTATGTGATCTAGAAAATGATCCATGACTTAAAGTGGCTTGATTTGACTTAACCTCTTGTCGGTCGATATATGAGACACAATAGAAAACTCATTGTGCCTAGCATAGATCTGCGTTACGACATAGGTTAATTGGACCAGAGCGCATCGTATAATGTCCATACAACTTCGCAATAATATCGTAATAATTTCGTAGGTACGATTAAAGATTATGGATTCACCTACCTATGTCAAGAGAATCGGATGAGGTCTTGATAATAGCTTGTAATAGATACATCTGTGCTTTATGCTGGCCGTCTATCTATATCGTAAAGACTATGGGAAGTGTATGGCTACTAAAACACCTCTGTCACCAACGAGTGGAAATTGAAGTAACGTTATATTTTAAGCTGTCACAGTGCTACTTAAGACTATTAATCAGTAACGGTTATAGATGTTTCTACTTCTATTATAGCTGACTTATTTGCATAATATTGTTCTGTCACCTACAAATTCCATCTTCAGATCTCTCCGCTTTCAAAATTAATGAGGAAATGCATTAAATTAATTATGCACTTCACGGTTGAACATCATCATCAAATTATATTTAAGTATCAATTCTGTGGTGGCAATCAGAGTTCGGAACTGATTAGGCCTATTAAAATGGCCGATTAAATTTCATGGGACTGTGAAGTGGTTGGTTTGGACCGCTATTCACTCGTCTGTGGTCGCGGCCTGCCATACATCACGCCACATCAGACCACGTGCGGTTAGATCCACAGATAAGCTATAAATGGAGGGCCGAATATTTCACGAACCCTGTCATAAATTTGTATCTGTCTATCGGGTATCGGGATCGTGTAACTCGAGAAGTGAAGGGTTAGCTAGGGGATGATGGACGATACGTTATTTTAATGGTAGTCAGATATCTGATGAATGAGGGTTAATTAGTCAAAGTTTTGACGTTTTCGAGGACTACGTGGCTTTTATTTCTGTCCTGGTTACGTGTTGGGATAGTACAAAGAGAAAATGAACGGAATGGGAAGGTAATTAAGTCTTGTTTGTCTAGTAATTACCATTTCTTAGGCAGGTATGTATGTGTGTATGTAGTCAGTGGCCGACAAAGTTGCTTCTGATGATGATTATACCATCTCTCCAGTTTCAGTAAATAAAGTGTATATTTAAAGTTCCACAAATAATTCTAAAACGTAACACTCGCGCTTACTGCCACGTAATACACCAGCAGCTTACTTAAAATCAGTGTTCGAATTCACATTCACAGAACCGTTTCTTTTCAATCATAACTCATAGTGACGTAATTCCTTTCCAATAACATGAATGCTGACTTGGAAGCCATACAAGCAGATTGATCGATCACGTCACCCCTAACGTAGGGGTGTCACATTGAAAAATGAAGCTATTTGTTGCAATTAGGGAACTTCGTGTGATCATATTGCGCTTTGCAAAGATCAGGGGCGTGCAGGCGTGAAAAGAATAATTGAAAATAGAAAGTTTAGAGTGTAATACTGTAATGATGATAGCATCTGTTAAAGTGAACCTGATTGATGGAAGCGATGATGATTCCTTGTACACTCCTTACTCCCTACACAGTGATAAAGTAATCAAAAAGTATTTAAATTATGATCGCAAACTTAGATGTCAAATGTAAAATCGAAAGGCGACTCGGAACACGTTCGTGGTTTAATTAAGTTTTTAAAAACAATTGTATCAAAAACCTTTAAAAGATTATTTAGAAGTTTCGTCAAACTGTATACTATTTATTTCTTCCTGCAGGTAACACTAGCCTTTTCGAACTTTATTGGATCACAAAACCATAAATTGGATGAGCTGATAATAAAATATGAGGAGGTGTGAGCGGGCTGCGCCGGCGCATTGTATGTAGATGTGTACAAGATGTGTTTGTGTGCAATAAAACAATGATGGTAAACAAACAAGCATTCGCCGGATCCGACGCATCGTCATCGTTATCATATGCTTTTTATAATTATTCGAATGTTACTGGTGGCGTGGAGTAGGTTTAGATACATTATTTTTGTATTAGTGAGAGCTTTGTAAGTTCCTACTTTTAGCTAGGCAGTGCATTATCTAATTGGATAGAGATTTTATTCGTCTGCTCGTTTGCCTCATAGGAGGCACGGATCACCTCACATGATGGTAAGCGATCAGCGCCGCCAATGGAGACCCGCAACACTAGACCAAAAATACGCTTTTAATAAACGGTCAGAGTAAGTATTTTTTAAAGTTAAAAATCTAGTAGTAAAAATGTAGGTAACCTAAATGGATATTAATACCTAAGTTTGAGCTTGCTACCGCCCGAATACTGGAAGGCTACTCAGTTTTAAATTGTTCATAAATATCGTGCCATCTCTGTAATTTTACAAATAATTTGTAATGACAGAACTATAAATACTTAAATACGACTTCCAATTGAATAGCGTTTGAGTACTTAGTATGTAAAAAACTTGCACAAAAAATGTATGTCTGTAAATAAATACTCATCTTAAATATGATAGTTATCAACCTCTTTGACCTCTTAAATTAAAATAAATAAACACCTAAAGCCATTTAATCTATTAAACGAAAAATAATTACATATCTCTAGTTCAGTGACCCGCGACTTTAAATACATACGGTCATTCTACGGAGTTTTTATTCCCTACCATCGATTCAATATGTGGACTTTTACGCCTCGTCATCGTCAGTCCGTCTGTCACATCGTTAATAATTTAACAGTCTAATTGTAGCTTAATATGAACTAAAAAAAGCAATTAAAGAACAATTTGGGTGATTACAGGCCGCGACGTGATTTGTTTTATAGTTTCGAAATTGAATTTGATGGGGTACCTACGCTATGTAGTTCATGTAGATTATTATTTGGTGGTCTATATCTGTTTGGCATTTGAGTTCAATTTCAGCGGAAGGTAACTAAAGTAAGTTCTGTCGAGCGTTAAAAGTTAGAATTTTAAAGTAATAACTTGAATTGTCATGATAAGAAATAGTTACTCAATGAGATTTTTAAAATGCATAGATAGTTTTGTTTGTTTTTTTTTTGTATATGATGATCCGACGTTTGACCACTATCTCGCCTGGTGGTAAGCGATGATGCGGTCTACAATGGAACACGTTGTTCCATAAGCAACCTATTCACTCGGGCCTTGAAGACACCCAGGTTAGTTAGTTATTAGAATTTCACCCTTTTCCTGACGTAAGATTGATCTAAGTTTTGGTACACACTCTAAATCTCGATGACCATACAGCGCCATACAGCATTATAATGTAATTTTTTCGACAACTAAATCCATTATGCATATCAAACGAAAAGGCTTGATTGGTAGAATACAGTTTAAAACCGTTTAACATGAAATTATTTTGTATGTGTTTTTTTTATGGCGTATGCCGTCAACAAGCAGACAGATCACCTGATAGTAAGCAATCGGCGTCGCCCATGGACACTTGGGACGCCAGAAGCGTTACAAGTGCGTTACCAGCCTTTTGGGGATTAGGAGTTTGAGGATTGTTGCGGAATCGGGGATTGGGGAGATTGAGGAAGGGGGGAGGGAGCTGGGCCTCCGGTAATCTCACTCACACGACGAAACACAACGCAAGCGTTGCTTCACGTCGGTTTTCTGTGAGGCCGTGGTATCACTCCGGTCGAGCCGGCCCATTCGTGCCGAAGCATGGCTCTCCCATACTTAAAACTGTAACTTGTTTACGTAGAATACATAGAAAATAGTAAAACTACGAAAACAGAGCAAAAAAATGTCAAATCAATCATTCAAGCGAACAAGACTAGACTTGATGCTTACATACATACATATAATATTTTTTCTATTTCTCCTAACAATGTGTAGGCGACATTACATCATCCAAGGGCTGGAAGGAAGTTGGAGACTCATACATAATGCAAGCAAGACGCAGGATAATCGCCCGATACTGTTTGTTAGTCAAATAAGTTATTGTTAACATAACATCAGATACGGGAATTGGATAGACTTTGGAAGAAGAGACCTTATTGGTCGAGTATCGGAGATGTGACCGGAATAAGAATAGGTTTTTTCTTGTATGTTAATGAGACGATTGTTAAGATTAAGGAAGACATAAAGTTTGTTGTTCAATGTAGAAAAGATCCGTGTTTATTACAGTAAAATTGTAATTTTGAATTCAAGAATAGATCGCAGGAAAAGTGAAGTTAAAAGGTTTTATGGACCGAATTTACGAAATTACACCTTCACGATACAAATACAAATATATTTATTTCCATTTTGTTCACATATACTTAATCTAAGCTTATTATTTAATTATTCTAGGTAGGTTACAATACTATGCCTGTATAGAATTAAATCTGTACCACAGGCTTTGTGGTTGCGTGCATTATACCTTAGGATAATATAATTAAGCCTTAACAATATAATTTTTTACAGTCACCAATAGTACAAAACCTATGTATGTATACATGTTTACATAGTTGGATACATGTAATGTACGATAGCTAAAAAGAGTCCGTTTATGTACTTTAATAAGAGTTTCTGGGCCAGGCCAGATGTAAATTAAACAAGTTAAATAAAAGCTTTTAAAATATACCATATACTTTCGTTCAGAGACCAAGTATTTAAAGATCGTACAGTCTGTTAGTCTACAATTAGAGCATATTTTTTTAAGTAATAGGCAATATTTATAGGCTTAGCATATGTGCTGTGTCGTAGAACTCGATAAGTTAGGTATTAGAAGTATGTAAATGTTTCATACACAGAAATTACATTTATGCAAAGAATAAATGAAAGTAATTATTCAATCAAACATACATACGTACAAACATGTACTTTATTATATTTATCTTGTACTACACGCATTAATTTCCCGACTTCCCGTGTGAAGTCGATTTACGGCGTAAAAATCTTATGGAAACTATTTTATTGCGTTCACGCAGCGTTCATTCAAACTGTGTCTAGTGATGTGCTATCTTGTATGTGTTAACTTTTAAACTGTTATTTATTCAATTTCAGTAACTGTAATTAGATAATACCTGTTATTGTTTATTTTAGTATTCTACGCATAATATAATAAAGCACTTTCGCTACATTTTTTTTGTAAAAGACAGAGATGGCACAATATTTAAATACTAGCTTTTACCCGCGGCTTCACTCGCGTCACAAAAGGATAAAAAGTAGCCTATGTGACATATACCAATACACACAGCGCCATCTATACCAATATTTTTGTTTTCCTTCGCGAATATCACATTTTTCCGGGATAAAAAGTACCCTATTATTTAATCCGGGATTCTAACTTTACGTCTGAAAAAACTCAAAGCAATCGGTTTAGTAGTCACGGCGTGAAAGCGGAACAAACAAACAAACAAACTCACTTTCCGATTTATAATATTATAGTAAGGATAACTTAGTATTGTGTAGCCTTTCAGTATTTGGCCGTTTGTGTTACTAATTACCTATTTTAAAGTTTAATTACAGCGAGTCTCGAGGCCACTTGTCTTCCGTAGTAATGTATGTAATTACATTTTTAACACCTTTTTCATTTGAAATCGTTATGAATGTATTCTAATGTGCCTTATGCTATAATTTAGTTTCCAATTGTATTTATTTCCCCTCAAAACGTTGTCAATATACATATCTGATACATTTCTGTTTTGTGCAAAAAGTAACTAATACAAAAAAAATAACGTTTTTATAATAACATCTATTGTGAGACATACTAAATTAACTACAAATCTTAATCACGTGTATATACTGAGAAAAGCTCTACTAGTTTCGAGCCACAGAGGAGTCTTCCTCATGAGCAGCGTGGCCGGTAGAACTTATACCCCGTGATTTTAGTTAACAAAAAAATAACACTTCCAATCCGATTGATATTTCCTATTACGTACTATTCGGATCCCAACACTAACAGTAACAGTATAGAATATTAATCGCTTTTATACGACCTCCGGATGCGACCACGGATTTGAATTCACAACTAGACGATGTTTATTAACACCGATTACATTTTATTTGTATTAACGCCATGTTTATTTAATTATTTAACATTTGAGGTTTATGTGTGGGGGATTTTTACATTACGAATTTGTAACTGTTTATTATTTCTTGGTTGGTGATTTCAGTTGCAGATTTGGTTGTTTTTTTCTGTTCATTAAACTGTCAAACACCAATCGGTCACCGGTGACCGCGACCTATTGTTCTTTAATTGTGTCTATAAAACCGGTACTCGACGAGTTAAATTGCAGCGTGTATATTGCCATGTTATTACATTGCGGAGGAGTAGATAGAGACTCCTATTCTGTATATCCTGCTGAGTTATTATGGTTCAAGTCTTTACCTGGCTATTTATTTCTAGGTACTTTTTTTAAGGGGGTAAACTCATCGAATGACTGCTCCCGCCTGGGTGAGGCGGAAGGGAGTGTCAGACTCTTACTGACTAAAAACCACCCCGTTCCTTCTCCTGCACGTCGAGCAGGAGCCCCGGTAACCCGTTAGGTTCTCCACGACATTTCTAAGTAGGTACTAGATACATTAATTCCTATTTTAAATTATAAGGTTGCATTTTTTAAACACCATTTGTCTACTATATTAACATTCGTTTTTAAGATAAATCTAACTAACAAGACTATGGACGTGGTCTGAAATAAATGATAATATACCTACACATAGTCGTCTAATAATAACTGAGTTGGGGTCTTAATATGTATATGGTAGGTACTTATTTTGTACATACTTAACTGAAGCTTTTTAGTGGTTTTGCCAAATTAGTGGGGTCTCCGTGAATCTATTATCACGGTCCCATACCCGTTTCCATAGTCATTATACCGGACACTAACTACTAACTGCCTTCATCCGTACTTAATTTAACTCCAAAGAAAACTAGTAATTTATGCCTAACACATTACCCCAATTGCCAAAATACCTTATTTCACAAACTTTACAATTGGGATATTGGACTTTGAGCTCTGGAGGGTAAGGTTGAATGTGTGTTGTGAGAAGATTTGTTATTTTAATACCTCAGCCATTCTAGCCCAGTGTCCCCTTACGGTCCGGTGAACAGCGGACCGGGGCACTTAATTACGTGATAGTGGCGGTCCATTTTAGTAACACTCCCTCTTCAAGTGTTTTGCACGTGTGCGCACTATTAAGCCACAGACTAAACTCATGCGAGGAAAGTTTTATGGCCAGTTTGGCCGAGCGCACATTTTACCCTGTCTATTTTTTTACTCTGTGTCTCTGTGACATTTTGAGGACCTATTTTAGCAGCATGTGTTGGTTTGACAATACAATTTAAGGGTATAGGGCGTTTCTTAGATTTGGGGCTACCGGCCCTTTGATTAATACTCGTACTGCCCTAATGGTACACTGGAATTTGTAATTCGAAAGTTGTGTCACTAATGTTCCAAGTTAAATTAATGTTTGCGAATTTGTATGGAATTATCTATTTTGCAGTTTAATCATCATGAGTATAATTTGTACGGGGTAGATATTTTAGTTTTATTGAATTTAGAATTGATTTCTTTTTCTTTTGTAATCAGCCTAAAATATATAAAAAAATCCTTTTACTAGTCTATCACCAGGGTTCTCCAAAATACCCAAAAGAGCAATTGGGATGATGACAGGGTATGAAAATTAAAAATCGAATTAGTCTGTAAGTTAGGTAATTAAAAAATACTAGACACGTATTTTTTTATTTTGTCGTATAATAAAACAATACTTCGATATTAGTGGGGGCTAAAACGTCATTTCTACGTATAAAATGTACATAGAAGTGACGTCACGCGACATTTCAAATCAATATATCGTCGAAAGTATTCGTTTCTGCAAGAAAATAAAAAATACGTATCTAATGATTTAAAATAATCTACCAGACGGACATTAGAATAAAAATTAGGCATCTACCTTATTTTAGCAAAGCGTTTTCGAGTGTTTGAACTAAAGTTTCAACCAATGTTACAAATTCGCAAAGCAAACCGATACTCGTTCAAGTTCGGACGACAAACGGCTGTAGAGGATTTGAAAATGGAACGAGGCGCAATCACGAAGGATTGTGCCCGAATCCCATTCTACTCACATATCTATGAAAGACCAATGTAATTGGCGCCTTTGCGGACTACCCGTTTTATCCTTTCTCGTCTGCATTAGTGGGGAGGGCAGGGGGATGGGAAGGTCTTGGTTATTTGGTGTGCAAAAGCGTGAAGGGGTCGCGTGAATGACATTTGCGTAAGCGGCTGCCCGCCCTCAAGATTAGCTCTACGATCATTCCCGTCGGTCTAGCCTTGACGACAGGACAGTGAAATGAGTAGAGAACTTTCTTTATTGCTGGCATTAGTTGCTTTACTTTAGATATTTCCTTAGATTTTTCCATTTAATTATCAGATGATCAGTTCGTCGGCTGTTAAAGACAAAGTTACTTAGAACTGTGAAAAAGTGTTTATCCTAGCTTCAGTGTAATTTGTCTATAAAATATAATATGACATTCCTTGCTTTAGTTATTTCATTAAATTAAATTGAACTCACTGACTAAAGACTGCTTCATTGGCCAAGTTGTCGCAAGTGCGACTGCCGGGCAAGGGGTCTCGGGTGCCCGGGTCGGGCAAAGTATTACTGGGTTTGTAAAAACCTTAGTAGTAGCACGGAGTCTGGAAATGGGCATGGTATATGGCAATAGGCTCACCCCCTATTACATGGGACTCATAAAATAAATAGTGAAAAGTAGGTGTTACATTGTACAGTGGAATTAAGTGCCGTAATGTGCCCCTCTGCCTTCGGGGATAAAAGGCATGATGTTATGTTATGTAAATTGAACTTATAATGTTATTATTGAGCAGTCCGCTCATAAGTTTCCTCTGTGCAATCAATGGGTAGGCTCAGTCGTATCCCTAATTTAACGGTATCGGCGGCATGTTGTGAGCCAAGATGTAATGTTCGCCATCAACCCTCTGTCAACCAACTACCTATTGGTAAACCAAGGATTACTGTTATTGTTGTTTATTCTGTATTTTACAATTACAATAAGAGCTTTAGAGTTCACCTAGTCGGAGGACAGGGTAGAATACAAAGTCAAAGTTAAAGTATTTATTTCAATTAAACCATATTTTGGTACTTTTGAAACGTCAACAAATACAAGATAAATAATAATCTGTCAGTCAGTCCGTCAGTGAAGCTAGGTGAAGCTAGGTGCTCATTCCAAAATGTAGATTCGAATGGAGAAGAACGAGCAAGAAACTCCATAAAACGCACGATTTCGTTTTGTACAGAACAAAAGATGTCTTCGAAAATCTCTTCGATAATAGAGCTGGGATTAACCGCTATTAGTGTTATGCAATACTTTGATTCTGAATTAAACTGTCGATGCAACTTTTCTACGCGAGTTAGACTTTTTTCGAATACAATCCAACTTTCCGCTTCGAAATTCACTGTTTCAGCTCAGTTGGTCCCCAGAAATTAATTTCAACGGTGAAAAACATTTAAAATGACTTCTGCCAGCAGTTACAGAACTTTCCCGACGCTTTTGTACGACAAACACCACTCTAACAAACTCGCTTTAGTTTTAATTATAGTTTTGATGTTTTCTGCAAGCAATTCGATGGTTTATGGGTGCAGAGTGGATTTTACGGGTCGTATTTTTATCCTTCAACTGTGTTCAAAGCTCTTTCAGTATAGATAGCACATGAGGGTCTTTCAATGTTGCTCTTTCTAGTCTTAACGAAAGATTGGTTCTCAAATAATTGTCACGGAAAACAAACTGAGCGTTTTATATAAAGTTGTCTTTTTTTTTTAAACGTGCACACTCTTATGTACAAGGTGGGCTTAATGCCTAGGGCATTCTCCTCCAGCCAGACCTTTGGGTGACAAAAGCAATGGTCGATGCAAGAAGCAAGCGTATTTAGGACTAAACAGAAATACATAAAAAAGGATAGTATAGACTTACATAAAATAAATCCCTATATAAACTTACATGAAAATAACATAACAATAAACTTACACAATTACATCGTCTTTTCTACATGTGGAAACATAAAAGCATCAACCATCTGCTTTGCATTGTATCGTTTAGAAGAAAACGAAAACAACGTAATCCCGTTAGCTTTCTTCAATCCACAAAGAGTCCCGAACATCTCCAAAATCAGAGTTTACAAACTACCCATATTGTATGCAAATGACTTTTGTTAAGTACATAATTCCTTCAATTCCATTGAAATGTCATTAGGCTAGTTTTGAAGGGACACTGTCGTTGTCTGACACGGGTCTCTGGTAATTTCCGCCGGGAACAGAATTGTCGGGTCTCCTAATAGACTTGATTTGTCGAGGTCTTCGGATTTTCGGGTGTCCTTGGTGGATTTGTAGTAGACTATACTACACTGTTTGTATATATTACTAAAGTGAAGAGAGCCTATCTTAAATTAAAAGGAAAAGAGTATAGGAATGTTTTCAGCACTAAAGAATGCGAAATACTTGTGTAGTTATTGTGCAATGCAAATACGTCAAGAAATAGATTTGTAATAAATGTTTACTTTTGTACTCCCTAGAGGAGATCAAGTGCTTTCAAATAGTTTTAAATTTCCTCGTCCCCGAGTTCGAAATTCAATTTGCTTTGCGACTAGTGGTAGCTTCCGAATCAAATGATATCGACCGAGCTGACGCGACGGGTGAATTACTCCAAGAAAATTGTGTTAGCCAAAATGTTTAAAGCTGAGTGCTGTCCCACTTTCGAAAATTAATTCACTTGGGAATTTTCCATTTCCAAAATTTGTTATAAACTTTTCTGTTTTTCGTATCTTCATCCTGGCTTCCCATATTTATCGAGCTCTCGTCCGGCTTCCCGAATCAACATTTTTCTCCATTAAAAGTTTAATTTAATTACGTACTCCACCATGATTAATAGAAAGGTTTTAGAATGCGTCGAGGTGTTCCCCACTTAAGCTAACGACGCCTTTCGAATTTACTGCTTACAAATTGCTGTTTTCCTAGTAACCTAGTTTTTCCTTCACTTTAGACGATGAAATATGAGCTACCCGCTTGTATAATTAATTTTTTTTTACTAAGTTTTATTTACATTTTAATTTAAAACTTAATGATGTATGTGTTATATCCAAGCAAGTCAATCTATGTTAAATTACGTTGTGTGTAATATTTACTTGATGTGTTAGATTGTCTGTCGTCTCTGATTGAATGTTCAATCTTTCTCCACATACTAATAACGCGATCATCACCACAACATTCTGTCCCACGTTATTGAATCCGACGGCGGCGCAACAAAATAAATACACCAAATAAATTATCCGTTTCCAATAAAACAACATCCTTGCTACGCTTCGTGAAGCACTAAGTGCGTGTAAAGTTTTACTTGTCAATTGATATTGGAGCTTATTGTGTGAAGATTAAAGTTGTATTTAAGTTATTTGCTCAAGGGGTTCATGGCACGCGACGCGTATCTTTCGGGCGTTCGTCGATTTTTCAAAAACCCATCGAACGCTGCGCTTAATCGAGCGGATGTAAACATACCATTTTTCGCGTCTCGCGGAAAAATATCGATATCTCGCATTGTAGTGGAACGAGACAGCGGAATAGAGGGGCTCCCACGAATGAATATGTTTTCGAAGTCTGCAATCATTAATCATGCATTGAGTGGTGGCACAATGCTACCTCTAATGGAGGGTTTTGTCGCAAAATAGCGGCGGGTGTAATGCACGTAGCGAGGCACAAGGCTCGCTCTAACAATGCGAATGAAAAGCTTTGTTTCAGTAAAGATAATTCATCTTGCTTCCACGATCTACATTTGACGGAGCTCAGCTTAGTGGATTAAACTATTGCAAGAAGTGCCTCCGTGGCTAAGCTGACTGTGCGTGGATCCTGAATACGAGTGTTGCAGAGACGAGGAGTTGTTTGGAACAATACTCATTTCAAAGACTTAAGTGGAAAGCTGGAAAGGTTTATGAAGACTATGTAGGTTTAAACATTGTTTGAAATAGTAGGTAGTTGGATCCTTGGTAAAATGGTACTTTAACTCGTCGAGTACCGGTTTTATAGACACAATTAAAGAACAATAGGTCGCGGTCACCGGTGACCGCTTGGTGTTTGACAGTTTAATACGAGTAGACCATACAGATGTTCTGTATTCATTTCGAATTGGAGTTTTAATGGGTTTTTGATATTGAACCATTCTCTTAGCAAGTATGGACTTTATTGAACTCATTTAATTACTAGCAGAAACAGCGGCGTGAACTACATAACATAACATCACGCCTTTTATCCACGAAACGTTAGGCAAATGTGCACATTACGGCACTTAATGCCACAGTACAATGTAACACCCACTTTTCATTATTTATGTTATGAGTCCCATGTAATAGGGGGTGAGCCTATTGCCATATACCGGGCACAGTTCCAGACTCCGTGCTACCACTGAGAAAAACCCAGTAATACTTTGCCCGAGTCGGGAATCGCACCCGAGACCCCTTGCCCGACAGTCGCACTTGCAACCACTCGGCCAATGAGGTAGTCGGCGTAAACTACACACTAGAATTAGGTAACCCAACCAAACTCTTCGGCTATCAATGTGTGATGATGACGTGAAAGTAATAGGTCTTCATTCATAGTTTGAAATCTTTTGTAAGGTACACAATAGCATCTATTACTTACTACGGGTAAGTATATTTTCATCGTGTGAGTAGGTACTCAATAAAATTTACGCAATAAAGCGTTTTATTCCACCATCATTTAAGTCTAAGTTCAAAGAAATAATTCATGCGGCTAACCATACCTCATTACGAACACACAAACAACAGGACACATTATTTGACAGCGGAACTCATAATAAACACATATAAACACATCACTAATTCTATCTATAAAACATTCAGCATATTACTTAAATTAAACCTTAAAGTTTTGAGTACAGAGTTTAATTTCATTTGCATGACAAAGGTGTTTAAGGCAACATGAATGGTTTACATGGATGATTAAAAATGGTCCAAGCCGATCCATCAAGCGACAAGTCGCCTGCGATACGCAGCGTGTCTTATTTGAATAACGCCCTTTGAATAGGAAATTGCGTGGAGATGTTTTGGTTTTAATTTATTAAAATAACAGAACATTAAACTTTTTGTTTCAAGAAATATACTATAGACTAGGAGTTTGTCGCGTAGAACCTAACGGGTTGCCCGGGCTCCGGCTCGATGTGCAGGAGTAGGAACGGGGTGGTTTTTAGTCAGTAAGAGTCTGACACTTCCCTCCCGCCTCATTCAGGCGGGAGTTTAAGTTGTCAATGTATGTCATATTTAATACTAGCTTTTACCCGCGGCTTCGTTCGCGTCACAAAAGGATAAAAAGTAGTAGGCTACTTTTTATCCTTTTTATTCTTTCCTATGTCACATAGGTGTGACATATACTAATACACACAGCGCCATCTATACCAATACTTTTGTTTTCCCTCGGGAATATCATTTTTTTCGGGTTAAAAAGTACCCTATTATTTAATCCGGACTTTTAACTTTACGTCTGCAAAAATTCAAAGCAATCGGTTTAGTAGTTACGGCGTGAAAGTGGAACAAACAAACAAATAAACTCACTTTCCAATTTATAATATTAGTAAGGATAAGGATGCAACGTCATACATACATAACCAGTGGTCATAGTCATAAGTACGGTTACTGTTTTTGAGAAAGATGTTTGAAACCATGGGTTGACTGGGACACAGTATGTTCCTATTTCAGAATTTTTAGTAATGAAATAACGTCCTGTAATTCAGTCACTGATAACAAAGGCTGCCTCGTTAACCGAGTGGTCACAAGTGCGACTGCCGGGGCAAGGGGTCTCGGGTTCGATTCCTGGGTCGGACAAAGTATTTCTGGGTTTTTATAAATTCTCAGTAGTAGCATGGAGTGTGGAATTGTGGCCAATATATGGCAATAGGCTCAACCTCTATTAAATTGGCCTATAACATAAATAGTGAAAAGTAAGTGTTATATGTATTGTAAGTAAGTACAGAGGCATAATGTACCTCTACACCCCTGCCTACCCTTCGGGGATAAAAGGCATAATGTCATGGTAACAAAGGTAGATTAGTAACAAAACTGAGTACAACTGGATACTATAAGTCTTTACACCTCTCCTACCCCTGAAAAAGCTATCTAAATAGATCCAAAATGCTGTCTTGATCATGTGTCAGTAGCACCTCCACGAAGGAACCCACTTAAATATTAATCCACAATTACTTAACGAACACGAACATCTACTCCATACATTTCTCGTCCACGTACAGGGTGTGCTCAATCCCGTAGATTGATCGTTCCGCAGTATCGGCGGCGCACAAATTGCGTCTCATTTTAATATTAGATCTGGATCCGGATAATTCTGGATAACTAGTCTATATAACAAGTGCATGCATAAGTTATCGAGAGCCAGACATATTGTGGGTAACATTTCCGTGTAATATGGGTAGACTGTCTGGGCGATTGTGAAATCAGTGAATGACAGGCAGGTTTGAAACGTTTATACATACTATTTCATTACGTTTATACATAGTATTTCATCCCCCTAAACATTTAGGGGTGGCCTACCCCTAACGTTTAGGGGGATGAAAAATAGATGTTGGCCGATTCTCATAGATACCGGATAAGTACAAAAAATTTCATCAAAATCGGTCAAGCCGTTTCGGGGGAGTATGGCAACGAAAACTGTGACACGAGAATTTTATATATTAGAAGACTTTCGTGAGACATACTAAATTAATTATTATGTTTTCGGCTTACGCAGCAGCCAGTAAAAGCGCGACAGTCACCGCGCGCGAAATGATCCTCATGAATATGAGCCTCTAGCATGGCTTGAAACTAGTCGAGCTCCTCGTCAAACAGTTACGTGATTAAGCCGAAAACATAATAATCAGGTTTGTAACCTTATTTTATTTTGTAGTTTCGTGTAAAGGGGTGGTTTGTTATTCAAGTTGTGTATTTATGTATCAACTACACAACTTCTCAATAATCTGTATTAGTGAGTGGTAAGGCGTAGGCATGGGCATTAGGTAGTGAATGTTTTTATTAGATAAAAAGGATATTTATAACTAAGTATACCCGCCTAAATTGTGTCTCTTCAGTGTAGGCGGACTCAAATAAATAAACAGAGATGAATAAAAGTTATTTTGGTTACTTAGAATGATTAAATTATTTCTTGGAAAGTAAAACAGTAGTAGGTAGGAGTTGTATAATATTATTGTAGAATTCATGATTATTTATTCAATTCTCACTTTATTTACCGCTTAGGACAATTACAGGGTTGTAAGTCAAGATACAAATTAACTAAAATTGTGTAGGTAAGTTAAGAATTTAATCATGAGCGTTTCATTAAAAGCTTTCTTCATTCATTCAAAAAATAGAATAACGAGACGACATAATAAACACATTCAATAAAGTCATAAAAACAATAACTCGATACTACAATTTAAACATCGATTAATGTCTCGAATGATGGATGTACACGATAGTAAGTATCGAATAGAATTATAACGATAATCCTAATGTTTGTTTACGGCCCGTATCTGTCAGGCACAGGCAACGTCCCGCGTACAGCCTAATTGATCGGGACAAATCGACTACGCAAACTGTTTGGTAAACTACATCGTCGTCTTGGGGTTAATAAAAGGTTTATTTTAGATCAAATTTCTCTGGTAAATAAGTGAACCTATTTTAATTTTGTAGATAAATATTTCCTGCTAATATTGTTTTGGGATTGTTTGAATATTACATGTTATGATTATGGCTGTTATTTTCAGCATAGAAAGATAGAGGTGGGCAGTTTCGAATGTTATTTTTACCTTATTAGCGAGAAATAAAGTTCATACGCGACAATTAGAAAAAAATACAATTTTTTGTGTAGGAGAACCATGCTTCGGCACAAATGAGCTGGCGATACCATGGCCGGTGTGATACGATGGCCTCACAGAAAACTGACGTGAAACAGCTAAACAGGTGGAGGCCCAATCACTCTTCCCCTTCCCAATCTCCCCAAACTCTAAATCTCTAACAATCATCAAATTCCAAATCCCCAAAAGGCTGGTAACGCACTAATAACGCCTTTGGTATTCCAGTTGTCCATGGGCGACACCGATTGCTTACCATCAGGTGATCCGTAAGCTCGTATACCGCCATATCTCATAAAAAATTAGCGATTTTGTAGATCAAATCCAAGTCTTGTTAGTTCTGATCAAGCCAGCTCTTATTTCTTCAAAACATCTTAAGCATTCAATTATTTTGTTTATCAGCTTCTGTTGTCATTTCGATTGGTCAATTTGTATCAATCATTATCGTCAGAAGGAAATGTGTCGAGTTCCATCTAAGCATCAATTTATTTGAGTGGACAGACTGGCTCCAAACATACGAGCTATCTGTTTTGTTTGTTTTTCTACCCCTGTTTGTTCGGTAGCCAAGTCTTATCTACTTAATGTTTCCTTTACCTGTTTTTGACTAGAAACTCGACCTTTTTACTTATTTCTTATATAAAGTACTAGCTTCTGCCCGCGACTTCGTAGGATTTTTGTGAATTTCTTGGGTAAAAGATCATCCTATGTCCGTCTCCTGGTTCTAAGCTACCTCCCCGCCAATTTTTATCCAAAT
This sequence comes from Spodoptera littoralis, assembly GCA_902850265.1. Classification (NCBI taxonomy): domain Eukaryota; kingdom Metazoa; phylum Arthropoda; class Insecta; order Lepidoptera; family Noctuidae; genus Spodoptera; species Spodoptera littoralis. The sequence continues at coordinate 5,105,643 of LR824533.2, forward strand.
CGATTAAGACGTTCTTGTATTTACCTAACACGACTTTCTTTTATATATAGATTGTAGTTATCTAACTCTTGAAATCGTCATAAAAGTCGTGAATCAATTCGGGTAACGAAAATAAATCTATTGAACCATAAAGAAAAAAAAAATCAAATAAAAACTACACATAAATTGAAATAACTCTCTACCAAAACGTGATACTTGTTACTGGCAATTTATATTTTAATCACATAAACGAAACATGACAAACGCATTCTTAATTCGAAAATTTCTATGCACGAGCACCTCCGAATTACTTCACGTGGAGTCGTTATCTATTTAACATCTACCATAGCTAAAGTTGGGGTAAACACGATCGATTTTTTGTCGCAAAAACTGTCGCGTCACGTGGGGCGCTGCGACAGTTTAGTCGCATCGTGTCAAAAGATTTGTATGGAATGCTACGTCACTGCAAAAGGCAAAAACTCATGTTATATTATACACATGTGACAGTTTTTCTATGGTTATGCAAAAAGGGCAATGTCATTATTTTTTATGGAGTTTATGACACGGCACGTTATGACTGTGGGTATTATTACTTAGTTAGTTTTAATTGAAAGTCAAATAAATTTGATAAGGTGTAATTGTATGATACAGGTTTGGCATAGTAGAGAACTAGGTATGCCATTGTTATCTTGCCAAATATTTATTAGCTAAAAACACACTTCCATTGGTTTCATTATTCGGTTATTAATGTAATAATAACACTTACCCGTCACGTAGGGTTGAACTAAAATGATCATTTATAAATTTATCGTCATCCCCGGAGGTCACCCATGGCGCAAGCATCAGTCATTCCCACGCCGAACGCCTCCACACAATACGCACTTTATTTTTTATTGAAACCAATGTTTATTTTATTTATCTCTTTCGTTATTTTATTAGGGACGCAGACAATAGTTTCTGCGACAACCCTACGGCGGCACGTGACGCAAATGAGTCGTAATTTTGAAGATGGCAATATTTACGACGAAATAAATTATAGTAATGTGTACTTACGTGGAAAAAGTAGGATGGTGTGTACTTTAGCTTATTCGAGTGTACGTTTTGCTGTGTGAATTAATATTTGTGGAGTTTTTTTTTTACTTTAGCGCTTTTTTCTATCATGGTTTTGCAATTAAAATCGATTTAATCTATTGTCATAATGTTGATAATGATTCTAATGTGTAATATCTTCAATCAATAGATAGTAGTACTGTTTTCATCAATTATGAGAGTCAATTTGTATAATAGCAAAAGGCACAAATGTCCTCTGTTCGTAGTTCTAAGATTTGAACATTCTAATAAATGTAAAGTTTTTTTTATGAGATAAGTCAGTAAACGGGCAGACGGATCACCTGATGGTAAGCAATCGGCGTCATCCATGGACACCCGAAAGACCAGAGGCGTTACAAGTGCATTACCGACCTTTTAGGAATTACGAGTTTGAGGATTGTGGGGGATTCGGGGATTGGGGAGACTAGGGAAGGGGGTGATTGGGCCTCCATTAACCTCACTCACACGACGAAACACAACCCAAGCGTTGTTTCACGTCTGTTTTCTGTGAGGCCGTGGTATCATTCCGGTCGAGCTGGCCCATTCGTGCCGAAGCATGGCTCTCCCACACATCTCAAGTTCTCCATTTTGGTTGTTCTCATCATCATCATCATCATCATCATCTTTTTGAAATAATCACCAGAGGAGTGACCGTGAAGTACTTATACTTACAATAACTGTGTACCTACATTTAACTTGCTAATAAATACCTTCAACTCCAAACCAAGAACCGAGAGTTAAACATACAATTAAAACTCTGGAACACATGCGAAATGGAATAACCACAATATTTACTTATACTCCACAACGGAGCTAATTTGCTTAAAAAAATAATAAGACAATCTCAACTAAATTGCTATGTAAACGTAACATTATCATAATTGCAGAGAACAGGGCAGTAATCAATAAGACATGGCGGGGTAATTTACCCAACTATTTGCTGGTTAAACAAACAGCCTTGTTTAGAGGGCTTAATATAAGTTCGTTTTTCGTTTAAAGAGAACGAAAGGTTACCGGATTCGGCGTTCTGATTGGTGGGTTCCTCGGAGCCAGCCAATCAGAGCCCTGAACAAAGTAACGTTTCGATCTTGTTCAACGAAGCACAAATTCGTACTAAGCCTTCAGACATCAGAAATGATTTCTTGTAAAAAAGTCTTCGATAATTCTCAACAGTACGTTTTCATTGCCCGTAGGCATTATTCAGTTATTGGTTTTGTTACGTGGACCTTCATTATTGAATACTGACTGGCTTGCATATCGTGGTTAGTTGTTGTGAAACCCCTGATTGCTTTTGATCAGAAGCTCAGTTTGTATGTATGGAATTAAGTGTAAGTAGATTGGAAATAGAGAAAAGTCACTCAAATTCTAAAATCTAAACAATGTTTGTGTGGTAGAAGGCGTAACAAATAAATAAAATAAAATATTAAATACATCTCCTCATCTATTTAATTGTAATCATTCTTTTAATAAAGTTATGGTAACTTTTCTGTTATAATTCTTTGCTAAATCGTGGTCCCAGTATACGACCTTGCGGCACTCCATAATCTGAGGACAATAACACAATCGAAATGAAAGACATGCTCTTTTATTTTTAATGGAAAGTTAAAAGCTAGATAGACAAACCAAACAGTAATGCAGTAGATATCCAAAATAAAATAAACATGGTTTTAAATGACAAAGATCGTTAGTATAAGCGTGTCGTCAGGTAGGAACGTAGTAAGGCAACTGGCAAGAAGGAATGCAATTTGCAATTTTGTCGGATCAATATCCGATAACGAGAGAACGGAGAGATTTTAAATTGCACCATCCGCAACCAGACGGACGACTGGTAATGAGGCTAGAGAATTTGTTTGTTAAAATTATGATGTGAACCTGCAATTTATGAGCTGTTTCAAATTGCTATAATATTGAGTTTGAGTTTAACATCACGCCTTTTATCCCCAAAGGGGTAGGCAGAGGTGCACACAGAAGTAACACCCACTTTTCACTATTTATGTTATGAGTTCCATGTAGTAGGGGGTGAGCCTATTGCCATGTACTGGACACAATTCCAGACTCCGTGCTACTACTGAGATTTGATTGATATTTGCTATAATATTGATCTATGTTAAATAGTTTGTTGTTCACGTAAATGGGTACAAATAAGAAGTAATGAATGACAGTGGGGAAATTGGGTACTTGCCAATTAGTCAAATTCAATACTTTTTTCGAACTGTCAAAAAACGACAGTTTTCTACGAATTTTGTACGGGATTGTGTATTGTGACGTCACGTTTTTTTACCGTCAAACAGCATACTTATTTTTTTTAAAATTTTCTGGAAAGATACTAAAATTAATTTGGTCATAAAATCAATTACTGAAAGTGTGATTTTTTTTTAATATTTAATTGTATTGGACAGTCGCAATAATTTATTTTTGATTAAGGCAAGTACTCAATTACATTAGATAATGACCGACAGTAGAGACGTAAAAAAGTGCACTTAATTGCGTTTGGATGACAAAAACCCCATGGCTTCTCAGAACGTGCCAAACAGGGCAATATAGTAAAAATAAAAAAGATATTCAATGATTCTGGTAATTCAAAACAGACGAAATAAGCTTATTTCGTAATTTGTTATTAATATTAAGTTAAGTAATTATTGCTTTAATTTCGTTTATTAGAGATAGCGATGCCTATGTTAAGAGCAAAGGTAGGTATAACCCGTAAGTAGGTACTTAGATCTACACAAAACTAAATAAAGCAAGTAAGTACCTGGGTAACCATTCTGCCACATCAATGTCGGAATACTCTTTTTTTTTTGGCAACGTAGGTCGGAATACTAAAACGCTACTCAATTTTAAGTAGCGCTTAAGTATAGTTCTGTCTCCACAAATTCTTTGTGAAATGACATAGATGGCACGATATTTAAGCACGACTTAAAATTGAGTAACGTTTCAGTATTCCGGCACAAGTCTCTAAGATCGTCATGAAAAAAGGTAGCAGCTTTCATAATAAATAACCTAGTTACCGTAACGGGATAATGCATAACAATATTTTTGTTCGTTTACCATCCCTCTCTCCAAGCACCATCTCCAGCCTCAGCCGCCATACTTACTTATTACGTCATATTTCTTCATCGCCCTTCTTAAATTATGATTAAAATTTACGATAACAGCCTATCTCCTAACCAGAGTTGTTTGTTCAACCGACTTTCGGACGAATTTATGCAAAATTCTCTTTAAATATGGGTAAAATTCCCGATGAGAGAGTTAAAATGTATAATTTGACAATTTAATGGTTTCTGTTTAAGTAGTGGTTAAGTTTATTATTTACTAGCTTCTACCCGCGGCTTCGCTCGCGTTACAAAAGAATAAAAAGTAGCCTATGTGACATATACCAATACACACAGCGCCATCTATACCAATACTTTTGTTTTTCCTCGGGAATATCAATTTTTTCCGGGTTAAAAAGTACCCTATTATTTAATCCGGAATTCTAACTTTACGTCTGCAAAAATTCAAAGCGGTTGAGTAGTTACGGCGTGAAGGTGGAACAAACAAACAAACAAACAAACTCACTTTCAGATTTATAATATTAGTAAGGATTTTTTATCATGGTAATTAGAAGTTTGGAGATAAAGCCTGCGTCTTTACAAAACTATACCGTTAAATCTGTTTTGTTTACATCCCGTGGCGAAGCAACTTGCTATAAGGAGTACTTTCGATAACATAACATCACGCCTTTTATCCCCGAAGGGGTAGGCAGAGGTACACAAAGAAGTAGCACCCACTTTTCACTATTTATGTTATGAGTCCCATGTAAAGGGGTTGAGCCTATTGCCATATACCGGACACAATTCCAAACCCCGGGCTACTACTGAGTTTTTTTTAAAACTCAGTAATACTTTGCCCGACCCGGGAATCGAACCCGAGACCCCTTGTCTGGCAGTCATACTTGCGACCACTCGGCCAACGAGGCAGTCCTTTCGATGTATAAAGTGAAAACAAATATTAAAGATGTAAATTTTTTTGGTTTATACAATTTTTTCATGGAAATATGTACATGAAACAGTATACGTAAATTAGGCACTATTTGCATCGCACGTGCCATCCGACGAGTAATACCTTTTCTATAATTACATGGCTTGATGTTTTGATAATGTAGATACTATGAGTTTGAATGCGTTTTCGAAGTTTGCTTTTTGCAATATTTCACCAGTTATTATTTTTTAAACATTTTATTTCTTTGTAAAACTATTGTATTACAAATACAAAACCATTTTACTTCGGGACGAAAATGAAATAGATTTAACGTGTATAAAGTCCCTCCTGTAGGAATGTGGTGTATTAAGGAGTATGAGATTTCTTTGAGGAGTGCAATATTATATACTTAATTGACATTATATAATATTGTTTTTCTAACGTGTCAAATTCTGTAATTTGCCCTCAGAATTGGGTATTAGTCAACTAGTCAAATTCAGTACTTTTTTCAAACTGTAATGAACTGAATTTTGTACGTGATTGTGCATTGTGACGTCACGTTTTTTAGTGTCAAACAGTATATTTATTTCTTAAAAAATTGCTTTACAAATACTAAAATTAAGTTGGTCATAAAATCAATTAATGAAAGTGTGATTATTTTTTAATGTTTAATTGTATTGAACAGTCGAAATAATGTTTTTTTTGACTAAGAATGTACCCAATTAGTTTAACCAAAGGTTATCCTGCTTTTTAGAAGCATTTTACGATGTATGTAGATCCCGTAGAAAAAAGCACCATATTCTTTAGCTAGAACTCTAGATATTTAATTTTCTTCAAACATGCAACTTTCCTACAAACAGATTCGGATAGTGATTTACCTTAACTAAGACACGTCGTCTCAGCCAATGGTGGCATGGATCATTTTAGATTAAACCGGTAAGGAAGGCTAGTCTCAACAATATTGGTCTCAGGTGTCCTTCCCCTTTGTTATCCTCAAGATTAGTGGTTATAAACGTACTGAATACCATAACACTTCATGGCTAACGTTGCACCAACTGAACATCATGAAACTTTGTGACCATTCCATGATTTGCAACTTTCAGTCTTATAAAGAACGTGATGAGATCGTTTTTTGATTGAGGTTGTAGTCTGGGGGTATATGGAAGTGCATTTTGTAGCAGGTGCGCTGTCCCCAACGTCTGAAGTTACAAGATTCGAATAAATGGTTGTTGCTTGACAAATTTAATTATTCATAGCTTTGTTTTGTTATTACTAGACGATGTACAAGTAAGATTGGTAGGAGATATGTTTTATTATGATAAGGGCACTAAGATGTTAATATTTTGAAGCTTTTGCATAAACTACAAAGCGAATTTAATAAGGAGAATAAGAACCCCTTTGGCTGATGCAGAGTAAAACTAACAGTAGACATGCAAGAAGCAATGTTATTTTATGGTGCATTTATATAAGAAGCGATAAAAGTATTTTGTTAAGCATGAAGGAGAAAATGGAAGCTATGTCTAAGATAAGTTAAAGCTAAGTTCCAAAGTGCACCAACAAAAACAAATTGACATTGATCTTATAATTTTGACATAATAAATTGAAACCCTACATAGAATGTAAAGTGCTAGCGGCTAAAGTGGAAGTGACATTTCTTAAAATGTCACCTGTCAAAACAGAATTTAAAAATAACGGTAGAGTTACTAAATCACGAGTGCTTTAAAGTTGATAATTTAAATAATATATAATAAGTATTTTGGACGTCGCTTGCGCATACGTCATGTCATGACGAAACTCGTAACTTGAGTTTGAAGTGAAAATTAGAGTGACTATGAATTGTGAAAAATGACTATGAATAAATGCGAGATAACTATTTCATTAAAATGTTGTACAGGATTTTAAGACAGATTGTGATCTTTATGACTTTACGAAGCGTAGTTAAGGTCTTTCCATTGGATATTTTGTTTGTCATTGGATAATAAGAGAGAGGATTCTCTCATAAATCTCTTATGTTTTTATCTACAAAACTACATAACTACATGACAATTGACAGATAATGATTAACCAACGTAAAAATTCGTGTAATAAAATATTTTCAATTTTTATGTCATTTATATGAGTCTTAAATAATTTTCAAATATACATTCACAATCAGATCGCAGTCGAACAAAATAGACATCGAAAATCCACTCTATCTGCTTCAACAAAATGGTTACCCTACTCTCCATTCGGCTGACATGAGGTGATTACGGAGCTTGTTTATTTTGTTATTATTGTTTCTTTTTTATCTAAACACGATCGTGATTATCGAATGTAAGTGGACGACGGACAGACCGACATGTGAGTGATTTCTTTTATTTATTCTCCATTTAACCTTTTGGGATTGTCCGACTGGCCACTTGTAAAGATGGTGACCCGAGTGTGCAGCGTTTATTGGTCTTAATTGAATATTTCACGGTGATTGAATATTTTTATTTGAATGTTTATTTTTTAATTGGGTTTTAGTTTATTATTGTGAAAGTTGTGAATGGAAATCATTGTTAATTGCTTATTAATGTTATTATTTGTTTATTTTATTTCACAAGGCAGTTAACTCTTAAGTGTGGGGCTATATTAATAAGATATTTGATCAGAAAATACATTCATAGACTCGTCGTTTATCATTATAGGATTAATAATATAACCCATAAAAGTATACGTAGGCGTCAAACTTATTAAACTGGAAATTAGAAATTACTTATGTAGTCTCATAAAACTAAGTCACCGTGTGTATTTATTAAAATGAATAGACCTATGTCTAAATACATTTATAAGTGTGGGAGATCCATGCTTCGGCTCGAATGGGCCGGCTCGACCGGAGTGATACCACGGCCTTACCGAAAACCGACGTGAAACAACGCTTGCGTTGTGTTTCGTCGTGTGAGTAAGGTTACCGGAGGCCTAATTATCCTCCCTCTTCCTCCCTAATATATATAATAATATTAATTGGAAATCAAATTTATAATTGTAATTATATTTTTTTATTATTATTAATGAAGTTCTCGAATTGTTATCACAAATATTACAGATAGCTCAATATTTAAGTACAATTTAAAATTGAGTTATCTTTCAGTATTCGAGCGCTAGTGCTATATATAATATTATTCAAGGATCAAATCTATCATTTTATGACGCATATTAGGCATAGTGTTGACAGTAATAGTCGCAAGAATCACAAAGTTGAGTGACATTTGAATCGATATTTTGACTCGAAAACCAATCAGAAACAAGAATTATTATTAATTATTAATTAATTATTATTAATTAATTATCAAACCGTTTAATATTTGCTCATAAATAACAGGTTATAACAATGTAAGCGATACTTATCGCAAAATTGAGTTCTGGCTCTTTTTGTTATAAAGGCGGCCGCCATGACAGAAACACTAAGACACTAATATAACTACCTATACGTGTCGTGGACAAACTAACGGGTAACCGGGGCTCCGGCTCGAAGTGCAGGAGAAGGAACGGGGTGGTTTTTAGTCAGTAAGAGTCTGACACTCCCTCCCGCCTCACCCAGGCGGGAGAAGTCATTCGATGATTTTCCCCCTTAAAAAAATCTAACTATACGTAGCATGTTTGTCCAGTTTAATATTAACAGTGGCCAATGAAAGTCTTAGTACAATTAAAAGCTATTTTATAGGTTCCTATGAAGTAGAGTGTTATCTAAATTCAATCCGTTTCATAAAGTAGGTGTGTATTGGTAAAAGCAGTTGCTACTACATCTGCTGAGATCAGGAATTTCAAAGTTATAGGGTCTAATCTAGTATGTAGAAGAAAGAAAGAAAGAAAGAAAGAAAGAAAGAGAAAAGAAAGAAAGAAAGAAAAATGAGGGACAGTTAACGTTGTAATTAATATTTTCAATGCAACATTATTTAGCTCATTACGAAGAATATAAGTGCACTCACTATATTACTTAATCTTTGATACCACTACAGAATCCCAAGACATAGTAGCTACAAAATAAATTCAGACCAAAGCTTCAAGCTTACATCTCGACATGACAGATAACTTGTTATGGAAGAATAACATTTGACCCGCCCTCCACTACTAGGGTGACCACGAACACTCACTGACTCAGGATTAGTCACCATTTGACTGACTCATTGGTTTTTAAACAAAACTGCTAAATGATAAACGCAAACATTTTAAAAGCTTTTTTTTTAATTTTGATTAGTAAGTAAGTAAGTGTTTTTCAAAATGCTTTTGTTTGTTGGTTGTGAAGGATACCTTAATTGTTTTTGCGTTAAAGGTAAAAGTCGTTTTTTGGAATTTACTTTGTTTTTCATTTAAGTTGTACTTGCATATGGAAGAGGTTTAATAAGTATGTTAGGTATAGGACGTCGACATTTTAAAATGTTAAAAGATATAATTAAGTCATTTGAATACCTATAAATAAACAATAGATTTGTTAAAATAATTCTGTATCAATCTACTTAAGCTGTTTATTCACCGACTTCAAAAAAAAGGAGGTTCTCAATTTGACTTATATCTATGTTTGTGCGCGATTATCTCGCGACTAACTGAACCGATTTTGATGTGGTTTTCAGAAAAGTGTTTGTTATACTCAGGAGAAGGTTTTAGTAGATATATTAACTAACTGACTTCAAAAGACAGGGGTTTGAAGTCGATTTTTTTAACGTACTTTATAAAAGAGTTCTTTTAATTTAAAGTTATTTTAAAATCATCACAATATATGTATATGTAGGTAATATTCATTTACTTTATTCAAATATATTGTCTAATAAGCCACAAAAACCAACGACACGAAAACATAAGGAAATGACAAGTTATTTGCGAAAGAAAAAATGGCGACCGTTTCGTTTCCATTACACATGACATTTCGTTTTGAGAAAATTGAATTTCACACGAGGCATAATATTATGTATGGAGGAAAAGGAAAATCATTGAATTTCGTTACTGGGAACTGGAAGGGAGGATACATATAAGTATAAGGATTTGATAAGTGTGAAATAATTATTTTGTTCAAAATAAGCTGCTGATTATAAGGCGTTGATAATGGCGACTGGGTTATTTTAATGAGGTGGGTAACCTTACCTAACCTTCTTCTCTAAGAACTAGTACCTACTGCCTTTTGATGGTTTTCCCCCGACACAAAAAAGGTATGTTACCTATAGTACCTACATAAGAGTATTAAGTAGGTATACAAAACATTGACAATGCACTAATTCTAGTCTACGTCGACGTCTCTCTCATTAACATAACATCACGCCTTTTATCCACGAAATGGTAGGCCGCACGCCTTTTATCCACGAAAGGGTAGGCCGAGGTGCACTTTACGGCACTTAATGCCACTGTTACACCCACTTTTCACTATTTATGTTATGAGTCCCATGTGGTGGTAAGCCTTTTGCCGTATACCGGGCACAGTTCCAGACTCCGTGCTACCACTGAGAAAAACCCAGTAATACTTTGCCCGGCAGTCGCACTTGCGACCACTCGGCTAACGAGTCAGTGGTTATGGAGAATTTATAAGGGTGATTATACTATTCTACCGTCGTAACCTATAACTAGGGTGCAGGCATTAAAATGATGAGTGGTGTACCCACCTGTGAACTGATAATAATTTAGTAGTAAACATTATGCCTTCTCAGCGATGCGCTGTGGTTTCGCCCGTGCGGCCCGTGGTTCATACTCCGGCTCCGTACCCCTCCTGTCATATTTCAATTAACTGAGGAAGCCTTATTATCGGCACTCTCAAGTTACTGGCAATCTGTAAATTAATGATTCTATTGTTATAACCTCAGAGTTCCTGTGTTTATTTATTGTTTATTGATTTAATTTTAAGTTGTTTTCGCAAACTGATATTTTTAATTTTTTTTGCTAAGTGTATAATGGATTTATCAACCGTCTTAAAAATATGATTGAGATTGAGGTATTTATTTTGGTACCTACTAGACATTTTGTAATATTTCAGGCACGCTCACAGTGAGCGTAAGTGGTACTTTTTCAGGTCACTACTCATATTTTTCATGTTATAAAAATGTATTTATGGGTTAAATCCTTACTATATAATATATAATCGGAAAGTGAGTTTGTTTGTTTGTTTGTTCCGCTTTCACGCCGTAACTATTAAACCGATTGCTTTGAATTTTTGCAGATGTAAAGTTAGAAGTCTGGATTAAATAATAGGGTACTTTTTATTCCGGAAAAATTTTATATTCTCGAGAGAAAACGAACTTATTGGTATAGATGGCGCTGTGTGTATTGGTATACCTATGTCATATAGGCTACTTTTTATTCTTTTGTGACGCGAGCGAAGCCGCGGGTAAAAGGTAGTGCTTGAAAAATAAACAGACAGGTATTTATTTATCCTTGCACGCTAACTCGAATTATCCGCCACACTCCCCAAGCCATGGTAAAAGTACATACAAGTCAGCTCTCAGAAGTAGCCGCCTTTTTATCTCTATTGAATTTACATTGTGCCCGATTTTTTTGGCAAACGTGACTCTTAGATAACTAGGTACAAGTTAGTTATTTTGCATGCTATAAATCCCATCAATGCTTTGAGTGTGCCGATATTTTTTGCCTTGTTAGCGTAACGATAAAAAAGGTTAAGCAAAAAGTTTATAATAAAATAACACTGGCTGATCAGCTGTCAAAACTCTTAATAGTTTTACTCTTTGATATAAATTGTTGAGTATTTGTTATAAAGGTGCCGCTGTAAATAGAGGCTGTCTGTTATTTTTCTTTTTTCAATTAATTTTATTCGCGCCGTACAATTAGTTTTGTAAGTTGTGTAGGATTGAAAAGACTTATGGAATGTTCAAATGTGTTTGAATAGCGTTTCTGTTCATGGTCCTTAGTTCCACCTTTAATTATAATTAGACAATACATTTCAAAATTAAAACGTTTGCTTTAGAGTTGCTTTCTTGGATAGATACTTATCTGTGTTATGTCTTTTAGATTTTAGAGACATTCCTAAATGTCCACTCAAATAGGTTTAAAAGTCCAGGGCCCATCCGAATCACACACGACATTATTTTTTAAACAGTTTTCAAGGAACTTTCTAAATACGTAACATAACATAACATCACGCCTTTTATCCCTGAATTGGTAGGCAGAGGCACATTACGGCACTTAATGCCACTACTAGGTATGTAACATCCACTTTTCACTATTTATGTTTTGAATCCCATGTAATCGGGGGTGAGCCTATTGCCATATACCGCGCAAAATTCCAGACTCCGTGCTACTACTGAGATTTAAAAAAAAAAACCTGTATAACTTTGCCGGACCCGGGAATCTAACCAAAGATCACTTGCCAGGCAGTCGCAGTTGTGACCACTTGGCAAGCGAAGCACTCTGTAAATGTAATTGGATATTATCTAAATCGAGTATTCAGTAATGTTATAAATAGATTGTTTTATTCAGATAGTCTTTAGATCACTCCCATAAGTACAATATTTTAAGAGTTACCTTAGAAAAGGTAAAGGTAAGTAGTGTCGGCTCGGGCCCACTCCGCTGATTGCGAGTGCGCCATTTGCATCAGCCATATTGGTGTACACTAGTACAGTTCATGTCATTTATACAAATATAAATACCAGACAAAATAATTGGGTGCTTTCCTTGGTTGAAAATAAATTATTTCGACTGTTCAGTACAATAAAATAGGTATTAAAAAATGATCACACTTTCATTAATTGATTTTATGCGGTTTGACGCTAAAAAACGTGACGTCACAATACACAATCTCGTACAAAATTCTTAGTTCGTATTATATTCGTACGATTTTTGGAGATAGATATTTAAAAATCAAGTGGCATCTAGGTTTTAATCCCTTTTTTTTAGAACAAATAAAACAGACTTCATTTTAAACATCAAACAATCTAAGAAATTAACTTCAAATTAATTATGATGAACAAAATTTTGTTTTTGCGTTGCGACGTATCATGAACTTATTTTTATGTGTTCTGTAATAAACGTTTTTTCTTTCTTTCTTTCTTTTTAAGAGTTCTTCAAATTGTATTATAAACGATTATTTGTATGCCAAAAATAGACTGATCATAGCGCACTTTAATATAAAAATGTCTAACCAAATGTACCTATATATCACAAATAAAGGTTTCATTTCATTTCATTTCATATCAAAAATGGTTTTTCTACCTGTAACTACAATTTTCCGCCCGACTGTACCGTTACTGTACGAAACTAGCACAGCATCTTAGTAATTTGAAAGCGTCACCCGCGCCCTCTGTTTACCATAAGAAAAACACAACTTTTCTTGTGGTTTCACTTTCCTTGATATACCTGACAAATCCCTATACATAGGGATAGATATGCAAATATATACGGTACTGTGAAAGTATGATGTGTTTTCGCAATGTGATCCATCGATCTGACAAGGCAGGGTTTTGCAAAAATGGAACTCCACAATAAAGTGTATTAAGGTATTGATAAAATAAGTTAACAAATTCATGTTTTTATTGTATGTATTATAAAACTAAGAAGCCAACAATGCATAAAATAAACGGTCTTTACTTGCGTACTTCAACGGCCTTCAAACCAGATATGAATTGTTTACCAATAGCTAGTAATATAATTATATACGTACCTAGCTTATAATATATTAACATGTGTGTTAATCGTTTTAATAAAAATGTCATGGTGAATGACACAGTGCCTTTAGCCAAACGCCACTTTAGCGCTTGTCTACAGAGAGAGTAGAAAACTAAATGTATGGGGGATGACAAGACAAACCAAATTATATATTGGGAAAATTTATGTCAATTCCATATACATCAGGAACATATAATTTGGTTTTCTATTCTACATGTAGACAAGCGCTAAATGGCATTTGGCTACAGCTGCAGGCATCAGCGCCTATCCACTTAATACTTCAATTTGTCTTCTAAACAAATGATTGCTATAAACTTATTAGTAGGCGCTACAATAAAAATATTTTTAAGACAGCAAATAAACATCGTTAAAAGCTTTTAATGGTTCAGAAAATAACAATAAGCAATATAATATTATAAAATCCACGTAACAGTAAACATTTTATCATCGACAATATTAGTTTAGCAAAATCATCTGAACCATTACATCGACAATCATTCACCCATGAGCGATTGTAGATTGCAGCGTTCCATCAAAGTCTTCAAAATGGTGAAATAAGGTCCGTTTTAAGTTACATATATCTCAGATTCTGTGTGCAATCCCCCTAGGAGGTAGCTTTGAGCTTTGAGCATGCAATATCCACAAGTAAACACGTTGCTATCTAGTTGAGAGTTAGTTCTCTGAGGCTCTTTGTACTTTGCCAAGATATCATGACTTCTGAGACTTGCTAGACTGTTTACTGCCGTGTGTATTAATGGGGAAGGAGGTTTGGTATTGATGGATTTTTAATAGGATATGTAACAGGGCAGGAAAAGCATCCTTGTGTGATATTTTTTCTTGTTGCAGTTGGACGTTATAAGTCACAAACTGTTATAGATGTGTTAAATATGATTTATTATACGTGATTTTAATGTCACAGGTGAGTTATTAACGATATCATTTAGTTAATGTAAATTATATATCGAAGGTTAATTAATATGGCAATTCATACAACGTGGCAATGCTGCGAGCCTTCTGGGTACTTTCCCTATTGACGTTGATGCGGACGAATTTTTTTAATGCTCTGTTCTATTTAATTTTTGTGTATTGAAGTTGTAAATAGTTTCTTAGTGGATAATCCGAAATAAATATTTGAAGTTATGGAACTGTGGTACTTTTAGGAACTAGAGACTAATTTCGATGATTTCAACACCAGCCCGGCTAGCTCAGTCGGTAGAGCATGAGACTCTTAATCTCAGGGTCGTGGGTTCGAGCCCCACGTTGGGCGAAATCTTTTTGGCTCGATTTTATCGAGACTTCTCTTTTCATAGGTTTTTTTTTTATTTTGTTAATATTTTATATTACTTTAAGTATTCTATATTTTGTACGTACAGATTATGATACATGTGCCAGTATATCATTGTATTTTTTTATATTACCGGCTACAATAATTATTTACATCGGAAAAAAAAATAGACAAAAAAAAATGATATTATAGTTATTTCTAGTTGCCTATTCCTATTTTTTCTAACGTCTTTGTATTTACTTTATCGTGTTCACTTTTAGCGCCATCTATCCTTATACAGAAGAATCCGTTAGAATTGTTGTATGCACCACTTTCAAAGTTCAAGAAAGTTCTGGTCGGAAATAATAGATGGCGGTCATGTAAATAAATCAAATTTAAGCGGTACAGAAAATCGTGCTCAGTGCTCACAATTATTTACAAATTGTTAAAACATATCTGTTAGATTATAACAGTTATTTATATACAGTTGAAATATATAATAAAATCTATATCAGTACTAAATAAGTGAAAATAAACATGTATTTCAATAATGTAGTCGTCAACGTCCATACCATGTTGAAAACACCGGTTCTCGTCCGATCACCGAAGTTAAGCAACATCGGGCGTGGTCAGTACTTGGATGGGTGACCGCCTGGGAACACCACGTGACGTTGACTTTTTGCATTATAAATTATTTTGTTGGTACAGTGTTTTTAAGCCGCTTAGGCACGTGAGCAAGTAATTTACACTATGGGTTGGTTCTAGGCACTATATTTTAGCTTAATGTTTCCTAAACACAGTGCCAGGCAGCATAATTATAGGTAAGTTTATTTATGATTCTTCAACTGATGTAAACTTTATTACGCTTACTTTAATAATATTGGTATTATTCTAGACTTTACACCTGATGAAAATTTGAAAAGGTAAAATCCATGCCGAATTTTTTTTTTATATTTAATGGACCGACGTTTGTCCACTATCTTGCCTGGTGGTAAGTGATGATGCGGCCTACGATGGAGTACGTCTGTCCATAAGCAACCTATTCACTCGGGCCTTTCAGATACCCCGGTTATATATACCCTACAATACTCTGGCAAAGAATTCCACTCCTTAGCAGTACGCACAAGGAAGCTTGGATGCGAAGCGCTTCGTGCGTGTGGGTGGAACATCCACCATGAATTGGTGACGCTTCACCGATTCTCTTGTGGTACGATGATGGAAAGGACTAGGGGGAATCAAGTTTAGTGCAATTTCCCCGCACACTCATCGGTAGAAAACCGAAAGGCTTGCCTTAATGAAATCAGCATAATTATGTTAAGTAGGCTATGTGATGTCAGTCTATATTCCCATTTGAATATTATTTACTTATTTATTTTATTTTTAGCCATGGTCGTCTCACTGCAGGGCAAAGACTTCCCTACCCTCCTTCCACTCGTCTCTTCTTAAACATTTCTTTTTCATTTTTATTCGAATAAAGTCATAAAAAATCCTAACGATATGACACAGGATTTGGTTTCTCAGTCTGTATTAAATTAAGTCTGTCAGGCGATAAATAGTCAGGGTCTAGCTAGGAGTTGTGGTGGTCCACGCAATGTCAACATCTAATTTTTAAAGCTGCGTTTGGCCCCCATTTTAATACTTCTAGATACGATTCTGAATCTACAGGACATAATAGGGGTCAAAGTTTTTGCCTACCGTTGTTTAATTGCCAACGTGCGCATGAGTTTAAACCATGACGCGACAAAACACTACTTACCTACCATCGTTACCGAAGGTGTCTAAGATTTCTTATAGCATCGACATACGAGGTAATTGTCCAACTTCCTCTGCGACATCATTTAGAGTAATTTTGTATAGTTTATATAAAACGTTGTAACACGCGAAGGATGCCATATTGTTTGTGCACTGTGATACAATGACGGCGCTCCTGTATTTCTTCTTGAGTGTTTGCGGTAAGATATATATTTGCTTACGTCTATTCGAGTGTTTATCCTTTTTTTTTAATTGGGACAAGCCCGCCACAGCCTCCCAAAATTGATATCAATTATCTTAGTGTACCTTAAAGCTTAGATATACCCAAAAGGACGGCAATGACAATGCACTTATGATTTGTGGGTCAGAGTGTACGGATACCGCATAAAAATCCTTGCCTCACCCTAACCAAGGTATGTCTTTGGTTTTGAATCGTACTTCGGTACTTAGCTGATTACAGGGCTTTCCTTATACAAATCATTAATGTATGGCCTGTTACTGCTATTTTTATTGCGTCATAATATCCTTGTTATCTGTAAGACTGACTTTTGACTGACATGTCTAAAAACCCTTTTTTATATATAATTTTAACATTCATTGCTGAGGTAGGTACGTCCTTCATGAGACTAACGTCATAGTAATTAGATTTCTATAAGTATAGGAACTAAAGTTCTTTATTTTCCTTGACTGGGATCAATGTTCATGTCTGTTACTTTGTAAATTATAATACGTCATTTATCTGATGTTCATGGACGCTGTGTTATCATATTACCAATGTAGTTGCTAATAAATATTTTGGACCTGGCTACATATCTAATTACTATATTTGTCATTCGGGCACTATACTTGAAAAGAAGACACATAAGTGTCTATTCATAAGTAACTAAAAAAATAAAAATCCCTAAAAAAATTAGGTGTACCTAACTATGAATTGTAAGGGATTTTTTACATCATCCTCATCATCATCATCATCATCACCATCATCATCATTCATCACTCGAATATTTCCCAAACGAAACTAACTTCAATAGCTACATTGGCATGCAGAAATATAACAAACGAAATACAAAACTAAGAACAAATTCCATCAGAACACCATACCCAAAAAGGGGATATCTCAACATGACACCAAAGAAATAGAACTTGCTAAGAATGAACATGAAATAAATGTATTTACGAGTATAAAGAAAGTCGACATTGAATTTGGACGTACCCTTGAACAGCAAAATGATCACAAAGCTCACTGGCATTGAAAGGGATAAACGAATATACAAAATGACTTTGCTATAATTTTCCTAAATATAAGTCCAGATCAGAGTAACGAAGCAATCTGGTTTATGCCTTATGCTTCTAGTAATAAGTTTGCCTATGCCTTGTATTTAAGTCTGTATTTAATTTTAAATACATTTTAACTTCTTAAAGACATTTTAACATTTTCTCTCTGTTTTTAATTTTTTTTTTAGTTAATTATGGTAATAAGGCATTAAGGGTTTGGATCACATGCATTCACATACTTATGTGTAATTTCACGTTCAATAATACGATTCGATTTTATTTCTTATTAAGGATTAAAGATAAAAAGCATATCAGGAATTTTGATTAACACAATTCTTTATGCTTATAATAATATGATTAATAAATATTTCAGCGTTAACTGGTTGGAGCGATGCTGTTTCAACGAAGATGGATTTTGGAGGGGATGAAGTGGTGTCTCTAACGAATTCTACTAAAATAGAAGATGAAGATGTAGAAGTTCAACATACCATTGTCCTGTCAACTAAACTTAAGAATAATAATAACAGAAGAGGACTACATAGTTCTAATGATGGTAAGCATAAACCGAACATTATAAAAAAAAATACCAAACCTACAAATTAGGATCTTAAAACATAACATCACGCCTTTTCCTGAAGGGGTAGGCGGAGGTGCACATTATGGTAATTATGCCACTGTATAATGTAACACCCGCTTTCCACTATTTATGTAATAAATTGAGATTTTTTTTTAAAACCTAGTAATATTTACCCGACCTGGGAATCGAATCCAAGACCCTGCCCCGGCAGTCGCACTTGCAACCACTTGATCAACGAGGCAGTCATCAATCGAAGGATCTCAATAAATCTCTAAAGAAGGATCTCTAAATATCAATTAAATACATTTTAGTATCACGTACACAATCTGAATTATTCCACAAATATTAAAAACATTGAAGAAGTTTTAAAAAACATAGTGCATTCAAATGGGGCAATGGACGCAAGTCCAATTTTCCAGCTGGCTGATCACCGACAACTTGAAGATGTTCCATAAGATAACAAGGACAATAAAATCCCCCACTAACAGAAAATCTTTAAATGTTTCTGTACTATAGTGCGATAAACAAATAGATTTAGTGGTGTTATCGGTGGCTGGACAAGGTCGACACTCTGGTTTTATAATAATAGTTAAGTCGTCTAATATTATAAACAAGTTAAATATTACTTGTATAGATTGTTTGTGTAATTTTGTGTTTGACCATGATCTTACTCTCATTCTTAATCCTAAGCTTCCCAGTGGCTTGAGAGTCAATATGCATAGATTTTTTTTTTTTAAGGGGGCAAAATCATCGAATGACTGCTCCCGCCTGGGTTAGGCGGAAGGGAGTGTCAGACTCTTACTGACTAAAAACCACCCCGTTCCTTCTCCTGCACGTCGAGCCGGAGTCCCGGTTACCCGTTAGGTTCTCCGCGACTCCGAAAATATGCATAGATAGATTTGTCAATTTTCTAAGACTGGACAAACTAAACATTTTGCACCGCATTTCCATAAAATTAATAAACGACATGATATAAAATTCTTCTTGCAGATAATTCTGGAACCCTTACCTACAATATAGGTAGGAAAGAAGCCAAAGAAGATAGTGGAGAAGTTCCTGTTTTAAACGGCTATAAATCTGTTGAAACTACACAAATTAGAACACCGGACACAAGAACCAGAGGTTCATTCTATCCAGACTCTGCATTCATAAATAGAAATGTAAGGGATGATTATGACATATACCCTAACTTCGTAACAAATCCGTCACAATGGAAACCATCAAGCCTATTCAATAACATCAACTTGATGACCCAACAGGTGCCAATAAATACAGAATACAACACAGGCTGGAGAATTAGTAAGCCAGCCTATCAAACGCCTGGCAAGTTCCATAGAAGAATATCAGACGACGGAATGAAAGAATTCTACTGTAAAAGATGTAGGGAATTAAGTGGACAAGGCTACATAGGCTGTCCCCCAACCGCGCAACAAAGAAACCACTGGGTTTACGAGACAACAACTCCTAAAATGAAATTGGACGGCAAATTGGCGAAATTAAACTAATTTGTTTTGTGGTCATTGTTTTTGTTCATCCCGTATCGTATCCGTGAGTAGAAAAAATGGTGATGTTATCTGACTGACCTTGAGATGTTGCTCAGAGGTTGAAAAGTATAAGACGTTCGTAATTGTGCTCACGTTTCCAAGTATTCGCTAATGTTTGCGTCTGATGTTATTACCCATATCTTTCCTTCATCAATAGGTGTGTTGTCTTCATTATTAAGTGCTACAAAAAGTATTTTCATTATGTATGTAGTTAATTACTGGCTTCTGTCTGCGAGGTGGACGAACTTCTATTGTTAGCACAAAAACTAGACTAGCGCTGATATCATCAAAGTTACATTCCGAATGTGTTGTGCTTGATTTTAATTACAGTTTGTTTTAGCACTTTTTAATTTCCTAAACATTCGCCGAAATAATTAACTCATACAGTGATTTGAACTTTGCGAGGTCGACATTTTTAATCTCATCTAAGTGACGATGACTAAAGTCTTTTGGGACTGGATGAAGTGGATCTATCTACGTATACAGACCTAAAGATCTCATCATCTTGATTGATTCATATCCAAGTACAAAAAATTAAACGTCCAAATATTTTTACGCTGTTTTTTCATCTTTTTTTTCTCACAGTGTAAATGAGGCAACAATAACCGTATAATCATTTTATTGATACATCTCAATTATAAATAAATTTCTTAACAGACCAACTAATAGTATTATCAACAGAATTTTTTCGCCTCTACGCTACCAAATATAAGGTTCATAATAGCAGTAGTTTTTTCAATATCCTTAATTTAGGGTATTATGAGATCTGTGTTTTAGAATAAGAGGCTATTAGGAAGATCGGTTTATTTTCTTTTAGTTTTCTACTTTGTAGTGGGTTATTCTTCCGTTGTCGTTGACAAGAGTTTCTGCTCCTCTTGAGTTCAAGGTCTTTCCATTAACGTTTGATGAGGAAGAGAATGAATTGCTGGAGACGGAGTAGAATCCATTTCTGCCTGGCTGTTGGACTGTGTCGGCGAAGTGGTTCACGTTGGGGTTGGCCTGCAAAGAAGGTTGTCAGTAAGAGTAAGTTCGTGAAGGAGTTAATAAAGATTAAAGGGTTTGGGTTTGGTTTAGGTACCGTAAGATAACTCTGTTGGTTGTCTAATAAGTACCTAGGTACACATTATAACGTAATGTTTTGTGTATGATTCGTAGTTAAGTAAAACACTTATGTCATATTGATCTTCGTGATCGTGATTGATGTATGCGACTTATTGCATAGGTCTATTTATCGCTCATATAATTTCTAATAAAAGTTGTTTTTTTATTTTTGAATAATTGTAACCAATGTTCTATATTGACTCTATTCTGCTAAAGAAGTTTACGGAGGTATTTGGTCAGGCTCATTTAAAACCCACTTTTATAGCAACAGTTTAGTCACGATTGATAAGGCGTCGACATTAAATACTTATAATCGATCCATAACTAAATGAAGTCGGTTACAAAACCCAATAATAGTATGACTAACGTAAATGTTAAAATAATGAACATTTCTTAGAACTTGTCTTAACATATTGTTGAGCACATTATGCATAAATCCTTCTTCTTTTTCATCTTCTACTCTCATTCTCTGTCTCGAATTTATACGTCTCATTCTCCTATTCTCCTCTATCAGGTAATATATAACACCATATGCCTGTTTTGCCTCTTTCTTAACATCCCGTAACCATTTTTATCCTTTTTCAATATGTGTTCTGTCTTCACTAACTCTTATTTATCCTACGCACAGTCATAATATTTCCATTTCAAAAGCTAGTCCTCTGAATATAAAATTTTGAGTGCCATTTAATAAAACCTTTGATATATAAGTAAGACCGAACTCAGCCTATCACTTCAGAGATAAAAAAAGTGTTGTTATTACTAACAATAACATCATCACTAACATCGTTATTAATCATCTAAACGATGATAACACTAAGTACGTATAAATCTCTGTCAAGTTTGATCACGAAGAGAAGAAAACTTATAAAGAAAAAACACTATAAAAACAGAGTCAGTATTTCGTTAGTATGACTCGAAGGTAACGATCGTGATCAAAGCATTACAATACAGATAACATTATGATATATTATGTTTTGGTAGTCATATTTTAAGTTAATGCAAACAACATCACGTGTGTTACTCAAAATAAGGATAAGCAAAGGTTACAAGACTCAAACATGGGTTTGTATTATAAATTTCGTGAGACATACTAAATTAATTATCATGTTTTCGGCTTACTCACGTAATTTTTCGACGAGGAACTCGACTAGTTTCAAGCCATGCTAGAGGCTCATATTCATAAGCAGCATTTCGCGACCTGCGACGCGGCGACTGACGTGAGTAAGCCGAAAACATAATAATTACTCCAACATGGGATCGTGAATAAGAATTTTGAAAGACTCTATTACTTAAGGGGATATATATATATATATATATATATATATATATATATTTACATCCTAGAACCGTTTTGGCGTCACACATGTCGCGCATCATTATGACGTCCCCCAGTTCCCCTTAACATTTTTAATATGTCTTGATGAATATTGCTTAGTTATTCGATTTCCAGCTTTGTAGGATACGTCATTTTCCGATAATTTTATTTTTCGCGATATTCTTCTTGCAGTCATGCTGCTACATTTTTGAACCCCAAACCATCGTGATAACTAATTGGGCTCCTAGATATATTGATCGTGATTTAACCATGGCTTCGGCTAATTAACGTCCTCACAGCGTGGATGGTATTTGCGAGTGCAACGTTGCCAGCTTTGGGTTCACTTGTCTCTTTCTTTTCCTCTCTCTTGTCACTCGTCTGGGACAGAGTTTTAACAGTATTACAATATTCGTAAAATCTATCAATACATATACTAATGCCCGATATTGGTATAATATTGGTAACAAGATGCAAAAAATTGAGGTTTCTATGAGATTTTTACATGAGAAGATGCCGCAGTAGGAATAACATATTTTTTAAATGTTTGCCTAGTCTATTCCATACATAAATACAAATCGGTTCAGCCCGTATGTGATCGGCGCGGCGTACTGGTTTTACAAATTTATCTAAAGAAAGAAACACAGAACTCAATTTTTATTTCAAACAAGCAAGAGTAAAATACGTGAAAGTTTCTTCCCCAGCGGTCATCATGTAAGATCATCTATAACTGTGAAAGATCATCTAGTTATTGGGCGTCCGTATATAGTTATTAATCATCATCAGCCTATTTAAGTCCACTGCTGGACTAGCACCATCTACTGGGCTACGTTAGGAATTCAAAAATGGTCATGCAAATTTCAGTTGACCCAAACGCTATGGTCATCAAGTAAAAAGCTACATCACTATACTGCTCACACACGGAAATGGGAGGTCCGTTGATTGCGGATCCTGACAATTGACATGGTAATGGCAGGGGTCTCTTGCGGAGCCTGACGATGGCCATGCGCGCGAAGAAAGTTTCTTCCTCAGCAGGTATCATGTATCACTTAGCTATCGAACGTCCGTATATAGCTATTGGGCGTCCGTATATAGCTATTGAACGTCCATATATAGCTATTGGGCGTCCGTATATAGCTAGCCGTATATAGCTATTGAACATCCACGTACTTCCTCAGCAGGTGTCATGTTAGATTTGAGGAGTGGCTTGAGAGACAGAGACGCTACGGCGTCCTTATCTACCGCCTGACGCAGGTGCTTACCGGACACGGAATTTTCGGTAGGTTCCTGCTTCGGATTGGGCGGGAGGAAACGCTCGGTGTCATCATGGCGAGGCCACCCGGGGGACACGGTGGAGCATACGGTGGCAGTGTGCCCTGTGGGCTGAACACCGTCGTGTCCTCAGGAATGTGATCGGCGACAGCGACCTCTCGCGTCCGACACTGGTTCAGACCATGGTACAGAGTGAGGGAGACAGGGATGCCGTCTCCTCCTTCTGCGAAGCAGTCCTGCTAGCTAAGGAGGAGGCAGAGCTCGTGAGGGAACGAGCCTCCTCACGCTCCAGCCGTCACGAGAGACACTCCAGGCGTCGGGGATCGCGAAACGGTCTCCGTCCACCGTAAGCACGGGCCTGCGGTCGGCGAGCACGGATGACTTGCCGCCCGATCAGAACCAGACCCGAACGTACGGCGCGTCGCGTTCCGCATACGCCCCAAGGAGCCATCACCACCACGGTGGAGCTGATGCCCATACGGAGCCACAGAGGACTTAAAGGGTGACCGGGGCTCCGACTCGAAGTGCAGGAATAGGAACGGGGTGGTTTTAAGTCAGTAAGAGTCGGAAGGTACCTGTGTCTGATGGGCGGGAGGAAACGTCCGGGTGTCATCACTGTGAGGACCGCCCTGAGGACACGGTGGAACACACTATAGCGGAATGCATTGCGTGGGCTGAGCACCGCCGTACCCTCAGGGAAGTGATCGGCGATGGCGACCTCTCGCGTCCGGGCCTAGTGCAGCCATGATGCGGAGCGAGGGGGACTGGGATGCGTCTCCTCCTTTTGCGAAGCAGTCAACTAGCTAAGGAGGAGGCGGGACGCATGAGGCAGCGAAGCGCTGCCTCCTCGCAACCCAGCCATCGCGAAGGACACACCGGGCGTCGGGGATCGCGGGAAGATCTCCGGCCACCGTAAGCGCGGGCCTGCGGACGGCGAGCATGGGTGGCTCCCCGTCCGACCAGAAACAGACCTGAACGTGCGGCGCGTCGCGTTCCGCGGCGCCTCAAAGAGCCATAAAACCACCACAGATGGGGCCCAACAGGGCCGATGCCGAGTCGGAGTCGCGGAGAACCTAACGGGTAACCGGGGCTCCGGCTGGACGTGCAGGAGAAGGAACGGGGTGGTTTTTAGTCAGTAAGAGTGACACTCCCTCCCGCCTTACCCAGGCGGGAGCAGTCAATCGATGATTTTCCCCGCTTAAAAAAAAAGTCAGTAAGAGAAACTTCCTCTGAAACTTCCACTTGCCTCACCAGCGCGGCCGCCGGCGGCCGGCGGCAAAAGGCATTGGATGATTTTTTATCCCTCAAAAAAAGGTATCATGTTAGATCACCTAGCTATTGATCGTCAGTATATTGCTGTTGAACGTTCGTATATAGCTATTGGCGTCCGTATATAGCTATTGAACGTCCGTATATAGCTATTGGGCGTCCGTATATAGCTATTGAACGTCCACGTATAGCTATTGGGCGTCCGTAATTAGAAAAGATAATAAGAATATATCTTATTACTAGAATGGTTTTATTAAGTATATATGTTCAAAACTTCTTTCATTTAGGCTGGTTTCAGAGCTAGAGGATTGGGCAGCGCTGCTGAATGCCTCGCGCTTGGAGATGATGAGAGCTCTAGCATCGTTTTATTGCGACGCGACTGTCATAGAGGTAGAGGTCCCAGTAGAGGACTTTATCGCTAGAAATTATGATCTATGAGATACACTTTTATTTTAATCTAAACCTTAAGTAACTGAAGACCGCACCTAATCTGATCTTTGTGCGCAAATATTGTATTGAATTTCAATTTC
Organism: Spodoptera littoralis; assembly: GCA_902850265.1. NCBI lineage: Eukaryota > Metazoa > Arthropoda > Insecta > Lepidoptera > Noctuidae > Spodoptera > Spodoptera littoralis. The sequence goes on from LR824533.2 coordinate 5,131,189, forward strand.
ATTTAGGGCAAGATTCCTAATTTAATACTTCTAGTTGTGGCCACTCGATTAACTCCTCTATTGGATTGTTGCCTGATGCCTCTATTGTTGAAGCCCGCGCTTCAGCCGCGCTGCCCATATCCCCTAGCTTTGAAACCAGCTCTAATTGTATCAAATATTTAATTGGCAGCTTATTGATATGAAGTTACCAATTCTAAGTAAGCAAATAAAAACAAAGAATATGGATATCATTTTACTGCCTCGTTGGCCGAGTGGTCGCAAGTGCGATCGCCTGGCAAAGAGTCTCGGGTTCCATTCCCGGGTTGGGCAAAGTATTACTGGGTTTTTTCAAGAGTCTGGAAGTGTGCCCGGTATATAGCAATAAACTCACCCCCTATTACATGGGACTTATAACATAAATAGTAAAACTGTGGATATTACATTGTACAGTGGCATTAAGTGCCGTAATGTGCATCTCTGCTTACTCCTTCGGGGAAAAAGGCGTGATGTTATGTTATGTTAAATATGGATATCACTTTTAATGAAGTGTTCATGTTTTGTAATCAAAAACATTTATAATTCCTAATTGGATCTTTATAACACGCCAAGGCTAGAAATAAGAAGACAAACGTTGATTGATTTGATCAGTAATACAACATTAATTAATTACTCAGTGTTAGATGCATCTTCTAACCACATTAATAGATAAAGTTAATAAAATTACGTCAAGATTTATACGGAGACTATACTATCTAAATACACATTTAATACGAGTTAAACTCTGGTTAACTTTTTTGTGGTAAGACATATAATTTTGTCACTTTAGTACTTATTTCTAAGATCCCTTTAAGGAATTAATTTATACCCTCATCTATTATAATATATTACTGATAGGTACTCATTTACAAATTGAGAACAGGGTTGCAGATAATTGTCGTAATTCAATCACATGATTATAATAAAATCGGACTCCAAATAATACGCAACACATCCGAAATGTACAACGATGAATATTGTTTTGAATGCGGTAAATAATATTATGAACTATTTCCACGGATTTACTGAGCGAACTGGCAACGTCGCTGTTATTTTTTTGAGGACGCCAAATACGCGGACTTATAATCAGAAAATCCCAAAAATATACAGCTGTGGATATACGCGCTACAGCAGCGCTCTATCTGCGCTGAGATTTCTTTGGGAACTTTTAAAAATACTATAACAGCCATTGAACCGATTTTTTGGCCTCTGTCGATTTTTAACCTACGTGCAGCCAGGACCAAAAGGACCTAAGTAGCATAGGCCAAAAAAGTGGCGTCCGGTATGCGGACGCCACAAGCAGGTGGACGCCAGATTAAATGCACTTTCGCCTTCATGGGACGTCCAAACGATTGCGGGATGTAAATATATAATATAAATAAATATTTATAGATATTTATAGCGCAGATAGAGCGCTGCTGTAGCGCGTATATCCACAGCTGTATATTTTTGGGATTTTCTGATTACAAGTCCGCGTATTTGGCGTCCTCAAAAAAATAACAGCGACGTTGCCAGTTTGCTCATTAAATCCGTGGAAAAAGTTCATAATATTATTTACCGCATTCAAAACAATATTCATCGTCGTACATTTCGGATGTGTTGCGTATTATTTGGAGTCCGATTTTATTATAATCATGTGATTGCAACTTACGACAACTTATCTGCAACCCTGTTCTCAATTTGTAAATGAGTACCTATCAGTGATATATTATAATAGATGAGGGTATAAATTAATTCCTTAAAGGGATCTTAGAAATAAATACTAAAGTGACAAAATTATATGTCTTACCACAAAAAAAGTTAACCAGAGTTTAACTCGTATTAAATGTGTATTTAGATAGTATAGTCTCCGTATAAATTTTGACGTAATTTTATTAACTTTATCTATTTATGTGGTTAGAAGATGCATCTAACACTGAATAATTAATTAATGTTGTATTACTGATCAAATCAATCAACGTTTTTCTTATTTCTAGCCTTGGCGTGTTATAAAGATCCAATTAGGAATTATAAATGTTTTTGATTACAAAACATAAACACTTCATTAAAAGTGATATCCATATTTAACATAACATAACATCACGCCTTTTTCCCCGAAGGAGTAAGCAGAGATGCACATTACGGCACTTAATGCCACTGTACAATGTAATATCCACAGTTTTACTATTTATGTTATGAGTCCCATGTAATAGGGGGTGAGTTTATTGCCATATACCGGGCACACTTCCAGACTCTTGAAAAAACCCAGTAATACTTTACCCAACCCGGGAATGGAACCCGAGACTCTTTGCCAGGCGATCGCACTTGCGACCACTCGGCCAACGAGGCAGTAAAATGATATCCATATTCTTTGTTTTTATTTGCTTAATTAGAATTGGTAACTTCATATCAATAAGCTGCCAATTAAATATTTGATACAACTAATTGTATTCAGCTCTAAAGCTGGTTTCAAAGCTAGGGGATATGGGCAGCGCGGCTGAAGCGCGGGCTTCAACAACAGAGGCATCAGGCAACAATCCAATAGAGGAGTTAATCGAGTGGCCACAACTAGAAGTATTAAATTAGGAATCTTGCCTTAAATGAAATTGAAATTCAATACAATATTTGCGCACAAAGATCAGATTAGGTGCGGTCTTCAGTTACTTAAGGTTTAGATTAAAATAAAAGTGTATCTCATAGATCATAATTTCTAGCGATAAAGTCCTCTACTGGGACCTCTACCTCTATGACAGTCGCGTCGCAATAAAACGATGCTAGAGCTCTCATCATCTCCAAGCGCGAGGCACTTCAGCAGCGCTGCCCAATCCTCTAGCTCTGAAACCAGCCTAAATGAAAGAAGTTTTGAACATATATACTTAATAAAACCATTCTAGTAATAAGATATATTCTTATTATCTTTTCTAATTACGGACGCCCAATAGCTATACGTGGACGTTCAATAGCTATATACGGACGCCCAATAGCTATATACAGACGTTCAATAGCTATATACGGACGTCCAATAGCTATATACGAACGTTCAACAGCAATATACTGACGATCAATAGCTAGGTGATCTAACATGATACCTTTTTTTGAGGGATAAAAAATCATCCAATGCCTTTTGCCGCCGGCCGCCGGCGGCCGCGCTGGTGAGGCAAGTGGAAGTTTCAGAGGAAGTTTCTCTTACTGACTTTTTTTTTAAGCGGGGAAAATCATCGATTGACTGCTCCCGCCTGGGTAAGGCGGGAGGGAGTGTCACTCTTACTGACTAAAAACCACCCCGTTCCTTCTCCTGCACGTCCAGCCGGAGCCCCGGTTACCCGTTAGGTTCTCCGCGACTCCGACTCGGCATCGGCCCTGTTGGGCCCCATCTGTGGTGGTTTTATGGCTCTTTGAGGAGCACGCGGAACGCGACGCGCCGCACGTTCAGGTCTGTTTCTGGTCGGACGGGGAGCCACCCATGCTCGCCGTCCGCAGGCCCGCGCTTACGGTGGCCGGAGATCTTCCCGCGATCCCCGACGCCCGGTGTGTCCTTTGCGATGGCTGGGTTGCGAGGAGGCAGCGCTTCGCTGCCTCATGCGTCCTGCCTCCTCCTTAGCTAGTTTGACTGCTTCGCAAAAGGAGGAGACAGCATCCCAGTCCCCCTCGCTCCGCATAATGGTCTGCACTAGGCCCGGACGCGAGAGGTCGCCATCGCCGATCACTTCCCTGAGGGTACGGCGGTGCTCAGCCCACGCAATGCATTCCGCTATAGTGTGTTCCACCGTGTCCTCAGGGCGGTCCTCACAGTGATGACACCCGGACGTTTCCTCCCGCCCCATCAGACACAGGTACCTTCCGACTCTTACTGACTTAAAACCACCCCGTTCCTATTCCTGCACTTCGAGTCGGAGCCCCGGTCACCCTTTAAGTCCTCTGTGGCTCCGTATGGGCATCAGCTCCACCCGTGGTGGTCTGATGGCTCCTTGGGGCGTATGCGGAACGCGACGCGCCGTACGTTCGGGTCTGGTTCTGATCGGGCGGCAAGTCATCCGTGCTCGCCGACCGCAGGCCCGTGCTTACGGTGGACGGAGACCGTTTCGCGATCCCCGACGCCTGGAGTGTCTCTCGTGACGGCTGGAGCGTGAGGAGGCTCGTTCCCTCACGAGCTCTGCCTCCTCCTTAGCTAGCAGGACTGCTTCGCAGAAGGAGGAGACGGCATCCCTGTCTCCCTCACTCTGTACCATGGTCTGAACCAGTGTCGGACGCGAGAGGTCGCTGTCGCCGATCACATTCCTGAGGACACGACGGTGTTCAGCCCACGCAGGGCACACTGCCACCGTATGCTCCACCGTGTCCCCCGGGTGGCTCTCACCATGATGACACCTGAGCGTTTCCTCCCGCCCAATCCGAAGCAGGAACCTACCGAAAATTCCGTGTCCGGTAAGCACCTGCGTCAGGCGGTAGATAAGGACGCCGTAGCGTCTCTGTCTCTCAAGCCACTCCTCAAATCTAACATGACACCTGCTGAGGAAGTACGTGGATGTTCAATAGCTATATACGGACGCCCAATAGCTATATATGGACGTTCAATAGCTATATACGGACGCCCAATAGCTATATACGGACGTTCGATAGCTAAGTGATACCTGCTGAGGAAGAAACTTTCTTCGCGCGCATGGCCATCGTCAGGCTCCGCAAGAGACCCCTGCCATTACCATGTCAATTGTCAGGATCCGCAATCAACGGACCTCCCATTTCCGTGTGTGAGCAGTATAGTGATATAGCTTTTTACTTGATGACCATAGCGTTTGGGTCAACTGAAATTTGCATGACCATTTTTGAATTCCTAACGTAGCCCAGTAGATGGTGCTAGTCCAGCAGTGGACTTAAATAGGCTGATGATGATTAATAACTATATACGGACGCCCAATAACTAGATGATCTTTCACAGTTATAGATGATCTTACATGATGACCGCTGGGGAAGAAACTTTCACTTATTTTACTCTTGCTTACTTTGAATAAAAATTGAGTTCTGTGTTTCTTTCTTTAGATAAATTTGTAAAACCGGTACGCCGCGCCGATCACATGCGGGCTGAACCGATTTGTATTTATGTATGGAATAGACTAGGCAAACATTTAAAAAATATGTTATTCCTACTGCGGCATCTTCTCATGTAAAAATCTCATAGAAACCTCAATTTTTTGCATCTTGTTACCAATATTATACCAATATCGGGCATTAGTATATGTATTGATAGATTTTACGAATATTGTAATACTGTTAAAACTCTGTCCCAGACGAGTGACAAGAGAGAGGAAAAGAAAGAGACAAGTGAACCCAAAGCTGGCAACGTTGCACTCGCAAATACCATCCACGCTGTGAGGACGTTAAATATATATATATTCCAGGATGTAAATATATATTTACATCCCGCAATCGTTTGGACGTCCCATGAAGGCGAAAGTGCATTTAATCTGGCGTCCACCAGCTTTTGGCGTCCGCATACCGGACGCCACTTTTTTGGTCAATGCAACTTAGGTCCTTTTGGTCCTGGCTACACGTAGGTTAAAAATCGACAGAGGCCAAAAGATCGGTTCAATGGCTGTTATAGTATTTTGAAAAGTTCCCAAAGAAATCTCAGCGTAGATAGAGCGCTGCTGTAGCGCGTATATCCACAGCTGTATATTTTTGGGATTTTCTGATTATAAGTCCGCGTATTTGCGTCCTCAAAAAAATACAGCGACGTTGCCAGTTCGCTCATTAAATCCGTGGAAATAGTTCATAATATTATTTACCGCATTCAAAACAATATTCATCGTCGTACATTTCGGATGTGTTGCGTATTATTTGGAGTCCGATTTTATTATAATCATGTGATTGCAACTTACGACAACTTATCTGCAACCCTGTTCTCAATTTGTAAATGAGTACCTATCAGTGATATATTATAATAGATGAGGGTATAAATTAATTCCTTAAAGGGATCTTAGAAATAAGCACTAAAGTGACAAAATTATATGTCTTACCACAAAAAAGGTTAACCAGAGTATAATTCGTATTAAATGTGTATTTAGATAGTATTGTCTCCGTATAAATTTTGACGTAATTTTATTAACTTTATTTATTTATGGGTTAGAAGATGCATCTAACACTGAATAATTAATTAATGTTGTATTACTGATCAAATCAATCAACGTTTGTCTTCTTATTTCTAGCCTTGGCGTGTTATAAAGATCCAATTAGGAATTATAAATGTTTTTGATTACAAATCATAAACACTTCATTAAAAATGATATCCATATTTAACATAACATAACATCACGCCTTTTTCCCCGAAGGAGTAAGCAGAGATGCACATTACGGCACTTAATGCCACTGTACCTCTACAATGTAATATCCACAGTTTTACTATTTATGTTATGAGTCCCATGTAATAGGGGGTGAGTTTATTGCCATATACCGGGCACACTTCCAGACTCTTGAAAAAACCCAGTAATACTTTGCCCAACCCGGGAATGGAACCCGAGACTTTTTGCCAGGCGATCGCACTTGCGACCACTCGGCCAACGAGGCAGTAAAATGATATCCATATTCTTTGTTTTTATTTGCTTACTTAGAATTGGTAACTTCATATCAATAAGCTGCCAATTAAATATTTGATACAATTAGAGCTGGTTTCAAAGCTAGGGGAAATGGGCAGCGCGGCTGAAGCGCGGGCTTCAACAATAGAGGCATCAGGCAACAATCCAATAGAGGAGTTAATCGAGTGGCCAAAACTAGAAGTATTAAATTAGGAATCTTGCCTTAAATGAAATTGAAATTCAATACAATATTTGCGCACAAAGATCAGTTAACTTAAGGTTTAGATAAAAATAAAAGTGTATCTCATAGATCATAATTTCTAGCAATAAAGTCCTCTACTGGGACCTCTACCTCTATGACAGTCGCGTCGCAATAAAACGATGCTAGAGCTCTCATCATCTCCAAGCGCGAGGCATTTCAGCAGCGCTGCCCAATCCTTTAGCTCTGAAACCAGCCTAAATGAAAGAAGTTTTGAACATATATACTTAATAAAACCATTCTAGTAATAAGATATATTCTTATTATCTTTACTAATTACGGACGCCCAATAGCTATACGTGGACGTTCAATAGCTATATACGGACGCCCAATAGCTATATACGGACGCCCAATAGCTATATACGGACGCCCAATAGCTGTATATGGACGTTCAATAGCTATATACGGACGCCCAATAGCTATATACGAACGTTCAACAGCAATATACTGACGATCAATAGCTAGGTGATCTAACATGATAGCTTTTTTGAGGGATAAAAAATCATCCAATGCCTTTTACCGCCGGCCGCCGGCCGCCGGCGGCCGCGCTGGTGAGGCGATTGGAAGTTTCAGAGGAAGTTTCTCTTACTGACTTTTTTTTAAGCGGGGAAAATCATCGATTCCCGCCTGGTTAAGGCGGGAGGGAGTGTCACTCTTACTGACTAAAAACCACCCCGTTCCTTTTCCTGCACGTCCAGCCGGAGCCCCGGTTACCCGTTAGGTTCTCCGCGACTCCGACTCGGCATCGGCCCTACTGGGCCCCATCTGTGGTGGTTTTATGGCTCTTTGAGGCCCGCGCTTACGGTGGCCGGAGATCGTCCCGCGATCCCCGACGCCCGGCGTGTCCTTCGCGATGGCTGGGTTGCGAGGAGGCAGCGCTTCGCTGCCTCATGCGTCCCGCCTCCTCCTTAGCTAGCTTGACTGCTTCGCAAAAGGAGGAGACGGCATCCCAGTCCCCCTCGCTCCGCATCATGGCCTGCACTAGGCCCGGACGCGAGAGGTCGCCATCGCCGATCACTTCCCTGAGGGTACGGCAGTGCTCAGCCCACGCAATGCATTTCGCTATAGTGTGTTCCACCGTGTCCTCAGGGCGGTCCTCACAGTGATGACACCCGGACGTTTCCTCCCGCCCCATCAGACACAGGTACCTTCCGACTCTTACTGACTTAAAACCACCCCGTTCCTATTCCTGCACTTCGAGTCGGAGCCCCGGTCACCCTTTAAGTCCTCTGTGGCTCCGTATGGGCATCAGCTCCATCCGTGGTGGTCTGATGGCTCCTTGGGGCGTATGCGGAACGCGACGCGCCGTACGTACGGGTCTGGTTCTGATCGGGCGGCAAGTCATCCGTGCTCGCCGACCGCAGGCTCGTGCTTACGGTGGATGGAGACCGTTTCGCGATCCCCGACGCCTGGAGTGTCTCTCGAGACGGCTGGAGCGTGAGGAGGCTCGTTCCCTCACGAGCTCCGCCTCCTCCTTAGCTAGCAGGACTGCTTCGCAGAAGAAGAGACGGCATCCCTGTCTCCCTCACTCTGTACCATGGTCTGAACCAGTGTCGGACGCGAGAGGTCGCCGTCGCCGATCACATTCCTGAGGACACGACGGTGTTCAGCCCACGTAGGGCACACTGCCACCGTATGCTCCACCGTGTCCCCCGGTGGCCCTCGCCATGATGACACCCGAGCGTTTCCTCCCGCCCAATCCGAAGCAGGAACCTACCGAAAATTCCGTGTCCGGTAAGCACCTGCGTCAGGCGGTAGATAACGGACGCCGTAGCGTCTCTGTCTCTCAAGCCACTCCTCAAATCTAACATGACACCTGCTGAGGAAGTACGTGGATGTTCAATAGCTATATACGGACGCCCAATAGCTATATATGGACGTTAAATAGCTATATACGGACGCCCAATAGCTATATACGGACGTTCGATAGCTAAGTGATCTTACATGATACCTGCTGAGGAAGAAACTTTCTTCGCGCGCATGGCTATCGTCAGGCTCCGTAAGAGACCCCTGCCATTACCATGTCAATTGTCAGGATCCGCAATCAACGGACCTCCCATTTCCGTGTGTGAGCAGTATAGTGATGTAACTTTTTACTTGATGACCATAGCGTTTGGGTCAACTGAAATTTGCATGACCATTTTTGAATTCCTAACGTAGCCCAGTAGATGGTGCTAGACCAGCAGTGGACTTAAATAGGCTGATGTTGATTAATAACTATATACGGAAGCCCAATAGCTAGATGATCTTTCACAGTTATAGATGATCTTACATGATGACCGCTGGGGAAGAAACTTTCACGTATTTTACTCTTACTTGCTTTGAAATAAAAATTGAGTTCTGAGTTTCTTTCTTTAGATAAATTTGTAAAACCGGTACGCCGCGCCGATCACATACGGGCTGAACCGATTTGTATTTATGTACGGAATAGACTAGGCAAACATTAAAAAAATATGTTATGCCTACTGCGGCATCTTCTCATGTAAAAATCTCTTAGAAACCTCAATTTTTTTGCATCTTGTAACCAATGTTATACCGATATCGGGCATTAGTATATGTATTGATAGATTTTACGAATATTGTAATACTATTAAAACTCTGTCCCAGACGAGTGACAAGAGAGAGGAAAAGAAAGAGACAAGTGAACCCAAAGCTGGCAACGTTGCACTCGCAAATACCATCCACGCTGTGAGGACGTTAATTAGCCGAAGCCATGGTTAAATCACGTTCAATATATCTAGGAGCCCAATTAGTTATCACGATGGTTTGGGGTTCAAAAATGTTGCAGCATGACTGCAAGAAGAATATCGCGAAAAATAAAATTATCGGAAAATGACGTATCCTACAAAGCTGGAAATCGAATAACTAAGCAATATTCATCAAGACATATGAAAAAAATTAAGGGGAACTGGGGGACGTCGTAATGATGCGCGACGTGTGTGACGCCAAAACGATTCCAGGATGTAAATATATATGTATGTATATATATATATATAAATATATAGATATACTTACAGGGTTAACCGGGAATATTGAGGCAACCTGGTGTTGGAACCCGGGGCCAGCTGCCGCGCCGGCGAAGGCGCTATTGGACCCGAAGTGCGGCATTGGCATTGGTAGTGGCAAACTTGGTATGTTGGTGAACGCGAACCTGGAGGCAAGGTTTGGGGTGGGATAATAACCAGCCTGGTTCGACGTCAAGTCGAAGGCTTTTCTGGCGGCGTCGAAAGCTAGCCTTTGATTCTCAATGTTCCTTTGAAACACCCTGTAATCACAAAATTGTTAATTAATCACACTGGAAACGTTAGTAGGTTAGTGCGATGGAAGCGCAGAGAAGGAGAAGCGGGATTAGTGTGAACTACACTCGGAAAGTTAGGACGATTATATAATAGTCACTCCACGCGCATGCAGGTGTATCTGTTTACCTTTTCCCACGGGCTCCGCGAAGGAAACCTCCTCTATAAAATGCAATTCGTTAATAAGGTGTAATTACTAATTTACATCAGACAAAAGTTGGGGTACTGTGCGTATTAGAATTCGATGTCCTTGTTCAAGTTTGTATAAATTTTGAATGATAATGGAATTGTAGACTTGATGGCATTACGCCTGGACATCAGACTAAAATTATTGCATTAACTGCATAATTTAAAAAGCTACTTCTAGAACAACTTTAAAATAAAAATTTGTTAACAGACCATCAATGAATAAACCCCATATTTTGTCTGATGATTAAGACTAAAGACTAGATATTATATTAAGTTATTCTAAACTTAACTCCTACATCCTGTATGTAAACAGAACGCTCCAGAATAACGCTAACAGGTGAGGTCAAAAACAAGTATTATTTTCATAATAGAAGTATAGGTACTTCTGTTGTGTTGTGTTCTGTGATGTTGTGTTCTGTGATGTTGTGTAAATAACACTCAAACATGAACAAAAAACAGAAAATTAAAAATTTAATTAGTCCGTAAGTTAGGTAATGAAAAAATATTAGACACGTACTTTTTTATTCCGTTGTATAATAAAACGATACTTAGATAAAACGAATCAAAGTTTAGGAGTGGGGGCTTAAACGTCATTTCTACGTATAAAATGTACATAGAAGTGACGTCATGCGACATTTCAAATCAATATATCGTCGAAAAATTCGTAGATTCTGTAAGAAAATACGTGTCTAATGTTTTAAAATAATCTACCAGACGGACATTAAAATAAAAACTAGTCATCTACCCTATTGTAAAAAAATATTTATTTTTGTCATCGTTTTTCGGGAGCGTTCGTGTTCCATCCAGAATAAACTACCACATCCACATGACGAACTTGCAACTGCTAACTTCACTAGATAAGCACACACAATAGACATCATTTGTTCCTACTAAATTCTATAAACCCATCACCATTTACTGTAGACCCGCCACCGGAAGCAAATAGCTTTATCTGCTAGGTCTTACTCTTGAAGTAAATTCTCGAGGTTCGCGAAATACGCTGTACCGAAGTCGTCTTCGTTAGGGTACGCGATATCGGCGAAGCGCTGGGGTATGGGGTCACCTGACGTGGGTATAACCCTGCCGTCCTTCAACCCGTATGTACCTCCGTACCTATGGCCTGATGAGTCCACGTACGCGAATGCTCCTCCTCCCTGCAAATTTGGTTCACCTGTGGATAGAAGGAGAAATTTGTTGTAGTTAGTTGATTTAAGTAAGTTATTAGAAACGGGTAGAATATACTGACTTTCTTAAATCGATAGGATATTACAATTGGCTAAAATATCAGTCCTCGTTTAGAACAAAAACGTTGTATTGTCGTTACATCGTTCTCACATCTATATGCACTAGGTAAAGGATCACATCATTTATCAATGAGGCTGTAAACATGTTTTTTAAAGAGTAACGATGGATTTTCTTGCCCTTTCATCTCCATTGAAAACTTCCCTTTGGAACGAGCACTTAGCTTCACTAACAGACAGACGGACAAAACAATACAATTTTTGACGTTTCTAAAGTGTTTAATTAAGGATTAATTAAAATGAATGATTTTGACAAAAATATACATTTATAGACAAAAATCCCTGAAAGATTTTATAGCGATAACTTAAGATTATATTATTTTTTTATCTAGGTACTATCAATAGCAAACTATGAATCAAGTAGAATCTATTAGATGATAGATCTATAAGAGAAAGCAGAATCAAAAGAGTTACTATTTTTTTTGTTAAAGGTCCTTAACTGCCGATTTGGTAACGAGTAATAATGATCTATGGTTGATTAAATTACGGTACATATTTTCTGACAATAGGTACTAAGTTTCGTAGGAGCTAGGCATGACATCGAGACAATCCTGTGTGGGTAGCAGACTATTAAAAAGTGAAAAGACTTCATCAAATATTTAATTTTCGTTGTCCAGATATGGATCTAGACGCCTACAATGTTAATTAATATAATAATTGTTGACGTCATCAATATTTAGTTCTTGAATGTAGTGAAATTGATTTAATAAAATCTCTCTATCCATTAATTTTGTTATTTCTCAATTTACTAGATATGAAATTAAAAGTAAAGCTATTTAAGTCGAAATTGTTATTAATGTAGATCTTTATTAATACTCGATCGAGTGGGTTTTTTGATAATGCATACATTATGGATGAATTTGGAAAGGATAGTGGGCAAAATAATCTCAACCTAACAAAAACATGTTAATATACAGAAAACTCTGGGACAGTACTTGATGAGCTTTGGCTCAGGGAAGCATTGCTGTGATACTTTACAAATAGAAGTAGTCAAAACTGTGGCGGACGTAAGTGCGTCGCCCATACATTTTTGTCCACCCTCCTTTCTATTTAACACATTGGATGCCATGTTGGACAATGATGCCCGACGCTAGCGGAGGATTACTCTTTAACAGTTTTTATCGGCAGTTAAAGGCTTAAATATTATAGTAGACTACTACCACTGTTCAGAACCTTACCTTAGGTTTAGATGTCTAGTTAAATAAAATTTAAGCATAGGAGTACCTAAATAACAAGACAAGACAATAACATAACGATGGGTTACGATATACAAAACAGTATCTTCAATTCACCTAACAAATTTAGAGCTAATGGCAAACCTTCTTATGTAGAGGAGGCGCATAGTGCAGTAACTGGTGAACAGAAGGTGATAAAAAAAACAAAGTGTGTACAAAACACACTATACATACGTCGAAGGTGCTAATAAGACTATCATAGCCATAGCATAGCAAAAACTAAAAGAAACAATTCAGGGAAATCCCCAGAACACAAACGAATAAAAACGAAGCATCAATTTCGATCGTTAATTAGGAATCACGCCTAATATTCATTTAAAAAATTAGTACAAAAGTCACGTGCCTAACACACGCGATACATATTGATCATCACCATTATCGTCATCAGTGTTAGATCATTTAACATTTGTCCCATTAACTTTGTGGTTAGTAAAAACTCAGGCGCATGAGAGCATCTGACATCAGTACTTAAATCACTAATCGTTGGGAAAACCCCTGTAATATAATAGGCTATGTAATTATGATTTTAATTACAACGTCTCTAAGGTATATTTTGCGAATAACAAAATAACTTCGCGCTTTATAATTGTGGTACAAGGATTGTTTTGTTGTTAATTGAATTGCGAATAGGTATGATTTAATTATGTATGAAGTGCAGAAATAGATGTTTTGCGCACTTTTCGTTTGTTTTTTTTTGATGATGCATTAAAGAAGATTCTAACTGAGTTTACATGCATAACATCACGCCTTTTATCACCGAGACCCCTGGCCTGGCAGTCGCACTTGCGACCGGGATTCCTGGGTCGGGCAAAGTATTACTGGGTTTTTAAAAAAATCGTAGTAGTAGCACGGAGTCTGGAATTGTGCCCGGTATATGGCAATAGGCTCACTCCCTATTACATGGGACTCATAACATAAATAGTGAAAAAGTAGTTGTTACATTGTACAGTGGCATAACGTATACCTCTGCCTACACTTTCGGGGATAAAAGGCGTGATGTTATGTTATATTCCCTTGCTCTAACATGATAAAAAAATCAGTTCGTGAAGCTTCAAAATGGTTATAAATCCACGCATCGCATTTCATCGTTGTCCTTTTCTCTATCAGCCCGTGTCACCATGATTACAAATTTAGGTTTGTATGTTAAATTAATGAAAGCCTCATTATTTACTCATAGTTATATATCATATCGTTGATAACACCAACATTGGAAATATGGAGAAGCTCAAATAAAGCTCCAAAGATCGGGTAGATCCAAATAACTCAATATTGGCGGGTTACTCCCGTGAATATACTGAGAAAAGCTCTACTAGTTTCGAACCACAGAGGGGTTCTTCCTTATGAGCAGCGTGCGCGGTCGCGGCGACGTCTCGCGCAGCTCACTGGCTGGCGTTGGCGCTCGCATCGGTGTTGCTACTGTACTGCGAGTCCAAACCCAGCTTTTCTCAGTATAATAATGTGAGTAACCCGTGATTTTAGTTAATTTAGTATGTCTCACGATAGTTATTATAAAAACAAAACTCAATATTCTTTAAAATGCATGAAATGAAATAAGAAAGTAATTGAAAAAGGTAAAAGAAATAGATGTCCTTGACAGAGACAAGAACCTATTAATGCATATGATTAAAAGGATGGACATAAATATCAAGAAAAGCAAAATAAACCTAAAAAGAGTATAAATTAATACACAATTAGAATAAATGTCTAACCTCAAGGTGTGAACGGTGGAACAGCAAATATTATACTGGAATCAATAAACGACTACAAACCATTGTTAACTAAGTCAATAGAGTTGAAGATGCCATGAATATGGATGACGCAATAATTGTTGAAGGAATTGAAAAGAAAGGCGTATTAAATCGTGGTTGTGTCGGAAAACACGATGAGGATTGTAACGATAAGGGCACTATACATGACTATAAAGTTGCTGTAATAGGCACGTTTCGTAGAGTTATTAAAATATTTATTTTTCCATATAAAGTTAAAGTCGAAGCATTTATTTTAATCTGCCTCGTTGGCCGAGTGGTCGCAAGTGCGACTGCCGGACAAGGGGTCTCGGGTTCGATTCCCGGGTCGGGCAAAGTATAACTGGATTTTTAAAAAATTCTCAGTAGTAGCACGGAGTCTGGAATGGTGCCCGGTATATGGCAATAGGCTCACCCCATATTACATGGGACTCTTAACATGAATAGTGAAAAGTGGGTGTTACATTGTACAGTGGTATAATGTGCACCTCTGCCTACCCCTTCGGGGATAAAAAGGCGTGATGTTATGTTATGTTTGTTCCCTCTACTCCTTCAGATAATAAAAGGTCGCCTACGTTATGAACTAGAAGCTAAAATATTAGGACACAATTTGTACCTACATATTTGAGAAACATTTTTTAAACCTCAGTAATACTGTGCCCGACCCGGGAATCGCAGTTGCAACTACTCGGGCAATGAGGCAGTCAAGAATCCTGCTATCATATTATCAAATCGATCAACTTAATAGATAATGAAGTGTGAATCTCCATTTGTAATTTTAATGATCTTTTGCATGAGACACAAATGATCATTAATGCGGTCATCACTATAGGAATAATGGAAAATTTATTAAAACCTATATTTGTAATGATGAATCATTTCATATTTTGTATGTCTTCGTTAATTCTTTATTGTTTTATGTGGTCGCGACGTGTATGTGGTTTCTTACGTGGCGTGCGCGGGTGTAAATACGTGTACACACATTTTCAATTAGTTATGACTTTTCCTTATCTTCTGACAATATTAGATTTGTCATAGTAGATTGATACTACAATAGATTTTGTAGTCTTTCAGTGAGCATCGACAATCGACATTACTACTGAGAAACCCCGTACAAGTCTGTATATTATAACATATTATTATATACAAAGTATTACTGGGTTTTTTAAAATTCTCAGTATTAGCACGGAGTCTGTAATTGTTCCCGATATATGGCAATAGGCTCACCCCCTATTACATGAGACTCATAACATAAATAGTGAAAAATGGGTGTTACATTGTGCAATGGCATAGTGTGTACCTCTGCCCACCCTTCGGGGATAAAAGGCGTGTTGTTATGTATTATTATATACCTACATTCGCTTTGCTTAATAAGGCTATTGTTTTAAAAATATTTTCACAGTCAATATAAAAACAATGCGATTTGAATTTACTGCTGCTTGCAATGAGCCCGCAGTTATAAGTGTGACAGGCTAAATCGCGAACTGAATACAAAACACCACGTCAACCCAAAGTGCATTATGTGTATTTTGTCATGTTTTTTAAAGCATGAAAACGTAAGTATAAGTAATAAGATAAAATCTCCCCTGGTTCCTATAAGATAACCAGGATGATGAATTTTACATTTTTTTTTTTTTATAATTGATGGGGCGACGTTTGACCACTATCTCACCTGATGGTAAGCGATGATGCGGTCTACGTTGGAGCACGTCGTCCCATAAGCAACCTATTCACCCGAGTGAAGGCCCGAGCCTTGAAGACTCCCAGGTTATACCCTTCAGGAAATACAGACTCTGGCAAAGAATTCCACTCTTTAGCAGTACGCACAAGGAAGCTTGAAGAGAAGCGCTTCGTGCGTGTGGGCGGAACATCTACCATGAATCGGTGACGCTTCGCGGATTGTCTTGTGGTACGATGATGGAAAGGACTAGGGGGAATCAAGTTGTGCAATTCCCCCGCACACTCCCCGAAATGTATCCGGTAGAAAACCGAAAGGCTTGCAACCTTACGGCTGTGTTCGAGTTCTGAAGCCGAGCATCATCGTCGATGAGCCTCCTGGCACGCCTCTCAATGTGCTCTAACGCGTCCAGCTGATATTTAGCCGAGCCGTCCCAAAGATGAGAGCAGTACTCCATACAGGACCGAATCTGTGCTTGGTACAGGCTCAACAATTGTCTCGGCGTGAAGTACCGTCTCACCCTCCATAGGACACCCAACTTCCAGCCAGCCAGTTGCGCTTTTGACTCTATATAGGAGCCAAAGTTGAGCGTGGGCGTCAGAGTTACACCAAGAAGTTCAAGACGATCGGTTATCGGTACGGATACATTTCGGAAAGTAGGAGTCAGCGGAAATTGACTCCGTTTGGCGGAGAATAGACACGCCTGGGTCTTGCTAGCATTGAACCTAACCAAGTTGGCGTCACCCCAGTCGGACACCGCCTTCAAGGTCGAGTTCAAACGTTCGACCATGGATTCTCTTAAAGACTGGATCTGTGTTCCGCTAGTCCGCGCACCGGACACATACCTTTCAACAACTGTGCTGTCATCTGCATACCCAAAGATACCGGGCTTAAGCAGGTTTTATGTGCAGCAAAGAGCGTCGCTGAAAGTACTGACCCCTGAGGGACGCCGGCATTAATACCGAATTGGTCAGACGAGCAGCCATCGATGACTACTCGTATTGACCGATCCCTCAGAAAGTCTGCTATCCATATGCACAGACCAGTAGGAAGTCCATATGCAGGAAGCTTGCAGATTAGACTGTCGTGCCATACCCTGTCAAAGGCCTTCGAAATATCGAGGGAGACTGCTAGTGCCTCTCCGTGCCCCTCTATGGCCTCGCTCCATATGTGAGTGGCATACGCAAGTAGGTCCCCAGTCGATCGGTTACGTCGAAACCCGTATTGCCGATCGCTGAGGAGACATCTGCTGTTGACGACCTAACGGGCTAACAGGGCGCCGCCCGGTACGAAGTAGGCGTAGGAACAGGGTTGTTTTTTTAATCAGTAAGTGTATTTTTTTAAGAGGGGAAATTTAGCGAATGACTGCTCCCGCCTGGGTGAGGCGGGAGGGAGTGTCAGAGTCTTACTGACTAAAAACCACCCCGTTCCTTTTCCGGCACGTCGAGCCGGAGCCCCGGTTACCCGTTAGGTTCTCCGCGACTCAGTAAGAGTCTAAGACTCTCTCGGCGCGTCGAAGGCGGGAGAAGTCATTGGACATTTAAACTTAACAAAATTCTAAAGTTAGTGCTAGGCATTATAGTAAATGAACTTTACAATAACGATATGAGGCTAAGTAAACACCACAGATATAATACATACATAATATATGTGTACAGTACATACACCATAGTATTTTTGTAAACGCACCCGTTAAAAAGGTTTAAACGTTTTATTAAAAAAAAAATCTGTGGTAAATACAATGGCACTATGGCACTTGTAACCTCTTGACCTACGAAGCCGGATGCGACCTTATCTACCTACATTATTTTACATAATAACCAGAATAAGTTATTTGCTTAAAAAACCACCTATTTAACAACAATTAATATTTTTCTCTTTTATTACACTGCATTGGGGAAAAACGCCTGTTATAAGCTATAAGTTTCTTTTTTATTTATTTCTTAATTTTAATATTTGGCACGGAGAAAACTATGGACCCATTATATACGATCGTTCAAACTTCAAAGTAATAAAATATCTTCGACATAAAAATGTTATTTGGACATTAAATTACAATAAACTTATCGAGATTATTAGTTAAATCCCTTTAGAATCAAGAATTCGTGTTGAATTAAACATTTTACAAGATAATAGTAATATTATGCATACCTAAGTATTACAATAAATTATTTATGTATTTATTTATTGACCAGATAATAACGTTTCTTTGACCTTCCAAAATCCTGTTTTCCGTGGAAAAAGGTACTATTTATATTATCTCACGTGTTACAGACAAAATCACGTGCAAATACATGTATAACTTACATAATGAATGCATGCAATTTTAGCATCAAAGTCAGTACTGAACTTGAACAAGTTTCGTCTATTTTTGTTTGATAACTTTAGTCTATTATGAACTTAATTACTAGTTAGATATGGACGTCTAATTCCTTGACGTTATAGATAATAAGCGTAGGTGTTATAAATGTATAAGTAGTCGTGCTGAATATTAAAGAAAGTATTAAGTATCATATACTAGTTTCTGTCCAGGGTTTCGTCCGCGTTACCGTGGGCTAAAAAGTAGCCAATTAGTTATTCCACACAATAATCTATTCCTGTTTCAAATTTTATCTCAATGCCTTCAGCCGTTTTATTTATTTATTTATTATTATCTTCTTCACAAAATACAGTGAATGGCGGACTTAATGCCTTAAGGCATTCTCTTACAGTCAACCATAGGAAAGTGCAGAGAAATTAAGTTTTGTCGTGATTGAGTTACAAACATACATACAAACACACAATCTTTCGCATTTATAGTATTAGTCAGATTAGTAAGAAGTGGGTAAAGAGATGAGAGACAATATTTTCATGTTTTGAAAGTGTATCCATTTATTTTTGGTGTTTAAAAAGGCTAATAAGAAATGCGTTAGTGTTCCTTAAAATTGGGGACCTAACTGTGATTTTAGGGTAACGATAACAATAATCTTGTTTTATCTAATATATAAAATTCTCGTGTCACAGTTTTCGTTGCCATACTCCTCCGAAAGGGCTTTACCGATTTTGTTGAAATTTTTTGTGCTTATCCTGTATCTGTGAAAATTGGTCAACATCTATTTGTCATCCCCCTAAATGTGAGGGGTAGTCCACCCCTAATTTTTTTAAATTTTTTAAACAAAATTTTTAATTTCTATTTTTTATGATACAACATTCAAAATTACAAACAATCCTCAATGTTCACCATTCTACGATCAACCCTTATTTTTTAATAGCCATTTTACATTTTTTAATAGCAAAACAACGTTTGCCGGGTCAGTTAGTGTGAAATAATAATAATAAGATTCCATACGTTGTCCCTATTCAAATCATTCATTTTCCAACTTTTCAATCTGTGTTTTCAAACGTCGATAATCGTTCTTGACCCTCAAATGTACGGGAATGTACCTGGTCATTACATATTTTCTGCTAATTTTAGATATGAACAGCGATTTCTGAGAATATTGTGTACTTAGCATTTAGCAAATAGGTACGTAATGTGAAAAAATCATATCGATTTCTTATTTAGTGCGGATTTTTCCTTTTATCTATTTGGTTTTCGAAGCCAAGAATATCTGGTTATTATTATGATGAAGCCCGTTCCATATTTGTATGTGCAATGTACATATTGGTACCTACATGTTCAATTTAGGCATCATGTGAACTCAGTATTGTCATCGGAAATGAGTTCTACAATTATTGAAAACAGTCTAAACTGTTAGATTTAACAGTTTAACTAATTCGATACGAAATAGAAATTTGTGCCAACTGGAACTCACTTGGCAGTTTTAGGTATTTCTGAACAGATAGGTACGACCTTCAAACCTTCAAGAAAAGAGCGTAGGTGCCTATTCCTTTTTAAAAGGCCGGCAACGCACCAGTGACTCCTCTAGTGTTGCGGGTGTTCATGGGCGGCGCTGATCGCTTACCATCAGGTGATCCGTCTGCTCGTTTGCCTCCTATTCCATAAAAAAAGCAAGTATGGTTATGCTTGCTACTTTAAAAGATTGTCGAATATCGACAACAGATGGCATTTTTTTTTTTTTTTTTTTTTTTTAAGGGGGGAAAATCATCGAATGACTGCTCCCGCCTGGGTGAGGCGGAAGGGAGTGTCAGACTCTTACTGACTAAAAACCACCCCGTTCCTTCTCCTGCACGTCGAGCCGGAGCCCCGGTTACCCGTTAGGTTCTCCGCGACTCCGAATCGGCATCGGCCCTATTGGGCCCCATCTGTGGTGGTCTGATGGCTCTTTGAGGCGCGCGCGGAACGCGACGCGCCGTACGCTCGGGTCTGTTTCTGGTCGGACGGGGAGCCACCCATGCTCGCCGTCCGCAGGCCCGCGCTTACGGTGGCCGGAGATTGTCCCGCGATCCCGACGCCCGGTGTGTCCTTCGCGATGGCTGGGTCGCGAGGAGGCAGCGCTTCGCTGCCTCACGCGTCCCGCCTCCTCCTTAGCTAGCATGACTGCTTCGCAAAAGGAGAGACGGCATCCCAGTCCCCCTCGCTCCGCATCATGGCCTGCACTAGGCCCGGACGCGAGAGGTCGCCATCGCCGATCACTTCCCTGAGGGCACGGCGGTGCTCAGCCCACGCAGGGCATTCCGCTACGGTGTGTTCCACCGTGTCCTCAGGGCGGTCCTCGCAGTGATGACACCCGGGCGTTTCCTCCCGCCTCATCAGACACAGGTACCTCCCGAAACTTCCATGTCCGGTGAGGACCTGCGTCAGGCGGTAGGTGAGGACGCCGTAGCGTCTCTCAAGCCACTCCTCAAAGAGGGGACTTACCGCTGCAATGGCAGCGAGCCCAGCCCTCGGTTGCGACAGTCGTTGCTGCCATTCCGCCATGAGATCGCGCCGGAGCTCATCCCGCCACGCACTTATCTGGCGCGGCAGCGGAGTTTCGCACCGGCGACGTGCCTCCGCGCGCATGTTATACACGCGCGCGAGCACCTTCGCCTCCAGATCCCACGGCGGTAATCCGGCAAGGAGGTTCGCCGACTCCCCAGCGATCGTGCGGTATCCGCGGATCATTCGGATCGCCATGACCCTCTGTGACTTGAGAACAGATGGCACTGGTGGTATCGTTTACTTACATACGCACACACGCATAAGTATCTACTATTTTATTGAGTATTATCTTACTTAGAATTAATGCAAAAATGGCAATGAAGACATTGATTGCTTGCTGTAGAAGTTGATGAAAATATTTATTATAGTTATTGTGAAGCATTTTTAGACCATAAATATCTTTTTCATGTATAATTATTTCAATCTTGACAGTTCTATAATGGATTATAATCTATCAGAAAGTGGATTATACTCTTAGATTAATCGAGTATTTAATTAGTGCTTGGCTTCGAGCTATGACTTGGATTTATTTGGTTAAGCCATTTCCGCATGTGATTTGTCATTGGGTATTGAAGAATGGATAACAGTGCAAAGCCTTCAGACTGATACGTACCTACCTACAAAATGAATGTCATCAATGTTTAATTCACGTATCCAACAGTAAGTGTCGCGGGGAACCTAACGGGTAACCGGGGCTCCAGCTCGACGTGTAGGAGAAGGAACGGGGTGGTTTTAGTCAGTAAGAGTCTGACACTCTCTCCCGCCTCACCCAGGCGGGAGTAGTCATTCGATGATTTTCCCCCTAAAAAAATCCAACAGTAGGTAGGCTTGATTTCTGAGTCAAGTTAATTATTTATTTTGATTATTTTGACTACATGTTGGGTGCGGTGGCTGGGCTACCGTGTAACGTGTTGCGGGTTCGATTATCGCATGGAGCAACCCTTTGTTGTTCCGGGTCTGGGTGTCATGTGTATGTGGACTTGTATGTTTGTAAACGCATCTACAACACAGGAGAAAACACTAATGTGGGCAACATTTTTTTACAACTATCGCAATTTCAACTTCAACTATGAATTTAGAATTGAAGATGGAATTTGTCAATACATAGTTATTTATGGAATCTATCATAAACCACAATAAATTGACTAAATGGTAAAAAAACAATATGAAGCGTATCACTATACTTTCTTTAAATTTCACCTGAAATTAGACATAATATATGTCTACTTAAAGAGGTAGTTAAGATGTAAGTACGTACATATACTTTCCTCGAGAAAATTTAGTTGTCTGTACGTGTGATGCGGTGAGAAGATAATGTAAACAAATTGCAAATAACCTCGTCAAGGTGAACACGTGTCGGGTTAAAAAGTTACGTTTTTATAAAAATACAGGACATTTTCTTATGGGATATGCGAGCAGTCCTGATGGTAAGCAATCGACGTCGCCTATGGACATCAGAAGTGTTACAAGTGCATTTCTTTTGGGAAATAGGAATTTGAGGATTGTTGGGGATTCGGGGATGGACGAGGGGGGTAATTGGGCTCCTGTAACCTCACTCACACGACGAAACACAACGCAAGCGTTGTTTCACGTCGGTTTTTTGTCAGGCCGTGGTATCACTCCGTTCGAGCTGGCCCACTCGTGCCAAAGCATGGCTCTCATACAATGTATCAAACATGTAAAGGGTAAGATTTAACTCATGTAATAGTATTATTTAGGTGGAAATTGAAATGGTAATAAGTAATTTCTATTTTAAATTAATGTCTATTAAACTCGTTAGTTACATTACCTAAATATAATTACTTAGTTAATTTAACTTCGCGTTTAGTTATAGGGGAAATTAACACGAAGGAAACCATATCTCCATTTTATTTAAAATATTTGAAAACATAAAAACAAAAGCAACATTTTATAAGTCTTAAAAATAACTAAATATTATACCCATGTAATATACCTAAAGCTAAAGGTCTACGTACATAAACTTTCTTATTTATAATTTTATGTAAATTTTAAGGTTTTTACGTTTTGTGTCATATTATACCTACGTATTATAATCAAACAAGTTTATTATGGAGAATTATACGTTGGCTAGTAACATTCTTTTGTTTTGTTCATGATTAAAAACTTGTATTCTTATTTTTTTTTTATTATTGTAAAATTAATTCATAACCTTCGTTGGTGGATGAAAGAAATTTTGCTAAGTAGTTGCTAAGTGAAATCTTAACGTATTCGGCACGGTCTTCGTGTATAAACATCGAAAAAATTCAATATAAAAATATCCCAAATTCAGGAACTGGACTAGAAGCCTATCTTCTAAAATGTAAATTGAGAATAAATAAACATTATAATAAAAAATATCTAGAAGTCTTCTTCGCCGTATTCCACATTTAAAAAAGCGTGAGAAAAAAAATAAGAAAAAGAACAAACATAAAGAACGACTAACTAAATCCGTTGACTTATGAAAGTGTCATGGCCGTCATAAAATACAAAAAAAGAAAGAAATGATTTAAAATAAAAGTAATTATAGAAATAGCACAAACCCCCAGGCGTTTCCTTAATCGATTCAAAATTATTTGAAAATAAGTTATGGCTAATAGAGAAACATCTATGATCTATCTCCTTGAACAAATACTTTTTTAAAAGAAAGTTCAATAAATCTGTCAACTAAATTCTAATTAATGAGCTCATCTTTATTAATTTTTAAGCAGTATTTTTTGTGGGGTTTTTTCTCGCGAAACCTAGTCGCCTTTGGCGGTTTTCGTCTGGGCTTCAAAGCATTAAATAAGCTGTTGACAATCATAATTATGGATTTATTATTTATACTATAGTCTGTCGGGGAGAACTTAACGCGTTACCGGGGCTCCGGCTCGACGTGCAGGAGAAGGAGCGGGTTGGTTTTTAGTCAGTAACAATCTGACACTCCCTCCCGCCTCACCCAGGCGGGAGCAGCCATTCGATGATTTTCCCCCCTTAAAAAAAATCTAGAGTCTAATGTCTAGAGTCATACAATGAGATTTCCGAACAAATTGTTCATTGTGAGGTATAGTAAAAGTAACTTTTTGTTTTTGTTTTCAGTTAATTTTTAATTTTCAGTCACTTTATTAATGTAGCAGCATACCTTTGGAGCAGGGTGTTACGTTAAGTGGTTAACGAAAATTAATTACATTATATCTTATTATCTGTTTAAACTGTCAAACACCAAGCCGTCACCGGTGACCGCGACCTATTGTTCTTTAATTGTGTCTATAAAACCGGTACTCGACGAGTTAAATTAAATTTATTATCATATAATGTATAGAAAAAATGCTTAAACGAATATAGTTTTACGAATTCAAAGAGGACGGCGTACCTACATATGTTCAGTTGAACATATTTTTAATCTTTTCAGGCTATGAAGTAATTTTTAATTTATCATAAGTTCATGATCAGAGGCTTTAGTACGAGTTGTAACTACCCAGAGGCCTTATGATTGGTTGGTTCATTGAACGGTGGCCAATCACAGCACCTTCGATTACTTTAAACGTAAAACATATTCGTACCAATGCTTCTGGGTAGTTACAGTTAAAAAGTGTATCAAACGAGAAATGTTATTAAGCTTAACTCTTAACTCAGTGTGACCAAAGAATTTAACTAATGAAATTATTAGTCACGGTACGAAGTCAATAATAGCCAATAATATTTTTTTTCATGCTTTTTTATAATCTAATTTGGTATGAAGTGTGGGGACGGTTGCAGGGTTATTTAGATTTTTGTTAGACATTGGGAATGGACTAGGAATTTGTATAGTTTTTGATAAATTTGTTTAATTAGTATACCATTTTACACATAGGTAAACTAACGAACTATGTAGTGTTTTTTTTTATTGTCGGAATGGGCTAGGAGTTTGTATAGTTTTCGATACATTTGTTTAATTAGTATACCTACCATTGTATACATAAACCAACGAGGTATGTAGTGTTTATTGTTTTTTAATTTATGTTAGACATTGGGAATAGACTAGTAGTTTGTATAGGTATCGATACATTTGTTTAATTAGTATACCTACCATTTTATACATAAACTAACGAAGTAGATATATACTGTTTAATTTTTTAAAATTTTTGTTAGACTTTAGGAATAGACTAGGAATTTGTATAGTTTTCGATACACTTGTTTAATTAGTATACCTACCATTTCACATGTAAACTAACAAAGTATGTAGTGTTTCCAGAAGGTTTGTAGGTTTGTAATGTTCAATAGAAATAATTCTAATTCTAGATAGTTAGACTAGTCTAACCCGCGAATCGAACTCTACGAAAAGCTTCGCTTTCATTATAAACTTGTGATAGTCACGAGAAAATCGATAAAATATCAAGTGCATTGATCGCTTATCATGTAGTTAACTGATAATAGTAAAACCTGGCATTTCTAAATCCTACTCTTTATATCACCATCTGTTTGGAGGTTTCATTAGAAAAAAAAAATCTACAAAGAGGTTTTAAGTATAAAGGAAATAAACAAAAGAAGTAAACGATATGTGTATACCTATACGATATAAAAAGCATATATACGGTCGAATTAAGAACCTCCGCCTTTTTTGAAGTCGATTAAAAATATTGGTTATTTATTTGCATCTTTTAATGGATTTCTTCGTCTTCTGTCTTTCCTTATATCATTTATCTCTTTGTATCTTTTTTATCATTGTTGGTTTTTTTAACTTTTATTTATACCTAGAAACATTTTGAACAATAAAGTTTATGCAGTGGGTATAAAAACTCCGATTTATGTGTAAGCTACTGTTCCCATTTTACGGTACAATTGCTGTTTAGTTTCCAAAATAAGGTAGTAACTACAAATTAAATTCAAAATGTTCTCATAGTACTTAAATATCAACTATGCATTTGTATTCACGTTACTTAGCTTTGACTTAAGAAAATTATAAATTGGCTACTTTACGTCACACCAAAGTTATTGCTGCCAAATCCTGTTGGCAACTAATCTTGTTGTAATTGGTCCTTAACGAAATGTATATACCTACCTACATATATGTTATGTATGTGAGATATTCTATTTTTCTGTGTGAGAAAAATTCATTTGTCTGTAGGTACCGGACGAGTGGATTTTTTTCAGTGTTAGTTAGATATTTATTGATGATAAGTTAGTTTCCGAGATCATTATTATGTAACTATTAGGATGGTATTGATAATTCTAGGCCAGAAACTAAAAAAACCATTCCCTATTCAGGTAGCATTTTTTTTTACTTAATATTAAATGCTGAGTCTATCGCTATCTTTAAAAGACGAGTGAGAGAACACTACCTTTCCTCCTGATGTGTAAATTTCTTCATTTATATGTGTAGTTTATATTTTATTGTATGTATTTGTTTGGTTTTTTTATCCGTTTAGTTTTAAATCTGTTTCCTATCCCAATTTTCTATTTGTAACTACACACTGTGTACACACTATATTTTTATTACATTTCCAGCCCCAGGTGCACAGAAGAAATTCCAATAGGAATAGGTGGTACCTTTTATTAAAAATTATTTTTAATTAAAAAGAATTAATTTAAAATCTTTTTAGAATTTTTATTTGTAGCTTTAACAGGTTCAATTCCTTACACTACACCTAAGTAAGTTAGTGGATTCATAAATGGGCCCGAATATCTCCTTACTGGGCCCCCAAAATTCTGCTAATGAATGTCAATTACATGTGAATGGAACAATTTCACACATTTGGTGTTTTGTTCCATCACGATTAACAAGCTATAATTGAACGTGAATTAGTTGAGAAAATAAGTGAAAACCCATTTTAACAACAGTGTGTTTTTTTTATACCATGACGGTGGCAAAAATGTACACGGCCCACCTTCTGGAAAGCGGTTACCGTGGCCTATGTACGCCTGCAACACTTTTTTTTAAGGGGGCAAGATCATCGAATGAACTGCTCCCGCCTGGGTGAGGCGGGAGGGAGTGTCAGACTCTTACTGACTAAATACTACTCCGTTTCTTCTCCTGCACGTCTAGATGGAGCCCCGGTAACCCGTTAGGTTCGCCGCGACACGCCTGCAACACTTGGGGCATTACATGCGTCTTGCCGACCCAATATATGTCGTATGATTTAAGCATTGCATAAGCAGCCTTTTGTAACAAAACTCAATAATCGATTTCGTTAAAAATATCTCTGGATTAATCTTGGTTTTTAATAGAAAATCTATACTTCTGATGTTTTTTTATATATCATTTACATGGTTATTTCCAACCCGCATGCAAGGTGACCACCAAGCATGGTGATTATTGCTCAAACCTTCTCCGTATGAGAAGACGCTTTGCTCAGCAGTGGAAATTTATAGGCTGTTGCTGATGACATGGTTATTTCAGCCGCTAGACAGGATATGCCGAAGTCTATTAGTGATCTATACTTTGAAGACGTGCTATGTCAATGAGTTATTATATTAACATGAATTATTTTACTTACGATTAACCTAATTAACTCTGAAACTAGACTATCATCGGCTCTTAATCTTTAATGATACAAACAATATTTTCATATAATTATTTTATGCGAGACCGCAAGAGTACTGAACTAGTAAGGCGCACACCGTATAATTTAATTAATTTAGTAGGTATATATATATATGTCGCACAGTAATTATTATACCAAAACAATACTTTAATTTCGCACAGCCATTCAAAAACTGTTACTAGAAACTGCTGCTTGTATTTTGATGCAATTATTTAAAGAAAAAGTTTTATAGTCGTGTATCAGTAACTAGTTTAAATGTTTAAATAAACGCATTGTTTAAATGGTTGTTTTTATGTTATTATAATAGTTTATATGGCACCTTTAATAATTACAATTCGTCATACATAGAACTCACAATAATAACTCCTTGTTATTTCATATTGTTTAATAAAATAACTATTTGATTTTTTTATTCACTTTTATTTTATTTTTTTCTGTCACGATTCATATAAGATGACTATATATATATATATATATATATAAATTTATTGCTGTTTGTTAGTCTCGCTAAAACTCGAATATGCTAGACCGATTTGGCTAATTTTGGTGTGAAATTATGTGTGGAAGTCCAGGTAAGGTTTAAAGATGAGAAAGAAATTGGAGACGGTACAAAATTTGCCAGGACAGCCAATTGAATATAAATGTACATGTTTTCTATATACGTTGTTGACGTAATACATACATACGGACTTGATGCAATATTTACTATGCATGAATGTTATGGCCGTCCGTATGTGTAGTACAATACATGTTGTACTATCATATATTTGTACAAATGGCTATCTGGTAATATATTTTATGTCAAGTATGGTCATAAGAAGTTTACACATGCTTTAGAGTCAAAAAGTATTTTTGAATGAATAGCTACAAATATTTGTTAGAACTTTTTATCCGACTGAAGGAAGGGTATAGCTTTGCGAGCGAATTTTACCGTGTGTGCACAAATAGTGTTTGTAAAAAGATCTTGGATAGAAGTTGTCCCATTTGACGTTTCATTCATAAAAATACAGACAAACACGTTCTTAAAATTACAATTTAATGTTTCGACTTGCATAAAACCTGTACAGTCGTTAACTAATCGCAAAGTTATAGATTTATAAATACATTTTAATTATAACTGTGCTAACGAGTGGTATCTTCCAAGACAATTTTAAAATAAAATATTACAATTATATAAAATTAAATAGTATAGAAAATACTCACCATAACTCCAAGCTAGGGGTAGCATCACTAGGAATATAATTTTGATCATTATGACACGTTCACTGTCGTTTTTAATTTCGATAAATAAGAACAGGTAACACCTCTAATAGGGCACAATTAGAGTATCGATAAACACGAGTATGTCGGTCGGATGGCCAGTGTGTTGTGACGGCTACACTCAGGACCGCGCATTATTAAATATATTTTACTGCGCTTATCACATCACTAGCGATTTAACGAAATACAGACTCGCCTTATTTATAATATTATTTTTTATTCAATTTTTACGGTGTAAATTAAAATTTTATATGTGAACTCACGCGTGTAGTGCTGTCGACTCGTATGATTTATGTTATTTTATTCATAAATATAATCAATAGACTAGATTTAATTTTTTTAATCACTATACTAAATATTAGTTACACTTTTTAATAAGTATAATATACTCTAAAATATTGAATAACGCGCATTATAGATAACTTCTATTGTAAATTAATGTAAACAGTATATATATATTATCTCCTAAACATGTCATAAGGTTGAAAATCAATATAAATATTTATAATTTTATCGGTTTATTGTAAAAAGCTAGGCATGTAATAAAACATAGCTTATTATAATAATTATGTTCCCTTGTGATGAGTTTTATAGGGCCAGCAGCTGCGATGACTCACAAACTGGTTTTCAAGATATATAAAATTATACAAGGCTTGACAAAAGGAATGAAATATAAATACTTTAACATACAGTTAATTTTATATAGAGGTGTGCCTATGCCCTTGAAAATAACTAATTTATTCATATTAATTATATTTTATTGACGGATTAGAAATTACTATTCATTCATAAAATTAATCCTTTGCAAGTTATTTAACTCGTACACAATCATAATTATGATTCCCAAAATATACGTAAGTTCATACAAAAGTAGTCTCTAAACATCGGAAATTAGGTCTATAATGGAGAGCGGTCTTTGGTGACCGCTTAAGGGCATTATTTAAATATTTTTTTCTTTTTCTTTCGCAAATTGGGCGTTTATATTTTTACATAGTAATCGGGAGTATGGGAGTGATAATTTAGTACTAGATGTTTTTTTAATTGTTCTACCATAAACTATTCAATTAAAATAGCATAACAATACCTATATACCTCTGTTTTGTTATATATATATATATATTTCTTCTGTGTATTGTCTATGTGGTGTACATGAATAAATAAATAAATAAATAAATAAACAAATAAAATATAGTATAATTTTATTCATTGTGCAAACCTTGTGCTTGTACATTATAGTTAGACTATTCACTATCACTAGTATCACAAGTTGTCAGTATCACAAGTACACAGCATATTTTGCTATTGGGAAATCCCACGTTTAGTTGATGTCTGCCTATATATACCTGCATAACTACCTCCATGACGAGTCCAGTATTAAAAACTAGCTCCAGCCACGCGGATTCACTGCACTCGGCTCCTATTGGTTGTAGCGTAATTATAGCCTATAGCCTTCTTCCAAAAATGGGCTATCCGACATAAAAATAATTTTTCAAATCGGATTAGCAGTTCCTGAGATTAGCGCGGTCAAACAAACAAATAAACAAACAAGCTCTTCAGCTTTGTATAAGATATGAGATAAGAAAGACGGGTAATATTTTTGTACTATTGTAATGAATGAATGTAAAAAGTATGGTGTGTAAAGATTTTTATCCTCTATGAATAAAAATTCAATTTGAAATGATCCATTACTTCGTTTTCTTTGCGAGGTATACGATGCAGTTAAGACATTTAGCATATATAACTTGACAAAAACTACTCTGTGCATGAATAGATAGTTCCTATAAAAATTCTCAAAAATACCACGTACTTTTGGGTTTACACATGATATATCTAAGTATTGTCTTAACTCATAAGCCCCTAAGCCAGGTAAAGTCAGGCCTTTTGAGTCCTATGTTTACAACATACTTTATGTAATGTTATGTAGGTATAAGTATCTTATTTAAAAATAGTTTTTCTTGCTTTATTTTCCTGTACCTCTATATTATACTTATCTAATTTTCACATTAAAATACCAGCTCATATTGACATTAGCTAGGATATGCCAACAGTAACGAGGTTGACTGTCCAGTGTGCACTTACTCAAGAACTCATAATAATATACATGAAAAGGTTAGTTTTTTATAGTTTTTTGCATATTTACCGGCAACCATATTATTTTATTTTTTATTTTCATTGTTATAACACGGATTACGGATTGTTTATTTCAATTAGAGGTCAAGGATTTTACGTAATCTGCGGGGGTTTATCCAGTTACTAATTATGTGCTTAATTTAATTTAGGTAGGTATTCATTGTTTTAGTTTTGTTGAACACTTTACAACAATCTTGAGAATTAATATCGTGTTTTAGTTTTAATTCGCATTTCATCGTGTTTCATTTGTTTTAGTGAGTACTAATAATTCATTTCGTAGCTTCTATCGGAGACGAACGTCATAGGACATGAAACCAAGGTATGAGGCTCTTGCTACGAATACTATCATGGAAATCAATATTCAAATGATATTTCTCCTCAAACGTACGTATACCATATTACCTTGCAATTGCATTTACGATCTTTATTTATACTCCAAGTCTAATAAATAGATGTAAATAAGAGATGCAAATGCCCTCAGCTGCGCTATCAACTGATCAGGTGCAAAAATATCCGGGGGCAATGCCATTGATGTTCCAAGAGGGAGCTCCTTCTAGGGCATCTCATGAATACTCCTTAGGTCGTACCATTTCAATAGACATTCTATTTAAATTTTCTAGGTCCTTATGTCTAAGTATTATGTACGTATAGCTACAACTATATTAAAACAATGATTTTGATATTTGGCTACGCTCTACGCGTACAATTTATATTTAATATATTCAATTCTATTGTATTGTTGCACTATATATATATTAGCGACAATGGATTATATAAATATATGTTTTATAGTAATAATTGAACAGCTACATTGGTTAAATGGTCGCACGTGCGATTTCTTAACAAGAATTATTCGGTATATAATTGACCATTTATTCTAATCGAAAACTTGACATTTTCTGCTTCAAAATTAGCATAACGATCTTCTCTGGTATTATAGGCTCGTTAACAAATAGTTGGATACACATCACACCCAGAACATTTGTGGTTCATTCAAATTATTTGTTTTGTACGAAAATAAAGTCCGCGACGCGTGGCGTATCACGATGGTTCAATTCAACGACTTCGCTAAGCGTACAGTCATAGGTAAACACAATGTGCACAGTAAGTACCTACATACCACACTTTTACATTACCTTTTAGATCAGTATAATAATTTCAGCCAGGTCGCGAATGTGACTAGCTATAGGCAATACCGAGGGCCAGCTCGAAACAAGATATGGAACGGGATAATACATCCATAATCCATAATCCATAATCCAATCCAGAACAGTCCAAACTATTTTTTTATGGCATAAGCCGGTAAACGAGCAGACGGATCACCTGATGGTAAGCAATCGGCGTCGCCCATGGACACCTGGAATATCAGAGGCGTTACAAGTGCGTTACCGGCCTTTTGGGGATTAGGAGTTTGAGGATCGTTGGGGATTCAGGAATTGGGGAGATTGGGGAAGGGGAGGGTAATTGGCCCTCCGGTAACCTCAGTCACACGACGAAACACAACGCAAGCGTTGCTTCACGTCGGTTTTCTGTGAGGCCGTGGTATCACTCCGGTCGAGCCCGCCCATTCCATTTACCCTCACGGGCTTATTCGTCGTTTATCCTCATTTTTTGTCGTATAATGACGTTTAACACTGTATTCTTTACTCACACACCAAACTTGCATACAAATAATACACTGAATTTTATTATTGTTGTAGCACATAAGATGAAGATGTTGAGATTAAAATGTGTGTCGCGGGCCACATGAAACCCCCTTGGATCAGGGCACAACCCAATCCATCCATATAATAGATACACCTAAGGACTTTGACAGGAAGGCGGACACTGTCACTTGGCACTAGGACTGTGGCACCTGGCTACTATAAACTCCGATACGGAGCCGCGGAAGACTTAACGGGTTTCCGGGGCTCTGGCTCGAAGTGCAGGAGTAGGAACGGGGTGGTTTTTAGTTAGTAAGAGTCTGACACTCCGTCCCGCCTCACCCGGGCGGAAGAAGTCATTGGATGTTTTTACCCCCTCAAAAAAAGGCTACTATATACTTAAATGCGTAACATATTGATACAAAGGATATCTGTCATTTTCTTGGAACGTGGTTACCCATTACACACGCACATATAAATAACCCACGTATATTTTGGTACTTCAATCAATTTTTGTTTTTATTCTCCTTAATTTTATTTTTTAGGGGGTTTTTATCCATATGGATACGTCAACCCCATCGTACCTTATCTAATTAAATATACCTTCAATCATTTCTAAGTGGTATATGTCCGCCTTTTTTTCTTTTCAACGTAAGTAGTTGGGTACATCCATACCTATGTCATATTATTTTTTTTAAAAAGGCTACCTCACACTGGGATTTTATAGGTGTGTTTAGAAACATACATGTTCACATACAAATGACACCCAGACCCGGAACAACAATCTGTAGATCACACAAAGAGATGTTCCGTGTTACTTTCGATTTATATATTACTTTGTTCATCTCTGCCTATACTTATATACCTAAAGGCCTCATTATTGTCAGAGATGAATTCAATAGAATTTATTGTAGACAATTATAATCGTGGGTTTTATCGCATAAATGCATAGGTACGCGTCCAGTCGTATCTCTGTGGTCAAGGTTAGATGCTGTTATCTGAAAAGGTCGCATCTGATATAATAATATGTAATTAAAAGATAAACTATGTTATGTGGCAATCTCAATTATCAATAATCTTCTTTGTCAAATTCAAATTAATAATAACGAGCTGTTCTAGCTTATTTACAAAAATAAATGTTATTTCATTTCTTTCATTATTTCATTTCAGGGTGAGAATAAACTAAACGAAGTTTAAACGATGCATAAATACTATAAACAAATCGAAGTGGTCGCCATCTTACCTATTATGACAATTATAGAAAAAAGACGATTAAAAATGACGCATGCGCAACGCTGATGAAGATCGATGATGTTCTGTTTATTACAAAAGGACGATTATAATTATTTATAGTACAATTTATGATATATTTAACTAAGAAAAGATGGTGTTATACTTTAATATAAAAAATATTGTATAACTGAAGAGTGTGTTTGTTTGTTTGACGGCGCTAATATCCAACTATTACTAGAAGCCATTGAACATCATACAAGAATCAATAGGAATCGAGCAGCGAGTAAAACCAGCGCCTCTGTCCTTTGCATTTTCAGGAAATAAACGAATGTTTAAACGTTTTTGTTTGTAAACACAAATAAAATTGTTTTGAATCTAGTTCCTTATTAGATAATCCTGTACCTACTTGTTTCAAATAAATATAGAGGCGTATACATAGAGGTATAATTAATGTGGTCGTGCCTCACGAGTGCTCACGATGGCTCTGACAGAATGTGCCATAATGACGTCATGGGACCCCGGATCTGAGCATCAACAAAACTACTGGTTTTGTAAACATTACCTGATTTTTACTTACTTAGTTATACACCTATTTAGGACTGTAAAGTGGTGTCAAGCACAACTGCTAAGCGCGTCCGCCAAAATGCTACAGGTCTTTTTTCCAATGAGTTCTCCCGCTGTGGGTTAGTCGAGAGGAGTGTCAGACTCTTACTGAATAAAACCCACATCACCACTGGTCTAATGGCTCTTTGAGGTGCATGCGGAATGCGACGCGCCGTACGCACTGGTCTGGTTCTGGTCGGTAGCGAGCTACCCTGGCTCGAAGTGCGTCCTGCAAAGGCTGGGCCGTGAGGAGGTTTGTTCTCTTACCCCCCTTCCTACTTGGCTAGCATGACTGCTTAGCAGAAGGAGGAGACGGCATCCAAGTCCCCATCGCTCCGCACCCTGACCTAAATCAGAGCCGGACGCGAGAGGTCGCCGTCGCAAAATGGGACTGGTTTCACATATAAAATATCTGGTAGTAACACGTAGTTTGGAATTTATATTGGTATAATAATATAGCGATAGATTTCCCCTGTAATACATGGTACTTATAACAAAACCAGTAAGTAATGGAAGGAAATTTTTGAACATTTGATTTCAAAGACGACAATTTTGAATAAAGAACAGCCCTCAATGAAATGGTTCTTATAACAAACAAGACAATAGGTGGAAGACTTAAGTTCTCTGCTCTTCGAACGCGATAATAAACAATACATTTTGTTATTATGTTAATGACTTATATCCAGGAAGGCATCTTTAAGACCTTAAACTTTAAAAAACAATCAAATGTATGATAGGTTATCGGTAATCCACCGGTCTATTGTAAGCCTTGACTGCAATGGCGCCTTTATTATCAAAGCAGTAAGATTGATTTTTATAGTTCTACTACATATTTTATAATTTTTTATTTATTTATTTATGTAATGATGTTAATGTAATCTATGTTTGTTTAAAAATAAATATCAATTAGGCCTACTGAGTAGGCTGCGCGACATCGCCGCGACCACGCAGCTCATGAGGAAGAACCCCTCTGTGATTCGAAACTAGTAGAGTTTTTCTCAGTTACTTTAGTATGTTTCATGATAATTATTATTAATATTACACACATATATATTACATGATGTCGGAAACTCTAAATGGAAGCAGAATGTTCGTAGATGATGGAATCTTTCAAAGACAAAACAATTTGAAAATCGCCTAGGGCTGGAAAGTAACACATCAAGATCAATAAAACTCTATAGTACAATTGAATTTTAATTTATTTACAATATATAAATATTACAGTAAAATAATAACGATCACAGTACATTCTCAACTCAACGATCTCACATAAAATACATTAGTAATAATAAAAAATACAATAAATGAAAAAAGAATATTTTGGTAATTTTTACATTAATCAACTCCGAAATGTCTTTAAATATTTGTGACTATTTTGTACTTAAAATAAATAATCATATGACATGGATTTAATTGACTGACCTTTTTTTTTGGGATATTCTTTGACACAGAGATTTATTGTCGTTTGCCCAATGTATTGTAAAGTTTTAGGTGCCTGGGTATAAACGTATAGCAAAAGAACACAGTGTTACTTAAAAATCCGTTGAAAATCCATCTACAACTTTGTTATACAATCAAATTTTCAATATATTTTCATGCAAATGTTAAGCATTGCCATTCAACGAGGCTATACTGCCAGTCTTTTGGGCACGATAGCGTGAGGACAATTGTTTTTAATTCCTTAAGGTAACATTTTTATTATATTCTTAAGATGTTAATAATTTTGTTATTTGTATTTATAATTAACCGACTTCAAAAAAAGGAGGAGGTTCTCAATTCGACCGTATATATGCTTTTTTAACAATATAGCTCAGTTCCATGGAACGATTACTTAAGGCGTTAAAAATATAGACATTATTTTTTAAAAATCATGTGTACTATCTATTGCTAACTTAATATTATCTATTGCAATATTGAAATGTATATAAAAATAATTGCATTGGTTGCTGGTCATTTGAAATTATGTCTCTATCTTCATAATATATTTAGATTGTGAATTTTATAATACGAAAACATAAAAAAATTCTAATCTTAATAAATATACTTATATTTACCATCTTATTTTACAATTTAAATAATTAGGCTCACAATTTCTCTACGAAATAAACTTCAATATTAAACATGGCAACTTCCACTCAGATTAATCCATATTTTTATTCAAATTACTGTAGAAAAAGACTCTTTAACGCGCCGATGTCTTTGTCAAGTACTGCTAAAGGTAATTTCTTGAGCTAAAAACCAATGATCACTTCAATATTGGGGAGAAAGACAATTATAGGCCAATGGTATCTTATGTACCACATATGTAAACTAATATCTACTTAACTACATAGTGCAAAAGGTTTATTTTAGATCAAAGTGATATTGATAGCACTGATCGTGAAAAGAAGAATTAACAGAAAGTAGTAAAATAACATTAGACATGAAAATTAACACACGAAGGGCACTACAGTGATAGCCAATAGCAAGTTCAAGGCAGATACTCTAGAATCCCAAAAATGTTAACAGACTTGTACACATAAAACAGTCGACCATCGATAAACAAGTCATCGATTACGAATGCTTAAAAATACAGTAGCGGCACATCAAACTACTCCAATGTATCAATTTTTGTCACTGGTTTTTCGAATTTAGCTCTAAACGATAGGGTTGAAAATCAAATAAAGAAATTTGACAGAAAAGGGGGATTACTCTTGAATCCAATTCCAATCGATCGACATTGGTATTGCGAAATTTCGCATTTGAGTTGCAACATTAGCGCCCATTGCATCCGTATTGCGTGGATATTGAATGAAATAAATGATATTGAGTTTGGCTTTATATCCCGTACTCTAAATGCTATATTAACAGCTACGATTGTGGTTGTATAGTTTTGACATTGAATAACTATTGAGATTGGTTTCAAGAGTAACCCCCCTTTTCTGTCATATTTCTTTATTAGATTTTCAACCCTATCGTTTAGAGCTAAATTCGAAAAACTAGTGACAAAAATAGCAAAATAAAATAGTAAGCACCCTGATCAGGGTGCTTACTCTAGAAACCAATCTCAATATCAATGCAATTCAATCTAATAAAATCTCAATAATTATTAAATGTCAAAACTATACAACCCCTATCGTAGCTGTTAAATAGCATTCGGGGTACGGAATGTATAGTCAAAACCAGTACCATTTAGTTTATTCAATATCCACGCAATACGGATGCAATGGGCGCTAGTGTTGCAACTCAAGAGTACTAAATTTCACAATACCAATGTCAATCAATCGGAATTGGATTCAAGAGTAAGCCCCCAGGTTGACCTGCTACCCGCTGTTATCTGTAATGGACATACAAGCGCAATTTCTACTAAGCCAAACAATAAATATAATAAAACTCCACAGCCAGGTCAATGCACACAACACTCGGAAACCTAATAATAACTCACAGGTCCGGATATCGGTTTGGGTGTAAAATCAAATTCTTTGACTTTGCCATCGTTGTTGATAATCTTGTGGCCCCCAGCGTCCTCTGACTTCTGGCCGTTGATGTTCGAAGCTGTGTGGTACGCGTATTGGGCTTCTCCGTAAACATGGCCGCCCTGTGGTGGCTTCAGTTCACGCACGTTGGTGAAACTCAGGGCCTGTAACGAGATTATTTTTGGATAAAGTCGTTTAATACTGGTTTTATGCTTAAATTTATTTTGTTATCCACAATTGTTACTTTACAATGTATATTAACTACTTATAATAAATTATAGATAACTGTTAACGTTGTTTGAT
This sequence comes from Spodoptera littoralis, assembly GCA_902850265.1. Taxonomy (NCBI): domain Eukaryota; kingdom Metazoa; phylum Arthropoda; class Insecta; order Lepidoptera; family Noctuidae; genus Spodoptera; species Spodoptera littoralis. The sequence continues at coordinate 5,169,446 of LR824533.2, forward strand.
CTTTAAGTCCTAAATCGATTTTTGAACATAACATAACTTTTATCCCCGAAGGGGTAGGCAGAGGTGTACATTACGATTTTTGAAGTTTTTGAACGATCGATTAAAACGACCAAAGATGTTTTAGTAGTGCTGACCGCAAAATATGATACATAAAAACAGTCCCTGAAAAATACTGTCGAATATAAAAAAGCTTAGGTACTGGTTGAACGAGAGGACAGCACCATAAGCATACAGAGTATAAATAGAACGCCCCCGAAACGCTGACAAAAAATGTTTTTACAATTATAATCGTAATTGTTTTCCTGTTAGCCTTGAGCAGTTGATTGCAACTATTATTACATAAAAGAGAGATTCAATTTTTTATGTTTATGAAAATACAACTTACACCCTTTATTTTACATCTACTATTGTACTAAAATTTTACATTGAAATTATTTTTTCTTAAATATTTTCTTTATGACGGTGAATACTGTTTTTTTTTTAAGGGGGAAAATCATCGAATGGCTGCTCCCGCCTGGGTGAGGCGGAAGGGAGTGTCAGACTCTTACTGACTAAAAACCACCCCGTTCCTTCTCCTACACGTCGAGCCGGAGCCCCGGTTACCCGTTACGTTCTCCGAGACTATGACGGTGAATACTAATGTTCTACATAATAAGAGTTTGATACATATTGTGGTTACGTCTATCTACAGCTACACCAGAGACTTCTACAACTTACAGAATCCGCTTTCGGTGTGCTCGTACGGAATTCGTTTTTCTGAATATGTGGCGGTTTGCTATCGAGGTACGAGGACGAGTTTTTGTAAGCGAACTTCTTATCAAAGGAATTTGGGAACAAAGGTTTCTTTTCCAAGAACTTCTGCTGGAAGAAATGTCGATAGCTTTAGAACGGATGATTAATCATTAAAAAGTTGACCAACTACCAACGGCAAGTACAAACGTGACTTTTTCCGAGTTATAGGTACTTTCTAAGATTATCTAGACACCACTGACGAACGGACATCGTGAGGAAACCTGGGCTTATTAATATCTAATTATAAGTTTGTAATCGTCAACCCGCATTAAGCAAGCGTGGTGATTAATGCTCAAACCTTCTCCGTGTGAGAAGAGGTTTTGCTCAGCAGTGGGCACTTATAGACTGTTAATGATGATTTTTCAATCATCAGTTAATGATAGTTAACCGTAGAATAAAACTGATATTTAACAGTTTTTTTGTGAGGATGAATTGTACATTTTTTTTATATTTATGGGCAGAAGTTGGACCACTATCATTATCTCAGTTTACAGAAAAAAATTAACTGATGATTGAAAACTCTGTAACACTAAAAAGTGTAGAAGATAACAATATAAATTTAGTTTAATTTCCCTATATTATAAGAGTTAACGTTACCAGTCTTCATGAATATAAAAATGATATCAAATCATTGATATCATTTTATTACCATATATAAGACCTATATCTGTATGCACCTATGTTAACAAATAAAAGTGATTTGATTTGATTTGATAAATAAATGAATAAACCATTTACGGAGCGTTCTTTTCTCGCGGCTTTCGTGGGGCTTGAGATCATGTCCGAGTACAATTTTTCGAAGTCCCTTTTCTTTATGTGTTGTGTCATTTTATCTAGTCCATCTTCGATGGCAGATGCTACATAAGCCATGTAATCAGCATCACTCATTTTCGACCTGTTACGTGCTATTGTAGTCTGTAATTGAACACCATGATTAAATTGTAATTAGATACATACTTTTACTGCTACATTCTTTCTGTGACTTTTGGGACTCGCGTACATTTTAACTTCTTCATCTTTGGATATGTAATTCAGAAGTTCTTATGTGTACTCTTTGGAGGTGATACAACGGCCAAGAATATGCTCAAAAAATCTAGTAACTATAAGAATTTATCGGTTACCAATTTTTACAAATATTGTATTTTTTTTTATACCACGACGGTGGCAAAAAAGAACACGCCCACCTGATGGTAAGCGGTTACCGTGGCCTATGTACGCCTGCAACACTTGGGGCATTACATGCGTCTTGCCGACCCTCAAGAAACCTATTCACTCTCCTCTTGAAGAACCTCATGTTGTAGCCACTGGGAAAACCACGGCACACTTCCACAATCGTGAGGGTCCGTGGGAGAAAATGGATTAAGTCCAAAATAAAATAAAATTTAATGGTACGTCTTGTGTGGACGTTTTAGTTGTTTGTATTTTCATAGGCAACTTTTTAAGTACCTTTTGATTTTTTCCTTGATTGTTATTTTTGAATTTAATAAAGGATCTGTCTGTAACAGCTGGACCAGCCATATAATCTATGTTAGAGAACAGATTTGCTATCGGTATTTGTGATGGAGTGGGAACGTCAGGCTGAAATATAATGTATTATAAGCTTAACTACGAGATAAATGACCTACCAGCTCTTCATCACGTATATCTACTTATAGATTTTCATTTTTTATTACGGTAGGGAGTGTACCTTATGCCTCTAATTACGACTCCTGTTTTTCGTCTGGCATGTTTCATGTACATACAAAGAATAGTCTTCTTTTTTTAAATATGAAATTAATAATTCTTAGTGGCCAGTTGGTTGGTATTGTAAAAAAGCTTTAAGATAAAAATGAATATAGGTTTCAAACGCCTATGGAATCGTTTTGCCATATACGCAGAAAGATGTGTTAACTAAAGAGTAAAATATTTACTGTGACAGGCGCCGCTTTGTCAGTTGGTTCGTCTCCAAACGTATGACTATTTGCGTATCCTTATTAATCTTTTTAATTTTATTTTCTTTGTTGCTGTTGCTGGCAGGTTTTTCATCTTCTAAGAATACTGGCGGAATATTATATAAGTAATCGTCTGCTGCAACCGTTGTAGGTGGTGTTGTTTTTAATTTCCTACCAACATCGGCTACACGAAGCTGAAATATAATCTTATCAGTTAAGGTTGACTAATCTGTGAGATGTTAAATCTTCTAAATTACATTGAACTTATCATCATCGTGGATTAAGTGACACTTTCACTTGATGTTCAAGTGAAAATGTGGATGATGCAATTATGACCATTGATACACTAAAATGGATAGATAAGGAACAATATCAAAGAAAAAAATAAAATAACATAACTTCATGCATTTTTTATCCCCGAACGGGTAGGCAGAGGTGCACATTACAGCACTTGATGCCACTGTATAATGTAACACCCATTTTTCACTATTTTATGTTGTGAGTCCCATGTAATAGGGCGTGAGCCTATTGCCATAAACCGGGAACATTTCCAGACTCCGTGCTACTATTGAGATTTTTGACAAAACCCAGTATTACTTTGCCCGACCATTGAATCGAACCCGAGACTCCTTGCCCGGCAGTCGCATTTGCACTCGACCAACGAGGCAGGCGATAGAAAAAAATACTATCGAAATGAATTTCGCCATTTTTAAGTTAGTTAAAAAGGAAGTCGTGATGAAGATAAGAATTGGTCGTGAAGAAGATTAGAATTGGTACGCAGATTTAGCGTATCCTCATCAATTAGTAAATGCATTTGATTAAAAAAAGTAAAATAAACGTTACTAAAAATTGTGGTTCAGTAGTCATCATTGTGATGTCGAATGGTTTTGGTCTTTGTTTAGCCTCTGGTGGCTCATCAAAGTCTATGTTATACTTGAGACCATTATTATAATTTTCGTCTTCTCCAGCGTTCTTATACTGGAAGAAAATATCTCACATTATGAACCTAATTAAACTAGAAGAATGAACCTCTTTTTTTTTCTTTATTTTAATTATGAAGGGTTTTATCAAAATTGACAATGATGATGAGGAAAGAATGAACCTCTTGAGCTGCGATGAACTAAGCAAGATTAGTTTTTTATGGCGTAGTCAATATGATCCCCAAAAATTGATAGCCCTTGCTGACTGTAGACCTCACGGTTAATAATATTCGGTGTTACTAAGTAGTACCCAGTTCTGATGATTGCTGATTATATGTATTATTTCTTTGGCATATAGTGGACTTAATAGATGGAACGGACTTATTAGACGGAAACTTCAATAATTAATGTCAATTTAAACTAGTCTAAAGTAACCCGAATTAGTAAATTGTATTACTATAATCATCTATGTCTGACTTTAAGCTATCAAATAACAAGAAATGATTAAAGTAGAAAATCATTTACGGAAATTGGAGTTTGATCATTGTTTTGTGCAATTTCATTATCTTGTTCTGCTCCATTTAGGACATTGAATTTGTTTTCTTCTGAAACGTTAATCTCACGAGGCGGTTTGTCATCTTCTGTACTACTTATGAGTACATATTCATATTCAACATCTGGTGACATTGTGGAATTAGGTTGTTTTTTTGGCTGGAATTCAAAACTTCTTCTTAGGAGTAGGTACAGTTTTATAAATCCTAAGCGTCTCTTAGTATTTTGATTAGTTTAAAACGTTGACTTATTTAGTTATTGTACGGAAGTTATTCGGTATATGTATGCGTTTCCGTTGGCTTGCAGTTTGTGGAATTTGGAGCATTAAAAGGTTTGCCACGGAAGCCTGGATAGTTGTTTCAAGCGAAAAGATAGAAAGAACTTGCTGCTTCTGCTTATAAATCTTGTACCTATAATATTACGTTCCTAATGCAATTTGAACAAAATATCGTAAGTACTACATTCGGTCTGCACAGTTTCGGACATGCAGTCGTGCCTTCTTACAGCATTCAAGCTACTGTAATTTTATTAGTATTGCAGATAATATGCAGTCCATCTGATTAGAGTCGTACACAAAACCTAATTGCCGACGATTACTTCAAATTATTTCATCTTGAAGAACTCTATTTTTCATCGGATAAGCCGGTAAACGAGCAGACTGATCCATGATGCCGGCCGCCATAGACACCCGAAACACCAGAGGTATTACAAGTGCGTTCCTTTTGGGAAGTAGGATTTTAAGGATTGTTGGGGATTCGAGGATTGGTGGGGAGGTAATTGGACCTCCGATAACCTCACTCGCATGACGAAACACAACACAAGTGTTGTTTCACGTTGGTTTTCTGTGAGGTCGTGGTATTACTTCAGTCAAGCCGGCCCATCCGTACCGAAACATGGCTCTTTGACACTTAGAATTGTGATAATATAAGCACACACGTTTTGTAATAAATTAGCAATAATATGTTACTAATTTCTACTTACAGGGATAGGTACGACTGCCGAATTTCTTGGGTAATAGTCCTGTGGCAGATTGTTGTTCAGTTTTTGACTCGCGAAATTTGGCTTACCAGATACCGATCCACCGTACTGGTAGTGGTAATCTGATGCTACGTAGTCACCGGCTTTCTGACCAACTGGAGATATGATGGACGGGATCTGGAATCGTATAGAGTAAAGTTTTACTAATTATAATTTTTTATCTTTGCTTTATATTACTTTGTTTTATATTGTGCACTTTATTAAAAGGCCCTTTTTAAATCAAGCCACAAAGGTAGAGCCATTTTGACCCTTACGCACACCCGAATACTGAAAGGCTACTTCCTCAATTTTAAGATCCGTCCCATCTTTGTCATTTTACAAAGAAACAGTGCGACTTAACGGGGGAAAATCATCGAATTAACGGGGGAAAATCATCGAATGATGTGCTCCCGCCTGGGTGAGGTGGGGGGGGGGGGAGTGTCAGACTCTTTCTTACTGACTAAAAACCACCCCGTTCCTTCTCCTGCATGTCGAGCCGGAGCCCCGGCTACCCGTTAGGTTCTCCGCGACAAAATTGACACTTAGTGTGAATTAAAATTGAGTAGCCTTTCAGTATTCGAACGTTAGTCAGTTGATAACTACAGCTAAATACTTGTTTCAGGGCTAAGATTTCCAAAGAAAATAACGAGAAATAGTCATGTCAATGTGTTTTCACCTTTCTTCTTAGTTTTCAAACGAAACTCTTTATACTTACATGTGGGGCGTAACTCGTGCTGGGTGTGAAGTCATACTCTTTGACTCGTCCATCTTCGTTTATGATCTTATGTCCTGCGTTCTGCTCCGTGGTCCTGCCATTGACGTTTGAGGCAGAATGATACGCGTATTCAGCTTCTCCATAAACATGGCCGCCATTTTCTGGCTTCAGCTCCCTTAAGCTGTTGAATGAAGGAGGCTGTAACACAAAGATGAGAGATTTGGGTTAATGAAATTTTCAAAGATCGACAAATATCTTGGTTTCTGTATTGTTTTAGGCAAACAAATTAAGAGAACAAATATTACAGGTACTTTAATGGGTTAATAAATAGCTTGTTATAATGGATCACATCAGATCGTACATGGAGATCACACCGTGAGTAGTTATTGATACGTACTTATTGAACGAGAGACCATGAATGGTGAAGAGATTTATTGCCTAGGTAGGGCCTAGGGTGCCTCATCATACATAGACTTTATCACATATGTTACTAAGATCAGATCTTTGTCTCATTAGGACTTGGTCACTTATTCATTCGTTATATATATAAGGTAGGTATTGAGGCGTGTAGAGACGTTAGGTCCATCGGGTCCGAGTGCGTGTAAATTAATCAAAAACATTTCGAAACGCCTGGTCGACGCATCTCGTGACCAGAGGGCTGGTCTTTTTCTCGGTTAGAGGTTAACCATTGCCATACAACGTGGCAATGCTGCCAGCCTTCTGGGTACCTTATCCACTGATATCGATGCGGACGAATGTTTCGATGCTTTATGTAAATAGTTGTTTTTATTTTTTTTTAAATTAATTTTTATCTTAAGTTGTATATATTTAATATAAGTAATAATAGTTAGTATTAATTTTATTTAAGTTTTTATTGAAATAAATGAAATTCTAATTACTAGGCTGATATTATATTTACCTCTATATTATCAAGACCAAACATCGTTGATGACACACATTCTCGGATGCATTTGTGTATGCTACCTTTAAATACTATTAACAGGAAATGTCATGACGACAATTAAGTATATGAAAAACTAATATAAAAAATCCCCACATATTAGTTAGGTATTTGTGTATATTTAACTACTAATTGCACTTAATAGTTAGCAATCAACGAGTCTGTCTGTGTAAAGATATTTTTATTACGATAACTAAACTACCTATATTTATTGTATCGCACAGGGACATAGTTCTACCTATACCTGATGTAATTTTTTGTTATTTGTATAAGAAATTATTGATATTATTAGAGGAATCTGGCATAGGAAAATTTAAGTTACGTGATTTCTGCGACATAGTTATGCAGTTTGCAATTATTCGACTTACGTAATCAGTTTGCCTGTAATCAAATATTTTATGATGATTTATTTCATCCAAGAAGCAAAAGAGTATGTCTTAAGGTTGATGATCTAATAACTTAAGATACGGAACTTTACGAAATCAGAATCAAATTAACTGGTTTCAAATGAGGCTGGAGAAAATGTTCTAAAAAGTATTAAACGTACCTTCCATCCAGCTTGCTTCCCGAGATTGCTATTTAACCTGTAAATAAAAAAAAATCTTTAACATCTGCCATTTACTACCTACAACCGTGAACATATTGTGTTTGGGAAAAGTTGGAGGTATTCCACGAAGCGCACCTAAACGAAGCGCACCTAAACGAAGCGCACCCAGACGAAGCGCACCTAAAGTATTCTACTTAGCTTATTTATTTTAAATATTATATTTTAAGCGCACCTACAGGTGTGAAGGTGCGCTTCGTGGAATACCTCAAAAGTTGAACCTAAAAATTATCAGGTTAGTTATTTTTTTCAGTAATGTAGGTACTTTACTCTAGACAATATACATAGATTCCAAGATTCCCAAACTAAATCAACATTCTGAAACAGGTTCTAACGAAATATAAGATTCTAAAACTGGCCCTTAACATTATAATATTTTTCCGCGCCTTTTATCCGCGAAGGAGTAGGCAAAGGTGTACATTAGGGCACTGAAGGCCACTGTACAATGCAACACCCACTTTTCACTATTTTATCTTATGAGTCCCATGTAATAGCAGGTGAGCGTATTGACATATACCGGGCACAATTCCAGACTCCGTGCTATTACTGAGAATTTTGTTTTAAAAACCCCGTAATAATTTGCCCGACCCGGGAATCGAACCCGAATCGGCCAACGAGGCAGTCTTAAATTTTTAGCCATGGTATAATTTGTTATTCTGTAATATGATGATATTATTATTTTAAAATCTTATGTGACGGCAAATTGAAATTAATTTTTCTTCCCCTATTTGTACTACACGGGTGTCCTAAGAAATCCACCACATTTAAAAGAGACTGCACAATGGATAGCAGCACTCATTGAACAATCTGAACCTTTAAGCTGTCATTGTAGTAGTACTGAGAATTTTTTAAAACTCTATTAGTCTCTAGTAGGTAAAGTGTTCTAAAATAATACAATTTGACGTAGATCCAAAACATTTTGGCACGTAACCTAACTAACAGTACCTACCAACATAATGACATAATTAAGGATTTTCCCGGCAATCTCATCGTGCATCATTTAAGAACAAAACCGTTTGCTACCTGTACGTGATTTTCATAACCGTCATATCATTATGGCAATTTGGCATCCTGCCCATCTTGTTGATGTCATATAGAGGTAGATAATAAACTTGTGAGTTTATTTTTAAACCTTAATTAGGGTTTTTATGGGAGAGCCGGCTAACGAGTCTAAATGAAACACGCAATGCCGAAGGACTTACATATGCATTGCCTGCCAACCAAACAATTTATTTATCGAGTTACAGGAAGATCATAGAATTAGTAGGATCACACAAATCATGGTGTAAATTATAGGAAACTAAAATTAATAAGGAATGAATATCGAAACAGTGATTCTACGTAATATGGTAGGTAATTATTGACACTTTTTAACATCATAATTATTTGAACATCTTATGATACAAAAAAAATATATTTTTTCTAGATATGGAAAGAACTACGCAAAACGCTATTCCTTTTCCTAAAAAGGTACAAAACATGTACGTTTACTTATTTTTTACAATAGGTAATGCAAATTAGTACTTACACTCAATGTTACCATGTAAAGAAATGACAAAATATATTAATACGTAATTACTGAGAAATATACAACCATACAAACTAATACATTAGTTGAACTTACACATCGTCTTCATTATAACTAGCCTGAATTTCACCATACGGCTGTTCTCTGTTAAATAAGGTATTGATTGTTACTTGATTTGAAAACTTACGGCATTGGCATAGAACTTTAATTTGCTTTAACATTGTGCATTAACTAAACTGCTACCATCTTAAAACCTATATATTAGTTAAGGATGGATGTTTATCGGATTTTCTACTTTAAAGATTTGTTTTAAAGTTGAAAATCTCTTAAAGATAGGAGTAGACTGACTGCTGGACCACCGTACCTTTGTCATGTATATAAAGTCTTGTAAATAAGAAATACTTTTTTTTTTAAGGGGGGAAATCATCGAATTACTGCTCCCGCCTGGGTGAGGCGGGAGGGAGTGTCAGACTCTTACTGACTAAAAACCACCCCGTTCCTTCTCCTGCACGTCGAGCCGGAGCCCCGGTTACCCGTTAGGTTCTCCGCGACTCCGAAAATAAGAAATACTTACAGTTCTTGCACCTGGTCCCAATTGCCAGCTTTCGCTGCTTTTATGACCTCTGGCGCTTGTCCTGAAACAAAAGCATTGGTTTATAGTTTGTTTATGAAATTAGAAGTACCTACCTATTACTAAAAATAAGTCACTTTTACGAAGGTCAAAAATTAAAAAAAAATTAGTTAAGATATAATTCTAGGTACGTGAATATAAGTAAAATAACCAACAAGTAATGACTTAACTTATTCGAGATAAAAACTAAGCCTTATTTAAGGAAATCGACCAGAAAAATGGGAAAAATTTTACAACCGACTATTGTCATAGTTTATGTCTTAACCCCTCGAGCGTCCTTATGAGCACCCGGTGGATCATAAGAAAAAAATGTTCCATGCTGCTTTCTCTTTTATAAATTATTTTGACTGTACTTTTTATGTCTATTGTAATGATCCTTGTTTTCGTGTGTCAATGGCGAAATAAATTCATTTTCTTTCTTTCTTTCTCCAAATGTCACGTGTGCACCCGTTGGATCATAAGAAACGCGGACGCTCGACGGGTTAATTTAGTTGTGTAGTGCAGTTTTGAAACTAGATTACTTTGCCACTACTTTGCTTGATACCTGCACAAGATTCATTATTATAAGTTATCCGTAATAATATTTTCACATGACAAACTAAATGACAATACAAACACGACATACGGAACCATGACTCATTCCAATTGACACTTTTTTCTCACCAAGGATCATAACACTTGAATATATTTACACAGAAATTACAACAGGGCAAATACGGAACAGAAATCGAAATATGCATTTACGATTACATAGAGCAGTTATTTAACCATAGGTTTAAATCATTCTTTCACAAACTATGTTTAAAAAAACCGAGTTTAGACTCCTCTTTTTTAAGTCGTCTAATTAACCTGTATCTACGCGAAACACTATGTGTCTTCTATTGTGTCTCATATATCGATAGACAAGAAGATATTATAATATACTAAAACCTTCTCCTAAATATAACAAACACTTTTCTGAAAATGGCATCAAAATCGGTCCAGCCAATCGCAAGATAACATCTTTCCTCAATCAAATTCTTTTTTTTTTTTAAGAAAAACGACACAGAAGATAATTTTAATGTGGGGACATTAGAATTATCTTCTGTGTCGTGGGTGCGTTTACAAACATACAAGTTCAGTGACAGTTCGAAAGAAGTATTGAATTTGATTTGTTAGCAAGTACATACCTACCCAATTCAATTACCTTAGTAAACGCTGTGGTAAATGCGTATAAATTAACCGATAGATTTGATAGTCTGTAAGGTACGAACTGTCCTCCATCTTTTTTTTAGTCGGCTGTTCGGCTGTTTTTTTCTTTTTTTTTACAACTTATAGCTATTGTTGTGTTCTTGTCGCGGTCAAGTTTATATAAAAAACAAATAAACAAACAGTCAAAATTACTTGCGAAGTCAGGAAATAGCAAATAAAGTCAATAATATTAAGTCGTTACTTATACTTTGTAAATTGTCATTGTGGTTTTTTATTATGAATTTTGTACCTAAATAGATACCTAATACAGTGATACTTAGTATAATGTATAATACTAACAATATTAACACATTTTCAGACGTCAAAACATGTATCTATTTGCATTTGATAAATTACAGATTTGCCAATCTTGCATGAATATTTTTACCTTTTGACATTTTCGACCTTTGAACAAAATGTATAATATATACCAAACAACTTTTATACATACTGCATAATAATAACATAACATAACATTACGCCTTTTATTCCCGAAGGGGTAGGCAGAGGTCACTGTACAATGTAACACCTACTTTTCACTATTTATGTTATGAGTCCCATGTAAAAGGGGGTGAGCTATTGTCATATACCGGGCACAATTCCTGACTCCGTGCTACTACTGAGAATTTTAAAAAAATCCAGTAATACTTTGCCCGACCCGGGAATCGAACCCGAGACCCCTTGCCCGGCAGTCGCACTTGCGACCACTCGGCCAACGAGGCAGGCATAATAATACTATAACCTCATACTTTTAAAATGACAGCATACAAAGAACATAATAAGAATATGTATCTAACATTAAATATTAATTTATTTGATAAAACAAAATGGATATCTACAAGTACATAAAACCTTTAAGATTAGTAGATACTTAAGTATTTCCTTAAAATGTGTTTGTATAATATTATTATTATCTACGAAGTTTCCTCAAGTCGAGATCGCTAGAGGCCCCTTATTAGGGAAAACCTGCGATTATTTTAACAGACTATGTTTTTGAATATAAGTAAAGTATGATAATTATTTATTTTTTGATAAAATGTTGATAGACGCAGACCCATTGCATTATACTTGTAGTTATTGTCCAGAAGGGAAACTGTGACAATTACACGTGGAAACAATAAACGAAGCCAATTGCATTTTATCTTTTCCATTTCTTGATAAATACTTTTTTGATACAAATATTTTATGAATTGGTAACATATATTATGTCGTCGAAAAGGCAATTTATTTTTACCCGACTGCCAAAGAAGGAGGGTAACAGAGGCTTATTTATAGTCATTTCGGTTGTGCACCATTTAGCAGAATTTTCGTTGGTGGCGGTCAAGGTGGTCCCCGCCTGCGATGCTTTCCATCAACATTTATAAATTATATTCAGTAAATTTGTATTCAAAATAAGTTTCTGTTTATTTAACTATCGATTACGAACACATATTGTAGTGTATTTTAATATAGGTATTGTTTAAACGGTATTACATAATTAGTTTTTAGCATTTGATTGATCAATATTATTGTGGGGCTTGTTTTACTCTTTTTTTAGTGTGCAGTCGGGTATTTTGTTTTTTTAATAATAATTTTTTTATTTATAACTTTTTAGCTGTTTTTATTTAACGAAAATGTTGTAGATGTAGAAGACTATCGTCAACGACGTGTGCCCTCATGCGTGTGCCCGCAATCGGGCTGTATACTCGAGCATATCCCCCTCCGCACCGCGCCGCGCGCCGCATGCCAGGCCACGCCCTATCTTTTTGCTTGCTAACGCATGAGTTGCTTTGCGTTGACGCAGAATTAACATGTTCCCGTGGGAATTTTGAGAAAAAACGTATCCTATATTAATTACTCCCGTGATTGAAATGAATCTAATGATACCGCATACATATTTTTTTAAAGGGAAATTTAGAAAAAATATTATTATGTCTTTATCCCGTGGGACTTTTAGGATAAAATGTATCCTATGACACTCCCGTAATCAAGACAAATCTAACGATACCTCATACATCAAAATCCATCAAGCCGTTTAGGCTACAGGTGGTCACAAAGGAAAAGACATACATACATACTTACATACACTCGAAAAACATTACCCGACTGCCAAAGAAGGAGGGTAATGTTTTTCGAGTGTATGTAAGTATGTATGTATGTCTTTTCCTTTGTGACCACCTGTAGCCTAAACGGCTTGATGGATTTTGATGTATGAGGTATCGTTAGATTTGTCTTGATTACGGGAGTGTCATAGGATACATTTTATCCTAAAAGTCCCACGGGATAAAGACATAATAATATTTTTTCTAAATTTCCCTTTAAAAAAATATGTATGCGGTATCATTAGATTCATTTCAATCACGGGAGTAATTAATATAGGATACGTTTTTTCTCAAAATTCCCACGGGAACATGTTAATTCTGCGTCAACGCAAAGCAACTCATGCGTTAGCAAGCAAAAAGATAGGGCGTGGCCTGGCATGCGGCGCGCGGCGCGGTGCGGAGGGGGATATGCTCGAGTATACAGCCCGATTGCGGGCACACGCATGAGGGCACACGTCGTTGACGATAGTCTTCTACATCTACAACATTTTCGTTAAATAAAAACAGCTAAAAAGTTATAAATAAAAAAAATATTATTAAAAAAACAAAATACCCGACTGCACACTAAAAAAAGAGTAAAACAAGCCCCACAATAATATTGATCAATCAAATGCTAAAAACTAATTATGTAATACCGTTTAAACAATACCTATATTAAAATACACTACAATATGTGTTCGTAATCGATAGTTAAATAAACAGAAACTTATTTTGAATACAAATTTACTGAATATAATTTATAAATGTTGATGGAAAGCATCGCAGGCGGGGACCACCTTGACCGCCACCAACGAAAATTCTGCTAAATGGTGCACAACCGAAATGACTATAAATAAGCCTCTGTTGGTCCCCGCCTGCGATGCTTTCCATCAACATTTATAAATTATATTCAGTAAATTTGTATTCAAAATAAGTTTCTGTTTATTTAACTATCGATTACGAACACATATTGTAGTGTATTTACCCGACTGCCAAAGAAGGAGGGTAATGTTTTTCGAGTGTATGTAAGTATGTATGTATGTCTTTTCCTTTGTGACCACCTGTAGCCTAAACGGCTTGATGGATTTTGATGTATGAGGTATCGTTAGATTTGTCTTGATTACGGGAGTGTCATAGGATACATTTTATCCTAAAAGTCCCACGGGATAAAGACATAATAATATTTTTTCTAAATTTCCCTTTAAAAAAATATGTATGCGGTATCATTAGATTCATTTCAATCACGGGAGTAATTAATATAGGATACGTTTTTTCTCAAAATTCCCACGGGAACATGTTAATTCTGCGTCAACGCAAAGCAACTCATGCGTTAGCAAGCAAAAAGATAGGGCGTGGCCTGGCATGCGGCGCGCGGCGCGGTGCGGAGGGGGATATGCTCGAGTATACAGCCCGATTGCGGGCACACGCATGAGGGCACACGTCGTTGACGATAGTCTTCTACATCTACAACATTTTCGTTAAATAAAAACAGCTAAAAAGTTATAAATAAAAAAATTATTATTAAAAAAACAAAATACCCGACTGCACACTAAAAAAAGAGTAAAACAAGCCCCACAATAATATTGATCAATCAAATGCTAAAAACTAATTATGTAATACCGTTTAAACAATACCTATATTAAAATACACTACAATATGTGTTCGTAATCGATAGTTAAATAAACAGAAACTTATTTTGAATACAAATTTACTGAATATAATTTATAAATGTTGATGGAAAGCATCGCAGGCGGGGACCACCTTGACCGCCACCAACGAAAATTCTGCTAAATGGTGCACAACCGAAATGACTATAAATAAGCCTCTGTTGGTCCCCGCCTGCGATGCTTTCCATCAACATTTATAAATTATATTCAGTAAATTTGTATTCAAAATAAGTTTCTGTTTATTTAACTATCGATTACGAACACATATTGTAGTGTATTTTAATATAGGTATTGTTTAAACGGTATTACATAATTAGTTTTTAGCATTTGATTGATCAATATTATTGTGGGGCTTGTTTTACTCTTTTTTTAGTGTGCAGTCGGGTATTTTGTTTTTTTAATAATAATTTTTTTATTTAATATAGGTATTGTTTAAACGGTATTACATAATTAGTTTTTAGCATTTGATTGATCAATATTATTGTGGGGCTTGTTTTACTCTTTTTTTAGTGTGCAGTCGGGTATTTTGTTTTTTTAATAATAATTTTTTTTATTTTTTTTATTTATTTAACACTTTTTGTACAAATATATACAATGGCGGACTTAATGCCGAATGGCATTCTCTACCAGCCAATTTAGTAAGCTTTAAATTAAAGCATACCCATTGTTGTAAAACGTATATGTTTATTTTTTAATTATAAAGGGCTCGATAAAATGAAAAAAAAAACGCTAGTGACTAGTGAGTTCTTTGCTCCCAAGTGTATTAAGGACATAATCTTCATTTTCATCTGTCCCCAAATTGAGGTTTTCAGTGAAATCCTTTTCGTCAAAAGGTTAACAGTTTCTAAAGTCAAAAGGTTTAGAGTTCAAAATCTCAGAAGTAGGTAAGTATTACAATTTCAAGTTATTATAGTGCATAGTTACTTTCTATGTATGTCGTGGTGGCCCGAAGGTTTAAGATGCCCGCTTCTCATACCTGAGAGCGCGGGTTCGAAGCCTACCAACGACAAGTATCAACGTGACTTTTTCGGAGTTGTACAAAGTACGTACAACTCCGCAAAAATTAACGTTAAGATTATTTAGACACCACTGACAAACGGTGAAGGAAAACATCGTGAGGAGACCTGGGCTTTATAGTTTCTAATAATAAGTTTGAAATCGCCAACCCGCATTGAGCAAGCGTGGTGTGATGTGTGTGATTCGTGTGAGAAGAGGCCTTTGGTCAGCAGTGGCCACTTATAGACTGTTAATGATAATTACAAGTTAAAATAACTCATAATTCACGCGCGGTTTCACACGCTCTGCTCTGCTCCTATTGGTCGAGCATGTTTTATAACCTATAGCCATCCTCGATAAATGCACTATCCAACACAAAAATATTTTTTCAAATCAGACTTGTAGTTACGGAGATTAGCGCGTTCAAACTAACAAACAAACTCTTCCGCTTTATATAGTTTTTTACTAATATTACAAATTGGAATGTCAGTTTGTTTGTTTGTTTGTTTGTTCCGCTTTGACTTTGTTACTACTAAATCGATTGCTTTGAATTTTTGCAGACCTAAAGTTAGAAGTTTGGATTAAATAATAGGATACTTTTTATCCCGGAAAAATTTATATTCCCGAGGGTAAACAAAAGAATTGGTATAGATGGCGGTGTGTGTATTGGTATATGTCACATAGGCTATTTTTTATCCTTTTGTGACGCGAGCGAAGCCGCGGGTAAAAGCTAGTAAGATATAAGATAAGATTAATACCAATTAATTCCCAAAGTTAAACGTAGATAGGTACTATATTTACGTAACATCTTTGGCCAATTCTTTTGTTCTGCAAGTTTTGTATTTATGCAATAATCAATGGAAACAATTCGCGAATTGTGTTCATACGTTACGTTTCGCCGTTCCTGTTATAAATCATTATTGTACATATACATCTGTTCTCGTATTTCCAAATACAGTATTGTTATCGAACAAAGTTTTGGACAAAGGCGTCAAACAATACGTAGGCATGTATATTACGTAGAGGTATATGTTGATACGTAAATGTATGTATATCAACTTTGGTTAGCACGTCGTTACCAGGGCTCCTGTCCAGGAGTAGGTACGGGGTGGCTTTAGTCAGTAAGAGTCTTAAACATAATATAATATTTAACATAACATCACGCCGTTTTATCCCCGAAGGGGCAGAGGTGCACATTACGGCACTTAATGCCACTGTACAATGTAACACCCACTTTTCACTATTTATGTTATGAATGACGCCCATGTAAAATAGCCTATTGCCATATACCGGGCACATTTCCAGACTCCGTACTAGTACTAAGATTTTTTAAAACCCAGTAATATTTTGCCCACCCGGGATCTCTTGACTCGAGATCCCTTGCCCGGCAGTCGCACTAGCGACCACTCGGCCAACGAGGCAGTCATTAATCAGTCATGAAGAGTCTGAAACTTTCGTCTTATCTAAGGCGGGAGAAGTCATTGGATGATTTTCCACCTCAAAAAATAGGGATTAATTTTGGTTTAGATAACTATACCCAATATTATTACTAATCTCTTCTAAATTTACAGGAACCTCTATACTAAGATACGCGACATTAATCGTCATTTTTGTTATCACCAACCTATAAGTAACACTTAACAGTAAAAGTAAGGGGTTAGTTTACGTGCTACATTACGCCGAGAGACTTTTAGTTGAGTGACAGTTCAGGGGATAAGTTATATACATGAGTATAAGTATAACTTTTAGGCTTTTGTGTCTTATACATATTATGATATTAAATTCACCATATTTTTCGCATTTTCTTTTTGGGACAATCCTCAAGCCACAACCTCCCAAAACCGCTGCAACTCCTATAAGCCAGGATCTACAGTAGATACAACCATGAAAACACCGGAACACCGAAGTCCGGCGCGTCTTAGGGACATGAATAACTGTCTTGGTTACCGCAACGAAGTGAATCAGAAGATATTATAAGAGGAGAAGAAAAAAAAATTTTTTTTTGCAAGTGTATTTATGAATTCCATATATTAGAATTTATAAATGGAAATGCATATGGTGCAATGCCAATAGTACTTATTTTAGACGCCATTCCCATGCTATTTATAACTTATTAAGTTATTACACACACCAACAGCAAAAAAACACCCTACACGTCTTATATTTTACTCAATACAGGGATTGTTTCGCGCATCTTTTACGACTACATAAAGGACAACATATACCTTTATTAGATAGGTATACCTCACCATTAGATATACAGTTTTTAAAAAATTAAGTAGAAATTTTGGTATTTTAATAAAACAAGATGTTGGTCTTGAATAAGTGTCAAGGGTCGTTATTTTAAGTTCTTTTTTTATTTATTTGCACTTTGAATGCTATCCGGTAGCTATAGCTGTCAGCAAAACGCCATTTTATCCAGAATTTATTGAGATAGGTATAAAGTTTTATAACATCTTTTGTAAAATAAATGTTGTGATATTTCGTTAGATACTATTAAATAGATACATAATATCAAAATTACTTAAAAATCACGTTTTAGCAGGAAAAACTTACAAAAACGCACGAATTCTGAATTCATGGTCGAAATATCTATTCTTTAAAACTTTTATAAATAATAATATTTATACTTGAAATGAAATGAAATGATATTTATTTTCTGCAAAAATATCATTTCATTTCAAGTTACAGTGTCTAATAAAAGTCTTGCAAAGCCATCACAAAGCCCAACAGGTTAGACACTCTTTGAAGTGTCCTCGTCATAAGGTATGCACTAGTAGATATTGGGTAGTAATAAAAGCTCCAACAAGAAAAGGAGAATTGTCCTCATTGAAAATATTAAATCTACTGCCAAAAATACTAACTTTCCGACTACTTTACATGACTGTTTATTGCTACAATACTAACCTAACCTAAAACGTCTGTTGTCGGTAACTTAGTAATTTCGTCGGAGGTTCAATATTCTATTCGTAAGTTTAGTTTTGTAATTCGAAGATCCATTTTTATAGTCGGCCACAGATTTCTGGAGATTAATTTGTTTTTCGGAACCATTATTATTTTCCGTAGATATATTATTCGCTAATAAATTCAATAAATTAATAATGTTAGTTATTATTAATTTCGACGACATTGAACTTGTCAACATGACCTATGTAGTTCGCCTTGACATAACTAAGGCTGCAATACGAGTGATTCTATTCCGCAATATTTATTTTGACTTATAATTAATGCTAGAGTTGGTTTTATTAATTAATTTGACCCCTAATATTTATTGAATAGTATGAACTTTTAAACTTATGCAGTGTTCTAGACAAAATAACAAAAATAAAATATATTTAAGGACCGCCATTTGGTGACGGCAGTGTTCTGATCTGATATTTACTTCTTTACCACCCTTCACGTAAGCATCTAGTTTGCTTACTTTCTAGACCTAGGAAGTTGAGATTTCCTTGGGACGGGTAAACGAGTGCTCAGAGAGGAATTTCTTATAGTCTTTTCTAAGCCACAAATGTATTTCAGTGAGGTGAGTTAGTATCGCAATGAGTGAAGGATGATATTTAAATTGTAACACATACCTAATCATTATTGAAGTAACTATTCTCTTTTATTGTCTTATTCATCATCATCATCAACAACCTATAAATACCCCCTGGTGAGCAAAGCCTCTTCTCACGCGGAGAAGGTTTGAGCATTAATAACAACGCTTGCTCAATGCGGGTTGGCGATTACAAACTTATAGTTACAAACGTTTTGCTCACGACGTTTTCCTGTACCGTTTGTTAGTGGTATCTAGATGATCTTAGAAAGTACATATAACTCGGAAAGAGTCACATTGGTACTTGTCGTTGGTAGGTTTCGAACCCTCAAGCATGAGAAACGGGCGTCTTGAACCTCCGGGCCACCACGACACCTCATGTCTTATTAACCGACTTCATTTGTAAATTGTTAATGACTTTATTATTTTATTTTAACATTTACTATCTAAATTCATTGCATAATTAATATTTGTGCACCAGTCATGGTTAAACATGTTGATACAATCAATAAGTACTGTATCATCTATAGTAACCATCAATTATTGCATGTAATATTATGACGTACACATGTTTTGGTGAATAAAATTACCTTTATCTTTCATCAAAATCATCCTTTTGTATTTACGAAATCTTATAAAGTATATGCAAACTACCAGTTACTGATTCTATCGTATTATCATTTTGATTCTCGATTTAAATGTAAAAAAAGCCGATATGGTATATTTTTGTTTCAGTTTTAAGTTATGTGTGACGTGTTTTAGGGTACCTATCTAAATGAAAAGATTTTACTAGCTATCGCGTTTAACTGACTGTGACGACTTCTAATTGAAATACAATAATTAATTAACAACAAAGAAACAAGAGATGAAGTTGAATGAACGATTTTTGATATTCTTTGTACATTTTTCTTATTTTTTACATTATTTTTTGCTTAGCATTACATGTTGAAGTATTTTTGATCTTACAGAATCCCACAACCAACTAACACTTCAGTAAAAAAACCATTCAAAAATGTTTACACACAATTTTCCCGCGTTACGAAAATGCTACTTAAATAGTATAAACGATTTTTTAATATTGTTCAAATCTATGTCAAAACACTATCAAAAATATGCCAAAAATGTGGTATAAATTCCCCCCCTTCTTTTGTTAAACTACAAATAATATATAAAATGTAGCTTACCTTGGACAGCGATAACAACAACCACTAAAATTAATGTTGAAATGGTTCTTGCCATTTTGGATGAATTTATAACTAGTAACTACTTAATAACTTGTTTCATGTAAACACGTGCGGACTATGTGGCTCCTGGCGTCTTAATGCGGGTGTGAGACCCGGCTAACACTTAAATAACGTGTATGTTGTGCGTAACTATAGTTACATGTACGTATGTATAATGTATAAGGAAAATATAACATAAGGGTTTCGTTTATTTTTCTCAAATATGTAGGTACAATCGTGGGCTAAATATTTTAGGTTTTAGTTCATAATGTAGCGTCCTTTTATTATCTGAACGAGTAGAGGGAGCATAATATACATATAATTAAAAGTCTGAGGCATTTTTCGCGGGTGTCTTGTCAGTTGTCGCCTGTTATGTTATTATTAGTCCCGTGTATTTATGCCACCGACTATTATAAGTTAACTTTATGCTATTTAGGTTTTATCTGCGTATATTTTGAAAAAGCCGAAAAGGCCATTAAGAATTTTTGCGTACCCTGGAATAGGGATGATGACAGGGTATGAAAATTAAAATATAATTAGTCCGTCACTTAGGTAATCAAAAAACATTTAGACACGTATTCTTTTTATTTTGTTGTAAGTATACTTAATAAAATGATACTTAGATATAACGAATCACAGTTTAGGAACGGGGGCTAAAAACGTCATTTCTACGTATAAAATGTACATAGAAGTGACGTCACGCGACATTTCAAATCAATATATCTTCGAAACTATTCGTTTCCGTAATAAAGTAAAAAATACGTGTCTAATGTTTTTAAATAATCTACCAGGCGGACATTAAAATAAAAAAATGTCATCTACCCTATTGAAACCTCCTCTCCGAATCGATCCCTTCCTTCAGGCACTCTTGACTTATGTTACTTTATAATTAAGTTGTTTCTAAATTGAAAATTATCTCCTATTTATTGATATCTGTTTTATTGGTATAATAATGATGTGATAATCATTCCGTTAATAAAATTTTATTAGTTACTCATCGTTTTTTGTATTATTAGTTTAATTTATAAGAATGTGTGAACACGTGTTCTTAATAATACGATTTGTATGAGTGCCAATATAGTTAGTAGATCATTAGGTCATTTTAATGCTTTATTATTTTAATAAAATCAATATATTTTGATGACAGTGAACGATGTTTTATTGATTTAAAACAGAATCTTTTATTTATTTAAGTACCTTTAAATAGGTGTTTGATTTATGTACTAAA
This sequence comes from Spodoptera littoralis, assembly GCA_902850265.1. Taxonomy (NCBI): domain Eukaryota; kingdom Metazoa; phylum Arthropoda; class Insecta; order Lepidoptera; family Noctuidae; genus Spodoptera; species Spodoptera littoralis. The sequence continues at coordinate 5,191,036 of LR824533.2, forward strand.
TTAATTGGTGATTTATATTTACATATCAGATATATATTTACGTATCAATTTATGTTCAAAAAACTCACAACAATGTTAAATTTTTACACCTACCTACTGTGTCTCTCTGCATCATCCGTTAGAGAATGCCACTCGGCATTAAGTTCGCCATTGCATATTGTACAAAAAGTGTCAATAAATAAATGATTTATTTTGATTTCTATTAAGGATCTATAGATACATAAAGTATGTAAATTGCCAATGCAGTTTTTGTGTAATAAAAATTAGCCTACATTAATGTTCTAATTGTAATATTTTTTTAAAGCAAGCCTTTTACAGAGAGAGCTCAGACTGCTTCTAGTGTAAATAAAGACAAGTAACTAAAGTAAAGAGTACAACTTTTGCTACTAGCCAAAATCTTCCTATTTTAAACGACTTCGAAAAATAAACTAGTACTTCAGAAACAAACTGTTGGATAAACCGCACCTCCCATCACTGATCGTGGCGAATAGATATTTTTATACAAAGGCGCTGGAACAGACGAAGTACAAGCAAAAAGTGACAAAATCCCTTCTCAGATAAATCAATCTAGATTGAGACTGTATTGGTAGTCACTGAAAAGCTACTTATATTAAGATGTCAAGATACCATCAAACCACCACAGATGAGGCCCAGAAGGGCTGATGCCAATACAGAGCCGCGGAGGACTTATCAGGTTGCCGGGCTCCGGCTCGAAGTGCAGGAGTAGGAACGGGGTGGTTTTTAGTCAGTAAGCGTCCGACACTCCCTCTCGCCTCGCCCTGGTGAGAGAAGTCATTGGATGATTTTACCCGCTCATAAAAAGTTACTTATATAACATCTACTATACATATCTATGTCCGTAACTATTTCTATATGACAGAAATATAAACAGTCTATTTGACAAGCAAGGATGCGTCAGGGTCCCTTCCTTGTAAACCTTGTGTAACTAGCTAGACCAGTTGACAAGGGTCGACTTTGGTATCAATGAACTACTGAGAATGATGTGTTTGCTATTTCTAGTAATAATAAACAAGTATTTATTATGTTCCCTTTTTCCTTTTGCATATCTTAGTTTTCTATAACTACCTAGTACCTGGTCTGAGCTTGTCGCTATTGTTAATCTATTTCTGTGTTAAATTTATTTACTTGGATGAAATTGTTAAACAAAGATCCGTTCAGCAATTATGGACTGATAAGATTTTAAAAGCTAAATAAATTTTTAGTTATTGAATTGGGTAGTCATTATAACGACGACAATAACATTAAAGGCTTCAAACCTAATCATGATATGCACACCAAAGGTCATCTGAATCTGTTCAGTTTAATAAAAGAATCTGTCAGGAAAAACCATCGTGGTAGCATTTAAAAGCAGAAGCATAGCTGGATTTTTGACATAGTCATCCTTATTATTGTATAATTACCAGTATTGTATTGCATACTACCCACGCTATGATATTTCTTGCATTGATATTATAAAAAAGAAACAAAAATTCAAAAGTAGAACGATTTGAATATACGTTCGAATTGATTAACCTTATTTTTTTAAAGTTCACTTCTTGCATTTTTTTTTGTTTATTTTTTCACTTTTTAAAGGTATTCCGTAGTATGGGTCATTATGGTTCGGTATTCATCATTTTTTTTTAATTAAAATCCAATAAATGTTTTAATCAAGTTGTTTTAAATGATATTATCTTAATTTAAATTAGGCCATCTGAAGTGTACGCGATTCACCTTGGATCGAGTAGGTACTGCACGATTTAAGGTCATTGACATTACCATAGTGCTCAAAAACTTTATTACCTAGTAAACAAACGTATAAATCAAATATGTACCTTTCTGGAATACTTAATATAATTTAAGATATGGTCGGATATTTGGGCAGAGTTATTTGCACAACATATCTTCTATATAGGTTATTATACATATTATGATTTACATTTTATTGGGGCATATGCCCTATACAGGATGTCCCTGAAGTCGACGATCAAATGGCATAATCGTGGTGATGGTCAACTTCAGGGACACTCTGTATGAGGTCTAAATAAAATGAAGAATGCAATTAAAGCCATTCATAACCTAGGGCTAGAAGTTTCGACAGTAATGAAATATACATATACATAAGTCACTACGTCGTGTTTTTTAACCGACTTCAATAAAAAGGAGGTTCTTAGTTTTGACCTTAGTATGTATGTTTGTTTGCGACTATCTCGCGATTGCCTAAATCGATTTTGATAGGGTTTGCGGTCAGAAAAGTGTTTATTACACTTAGGTGAAAATTTTAGTATATATCAATAAACCGAATTTAAGTAAAAGAGGGAGTCGGAGTTGGTAAATATGTATTTTCAACCTAGTTTATATAAGAATTTATCGAACAAAGAAAGAGATTATTATAAAAACAAATTGTCTATAATAGATTTCAAACTTATTTTAACAATAACAGTATCTATATAATATTTTTCAATAGTACAAAGAAGACAGTTACTGCGCTAGAATGGAACTAATTACGTAACGAAATGTAGTTGCTACATGGAATATAATCACCCCAGCACCACCTATTTAAAGAATTATAGTTGCAGTGACGTTATGACATAATCCGACTCTGAAATCTGAAACAAAAGTGATACGTAACGTAATGGTCAGCGATAACGCAATGTAGTTGATTACAACGGTCGATGCCTAAAATATATAATAATATTTTATGGGATAAGCCGGTAAACGATCTGAAGTATCACCTGATGGTAAGCAATCGGCGTCGCCTATGGACACCTGGAACACCAGAGGCGTTACAAGTGCGTTACCGGCCTTTTGGGGAATTAGGAGTTTGAGGATCGTTGGGGATTCATGAATTGGGGAGATTTAGGAAGGGGAGGGTAATTGGGCCTCCGGTAACCTCACTCACACGACGAAACACAACAAAACGTTGATTCACGTCGGTCTTCTGTGAGGCCGTGGTATCACTCCGGTCAAGCTGGCCCATTCGTGCCGAAGCATGGCTCTCCCAATCTTCAATATTCGATTCAAGGCAGTTTTATTATATCTTTAGTTACAGGTCAACTATTTCTGTCTCGTCAAAGCCTACGGGTCTGAGATATTTATAGGAAGGGACAATAGGCCTATTTCGTCATAGCTGGATAAGAATAAGGTATTACGTCAATTCTCGTATTAAGTTACTGTCTGGAATATATTTGGAATATATTCCCGAGATACTTTAATTCCAATTTGGATTATCGATGTTGTTTTTTTTTTTCTTTTGGATTTTTGTTGACCTTAAGCCTCAAGCACGATTGATGAACTTGGTTGTCATTTATCTGGATAAAGTTTTTAATATATCTATATCTATATATATAAAAGAAAGTTGTGTTAGTTACACCACTTATAACTCAAGAACGGCAGAATAGATTTGGCTGAAAATTGGTAAGGAGGTAGCTTAGAGCCAGGAGACAGACATAGGATACTTTTAAACCAATACTTTTTTTTACTTTTTACCGAAAATCACGAACGGGGACGGAAAAAAATGGGATTACGCGTACGAAGTCGCGGGCAGAAGCTAGTAAGTATATAAAAATGGAACCCGTTTCCTGTTGTCACGACATAACTTGAGAATGGTTGGACCGATTTGGCTGATTTATTTTTTGTTGTTTGTTTGTATTGTCAGGAGAAGGTTTTTATGATAGAAAAAAATCCTGAAAATATTACGTAGTACAAAGTTGCGGGCAGAAGCTAGTACATATATACATAACATCACGCCTTTTATCCCCGAAGGGATAGGCAGAGGTGCACATTACGGCACTTAATACCACTATACAATGTAACACCCACTTTTCCCTATTTATGTCATTAGTCCCATGTTATAGGTGTGAGCCTATTGCCATATACCGGGCACATTTCAAGACTCTGTACTTCTACTGACAATTGTTTTCAAAGACCTAGTTTTAATTATGTTTTTTTATATATAAAAATATTTTTAAGTTATCTACATAATGATTAATTGTATTGTTGTAGTTCAAGTTGACAGTTTCACTTACACATTAGCAAAGTGCAACGTGTAGATGTTGCGTTGTTAAATTTTTCAGGCGGTATACATATTATTTTTAATGGAAAAAGCTTAGGTCTTGGGTCTTATTTACATATAGGTAGGTGATATTGTGCGCTGTTGTTCGAAGAAGGAATATGGCATAATCCATAGTCTTGGCAATTAGTTAAGTGGTATGAATTTCACCAAATCTTCGGTTATAAATGTCATCAACAGCCTATAAATACCCACTGCTGAGCAAAGCCTATTCGCACACGGAGAAGTTTTGAGCATTAATCACCACGCTTGCTCAGTGCGGGTTGGCGACTACAAACTTATAATTTGAAATTATAAGCCTAGGTTTCCTCGCGATGTTTTCCTTCACGTTTGTCAGTGCTGTCTAAATAATCTTAGAAAGTACATATAACTCGGAAAAAGTCACATTGGTACTTGCCGTTGGTAGGTTTCGAACCCGCATTCTCATGCATGAGAAGCCAGCGTCTTGAACCTTCGGGCCACCACGACATTACAGATTACACGGCTATAAATGTAAAGACGAATAATAATACCTAACATTCTTTGGACTCGCTAAATGTTGTAGGTACAAAATAAGGTGCGATTTTATAGCTCTACATACATAATATTCGTATTTACAGTTTATTAAACTACATTTAAATAAATTTACATTACAATAATATGTTATTTTGATTTAATACCTACAATGATCTTTGTGTAATGTCATTTTATAGATTGGATTTTTCCACAGAACATATAAAGGAGGATAGAACGGCCTTGTGGGCGGTACACGCGTGCCGCGGTTATGACCAAATACTCCAAATCTACCAAAATGTCAAAAACCGGCCATCAAACGCAATGTTGTTGTGACAGCGTACGAAACTCCGCAAATAATATTAAATTATGCCGTCTTGGACTATTGTAATGTGTCGGAAAAGAAGACAGGTGTGCAATGTAGCACGAGAAGGGATTTCTTTCCACCAGTGACTCCAAAAACATTAATATACTTGTGATATTTGTAATTATAACATTAATATTATGACGTTTCTAGACAAAAACGACATTATCGCAAGCAGTATACATTGCTTGCAATAGATACGTACCATTTTGCACTACATAAACGATCGCGCAATGTATTACGTTCACAACGAGAGTCCCGAGTATCAAATCAAAACGTCATTTCCTCGAATCGATATAGAGAAGTGTCAATTTGTAAACAATGTCGATAATTACTATGATACAAAGGATTATTATCAAATTATACACATTATAACTAAAATAATTTTATTTATTACGACTAATTATGAAATAGGTTTTAAGTGAGGCATTTTATTCGTATTTCAGTTTTATATAATTTTTATGTGTTCGTTATGTTTTGTTCAGTAAGTAGACTGATTTTATGATTTAGGAAATTTTATTTTACATTTCTACCTTGATATCATCTAAGCGACATCTAAATCATTTTTCGTAAGATGGATACTCTTTCATACATGCTTAGGCCCAAATTGTAAATAGTTGAAACTATGAGAAATTCTTAAAAGCCAGCCGAAATCTTAGTCAATAATTTAAAATAGTTGTTGAGGTTTTCTATTCGAGAACAAAGCTATGACAACAAATAAAATGACATTATATCCTGGGAGCGATTGTATTGTACCTTTTTTAAGAATAGCTATGTACACCTGATGACTTTTCTAGTTTTCAGAGCTTTTAGAGCTGACTTAATTTACGTGAGCTAAAATATTGTGTTGGCCTGGAGGTTGCGGCGCTGTTTCATACAACTTATACGTACTTTCTAAGTTAATTTGCACACCACTCACATTCAGTAAAGGAAATTATGTAACCGAAACTATATAATAATTCCTATTTATACTATTAAAGAAATACGAACGACGATTATCGGTTGTCATCATACGAATGTCATGATGATATCTAACAGAGACAATAACAGAGTTTTGAGCACAGATTAGATATATCATGATATGGTTACGTTATGATAATTCTCAATATTTCATTATTTTATGATTTTTCATTCCTTAGGGAGAAATTACGCAATTTTTTATATATTTTGAATTAAGTAAAAATCTATTATTTTTGACCCCATGACTTCCCGGACTCCTTTTATTTTTATAAAACTTACAGTTGAAAACAAAACAAAATCGAAATAATACCTTTTCGGTTTTTTATACTTTTTTGATTACTACCAATCAACAATTTACTTATAATTATATTCCATGTCAAATTATTTTAATGTTAATAATGTAATTGATTTTAAAAATCAGTTATGAATTTTTCTATGTATAGTTATTTACATTAACGTAAATACATGTACACAATATGCCTTATACAAATCCGCATAGTCCGCAATACATGTAAATTAAGAAGCTAGATGCCATTAATTTTATCGATATCAATAATCGACCTTTCGCTCCCCCTACCATATATGAGTTTTTTACGCCTGTATTAGTGTATGTCAAACGAAGTGATTGCGTCAGTGTGACGACCAATAACAAATCTTTTAACCTAGTGCGTGTTGTTTATTTGTGTGCATTTTCCGCGTAGGTATTGGTCTCTTGCTTGTAGTAAAGTTAAAGAGTGGGGGACAAACGGCGACGCGTGTTCTAATACAAATCAGGAACTATTCCCTTTCTAGCCTTCTTTATATGTTCTGTGGATTTTTCCTTGTTAGGTATAAAAGTTGCTTTAGCTAAAATTAATTTTGAAACTTGAATTAGTTAACAACAACATAGTTGATGAGGAAACTATCGTTCTAACTTGTGTACTAATCTATAGAAATAAATTAAATTAAAGTGTCTATTTGTAATATTAAAATAACCACTATTTACTACATGCATATGAATATACCTCTACATACGATAAACACCAAAATAACCTTTTTTACAATTTTTGTCTGTCTGTCTGCTTGTACGGGCTAATCTCTGGAATGGCTGGACCGATTTTACAAGACTTTTATGGGCAGGTAGCTGATATACTAAGGAGTAACATAGGCTACTTTTATTTATAAAACATAACATAACATCACACCTTTTAACCCCGAAAGGGTAGGCAGAGGTGCACACAGAAGTAACACCCTCTTTTCACTATTTATGTTATGAGTCCCATGTAAAAAACACAATAGTACTTTGCCCGACTCGGGAATCGAACCCGAGACCCCTTGCCCGGCAGTCGCACTTGCGACCTCGGCTAACGAGGCAGTCTTGTTGTCAGTCAGATTTATAAAAATTGAAATAAAAAATGTTATGTTCTAAAATTCATACTTATTCGTGGACAACAACTAGTAGTGGATAAGGTCAGTCAGTAACGTTTAATTAAAGTGGAAAATCGAAGAACGTACATTAAGGTAAGTTCTTAGAGAAACATTTAAGAATCAGGCAACAAAAACACAAATATAACGATTTTATTAGAATTTATTTACGCTTAAACATTCATACGGCATGAATCCACAACAGCCAGTTTATTTTGTAACTGTCAATTCTAATTTCAAAGTGAGCTCGATCGCATTCTCACCCGTCATTGGTCGAGATATTCACACAATCAATAACATGGCGGATCACGATCAAATTCACTTCAACAATCGAATTGAAAGTTACAGCCTAGCTGATTCAATTATCTAGTTAGTAATAGTGTATTCCTTCTTCTTTCCGTTATCATTCTCGTAGAAAGAAGTGACAACCTTCCCGTTCTGTGAGCTCGATGTTATACTAGCCGCATGGTAGTTCTCGTTGGGTCCTGGTTGTCTGTTCATCATATCTTGTTGAGCTTTCTGGATGTCCTGGAAATTCTGTGACCAAGAAAATTCATATTTATAATTGCCATAGCATGAAATACCTACCAGTTTCTCTAAGTAGGGTTTTTTTTTTTTTAAGGGGGGAAAATCATCGAATGACTGCTCCCGCCTGGGTGAGGCGGAAGGGAGTGTCAGACTCTTGACACTGACTATAAACCACCCCGTTCCTTCTCCTGCACGTCGAGCCGGAGCCCCGGTTACCCGTTAGGTTCTCCGCGACTCCGAATCGGCATCGGCCCTATTGGGCCCCATCTGTGGTGGTCTGATGGCTCTTTGAGGCGCGCGCGGAACGCTACGCGCCGTACGCTCCTCTAAGTAGGGTAGGGTAGGTAGGTAGAGTTAAATTATTTTCTGAAATTATAGACACAATCTAGAATGACTGCCTCGATGGCCGAGTGGTCGCAAGTGCGACTGCCGGGCTAGGGGTCTCGGGTTCGATTCCCGGGTCAGGCAAAGTATTACTGGGTTTTAAAAATCTCAGTAGTAACACGGAGTATGGAAATGTGCCCAGTATATGGCAATAGGCTGACCCCCTATTACATGGGACTCATAACATAAATAGTGAAAAGTGTGTGTTACATTCTACAGTGGCATAATGTGCACCTCTGCCTAGCCCTTCGGGGATAAAAGGCGTGATGTTATATATATACATAGATAGTTTTGTTGTTAATATACCTATGTATTTGAAAACCTTAATACTTACAGGGATCAAGGGCCAGTTGAAAAGTCCACCAGCAGCCCTGAAATAACAAACAAATTAAAGTCAGATATTTCGATTGAAATATTGTTGGTCTGGACTGGGGTCAACCAATTTGTTAGTGGATTATATGTACGTTTTTATTATAAAAAAACAAACTGATTGTAGCACAGGAAAAATCTTAATATGAGACAAAGTTTTATTATTTAAATATAAATGCAATTAAACTTATAATCCGTCTTTTTAAATAAAATAATATATTTTTTTCTTTTGGAGTCATCCACTTTACCACCAATTATCATCTTATTCTTCACCAATTATTTCTTAATTATTACATCGTTAAGCTAGATTCAGTTGGCGCGGTGGCTGGGCAACCGGCTGCCGCGCAATGTGTAGCGGGTTCGATACCGTATGGAGTAATTATTTGTGTAATTCAAATTCAAATTCATTCATTCAAATTCATTTAATCGTTTGCAAACATGGGTACATAATATAGGTATTAACAAAATATACAGTTTCTCCATATTTTGCCATCACTTGGCATGCAAAGATATGTTATAAAAAAATTATATAATAAAATTAGGTACAATAAGTTTAATTAATTGTAGTTTTGTTAAATTGAATACAGTATGTCAAATAAATTAAAATTATTAATACCATTGAAGTCAAAAATGTAATGTCAAATTAAATATATTTTGTAAAAAGGTAATCAACAATTATGAATGTCACACAAGCAATGTTAAACAAATGAAGTTTATTATAATTGACCGTCATACACGCAGCCACAACAAGCCCAAAAACCATCATGTCCATTCCGTCTTTAGTCAATTACATATATGAAATGTGAATGTCAATTAATAAAATTAATATGTCAATAAAAGCTAAAAACATAGTAGTCAATTACATATATGAAATGTGAATGTCAATTAATAAAATTAATATGTCAATAAAAGCTAAAAACAAGAGTGAATACAATTCATATGTCTTTAATATAAAATGTCAAATATATAATATTAATAATAATATTGAAAAATAAAATGTGTCATAATAGTTAGTAGTCTATGTGGTCCTGTAGAAAATCCCTAATGCTATAATAGGCCTTATTGGTGAGAAAATCCTTCAATTTATTTTTGAATATATTTGTGTTGTATTCTTTCCAGAGCTTAGGAATTTTATTGTAAATTTTTGGGCCCATGCAATATATACTGTTATTCATTAAGCTAGTTTTTGAATAAATTAATCTAATTTTGCTATTATCACGTCTATTACGGACAACCGTATCACTTAGACGTGGAAATAGGGTTAGGTTGCTCTTAATAAACATTGCGCTTTCTAAAATATAAAGAGAGGGTACAGTCAAAATTTTATATTTTATGAAAAAATGCTTGCAGCTGTCCGTGACCTTTAACTTAAACATGGTTCTCAAGCAACGCTTTTGGGCTTTGAATACTAATTCTTTATTAGTGGAATTCCCCCAAAATATAATGCCGTATCTTAGATTGGATGAAACTAAACCATGGTATCATAGTATAAAGAACACAGTAGGTTATCTAAGGCCGCCCGCCGAGTTATTAGCCTACTCTTGCGTTGATCCCCAGGGTTGTCACTTTTACTTTTAGTTAATATTTTCGAACAAGCAGCACTTGATCTAAATGTATGAAATGAAAAGCATATTATGATTGAATATTTTATCAATTTATAAATTTAGTAAAAATTAAAAGCTTATAAAAAGATTATTAACTTCTTAAAATAAACTTTAGCTCTATACATAGTATTCAGAAAGTAAATTTGGGAATACATTTATATGGAAAAATGCGACTCGGCTACGCTCTTAACAAATCAGATAAACTGTGAAATAAACAATACAATACCACATTTTTTTATAATATTTAAGTATAGTAGGTAATTACATTTCTGGTTGAGTAGGAACTATGAAGAATGATAAGAGTAAGAATAAGTAAGTAGGTATCTCATCATCAAGTACCTACAAATTATATTATGCTAGAAAAAGTGACTAGCTTACCTTTCCTGTTCAATAGGTACCTAATCTGAACAGAGACAGTTCTGGAATCGATTAATTATTAAGACACCCAAACACACAGCAATACGTTCTTCTACGATTATCAGACATTTTTTATTTCATTGAACAGTGCCGAAAAGCCGTGAAGCGCGCGCGAACCTCGTACAGTGTCAGCCCTGCCTGGCGCACTGAGAAACGGGTCGAGATTTTGTTAAAGTGTGCGTGCGTCGACGCATAGATACTATGGCGCACACATATAAGCCGCGCGCGGAGCATTTGTATGAAGATAACCTACTTTGTTCTTTATACTATGATGGTATGCTGTAAGGAGGGCGTCAATGTTGAGCACTGGAACTAATTTATAAATTGCATAGCAAGATTTACTTATTTTTTTTATTAGGGATTCTGTGTGTGCTTTCCAATTTAGTTTCTTGTCAATGATTACACCCAAGAATTTCGCGTTGTCAACTTCATTAATTATTTTATTATTGTAGTGTATATTTAGGTTAGACATGGTAGATCCTCTCTGTGTAAAGTGCATGATATTCGTTTTTTCCAAATTGATTTTTAAATTATTGTTTTCTAACCATTGTATAACAGACATTAGTGAATTATTAATATTATCGGTATAGGTATCTCGACTTTTACATGGTATAGTTATGGTACTATCATCGGCGAATAAAGTTACGTATTGATTGATGCTTTTGGGTAGATCATTGATATAAATGATAAATAGTAAAGGACCTAAAACACTGCCTTGGGGTACACCGTATCTGATAACACGCCAAGATGATCTATAAATTTCTTCTTGTTTTGTGTGTGTATTTATCGAGTTTATTTCTGTGTACTGTTGTCTGTTCCTAATGTACGATTCTATAAGACGCAATACGTTACCTCGGATACCATATGCTTCCAATTTTTTAATCAAAGTGTTATGACAGACATAGTCAAATGCTTGTGTCATATCGCAAAATATGGTGCTTACAGGAGTGGTTTTATCAACATTTGTTATTACTGTAGACATAAAGTCATAAATAGCCATATTGTTGTTTTATTAGAACGAAAACCTTTTTGTTCTGGAGTAAGTATATTATTTTTCTCAAGATAGTTGTATAAATGTCTATATATGTGTTTTTCAAATATTTTAGATATTACACTTATAAGGGAGATAGGTCGGTAGAATTGCATAAGTTCCCTGTTCTCCTTTTTGAATAGAGGTTTCACTATCGATATCTTAAGTGCTTCCGGAAAAGTGCCAGCATCTATGCTTAGGTTTATAATGTAGGACAAATGTGTACAAATTTCGCTGGCTACAGCTTTTATGACCTTTGTTGAAATACCGTCATATCCCTCACTATGAGTATTTTTCAATGTGTTTATTATCTTATGTATTTCAACAGGTACACAGGGAGCCAAATAGAAAGAATTGAGTCTGTTATCTATTAGGGATGTTACATTTTCACACGAATTATTAATAGGTGTTATTTTTTCTATAAAATATTTATTAAATGCGTTTGCTATGTCTCGAGGTTTCGTGATCATGTTCTCTTCAATTTGAATTTTCCTTATTATGTCCCTAGGTATATTAAGTTTAGAGTCATTAATTATTCTCCACGTGGCTTTAGATTTACAAATTGTTATTTCGGGTGTAATCCACAAATTGTTATTTCGGGTCTGGGTGTCATGCGTATGTGAACTTGTATGTTTGTAAACGAATCCATGACATAGGAGAAAATACTAGAATGGGGCAATATTGTTTATATTAGATTGTATAAAAAATTCTTACCGTGGAGCCCAATTGTTGTTGTTTTGTGCTGAAACAAAACCAAGAAAAGTCTAATTTATTATATACACCGATTTATTACTACCTACAAAGTTTTGACTGTATAGAAAATACGGTAGTTTCCTAAAATTTATTTTAATGTCCGTCTTGTACATTAATTTAAAACTTTAGACACGTATTTTTCTTTTCTCACTAAATGAAATACTTTCAACGATATATTAATTTGAAATATCGTGTGACGTCACAGCGTGTCACATTTTGTAGCACGTTATGACGTAGCTACCTCCCACTCCTAAACTTAGCGCCATTTTATTTAAGTATTGCAACTTAAACTCGAGAAAATAAAAAGATACGTATCCAATATTTTTTCATTATCTAACTGACGGTCTAATTAGATTTAAATTTTGATACCCTGGAAACTACCCAATTCAGCAGTTACTATAAAATTTAGAAAATCTAATGGCAAATTCTATACTAAAGTAAATAACTACTTTTTCTAGAAACTCATAGTATGAGTATAATCATACATTATATTGTTTGCTCAAGTGTCAATATGACTAGAATGCGAATCAGACAAAGGACTATACAAGTACAAAGCACCTATAATAACAAAAGTTATTACGTCATTAGTTGCGTGGTTGCAAAAATGGTTGTTGAACTCGTGGTTGTAGGCTCAATCTGAGTAAAGTAAGAGCTTTTCTATTTCTTCAGTAGCACTGAGCCTGCATATTTTGAAGGCTTTATTAAAATTTTAACGTAAGAAAGTACTTTTCTCTATTTATATGAATAAAAATGAATTTCTGTTCGTTAATCTCGCCAAAACTCGAGAACGGCTGAACCAATTTGGCTGATTTTCGTCTTGTAATATTCGTGGAAGTCCAGGAAAGGTATAAAAGGTGAAAAAAATAATTATTCAGCGGTACGAAGTTTGGCGGGTCAACTAGTTAAGAAATATAAAAAGATAAATGCAAACAATAATAAGACTGGCAGAATTTTAATCTAAAAATTCCAATGTTATATAATAAAGTCAAAGTCAAAACTCAAAGCATTTATTTCAATTAAACCATAGTTTGGTACTTTTGAAACGTCAACAAATACAAAATAAATAGTAGTCTGTCAGTAGAAAAAAACTGAAATTTGTATAAAAAAATCATCTCAATAAATAAACAATTAACACATAATACGTACCAGTAACGCACATAAGCGTAACGAGAGCAACAAACAAAATAATTTTCGACATTGTTCTGAATTTCTTTGAATTTCAAGACGACCAACTGTTGACACTGTTTCTTATAATATTATGAAAAACATGTAAAATTCAGGACGTATTTATACCTTCAACAGTAACAACCTTGAAGCGGTCAACAATAAAATTCTGGCTAAAATGAGGAGAATGGGGCGATGTGGTTTTTTATTAATATGTATGTTTTCAGTTTTATATTTTTTGACTGACTGCCTCGTTGGCCGAGTGGTCCTAAGTGCTACTGCAGGGCAATGGGTCTTGGATTCTTAATGGATAGTTTAATGCAGTTAACATAATGTATTACATACTCACTTTTGACCATTGTCTGCTTCCTTGCTCCAGTAATCTGATTGTCGAGCAAGTTGTCGAGAATTTCGAATTTTCATCATATTTTTTTTATTTCAGGCCTAAAACTGGAAAAAATACAAAATGTAATATAATATAACATCACACCTTTTATCCCCGAAGGAGTAGACGGAGGTGCACATTATAGCACTTAATGGCACTGTACAATGTAACACCCACTTTTCACTATTTATTTTATGAGTCCCATGTAATAGGGGGTGAGCCTATTGCCATATACCGGGCACAATTCTAGACTCCGTGCTACTACTGAGAATTTATTTATAACCTAAATACTTTGCCCGACCCGGGAATCGAACCCGAGACCCCTTGCACGGCAGTCGCACTTGCGACCACTCGACCAACGAGGCAGTCTCTCGGTAGTCAAAGGCTTAAATGTCCGATCGATCTCATGCTAAGAAAATGTTTACTTATCTGTATCAAAACTGCCCAAGTTACTCTTCTATACAAAGCAAACTTTGAAAGATTTTAGTTAATGATCATCAGTTTAAAATATATGTTTGTAACGACTTTAATTATAATATGTATAACAAGGATGAATACTTTGAACTAATCAACATAATGATGAATGACTTTCCCTTTGTTTTCTTACAATTTGAAACATTACTGTTTTGTTGTTATTTCATGGAAACTTTAGGCTGTACTTGGGGCAATATTATTCTTTAAACAGGTACTACCGCTTTGTTTTAAAGAGTTTTTAACTACTTCAATGACAGTGCTTTAGTTGAGTCCTTGAGAGTATGACTGTAGAGCACAAGGCCTAGGGTTTAGTTAGGTTTTAAATTTTTACATAACATAACATATCATCACCTGTCGATGTCAAACTTGCATACAAGTGCCAATAGTCCTGTTGCACTCTTTCTCATTTTCATTTCATTTATTCAATAAACAATTTACATTGTATCTGAATGTCTTCATACATTATCATAAATCATAATCATAAATTACATTGCAATTTAATCCATACAGCATGGATCAGTCATATTACTCAAAAACAAAAACTAAAATCAACAGAACAATTTAAATAATAATAAAATGCGAAATAATCAAATATAACATGACAAAAATCCAATTTAGAAAGAAATTACATAATTGGGTATTTCGTTTTCTAACAAACAGTTCGGAAGCATTTCATATTTCCATATACCGGTGGGTGAGCCTATTGCCCTATACCGGTCGCAATTCCAAATTCCGTGCTACTACTAATATGCTATATATATGCTATCCTATAATACTAATATGGACACTCCCTAAGAAATCCACCATATTTAAAAGAGACTGGGCAATAGGTAGCAGCGCTCTTTGAAAAACCTAGGTGCTTATTCTTGAATGTCAATGTCAATGCAATTTCAATGAAATAAAATCTCGATAATTATTCAATGTCAAAATTATACAACCCCTATCGTAGTTTTTAAAATACCATTCAGAGTACCGAATACAAAGCCAAACTCAATACCATTTAGTTCATTCAATATCTACGCAATTCAGATGTACTTAATGGGCGCTAGTATTGCAACTCGAGAGTACTAATTTCAAAATACGAATGTCGATCGATCGGAATTGGATTCAAGAGTAAGCCCCCTGAACTTAGATGTGATTTCTTCCCCTTGCCAAAACTGGAGATTATCATCTTATGCAGAAGAAGTCCAATAGTCTAACAGATGATCAGTTATTTTGAGCATCTGTTGATCTAGTTTGTTTTGACATACTATTGCTGAAATGCTTAATAAAAACGATAAACTACGCATTACTTCTTTAAAAATCGATGCAATAGAACCTTACGGAATACTACTAGTAATACTTTTGTCGATTGAAACAGTATTTTGACGTTTTGCTATTGAAAAGCGATAAGGCGCAAAATAGTTATTAATGTTCACTACATTTGTATTTTATATTATTAAATTCAGATACACGGTGTCTGTAATATTTAGATATTCTAAATACATATTTTATTTCCTAAGTTTTAAATGGTTGAGTAAATGAGCATGTAGTTATACATTGTATTATTCATTCTCATTTTTTTAGTAGATGAATAGTGTTTTGAATTATATCTGATAATGACAATACGTTGACTTCTCATTATATGGTTTCTTGTAATGTAAGTGGCAAATATTTTTTACTATGATTTAATTTACATGCATTGATGCATCCAGAAAATGAAAGGCACACAAAACGTTTCCAAATATTTATTTTCATAATAAGTAAAATTAATAATTCTAAAAGGATTAAATTGATATACAAAACTTAAAAATATATTAATTTGAATAAGTTTCTACGTTAAATATTGAACAAGTAATGATTATGAATTATTAATAACAAATGGTTAAGTGTAATTTTACTAAAATTACATGTAGCTAGTAAATTGAATAAAAAACTATACAAATTGAAAAAAAAACTATTTAAAAAAGTTGGTGACAAGACATGATCGCTTTAAAAATTTAATAAAGAAAAAACAAAACATGATTACTCAAAAAACAACTTTGAATCTTCAGAAATAAAGCTGAATTAACAATGAAACATAGAACTAAGATGGTACAAAATTTTCGTATTATTCTTTTTTCAAAAAACTATCTTTTCTTCTTTTACTTGTCCGTTATTATTTTGTACGACTGCTATGTGGCCTCCTTGTGATATCTCGCCATTGTTATTAGACGAGTATGAGTTGCTGATGATGGAATGGCCTTGGAATTTCTCCCCGTTTCCAGGCTGATAAGTCTTGATCATATCAAAGTCAATCGGCTTTATTTCGGGAAATTTGGGAAAATCGTCGAAATTTTGGAAGTTTTCAAAACTATCGAACACGCTCTTCATCTTAAATGGTCTAATTGGCTTAAACTGTGGAAGAAAAAAGAAATAAATAATGTTAAAATTTGCGTTACCGGAGTAACGGGAGACCGGGTTTATCTCTGTGGTCGTTTGTCATAAGTTGTTATATGACTTTTGTGACAAATAGCCCTGATCTCACTTACTGAAATTAAAATTTTAAAGAGTATGGCCAAGAGTAGAGTGAAGTGCGAGGAGTATGCCAAGAGTTTGTGGTTGGATTGTCATTGTTAATTTAAACTCGTGATCAAATAATACGACACAGATCACACACATACTATCAGCTCGTCTTAAAGGTTCCAAAAAAAAAACCAAAATCAATAAACCAGAAAACCATCCAATGAGAAGAGCTGGTTAATGGAATTTTGCGGTATTTAAAACACAATTTCTGAAACAAATTACAAATAAAAAAATGTGACTTTGAAGCATGTATAAAGTGCAAGTGAAGTGTGTGTAGTGTTTACGATACAAGTTATAATTAAACACATTTTTTTTAATTTCAACCAAAACATTGATGCTGGCGCAAATAAAAACATGTGTCACACACACAACCAGTTATTAGTCGTCTTCAAATCAAAAACCAAAGAGTGAAGAAACAATTAAAAAAAAACAACCATAAAGTTTTTAATATATTACGAGCCGAAAAAGAATGATCGTAATTTGTAATTTTGATTTACCTACAAACGCCTAGCGCGGGATTCTGCAAAATAAACAAATTAATACTATGCAGGCACTTTTAACACCTGTGCCTTTAGCCAAACGCCCCTTTTGCGCTTGTCTACCGAGAGAATAGAAATCAAAATGTATGGGGATGATACTGACAAGTGTCAAAATTTACGTCAATTCCATACAATTTGGTTTTCTATTCTACATGTAGAAAAGCGCTAAATGGCTTTGGCTACAGCTGCTATACCTTTAGCCAAACGCCACTTTAGCGCTTGTCTACCGAGAGAATAGAGAACTAAATGTATAGGGATGACGTCAAAATTTACGTCAATCCCATAGATTTTAGATTTCTACTCTACAATTGCATTTGGCTACAGCTGCTGTTTACTCAAAAAATAGCGTTGTTTTGCCCATTATTTTTTTTAATATGTATTCTTGTATTATGAGATATTCGTCAAGGAGTACAATGTATATAATGTGACATTAAAAGACAACAAAATAATTTAATATTTTATATGTACCTTATACGGGGGGAAGTTATATTTCTGAAAAAGATAAATATAATGTTGATTAAATATTTCAATACGAAATGAATTATACACATTAAAAAATAGTAGTGCGAGTGAGAGAGTGAGGTGTGTATGTTGAAAAAAGAGAAAAGTTCGTCTTTGTTTAAAAGGAATAGGAGGGAGGTATTTTTATGTTTTTAGTATTCACCTGTTGATGTAGTGTTATTGTCGTCGGCCTGTGTTTAACAAATTGTATAATTAGTGTTGTATGTAAAATATTGTATGTAATGTAATGTTATGTATTTTACATGGTTCCTGTTAACTACTGCTTACCGCTTTCTCGCTGAACAAATAAAAGTATTAAAATGTATGTATAAAAGTTAACGATCATAAACTCATTTTATGTATGAAGGGTTTTTCAAAAACTTACTTCATC
This sequence comes from Spodoptera littoralis, assembly GCA_902850265.1. NCBI lineage: Eukaryota > Metazoa > Arthropoda > Insecta > Lepidoptera > Noctuidae > Spodoptera > Spodoptera littoralis. The sequence continues at coordinate 5,209,408 of LR824533.2, forward strand.
TGGTTTAAGTCCGGTGGGTTGTTTCCAGCTGCAAATTGATATTTTTAATTAAATGACATTAAAATTATTCCCTATATTTATAAAAACAAATAATTTAAAATTTCGTAGCGCAGTGCTACGGTGCTACGAGTGTCGTAGCACGTTGCGTAGCGTATCGGGACGTCTGTTTCAAGTTTCGTAGTCCTTGATCATTTTTTGTTCTAGCTGTTACTTTTTCATCTAAGTCGCATTATTAGATACATTAGGGGCCGATTTTTGAATCGTCAGTTAATTTCTAGTTGTAGAATAAAATTGACATTTAACCCGCCGAGCGTCCGCGTTCCTTATAATCCAACAGGTGCACACGTGACATTTGGAGAAAGAAAGAAAGAAAATGCATTTATTTGGCCATTGGCACACGAAAACAAGGATCACTACAATAGAAATAAAAAAACAGTCAAAATAAAAACAAAACATTAATAATACATTTTATAAAAGAGAAAGCAGCATGGAGCATTTTTTCTTATGATCCACCGGGTGCTCATAAGGACGCTCGAGGGGTTAATAGTTTTTAGTATGGATGAATTGTCAAAATATTCAAAGCTATTCCTCAGTTAAAATTTATCTGGCGTTGGAAAAATCGACCCTAAGAATAATTAATTAAACTTACTGGTATGCACTGTAACTTTTCCGTCGTCGTTGATCACAATAGTAGAACCGCCCTTTTTGACCAGAGTACCATCATCTTTCATTTTCGATTCTGTCTGTGTGCTCACTACCACGCCAGAGTAAGAGCCCTTGTTTGGCATTGTTTTTACCATATCTTGTATAGATTGGAATGTTGGCATAGTTGGGAAAGGAAATAGGAACGTTGGTGATGGGATCGTGGGGAACTTTGGAAAACCAGGATTCGGCATTGAGATTGGACCGAAACGTAATGCTGATAGCTGGAAATAATCACAAAGACGAACTATTTTTTGTTAAATTTATTGTGTTGCAGGTAAATAGTATAATTCCGCGGTTTACAGCATAGTTAACCAAAAATTTCTGGCAGTTATTATGCCAAAGGCAAATATTGAAGTCAGGCTGATGGAGCCCCGCTGAGCGGGGCTTTCTGACTATGGAATCTAAATCAGAACACTTTTCAGCACGTATTTCCGATGTCGTTGGCGTGGCGTATCACGCACCGTAAATGGTGGAATTATACTATTACGCCACATGTGTATACTTGTAGAGTAGTATCAATGTTTTGTTTTTATTATTTCCTATTTTGTATATTAATATTCTTACCATAGGTGAGTGGTATCTGAAACAGTCATAAGAAAATTAATGCGTTAAAAGAGCATGTAAGTACATACAAGGTATAATTGAAGTCAATTCAAAACTTCGACCATCAAATTCTGGAATAGACATTCATCGTAAATTAGTATACCTAATAAATCGAAATTTGAATTTGTTCATTTACACCTTGTAATTTCTGAATTACCGATGAAGGTTTGGCTTTGTTTAATTTCTGACGTGAAGGGACCGTTCGTCGTACCTAGTAGGATGTAGACAACTCTGTAGTCAAAGTCGCTACTCACCCTGCAAAAGGATTGTCTCCTGTGGGCCATCCTGGCCAGCCAGCTAAAAAGAAGTGGCCATAATTAAATCCTGTTCCGACGGAAATAAAGTTCAATATTAATATTTTATAATTAAAAATTACTTATGAACTAAAACATTATATTATAAAGAATGGAGCCGCTATTTTTATATTAAGTTAAAAAAGTAAGAAAAGTTGGTAGGTTTTGAGATATTTCTGGAGGAGGTCTCTTCAGAGGACCCGGTGCCCGGTTACAGATGCTGAGGGTGGCCACCGGGTGGTTTTAGTGAGGTACGAATCCCACACTCCCTAGTCTTTCTCCCCAAAAAACTAGGCGCCTTATGAAGGTTTCGAGATATTAACATGTGATTATAACAGTCAAGTTCATGTTTAATACAATCAAGATAAATACAGGACAAATGCTGGACAAGTTGAATTTGGACGACTCCCCGAGAGAATAACATGCGTTTATTTAAGACGTGCTTCTCATGCATGACGGTGCGAGTTCGAAACCTACCTAACCTGCATAAATGTACTTTCTAAGATTATTTAGACACCACTGACAAACGGTGAAGGGAAACATCGTGAGGAAACCTGGGCTTATATTTTCTAATTATAAGTTTGTAATCACCAACCCGCATTAAGCAAGCGTGGTGATTAATGCTCAAACCTTCTCTGTGTGAGAAGAGGCCTTTGGTCAGCAGTGGCCACTTAGAGACTGTTGATGTATGATATTTTCAAATTAATGATTTCCTTTCATTATTGTTCCTATTAAAACTTTCACGAGACATACTAATTAATTATTATGTTTTCGGCTTACTAACGTAACTGTTTGACGAGGAACTCGACTAGTTTCTACTATATTGTTGCTACTGTAGCAGCGCGGCAGTCGCCGCTCATGAATATGAGCCTCCAGCATGGCTTGAAACTAGTCGAGTTCCTCGAGTTCCTCGAGTTAAACAGTCAGAGAGTAATCCGAAAATATAATAATTAATTATTGTTCCTAGCACATTCTATCAACAAATGTATAATGAAACGTAATTCTAAAACTTACCACTAGTCATAACGACTAAGAAGGCGGTCAACATGAACGTTGAAAGTCCCATTGTGCAGCAAATATTATATTTAATCTGTTTTTATATTCACAACAATATGTTCTACCAAGTTATCGTGCAATACTAAACTCCTTGTAGTTAGTTATTTGAAAAGTTTGTTATTTGTTGTTCGTCGGCCAAGCTGTGTAAACAGTTCAATGTAGACTCTTTATACTATGTTATTGTTGCTGCTTAGTGGCTGAAACATATAATAATCTGAATGTATATATTAATATATTTTATAGTTTATAATTTACTAGCGACCCGCCCCAGCTTCGCACGGGTTCAATATTCATGTATTATATATATAAACTTTCCTTAAGAATCACTCTATCTATTTAAAAAACCGCATCAAAATTCGTTACGTAGTTTTAAATATCTAAGTATACATAGGGACAGACAGACAGCGCATAGCGACTTTGTTTTATACTATGTAGTGATACTGCTGGGCAAGAGGTCTCGGGTTCGATTCTTGGGTGAGGAAAAGTCTTACTGGGTTTTTAAAAATATTCTCAATACAAGGGACTCATTACATAAATAGTAAAAAGTAGATGTTACGTTGTACAGTAGCATTAAGGGTCGTAATGTGCACCCCTGCCTACCCCTTTACGGGATAAGAGATGTTATTTTAAGTATATTTTAATAATTATGAATATGAATGATTTTGTGTATGTGTAAATGTATTTGTTACTTAATGCTTTTGAAACGGCTGCACGGTTCTAGATAAAAATGGCATTGAAGTAGGTTATAGTCTCGAATGACTTATGAGTATCCTAATAAAATTAGTAGCAGAGCTAGCTTAATATGATATATAAATTTGGTTAGATTAGTATTGTTTTGGTTTTAACACTTTACGCGATTCTCATTTTTAAAAGGTTTTTCCATTAAGGGCCTGTTTCACTATGTCTAGATAGCCGCTATGTACCTACCAGATAAATTTTAAATTAAGAACGTAATTTGTATCAAATATCCATCACTTATGTTTATCGTGTAATAATATGAAGGAGGTAAAACAGTGCAACAACAAAATTGTGTATCTTAATACAAAATTTCCAATTTTTTTATGGCATAAGCCGGTAAACAAGCACACGGATCACCTGATGGTAAGCAATCGGCGTCACCCATGGACACCTGGAACACCAGAGGCGTTACAAGTGCGTTACCGGGTTTTTTGGGGATTAGGAGTTTGAGGATCGTTGGGGATTCAGGAATTGGGGAGATTGGGGAAGGGGAGGGTAATTGGGCCGGTAACTTCACTCAGGCGACGAAACACAACGCAAGCGTAGCTTCACGTCGGTTTTCTGTGAGGCCGTGGTATCACTCCGGTCGAGCCGGTCCATTCGTGCCGAAGCATGGCTATCCCACACATAAAATAACCACTCTTCCAATACAAAATTGTTAAAGACAAATCCTTCGTTAACGTCACTCGGTCAGCGATGACCCACAAGGCGATTAACGTGTTAAGAATGGCCAGGTCCATTTTCAAGTTTAAATGTCTACAAGTAAATAAAAAAATTATTATTAAAAAAACAAAATACCCGACTGCACACTAAAAAAAGAGTAAAACAAGCCCCACAATAATATTGATCAATCAAATGCTAAAAACTAATTATGTAATACCGTTTAAACAATACCTATATTAAAATACACTACAATATGTGTTCGTAATCGATAGTTAAATAAACAGAAACTTTTTGAATACAAATTTACTGAATATAATTTATAAATGTTGATGGAAAGCATCGCAGGCGGGGACCAACAGAGGCTTATTTATAGTCATTTCGGTTGTGCGCCATTTAGCAGAATTTTCGTTGGTGGCGGTCAAGGTGGTCCCCGCCTGCGATGCTTTCCATCAACATTTATAAATTTATTCAGTAAATTTGTATTCAAAATAAGTTTCTGTTTATTTAACTATCGATTACGAACACATATTGTAGTGTATTTTAATATAGGTATTGTTTAAACGGTATTACATAATTAGTTTTTAGCATTTGATTGATCAATATTATTGTGGGCTTGTTTTACTCTTTTTTTAGTGTGCAGTCGGGTATTTTGTTTTTTTAATAATAATTTTTTTATTTATAACTTTTTAGCTGTTTTTATTTAACGAAAATGTTGTAGATGTAGAAGACTATCGTCAACGACGTGTGCCCTCATGCGTGTGCCCGCAATCGGCTGTATACTCGAGCATATCCCCCTCCGCACCGCGCCGCGCGCCGCATGCCAGGCCACGCCCTATCTTTTTGCTTGCTAACGCATGAGTTGCTTTGCGTTGACGCAGAATTAACATGTTCCCGTGGGAATTTTGAGAAAAAACGTATCCTATATTAATTACTCCCGTGATTGAAATGAATCTAATGATACCGCATACATATTTTTTTAAAGGGAAATTTAGAAAAAATATTATTATGTCTTTATCCCGTGGGACTTTTAGGATAAAATGTATCCTATGACACTCCCGTAATCAAGACAAATCTAACGATACCTCATACATCAAAATCCATCAAGCCGTTTAGGCTACAGGTGGTCACAAAGGAAAAGACATACATACATACTTACATACACTCGAAAAACATTACCCTCCTTCTTTGGCAGTCGGGTAAAAAATGGCGCATAGTCAAACTATGTGTGACTAAAGGTTCCCCACTATTGTAAACTGAATTATAATTGGTTTTATTACATGCTTGAAAATATTATAATTGCTGATTTGATACGGTACAGAAGTTGGAATTTGGAATTTTGAAGATAAGACTAAAGAAAGGAATTCGATTAAAGTACGAATAGACGACGACATCATATTGTGTTCATGGGACGCGGAGAACCTAACGGGTAACCGGGGCTCCGGCTCGACGTGCAGGAGAAGGAACGGGGTGGTTTTTAGTCAGTAAGAGTCTGACACTCCCTCCGCCTCACTCAGGCGGGAGCAGCCACTCGATGACTTTCCCCCTTAAAGAAAAAATTGTGTTCGTGGGCGGCGCTGATCGCTTACCATCAGGTGATCCGACTGATCGTTTAAAAAAAACTGCCATAAAAAAAAGTTGTGTACATATATGAACTGCTCGGTCATAAATTCCATACACTACAATTTAGATCCTAGACACAAAAATTCCGTATATGTATAATTAGCACAGTCGTCGTCTATTCGTACCTTAAGTAACAGTATTCTATCTGTTAGGTATAGGTTTCGTAAATATGTATTATCACTTTCACAACTGAATTCCAGACTTCTATTTTCCTTTTTTGTATGACTTGTATTAGTTAGCTGAGTGATTATGGAATATTTATGGAATAGGAGGCAAACGAGCAGACAGATCACCTGATGGTAAGCGATCAGCGCCGTCCATGGACACCCGTAACTGACTCCAACCGCGCCGGTCATTGTGCATGCTGCTTATGTCTATGGACCCGAGGTGCAGCTCGTAACCGATCGAGTTACTTCGTAAAACAGTGATATTTAAAACCCAAACAACATAATATTTACTAACATGTTTGTTGTTTATAAAATTGTGAAATTCATTAATTAAAATTAGAAAATACTTAACTATTATTTAATACCTACTTGATATGTGGGTGTATCAATGCCTTATAAACACGCTAAGAGAATACTCAACGAATTCACTAACAAAACAATATTCCCTATTTGTATTTATGATCAAAAACATTATAAAACACACAATTTACCTTGTTTGCACAAAATATTCATTACACAACTTCGACTAAATACTAAATAGCTGTCTGCTTCAATTGTCCTATTTCAAAGTCAAACTTATATGAAAACCCAAACAGATACAACCATCGAACGGTTTCTATAAACTTTAAATTACTTTACTAAACAAATACGTCAATGTGTGTTTAAAATTGAATGGTTTGTGTGCCACAGGACATTTAAGAGGGATGATAAGATCCCTACTAAGTATGCTAAGACAAGTTTATGATTATAACGTGACTATGTTTATGACTAATGACGTATTTTGACCTATAAAACGTTACATTGGTCATGAATCTATTATCAACAATGTGTCCTTTAGTTATTACTTATTAATCGTTTCTTTACTCACCTTTTATAGCAATCGAGACGGGCGTAAACTTCACAATCTCAAAGAAATATGAGTAATAAAAATCCAAGTCATTTCTCCCAAGTCGGTAGAACAAACATGGCATTTAATGAACACATTAAATCTAACTTGTACGTACATTAACCGTACAGTTTTTATGGAAAACAAAACTGATAAAGTCATATAATAATGTTTCCGTTCATGTAGCTATTTGTGTGGGGAAAATCCTATGATTTTCTTTGGTATATTTTTTGTTGAAATTTCTTTGTAATGTTGTTGTAATACATATTTTCGTTTCCTTGTTTCGTTCATGTTGAGTTTATACGTTACGCTGGTCCCTGTGTGGTTTGACAAAAAAAATGCTAATTTTTAAAGCCTGATATTTCTTACTCAATCATCCCAAAAAGATTAAATGCATTTAGATGAAATTTTGCCCAGAGTTAACTTACGTAGTGAGCAGATATAATACTATCGTAACTTAACAGAGATATTTATCGCTAAACTGAACAGTTTGGTCATAAGAATGTCTTGTCTTACGTAAAGCAGGCGCAACATAGTTTACCGTAATTTGGGACGAAATGTATGCACACATCCGCATTGACCACGTAGGCTAGCTGCCCACAACTGTGACGTCACTCGATGCATCCTTGCTTAAACGCTTTCCATGTTGCAACATGTGTTATCATAATGACGTCACGGCACCGCAATGTGTATCACTGCAAGATTAGCTGTTAAGACTTTTGATTAAAACGAACCAGGTTACATGTTTAAAGCTTATTAGTATTTATAGTGTGCCATCACATCTATATTCCATAGAGTTAGATTAAGTGTGGGAGAGCCATGCTTCGGCACGAATGGGCCGGCTCGACCGGAGTAATACCACGGCCTCACAGAAAACCGACGTGAAGCAACGCTTGCGTTGTGTTTCGTCGTTTGAGTGAGGTTACCGGAAGCCCAATTACCCTCCCCTTCCCCAATTTTCCTAATTCTAAATCCCCAACGATCCTCAAACTCCTAATTCCCCAAAAGGCCGGTAACGCACTTGTAACGCTTCTGGTGTTCCCGGTGTCCATGGGCGACGCCGATTGCTTACCATCAGGTAATCCGTCTGTTCGTTTACAGGCTTATGCCATAAAAAAAAGTAGAGGAATGTGCGTGAAACATCTATCTATCACGAATGAAGTGATGAATCCTGTATTAAGAGCGAGTTTTTGGCATTTACAGAGCAGAATTCCAGCGGCGAAATTAATCTCGAAAACTACAAAATACTACAATAACCTTGGGATATAAAATACCTGTGCATTTGTAGCCAATACACGCTTGTATTTACTATATTTTTTTCTCTTACAATACAAAAGGTCCTTGAGTTTAGTCTAGTTCCGTTAGTCATAGATCTTTAACATATGAATGTAGTTTGACAAACTGCTGACTATTACATTTTAATAGGTTCCTGTTTCTATCTACATCTCACAAACAATGGCTTGTTCTTCTAGCATTTTCGTCATACAACACAGGAGCGGATTTAAGGATAACATATTTATTAATCCGTCATAGTCACAATGTATACACATGCAAGAAAATAAATCAGTAAATGTGTCATCCTTTTGAAGGATAATCATAAAGTTTTTATTGAGTTACCCGGTAGATATATTTTGTATTAATTTCGATAACTACAAGGAAATCACAGAACTTTAACATAATAAGAAAAAAGGTAGATTATTCAAAATATGCTTTAGTGAAAAAACTAGAAATGTCTTTAGAAAATTGAACGCTTTTAGCTTCCGTTGCCAATTCACTAAGAAGATAACAAAGTATACTTTCATTGTTATTTTTGTATATTTAGTCTGTAATACAGTTTATAATAACACAGAACACACACCTCACGCGCACGAAATTACATATCGTTTTCCTTGCATGCGTTTTGCAAATAAGTACATAAGTAATTATTTTATGTGTAAATTGAAATTGAAATAAACATTGTAAAATCAATGATATTATACAAAGAATCCATTAAATGAAATTAACTATAAAATTTTAGTAAAAAACTTCAATAAAATATTAATAAGAAGTTTGTGTCTCCAAGTCCGTCGCTGTGTTTTAGTTCCTGAGGTCGTTGACAGATGTGGTTGATATTCCGGGTCGTGGACGTGGATTATGACGTCAAATCTAACTAGTTCTCATGTCTCTTCTGTATCAAACCTACATTAGAAGCGGATGTAACTACGGTTAGAAAGACATAGTAGATAAGATAGAGAAGGATCTATAAAGGTGAATAATTTGCAATCCAAAAGGGCTGCTGGATAGTAAGTCGAATTGTGTGCCTTAGGTTTCTTCATGAGAGTGCAACATGTTATAGTATTGGAGGTCAGAGTATCACCTATGTTGTGTATGTACATCTTTGTTTGAGATCCTATGTAATCCTTATCCTTACTAATATTATAAATCGGAAAGTGAGTTTGTTTGTTTGTTTGTTTGTTCCACTTTCACGCCGTAACTACTAAACCGATTGCTTTGATTTTTTGTAGACGTGAAGTTAGTCTGGATTAAATATAAATAATAGGCTACTTTTTATCACGGAAAAATATGATATTCTCGAGAGAAAACGAAATTATTGGTATAGATGGCGCTGTGAGTATTGGTATATATCACGTAGGCTACTTTTTATCCTTTTGTGACACGAGCGAAGCCGCGGGTAAAAGCTAGTTAAATAAATAAATAAACAGTTCCAAACACAGGGCTATGCCCGTATATGTTCTTTACTCGACCTCGACAAAAAGAAATGGCTAGTACTCAGTAATTTTCAAAAAATTAAAAAAGATTTATGTAAATTACGAACACACTTACATAATAACATATTGGTAAACTTGACCCCTAAGTATGTTGACCTACAATCCGAAAAGGCTTGTTAGTCTCGTCATCGTTCCTACGCAAAGATGAGGTCCGGGTTCGATGGCGTAACATAAGAATCAATGGAATGTTTGTTTCGTTTATTTTTTATTGGCATCCAAGACCAAATGAATCAGTAGTGTAGAGAAATCGAAACCCTCGAGAAGAAAACGAGCACATTGGTCACTTGATGGTAAGGTCACTGTCGCCCAAGGATACCTACCAACGACACCAGAGAAGTCACAAGTGCGTTGTTGGCCTTATTAGTATTATGAGTATTATTAACTATATTTTGAGTTTAACACGAATACTTTTGATCTATGCACCTTAGGCTTGCCAGTAGCAAGATTTAGTCATGCAGAACAAAGATTTAAATACAACGCCATCTTGCCAAATGATATTTACGAAATTTTCTTTTACAAAACAGTTCACTCGGCTGCCGTGTTAAGTATTAAGACAATATATCAACATTCTCTTGTATGTGTATTTGTATGCATGCATAAGCCGTTGGGAAACCACAAGGCATGATCGAGTCATTGCTTCAGAGCACCCGAGAGCTGAGCTTAGCATTACAACAAGAAACCAAAGGAAAATATTGAGAAATTTGTATTTTCTGTAAATGTAAATAAGTTTGAAATTTCCGTGTTTTGAGCAAGCTCTAGTGATGAGATTGTAGCTCAAAAGAGTGCATAATAGTGCATATTAAATGAAGCACTAAATTTTTACCAGTCTTAATGGTTAACTCCAATTGTATAATTAATTTAATTCATTTATTAAGTTATTAAGTTACAATCCATCCGGAATATCAAAATTACTAATCAGTATACTTTGAAGTACTCACCATACATTTAGTTCAATCATGTATTCACAGCTCGTCCAACACATTGGGCAACACGTTCAATGTCATTGCTAACTGATGCGCACGCGATGGTTTGTTGTGAAATTACGCATCTACGCCAAATTCAACCGATAATGTACTTACGTTACGTCATCATCACACACCTACAAAAAAAATCTGATTTTAATATTAATGATTTAACTGTCCCACGGATGTCCCTCAAACTAATCACTTAACTTAAGTAACTACTTATATTGGGTAGCTATAGGTACTGCCCTAAACCAGTTCACAAGTCAAAAGACCAGTAGACCCATTTAAGCTACATAATTTTATTATATTATGAAGTTCCTAGAACTTTTATAATTTACAAACCAGTTAGCATTATAATTATAAACCAAACAGGATAAATGATTGGACTACAGAAGAGACTATTTTATTACCTGAACATGTTTGTAACGTCTTGACATATCAATTGGACGTGGCATTTCGTTCAGCAGTAGCCCTAGTAATCACTCCACCCCACGCGCAGTCGATCTTAACTAAAAATTAAAGTTTGGAAAACAAACAGAATTATATGAATTGGTACATTGTTCTGATAATACTGTAAAGTCATAAACACTTAATTTTAATTTACTTTATTTTGTAATATGTAGTTTTAAATACGTACATTGTTACAATGTAAATATTTATGTGTTATTAAGTAAGTACATGATAAAACTATAGTTGCATGGTGCATTAAAATTTATGGTAAACTGAATGTCAAACATCGTATCGGACCTCTAAAATAACAAACTACTGTTTCAAATACTTTATCTGTGAAGTACTAAATAATTGCTGCCTCGTTGGCCAGGTGGTCGCAACTGCGACTGCCGGACAGGGGGTCTCGGGCTCGTCAAAGTATTACTGGATTTTTTTAAATTCTCAGTAGCACGGAGTCGGGAGTTGCGCCCGGTATATGGCAATAGGCTCACTCCCTATAACATGAGAATCATACCATAAATAGTCGAAAGTGTAGTTACATTGTACAGTGGCATTGAGTGCCATAATGTACACCTCTGCCTACCCGATCGGATATAAAAGGCGAGATGGTATGTTATATTACTCAAATTGGTACACAATAATAGGATGAGCCGATGTTTTAAATGACCAGTGTAATTTTACCTTTCAATGTTTTGCCCTTTGGCTCCATCTTACATTTCTCCCTTTTTTGGTGGCGGAGGTTTTTCTAACTTTTTTGGGGATAAAAACTAAGGTATACCTATCACTCACTATATCCCAAAACTAGGTAATTGTACTGTCATAGCCGAAAGCTTTTAATAATATTAAAAAACTTTTATTAATTTTTAATAATACACATTTATATATACTTGTAAACACAATGTTATTGGTGATTTTGTAAAAAAAATGCTATGGAAGAGCGAGGACACCGAACACCATGCACATCTTGCCTAAAAAAAGTCTCCAAACACGATTACCCAATTTCTACCAATTTCTTTATTAAAGGATTTTTCATTTTCATTTCCATTTAATTTACAGTGTAGTCGACTGCTCGTGTGTACTATACATTAGTTAGCTTACAAATGTATTCTGGTTATATCATAGGTATATTCTAACTGGCCAATCTTGTTCTCAGTTTTTAGTTCGAAATATAAAGTAGAGTACAAAACGGTTGTAACTCTGATATCATCTGTGGTGACTCATTGAGAACTCAGGACGCCTTTCACAACGATTAACTTACAATAACATTCGTAATGACTCATAAGACTATCGTTTATTTGAAAAATATTTAATAACTAGCATTGTCTATATTGTATTTTTATATCGTTTACATAATAATTAGAGTTGAAATTGACCAAAGAAATAAAAATTTACATAAATGCGATTTTGGTGAGTACACATTACTTAATGCCACTGTACTGTACAATGTAACACCTACTTTTTACTATTTATGTGATGGATGAGTCTCATGTAATAGGGAGTGAACCTATTGACATATATTCAGGCATATTTTTAGACTCCGTGCTACTACTGAGGTTTTTAAAAACCCAGCAGTCGCACTTGCGACCACTCGGCCAACGAGGCAGTCATATGCATGGTAATATAAGATACCTTAATTACTTTTATACTAACTATCGTGAGACATACTAAATCAAAGAAAATCAGTGAGCTGCGCGACATCGCTGCGACCGCGCTCGCTGCTCATGAGAAAGAACCTCTCTATGGTTCGAAACTAGTAGAGATTTTCTCAGTAATTTCACGTGAGTAACCCGCGATTTTAGTTAATTTACATTAATTACTGTTTTAATTCAAGGGAAATAAACATAAAGTAAATAATAATACGAATAATACGTTATTTCATGATGTCATAAAAGTAAACGACCTAAGTGACTTGTCTTAACAATCACGTCACTTATCTACAAAGCTTTAAAAAATGTAAAATCCAATATAAACAGGTATACGCTACAACAATCGTTGATATTTAGTGAAAAAAAAACTAAGGTTTTGTTTATTCACGCAACTTTGGCGTCATGGGAAATGACAAGTGAGATCGTAAATAATTAAATAGAATACCAATCATTGAATGATTCTTTCATTCCATTCCAGTAAAAGATTTGTTCCGGATCTATGTATGTACCTAGGTGTGACGTATATAAACCTATGAAGAATAATTTAATATTGTAACAGAAAAAAATACTAAAGCAGTTACGATTGATTAAGTAGGTACTTTCAAACTGTTTTAAAGTTTCTTTTATAATATTGTACAACATGACATAACATCACGTCTTTTATCCCCGAAGGAGTAGACGGCAGAGATGCACATTACGGCACGTAATGCCACTGTACAATGTACCACCCACTTTTCACTATTATGTTATGAGTCCCATGCAATAGGGGACGAGCTTATTGCTATATACTGGGCACAATTCCATATTCCGTGCTACTACTAAGTTTTTTTTACGAGTTCGATTCCCGGGTCGGGCAAAGTATAACTGCGTTTTTAAAAAATTCTCAGTAGTAGCACGGAGTCTGGAATTGTGCCCGGAATTGTGGCATAATGTACACCTCTGCCTACCCCTTTGAGGCTAAAAGGCGTGATGTTATATGAATGTTATGTTATGTGTCAATAGACAAATTTTAATAATACGAATTACAGAGTCAGACACGCACTTTTTTTGTAAATAAGAATTATTGAAAGAGACATTAATGATTTCATTACAGGAAACATATATCTACCACTATAATAATTAAAACCAGAAACCATTGAAATTACCACGGTTATCTCCAAAGAAATTGACATTCATTTTCTTTACTCAACTTGACCGGCGATTAATCTACAATGAGATCGACATGTACGTATGTATATAGGCGATAATGTGCATGATCGCCGACCGTGACACGGGACGTGTGACCCCGGCCCTGTTCACACTCACCTTACACTTCGGAACACTATTCCTAGGGCTGTCACATAATCCTTTTTTTATAACTGAGGGGAACCTTCAATTGACATCAGTTTGACTATGATTACCATTTTTTTTAAGGGGGGAAAATCATCGAATGACTGCTCCCGCCTGGGTGAGGCGAGAGGGAGTGTCAGACTCTTACTGACTAAAAACCACCCCGTTCCTTCTCCTGCGCTTCGGGCCGGAGCCCCGGTAACCCGTTACGTTCTCCGCGACACTATGACTACCATAGAGTATACTGAGTATAAGATTCTGACCTTACTAAAATCAGCCTAGTGGTCATCTATAAGACAGTGCCTGGTCCTTTAAATTGTCCAGTGCTGGAGTCCCTTATCTCATGAAATTGTTATAATTGGGGCAAACAAAAACTGCTAGCTGACTGGGATAGGAAATAAAAAAAATCATCAATAAAGCCATTGAAAACGGTTTTGAAAGTAGGCATTTGAATCTGGATCAGCAGAGCCGCATTTGATTTCGAGATTTTTTTTATTTACATACACACACTCATAACTTCACGCCTGTCTCACATAGGGGTGGGCAGAGACTATGGAACGCCAATTGCTATGACTCCTACATACTTCATTCGTTTCATAAACAGTCATCAATCTTTTCATGCATGGTCGTTAGTTAAGGGTACTTTTAATTAGGCCCTTCTTTAATAAATCGCCAACCTGGTAATTATAAAAACATAATATTCCAAACTAGATAAACAATCAATATAAATAGAAATGAAACCGTTACTTCTCTCCGATAAACTATAAAAAAATAAAATCGATTAAAATATTTAGTTTCTAATCTTGACATTCTGTCATTTATTAAACATCATTAGTAGAATTTAGCAATGTAAATCATCGATTATTATAAAATAGATAAATATAACAGACTTGTCAATTCGCTTTAGGAAACATGGAATTCTTAAAAATTACAGTTTTTGTGCTATCATGAGACATAATATCAATTAATTATGTTGTTCCGCAATACTAGTCATGACTATAAGCTCTAGTGCCTTTAGCCAAGCGCCACTTTAGCGCTTGTCTACAGAGAGAGTAGAAAACTGAATGTATGGGGATGACACTGACACGTGTCAAAATTTACGTCAATTCCCTAGAATTTGGTTTTCTATTCTACATGTAGACAAGCGCTAAATGGCATTTGGCTACAGCTGCTGGTGCGGCTTCTCAATATTTGAGATACCTCTTTTAACAATTACCTGTAAGGCATAGACAATAATTAGCAAAAAAGGTTCCATGTGTATATGAATATTAATTACTGGCCGAACCTTATTTTTGGTTTCTTCATTCCAAATGACTTAAATCAAAATAATGTTCATCGCCAGTTCTTCCTACTCCTCCATACCACACAGGTTTATTTTTTTCTACAATGGAAAATATTGCCAACCCTAAACTTAATGATAGTATAGGGTAATCTGCATTATAACTGCTACTTATGACAATATAACTCGACGTGTACTTACAGGTCTTGGTGTAAATAATGCTATGTACAAGGTACCAGAACATCGGTAAAGAAAAAAAAATCGATAGACTAATGATGGATATACAAGAATAATATAAACTTAAATAAAATAAATACTAACTATTACTAAATCTAAAGGTACTACTTAAGATAACCACTGTTATATATTTTCAATATATAATGCAAATATTATTTATCGTGTGAATTAAACAAGCTAGTCAGAAACACACTCATATATTTTTTAAACAAAAAAGAACATAAATAGGTTTCCCTAATTGAAAGTGGCCAGCTTGCCACAGATAACATAAACATATAACATTAAAATAATAATTAAAATAACTTTAGAAGAAAGGAAAATTTATTTATTTAGCGTATATTTTCGACATTTCCCTACGTACTAGTATTATTCAGAGTTCTGGAAACCAATTCGTAAATAAGTATATTTTTGTAGAAAAGTTTGTTTTTATCTACATAAACTTTTTGTCTTTTGTTTGATTTAATGTTAGTATTAGTTATGTACTCAGTAACTCGACTTTCAATACCGACAGAGACGAGAATCGAATAAATATCTGTATGAAAAAAAAATGATGCAATATGTATTGTTATGTAGGTATTCTCGTATTATGTATTACACAAATCAATTTAGTATACGTATATATTTCCAAATTACACGGATTAAGTTCATATTACATATCTTTAGTGTTTACCGAAATATATTGATTGCTGACAAAGATTAAACATTCTTGAATTCTTAACACGTTTCAAAGTACCGCTACATTTTAGCATATTCTTAATAGGAAAGAATGAATGCTTAATTTTTTAAGTAATTCAACATTTTATGCGTAACCTCTGACATTCCGTATAATAAAAATTGATAATTTATTCTTTTATTAATATAATTAACCAATTAGGTCTGCTATAATAATGGACCTAACGTTAGATTTTCGTCTGTGTTTTTATAAATGTCTCTGAATTAAAATAAATAGACAACGAAATAACAAAATGCGCAGTAGAATAAAACATTTAGCTGATCTGCTTCCGCGGCTATCCACACAATGCAAACGTGCTTGGGTTGTTTAACTGTACAAATAAAGTAGGACACATGGATTTCCCAATCATTAGCTGCACCTTAGACATCTAATTTTCCCGTCGACGCTAAACGCGATGGAGACAATAAAGTCGTTAATTTTAAAAGGAATACGTGTTCTATGGGCATGAGTTGTAGAGGGGGGATGGATAGTTGGCAGGATGTCGTCTCGGGCGCAGCGCAGTGGGTTTTCTGAAGGCTGCGGCGCGTGCCGCATGCCAACACCGGCGGTGACCTCGTACGACCCTATTAAAACAAGATACATCGTCAATCCCACGTAGTCACCAGAAGACGCCATGAGGTTCATCTACACGTGTTTGTGCTTCGCCTCTATGCTGAAGATCGTCCTGCCGGCGCCGGCAGACGGTTTCGTGTTCCCGGATGATCGGAGACGGGAAAAGAAATTGGAACCTGTGATCACTCCGCCTGTTCTGCCAGTTTTGGAACATTTGGAGCGTGATCCGAGTACTCTGCTGCCTCATGAGAGGCGTGCTGCGGGACCTGGTCAAGTGAAGCCGAGATTTGGCTTTGGTGGAGGTTTCAATGTGGCTCCATCAGGGACTGGAGGTCTGACAGCGAGTGTGAGCAGCAGTGCAAATGGTCTGGGTACGAGTCAGTCCGCGTCCCAGTCGATTTCGTTCGGGTTCAATGAAGGGTTCAGCGCATCGCACTCCGCCAGCCAAGCGTCGTCGTTCAATGGATTCGGAAGGTCAGTCACCTTATTGTTTACATTTTTAATATTGCGCTCTAGTTTTAAGAGTTTGCTGTCATAGAAATTCTTTTCTTTGAGTTTTTAAAATATTACTTGTGTGAACAAATAGATAATGTTTATATTTGCCTTATCAATTTTTAAACAAATGTTAAATATTCTGAATTCTCATTAACTCGGATCAATCAATTTATATTGCCAATAATTATCATTTACATTTAGGCAATAATGTAGGTAAGTGTTATGTAAAATTTTAACCGGAGATAGTAGACGGACAGTCTTGGTCAAGGTGACCCAAATATTTATAACCGGTTAAGGAGATTGGACTTCCCGAATATGACTCAATATTTCAGTCCCACTTTGTACTTACCTACCTACATTGTATATTAACGTTTGATGAGTTAAGAATGCGGACCTACAGCATGTCCAAACAAATGAAAAACTACATTATCATAAAGGACTCTGTTTGTCAACTCAAAAAATGTGCTAAAAAAGTTGAATCGACGGAAATTTATTACGTTCTTCGTAGGTATTGTCAAAAATTTTGCTATTTACAAGTATATCGATAGTAGGTATGTCATAAATTCTTTATAGATTTAGTCATAGATATTTGATTGCGTTGATAAGTACCTCAGTGATCTGAGTTTAAAAAAAAGGCAAGGGATAAATACTGTTTCATATTAATCTGCGATTAACAGTTATCAAGAGAAGGTTTTCATTATTCGATGCATTGGTTAAATGGTGATAAACTAATCAATTTCAAAACTAAAGTCGGTTCTAATCATCACGGAAACTAAGGTATAATATGAATGAAGGTTGGTACTCTTGAGACATTTCTTTAGTTTTCATATCAAATATTTTTTTGGTCTTTCAGCGGCTTCAGCGGCAGTCAAGCAAGCAGTCAAGCCGCTTCATTCAGTGGTTCTGGTCTGTCAGCATCAGGTGCTGCTTCATCAGCTTCGGCCCTTGGAGGTGGTTTTGGAGGTGGTTTCGGAGGTGGAAGCCAAAGCCAGAGTGCATCCTCTGCTTTTGGGTTTAACTCTTTAAATGGATTCCAACAACAACCTGTAAGTAGAGTATCTTAAAGATATCTTTTCGCACGCTCTATTCCTATTCGTAGTTCGTTCAAGTTAACAAAATAACTTAAAGTATTTTAAGCCAAGGATACATTACGGACAAACGTCGTGCAACATCGGGCGACACGAGTCCACAGAGACGTTGATGTTGCAAGACATGTGGACGACGCGCTACCTAATCCAACATTGCTGGCGAAACGTGTCGCAGGACATTTATCCCCTTTTTATTATGGCATAAGACGGTAAACGAGCTGACGGTTCGCCTGATGTTAATTGAGCTTCCGGTAACCTCACTCACACGACGAAACAGAACGCAAGCGTTGCTTCACGTCGGTTTTCTGTGAGGCCGTGGTATCACTTCGGTCGAGCCAGCCCATTCGCGTTGAAGCATGGCTCTCCAAAACTTATTCCTTAGCGTATCCTTGGCTTTATTTTTAAATCGGCATGTAAATTGAAACTGTGTATTAAATATACTTGTTCTTCACATAAATGCAAGTTAATCTTTTCGTTCTAAATTTCAGTATTTCGGTGACGGTCTGTTGGATGTTAGACACAGAGGCATCCCTAACTTCCCCTTCCCCGATTTTGTGGGCAGAAGTAAAGGGGTAGGCGCAGCAGCATTCCGAAGTGGAAAAGCTGGTCCTTCATCAAGAAATAATAAGGATTTCTTGGCAGTTCTAGTCTCCGATTAAACGACACTAGAAGGTAGTATAAAATAACTTTTATAGGGGGAAATGACGAACAAAATGTCATAAGTCGAGATTTTAATTGATCTGTAGATATTGTGTCACAGAACAAAATAGAGATGCAGATACAAATTGTCTTGTAAAAAAGCATATATTAACTTTTTTTAATTATGTGTCTTGGCTGAAGTTTCATCAATCTATCGATAAAGTCACCAATTTAACACAGCTACGTGACTATCAGATCTTAGTATAAATCTCGATTTACGAATTTATGATTCCAATCGAATGAAGTCTCTGTAAATTTTATAGGAAAATAACTTAGTTATAATTTATTTATTTTGTAATTTAGCTACGTAGTAAGTATGTCAAAGCAATAACTACTTTATGTAGAGTATTTTGAGAGTATAAAATAAAATAATTCGGACCAAAGTGGTTAAGCAAATGTTTAGTAGTGCCATTTTCAATTTTATACATACATAAATACTTATAATAATGTCGAGCCGTTTTTTTAATTTATTCAAATTAATTAATATAAAGATGCTTCATTAAATACGAACGTAATTTGCGTAATTATGCGTAATTTATTTAAATTAGTCATTGTTGTAGTTGGAACTTTAACGACTTTTTTATTGTCTACGACTTAAAGTGATCGTTATAAAAATAGATAACATTTAAAATCTTGTCAATTAAAATTAAGGACAACATTTTCTCAAGCTGCTGCAAGTACGTATTGTCTATTCCTTAATAAATCTAGTAAGCATCCACATTGTTACAAACACTATAGAAAACTACAATATTAGGAATTGTTATACAAAGAATTCTGAATTATACCACATATGTGTTTAAAGTTTCAATTCAATAATATGTAACGCTCCAAGAAAATTGAAATGGTATCAAAACTACTTATTTTGTACTTGTAGAAAATAAGGAAACGAACCCTTACTAATATTATAAATCGGAAAGTGAGTTTGTTTATTTGTTTGTTCCGCTTTCACGCCGGAACTACTAAACTGATTGCTTTGAATTTTTGCAGACGTAAAGTAAGAAGTCCGGATTAAATAATAGGGTGCTTTTTATCCCGAAAAAAATTGATATTTCTGTCCTGAGGGAAAACAAAAGTATTGGTATAGATGGCGCTGTGAGTATTGGTATATGTCACAGACTACTTTTTATCCTTTTGTGACGCGAGCGAAGCCGCGGGTAAAAGCTAGTAAAAAATAATAGTGACAGAACAAAAAGGATTTAATACAAAAAATAAATGTAGATATGAAACTACTTTCAATCCTTGAAAGAATTGAAAGTAGTTTAAGTACATTTTTGTGAATAACAGGAAGTCGATTACTTTTTCTTTTTTAATAGCCAAGGTTTGTTTCTGTATACTTTCATTTCAGAAAACTGCTCTATAATACATGATACCAACATGAATGTTAAATAACATCAAAGAAGTTTAACACATACTTAAGTCTTGGACTGCTTATTTATTGATTTATTATTTAAGTTGATATGGTCTTATTAATTACATTATTTTGTAAAATAAAAACGGTACCTATATTTTTTATGTTTTTTACTTTACTATACATGTTTTGTCATTCCCATGCTTTGATTGATGATATTGTCTAATAGTTGTTGGTACAATTACGTATTTTAAGGAGACATCTCCTGTCTCACTCTTATGTATAAACGTTTCACTAAAATTATTAACTGAGTAAGGAGGAGAGGGAGCAAAAAAGCAACAGTTGATTTTTGAATCTATAACATTAATGCGCACTTTTTTTCCTAAGTGGTTTTTTTTTTGTATAAGTCGGGAAACGAGTAGGCGGATCACCTGATGGTAAGCAATCGGCGCCGCCCATGGACACCCGAAACACCAGAGTGATAAGTGCGTTACCGACCTTTTGGGGATTAGAAATTTGAGTATTGTTGGAGGTTCGGGAAATTGGGGGTCATTGGCCCATTAAGCCAAGTTTCCTTTCGGCTGCCTGTTAAGACCAACCATCTCCAATGATGGCGATCAATCCGATTTAGATTAGAGTCAGATTAATGCATGTCGAATAGTGAATATGAGACGAAAAATGCTCTTATATATATAATATGATCACATAGGTACTAAGCACTATAATAGATAGATAATGTTTAAACAACTGGTTGCTGTATTCAAATGATTTGGGGTTTATTTTAGTAAATTCTGAAAGGACAATAAATTCAATTATAGGTCTATTAAACGTATCTACATTATGTGAACTGTCCTTTCTGTGGGCATGTTCAAAATTACTTAGATACAGGGCCTCGCTTGTTATACAGGGCTTTCTAGTACAGGCATCTAAACTTTAGGAAGTCTACATCGCTTTAACACATTGGACGCCGTGTCGGACAATGATGGCCGACACTAGCGGGATTAGCCTTTAATAGTTTTTGTTGGCAGTTTAAGCCTTAAGATACATTTTTGGTATTTTACTCATTTTATCATTAATAAAGATTATTATTACTTACTTTTAAATTTTTGTCTTATAGGTACTTTTAACGCACGACAGATTTTAAAAACAAGGAGGGAAAACAAATAGCGGATGTTTTTAAAGATTTAAAAACAAAAAAAAACAATCATACTAAATGAGAATTATGATATCATATGTTTATGTGAAACTAATCTCGATGGTTCATTCTGCGATAGTGAGTTTGTGGATGACAGGTACGTTGTGTTTCGGAGAGATCGAGAAACAACTGGCTCTCGAAAGCAGACTGGTGGGGGTGTCCTGATAGCATGTAGGAGAAGTTTTATTGTGTCCCGTCATGGCGACCGTGAGAGTCCATACGAGGATCTAGCGATATCCTTGAGCTGTGAGGGAGGTTCTACATTATATATTTACTTGGTTTACCTACCACCCAGCCTTTGTGTTGAGGAATATAGCAGGTTCTTTGAGAGATGTCAGGATGCCGTGATCGACCACTCCGGATTGAACGAAAGGATTTTAATATTAGGCGACTTTAACATACCGGGTGTTACTTGGAGGGGCGACGATACATTTCCTTGTCGTCAGCAACCTCGAAGCGCGACCGACACTAAGTCCCACCTGCTTGTCCAATTTTTAGATATTACTGGATTGCACCAGTACAATCATGTATATAATGACAATGGTAGGATTCTTGATCTTTGCATGTCTGATGTGGAGAGTATTGTCGTTACTGACTGTTTGCCGTTGTCTACACCTGACCGCCATCATCCTGCTATTGAAATAGAAATCTTAACTAATAGAACTAAAGTCATGCCACAGATAGTAAGAGAATCCCTAATTTCCGTAAATGTAAAACTGATGGCTGCATTGCTCAGTTGAATGACGTAGATTGGTTCGAACTATTGAATGATCACGATATTAATATAATAACTGATCGCTTCTACGACGTTTTGGACAGAGTTATTGCGGCGAATGTACCTACCAAGCGTATTGGATGTGTTAAGTATCCAATATGGTATACTAATCACTTAAAGTCTTGCCTCGTAAAGAAACTCGCCGTTCACAAGAGATATAAAAAGTTCAAAAACCCTCGAGATTATGACGAATTTTGCGTATTACGTGCTCAATCAAAAAAACTTATAAAAAATTGCTACCGTAACTACATAGCCAGTATTGAATCATCTCTAGCGACCACTACAAAATTATTTTTCTCTTACATTAAGCATAAAAGAAACAGCCGCGCAATATCGAAAACCATGAAGCTAGGGAATGAAACTGTTAGTGACGGAGGTGAAATAAGTAACATGTTTTCAAAATACTTTGCATCAGTTTTCGTGGAGGAGAGCGCTAGCCCGGTGAGTATTTCTTGTGACTTACCTCTTTTTAACCAAACTCTGTCCACTGTCTCGATAACTGAGAGTAAAATTTACAGGAAGTTGATAAATTTGGATCGGAATAAGGGCGCAGGCCCTGACGCTATCCCCCCTTGTTTCATTCGAGACTGTGCCAAGGCCCTGGTGGTACCCCTTCACATTATATTTAATACCTCCCTATCATCAGGTGTGTTTCCTGCAAGGTGGAAACTAGCTCACATAGTCCCAATTCATAAGGCTGGAGACATTTCTGACTGCAGTAATTATAGACCAATTAGCATATTATCTACTTTCGCAAAAGTGTTTGAGTCTCTAGTGTATGACCAGTTGTATTATCATATTCAACCGTTTATACGTCCGGAACAACATGGATTTGTGAAGGGAAAATCGACTGTCAGCAATCTACTTGAATATACGAGCTACATCTCTGAAGCTTTTAACGATCATGTACAGGTAGACTGTGTCTATACTGACTTTAGGAAGGCCTTTGATCGAGTCAATCACAGAATATTGCTTTGTAAATTGGATACTTGTTGGGGGATTCATGGTAGCCTCTTGCGGTGGTTGGAATCATACATAGTGAACCGGAGTCAAATTGTGACCCTCGGAAGCTACAACTCCGACAGGGTATCTATACCCTCAGGAGTCCCACAGGGATCTCACCTCGGTCCACTGTTCTTTATATTATATATTAACGACTTGATTCCTAAACTCTTGAACCACTCATTGTTATATGCGGATGATTTGAAAATTTTCTCTCGTGTTCGCAATGTCACAGAATGTAACCAGTTACAGTCTGATATCAACACTTTGCTGGAATGGTGTGCACTGAATGGCATGGATCTCAGCGTGAATAAATGTTCAGTTATTACATTCACACGTGCAAAAAATCCAATCACTTTTGAATACACCGCAAATGACCACATCTTGCAGCGTCTAGCGGAAGTACGAGACCTGGGTGTCATTTACGACTCCAAACTTTCTTTTAACGTACACTGTGCGGATATCTCCAGCAAATGTAGGAAAACTATGGGTTTCATATGTCGCATGTCTAGAGATTTTAAACATCAAAACAGTGCTATCACCCTATACAGGTCCCTTGTGCTCAGCAGACTTGAGTATGCGTCAATAGTCTGGAATCCTAAATATAAGGTACATACTGACCTTATTGAGTCGACTCAACGCCGTTTTGTGCGCTTCATGTCACATAGGTATGGCTTAAAAAGAGAACTTCAGACGTATGCACAGCGTTCTGCTCATTTTGGGTTGCCGAACTTGGGAATTAGGCGTTCCTACCAGGATTTGGTATATTTGTTTAAAATTATGAATGGGATTCTTGCCACGAGCTTATTATCGCAGATTCACCTCAGGATCCCTACCAGATCTGTTAGACGCGAGATGTTTTTCTCTTTGCCAATGTGCAACAACAATGTATCGTCTCACAATCCTGTGATACGGATGTGTCGCAAGTACAACGAGCTACTCTCGATGACATGGGCGTGCCTGATATCCACAATACTTCGCTTCACAAATTTAAGAATATTATTAAGAAATTGTTATTTGGTCGGTCCGATGATGAGGACAATATTGAACATTGAATAATGTATCTATTGTTTAATTTCGTTCTTAATTCTCCTTATTATTACAAATTATCTCTAATTTTGTTCTGGATTATAGTTCATTGTAAATAATTATTAATAAATAAATACTAGTCGTTGCATGTCATGTTGTGTGCACATACTTGTGGAAGCATGGTCTGCCATTTACAGTTTGGTATTGTTATTCTGTTGTGTATTTCGCTGTGTTTCTGTTTTGTGTACCTATTAAATAAATAAATAAAAAATAAATAAAAAAAAAAAAAAATCAGCCGAACATAGTACCTCCTCCTTTTTTTGAAGTCGGTAAAAAAGGAATCCTTTGCTTTTTATTATAGCAATGATAAGTCGGTATGAGAATGGAAACAAAAGACAACATAAAGCTTTACACTAATGTAACTGTGGAGTTATGGTTGGTAGGTTTTTTTTAAGGGGGTAAATCATCGAATGACTGCTCCCGCCTGGGTGAGGCGGAAGGGAGTGTCAGACTCTTACTGACTAAAAACCACCCCGTTCCTTCTCCTGCACGTCGAGCCGGAGCCCCGGTCACCCGTTAGGGTTGTGCTGTCTTTATTAATGAGTGAATGAAAGTCTGAGCACTGCTATAAAAATGTATACTTGTCGTGACACAAATGTGTTGACATTTTTTTATGTGTTCTCAAGTGCGTAGCTGCGCCTGCGACCCCATAGCGCTAGCACGCCAGTCGTCTCCCAGCTTTGATGTTAACCAGTAATATTTTGCAATTTTAAATTAGTTGTGAATTGTGTATTTCTTAGAACAATATAAACACAAAGTTTTACCTATTTTATTTTGGACTTTCACTTTCATTTCTACACCCAAGGTATCCACACATCAGACATACAATTAGATTATATATAAATTATCTGCCTTGTTGGTTCTAGTGGTAGCAAGTGCGACTGTTGAGCAAGGTATCTCGGGTTCGATTCCCGGGTCGGGCAAAGTATTACTGTTTTTTTTTAAATCTCAATAGTAGCACGGAGTCTGGAAATGTGCCCGGTATATGACAATAGGCTCGCCCCCTATTACATGGGACTCATAACATAAATAGTGAAAAGTGCGTGTTACATCTTCGGGGATAAAAAGGTGTGATGTTATGTTATAAATTATTTCAACTGACACGGGGATAACTAGGAAACGTATTGTCTCTTTTCATCGACTGGACGCTGTTGCTTGGATTTAGGGAATAATGTGTAATGAATACATAATATGAATGAAACAAGATGTTAATTGTTACACGTTCCGTTTATTAATACCTCCTCCTCCCCGGAAATATAGTTTATATTCTTATGAACGTAAAATGGGGTGGATAGGGATCAAGAGGTGAGATGAAGACAAAAGAGGGGTGAATAAATATTGGGAAATTCTTCATAGTATCGATCTACCTCTCTTCTGTCCCTATTCACATCTCGATCCCTATTCACCCCATTTTATCGTTTATGATTGATTACTACGTCACAAATGTAAATAGACATATTACACATACAATCTTATACGTATTACGTAAACGATTGCATACTAGTGTGTCCCTACATAACCTACGTTCTTATGTTAGTTGTAGATAGTAGATAACAGCTACAGTTCAGACTTCTCTAATAGCATGCTACTGAGCTCTATGCTTCCAACGCCAGAGCATATTGCCGATATCATAACTATATTTATCTGACAGGCGCTTTATACAACATTTTTATTACCCCACCACCAGCAGTTGTAGCCAAATGCCATTAAGCGCTTGTCTACATGTAGAATAGAATACTAAATTATATGGGATTAATGTCAATGTTATCCCCATACATTTAGTTTTCTACTCTCTCTGTAGCCAAGCGCTAAAGTGGCGCCTGGCTAAAGGCACTGCTTATACATATAAATTAGTTTCGGAATAAGTAAAGTTATCAAGTTAAATTTAATTAAGAAAAACCTGATTATCAAATTATACAATCATCATGATGGAACCTCCAATCTCAACAAGGTTTTACTTTAAGCCCGAGCGCCTTTTAACCTCCTTATATATTGTCTTCGTAATTGCAAACTTAGGTATTAATAACAATTGCTCATGAAACATATCAGGCAAACGATTTAACTCGTCGAGTACCGGTTTTATAGACACAATTAAAGAACAATAGGTCGCGGTCACCGGTGACCGCTCGGTATTTGACAGATTAAATTCATTATTGTGTGTAACATTAACACTCTGACGCCCAAGATCCTTAGCAGAAATTCTATTAGCTACAATGATAAGTAGGTAATCAGTTTTATGCACCCAATAGGGTAACGTGGAGATTGAAAAAAAATAGTCCTCGTAACAGTTTACGAGATGTCGCGGAGAACCTAACGGGTTACCGGGGCTCCGGCTCGACGTGCAGGAGAAGGAACGGGGTGGTTTTTAGTCAGTATGAGTCTGACACTCCCTCCCGCCTCACCCAGGCGGGAGCAGTCATTCGATGATTTTACCGCCTTAAAAAAAAACAGTTTACAAGATCTATGTATTTTTGAGAGACATGGTACAGATACGATGTAGGTTCTTTGAGATTACCTCAAATCTCATAAGCTCAGCAAAGACACTGCACTTATAACTGATCTTATGAAGCGGGTGTCCATGGGCCACACCGATTGATCACCACAATAAGGCGTTTATTCATATTTGCGACCTTATCCCAAAAAAATTAACTGTTTGCAAGGGTCGTCACCCTTCTTTATACGTCACGAGTCTTTTTTATACTTCTCATTGCTACCACATATAGGTACTGAGATTATTTAAAAATACTAACGGGTAGTACTTATGTATTGTAGGTTGTCTGTTCCTCAAAGCAGTTCAGACGTAAACGAAACAGGTACAAGTTGAAGATGTATCTCGCCTTCAAGGACCGCAAACCGGTCCTACCCGCCTTGGCTAAAAATATCTTAGAGATACAAACTTTTTGTTCCATATTTACTGGTACTGGCAACTAGATTCTTACGCTTATTAATCTGTCAAACACATAGATATATAACATATCATATCAGTGGTCAAACACCAAGCGGTCACCGGTGACCGCGACCTATTGTTCTTTAATTGTGTCTATAAAACCGGTACTCGACGAGTTAACTCTGTTATTATTTACTTAATAGTAAATTAAAATGTCGTGGTGGCCCGGAGGTTTAAGACGTCCCCTTCTTATACATGAGGATGCGGGTTACCTACCAACAGCAAGTACCAATGTGACTTTTCGAATCTACCCTATTGTAAGCTTGAAGATTATGACTAAACCCTCTTTAGTCCAGCATGTATATGTACTTACTCAGATCTAGACACCACTTACAAATGGTATAGGAAAACATCGTGAGGAATCCTGTGCTTATAATTTCTAATTATAAGTGTCTAATCGCCAACCCGCATTGAGCAAGCGTAGTGATTAATGCTCAAACCTTCTCCGTGTGAGAAGAGGCTTTGCTCAGCAGTGGGCACTTATAGGCTGTTGATGATCATATCAGCCATTAAACGTCTACTGGAAATATTCTTCCCTCCACAGTGAAGTACAGATCCCTACTTAGTTTATCTCCCCAAAAAGCTTTGCGCTTTTGAGAGGTTGCCCATGTAACGAGACTACAATCCCGTAAGCCAAAAAAAAATCCCTATAGATATATTATTTCCAGGTTGGCAAGTAAGACATTTCGTAACAAATAGGTCAATTTATGAGTATTGTTTATTAACAATATTAGTCAGGCAACTCTTGCTGCAGGCTTGTTAGGTACGTGCATATTTCAGCCCGTGAAAGTGTCTTGTATATAACCCACCCAAACCCACGTTTATACAATCACACCCTCTTGTCACATTCTTACATATACAAAAACAGGCAATACTTGAAAGTGCCTGAAATTGCTATAGTTTATATTTACAAGATACCTAAAAGATAGACCTTTAAGTCTAAAAATATTATTTTTTAGGTACATTCTCTTCTTTCAAGAGGGCATCGTAACTACATTTATAAATATTTTGTACACGTTGACATACAAGTACTGTTGTATCAGTACAAAAGAATACCTATGTACTTATAGTCAGAATTTTAATTAGATTCCAGATTTGACAATAGCTACTGTCATTTTGTGAAATAATGATACCACATACAATAGTGTAGTGATGCACACAAAAATCAATAAACAATCAGTGTGTGTGTTTTATAATAAATGTTACAGAAAGTGACAGGATAGGGATAGCGATGACGGCGACAATTTATAAAATAACTTATTACCATAATACATCTATCTGTTTTATTTGTCATGTTCCTTCATGATTACATTTTTTTATTTATTTCACACACAATTATATAAGAAACGTCTCAGATCGTTAATTAATCGTCAAAACTAAATTATCGGTTCAGAAATATTTAATTTCCTGATATACTTAGTTCACGAGAGTAAAATTATAATTATTATAAACGAGAAGAATCGATCCAGAAATATTGCATTTTCATATCGAATAATTTCGCAACGTCACTATTTAGTACTTGTCATAACGTTGCCACACTGAAATTGTCAAATCTGGAATCGAATTAAAATTCCGAGTATAGTAACAAATCGATAATAGTATAATTGATATTCATGGAATACGGATACAAAATTAGTTGACCAAATTTACCAAGGATTTTCCAGTAGTCGAATTGAATTGAAACGATCACAAATACTTACATGAAATGTTACACACGTAATTTGAATAGGAACAAAGAAGGTACGTCATAATAGCATGGTGGGCATCTCCCATGACTCAGAACTTTGGTCTCAGTCCAAACCTTTTTGATTATAAATGATCTTTATTATTGTGACGCTTGGTGAATACTAAAGGGGAGACAAAAAATTATGTCTGCAATTTTGGTGATTGAATTATAACTGTTATTTTGGGATTCATAGTCATCAGTAATAATCAGCATTGCCATTCATTACCTTATTATTATGATTCTTACTTTATAATATTGCAACTGTAGAGTGTAGCTGTATGCGTTGGCGAGCTATACAAGTAGAGTTGACATAATGCAGTTATCTTTTTTGAAAAACATACAAGAAAACATATTTCAATTGTCCATTCAGAACTTGAGGACTAAGAATGGTGAATTTTTTTTTGGTTTCATGATCCATTATGAAAGAAGTGTGTATGAAAGAGAATGTGATATCATTTTGGTAAATGTTGTGAGATATACAGAACCTGAAGTGGGTGAAATTATTGTGGATGAAGAAAAAAGCAAACTTACAAGACTTTCGCTGAAGGGCCAAAGTTATGGACATCTATTTTATACTTAATCTACAAAATGGTTGGGGAATGGGAAAGTGGCATTGCTCATATAAATGTTTGAAGAGGTAGAAAAGTGATGGAGTGGAGACTACCGACCATAAAACTTAGTATAAGCAGCCTTGGGCAGGTTACTTAGACCGATGACATCGTCATAAAGATGGGTAACTTTTGGATCTCTGCGGTTAGTTTTCGTCGTAAAAGATTAACGGGAAACAATGGTAAATAGTACGATGAGAACGATGGCATCGAACTGATGGGAGATGTCGAAAAGGCTATATTAGGTAAAAAGTAGAAATGTATTAAACATTTCTACTTTGACTGCACGGTTGGCGCAGTAGTTGGGCAACCCTCTGCTGTACAACGTGTAGCGGGTTTTATTCCCGCGCCAACCAAAAAAAAGATCATGGCATAATCAGAGTAAAAGATACGAGAGGGAGTGTCAGACTCTTACTGACTAAATACCACCCCGTTCCTACTCCTGCACTTCGAGCCGGAGCCCGGCAACCCGTTAAATCTTCAGCTGCCGAACTTCCTGACTCCAGAGTCAGGAAGTTCGGAGTTTCGTGGCTCGGGAAGCACGTAAAGCCGCTGGTCCTGTGCCTGATCTCTCTTCGGTTGTGTCGGTCTGCCGTCCCTTAGAGTTCAGAGAGTTAAGGAATAGAGAGTGGACTTGTGTTTGTGCACATACTTGTGCACTGTTGGGACTTAATTCCCAACAGTGAAAATGTCATGAAGATGTTGAATGTTATGTTGAATGAGTAGACAACCGATCGGTATAAAGGTTTAATAGCTACTAAATGTAAAATGTTAAAATGTAATAATTATTGCCTTAACTAAACTGCAACGTTTTATTGAAAGTGGGTTGATTAAGTAGCACATACACTGTACAGCGTAGCTCGTACATGCACTATAATATTTCTTAAGTAGTGGGCTAATCTCACTAGATTAGCCCTTAGACTCACTAGGCTAATCAGTCTTGCCCCCATGACCGAAATCGATCGGGATCGGGAGATTTAGTTCTAGTTTAATACATGTAACCATATATCACATTAGTCCCGGAACTAGATCTTTTATTCTTATAATAAGTGTTCAAGATATTATTATGTTTTAAAATCACATGTGTCATAATCTCTGGGGTCAAGAATGCTAAGTTTCAACGTGACTGATATCTTAAATTTACATACATTGCTGCTGTGTGTTCAGTGAATAGAAAATTGTCGGGCCATCAACCATGAAGTTTTTTCTGATCCCTTTGTTGGTAATATTATTTTTGGAGTGCATCCTGAGTGTACCTTCGGAAGTACTCAAAGATATGCCATTTCCTTATCTGGACAACGTGACATTTCCCCATTCTTTGTTAACAGCTTCAGGAATACGTAAATTTTACGATCGTCAGTAATTTTCGGTGAGTCTCATTTTATTATGTATATTTATCGTATACTATCGACCCGCCCCGGCTTCGCATGGGTGCAATATGCATGTATTATACATATAAACCTTCCTTAAGAATCATTCTATCTATTAAACAGCATTAAAATCCGTTGCATAGTTTTAAAAATCGGAGCATGCATAAAGACAGACAGACGGTGGATAGTGACTTTATTTTATACTATGTAGTGATTTTATCCTTTTCAATAATTGTAAATGGTACATTTTCTAGGAGCTCATGAAGAATTTTCGATAATTAAGAATTTTTAGTGCATCAGACAGTTGCCATGTTACCAACAAATATCGATAAATCATTAATTCTAAAGCATTTTCTTGGCATGATTTGTAGCAATTGGCGTCTTTGCTTACCCCTATGAGAGATAGGCATGAGGTTAAGTGTTTAAATATATACATTTTTTCCTGGCCCAACAAATACATTGTTTCCAAGGCTCTTTTCTCGACATTGACATACACTTGCACTCTCAACCAATTAAGCTTTTGAACCACGAATATCATTAACTGTAACCTTCTCATAATCTCTATTTCATAAGCCATAAGGGTAGTTTTTGTTTATTACAATGTAATGACTGCGGTTGACCGCACTGCTATTGGCATCAGCAGAACAAATAATTCAGTTAGTATTACGTAAAACCCATGGTGAAGTGTCACTCGCTAATTCACAATATATTTGTTTAACCTTCGTATGGTAACTGTTTTGAATAACTGCTACATACTCGGTTCTCATACCTATATGTATATGTATATGCTGGTCAGACACTAGAAATATCTTGTATCAGTTCGTTTTTGGGCTTCGTAAAATCCCAATGCCGAATTCTTACTGACAGTGCTGTAACATAGTTTGAACCACCCAATATTTTTGCGCTTAGATGCGATAGTTTTGTGCAAAGTCAAAGTCGTAATCCTTCGTAAGTTATCTTTAATTAGGTTACTTTTGAAACCTCAACATTGAATAGTCCGTCAGTCTGTCTGTCAGTGAAAGTAGGTGCGTGTTCCAAAGTGTAATTTCGAATGGAGAAGAACGAGCAAGAAACTGCATCGTTAGTCTAAAAAACAAAATGTTTTTTGAAATCATATTATTATCTCATTATTCAGCTCAATACCTATTGTTTAATTGTATTTATGAGAATGATGTAACGACAATACAGCGTCAAGATTAGTGGGACCAAGTGGGACTATGGAATCAATTCCTTAAAAAAGCTATAAACCATGGTGCCCATAAATTATGTGCTCTAATATTTGTTTAAAGCTTTCAAGTCAAAAGAGGAATGTTCGATGCCAAAGATACCTCTTCTATCTCTTCAGTCTTTGAGGAATGTAACTATAACTATGTTCTCTGACGTATCATTTACTTATTTTATTTACTCCCTTATATAAGAGAGTAAATATATCGATATATAAGACAGAAGTTATCTATAAATAGGTCATTAATTATTTTCAGACTGATTAGCCCGTGTTTGGTAAACAGTCGTATATGTGGATGTGGATTTGTTCATCACAGTGTTTATTTCATTATTTATTGAATATACTATTTATGATAGTTTCAATGCATTAAATTGACCAGGATATATTTAAAAAACGGACTTGTAAGGTAACTATGTTTTTCTCTCTGACTTGTACGACTTTATTGATTTTTGGTTTATATTGGGGGCTAGTTAAAAAACTTTGACTACGTTACTACGTATCTCTACTGTGTGTTTATCAGGAAACTTTTTAATAGTAGCTCAACGTGTAGATTTGTGCTCAATGAGAGATAATAGGGTAGTCGTCTACTAGGTACATGACATTCATAACTTTATCTTTAGTGAATTTAGTGAAAGATAGGGGAATGCGAATATTTGTAATTATTTGTTTCTTACTCCTTCACGATAAAACAGCTGAAGTGATCGCGATCAAAATTGGAATAGGGGTAGATTATGGTCTGGAATCTTACTAATATTATAAATAGGAAAGTGAGTTTGTTTGTTTGTTCCACTTTCGCGCCGTAACTACTTAACCAATTGCTTTGAATTTTTGCAGACGTAAAGTTATAAGTCTGGATTAAATAATAGGGTACTTTTTATCCCGGAAAAATTTGATATTCTCGAGGGAAAACGAAATCATTGGTATAGATAGCGCTGTGTGTATTGGTATATGTCACATAGGCTACTTTTTATCCTTTTGTGACGCGAGCGAAGCCGCGGGTAAAAGCTAGTTACATATAAGCTAGTCTTTATCCCACGACACTGCATGCGAAACCG
Organism: Spodoptera littoralis; assembly: GCA_902850265.1. Taxonomy (NCBI): domain Eukaryota; kingdom Metazoa; phylum Arthropoda; class Insecta; order Lepidoptera; family Noctuidae; genus Spodoptera; species Spodoptera littoralis. The sequence continues at coordinate 5,242,720 of LR824533.2, forward strand.
TTACTAGAAGCTATTAAGGAATAAAAAGCTTGATCTCCGATTATCAAGACTTGGACAGAATTAATATTATCTCTTAAACCATGCAGGTATTAATTATTATCTAACTACTTCCTGCTCCTTTAAGGAAAACCCAGAACAAAGTTGTTTATCAATATCATTCCAAAGACTAGAGCGATACGAGTTATGTCAGCCAATAAATATACGCACATACGTCTATTCAAGTACATCAAATTCCACCCATATTTGCTTTTTGCGGTTTCTTTTGAATACCATGTATAAAGAGTACCATTTATAAACAGTGGTATAACCATCTTCCGCTCATCTTTACGTAGGTGTATAGGTCTCGACGACCGTTCTTGTTTCAGGGTGATCCACTCTTACTAAAGAATTTATGTTAATACAAACACTTCTGGAGTGCTAAAATCGTCATAAATTATTATACACGACATCCATTCTAATCTAAACAGTCGTCGCGATCTCTTGTTTGCTACCTGTAATCAATAATCATGTTGAAGATTAATATCGTTTTTTTAGTCTGTGTAATTTGTGTTGTGAGTGGGTGGAGAGTGTTTCCCTTGCCCGATGCGCCTGCACCGACTACTGTGCGTGCGCCGGCGCCGTTGCCCGTACTGAATATTGACTTCAATAATCGCGTAAAGCCTACTCCTGTAGTAACATCGTCGTTCAATAGGATCACCACAACGGCTGATAATATTCCTAACAAATTAAACATTAAGCCGACGAGTGTCACTCCCTTCTTGTCTACTCAGGATGTCAGCGTGCCGTCATCTGATCTGTTACCACCGAAGGTTCGTTTTCAGTGTTACGTACAGTGAGCACAGCTATTTTTTATATATGTGTATATTTGATGGGCCGACGTTTGACCACTATCTCGCCTGGTGGTAAGTGATGATGCGGTCTACGATGGAGCACGTTGTCCCATAAGCAACGTATTTAGTATGCAGGTTTGAAAATAAATATTGATTCAGAACAGAGACAGTAACCATTGATTGGCTATTGAACCCGCCAATGGTTTCAGATGACATAGCTTGGTTAGAAACTATATAATTTATGTTATGACTGTAATCGTAATAAATTGACATCTGACAGTTTTTAGTATGGAAGAATTGTCAAATATTCTAAATTATTACTGTAAAGAAGTTTATCTGGCTGTAAATCAATCCTTAATGTATTAATAGCTACTGCCTCTATACTGAGTCAATCTTTATTTTTCTGCTTATAACTAACTTTATTCTAAATGCACCACACCAGAATTTTCTCCTGTGTCGTGAGTGCGTAAACAAACACGATAATTTCACATACACATGACAACCAGACTCAGAACAACATAATTGTATCAGAGACATTGGAAAACAGACTTTTTTAAAAAGAGTATCGAATGGAGTTTATTGAACGTTCTGCTCCATTCGAATCAACAATTTGGAATGAGCACCTAGCTTCACTGACGGACTAACTGACAGACTATTATTTATTTTGTATTTGACGTTTCAAAAGTACCTGATTATGGTTTAATTGGAATAAATGCTTTGACTTTCATTTGGAGCAATTTGTGGATCACACAAACAATTTCAATGCGCGAGGAACGACCCCTCAGTACATACGACGCTTTTTTCTCTGCCCATAACATCCCTATTAATATCAAATGTCAAAATGTGTTGTAGTATATCCTTTAACTAATTATCAGATTTGCTAAAAAGGAGGTTTTCAATTCAACCGGTATTTTTTTTATTAAAAGTATAGTTATAAACGGTGGACCAAAGGCATTGAAGAGACGAAAAAGCATTGAAGAGACGAAAAAATCTTCTCAAGTACTTGTCTTATTTTATAAGCAAGATTGCAAATGGTAACTTTTTAATCAAAGTTTTTTGCAACCGTCTGACATATTCATTGAAATCAAATGGCATCCAATGCAATTTGATGTTGCAATAATAATGTTTACGTGATTACACATTCTACTGGTGACGTGTTTACACATTGAACTTTAGTGATAATACTAATGGGACATAGAATGACATTCAATTTATGTTCCTATTCTATAATAATTACTTAGCCAACAATAATTACTTAGCTTTTTAAGGGGGGGAAATCATCCAATGATTTCTCACGTCTTGGGTGAGGCGGGAGGGAGTGTCAGACTTTTACTGACTCAAAACCACCCCGTTTCTACTCCTGGTCTTTGACCCACGGCAACCCAATTATTTATTTATTTATTCATATTGCACAATGTACATATAATAGGAAGTATTACATACAACTAATTCAGTACATTACCCTGTTAGGGCGCAGCAATTTCAAACGTTACAAAATTTAATGTCAGCTGAAATTTATAACTATTACTTAGACCTATAACTATACCTATATATTAACCCTTTAAGTAAATGTTCCGTGGCTTAATTACTTAGAAGAGTTCCTACTAATTTCTTTCCAGATATTCATCAACATCAAAAACTAACCTTTAAAGGCAACTTCTGGTCTATGGACCTCATTCTAAAAAAAGCTATGATCCATTCTCTATGGCCTGGTTACTAAGGGTGATGTTAATATTAATTCGACAATGGGGATGATGACAGGGTATGAAAATTAAAAATATAATTAGTCCGTAAGTTAGGTAATGAAAAAATATTAGACACGTATTTTTTTATTTTGTCGTATAATAAAACAATATTTAGATAAAACGAATCAAAGTTTAGGAGTGGGGGCTAAAACGTCATTTCTTAGTATAAAATGTACTGAGAAGTGACGTCACGCGACATTTCAAATCAATATATCTTCGAAACTATTCGTTTCTGTGAGAAAATAAAAAATACGTGTCTAATGTTTTTAAATAATCTATCAGACGGACATTAAAATAAAAATTAGTCGTCTACCCTTTGAGGTTGAATTTGATCATTGCTTCAAAGCGTGGTTTTTCCAAATGCCCATTAATACCTGTTATACATTTTGATAGACATGTAGATTGTACGCACATCTTTAAGAGAATCATCAACGACTATATATTGAGCTAGCTGATCAGGTAATTTTCATCCCGCCAAAAATTTTGTTTCTCACCTTTTAATCCTTTCCTGGACATCCACGAACAAGACCAATATTCGCCAAATCGGTTCAGCAGTTCTCGAGTTTTAGCAAGACTAACGAACGGAATTTTTTATTTATATATATTGATAAGCAATTTACACAATATTTATAAAACTAGTGACACACCTGACTTCGCACGGCTGCAATTTCCTAGTTTAATCCTCAAATATGGTCGCAAATAGACAAATAAAACCGAGACTACCATCAAACAAGCTGATAATCAAATCTGCTAGTTTCATTGGAAATCCAACTCTAAGCTGACATAATTGAGTTCAAATTTAAATTTTAAATTCACCGAAAACTAGACTATTTACTTCAAATACATACATTAGTATGCAAAGTAAGATAATTTATGTAAAATAATCAAAGTCCTTTATATAAAGTTTGATGAGTATGTTTGTACCTATTTACAAGATCTGGTTAGCCAAGGCTATTGGAGATCGAACATCTTAATCATCAAATTTTATACTTATTTATAAAGCCAAAGAGTTTGTTGGTTTGGACGCGCTAAAGTCAGGAAGAGCTGGTCCGATTAAAAAAAAATGATAGATAGTCCATTTATTTATAAAACATCATGCTCCTATCAATAAGCCACGCTAATAAGGAAAGTAGCTAGTTAAAGATAAATACATAATAGTGTTATAGTAAAGTATATATGGTAAAGTACCCTCTTAGTGTTAATGTTTGGTATGAAAGCATAACAAAAATAACTTCATAATAGTAATAAAGACTGTTGCTATGTATACGACTGGTCTTTCGGAAAACATTAAGAAATATTTATCTTTGCATAGTGTTGCTACTTTATTTCGATACTTCATATCGATTGTGAATACTGGTGTTATTTTGTGATCGCATCCTTGCACAATAGGTGAAGTTATCGCTACATAATGTCAAAAACAAGTTCTTCAATTAGAAAGAGTGAAAATCATCATTCGATATTCATCCTTGTATATAAACTATATAGTTGTGTCTATGACTTCGTTTGAAATATTCTATTTTTTTTATGGGATTTAGCCGGTAAACGAGCAGACGGATTATCTGATGGTCAGCAATTGGCGTTGTCCATGGACACCTGGAACACCAGAGGCGTTAATAGTGCGTTACCTGCCTTTTGGGGATTAGGAATTTAAAGATTGTTAGGGATTCAGGGATTGGAGAGATTGGGAAATGGGAGAGGGGGGACGGAAAACAACGTAAGCATAGGCAGTGGTATCACTCCGGTCGAGCCAGCCCATTCGTTCCGAAAGATGGCCTCCCACACTTATTCTAACTGGATACTGTTTACTGTGCTTGTTACGATCTAATTCAGATCCCCTTAAACTTATGGTATTAAAAATACAGATATTTTGAAGTCACGGACAGACCTTTTAAAACCAAATCTATACAGAACTAGCTAACCCGGTGAACTCCGTTTCACCACCAGATGGCTTCGTTTTATGTAACATTCTTTGCTATAAACCTCACGGAGTCCGAGACCTTTCCAAGGAATGCAAAACCATGGAAATCGGTTCGTGCGTTCTGGAGTTATAGCGTCAGGAAGGAAAACCCGACTTATTTTTATATAGTAGATTATGACGAATTTATTTTATTTAGAGTTTAACTATCTGTTCTGTCTTCTTGGAGTCTTCAAGTAATAACCAGTGCCACTACTTACTATGCTAATGTTATGATGAAATATTACACGTCTTCTTATAATATAATCTGACATGTAAAATCTAAATCATGACGTCAACTTTGCATATAATAGACATAAATCTCACACAAATCTCCTTAAATGCATTCAAATGCATCAGAAGCAGCGATCTGATCTAAATTTAATTCAATGACCTTTTACAATGCTTGTTTTCAACTAATATCATTTTAATATTTGTAAACAAAAACCGCAATGGACATTTAAATCCTTGATTAATGATACAAGTGTGGTTTTGTGTATCTAAAATGTTTGCAAGCGACTTCACCTCATTAGGCACAATGTCGGACATCGTTGCTTAATTATGTCTAGGGTTGCTATTTAAGAAACGATGACGTAATGCAAATCTTTTTTTTAATAATCGGTACGTCATTGATCGAGTGGTGGGAGGGAACCACAGTTTGGGTTTAAATATTAAGGTCATATTACACTTAAGTGGCACCGCTCCAACCCAACTTCAACTCAGCAATTAACTTTAAATCGGCATCGTGAACCTAACGGGTAACCGGGGCTCCGGCTCGTCGTGCAGGAGAAAGAAAGGGGTGGTTTTTAGTCAGTAAGAGTCTGACAATTCCTTCCGCCTCACCCAGGCGGGAGCAGTCATTCGATGATTTTCCCCCCTTAAAAAAAGATCCCCTTACCAGCATTATCTATTGGTTATCAGATAATGGCATTTAAGGTTTTAAATGCTATTTATTATTTTATATTTTTATTGTTTTTTTTTTTAAGTTTTATATATTTATAGACTGCCTCGTTGGCCGAGTGGTTGCAAGTGCGACTGCCGGGCAAGGGGGGTCTCGGGTTCGATTCCCGGGTCGGGCAAAGTATTACTGGGTTTTAAAAAAAAGCTCAGTAGTAGCACGAAGTCTGGAATTGTGCCCGGTACATGGCAATAGGCTCACTCCCTATTACATGGGACTCTTAACATAAATAGTGAAAAGTGGGTGTTACATTGTACAGTGGTATAATGTGCACCTCTGCCTACCGCTTCGGGGATAAAAGACGTGATGTTATGTTATGTTATTATTTTAATTAAGACTTACGCCATATCTTTTTGTTCCAGACGGAGTACACGCAGTACGAACCATGAATCACTCAACACAAAATCGACTCCTTAGATACTAAGCTTAATCTATAGCTTTAAATATAATTAAATTATATTTACATTTTAATTAATTCATATGCAATTACATAATACAGAAATAATTATACAGAAGTAGTATTTTAAAGATATCATGATGGAATGCGTTTCAACTATATTCTGGATTTTTGTCTGTTCTTTGCATGCACGTTTATAGGTCTGTGTGTGTGTTTGTATCGGCACCATTTTAAAAATAGTAGTGATTAGATAATCTCTAAATAGGAACCATGTAAATAAATTACTTTCCACCACTTTGTGACCAAATATTTATTTACCTATGTATAATCGCACGATTCTTAATGTAATTCAGAATAAATTAATTAATTCGATTGTAGGTACTGTCTAAAAAGTCCTCATTGGTACCTACTTACACAGTTGTCATAACTCTAATAACAAAGCAATTATGACGTCACTCCTGTTATTAATTCATGTTTCTTTTTCATGGAGATATCTTGGGATTCACCTCAGTTTGTATAAAAAATCCATTTCATTGTATAATACTGCAAAAAGTAGGTAATATAATGATGACAAATGTATACTTATCTGACAAATTATATTACAAGTTGTAATCTATGTGTATAGTGTATTATTACTCGTATTGGTCAGTTTTCATAGGGTTGTCACAAGGTAGCCTGCTGGCTCTCGCATTACTCACTTTTATTATTATTATGTTGTTTATTATTTTCTGTACTCAAATCTGTTTACACACTAAAAACCACAAGAAAAATAACTTTTGCATTTAAAATACTCGTCGAGATAGCTATATCATATCATGTTAATGTATATCCGATGAAGAAAGCATGTGAAATTAATAATGATTTTAATAGGTTTACCTAATTAGTTTACTGATAACAATGCTTATCAAATTAATTATAAATTAAATTGCAACAATGATTTCTTCATATCACGGTAATTATACTAATTAGTTAGGTTTAACTGAAAGTCACATTAATTTCGAAATTTAAATTATGATTAAATTGTAGAATAAAAATTTCTTTTAATACTCAAATCAAATATGTTTATATTTATATGACTAAATATTATAACTATCATCTCTCAAAATGCTTTCAACACAACTGCCAAGCAATCGATAACTCTCCAGGAGGACTTGATCCACTTATGGAGACAAAATATTGTTAGAATTTACTGAAACTTAAATACCTACCGCAAAAAAAATAGTAGCTTGAATTTTAGGTAATACACACATATTTTATAAGTGCACCTATCGCAAGGGATAATTTCGAAGAACATTATCTGTGTGAATATTATTATGTATGTCTTTACCATTCACGGGACCACAGGGTCCCGGTCGTTTGGGAGGCCTACGAGGGGCCGAAGCCAATTCTGCGCAGAGGCCCTTTAGACAACTTTAATATAAATGTAATGGACACACAAACCGGCGACTATCCTGTATGCACTAAGGAAATGCACCCAAGGACAGTCCCCGGTTAGTGTAGAACTATTGTGGATAATGGAAAAAAAGGTAGATAGGGCTATGGATGGGTTGCTGTGGGCTGGAAAATTGGGAACTATGGATAAATATTATTATTAACGTTATATTAATAAAAATAATATTGAGTGACAACCCTATGAAATAGTAACAACAAAGGCAGAATGAACACGTAGCTGCTCTTTTGTCTCGCATCTTGATCATGGAGAATTCCCCGGTGACCAGCCAAACCGCTAAGTTATATGTTCAACATAATAAACGTATCAAGTTATTGCCGTTTTATTTCCCATAAACGATGTTTCATCTAATTATACGAACCAACTTAATAAGACCTCACATTTCTTGTGTAATCTTTGATGTGTGGGTTCATGTTGTAATGGTGATTAGTTTAATAGTGATTGCTAATTGAAGAGTTGTTACATGAGTAATCTTGAAGACTTTGGTCTTGTTTGTATGATACAATGACATCTTACTTTATGCATGTGATGATCTCTGTGCAGGTTAATCATTAAAACTCTTCCGTTCATACTGATGGCTGACAGCACCGTCCTATGTTAAACCTATTTTAAAGGAGTGTATTACTGAGTCCTTTTTTATGGCATAGGCCGATAAACACTGCCGACTGCACGGTTGGCGTGGTTGTTGGGCTACTGGCTGCTACACAACGTGTCGCGGGTTCGATTCTCGAACGGAACAACTCTTCGTGTGATCCTTAGATTATTTTTATAGGTCTGGGTGTCCACCCACGACACAGGAGCAAATACTTGTGTGGGGCAACGTTTTTTTTTAATCAAATACAAAACAAGCGGACTGATCACCTGATGGTAAGCAACATAAGTTCACTGCCGGCCTTTTAGGGATTAGGAAATTGGTGATGTGGGGAAACGAAATGGAGGAGAATTGGACCTTAAAAAGAGATATCTCAAATTTCTAAGAAGCAGTTATAGAAAGACATACTGAAAGTCGGAAAATGTATTTTACTCTAAACACTTTTATAGAGGCCCCAAAATAATTCGAGATTGTTCGTAATAAATAAATTGTACTTAAAGTATGAACTGCCATCTTCTTAAAAACAATGTTCTCGACTGTTTACAAAATAATTAAAACACATAATTGTGACGTAATACTTAATCACACTGCTAAAACGCAAAGTAGGTAATTCGTCAATTCCCATGGTTGTAATGGGTATGTAGAGGTATTATTACGTAATGGTATCCATTAATCAAAATTTAAGTCCGTATACTGAAACGCCATATAACCCAACTTACATTAATTTTTTTTTTGTGTCACTCGTAATAAACAAAAAACATTGATAACATAATCTGCAAACGTAGACAAAAATGGGGCATTTCTTTAAAGTATTTTAACATCACGTTTACTCTCAAAGGGGTAAGCAGATTTGCAAACCCTAAAAATTAGGGTAACTCTTATTATGTACAGATGTCCTATTGTCTAGTGGAGTATCGGTCATTTCACGGACTGATTATGATGAATTGAAGAAACCTTGGATTTATATGGCATCTCTGTTTACCCCTTTGGGGAATATCAGTCTTCAGTATAAGTTCTAGGGTTACAACACTTTTAAACTAGATTACTCATACAAAGACAGCGAAAGAAACATTTCAAGTAAAATAATTGAGTACCGTTTGAGTGTTCAACATAAAATAATATCTATACTAAATATCTACATTACTTAATCACTATAACTAAGCTAAAGCATAAAGGCAGCCCTATAAATACGACAAGTCGAAATATTAAAAAAACATTAGCGTTCATATTATCCTTGAGGCACAACCTAGCAGCGATGCAGTGGTTTACAATCGTAACTTTGTTCATTTTGAGTGTTTTTACTCAATTTATTGTCGCTAAGGAATCTTCGACATATCAGCTATCTGATGTGGAACTAGTTGATTTGTTACGTGGTTATACTCCGAAGGGAAAAGTGCAACTGACTAAAGTGGATACTCATGTCGGCATCTTACCTGATGGCGTCTACTTCGTACCTGAAGATGAGGCCTTGAGTGGAGAATCGAAGTACTTGGAATTAAACGTGAGTAACAATTCATTTTAACTAATTTAAAACAGGGTCGTATTTTTAACTAGACATGTTTTAGTGGATTTTAAGTCTCAGACGCATACTGTGAGGTTTTTAAGTATAACGTGTTTGTGCTGTATAGGGCGAATAGATACTCGAATGGGGTGAAGACATGTTAGAACATTATTCCAATATTTATTTAACTCTCTTCTGTATCTATTCACGCCTTTTTACCAATAACTGCTTCAAGCTTGACAACACAGACAACTTAAACTTTGTACCTGCAAATCGAGATTTTTTATATAATTATATTTAACGGGCTGACGTTTGACCACTATCTCGTCTGGTGGTAGGTAAGCGATGATACGGTTTACGATGAAGCACATCACATAGGCAACCTATTCATTTGGGCCTTGAAGACACCCAGGTTATATACCCTGGAGCACGTCATACCATAGGCAACCTATTCACTTGGGCCTTGAAGACACCCTTCAGGAAAGAAAGGAGATGAAAGGAATCTGATCTACTGTACTTTGTACAAGGATTATGGAATTTTACTTGATGTTCAATCAGTGATATTAAAAGTTAGTTAGTTTACGATATAAGTATGGCAACAGATAACACGTCTGTCGACTCAACCCTTCAAATAACAACAGACGCACGCAAAGCAACCGGATTAAGTATGTTCACTAAAAAAAGTTGTTTATTTATAAAGCAGAATAAAACTTTGAAACACACGGCATAGTCACCAAACAGGTTTATTAACAGGAAAAGTCTAGAACTATTCATCTAGAAGCTACATAACATAGTGCTCTTTTGACCTCTATAACATTTCAAGTCCAAAATTGAGACATAAGTGCGTAAAAAGCCTTTAGGCTTAATTCATTCTGTCTCCTGCAGTAATTCACCGAGGGAAGTGGAAACTATAGCTTTTTTCTTCTTCTCGTCTTATAATATTATCTTCTGATTCACTTCGTCGCGGGACCCAAGACAGTTACTCATGTCCCTGGGACGCGCCGGACTTCAATGTTCCGGTGTTTTCATGGTTGTATCTACTGTAGATCCTGGCTTACAGGAGTAGCAGCGGTTTTGGGAGGTTGTGGCGGGCTTGTCCCATTAAAAAAAGTGCGTAAAAACTTAATATTATTATTCTCATTATCATATTCGTGTAGTTTGAATGACCTTGTACTTGTAGAGGTAAAACAATAAACAATAACAAATTCTATTCGGAAATCAAATGTTAGATAACCTCGACCTCAGTAAAGAGCGTGAAATAATAGCAAACACTAGATAGCAGCACTAACGAACTCGATGTATAATTAAAAACACCTTCCATCCATCCTTACTAATATTATAAATCGGAAAGTGAGTTTGTTTGTTTGTTCCGCTTTAACGCCGTAACTACTGAACCGATTGCTTTGAATTTTTGCAGGCGTAAATATAGAAGTCTGGATTAAATAATAGGGTACTTTTTATCCCGGAAAAATTATTATTATTCCCGGAAGAATATTGGTATTCTCGAGGGAAAACGAAATTATTGGTACAGATGGCGCTATGTGTACTAGCATATGTCACATAGGCTTTTTATCTTTTTGTGATGCGTGCGAAGCCGCGGGTAAAAGCTAGTATTAAAATAAATGCATTTCTAAGGACTTATGTATATAGACTTTACGGTCGGCATAAGATAAATAACATCACGCCTTTTTATTTTATTTTATTAGGCACACACTACTACTTCATGCACACACTAAATGTACAAGATGGGCTTAATGCCATGGGCATTCTCCTCTAGCCAGACCTTAGGGTGATGCAGAGACAAAAACAAGCCTATTCAAGATCTAAATATCCAAAAGGAATACATAAAAAAAGAATAGTATAGACTTACATAAAATAAATCTATATATAAACTTACATGTAGGTATATGACACAACAATAAACTTACGTAATTATATTACATATAGGTACTACCTACTTAGACGTATCATAATAAGGTAGTAGTCGTACGTTGCGGCAGGCCCAAAAGGAGATGGCGGGACGAATTAGACATCTATGATAAGGATTGGCCGCAAAAAGCTTTACATAGAGAGTAGTGGAAGGAGGGACGATTATGGCTGAAAATAAAAATAAAAAATAAAATCTCTCCACCTCGTCGTAACATATTGATATCGTCGCATGATGTATTGCCGCATCATCGTATAGCACCAGGCGAGATAGTAGTCAAACGCTGGCCTATCAAATATAAAAAATAAATATTTTATTTCTGTAGAAATACCAGATGTCATGTTCTATTCAAAATATACGTATAGTAAGTAGAAGCAGATGTCGCAGAGAACCTAACGGGTAACCGGGGCTCCGGCTCGACGTGCAGGAGTAGGAACGGGGTGGTTTTTAGTCAGTAAGAGTCTGACACTCCCTCCCGCCTCACCCAGGCGAGAGCAGTCATTCGATGATTTTCCTCCCTTAAAAAAAGATGCATAATACCTACATATATGTAATAAAATGTTACACGCACTTTGAGTCTTGTTGCTTTTAGAAAAACTGCAAAATACCAATAGTATCTACTGTTTATATTATAACTTTAGAGAGATATACAAATTTAATAGTAGTAATAGTACCTACTGACTATCGTCGACCAGGAAACCAAGCTCCCTTACTTGACAGATTGACAGTCACGCTTTTTTATGAAAGAACAACCCTGCTCTGCTTCTAACATCTACCAGAAGGTACTATTAGGAAGATAACCACAACCAATGACTTTACGAGAAGTAAGGCCAAGGCTGAGTCCATGAACCATCATTTACCTATGTATTTTCAATATAATTTTTTTGTGCTAACATCTTGATATCATTGCAGGGACAAAAAAGGCGAGTCTGAACAAAAAAGCGATGAACATCACGACTGACGGATGAGTTAAGTTAATCTGAGATGGATCATAACAAACGAAATAAAATGTATTGAGTATTTATAGCAGTTTTATTCCTTAAAAGAGTCACGTTCGATATAAAAGGTCGAGTTAATAAATAAATGAATCATTCTCATGTTACTTTAATAAAAGATTAAGAGTATTATTGTTGGTGTAACGTGCATATATATATAAAGAAGGTTTATTTTTATTATCCTATATATTTGATGGGCGACGTTTGACCACTATCTCGCCTGGTGGTAAGCGATGATGCGGTCTACGATGGTCTCGAGCCTTGAAGACTCCCAGGTTTTCTATGGTCTGTGGGTCTGGATGAGTCCTAGCCCTAGCTCCAGAACTTCTGTATGAGTAAAAGCATCTGCAATGATTGATTGAGATTAACCCCTTTTCTATTGAAGATCTAACTAAAATACAATGCACTTTTTACTGTGTAAATGGATGGATTGATGAAAATAAATGAGAACAAAAGTAACGAATGACCGCAATGGGATGGTGTAAATGTTAACTTTACACTGCTAGTGTGCACACACTAGCAGTGCAAAGTTAAGTAAATGCTTCCGACTAAGGTTCATGATCCTATCATTGTCAATGTTAAAGTACCTATCATACATTACAAAAGTTTTTATTCTAAAAGGGTTCAACAATAACAGACAGGCAACATAATTACCTATATAAAACCTCCTTTTAAAGGCATTTTAAACTCACCGTACAATTTACTTAGTCTACAAGTATCTTATATATGCACTTCATTATTTATCTTCGCAATTTTGTAATTACTTATAATAGTACTTTAGCAACAGGTCTGCTTGTAGGTAAGTGACGTTTAACTTAATCTTTATTCCGTAGCAATAGAGGCTATGTTTATTTGTTTCGATTTGTGTTTGATATGATGTGGATGAGCTCATAGAATATGTGCATTGTTTAAATTACAATGAGTGAGTATGTTACTATAAAGATCTTAGATTGACTATTTACCTATTTATTCAGCTCTTTAACTAAGATTGTTCTTTGTAGTCTTTTGTTGATGAATTAAGTGACTTTGATTATTATAACTTTCGTGAGACATACTAAATTAATTATTATGTTTTTCGGCTTACTCACGTAATTATTTGACGAGGAACTCGCCTAGTTTCAAGCCATGCATCTAGTAAGCCGAAAAATATAATAATTAATTTTGTGGTCGTAAATACAAATTGAATCTTTCTGTCTTCTACCTAGATTTATTTCAATTAGTACTATCTGTATTAATTTATATTGATTTGAAATCATTCAACGACATTTAGAAACGATTGGTATTCTAGTACCTACTCAAACTGTTCTGAATGACTTCAAAAAAGAGTAGGTGAATAGGTATTCAAGCAATATTAAAACATAAACAATATTATCGTCCACAACAATAGCAAAATCAAACACTTTTAAGATAACATCGACTAGTAATTTGGATATTTCATTGTAATAAAAGAATAAATTTATAATACCAATGCAATCAAAAGTTCCTAAAAGTTTTTACATATCCTACTGCAGCAATAAATCACTCAAACATAATATAACTTAGTTGTTAACAAGTTGCAATACATTCATCTTTCCGTGACTAACAAAATATATTCAAGTGTAATGTCCATCATTTTGCAAGTCGTGATGTTAATGAAGAAGGTCCGTATATAAAGCTTCCTTGGAACACCATGTACTCATTTATATTCCAACACGATGAGATATAATCGTTTAGTACTAAAGTTTTTAATATTATTTACTTTTGTATGTGTAAAAGGTGATTTGAACAAAGATGGAAGAGTTGTGTTAGTTTCGCCCGTTTTAGCTCCTTATAGAAACGCAAGAGCAGAAATTAATGAGACGGCTAAAGACTTTCCTGTGCTAATGTTGCTGGCTGGCGATGGAGACAAAAGTGTACGTGAAGACAAAATGAAGGATATTGTACAACAGCCTGTTTATGTAAAAGTAAGTTTTAAGTTTAATAATGTAAGGTTTACTTTCGATTAAGATACTTCGTACGATGAGATACAATACTAACGTAAGACTTAACAGAACCGATCACTCCAATCAGTTATAAAACCAAATAGCTACCTTATTACCATAATTGTAATGATTGAATTTGTTTATTCCCAGAAATTAGAAGACCAAAAACAACTCCGGAGACGCCGTAGAAAAATAAGCAAGATCTACTTCGTGCAAAGATATTAATAGCCAACAAAAAACTATAGATGAGCAATTGTTGCCGGAACACATCTCATATTTTGAGTAAAACCCTCATAAATAAAGTACGAGGAAATAAGCGCTTTATTACAAGTGATGAAGAAGTATTTATTAATGAAATAAATCTTGGTATTTTTAACCAAAACAAGTTTACCTAGCACCACAATTGATTTGAAGATTGTGTGTGGTTGCTAACATTGAGAACAACAAAAAAGTATCAAGTGCGTAGCAACGTTTTTTGCTATTCAGTTTTATTTACCTTTTAATTTTTATTCTATTTATTGTATTGATTGATTGAATTATTCGTGTTTGTATTGCAAATAGAAAAATACTGTACTTAAACCTCACAGAAAACCGACGTAAAGCAACGCTTGCGTTGTGTTTCGTCGTGTGAGTGAGGTTACCGGAGGCCTAATTACCCTCCCCTTTCTGAATCCCCAACGATCCTCAAACTCCTAATCCCAAAAAGCCGGTAACGAACTTGTAACGCCTCTCGTGTTCCAGGTGTCCATAGGCGACGCCGATTGCTTACCATCAGGTGATCCGTCTGCTAGAGTACCGGCTTATGCCATAAAAAATGATAATGAGAACTTTTTACGCCAAAACGCACTCCACTTTTGGGAAAAACTACTACCTAGTTTTCTATTAGCATATTTTACATACATACGATTTTAAACGAGATTCAAGAAACCTACATAAAATAATTCGAATGAATTTAAAACCGTTTTTTTCCAATTCTTTGATATTTCTGCATTTGAGTCATGTCGACATTTAGGACATGTTTACAAAAAGTATTTTAGACTACCTATAGATATTATTAGATCAAAACGATGATTAAATATACAGTTGTTATTTAAAATTGTGTTTTTATTTCCATTCACAAGGATCCAGAAAATTCCATTACATTGTATGACTACGATTGTTTAATTGTGACGTAACACCCATTTTTTTTTTTTTTTTTTTTTTTTTGTTTTTTTTTTGAGGGGGGAAAATCATCCAATGACTTCTCCCGCCTGGGTGAGGCGGGAGGGAGTGTCAGACTCTTACTGACTAAAAACCACCCCGTTCCTACACCTGCACTTCGAACCGGAGCCCCGGCAACCCGTTAAGTCTTCCGCGGCTCCGTATCGGCATCAGCCTAGTTAGGCCCCATCTGTGGTGGTCTGATGGCTCCTTGAGGCACGCGCGGAACGCGACGCGCCGTACGCACGGGTGACGTAACACCCATAAGAATGAGTTTAATTGTTAATATACGTGATTAGGAAAACCGAGTTATTAAAATCTGCGATACCATCTGTTGTTGACATTATAAAAACAGGTGACAGTTGCATTTCGCGCCATATTGCAAAAAATACAGATAACACAAGACATTTTTTCAAGATGGCGTCTCAATTTTATATTTACGCTCTTACTTTTTCACTAGTGGTTTTAAGTATAAATTGTTTAAGAGACAATTGGCAACAAAATTCTGATCTGGTAGATGAACAGGTAATATATTTTTATACATTATAATATTTTATACTATTCAATGTTGTGCAATATTGTTACCTGTTTTCTTTTTTATAGTATGCAGCCAGACATTCTGCAAGCCGGTTTAGACGGCAGAGCCCACTACTAGGTTTGTATTTTTTATTTTTATAATGTGCATGTTATAATTATATCCAATCTACATACATAGATATGTAACGTAAATGTGTTAGTTTCTATTCAGAAATGGTTCACGATTAAATCAGTTTAAACGTTTTATTCATTTCGAATTAATGTGTAGGTAAGTATCACGATAAAAATTATATACAAAGTCATGTCTCACTCTGTGCATCAAAATTAACCGCATCCATATCAGTAGATATCATTAGTACAATTTTTTTGATAAACCTTTTTAATATTTCTATGGCGCCCATGAACACCCAAAACACCAGAGGCGTTACAAGTGCGATATCGGCCTTTTGGGAATTGGGAATTTGAGGATTGTGGGGGATTTGGGGATTGGGGAGACTGGGGGGGGGGGGTTTCTGTGGGGCCGTGGTATCACTCCAGTCGAGCTGGCCAATTGCCGAAGTATGGCTCTCCTACACTTGAGATGGAAGATACATGTGCATTTTGTATACATATGGAAATACTTCAGAACAACCTTAATGACTTCTCTATCTAGCCATCGTAGCGTAAAATCCGCACAAACCAATTTACTTAGAACCAGACGTTAAATTACATATTAATTAACATATAAAATCCCCTTATCTGAATTCAAAAACTTTGAAAAAACGCTCGTAATCACGAATTTGAATTTTTAAGTCGTTTGTTTCTTCCAAGTAATTAAAGCTTCGTGTAATATTTACAGGTCACAAAAACTATGCGCAGGCGGTGGCTCAACCAAGTGTGGTGGTCGTGCCTGGGGGTAAGGAAAGATCATAGATTGTTTAAATTTAAATAAAAGTATTATGTGGTTACATACTATATTTAAAAATATTTCACAAGGTCTGGTAGACGCATCTCGAGACCAGAGGGCTGGTCTGTTCCTCGGTTAGAGGTTAAGCATTGCCATACAACGTGGCAATGCTGCCAGCTTTCTGGGTACTTTATCAATTGACGTCGATGCGTACGAATTTTTTTATGCTCTCTGTAGTTGTATATTAATTTTTAGTGTTCTTTATTTAAATTTTTCCATTCGTTTTAGTATATCTTAAGATTGCTTAAGAAGTAAATACTGAGTATTAAATATTACTATTATTTCTTGTAAATAAAGATTAATAATTGAGTTACATCTATATTTGACCAGTTTGTTGCCGTTAGGCAAATTTAAAGCTCAAGTACGAATTTTTGACGACCAAAAATTACTGAGGTTTTATCTAAAATTTTCTTTTGTCAACACAGAGTGCCTATTTGATTATAATATCACCGCGTACACAATAAGACTTATTATTGAGTTATGAAATGAAAGTTGACGTAGATTGAAATCTATCTGTCCTATCGGAAAACTTTAGATGTGACGTCATTTGAAAATATACTTTTAATTTCTCAAATGATTTCTTTTCCGATTAAGTACCCTACTTAATTCAGTTGCCTATATGTCAGTAACCTGCATCAAATACCATTTATTTACTCTTCAGAAATAGTACGCATACGAAAGATAAATTTATATTGACCCATTGTAAGATTCGAGTTTATGGAATTAAATCGACTACCGTATTATAAAACAAAAGAAAATTAACTGAACTTTTAGCGACATTTACATTGATTGATATCTTTGACCATCGACAACCGTTTTTGGCTGCAGACCTGCAGTCATGGTCGACTGTGTAATTTGTATAAAGTAAATGAAGAACGTATTTAAATGCGTAATAATATGGTCGTAAATGTTATTTTTTCTACCTGCAGCTGTAGCCAAAAGTCATTTAGCTCTTGTCTAAACGTAGAATAGAAAACCAAAATATATGGAATTGACGTAAATTTTGACACTTGTCAGTGTCATCCCCATACATTTTGATTTCTACTCCCTCTGTAGAAAACCGCTAAAGTGGCTTTTGGCTAAAGGCACTGACGTTCATTACAATAAAACTAATAATATACAAATATACATATATGTGTAACATCAATATATTATTCCGTACATTTGAAAGACTCCTTAATTATTTTGCTGAAGAAATGTCACTTATAAATGCGAAAACGTGTTTATTTGTTTTACCTATTTGCACGTCCTAAAAGAGTGAATTTATGATATTATTTTTTGTGTCTAGTCATACCGGTACCCATAATTTATTCAGGAGACTGAAGACGGAATGCTATATTTCCCAATTTGCCAATGATCATGACAATTATGAACCATAATTGATATTTTATTCTGAGAGAGTACAAAGTTCGCTGAGACAGTTAGACATAAAAAAACAATTTATGTCCAAATTTTCCAGAAACACATAATTATAATACATAAATTAGTAATCAGGTTTTGAAGGCAGTAATTTGGCATTAGCTACCTTAAAAACCGTTAAAAATATTCGTATTACGTCGGCAACCAAATATTTTTTACTACCTACGACAAATTTTTTTTGGATACTTAATCAGGCTTCTGTTTATAATTAGCTATTAAGAATTGGCAATTTGAATAACTCCATAAAAGATATTCCGACGGCGGAAACGAACCTTTGTCCATATGCTTCGGAATTATGTCTCTATATTTTTTTTGTTTCAAAGCAGTCATGTTCCAAGTTTCTGTAATAATAGGCCTGAGTCTATTGATAAACTAGGTATTACACGTGTGTGTAAATTAGGATTAAAAAATACCGAATGTTTCTACCGATTCTTTGCTCCGATGCCGTGTTTACTACTTGAACAATTGGGCAATCGATAAATGCATAGATTGATATTACCATATTACCTACTTAGTATTTCTTTTTTCAGTTCCTAACACCGCATATAGAGGATCATCTTATGGAACACAGAGCGTCCCTTACGGTACCCAAATGGCTGGTTATGGCGTAAACAGAGCCCCTACCGTAGTGGTCAGTGTCCCAGGTAAATATCATAATTGAACATTATGTTGAAGAAGAAAGAAGATATTTTTTTTTTAATTCACGCTATACAGCAAGTGACATGTACAGATTTGTCATTCTATTAGTAGATACTAATGGATACATGTTCAGGTCCCAAGTCTGCGGTGAAATGGGACCAGTTCAGCATGTGCAAGACAGGGCCTTGCGCTGGTATTCTACTGGCCTCTTAAGTTTTGTAGTACTTTATCTAAGTTACTATTCAAGAAGGCTTCTTCTTACCGTGGGTTTTTAAGACTTAATATGTAACAGAGACCAGACAGAAGCACTCTCAAATAAATATGAAACTTTTATACTGCGAACTCCATGTCAACCGTGCACATTATGACAAACCCTTCTGAGGCGAGGAGCATGCCTCGTCCAGCCACATCTTCATGCAATATGCATGTAACTATATCGATGACATGACATTTTTTTTCCCCAGTAGACTGATATTACGCCTTATAAAAAGTAGTTCATATAAAATGTCTAATATTTTTCAATTCAATTATTTGAACGAATATTTTATTTGCTACAGATAGCAGTAGCTGTAAGAAAAGCAAAAAGAAGAAAAAAAAGATTTTCTCAGATTTAGAGGAAGACTAATAGGGTGAGACGCTTTCGAATCCATTTTAAAATACTTATAAATTACAGCAAAACTTTGAATACTTTGAACGATATAATATAAAGTAACTTACACTCATCGCCTTTTACATAGACCTATATAAATTTCGGAGAATCAGTCTATCCCCTGAAGAAAGCCGCATTAAAATCCGTTCAGTAGTATTTGAGAAACGACAGACAGATACGGCGGGGAAGTTTATTTCACAACAAGTAATGATATAATATACGTACACACGGCCACACATCAATGTATACAAAACCAGTTTATCCTGGCGTCGCGTCGCATCATCTTTCCGCACATTTAAAGTTCAGTTTATACTGGTTATGTAAAGCTGAATGTGTAGCCGCGTGTAACTATGCTATATTATTTACTCTAATTGAAAAAAAAATTTAGTACGCAATATAAGTACCATCAATAAGATCATGTTTTTATATGAGTTACGTAGAATAATACTCTATAGAAGAAGTTTTTTATGTTCGTGGTCGGATTTCCCATACAAAAGATTTGCTTCTCATTAATTAAATGTTATGGTAACATAATACGTACCTAAATAAAGTTTTCCTATACCTAAAACTTTTTGATGTTAAAATGTATAATAAGGTAAAGATCCTCTATATACAGATTGGGTTAATTGTGTGGTACTGCTTGCGTCTGACATAAGAAAAACAATGTAGGGACTTATTGCATAAAGCATAATAATTGAGTAAAGCTTTAATTCACTGAGACCTATCCAGCTGCTGTAGCCAAATGCTATTTAGCGTGTCTACTTGTAGAATAGAAAACTAAATTATATGGAATTGACGTAAATTTTGGCACTTGTCAGTGTCATTCCCATACATTTAGTTTTCTACTCTCTCGGTAGACAAGCGCTACAGTGGCGTTTGACTAAAGGCACAGAGTATGCAAATATACTCTTTTCAATAGTCATTTGTCTAGACAAGTGAAGTTTGTGTGATCCACAGATTGTTGTTCCGGTTCTGGGTCTCATGTGTATGTAGACTTGTATGTCTGTAAACGCACCCACGACACAGGAGAAAATCCTAGCATGGGGCAACGTTTTTTTTTCTAAAAAAAAAGTAAGCATAATGGTTTTGGTACACACGGCTACACATCGAGCTTTACATAACCAGTATAAACTGAACGTTTAATGTGGCGGACAGATGATGCGACGCGACACCAGGATAAACTGGTTTTGTATAGGTTGATGTGTGGCCGTGTGTATGTACATAGTACAAAAATGTTACCTCATAAAAATCATTAGGCCTATAAAACTTAATATTGTCATGTAGCCATTAAGTTTTATCTTAGAGAAATAATAAAATATATTATTATGGATTAGATTCTGGTTTGTCCTTAGCATTGAAAATGAAATCTTAACGTAATAATGTTAAAATGAGTTTTTGTGTTTATGAATAATTTGCAAAACTGACTTTATCACATCTTATTCTAATTGTAGAGGCAAGACTACTTCAGTAGCATAGACTACATTTAGTAAATTAAAAAAGACAGAGATATGAACATACATTTTATATCCTGTCAAACGTATCATCGTATACTACGTCTTTTTTTTATTTACTTAAACTGAATAACTAAATTATCATTAACAACAAGCAAAGCCACATTATAAAATAGTTACAATCAAAGCCTAATATTAAAGAAACATAAAATAAAGATACAACATTAATAAACACATTACGGACGGAAAAACCGAACCGCTCATCGTACTGTTTTGATTTTAATCATTTAAAACACGGGGATTATTTTAATTTCAAGTTTTTTACATAATTTAATAATTTTAACTTCTTAGTGATAACGGCAGCTGAGTATCTAACTCAGATAGAATTAAATATTATTTTTTATGTATTTTACATGTAATAGTTTAGCTGCCTCGTTGGTCGAGTGGTCCTAAGTGCTGGTCTGGGTCTGGGTTTTTTAAAATTTCAGTAGGTAGTAGCACGTGGTCTAGAAATGTGCCCGGTATATGGTAATAGGCTCACCCCCTATTACATGGGACTCATAACATAAATAGTGAAAAGTGGGTGTTACATTGTACAGTGGCATTAAGTGCCGAAATGTGCACCTCTGCCTACCCCTTCGGGGATAAAATGGCGTTACCGATGTTATGTTATGTAGTTTAGATCCATTAGTTCTATCTGTGACATACGATTATAAAATAGCAAATGATGTGCAACTAATCTGAAACAATCTGGAGTTAAAAATTGTTTACAGAGGATCTACGTCTTCCTCAAATCCTTGTCAATGAAATAGCGTTAGTTACTTAAATTAATATCAATCATGTAATCCTAAGGTCCATATTACTATGAGCTCTGCTCTGGTCTTAGTTTACTATCTTATTTAACATTTCTCTTTGGCATATATCCTATAGGTTATTAGATCCAATATTAATCACTACATAGTATAAAACAAAGTCGCTATCCGCTGTCTGTCTGTCCCTATGTATGCTTAGATCTTTAAAACTACGCAACGGATTTTGATGCGGTTTTTTTAACAGATAGAATGATTCTTAAGGAAGGTTATATGTATGCATGCATATTGCACCCGTCCAAAGCCAGACCGGGTCGCTACTACTATAAATAACTGTCTATTGATGTATTGACAACAAATTAAAAATCATGTAAATTAAACCAGTAGCTTTTTTATTTATTGATGTTTTTTAGACAGTTTGGGTTTTTTGACAAAAACTAAAATTGGTGAATATCTCAGAAACCAGCCACTTTCGGACCAGAGACCTCGGGGCTAATTTTGTAGGAAATTATTTTATATATTATCTACAATCAATATAAAGTAATCCAAATCTTTTTTCCATATCACCTGGAAATTAGTTGTATTATCACCTCCCGAGAGGCATATGACGAGTTGTGACTTGTAAGTCACCCTGTATAACACACCTAATATTTCAGTTCAAACGCAATAGTGTATTGTAGGACATTAAAATGGTTTTTATAACATTACTCGGGACTTTTCAGTTCCACATGAACAAGTCTATGATATAAGTACCAGATGCGATTAATTCTTTTTTCTGTTACAGATGACAACTACATGACTCCAGTAGTAAGCAACCCATACATCCCAAGAATATAATAGACCAAATGTCACAAGACACAAAACTTGTTATTGAAAATAAAACTTTATTAATAGAACAACTGGTTTCTTTATCAATCACATAACCCCCAAAGGTCAGGTAATTTACCTTTTCCTCAGTAATTGAACATCTGAAGGCATAATTATGAGATGCGATGATGTAGCTTAAAAAATGAACCTTAATTATATGCGAGTTAATGATATTTTCCAATGACTTCCGGGTCACTGGACCTATAGACGAGTTAATAGTGATTAAAGAGGAATAGTAATTGGTGGCTATCATTTGTGCTTGATACCTGATACCAAGAAAGTGCGATTAAAAAAAAAGGTTCTATTGTTTTCCTGATTTTTGCGGCTTCACATGCAACTTTGTATGGACATAGGTATTTTTGCTCATGGTTCACGATCTTCCAATTATGTTCTGATTAGTTTTATACTGTAAAGAGAGGCACGTCATGAGTTTAATTATACGTCATTCCATCTAGTTTTTCTTAAAGGTTTTATTACTGTCCTGTCTACGCCTTCGCCTATCAGAATTTATTCTATATCTGTATAGAGACTAGAAATAGCACAGCAATAGACTCTTTGCTTGTTGTATGGTGCAACAAAACTTGCTCAAATTTTAATAGGCCTTAGTGGATGGATTCTAAATTTAGAAGTAATTATATGTGGCTTGATTAAAACTTGAAAGCTTTAAACTTTAAAACTATAAGCCAGATTAACGGATATCTAATTAAGCTACAGAGATCATATAAATTTTAAGAGAGATAGAAAAGCTATTCACATCTTCACAATATCAAACATTTGGTTTACTGGGCATACCTACACACTACACAGAATGTTATTTGACATTAGAACAATGCAACTGATAGACTGATACTGTATTCCTGCCACACAAGATGTCAACTATTTTGGTTTAACTCTAATTACTCTTTCAGAATTCAGATTGTGAATACATTTATCTTTATTTATGATTGGTGTTCCGCCTCATTTTTTCTTTTGAGATGTTTTGTGGATCTATTTTAAATATTCTACAAGACAAGTTTAGCTTACGTCAGTCCATTAATTCTGTTATTCAATTTAATAACTATCCAACTGAAGACGTGGACTTGTTTGTAACGTTTTAATCAAAGTCTTCGTGTTTAACAACAGACCTATCTTGGCAGATTACCACCACAAAAACCATAAAGAACCAGTTCGCTGTTATTATGTATGTATCCGAACACACACAGACGAGCATCCGGTTTATGGGAATAACCAGCTTTATACGTGCATGGACTCAGCAAATTGGCAGGCGTGTAACATCACGTTTTTCTCGTTCAACCACACGTACTTGCACATCATCTTTATATTTTCTATGTGTCAAATTATATCTGCCATGGCGTGAACATTAATTTAGCACGTCATATTGAAAACAATCCGTATGATCGGATTGTCAACGTCATCGTGGGAATGGCGCGTTCTGCGAACTGATCCCGCGAACTAGTGTCGGCAGTAGGCGGTCCATGACGTCGGAGCGGTCGCAGGAAAAACGCGTCTTATAAATAGGTTTGCTTTGTTGGTCCTGCGTCAGTGATCGCGATGGGATACTGTAGTGTGGTGGTGAGCGTGTTGGCGCTGACGGCGCTGGCGACGGCCGAGCCGTCAATCAGAGACAATTCCTTGGACGGTGGGGAGCGGGTGCTGCTCGTGTCTCCAGTGTTGGCCCCTCCTAGGGACTCCAGGACACATGACACGACGAGGTCAAGGCAGTTCCCCATACTAGTGCTACTTGCTCAGGCGAACCCATCGTATGGTCGTCTGGAGCCCGAGGCCAAGTCCTTAAAAGGCAACCCGCAACCAATTTACGTGAAGGTAATTGCGGCTACTTTTTATCGATATTTATCTTATGGTGTAATTTATTAGCATTTTACTTTCAACACTCTTCGAAGAAAAGTAATTAATCATACAGACGCATAATTTGTTTACTATAATCATTCGAGCATATTTTATGAAGTAATTAATGAGCTCCTATTTTATTCAGTTAGTGAATTTATTAATTTTAAATAATTTGCAAAATATACCTACCTATAATAAGTACCTACATTTCTTTAAAGATAGATTTATATGAATATCATTACTTACTATCATAAAAGATATTATCAGGAAGGTTTCCGACAATATCCGTTATAACTAGTTAAATGAAAGTCGTAATTGTTTGCATAGGTACCTATTTGTCTTTATTAAATTGTCCAACAGATAGCATGGATAAGAACGTGATCTTTAATCATATGTTGCTACTAATTTCAGAGCATAAACGTTTGTTATGATGTCTGCATAAATTGTGTTCTGCATAAACTACATAGTACTTAGATACAATACGTTTCAAGTAAATTGACAACAAATTTATTATTAGGTATATCAACAACAAAACTAAACATAACTTAGTATCTACTATTACATGCAATGCAGAAACTCTTTCTTAACTAAAGAATTAGGTACACTAGGGCCGATTTTTCCAACGCCAGATAAATTTTAACTGAGGAATAGTTTGATTATTTGACAATTCTTCCATACTAAAAACTGACAATTTTATTCTACAGTTAAGAATTAACTGATCATTGAAAAATCAGCCCTATGCTGTTTTTCCTTTAGTTGGTTAGCTTTATATTTAAACTTTATAGAACGACAGGCTTTATATTTTGACTGGTTAAGTAAATAAATCTTACCACCTATCGTGACAACGACTTCTTAACTTTAATGTTATGAAATGGTTGTTATGTGAGTTTTGTAAGGATCTTGAAAGAAAAATTTTTGACTTAATAGATTACCAGGAATATATACCTGGTAACCCATTAATGTAGAAGCCCCACAATAAAGTCATCACTAGGACAAACTGGTGTCACACTTTTGCGATTAAATCATACATAGAGGTATATCAGTCAGCATTTCTCGGCATGCAGGCGAAGTAAAAAAGATCAATATTTTTTTTGGTATCACAATTTATATAACTACATAAATATTTACAACTTAAAATTAACTACAACTAAACTATTAAATATTATGTTTATTTGTTCACAGAAACTCGAAGACCAGGACAAACCTGAAAACCTGAACAGACAGAAGCGCCATCTACTGAAGAAGAAATTATTAGGTCTGGGAGGAGGTGGACTAGCATTCGGTGGAGGATTTTCAATCGGAGGAGGAGGCATCGGCTTTGGCGATGAATCTTACGGCGGCGGTGGTGGCTACGGCGGAGGCGGTGGCTACGGCGGAGGCGGTGGCTATGGCGGCGGCTATGGCGGAGGCTATGGCGGAGGCTACGGCGGTGGCTTTGGCGGGGGCCATGGTGGTGGCTACGAAGAACCACCTGAAAAAATTGTAGTCGTTAAAGTGGTTAAAGATCGTGGTACGGATGCACTGCACAGCTTTCTGCACACACACTTTTTAATTATGCCTGTTTTGAACGCTTTCTTTGTAGTTTTGTGTTCTAATAATGTTTGTGCCTGCGTAGTAAATAATCAGTAGTTAAATTTAGCAAACTAGAAGTTGACGACTAGTTTCATACTAAGTACTCGTAGATTGTCGATGTTAACATGCTTGGTAGTAATTATGAACATACATAAGTAGCATGCGTGTTTGTAGTTAGATTACATACATAGTTTTTATTGATTCAATTTACTTACATCACCACACTTACACCTTTTTCTAAACAGTTTCAATACAATGACCAGACTCCAGAAGGTATACCTACTCCGTCTGTCAATATTCAATAGATATTCAAATTTAATGTTTTCGAATAAATTCTAAAATATATTATTGAGTAACTTTGACAGATTCTGATGAGCTGGGGTCTGTACTTAAATTGTTTTACTAAAGAAAATTTTTTGTGCAGGTCACGGTCACCATCACCACGGCGGTTACGATGGTGGATACGGCGGTGGTAACGGAGGTGGCTACGGAGGCGGATACGGCGGCGGCGGTGGTTACGGCGGAGGCGGTGGATTTGGCTACGGCGGTGGCGGCGGCGGAGGTGGCGGCTACGGTGGAGGTGGTGGCTACGGCGGAGGCGGTGGCTACGGCGGCGGCGGTGGTCATGGCGGCGGCTACCAACCTAACTACGGTCATGGCGGCGGTGGTTGCGGAGGCGGATGTGGTGGCAACGGAGGCTACAGTAGTGGCACTGCCACCGCTACCGCTACCGCTACCGCTACTGCTACTGCTACTGCAGGCGGCGGTGGTTATGGGTAAGCTGACTTACTTGAACTTAAACATTGCTAGAATATATAGTGAAGTTATTGATGCAATTCTGTAAAATGTGAACGTAGTCGCATAGATAACTACAAAATCATGCAACAAATGTCAAAGACTTATAAATAATTTGTCCTTACGCAGGAAATGGCATTCGAAATGCTCTTTGTGACTCTATATAACATAATTAGGAGTTTAAATTAAATAATGATGAATTATAGCAAAAACTTCGAGATAACTTTAAACAACCTGCAATCAAGTAATTTGTAAAGTTTGCAATGATGTCATTCAGTTATCTTGTTAGTCTGGTCTTGTGCGTCAACTCATAAAGTTTATGAGACTTGCTGATGGATCTTGGGTTTGAATCCCTTGGGTATAATACATGTTACATGTTATATCGTCGTGTAAGTGAGGTTACCAGAAGCCCAATTATCCCCCCTCCACAGTCT
Source organism: Spodoptera littoralis (assembly GCA_902850265.1). Lineage (NCBI taxonomy): Eukaryota > Metazoa > Arthropoda > Insecta > Lepidoptera > Noctuidae > Spodoptera > Spodoptera littoralis. The sequence goes on from LR824533.2 coordinate 5,270,196, forward strand.
CCCCAATTCCCGAATCCTGCACAATCCTCAAATTCCCAATTCCCAAAAGGCCGGTAACGCACTTGAAACGCATTGGTGTTTCGGGTGTCCATGGGCGCCGACGATTGCTCACTATCAGGTGATCCGTCGACTCGTTTACCGGCTTATAACATAAAAAAATGTTATTGATTTTTTCTAAATTCTCTATCATATGAGTTATAGTTTAATGATAACTGATAAGAACTTTTAGGTTTATCTTAGTCGTAAAGTTTTAGGTCCATCTTAACGCATAAAGATGGGGCAAAGATTAAATAGCTAGAGAGTCTAAGTCTCTAAAGAAAGATTACTTGTTTAAAAAGTGAATACATATGAAAAGTTTATAATTTTAAGTACGTATAAGTTTAAACTACGCGCACTTGAACTTTTTGCCACCAATAGGGTAGTTTCCTAAATCTTATTTTATTGTCTGTCTGGTATATTAATTTAAAACTTTAGACACGTATTTTTTCTTTTATCGCAAATTTAATAAACACTTTCGACGATATATTTATTTGAAATATCGTGTGATGTCACAGCGTGTCACATTTTGTAGCACGTTATGACGTAACAGGGAGGTCGACTTTGCGCCATTTTATCTAAGTATTGCAATGTAATACGAGAAAATAAAAAAATACGTGTCAAATATGTTTTCATTATGTAAACATTTTTAATTTTGATACCCTGTAAACTACCCAATTCTAATATTACTCTCTCAATCTCTTTGTTTGTTTGTACTGTACAATTAAGATTCATTTTTATTCTCTTTTTTACAGAAAACGTTAACTTCGTCGTTCTCAGTGAAATAACAGAGTGTTTCGAAGTGCATTGAACAAGCTGTGATCATAGGTGACAGGACGATTATTACTCGCTAGACACCAAATGGCTTTAATTACTTGGTATCCATGTAATTACAGATAGAAACCTTAACACTATTGTGAGTAGATCTATTTTTAAATGTATTCAAATGTGTTTTTTATGTCGTTCTGATATATTTCAGTAATATTGAAATTTGATACTTGCTACAATTTAGAGAAGGTTTACTTTTGAGTGTTGGACATATTCATTTTATTTCTTTTAACTTTTTGTACTAAAGATGCAGAATTTTTGTAAACATTTTTTAAGAATTTAATGACTGGACTGTATATGAAAATATTTATAGAACTATTTGTTGTATTGTTTATTGATATAAAGGTAATTAGTTTGCCTATATAATCAGGTATGTATTTATAGTTCAATTCTGTCAACCAAACGATTTCCTATCTATTGTTACATGAATCCTTGTACTTTTTATACCTAAGTAATAAAATAATTGAAATACAGTTATTTTTATTATTCTTCTGTTTTATTTGAATTTGAACTATTTCTGTGAACTATTTACTATTATTATATTCACTATGATTTAATTGACATTGGTAAATAATATATTATATTTTATTGTACCCACAGGAAAAATATGTTAACATTGCAATAGAAATTTGAGTACAATGGGCGGTATTATCACACGCGGCGATTTCTTTAAGACAACCTTTGGATGGAATAAAATAATCATAATAAATTACTAATTACTACTAAGTATTCAATCGTAGTTACGAATTTGAACAATTTTCCAAGTCGGGTAAATTGTACATTAATGATTAAAGTTGGTCAACTGCCCCTTGTAAAGACAACTACAAGACAAGTTGTTCTAATTTATTTTTAAACATTCTACTAAAAACATAAATAGGAAAGTTTGTGGGGATCTTGTAGGTACGAATACACATTACACATACGTAAATAATAATGTTCATCTTTCACAAAATAGTTCCATGTGTTACATAATAACACAGACAAAGACAAAGTACAAACATAATTTTATTAATACCTATTTCCTGTACCTAATAACTGACTTTACACCCATTCATCACCTCGGCTAATCGATATAACTCTGTGATGTGAGATAACCATTATATAATGATTGATAACCTGTAATTACATAATTGGCACACTTAAGAATGATCTGTAAGAGAATGATTAGCAATGAACTTGTAATCACTTAGTATCTTGATGATACTTTAACATGAAATATAGACATTGGTGTTTTTTTTAAGAAAAATGGAAACGTCATGTCTTTTAATCCCCGAAGACTGGCTGATGGAGAACGTAAATAGTTGCCGGGGCTCCAATTCGAACTGCGAAGCAGGAACGGGGTGGTTTTTAGTCAGTAAGAGTCTGACATTCCCTCTCGCCTCACCCAGGCGGGAGAAGTCATTCGATGATCCCCCTTCCCCCTAAAAAGGCTGGCTAATGAGCCGTGGCATACTGTATACTATGTTACGACTATATATCCATTCCATCTTTTTTTTTTTGATCCCATGAAATAGAAGGTGACCCCATCGACATAGTTACGCGGAATACATCGTTTAGGATTCCAGACTGCGCCATTACCTACTGAAAAAAGCGAACAAATCTACGTACTTGATAGCAAGATACAGCTGATCTAAATGTAGGAAAAATACGGATGATATACAATGTTGTTTTGCCGGCCGTATTACAAACTTCTGTGATCCCAGACTACATCTAAATTGTGATCAAAATGTGAAAATCCCAGATTTCATACTTCTAGACTGACTTCTCGACATAAAGCAGTTTTAAAAAAATATATAGGTACCTACTCATACAAAATATTTTTTATAATGGCTATAGTGGTAAAGGGTCACTACTTACTTGAAAATGTTAAATACTGTCCAGCCTCATTACTCACGCGGCCTTCTGCGTGAATCCGCCTTTTATTTTTATAGACAGCCAGTAAACTCGTTTTAAAGATTTCATTTTTAAATTTAGCATTGTTTTTAAAAATCGACACGTAAAATGGTTTCTATATTACGTTCCCAAGCGATTAAAAATCGAGTAAATAATCATAATTTTGATAATTTAATGTTAATTTATTAAAAGTTTCCATTTACATTCGAAATTAGAGGTGAGAATTTTAAGGAATAGACAATTTATGGAAATCTAATAAGTTCTGGCAGATACACACAATGGAAAAATTACTATTTTGAATGCCTACAAACAAACAAAAAATCTGTTTCCTGTAGATAATGTAGCTCATTCTTGCAATCAGGTATTTGCCCTGATCTCATAGTTAATTGCATCACCGATACCTAGTTCTTGTTATATGATTATTATCATTTTTCTCAGTAACATCGAAGCGAAGTAAACAAGAATGTCAGATTAGAGGTGAGAATTTTAAGGAATAGACAATTTATGGAAATCTAATAAGTTCTGGCAGATACACACAATGGAAAAATTACTATTTTGAATGCCTACAAACAAACAAAAAATCTGTTTCCTGTAGATAATGTAGCTCATTCTTGCAATCAGGTATTTGCCCTGATCTCATAGTTAATTGCATCACCGATACCTAGTTCTTGTTATATGATTATTATCATTTTTCTCAGTAACATCGAAGCGAAGTAAACAAGAATGTCAGATTATTGTTGTAAAAACCGCAAAGTGATAGGGATATCCAGGTTTTGCGTAACTAGGTAGATTATAGATATATGTAAACACAATTTTATTAAATGTAACACTTGAGTGAATAATTTATCGATGTGGGAAAAATTCTTTTAAATATTCCATTGCTTTTATCACCATTGTAATATTTTTTGAGGGAAGAAAATCATCAAATGTCTCCTACCGTCTTAGGCGACGCGCGAGGGAGTGTCAGGCTTAAACGAGCCCACATCAACTCCTGCTCCTCTCCGAGCCTCAATCGGGATAACTATGTTAATTCACTAATTTCTAACGACGTATAAAAATAATGTACATTTGTTTCCATTTCAAATACTTAATAGATTTTAAGTGTGGGAGAGCCATGCTCGGGCACGAATGGGCTGGCTCGACCGGAGTGATACCACGGCCTCACAGAAAACCGACGTGAAACAACGCTTGCGTTGTGTTTCGTCGTGTGAGTGAGGTTACCGGCGGCCCAATTACCCACCTCCCTAGTCCCCGTCTTCCGAATCCCCGAATCCTCCACAATCCTCAAATTCCCAATTCCCAAAAGCCCGGTAACGCACTTGTAACGCCTTGGTGTTTCGAGTGTCCTGGGCAGCGCCGATTGCTTACCATCAGGTGATCCGTCTGCTCGTTTACCGGTTTATGCTATAAAAAAAGATAAGATAAGATTTCATAGACAATGTACTTTTAATCTAAAAATAATTAGAGGGAAGTCCGAAGACAGAACCTAACGCCGGACACCTGTAATATCTCGATAACTGAAAACACGAGCTATTAAATTTTTACTAAAAATCTTAAGTGTCTGCCACTGGGAGACTTTCGCCTAAAAATTGAGTTGCTCGCGTTATTAGTTATTGAGATAATACAAGTGTCCGGCGTTAGGTGCCGTCCAGCGTATTTTTCTTATTATTGTATTGTATTAAGTAGTGTAATTGGTATTTGTACCGTTTTATTCAAATAAATTCATCTTGTAGACGATGCGAAAAGATGAAAAATGTCCATAACTTACCGAAGCCATTTGACAGAGATGAGGGAGCAAAACATAACATAACATCACGCCTTTTATCCCCGAAGGGGTAGGCAGAGGTGCACATTATACCACTGTACAATGTAACGCCCACTTTTCATTATTTATGTTATGAGTCCTATATAATAGGGGGTGAGCCTATTGTCATACACCGGGCACAATTCCAGACTCAGTGCTACTACTGAGGATATTTAAAAACGAACCCGAGACCCCTTACCCGGCAGTCACACTTACGACCACTCGGCCAAAGAGGCACTCAAACTTTCCGATTTCCGGGAGCAAAACTTTCTGATAAACCGGAATCTCTTAAAGTGCGTATTCCAACTCGCCTGTAATGTTATGGTAAACATGGATAATATGAAAAACAAAACATATTTGATAAGAACCATAGTTGACAATACCATACCTCTTGTTAAACTCCTTACCGCAGAAAAAACACAAATTCTCTAAGACACTATAATGAGATTAAGAATAAAATCACGTCAAAGGCGCTTTATAATACAAATGTAAAGCGCCTGTGCTACTTGTAATCATTTCAACTTAACGCTGACGTACTGTAATTCGTTGCTCTACGTAACTTAGTAGGCACCCATAATCAAATAAACACCTACAATGTAGCCAATGTGGCCAGGTTGGTTTTATAATAGTGTTCTGAGTTATTTAGGATTCATATTTTTATAATAATAAACACATAACATAACATAACATCACGCCTTTTATTCCCGAAGGGGTAGGCAGAGGTGCACATAGAAGTAACACCCACTTTTCACTATTAATGTTATGAGTCCCATGTAATAGGGGGTGAGCATATACCGGGCATATTTCCAGACTCCGTGCTACTACCGAGTTTTTTTTTAACCCAGTAATACTTTACCCGACCCGGGAATCGAACCCGAGACCCCTTGCCCGGTAGTCGCACTTGCGACCACTCGGCCAACGAGGCAGTCAATAATAATAAAGTAAAATTACTATTAAATACCTTCTTCGATTCAACTGAGCAAACTTTACTGGTATCCATATTTTAGCAAGTAACTGTATAGTTTCTAGACACCTTTTATTTACTCGGTGCACCTTACAGGCGTTGTGGGTGGCGGGGTGGTTTTAGTGAGGTAAAAACTTTCTAACCTTTCACTCGAAAAAACTAGGCGCCTTTTAAAGTCTTCCCTCCATCATCAAAAAAGAAAGAAAGAAAGAAAAACCATTTATTTTGCTACGACACACGACAAGAAATTTAGAAACACAAAAAAAAAGCCTAGACTAAAAATTAAAAATTAAAAGACGGCTTTTTTATAATTTATATATTCAAAAAGTATCCTCTTTCGTTTAAAAATCCGTTAAAGAACTTTATGGAAGCCCAGGCCAGAAACATAATTCAGAAAAGTAATCATATTCTGCAAGAAAAGAAGCAATTATTACTGCTATGCACAATACAGAGTTAATAATAACTCTCAGTCAGACAAGAACATGTAAATATGTCCGTATCTTGCACGATTCTTCATTCAGTACAAGAATAGCATTTTATATTCATTCGATTACGAGTGCGATTCACTTTAATTATTGTAATCGGAGACTCGGTTTGTAACTTCAAAGCGTAAGGTTATCGCCAACACCTCTTAAGACTGGAGACAATTAATTACTTATAAATTAAATGTTGACGATTTCAATATGGCAATGTTCTGCTTTTCTGAGAAATGTCATTCAACTTTTGACTTGTGATGGCGGACTTATAGACTAACGCTTATTTCGTGGGGGATAGGGTAGCAAACTAACTGACATCCACGTAACGCTATAAGAGTCACAATAAATGCGTTTTTGAAGATTAGGAATTGGAGGTTACATGGCAAAATACAATGCAAGCGTTGTTTCACTCCCCGGTCCGGCCAGCAGCCAGCAGCGATCAATGAGCAAGACTGAGCCTTGCCAAAGCTTAGCTTTCCCACGGAATTTCCTTTGGATATTCGTTTCATTAAGATTGTATTCATTCCGATTAGGTGTCATTCAAAATCAATTAAACCTTTAATGCGTAATGTATAAAAATTGTAAAGAATTAAAGTTTAACACGACATTTTTCAGTTATGTAGTTTACTTAAGGATCCAATTTTCATACCAATGAATAAAAGGAACAGAGATGAGTACAGTCCCCCATCGAATTTCAAACCATTTCCGATTATCTACGTACTCCTCTAAATTAAAAAAAAACACAGGAAAATACTTCTAGTAGACATATGATTGCATAGCCTGCATAACAAATAAATAAAAAAAATCCTTTAGGTGTTAATTAAATTAAATCGTTTAACAAACAGTTCTAATGACCTTTGCAGTTCACACTAGACTTTCAACAGCTGACCATGATTGGATCATCAAAATATTTAGATATCAGGATATTGATCAAGGAACTGACAATTATCTTACATTTTATATACATTTCCGAGGTGTGATGTGATGTGATAGAAGTTTTTGTTTAATATTTATTGTTTTTTGTTAACTATATGTTGTTATATTTTTGTAGTGGTCATGCATCATCATAATTTATAAATCGTGTGTTCATAATAAGTAGGTATCTTTTATATTAATCATTCGTAATCGTGACGCTTAAAAGTCTATTCGTCTTATTTATTAATAGACAACTAATAAGTCAATTAAATTATATGAATGTTAGTTTTATATTGTTTGTAATAGATTTGTTATAGGTAAATACCATTATACAAATACAAGACTGTACTGTTAAAAAAGGTTTTATTTTGACGAATAAATAAGAATGACGAACAAAACCTCTTTGACGGATTACTTACAATTGAATTTGGAATCTAACGCACCAAGCAAAACTTAAATTACCAATAGATTTCCATGGAAGTTCGAAATACAAAACTATATTATTATTGCAATATTGTAGAAAACACAATGATTGCAATCAACGATATCAATGGCATTTTTGATGGTATACAATTTACCTTAATTGTTGATCGTGATCTACACTTCGCAGGGCAAGTTTTGATAAACAATAGTAAATTAACTCGTAGGTTAACATAAAACTGACTCATATAATTGAAGCTTTAGCTCTGTATAAAAAATATTAATGATAGATCCGGTTGTACTCGTATTACCGGAACAAAACAGCACAGCAAGTTTTAATCCAAATGAAAATGAGTGCCAGTGATAATTTATCAAATATCGCCACAAATTATTAGCATTTCAAAGACAAATAAATAATCTGCTTACTAAGACTCGACACTCAACTATTAGCAGTCACCCTAGCTAGGTTTATTCATTTTTTTTAATTTTCGTCCCTATTCATCCTGGTACTTCAGAAAAATCCTAAATGTCGACCCCATGCATTTTCTTAGCCGCAAATAATAAAAGACATAAAGAGAGGTTTTACATAAGTAGGATCCAATTATCCTCCTCTCCATGAGATGCTCCATCTTCCACGCCATAACTTTTTTTTTCAAACGTTGCCCCACACTTGGACTTTCTCCTGTGTCGTGGGTGCGTTTATAAACATACAAGTTCACATACACAATGACACCCAGACCCGAAACAACAATTTGTGGATCACACAAAGTGTTGTTCCGTGCGGGAATCGAACCTGCGACACGTTGCACGTTGCACGGCAGCCGGTTGCTCGACCACCGCGCCAACCGTGCAGTCAAACTTGAGAATGGCATGGGGTATGGGTGACGCTGATTGTTTACATCGGATAATCCGTCCGATCCTATGCTGGTCTATCCCATAAAATACCTCTCCAAATACATAAGGATCATATGCAGCATTAATTACATGTTATCGACTGCACATAACGTCCATTAGCCTACACCGCTATGTAATTACACTAGTACCTCAAATAAATCGACTAACTTATTCCCACGGTCGCCGTATTCAATTAGCTAAATAGCTTTATAGCCAACAGTCATCTGTATGAAACCGTTAGACAGTTTCAGGTTGTTATTGTTCCGAACATAAAATGATAATCATTTGTTTCTACAGATAAGTCGTTTTGAAGCTGTTTATTTGACGAAGTACTGGACTGGTCCGTGATGTATAGGTACTTTCCGATTTCATCATTTCTGGCCTTTCCCAATTAGTTTTGGGATCAACGCTGAATATTTACCAGATTTGTTTAAAAGTCATTCTATTGTATATGGCAATAGGTTCACCCCCTATTACATGGGACTCTTACCACAAATAGTGAAAAGTGGGTGTTACATTGTACAGTGGAATAATGTGTACCTCTACCTACCCCTTCGGGGATAAAAGGCGTGATGTTATGTTATGTTTTTTTTTTGTTTTTTTTTTGTTTTTTTTTAAAACGTTGCCCCACACTAGGATTTCCTCCTGTGTCGTGGGTGCGTTTACAAACATACAAGTTCACATACACAAAGACACCCAGACCCGAAACAACAGTTTGTGGATCACACAAAGTGTTGTTCCGTGCGGGAATCGAACCCGCGACACGTTGCACGGCAGCCGGTTGCCCAGCCACCGCACCAACCGTGCAGTCAATATGTATATATATGTCATTCTATTGTTTCTTTTTTCAGTTGGACACATTTGCAACTGCGATAAATTGGGTCTTACATACCAATTCCTTACAGGAATCTTAAAAAGCAAACCCAATGAAGACCCCGATCTTTATACGATATTCCCACACAATTACAAAATAATATGAATATTTAAATAAGCCAGTAAACGAGCAGACGGATCACCTGATGGTTAGCAATCGCCGTCTTCCATGGACACTTGTAACACCGGAGACGTTACAACTGCGTTACCGGTCTGTTCAGGATTAGAAATTTGAGGATTGTTTGGGATTCAGTAATTGGAGAGATTGAGGCAATTAATTGGTTTCACGTCGGTTTATCTGTGAGGCCGTGATATCACTCCAGTCGAGCCGGCCCATTCGGGCCCAAGCATGGCTCTCCCACACATATCAATATTTTCTAATTTCATCAACCGTGTATACATATTGGTGTCTACGACAATGTACAATGACTATCTATTTCATAGAGTACTGTTACATTACTGTCAAAAAATAATTCATAGCAACAATCGACCTTAATTACCATGTTAAGATAGATCACCGATTGCTATAACTACCTACATCTACAATGGGAGAAAGTAAATACAAGTTTCAATAGAGCAGTGTTTCCCAAACCTAAAACAACAAAACAATCGAAATAAAATACCAGGCTGCAAATGCCACAGCATTCCCACCTTGTGTCGCGGAGAACCTAACGGGTTACCGGGGCTCCGGCTCGAAGTGCAGGAGTAGGAAACGGGGTGGTTTGTGTATCAAGTGAAGAGGCAATCAAGAAAGTGTAAATTTCCAATCAATGACAGAACAATCTTTGGGAAACACTGGCGTAGAGTACTTACACGCGGCGTATGAATGCAAATGACGCGCCTATACTATCTCCAGACGATTTATTGACGTATTTTGCAGTTCCTAGGTCAAGTAAACTTTCATATCGTCGATCCATAGTCCTGTGATGACGTCCAGAGCTAAGAACGAGGGTCTCTGGCCGTCTGACGTCAGGGGTACTTGAATTTATTACTTACAGGATACTGAATAAATTATACAATCATAGTAACTGTAGTACAAACGCCAGAGTTAACTTCACAGCATGAAGTTGGTATTTATACAAATACTTGACTATTTAATGGACCTACATCTATATATATATATATATATATATATATAAATAAAACCCGTTTCCCGTTGTCACGTTGCCATAACTTGAGAACGGCTGGACCGATTTGGCTGATTTTTTTGTTGTGTTGGCTGATATTGTCAGGAGAAGGTTCTTATGATAGGAAAAAAAATCCTAAAAATCTTATGGGAACAGCAGAAAATGGGATTGCAAGTCGCGGGCAGAAGCTAGTAATTTATATTTTTCTAGGAAATGTGACAAAAATGTGCCGTTGTTTTATGAACTAGAAAATGTCCACTAATCGTTAGCCAGTTTTTCTGTCCATTACTAATCACAAAACATACTCAAAAAAAGACCTTTATACGGTATGTTTCAATACAGAAGCAGCAAACGTTATTTTATACTAAATGCCGTTTTATACATGCGTCCATGTAGAGAAACCAAAACATGAATGTATTGATGAATGGCAATCGACCCTGATGTCCAAGACCGTAAATTTCACAGACTGGACTTTGCATAAAGTGCAATGGATATAAATCAAAATAATATTATTATTATTATTTGCATAAACAGACAAGTCTTTATCATTTAAAATTTTGCAGAGTGACATTGTACCTACCGTACGTAGATGCTTATGAAACTGTGAACCTTCACCTTTTCGCATACTGATATGTAAAGAGTCATAGCACATAGTCATAGTGAAGTCTATTCTGTTGCGTATGCGCATCAGACAGCTAAATTGGTCGTAAGATTTTGTACGGATTCAATAAATCAATAACCAACATTTTATTTGCTGATTGGCACCTAAATATTTCGTGCTAACTAGGTATATTAAAGTATTTATGTAAATTGCAATTTTTGACGAATAAAATAATTGAGCCGTTCCGGAATAGGATGTAGATGCCATACTCTTTTTCTAAATTTAAAGTTGTTTATTTTTTAGTGATATGGCCTAAATTCAGCCAATACGTGTTGCTAGCGGAACTAAGAGTAACCGTTAATATAATTATCAGTTTTATGGCACTGCAAACAGAGGTCAGTATTGCAATAACTGTGAGACCTAATAAGTATCGACACCAATATCTATACATGACTTACATAAAGTTGGTATAATAACCAAAAATATTCTTAGATGCATTTGTAATAGGACCGAAATTGGCATAAGATACAGTGTAGACAGGAATATTGTAAATTGTCATTGCGAAAACTACTTAACATAAACTTTTACTGCTTTATACATTTGCATGCTGTCATACACCGTTCTGTATGATGTTTGTAATGTAATAATCTATATTGTTTTTAATAAAGTAAGAATTCTAAGAAACTTCAATTTTTATCACCTTCATAATAAACTTACATATTATGTGGCAGATAGTTCATGGAATTAAGATTCTATATTCTTTATACATATAGTACATTGTGGGATGGTGAAACAGGCCCTAAGAATAGACATATCAAACAAAAAATTAAGCTACTGGAGAATCATATATTTGTACGCCTCTGGGCAAAACATAGAGCATGCTACTTATCTGTAACATTTCACATTTTGCTGCAAATTTTATCTATGTTTACAAATAAAACAATTTGATTTGAGGATGAGAGCCAGAGGGTTGCATCAGGCAGAAGGCCAGGCAAGGCCCTGTAGGTGCGTCGACCCTCCTCGCGATCGTTGACCGGCGACCGGACGACACCCGGCGCCTGCGCACTGCGATACAAGCGAACAGCCAACAGGTGATCATCATCATAATGACTTACGAAATTAAGTCTTAATAGCAAGAAAATAAAGTTAAGTAAAGTTAAGTAAAGGTAGTGGGTTGAATGTGTAAAGCGGGATAACGTAAATTGTTATTTTTGTAATAATTGAATAGATATTAGTAATTAATACACATGGATGAGACTACTATTGAACTTTAGCTTTATTTAATAATTAGCAAAAAATTATTAGCATCCAATTTTATGGGATCCCACCCTTAGGTACCTAACCCGTGACAATTGATGTGTTATATATTGAAAACTAGCGACCCGCCCTGGCTTCGCACGAATGCAATATGCGTGTTTTATACATATAAACCTTCCTTAAGAATCAATCTACCTATTAAAAAAATCGCATCAAAAACGTACTTTTAAGCATACATAGGGACTGACAGACGGCGGATAGCGACTAGCGGCTCCCCCCCCCCCCCCCCCCCTCCCCCCTATTACGACGATATTAATACTTTATGATAAATATTAAAGATTCAAGAATTATAGGTAATGTTGAAGTTCAAGGTTCTAAAAAATCTAGTTAACAATCTTAACCAATTTATCAAATGGATTTCGCAAGTGCAACCATACAAGTATTTGCTACTTTGAAATTCGCAATTCATCAAATGTGTTGGTTCTGTCAATACATTATTTTTTACACCAAAATATTAAAATTTGTTAGTTGTTTAAAATAGCGTGTACTAGTAGGTAACGAAATAAGCCTTTATAGGCATGACGTTACGTTACTATATTTATAAAAATAATTCATTGACAAAGTACTCTAAAATGAACACAAAATGCAATGAGCAGATATAGCCGGGAGAAACCAGTAGTCTAATAAGATTATAGTAAATATTAAAAAATATTATAATAATAACAAACAGAACGTTAGGTGTGGGAGAGCCATGCTTCGGCACGAATGGTCCGGCTCGACCGGAGTGATACCACGGCCTCACAGAAAACCGACGTGAAGCAACGCTTGCGTTGTGTTTCGTCGTGTAAACGTAAAGGTTACCGGAGGCCCAATTACCCTCCCCTTCCCCAATCTCCCCATTCCTGAATCCCCAACGATCCTCAAACTCCTAATCCCTAAAAGGCCGGTAACGCACTTGTAAAGCCTCCGGAGTTCCAGGTGTCCATGGGCGACGCCGATTGCTTACCATCAGGTGATCCGTCTGCTCGTTGACCAGCTTAAGCCATAAAAAAAAACTTACTAGTCACAAATTTCTGTAAAGAAAATTTCGATTTGCAGCAGCTATGGATGGGGAAATGAAAGCTAGCAACAATATTACATCATGTTCGATATCTAACACGCAATTTATTTATCTCCCCGAGTTTTTTAACATAGACACGCAACTCTCTTCTAAGAAATGATACAAACTTGTAAATACATAGATACATAAGTAATGGTCAAAATCACTCCCTATTGCGTTTTAATTTTGCAAATATTGCAACAGAAAACCTATCTGTTATTTCGCCATTTATTATTTGTCAAAGGAGTATGTAACTACAACTATATGGATGTGAATATGTCTTTTTTATTAGTAAATTAAATATTACTGCCTCGTTGGCCGAGTGGTCGCAAGTGCGCCTGCCGGGCGAGGGGTCTCGGGTTCGATTTTCTGGTCGGGCAAAGTATTACTGGGATTTTCATAAATTCTCAGCACGGAGTTCGGAATTGGGCCCGATATATGGCAATATGTTCACCCCCTATTACATGGGACTCATAACATAAATAGTGAAAAGTGGGTATTACATTGTACAGTGGCATTAAGTGCCGTAATGAAGGGATAGGCAGAGGTGCACCTCTGCCTATCCCTTCGGGGATATAAGGTATGATGTTATGTTATGTATGGGACACAAAATAACTATTATTAATAATAATAGGTTACCAACCCACTGATAGTTTACAAGAGGCATTATAAGTGCCTCTTTATTGTTTTATTCTTTTGGTATTTGAGTGAGTAGTTTCTAAATCAGATATTATGAAATGGCTCATAGTGAAATTCAATTATAGATCATTAGAGTTTAAGTCGGTTAGGTTTTTCGGAAATCTATTTTGTACTTATTAAAAAAATGTGTCTGTCGTGTCTATCATCAGTCATATCTGTCGTGTCGGTCGTATCTATCGTGTTTGTCGTGTTTGTCGTATCTGTCGCGTTAGTCGCGTCTGTAGTATCGTTTGCATCCGTCGTATTTATCGTGTCTGTTTTGTCGTGTTTGTCGTATCTGTCGTATTTATCGTGTCGTTCGTATCTGTCGTGTCGGGTGCATTTGTCGTGTCGGTCGTATCGATCGTATTTGTCGTGTCGGACGTATTAGTCGTATTTGTCGTGTCGGTCGTATTTGTCGTGTTGGTCGTATTAGTCGTATTTGTTGTATCGGTCGTATCTGTCGTGTCGGTCGCATTTGTCGTGTTGGTCGCATTTGTCGTATCTGTCGTATTTGCCGTGTCGGTCGCATTTGTCGTATTTGTCGTGACGGTCGTATCTGTCGTATCGATCGTATTTGTCGCGTCGATCCTATCTGTCGTGTCGGTCGTATTAGTCGTACTTGTCGTGTCGGTCGTATCTGTCGTGTCGGACGTATTAGTCGCATTTGTCGTATCTGTCGTATTTGTCGTGTCGGTCGTATCTGACGTTAAGGTCGCATTTGTCGTGTCGGTCGTATTTATCGTGTCGGACGTATTAGTCGTATCAGTCGTATCTGTCGTGTCGGTCGCATATGTCGTATTTGTCGCATTTGTCGTATCTGTCGTATTTGTCGTGTCGGTCGTATCTGACGTTAAGGTCGCATTTGTCGTGTCGGTCGTATTTATCGTGTCGGACGTATTAGTCGTATCAGTCGTATCTGTCGTGTCGGTCGCATATGTCGTATTTGTCGCATTTGTCGTATCTGTCGTATTTGTCGTGTCGGTCGTATCTGACGTTAAGGTCGCATTTGTCGTGTCGGTCGTATCTGTCGTATCGATCGTATTTGTCGTATATGTCGTGTCGGTCGTATTTGTCGTATCGGTTGCATTTGTCGTATATGCCGTGTCGGTTGCATTTGTCGCATTTGTCGTGTTGGTCGTATCTGTCGTGTCGGTCGTATTTATCGTGTCGGACGTATTAGTCGTATCAGTCGTATCTGTCGTGTCGGTCGCATATGTCGTATTTGTCGCATTTGTCGTATCTGTCGTATTTGTCGTGTCGGTCGTATCTGACGTTAAGGTCGCATTTGTCGTGTCGGTCGTATTTATCGTGTCGGACGTATTAGTCGTATCAGTCGTATCTGTCGTGTCGGTCGCATATGTCGTATTTGTCGCATTTGTCGTATCTGTCGTATTTGTCGTGTCGGTCGTATCTGACGTTAAGGTCGCATTTGTCGTGTCGGTCGTATCTGTCGTATCGATCGTATTTGTCGTATATGTCGTGTCGGTCGTATTTGTCGTATCGGTTGCATTTGTCGTATATGCCGTGTCGGTTGCATTTGTCGTATTTGTCGTGTCGGTCGTATCTGTCTTGTCGGTCGCATATGTCGTATTTGTCGCATTTGTCGTATCTGTCGTATTTGTCGTGTCGGTCGTATCTGACGTTAAGGTCGCATTTGTCGTGTCGGTCGTATCTGTCGTATCGATCGTATTTGTCGTATATGTCGTGTCGGTCGTATTTGTCGTATCGGTTGCATTTGTCGTATATGCCGTGTCGGTTGCATTTGTCGTATTTGTCGTGTCGGTCGTATCTGTCTTGTCGGTCGCATTTGTCGTGTTGGTCGTATCTGTCGTGTCGGTCGTATTTGTCGTGTCGGTCGTATCTGTCGTGTCGGCCGCATTTGTCGTATCTGTCTTGTCGGTCGCATTTGTCGTTTTGGTCGTATCTGTCGTGTCGGTCGTATTTGTCGTGTCGGTCGCAGTTGTCGTATCTGTCGTATTTGTCGCGTCGGTGGCATTTGTCGTATTAGTCGTATTTGTCGTGTCGGTCGTATTTATAGTGTCGTTCGTATCTGTCGTATTTGTCGTGTTGGTCGCATTTGTCGTATCTATCGTATTTGCTGTGTCGGTCGCATTTGTCGTATTTGTCGTGACGGTCGTATCTGTCGTATTTGTCGTGACGGTCGTATCTGTCGTATCGATCGTATTTGTCGCATCGGTCCTATCTGTCGTGTCGGTCGTATCGACCGTATTAATTGTCGTATTTGTCGTGTCGGTCGTATCTGTCGTGTCGATCGTATCGATCGTATTTGTCGTATTTGTCGTATCTATCGTATCTATCGTATTTGTCGTGACAAAAGGAAGTCTGCAGAATGTTGTGCAACATGGACGTGAATATAGCTAGTGGTCTCGACAATTCTGTCGAGGATTCCCTCGCAGTAGTTATGCGAAAACTTATGCACCTGAGTCGTCTCCAACAATGTTATGTTTTACCACCTAGGTCGACTGGCAGAAAATGCTTAATGTATTAAGATTTTTCAATCATCGGTTAATTCTTGTGAAACTAGGTGAAGCTAGGTGCTCATTCCAAAATGTAGATTCGAATGGAAAATAACGAGCAAGAAACTCCATTCGTTACTCTTTTTAAAAAAAGTATGTTCCTGTAGAATAAAAATAAGTATGGATTATTTGTCAAAAATTGAAAGGTATTTTGATTTTATTTATTGGTTTTATATTATTATAATTACACCCACATAAAATACCGTTTTGCCTGACCTAATCGCCCAGAAGATTTTTTTTTATTGAATAAGAGGCAAATGAGCAGACGGATCACCTGATGGTAAGCGATCAGCGCCGCCCATGGACACCCGCAACACCAGAGGAGTCACGGGTGCGTTGCCGGCCTTTTAAAAAGGAATGCCGCTCTTTTCTTGAAGGTTTGGAAGATTCCACAAAAAACAGATCTCTTAAAGCAACTATAAAGTTAAACACAAACGACATCGCATCATGCAACAGTTACTTTCATAGTAATAATCTTCCATTGTAAATACTCAGTTTCCTCATAAAAACCTTTTCACTGATAACTCATAAAGTGTAGCTCTATATTGTGTACTCATGTTTAAATGGAATGCTTTATGGTTCGGCAGAAAGCTAAGTTATGTAGCCTTGTCTGTGTTGGAAACTTTCACGTCACTTTCAGGCCAGACCGGTGAATGTAAACGGTCTGCGCAGACGAGGAACTTTTGTTCGCTAAAAATTACGAAAAGAACTTTGAACATCTGTATCTAGGAGATTTTATCAATATACCTCTACATCAGTACCTAATTAAATTAAATAACTAGAGAATAATGTTCTTTACTGGCACTTTTATTATTTTTTGCCCCTATTGCCATATACCGGGCACAATTCCAGACTCCGCGCTACTACTGAAAATTTAAAAAAATAATTAATCAGGGGATAATGTTTTCCACTGGCACTCCTACCTTATATAAGGCCCACTTGATGGTAAGTTGTTGGAGCAACATGGGGCATTATATACGCCTTACCGAACCTTACTATATAAGTATACTAGCTACTGCCCGCGACTTCGTACGCGTAATCCCATTTTTTCTCGTCCTCGTTCGTGATTTTTGGTAAAAAGTAAAAAAAAATTTTGGTCAAAAAGTATCCTATGTCGGTCTCCTGGCTCTAAGCTACCTCCATACCAATTTTCAGCCAAATCTATTCTGCCGTTCTTGAGTTATAAGTGGTGTAACTAACACGACTTTCTTTTAGTATAGTACCAAAGTTGGTATAGCACAAAAGCAATTTAATAAACGATGTTGATGGCAAACCTTCTTAGTAACCTTCTGGTAGGCCAGCAATGGACTCTTTACAAGCTGTTGATGATGATGTGGTGACGGAGGATATGTTTGACATCACTAATATACTTCGCAAGAGTCGACTGATGATATAATGATGATATGACATAATGAATGATAGTCCAATCGATTGGACAAAAGTCCCCCGTCTGTACAGGCCCTAAAGGTTTATTGAATCGTATTTGTATTTACACTAACTGGAAATGTTGTTATGTGAAAAGATTTATATCTAAGTGCTTAAAGCGCTGAGCAATAAAAAGATTTTCGCTTCTATGTGATTACTTTGTTGTAACTTACTAGGTATTTAGTTTAGACAGGATTCAACAAAATAGTTATTTATTATTTTTATTTACTCATTCATTTCATTGCAAGTAAGTGCTTGCATTTTGCATATAGGTACTATAAGTAGCCAGTTTCGCAAAAACAAATGACTCATTTCATTCGAGATTCGAAGCCGTGACCTCTGATTTTCGTTTGTTATTTGTTTATTCAAAACTTTATAAGCAAAAGATGGTTCTACGAATATAACAAAATATAAAAAAAATATTGGAAAATACCAATCTACTAATAAAAAACCGAAATGATGATGATTAGGTTGCTGAATATAACTGCTGATTGATTCTTTATGTAGTACACAGTATTTTTTAGTTTTCACATATTACCGAAACAATGAGGTCCTGATTGTAGGCCACCCACATAGTACTGAGATTCTTTGTCAACACCGACCCCGCGGCGACTCGTGATAACCTCACAATTATGACTCGCTATTAATAACAACGTCTGCGAAAAATATTACGCAGAAAGTAGTTGCGTTGTATCTACTTTTTTGTTATGTTTACTAAATATCATGCTTTTCCTTGTCAAGTGGTAGGTATAAACTCTACTTGCACGAGAATGGCAACGTTGCTAGAATACCACGACCAACGGATTCAATTATCAAATTAAACAGTGTAGATACAAATATTAAATGTTTCTATACCATACCACAGTACTTTTTTAAGGGGGAAGAATCATCCAATGACTTCTCCTGCCTTAGGTTAGGCGAAAGGAAGTGTCAGACTCTTACTGATTATAAACCACCCCGTTCCTACTCCTGCACTTCGAGCTGGAACCCTGGCAACGCGTTAAGTTTTCCGAAGCCCTCTAACAGTAGGTACAAGGAAGGTAGAAGAAATGTACTTCATTGTTTGCAACGAAATAGAAAATCCTCAACTTTGCTAGGATCTCGAAAAGTCATCTCGAAACCACCAGATAGCATCCTGAGCAGCAGCATCCTCTAGGTAAATTTTGCATCACCTAACTGCGATCATGCACCGAGTGGTCTATCAAGAATGGGAATTATGCCACCAGCCGCCTTCGTTGAGTAGGAGGCATATTCCAAATGTTGATTATACCTGATGATGACGATGATGGTAAAAAACAGTGTCTACAATTAATAGAGGCGTTGTTACTGGTAAGCCGGTAAACGAGCAGACGAATCATTTAAGGACTGTGGGGCTTCAGGGATTGGGGAGATTGAGGAGTAATCGGTAATTGGGCCTCTGGTAACCTCACTCACACGACGAAACAACGCAAGCATTGTTTCACGTCGGTTTTCTGTGAGGCCGTGGTATCACTCCGAGCCGGACTATTTGTACCGAAGCATGTCTCTCCCACACTTAAAATTTTATTCGAATAAGTGAAAAGCCGTTAAATATTTTATTTTCTTCGTAGCTATAAGTGACTACATATTGAACGTGAACTCGCTATGCTTAGTATTTTATTAAATGCCTTATCGCAAAATTCCTTTCCGCTTTTTTGTACTACATAATTATTTTATATACGGACGTAAAATGTTATTAATTTGGCAATATTCTTTGAAATAAGTTAAATCCCTATACTTACTAAAATAATTTCATGCCTGCTGCAGCAAATATTAAAATGACTAAGAAAATAATTTACAAATGTAGCCAAACAAGATAAGTAATATAAAAATATATAAGGAACAAATAAGGCGTAGGTATGTTAGTATGTTTTTTGAGTCACTTCACGTTTTGTCGATACAAAATTCCCAGAGTCGTAAGGTTATTTATCCAAGATAATATATGCAACCATAACAAATAAGTGATTAAAATGTCCCATCTAAGATTATAATAGTCGTAAAAGGTATTGCTGTGTGCATAATTATTATCTGAAGTTAGATAACTGGAAATAATGTGCAATAATGTGCTTAGAGAATGATATTTCAGTAAGCCTGAAAGAAGATATGGCTCATACTCTTAACTGATACATTTCTATAATCGTTTTTTATGGGATAAGCCCGTAAACGGGCAGACGAACCTCTTGATGATAGGAATTCAGCGCTGCCTATTAAACACCCGAAACACCAGAGGCGTTAGAAGTGCATAGGAATTTGAGGATTGTTGGGGACTCAGGGATTGGAGATTGTAGTTAGAAATCTCTAATTTGAGTCGAGGATTGGGTAACCAAGGTCTGGTTTCTTTAGTGTCTCTCTTAATAGAGATGCTTTTATATATAATTATATATATATATATATATATTTAGCCTGTAAAGAATATTTATTTCAATAAAAACCCAAATAAATTAATAACATAACATAACATCACGCCTTTGTATCCTTGAGGGGGTAGGCAGAGGTGCACATTACGGCACTAATTACCACTGTACCTCTACAATGTAACACCCACTTTTCACTATTTATGTTATCTGTCTCATGTAATAGGGGGTGAGCCTATTGCCATATACCGGGCACATTTCCAGACCCCGTGCTACTACTAAGGTTTTTACAAACCTAGTAATACTTTGCGCGACCCGGGAATCGAACCCGAGACCCCTTGCCCAGCAATCGCACTTGCGACTACTCGGCCAATGAGCAGTTACAATGAGTAAAATTAATACTAAATTATATTAGAGGTATATTATATAGTATTACTGAATTAAATATATACAACTTAAAATAAAAAATAATAATTAAAATAAAACTAAAAACAACTATTTACATAAAGCATCGAAATATTCGTCCGCATCGACGTCAGTGGAGAAAGTATCCAGAAGGCTGGCACCATTGCCACGTTGTATGGCAATGCTATTATTAATATTATATTATTTTAGGAGAAAAATATAATATCACTGTACTAACCATCTACGGTATGTCCAAATTGGTACTTATATAAGCAGAAGCATAATAAACCCACCTAATAATTTTCATGTTACAAACGTCAGCTAATTATTGCACTAAATCTGACAGATTCACTATTAAGATGTTCTAATCTATCGCCGGTCAAGCTTTGGGGTCACCGACCTGTCAGCTATCTACTGGTAGGCGATAGATTAGTCGCGGCAAATTCTTAAATTGCCATTGTCGTAGTGCATCTATTTATACACGTAACTAATGTTCTGATTTTCGTAAGAAATTGCTTGGAAATCTGTAGAAATATTTCGACAGAAATTGACCATTGTATTGTTTAAGTATTTTATGTAAATAGAGATTTATTGATAGCTATTTAACTCATTTAAGAACTTATTGTGAAAACATGAAACTCCATTTTCGAAGTACACGAGAAAGTAACAGATCTTAAACTTTCTCATGAACAATGGTGCACTCGTACAGGTTCGTACGCTTATCTGGTGTTTGAAGTAGTGCAAGTTTTGCACTAGTTGCTGATGGCAGTGTGTGCAAGTCCTAGTCCTTTTAATCCGGTTATGTGAGCGCGCGCGCATCACTTGCCGGCCCGCAGTCGCACGCGCAACCCGTCGTCTGTGCTCACACGACATTAACCGCGAATTTTGAAATTATTGTTGAAAAAGAAACTTTAAAAAAATGTACAAATCTTTTATAATTCTTTGTGTGGTGTACTGTGTTGTAATTGGTAAGTATCGACTTATTTATATAAAAAAAAATATATGGATCGTTAAAGTGATTGACATCAATTATCGTATCAATATAGAATTATAGAGTAATGTTCTTTTAACAGCATAACAATGAAACCTATTTTATTTTAATAGGCTATAAAATCGTCGCTATACAATCTACTCGCAGAAAGTATAGGATCATAAAATTTCAATTTAAATTGTTATACATGTTACTTTTCGTTATTCGGTTTAATGAACACTTAACTATGAGTCATATTGAAAAAAAACATAATAAAAAATTCTTGTATCGAATAAAACAAGTGGTAGAACAAAAAGTTCACGACGCTAATTATAAAGTATTAACAAAGTTGGTCATAATCAAGTCACGTCGATGCTAGGTGTGGATCAAATCGTGGCAAGATGATCCTTTTCCGCAATCGTGACCCCGTATCGTTTGTTTTTTTTAAAGCTGTAGCGAAAAAACAGAAACAGAATTGAATATTTTAACAGGTTTTTTAAGTAATCGCGTGATATTTACCTACATACCTCAAAAGGGCACTAATGCTGTAATGCCCCAACTACAGTTTTTATTATACCTTTTAAATAGAAATATAAAACCTCTTAAAAACAGAAGGTATGTATCTATATACATACTAATGTAATTTTGCCAGTTATTTAACGCCCCATACTAAGTATATAGGCTCATATTTAGTTAAAAAAATAGGTAACTAAGCAATAAAAGGCGTTTCTGTTGCATTATATATTACAATACTCAATAAATAAATAGGAAAAACTAGTTTCCTATAACAATGACACATAAGTAAGTAACACGATACTGTACGGTGAAATTACCGTGTATTGTAAATCTAGAGGCGCATGTAAGTAATTCCATGTTCATTTCATAGAGTAAAGAAAGCTATAGTTATTTCAAATTCAAAGCATTTTGAACTCTTTTATCATTTAACATTAAAGTTCATTTCAATTAGTCTTAAACTCCCGGTACCGTAATATTCACCTTCTAACCAATTATATCGTAAATATTTTATCTTCTAGTGCAATTGAATTATATAATTGAACCATAGATTAATTAATCTATGGTTACCGAAGAACTTAACGCGTTAGTCACGTTTAAATAAAAAAAAAAACAGTATCTTGTTTGTTAACTTTAAGTTCATATAAATTAATGTACCGGTAAACGATTTTATAGTAGCTTCTCGTTGTTAAATAAAACAGTAGGTCTGTTGGGTAATTAATATTAAAAAAAACTCAAAGGGTAACCGTAAGAAGGAAGTTTAAAAACTAACACATAGGCAGGTAGTAGTTACTGTTGTTTTTTACAGATACCTAAAGAATTTTGTAGTTAATTTTTTTAGGTAATTGAAGAAATATTCCCTGCTATGATAAATCTTCAACTTGACAAACAATAAACATACGATATAGTTTAAGTAATCCGATTTATATCTAACTAGCTTTCACTCGCGGCTTCGCTCGCGTCACAAAAGGACAAAAAGTAGGTTATGTGACATATACCAATACACACAGCGCCATCTATACCAATATTTTTGTTTTCTCTCGGAAATATCAATTTTTCCGGGATAAAAAGTACCCTATTATTTAATCCAGACTTCTAACTTTACGTCTGCAAAAATTCAAAGCAATCGGTTTAGTAGTTACGGCGTGAAAGTGGAACAAACAAACAAACAAACTTACTTTCCCATTTATAATATTAGTTAGGATGACTACTCGCCTCGACAACTACTAGACTAACAGACTAAATGGTTTTAAAAACTATATACTGCTCAAAATTAAAGTAAGGGCGTATACCTATATATATACTCCTAAAAATTTTACTATTAAGGCAACGGGTAATAAAACCTTTCGTTTACATAAATTATTATATGTCGGTTAATTTACTGTTCCGAAGTAACAAGTTAATAAAACAAGTAAAGAGGATGTAATCAAAAGAACTTGATGGCAGGTATGGACAGGAATGCTGTTGCTACCCGACCGAACGAAGAAGTAACTGGCTTTTCGCATCTGTATTAATGGTCATATAGTTATGCACCTTTAAATTATGTAGATTTTTGTCTACAGATAGAAATTAAACGCGAAATGTGTTGCTAGGCTCGGAAACTGGTTTTCTTCCGAAAATCTTTTTATTTAGATAAAGAAGAGTACAAAAGAGCCATGCTTCGGCACAATTGGGCTGGCTCGACCAAAGTATACAAACGGCCTCACCGACGTGAAACAACGTTTGCGTTGCTAATTTTCAACATGTGAGTGAGGTTACCGGAGGCCAAATTGCCCCGCCCCCGCAATCTCCCCAATTCCTTATTCCCAAAAATCCTCAAATTCCATATCCCCAATAGGCCGGTAACGCACTTGTAACGCCTCTAGTTTTCCAATTTCATTTTTGTTTCAACCCAGAGCATGTGCAGTCATTTTACTACTGATTTTCCCCTCTCAAAAAAGTCATATTTGACTCTTTGGTCCGGTAGAGATGATAGAATAACGTAAGTAAAACTGCAATGAACACTTGAGAAGACATAGACGCAAATAATATAATTATGTAAACTATCTTCAGAAACGTGAATCAGACTATAAATTCCTGATAGATTTTATATCTTTCAAATTAATTTGCGCTAAATTATCCTTTAATTATTCGCTGATTTATATAGCCTGAGCCATTGGTCTATGAATGTAACTGTATTCTGTAATACTAAACACTAATAACAACTATAAAATCTGCAATCTGCACTAAAGAAATGCCATAAAATGTTATTGTTTTATAGAACCCTTTGAACCAGTACGGATCGTTCACAGCGTTCAATAGTTCAATTGCCATAACTGTACTCTTACTTATAAGGGATTCGCCCACTGGTCGGGATTCTAGACAAAATAATAAATGTTTTCTAACAAAGTTTGTATTATAAATTTATAACTTTCGTGAGACATGCTAAATAAATTATTATGTTTTCGGCTTACTCACGTAATTATTTGACGAGGAAGTCGACTAGTTTCAAGCAATGCTAGAGGATTCATGAGCAGCATTTCGCGACTGTCACGCTGCTACACTAGCATGGCTTGGAACTAGAAAAGTTCCTTGTCAAATAATTACGTGAATAAGCTGAAAACATAATAATTTATCACCAATATTTGGCTTAGGTTAACGAAAATGCGTACAAAAATATAAAATTACGTCAAGAAATAATAACCAAGTAAGGTATTCATTATTAAAATACCTTACAAAATAATCCTAAAGTACCAATTTGCTTAAACTTCTCGTGATTACATTCTTATCTCATTACCCATCACTGTTAGTCATCAGACCGCAAAAAGTAACTTTTTGCACGCAAAGTTTTTATTAAAATCGAAACTCTTGAACATGATATCATCGGCAAGGTAGGGCCACTAATTCCGGGAAAGGTTGAGGTATAAAAAGATCAGGATTACGACTATGCTAGTGCAAAAATATCTAAAATGAGGTCAGAATGATGTCAGTCTAGCCAAAATGGGGAAAGGGTATGCTATAAGGGTATTTATATATATAAAAAGATCAAAATAAGTTTCTTTGAATCACATATCTATTACGTTAAGTTTATAGTCAAGTTAATAAGTGCACTGAACTTGATTTTGAAATATGAAATTCATAAAACAAATTTCATTAATTCATCAAAACGGTAAATGATTAGGTATCGAACATTTAAAGAATTTCATTCATAGATACAAGCTAAATTAATTTATTTGACTTTAATTGGATCCGACAAATTACTTTTCGAACAAAAAATAAAATTGAACAGTTAATACCATTTTAAAAAATCAAACAACGAAAGACTAAATTCTCACATCAATATACAATACTTGATAATAGTTTTGACACTTCTCACCGGCTAAACTGAACAAGCAATGGACAGTGTGCAAAACAATAATTTAAGACAACAAAAAGGTTGTGGTAGGAATTTTATAATAATGCAAAAACAAACACGATTCAGGTCCAGTCGAGGTGGGTTACACACCAGTGGGCAGGACAATGACTCTCATATTACGACCGTTGGCGATTAAAAAGCTCTTGTAAATGGATTTTATGGTACCTATCTATTTCTGTATTGTCTTATATAAATTCTAAGTATTGTACGATTGTAGCTGTCAAGACTTCCATACTGGTATGTGAAAAATAATGCAATGTGAAAATGAACTGAAAATAGATGCGAAAGCTGCAACATATCACATGTATAAGAAAAAAATAGATATATGCGAAATTCATTCACTTTTTTATTGAAAAATGCTTTAGAATAAATTGCAATGTACTTAACATATGATGTGTGTGTATTTGCATTTTGAACTGATAATATAGCTATATCCTAGGTACTTGGTATAATAAATATCACAGAGAAGGAGGCCGAATAATAAGCAGTCAAAATTCTACAAAGATACTGCTACCAAATAGTTAAGCTATTCAAATTTGACCCATAGTCAAAAACAGATGATTGATACGATGTAGGAAAGCACTAAAAAAAACAAGCGCGCACGCAATCACTCGATCATCCAGCGATCAGTAAGACGCACATTGATTAATTAAACGTAGTACGAATCGTCGCCATTTATTCAAAGTTGTTTAGACGTATACAGATAAGAAACTCGATACTTGACTCTTTAGTGACCCACTTTCGTGATCATGTAGCTAAACATGTTGCATTTCACTCCTACTATCTTTATTAATTAAAATTTCACGTATGCGTCTTAAACTTAACTGTAAATTGTCGGTTTATGGTCTCTAAAATCGTTTGATTAAGAGATAAAACAAGAAAGTTGTTTTAATCTTTCACACTTCTTAGGTACCTGTAAGACTGTAAAAACTAACAAAGTATTCAAGTAGAATTTTCAATCAGTTTTCCTTATACATAAGATAATAATGTGGGCAACGATGTGGGTTACATATTTACTGTAGCTGTTGTTTAGTGTAAAACTTTTTATGTAAAATTTTAATATGGTAACTGTTTTTTGTCCCTAATAAATAAACTGAGTAAAAGTGTAATCTAAAGGCCCTTTTCATCGCTAAACACAAAAGTAAGATGTGAAAAAGATCCAGTGAGCACTTGGCAGTATGTTAGGGTTCATTATACAGGGTTATCTTAGTAATTAACGTTGTCATTTACTCGATATAGTTTCTATAGAATGTTATTTACAAAAAAGCTTCCCATGCATAGTGACCTAC
This sequence comes from Spodoptera littoralis, assembly GCA_902850265.1. Lineage (NCBI taxonomy): Eukaryota > Metazoa > Arthropoda > Insecta > Lepidoptera > Noctuidae > Spodoptera > Spodoptera littoralis. The sequence continues at coordinate 5,296,969 of LR824533.2, forward strand.
CTAGAACTAAAGGATACATTTATATGGTCAGAATATTACGTTTCTATTTCATTAATAGATATTTAAACTGTCAAACATCGCGAGGACACCGGTGACCGCAACCTATTGTTCTGTAATTGTGTCTATAATGACAGTACTCAAGGGTTAAAAAAGAAAATCGCGTCTGTGTCTGTAACACCGAATATTCGTGCATCTACCAATTTAAAACGAATGTTGAATACTCCACAATGTAGCTATGCATGCGCTCTCTAATAAATAGCAACAATTGCGATTAATTACCATACCTATTAATAAAAGTGAAAACACTTAAAATATGAAAAACATTGTCGTTTGTCGTTTATTGAAGATTTATTTCTCTTAGTTCATAACAAATTGGTCCATTTAGAATTTTAATAACAAAACATCGTCTCGCGTGACTTTGTAGATTACGATTGTGAATAAGAGGAACCATTTAATTACTCACGTTTATTAATACCTATCGCAATTAAATTACGTTTTTATTATTATATTCGCGTCTTTAGTCTTTGGTCGCTAGTGTCCACGCCAAGCTTAAAGCTAAGCTAAGTTAAACCAGAGCTTATGCTCTAACAGAACAAGCTCGGAATATATAGTAACATCACGCCTTTTATCCCTGAAGGGGTAGGCAGAGGCAGACATAACACCCACTTTTCACTATTTAGGTATGCTATGAGTCCTGAGAGATGTAATAGGGGATGAGATTGCAATATACCCGGCACAATTCCAGACTCCGTGCTACTACTGGGATCTTGCCCGGCAGTCGCACTTACGACCACTCGGCCAACGAGACAGATCGGAATAAAAAAGATAAAGCATTACCTATAGGATAATTGGATGTGTGATTTCCCTACCATAATCCAAAATCTCAATTTCGGTCTACATTTTGAACAGAAATACAATTCATTTGTTATTTGTTATTAATTTTGGCCAATAACGTTAATTCCATTTCACATTATTATTTACTTATCCTATCTCGTAAGAAAAAAATATACTAAGTAATGCGCAATTTGTATGATCTTGTTTGACCGCTGTATGTCTGTTTCTTAGTCTGAGTTTATATCTAAGTTCAAGAAATCAAGGCACTGCACTGCGTAGGTGTTAGTGTTCGGTCACTCGATGTTTTTTAATAAGTATTTTAAACAATAATAAAAACAACGTGAATAATATCCATGTATAAGTACCTAAGTAGAGTAAATGAAATTTAAGTAAGTACTCTTATAACTTTGCTCACACAGAATATAGTACAAGGTTCGCTTATAAATATTGAGATAAAAGGAAACTTATGTTTAGGTACTTTTACTTCCTAAAAAGTAGGTAATCTTTCAAATGCTGAATTCTTCAACGCCCTTTAGTAAATTCAGAGCCTCTAATAGATGTAGAAATGTAATATATAACTTTACTATATCCCAATTGCAATCATCAAAGCACCGAAAAAGTAAAATAGAATATTAAAACGAAGCCGTTGTGCCTATTTTCAAATCTAGGGCAAATAAGTAGTTGAAATTAAAAAACATTAGGCAGGTACCACAAGACACCTTCACGACTTCACTTGTCTCAATATTTACATTCGATTCTGAATCTTATCGGTATTGAATTTGAGATCAAAATGTGGGGTTTTAAAAGAGATGTACTGGACGAAATGATGAAGGTACAGTTAGTATTTTGACAAGCAAAAAGTCAGCCTTGAGATGGACGGACCGGCCGGCGACCGTTAGAAAGTCGGTGTCGGTGTGGCTTGCGGCTCCACATTCACATCATCACAAACAAACAGGTAGTTGTTAGAACATTTTATAGGTAATCATGAAGGTATTTTAATTTTAACGGTTAAACCCCGCCGGTTGTTTGTGAGTTGTTAGTAATCATTCTAAAAAGCTTAGTGGAACAAGCGTAACGAGGCATCTCATACTTGCATCTTTGGTTTTGAAATAACGATGCTTTTGTATGGTACTTAGTCTTTAAATACCAATACAAGATTAATAAATGTACATTTATTGAAATTTAAATGACGTGTTGTAATTGAAAAAATAAGCCTAATAAGTACTTATTAAAAAATAAGAAAACATTTTGTTTCACTTTTTACGTAATAATTCTATAAATGGTGGATTGGCGTCATTATTCCTAGAAATTTTACTTTCTGGACAAATCCTAATAATACTTTCGTCAACCCAGAAATTACAACTAAACTTTTCATTAACTAAAGTCGCGGGTTACTCACGTGAATATACTGATAAAAGCTCTACTAGTTTCGAACCACAGAGGGGTTCTTCCTCATGAGCAGCGCGCGCGTTGAGTACCGTCATTATAGACACAATTAAAGAACAATAGGTTGCGGTCACCGGTGTCCTCGCGGTGTTTGACAGTTTAAGCTGCGCGACGTCGCCGCGTTAGTTAATTTAGTATGTCTCACGATAGTATTATAAAAACACAAACTTTTCATGTTAAAAATACACATAAAATTTATTTACATAGTCTTCATTTCATGTTGAAGTTGTGTCGACCGCATCACGTACTTGACTCCGTTCCAGCTTGCACCGTTGTGTTCACAAATACTTGACACTCAAGTGCTCAGCGAAAACCACACAATACAATATTTGGTGTCATAATACATTTTTATATTTACGGTACCTACCGATATTAATTAGCTTTGCTTAGGTAAGTATAGGTAAATGTTTAAAAGCAGATTTTAAATTAAATGCACCTGTGTACTTATATGAAATCTCTAATTAACTAACATTTCTGAAATTTACCTAGTTGCTAGTATTCTCTTTGCATCGAATGGAATCACCATGTCATTTCGTGACCGTGTCTCAATTTTACAACATAAAATCACGACTTTTATCCCCGAAGGGCTAGGCAAAAGTGAACACAGAAGTAACACCCACTTTTCACTATTTATGTTATGAGTCCCATGTAATAGTGGGTGAGCCTATTGCCGGGCAAAAATTCGGCCCGACCCGGGAATTGAACCCGAGACCCCTTGCCCGGCAGTCGCAATTGCGACCACTTAGCCATCGAGGCATGTCTCAATTTTTCTCGGGAAAAATAGCCTAAATTATATTAATATTGCAGACTATTTATTTCCCCCACAAATTAACTGTAGGTAATATTAGACCTACTGAACAGCAGATTTTGCTTATCTGTAAGTACAAACAGATACAACCCGTCAAACAAACAAGAAAAACTTAAGTACTTATTGTATTAAGTGAATGGTGGTTCAGTACTGGTTGCTATAGAATCAAATAAGTATAGAAGAACACAATCACCTTAATAATGAAGACTTCGGTAGGTACGAAGCTTCGGCTTCGACAGTAAGCATTGAATTTGAACAAATAGGAATACACCTTGACCTCTCCTTGACCACAGTTTTCAATTCATTCCAATACACTATAGCAGTAATGAGTAAAGCTACTTATCTACTACACATAGAGTAACAATATCGACGTTAATTGCGAACTACACAACGTCGATTTTCTTTGTCGAATTTTTTGAAGTTTGCGGAATATGAGGTCTTGAGTGCAATTGCCAAAATATACCAACTTCTATCTGGAAACGTGAACCTGGAGAATAATCACATACATAAGATAACATCACGCCTTTTATCCCCGAAGGCGTAGGCAGAAGTGCACATTATGCCACTGTACGATGTAACACTCACTTTTCACTATTTATGTTATGAGTCCCATGTAATAGGGGGTGACCTAATTGCCATATAGCGGGGCACATTTCCAGACACCGTGCTACTACTGAGTTTTTAAAAAAACCCAGTAATACTTTGCCGGACGCGGGAATCGAACCCGAGACCCCTTCCCGGCAGTCGCACTTGCAACCACTCGGCCAACGAGGTAGTCGGAAAAGAATCAATAGGTATAAGCAATTAGTACACCACCTAATCTCTCTGTGGTAAAGTTATTAATTGCCGTAACCTATGGATACAAATTATAATGAGAAGTTAAAACTACGAATAAAAATCACGAGCGGTTAGAAATAATAAACTATACGAACTGAAGAGATACTTGGGTAATTGGGTATCTATATACACTAAGTAGAATTTACTTCTTTCAAGATCCAAGAAGATATGAAACAACATTCCTCTTTGTTAGTGCCTACGTACCTAACTTCATATGCCCCTCTGATCACGTCTCGCGCTATGCCAAAAATACTGCACCAAATTGCAACAATTGTCCAATCGACTCCTAGATCATAGGCACGTGACCCAGTAGTCTCCTCTCTCGACTCTAGGAGTGTCATTTGTGTCTACGTCAATCGGTCAAGTGACTGAGCTGTGAATCGTGACCATTTGTGACCTCCTTATTTAGGAAGGTTATTCTAAGGGACATTCTTCGGTTCCAAAATGAACCGAAAACAAGTAGCTATTTATAACTTAGATGAAGGTGTAATGATCATTATTTTCTTTATTTATTTCTCTACTTGAATTATATATTTTAAAATAGTTGATTATAAAACAAAAATGGAAACATTTAAAAATATAAAAACCAGTAGTAGTAACGGGAGAAATCCAAGCTACCGATGGTCAGGGCGCCAGAGAGAGGAATTATGATTATTATTAGTTAGTCAGTTACCTGAGCTAGATGTAATAGGTACCTCCTACTGCCTCATTGGCCGAGTGGTCGCAAGTGCGACTGCCGGGCAATGGATCTGGAGTTCGATTCCCGGGTCGCCCAAATTAATAGTGGTTTTTTTATGAACTCAGTAGTAGCACGATGTCTGGAAATGGGCTCACCCCCTATAACATGGGAGTCATAACATAAAGAGTAAAAAGTGGGTGTTACTTTGTACTGTGGCATTAAATGCCGTAATGTGCGCCTCTGCCTACCCCTTCGGGGATAAAAGGCGTGATAATATTTAATGAAATAGCTACCTACAAAGAATATTTGATTGAATATTATATCCTAAGTACTTACATAAGCAGTATTGTTAGTCAATATTCAAATCAAGTTAAATAATTAGGTATAGGAACCTAATCATACAAATAAAACTAGGTATATTTAGCACTGCATTAATGATATCAATGCTTCCTTTCCAATAACGGATACCTAACCTAAATGAAATACAAATCAATATGTATAATCAAACTGTCGTTTCAATAATGTATACGCGACTTGATCTGTCAACAAAGCTTCGCGTCGGCTGCCTGTATCGGAATCTCGTTTTATCTGCATTTAATAGTCAGGTTGAATGACCGCTGCAACAAGGAAAGTGACCCAAGCCCCGGCCTAGCCATTATCTCTAGGTATTAGCAAATTTACGATGCACGGATGCATGTGATAATGTCGTGTACGGTGCAGCGGTGCTCAGTGCATCGCCGACATCGCGCCATCTCAAGATACTTAGTGGTTGATAACTTAGACAAATTGACTTGGTGACTTGCAATGGGGATGGTGACAGGGTATGAAAATTAAAAATATAATTAGTCCGTAAGTTAGGTAATGAAAAAATATTAGACACGTATTTTTTTATTTTATCGTATAATAAAACAATACTTGGATAAAACGAATCAAAGTTTAGGAGTGGGGGCCAAAACGTCATTTCTTAGTATAAAATGTACTGAGAAGTGACGTCACGCGACATTTCAAATCAATATATCTTCGAAACTATTCGTTTCTGTGAGAAAATAAAAAATACGTGTCTAATGTTTTTAAATAATCTACCAGACGGACCTTAAAATAAAAATTAGTCGTCTACCCTATTGTTTTTACCATCTAAGTAGGTATCTTTATACTTTCCTGTAAAAAAACTTATGATATCTAACTATCTAATGATTTTTTTTAAAGTAGGACATCCATGGACTTTGTTCCATAAATATTTTCAAATGTAATAGCAAAAAAAATAATAAATAAACGACTGTTCATTAGATCTGGTCATATTAGTTGGCATACTTATAAAAATACGGATTTGTTTCGTTGATATACCTACTTACGTATTTATTTGTATATAAGGTATTATAATAAACGTACCTATATTACAGGTAGTTGTTAAATTGAATAAATTTTATATGCATAGCATTATCACGTTTTATGTATCATGAAAAATGGCGGACGTATTTGCAGTAGGTATAATGTTAATATTGTTTTAATAAATATAAACACATAAATACCTAATACATTTCAATAAGAAGATTGATAGGTTTTTATACTTATGTAAATAATTAATAAGTATTTACAAGCCTTGAAATCGTACATAGATACGTACATAAATCAAGATTTTTCGCTAATTACATCTATCACAGTCAACTAGAGGTCAATGTACTTACCTTGTGAAATTATTCCTTAAATCTATGCTAAAGAGGTATTAAAATACATAATGTGCGAATCACAGTGTTTGGGCAGTAATTCTGTAATGTATTGTGATCATAAAAAACATATTAGAAGATTACGACAACTAAACTACACAGTTATTGACTAGGCAGATGCTAAGGTATGAGTTTGCTAGATTGATTTGCCTATGGTGTTTTTGTTACATAGGTAGGCAGGTCTTTTATGTTCTTGATAACTTGGTAACTTAAAACTAAAACTACGTGCTTGACAGTCGCGCTTGCGGCTATTAGACCAGCGATTTCTTGGACAGATAAATAACTACAACGTTCTAAGACATTAATAAAAGATGAGTTCTCACTCTACTGCATTGAATGTCCTACTTTTGAAAATTGCCAACGATAAAAATGTTGTGCTATCAAACTGCGCTGGCCTTGAGGTCACAAGCCTCAGGAAGTAGGTTATTACGGTGTACCAAACGATAAGGGGATCACATTCCAACTACTGGCCAATTTACTGGTTACAACTAGACGTAACTGCAACTACGAAATCACATTTGCACTCAATTGCCTACTTGTCCCACACACGTGATCGGTGATACTATTCACGGCATCAAAACCTTTCCGTTTCCTGCTGGACATCATGCTAGGTGCTAAGCTAGTCATACCATACTAATAATAACTTCTCTATCTTTTCAGAGGCTCGTCCCAAATGGCAAGTCCTGCCACCCATGCCAGGCTACGTGCCAGTCTACATCAGGCCGGGCGACACCCCTCTTGAAGAAATCAACTTGGACTTAGCAGAGGCCTTCCATGAACTGCCCTCAGGAAGGAGCGTGGGCAAGCAAGTGGAGGCTTCTCCTGAGGCCCCAGAGCAAGCAGACCAGCCCCAACCAGACGAGGTCCCAGCCCCCGCCGACGAAATAGTCGACCACCGTCCATACGAAAAGAAAATTCTAGAAAAGAAAAAGAAAACCGACTCCGAAATCCCAAAACCGATCGAACGTAGATAGATAAAAACGTACTTAAGTCCTTTATTTTTAAGTTATTAATTTTAATTCTAAAATAATAAACAACAAATTTCGAATACTCAGTTCTCTGAAAGCTTGCCATTAGCTTTATTTATTTGAAGTTATTTATTTAACTCAATGTGTAATCGTAGCTGTTCGCCATCTTGTATTTAGAGTACCTACTATCGATTCTTATTGAAGTAAATAATTTATTTCTATTTATGTTTGTTTTATTGTTGTGACCCTGACCATAAGTGCATGGACTGGAAACATGTTAGCTGCCTAGCTGATCTTAGTACTCATTTTATGAATTATCTATGAACGTATGTCACATCTACTATCATACCCAAAGATTAATTACACAGTAAAACCACAAAATACTAGAAAATATTCTTATATTTTAATTGATTCTATCTATAATACAAGTACAACAGTTCTTAGTCCTAAAGTACAGTCCGTACAACAGTATCTCATTCAAGTCTGTTTCTTTTAAATCACCTAATATTGTGCATTTGCTCCTGTATCTATTTACAATTACATTCAAATGTTCATTTACAATACAAAAAGTAATTTGAAATAAAATGAAAATGAAATGAAAATGAAAAAGTGTTTTATCCGGCATACGGCATGAAAGCCAGGAACAAAAAAAAGAATATACACTTTGACAAAATAACAATTAAGTATAAATTTCTTTTAAATATAACATCACTGTTTATTAACTTCACACATTGATGAAATGCCTATTTCATTACACAATAATACAATTCCCAGAAGTAGGTCATCGGAAACCACATGTAAACATGCGTCAAAACACTTGAGTCAGCAGTTTTGAATCGAACCATACAATCATACAGGTTATTCACCTGCCATATACATCGTAGGCAAGCCATTGCATCATACTGACCAGGGTGAAACCTCTCTCTGCTCTTGAAACCAATCTCAATGTCAATGCAATTTTAATCCATTACAATCTCAGTAATTATTCAATGTCAAAACTATACAACCCTTATCGTTTTTTTTTCTTCTCCTCTTATAATATCTTCTGATTCACTTCGTTGCGGGAACAAGACAGTTACTCATGTACACAAAGCACCGCTAATTAGTTAGCGGCGCTACACATCGACACAACTATCATTTACACAATATACATGTGTGGGTAATTTCATATCAATAGATATTTATAGAAACATTCGTCTATCACACACATCTTGGTATTTAAAAATCATTTTTGTGTCGGTATACGCAATAATTTAGTAAATAAGTTTAAATAAAAACGAGGGTAAAGATAAAATTACTCATAACAAACTTTGAATAAATCGAAATCAAAAATAATGAACGATCGAGCTATACAATACCCATATAAATATAGTGCTTTCTCATTGTAATTTTATGTTACTGAATGATATAAAATATTTCGATGATCTCACCTACAGCGCGCTTGGCGCAATGGTTATCGCCTCCAATTGTCAAGTAAAGTGCCGCCGGATCGATTCCAACATTCACATGTTGTTTTAGAATTAATTTATCAAATATTTGAAATTTGAAATTAGAAACAATTAAATCTTTTTTTTTTTTTCCTTTCCTATTGTTCTAAATCTTATGTTAATTTTAATAGTAAATACTTTAGATTTATTTATACCTATAATATCTTTTATTTATATTTTAGTTCTAGTTATTTATTATTTAGAATAATCTCATTTGCTTCATGCATTTCAACCAACTTAAATAAGATAAAAACAGTAAAAAAGTAATTAACTGTGATTTCTTAATGGTTCGATACCTGAGTATATTTGCAATGTTTGTGGCGACCATAGAAATCTCGAGTCATTTTATTTTACACGCTTATGAAGTAACTACCGACTATTTAAAACATGTTTTTCAAATCACCCGACTTACAAAATAATTGCGTTCTTAGTTGTCAATTTATGAGGATTTCATAGTTTATTGCTACACTACTTATATTCGTGTGCAAAGTTATTTTTATTTTTACAAGATGTTCCAACACCTATCAACATTTAAAAAGGCTGAAACCATTGTTTTGCATGAGCAAAACATAACTAACAATAACTGAAATAGCAAGGCGTTTAATGATATCGGTGAGTAAATAAGATACTACGTTGATATTCTAAATAATATTTATTTCATTTTGTAACTCGACACACCTATCAATTTTTGCACTAGAATAAAATAATTATTGCAACTTATTATGAAGTTCAATATTATAAAGATATATTAATAATTTATTATTAATTGTATTGTAACTTGACTTGTTTTTGTTAGGAGTGTTTCTTTAAAACATATCTGGTTAGGGATTTTTATTCCTTACGCCACTACTTAATTATAAATTATTATTCTAACATTGTGTTTACTTATATTATTATTATTTTTAAGTAACTTTAATTCCTGTAAAGTATTTCCTGGTATTTTAAATACTTATTTGTTTGGTATCAACAGAGGAGATCCATGCAGTTATGGGTGCACAGATATGCGGAGACCGGTGACGTTAAACATCGTCGACGTGGGCCTAAACCAAAGGCAAATTCATCGGCTCGGCACTACGACATCGTAGCCAGGCACATGGCTGATCCGTTCCTGCCAACCCGCACTACAGCGACAGCACTGAATGTTTTAATACAAACTGTACGGAGACACCTGCATTCTGGTTTAAGGTGCAGGAAGCCAGAGAAGAAAATATTGTTATCTGTGGTTCACCAGCAAAAGCGCTAAGAATTTGCTAAGGACTTTATTAATTTTGATTGGGCGAACAGTGTAATCATATTGAGCGACGAAAAGACTTTCAAGTCGGATAAGGATGGGCGTAAAATATTGTGAAGAAAAGATGGAGAAAGGTATACGAATTGCAACCTTCTGCCTTGTAGGATCAGTGATTGTATTGATTTCGGAATCAATTATTGAGCCTGTCAAACTCTGCCTTTATTAAAATTAACATAAAATAATGTTTAATTTTTTTAAGAATATTAAAATGCTGTCTAGAACATACGGTGAAGTGATGTTATTGTTTTGTGGTTAGAAATTGTCATAATTTCTTTCTATTCAACATGTTTATTCACTTCACTTTAATTTTTCATTAACAAATTTATTTAACTGCTTTCGAACTTGATTGACATATTATATTTACGCCCATCTTCAATTAATTTAAAGTTTCCCTGATTCTAAAGGTCATGAAAGTTAAAATCGTTCCATAGCATTCGTCACATTCTTTTTACTATCATACAGCCCACTGAATATTGAACCTTATAACAACCGTCGTAAAATAGATAATTAATGGAAGTTCAAACGACAAAAAGTCGCCCATTTCAAGAAATATTATGTTGACAGTGTAATTTTTTACATGTTTTACTTGTTTATTACTGTAAAACTGTAATTTAATAATACATTTATATTAAATTACAAAACAAGAATGTTGTATATTTGTTTATTACCTACTTAATAAAAAATGTTGCTGCCATCGTATTACCGCTGTACCGCATGATATTTCCCGATTCGACTATGAGGTTTATTGTCATATCTATTAATTATGATTTAAAGAACTTTAAACTTAACATGTGGTATATAATTAATTATTAGATATAAATATTGAATATAAAACAACATATTTGTATAATAAATAAATTAATTGTAATAAAAAATAGTATTGTTTTATTTACCAACTCATTTGCTTCTTTTATAGCCTGATATTTATATTTTATGACAAAAAACAAAAAAAAAATAAGAAAAATAACAAGGTAAAATAAAATTAACTTTTAGCTGGAATAGAACCCACATCATTGATCCTTGAAAGACGATAAAAGCGTGCTCATTAACCAATCGACCACGAGCACTACGATAATGACAGTGAAAATGTCGGGTCATATCAATGATTGTAAATAGTTTTAACCTTACCTATGCATTAAATTATAAAAATACGTATACCGACACAAGAATGAAAATACCAATGTGAACGTGGTGGACAAATATTTTTATATACAGTTATATGAAATTACGCACACATGTACACTGTGTAAATGACAGTTGTGTCGATGTGTAGCGCTGCAACTAATTAGCGGTGCTTTGTGTACCTGGGACGCGCCGGACTTCAATGTTCCGGTGTTTTCATGGTTGTATCTACTGTAGATCCTGGCTTACAGGAGTTGCAGCGGTTTTGAGAGGTTTTGGCGGGCTTGTCCCATAAAAATAAATAAAAAAACCCTTATCGAAGCTGTTAAAATAGCATTCCAGAGTACGGAATATAAAGCCAAACCATTTAGTTCAATAAATATCCACGCAATACGAATGCGTTAGTGGCGCTAGTATTTCAACTCAAGAGTACAATATTTCACAATACCAATGTCGATCGATCGGAATTGAACTCAAGAGTAAGCCCCCAGAGCCGTGTTACCCTCAAGGCAAACTAGATGCCTAAGGCGCCACGTTCCAGAGGGGCGCCATCAGATGCGCGTGCTATACTGCACATAAAGTGACGGCGGCGCCAAAAAAATTAGAAGCATCTATAAAGTGCTTGTCTTTGGCGCACTCTAGATTTAATCTGCCACTGATACTGGAACACCCTGCACTAATGAAATCTTAATCTTTCCCCAATCAAAACTTTTACTGCGACTAAGGCAGCAGGACACAAGATTGGCACCAAAATGTCCTGAAAAGGGTCCAGTTGATAAACCAGCTGTGATTCTAAAAATCTTAACTTAAAGCCATTCAGAACAAAATTATTTAAGTTTCTGTTAAATAACTCCTACTACTCAACTAAAGAATTTTTCGATGACAAAGATTGCAAGAACATTGTTGTAGAATAGTGCATAAATTTTGCATCGGTATGACGTGGAGTGAGGTGAAGCGTGAAGCTCAGGTCAGATCGCGATGGAGAACTTAAGTGGACGCCCTCTGCCCCATCTAGGGGACACAGGATATTAAGTCAAGTGCATACATTTTAAGTAGAATATTTGTACACCGATTCGGTAGAATGTATGAGACATTAATTAAGATAAAACACCTATTGTAACTACATTCTGACAAATACATTTTTCTTTCTTTCTTTCACAAGAACTCAAAACCCATTATTGTGGCTATATTAAAATTTCAGATACATTTAATATAAATTAACCTATTTACTATAAAATACATTAAGTTATGACCGCCGCATCGTTAACATAACGTTAATCTCCCATATGATTGTCCTCAAGTTTGTTATCACTTCCTTTAACTGCTTATTTTTTAACACCACCTGTGAACAAAACATTTTTTATTTAACAAAATGAATTAATGATTGTAGATCTGAAATGTATGTTATCAGTGTAATAAGGTACTACAGTAATCAGCAGCTGTAGCCAAATGCCATTTAGCGCTTGTCTACTTGTAGAGTAGAAAACTAAATTATATGAAATTGACATAAATTTTGACACTTCTCAGTGTCATCCCCATACATTTAGTTTTCTATTCTCTCGGTAGACAAGCGCTACACTGGCGTTTGGATAAAGGCACAGGGCCGTCTTAGACTACGCTGCGGCCCTTGAGCACACAATAAACCGAGGCCCATTTCGAATGATTCTTTTTTTTAATCAAAACCATTTATTTCAGTTAAACCATAATTTGGTACATACTTTTGAAACGTCTACAAATATGAAATAAATAATAGTCTATCAGTCTGTCACTGACGGCTCCGAACGCTAATCGAACCCGCGACACGTTGGAGCAGCCGGTTACCACACAACGTTTAGCGGGTGTGGCTCCGTCGTAGAAATTATCGGTTCTTCGGGCTTATGGTAAAGAAGTTGCGGACAATAATTGCAAACTGTAACAGTTTGTATAGTATGGCCACTTCACTTTGGAAATTGAAAGACTCAATAGCACTAGACATCCAAATAGTGGCGTAGCTAGGGGACGGGGCTGCCCGCTCTGGATGTCACCCGTTTAGGGGTGATACAGGGTGATAGTTATAGTTATTTCTACCTATAAAAAATCGTAAATCTGTGGCAGAGAGCATAATTGGCGAACATTAATGACGATTAAAAAAAAATCTAGATAAATATAATACCGTAGGTTGCAAATAAAAAATTACAATGATTTAAACCAGATTAAAGAATCTTGGTATTTTAACGACAGAACATAAAGCAATACAAAATGTGATTTTGGAGTTCGCAATTGTCAAAGCTAGAAGGAACAAATTTTAATTTTTGACAAAATTCTCGCTACGCCACTATATCCAAACAACAACTAGCCTAACAATCTAATGGAACCATTGCTCTGCAGTAGATTTTGCAGTTTCAACTGACTGGACTATTCAAATAATTTGAATGTAATCTCACCTGCTCTGTCAGTTCTCTATTCTCCTCTAACGCTAGCCTGTATGATTCAGTGTTCCTTCTTTCATCCAACGCCTTATTTTCTGCTTCATCCTTCAGTGGTATTAGACTTTCCATGTGAGTATATTCCATGCCCTGTAAAAAACAAAGATTTTTCTTAAAGTACAACTAAAATATCTAATGTTTTAAGCAATACGTTGGTAACACCATAATTTCGACGCTGGTGCCATCTAGTAAGTGTCGAACTTGAACCCATAGAACTCTTAGAAGAATCACTATTTAATAATCTTCTCACCTAAGTTGCTTTAAAAGGGTGTCGAGGAAAAAAAATTAAATGATGGTCATTATGATGTAAAATAACATAACATAACATCACGCCTTTTTATCCCCGAAGGGGTAGGCAGAGGTGCACATTTCGGCACTTAATGCCACTGTACAATGTAACACCCACTTTTCACTGTTTATGTTATGAGTCCCATGTAATAGTGGGTGAACCTATTGCCATATCATCAACAGCCTATAAATGCCCACTGCTGAGCAAAGCCTCTTCTCACACGGAGAAGGTTAGAGCATTAATCACCACGCTTGCTCAATGCGGGTTGGCGATTTCAAACTTATAATTAGAAATTATAAGTTCAGGTTTCCTCAGGATGTTTTCCTACACCGTTTGTCAGTGGTGTCTAAATAATCTTAGAAAGTGCATATAACTCGGAAAAAGTCACATTGGTACTTGCCGTTGGTAGGTTTCAAACCCGCACCCTCATGCATGAGAAGTGGGCGTCTTAAACCTCCGGGCCACCTCGATATTGCCATATACCGGGCACATTTTTCCAGACTCCGTGCTACTACTGAGATTTTTAAAAACCCAGTAATACTTTGCCCGACCCGGGAATCGAACCCGAGACCCCTTGCCCGGCAGTCGCACTTGCGACCACTCGGCCAATGAGGCAAGAATGATGTAAAATAATTACTTATTATTTTATGAGTACTTATAAACTTAGAGTACCTGGCATGTCTCATTACATTTCTCGTATATAAGTCGAAGCCTCTTGAACAGGAGTCTGATTGTGCGCAGCTGTTCTTGCATTTTCGCTTTCTTCTCATTACTTGTATTTTCACCACTGTGTGTACCATTTGGTGGCTAAAAATGACAAAATACAATTATTGACACATTCTAATACATGCTGGACCATTAAAAATGCAAATAGATAAAGAAGCTAAGCGGCGTAAATGACTATGAGACGACAACTAGCCATCAGAAGAAGGCAGGGGAAAAGTTGACTTTTTAACGAGATAGGGGGACAAACGGACAAAATATTAAGTGAATGAGAATGGGCCTGCTCAACCGAAGTAATACCATGGCCTCACTGAAAACTGACATGAAACAACACTTCGTTGATTCGACGTGTGAGTGAGGTTACTGGAGTCCCAATTACTCAACTCCCCAATATTCCCAACAATCCTCAAATTCTAAATCCTCAATGTATGTTACTGGAGTAAAACGACTTTTACTCATGTGTGTGTGAATCTCCTTTAGAATACTCCTTTAGAAACTCACCTGAATTGCTTTCAAAGTCTGGAAAACATCCTGGGTTCTGCTCACAATATCTTGCACTGTCTCCTGCCCAAATCTGAAATAATTAAGAATGTATTATTATCTGCAGTAAATAAAAATATATTTGAACATTACATTAACATAATATGACAAAGATGCACCATTACTTCATGTGATGGCACTTGTCCTGCTTGCCAGTATTGTAAGAGCCAACTAAGGGACTAGACATTTAACATAACAGTGCATCATCATTCTTCAACTGAATTTGAACCTTTTTAACAGTAAACAGATGAGAGATTACGACAAACCCCTTAAGTGTAGTACCACAATCTAGTCTGCAATGGATTGTTGATGTTGATTTGACAATATCACTTTAGGACTTGATTTTGTGTTGAAATAAATAAAGAGGTCATAATAATTATCATCATTTATGATAGTGTCAGACTAAGCATACTATACTCGGAATTTTAATTCGATTCCAGATTTGACAATTTCAGTGTTGCAACGTTATGACAAGTACTAAATAGTGACGTTGCGAAATTATTCAATATGGAAATGCAATATTTCTGGATCGATTCTTCTCGTTTATAATTTTACTCTTGTAAACTATGTATATCAGGAAATTAAATATTGCTGAACCGATAATTTAGTTTTGACGATTAATTAACGATTTGAGACTTTTCTTTTATAATTGTGTGTGAAATAAATAAAAAAAATGTAATCATGAAGGAACATGACAAATAAAACAGATAGATGTATAATGGTAATAAGTTATTTTATAAATTGTCGCCGTCATCGCTATCGCTATCCTGTCACTTTCTGTAACATTTATTATAAAACACACACACCGATTGTTTATCGATTTTTGTGTGCATCACTACACTATTATATGTGGTATCATTATTGCACAAAATGACAGTAGCTATTGTCAAATCTGGAATCTAATTAAAATTCTGACTATAGTTCCAATTTGTGTTTTAAAACAATACAATGTAGGTACATACTTGCACAATGATGCAGTGTTGAACTCCTTGTTCTGTGGTGGCTGTGCAGCCGGGGGCTGAGCTGGGGGTGGTGCTGTGTTGTTTGACACTGGACCGCCAGTCTGCATGCCTGGAATATCATATTTTATTATCAAAACACTGTGGTTTGTTAACAAGATTTCATGATATATCTGTTATCTATGACAGTTAAAATTAAATCTAGAGAATGCTTTTTGTTTAAATTTCAGGTGAACTTTATAATCTAAATGTCATATAACAAGAGGTGAATTTTTTTTTTATATAAATCTTTTTTTTGTGAATCATTGCCCCCCACATTAGGATTGTTGAATAGTAATATAAAAAGGGATTAAATTAATTTTAATAATAACAATCAATATATACCTGACTGTTGAACTTGTTGAGGAACCATGCCGGTACCAGGCCCTGCATTGACTCCAACTCCCATACCCTGGAAAAAACACATTACATAAATTATTAATATCAGAGTCCAATCATAAGATGCAATTCTGATTTTATGCATCATAAGGCTTATTAGAATGCCAGGTTGTTGATAAATAATATAAAATGTGACAAAATTAAAGTTAGCGTAATATCTAGACTGTTTGTTTTGGTTAATCCTAAAACTGACAGCAGTAACACAATTTATTAAACTAGTTAACAAAGGAAGTGCTACAAAGGAACTGACTTAACATGTTCCGGCGACTTGTCCAGAGAGATCACATAAATTTTATTCCAGCACCATAGACTCGCCCAGTCAGTCCAACGTAAAATGTAGGCGGCATCCAAGAAAACATCGTTAAAATCATAGTGGTAATGAATATGTTAAAATAACATACCTGAGGTCCCATACCCATGTTTCCCATCTGGTTCTGCATGGTAGCTCCATAGGATGGTACCATTTGATTACCCATGCCCACCATACCACCAGAGTTAGCCATGGGCCCGCCCATTACTCCTGCAAATCATCATTACCTACCAATAACTTAGATCGCAGCAAGAGAGGACTCAGAAATAGTACATATTAATTGATTCCTTAGATAGAAAAGATTTGTATAATTAGAGATAGGTAGAATGTTATATTGGGTAATTATTAAGAGCATATAATGCAAGCAGATAACAAATAAATCCCTGCCTGTATATGGAACTGCCTTTATATGAAACTTTGCCTTTAAATGGAATGTCCGATTAAGTTTGTATATTTAATTGATTCTGGATTTAAGTAATGTATTTTTTATAAGATTTTAATAAAGTATACCTGCTAATTGATTCGGCATAGCCTGCATTTGTCCAGTCATGGGTCCGGCACCGAATCCAGAACGCATACCAGCAGCATTCGCTTGGAAATTGCCAGGGAACTGATGCCCTTGGCCAGCCATGGCTAAATTATTTATTTATTGGGGCTCAAAAGAAAACTATCGGAAAATAACAACAATAAATAACCGACAAACTGAAGCAAACTGCAAGTGCAAAAGTGCTTGTCGACTGTAAATGTCACTGTCACTGTCACTTTTGGCTAATTGTCAAAATTAAACTGTCAAAGTTATTCATAATAATTGGTTTGAGCACAAAGTCTTTTCGGGTACGTAAATAAACATAAATGTTATATTAAAATAAAAAAAATATTCTATTCACACCCGTCCACTGATTAGAATCGGTGCCAAAAGCTCATATCATATAACTTAATGGTCACAAAATTGTCAACAACTTAATATTAGATGTCTAGGTTTTAATGAATTTGTTTAGAAATGATGGCGCCGACTGCTAACCTATCAGTGCCCCTACTATAATTTAAGATTTACGTTTTGTTTGTTTTTAGTTTTGTGTTTTTGAAGTCGGTTTTTTAAGCGCAGTATTTGTTTATTTTTTAAGGTTAGTGATATTATGATGCGCATTAATGCCCATAATGCATAGCATTTTCTCGCTATTAATCTCGTAGCCGTACAATCCGTGGACTCCACAGACGACTGAACGCTGCTATGTAATATGAACTACACACTACGAAAACCCACTATTAGCTACGCACTGCTTTGTGCTACGGACTACGTGCTACAAATCATATCATACCACCTACAGGTTTTTTTTAATTAAAGATAAGGGGGGGAAATCATCTAATGAATTCTCCCGCCCGGGTGAGGCGAGAGGGAGTGTCAGACTCTTACTGACTAAAAACCACCCCGTTCCTACTCCTGCACTTCGAACCGGATCCCCGGCAACCCGTTAAGCCCTCCGCGGCTTCGTGTCGGCATCAGTCCTATTGGGCCCCATCTGTGGTGGTCTGATGGCTCTTTGAGGTACGCGCGGAACATGACGGGCCATACACTTTAGACTATTACCACCTACGGGCTACGAAGTAAGCGAAGCGCGTCGAACGGACTACGCCCTACGAACAAAGCACTATGGACTACATGCTACGAGCGACGGCTGTTGTTGACGATTTTGTCGGTACTTAAATGTGCTTATAGATTTAAGGCTTGACTTGACGAGTGAGTAGGGTTAAAAAACTTAGCTTTACAGGAGATCCGATAATTTTTGATAGTTATGACCAATGCAATCGTGTCTTGACATTAAATTGTTAATGGTCTCATTGTAACAACAAATTGTTGGTTTTGGTTTTGATCACTTCCTAATCTTTTATCACTTCTTTGACTTAACTCTTTCTCAGACGTGAAAAAAAATTAAGGTAAGGAGTAGTGTGTCGAGGGATTTAGTATTTTATGTACCTTAGCTGATCCTCGTAAGATGGAATTGGCAATGCCAAAGTCGATGGAATAACAGCTCAAATTGTGACAAAACAGATAAGATCACAACAATTTTTTTTACAAAATTATTAGCTACATTATATTAGGCTCACATTAACTGGCCCGAAAATAAAACTCGTCTGAACTATTTAATTTAATTCTATTTTTCTATTTTTCTATTTTTTTAAATGAAGTATCTGTCATCAGTGAGACCTACTTAATGGAGAAATGCTCTCTGGTATTCTAATATCCACTTTTTTTAAGTTATTTTGGTGCATCATCTTTGTCAAACGGACAGGCAGCTTTGGAACGACGCCAAGGCGCGCCGCGACACATTTTTTCACTTCAAACATATTTTTCTTTCCTGAAAATAGATTTAAATGTTCCACATAGAAGTATCCGCCTCCGTCAGAGGCGATTAAAAAACATTTAATGTACCTTAAAAATTTATTTTCCATTTTATTTATATTAACCTAAATTAAGTACGATATTATAATTTAAAGTAATTATAACAGTTATTAAGTATTTATTATGAATTCACGTTCATTTTATTGGTATGCAATACATATAATATAATAGTTATTGTGCTTAAAATTACTGTGAATGAAATGCACTATTATGGACAATTCAGTGCGAGATGCCGCTCTGATATTTAATTTATACAATTGATGATATGTGTATATATTTAGTGTAATATATAACTAAGTACAATATTTCATCTATATAAGGCAAGATGGCCACGTCTATGGCTAACTGTTCCTTTAGTACGCATCTACTTAAAATATTATTCTACTTACATTTAAAAGTATAATGAATGTATATAATTCTATATATTGGACCGAATCTTGTGTTTTCAACTGTGAAAGCTCCGGGAGGTAAGAGATTCGATTCGGTCGTTAAATATTCAACAATTTTTATTAATCTTCCACATAATAAATAGTTATCAACATGTAGATTTACAAATATCAACAAAATAAATTACGAATAACAGAATATTACAATTACCATTAAGCTTACACGCTATGTATCAATGATACCTACCTACTCGAGCTATCGCCCCTAACTTGTACTATGTCGCCGTCCATGTCCTCGCCTTCACTTTACTTCAATTTCATTCCCTTCCACATACTTTTATTGCTGCCAAACGAAATAAACAGTTAGTTGCATGTATTGTGTCACCTTTTTAATGAAAACAACCTAAAGATCGTCGTGTTCTGGTATTATATGCATTGAACCAGATTGTTAATCAGATCACCTAAAAGGTGCTTTGATAGGGCGGCCGGCGACTGCCTATAATTCAATACATTAAAAATACATGGACTAGTAATTGAATTAGTCTAACTATCCCTAAAAATAATTATATTATATGTCTACACTTATAATTCTTACGAAGTAATAAGATGTAAGTACCCTAAACCGCTTTGGAGAACAAAACTAAATGTAATTAATAGTTTAACATTACAAGGGCGTATAGATCGTGTACAAAAAATATTGACGTTTCTTCACTGAGACAATAATAGTAGATTACTTAAAATTATATTAATTACTTAACCCTTTATTGCTCTCCCTCATACTTAAGCTAATTCAAGTCCATTTTAGGACTATTGAGCAACATGGACACGTTAATACAGAACTAGGAAACCTAAGTAATTATCTATGGCGTCTTACAACCAACACATCGGCTAATATTAGCTTCATTTTGAATGAAGGGGATCATGAAAGTCTTCATGACTTGTAATCTTGTGTTTGAATAATACTCAAATGTTACTGGATTTTAAGGCGCTCTCGAAAATATTTCTGTTTGCGGATAATATGACAGAAATAGAGATGTTCATGTTCAACTTAAAATCGAATAGCATTTCAGTATTCGTCGTCGTCGGTCGTAAATGTGTTGTAAAAGCTGAATTCTCTTTTCCGATGCTTACTTTTATTGGCTACATTTTTACAGGAAAGTTTTAGGCCAAGGTAGCTGGATATCCGATCAAAAAGTACTGTTTGAGCCACGGTTTCGTTCTTAGTCGTCCAATAGATTGATAGCTGTATTTATTTATATATTTATAACATCTTATTTAAGTAAATAGCTAAGTATAGTGGAAATTATGGACAGGAAGTACACAAGTATGTGTGAGGATAAAATTAGAAGAATTTTAAACTGTACTCGTTTATAAGCAGACTGTCAGACAGTTAATGTGTTTGCACAAATGTTTATCGATAAAATAGATGCCAAATATATGAGGTTATAACGATTCGATGATTAATATTTTGTACCAACTTATAGATCCACTCATGCGCAGCGTCTTCAGTTTCCATAAATAACTGGTGCGCGAGCGACAAGCGAATAAGAGTTTAGACTTTATTCAACCGAAGGTAATGAATACTTTCTTTTTATAATGAAGATAAATCTTTGTTTAACTCTATCTATTTATTGTCATTTAACAGCTATCCGCTTTTAAATGTTATTTTCATCTATAAATTAATTAAATAGATATTTGAATAAGAAGGGTATCTACTATGAAAATATATCTATCGTCTATATGTAGGTACGTATAAAAATATGTGATGTTAGGAAGTTGTATGAATGAGGCAAGAATATTTCAACATAGCTTTGTATATGTTTGTATCTTAGGTATAATTGTATTGGTGTGTTATAATTCTACATACTATTTAAGTACGTAAGTATTACTACATAGTTTCACCACCGACTGGTTAAGTACCGAGGTCTTAATTCTAAATAAAAAGCTCTTAGCCTTTGGTCATTCTTTAACATTTTTTGGTTTATGGATTCAACTAGATTCTAGACATGTAGTCTATCTATATTTGGCCTTTCTTCCATCAAAGTGTAATACAATTGTCTAATGCCATGGTTTGCTGTCGTCTTTAGCTACCGTCCGTCGAGACGCCGATTGCTATCAGCTGTCATAACGTCCTTTCATTCCACATTCAGACCTAAGGTATGTCCTCGAATTCATTACTGGTGATACTTGTAGACATTGTTTCTTTAAAACTCAGATCTGTATACTAACATTTGGCGTGTCATCAGTAATGTACCCGAGCTGTATGATCGCTCCTACTGCATCCTGGCTTCTTGTAGCTGCGGGGGGTAGGGCAGTGGTGGCAAGAGGGGGGCCTGCATGCCTCCGCCTGGCAGTGTGTAGTAGGGGGACACATATCCAGCGCCGCTAGCTGCTGCCGCTGCTGCTGCTGGAATTAATATTATTTTTACTTTAAAAGTTGAACTTTTCAAGCTTTAATGCCAGCATCAAGGAGCACGGGAGAGCCTTCACCAAAGTTACCTGTACCGTAAGCAAAACCGTACAAAAGAATTTATGATAGCATGTGAGTATAGTGTATGGATATTCATGTCTTAACAAAATTCAAACATGGAAATATAATTTAAACTTATTGTAGATCCAAGTAATATTGAAAATATTCCAATAACTTATTTGAGAGTGTGTGCGATAAAACGCGAGTACTGACCAGCGGCTGTAGCGTAGGGGTCGAATCCGGCCGCAGCGTACTGTTGCTGGTACGCGGCGGCGCCCTGTGCCGCGGCAGCTTGGTACTCGTACAGGTGGTTGGCGGCTGCCACTGCAGCGGCGTGCTGCAGCTGCGGCAGCTGCACCAGCCCGCCCGCTCCCGTGCCCACGCTGGCTCCCACCCCGCTCATCGCATTCATGTACTGCGGCGTGCTGTACATGTACCCCGGCGATAACCTGCCAATTTACAAAAAAACTTATATCCAACATCTTCATGTCATCAAAGACGTCAAACTTCAGAAACTGCACATTTGACGCCCTCTGTCACCCGCGATGTCCCCTCACTTGGCTCCTCAAGTCCTCATGAGGAGACATCGAACAATATTATTTGTCAAAACGGTCACACTACCTAGCCCCAGCAGCCTCGAGAGGCACGAGCATCTAATCATGTTATGTTAGTAGACATCGATAAACTGTTATATTATGTAAGTATGCAATGCGACTGCGTATGTCGCCACTGCGGACCGCCGTGCGTCATTGCCAGGAAACTTTCAGAAAATGTAATAAAAATATACAACAGACGGCACTCCGCCTCGACAGAAATATCCAGACCACTCGGTATCTCGTCTAGCTATCGTGACATCGTCGTGAACATTTGGGAAATTAAGACGTTTAATAGCAGCCTATTAGATACGAAGGTTTGTAATGAAAAGAAGGAATCACAAAAAGAAACAATGTTTGTGTTTCGAGTCAGTAACCGTATAAAAATTATAAAAACGGCTGCATTAAAAATTTGGTATCATGACGTAGCTACTTCGCTGCGTGCACAAATCATGTGACTTAAATATTACTAATGATATTCCGCAGTTCGTACAAATATAGAAGGTACTATGCGCGTACTTTCAGAAAGTTATGAAAGAAGTGAAATCTGATTGTTTACAAGGGTCCTTGTGTCATAAGGCATTATAATGAACTGACACAAAATGACATCAATAAAAAACTGCTAATTCTGCTTAATTTGCTTGTGAAGGCAGCCAAGTTTGTTCAAGAGGATCTCGAACTGGCTTCGAGCGAAGTCAGCGGTTTTCGAGGGCTCTTCATCTTCTCTATTAAGCATCAGACCACTTCCCGGTGCAATTATCCATCTTTTTCTACCACTATGAGATGTGATAGAGACAGACTGACTGTTGTTTGTTCTATTTCAACTGAATTAGTGTGGTACAGGGATTTGGGTTAACACGCATGCGTGGTCCACGCCCGCATCCACGCCCCGCCTGCGTTATCACGCCCACCTGTGGTCTACTGCTGTGCCGGTGCCGATAAATACCTACTTGAGGTTAGTCCACTAATAAAGGTCCAAGACAGACCATGAAACTTGTAAAATTCTAAGGGTCTCCTACGATCGCTACTGCCGTTCATTTTACTTCACGTTTCTTCCTTACAACTTAACCGCTCGATACCCAAGTTAATTTAATTTACTAAGTACTTCGAAGAGATAGAAATAATAGTAGTAGGTGAAAACAAACAGCATTATTAAAACTGGCATATATATACTCACACAAGCCGAGCTGACACATCTACTAAAATACAAAACACAACCACATACTAAGTATGATAGCTAATCAAGGATGTATAGAGGAGTTTCAGTTAAACGTCACTTTCAACGGTTCTCAGAGAAAGTATAAGTACGATAATTACATAAATTACATGCAATAAGTAATCGCAAGAGTAAATTAAACTAAGCTCAACGGGTATGTACCTAATTGTAGGTAAATATACAGGTATTATATCTGAAAAATCTATTTCTAAAATAATTTGCCTACAACATTAAACAAATTACACTAATTGCCTACATCGATACATAGATACGGTTAACAACGTACAATTTTATTTCAGGCCAATACTTTAACTATAATTTAAAATACATTTGCCTCTAAACATAGGCTATACATAGTGACCTAGCATTTTAGATAATTTTGTGATATTGAGTAGCGAAAAGCATATCAAATAACGAGGTTCGGTCTTCCAAATGTCGCAGTAAAACCATCAATGATTGGAAACCAAAAAAGCGTTAATTCGATTGAAGCTTTCACTTGATTATATTCCATTAAAACAAGAGTGTCACTGAATAATATATGGACAGTTGTGTTGGCGTGGTGGCCCTGGGTGAGCATCGATCGAGCTCACGTCAATATGTAATTAGCTGGACTGCGAGGCAGGGCTGTATGTGACCGAGGCAGGTTAGACAGCACGGCGGCTCCGCTGCACCGGCGGCGGCGGCGGCGGGCCCGGGCGGCCGGCGCGCGGCGGCGCCGTCGAGAGCGCGCTCACACCTACGCACACACAGCGCGCCCTCGACGCCCGCCGCCGCTCTACCACAATTACTTAGTAAGTGTATTAAACGAAATCCACCACCAACAAAACTCAATTCAAATCAACAAAATCTTACACGAAAACGGCATAAAACATAAAAGTAAGAAAACATTGAGTGTCGAGAACGATGCTTAAAGTGTGACGGCGGTGGGCGGCGCCCGCGCGCGACGACGTCGCCGCCGGCGCCGCCCATGCTCCGATATAGCTTTATAAAACGTAAACATTAAAAAAACCCAATCGACTAATTCACACCCAAAACGAAAAAAAATCCACTCTCACGCTCACGCTTGCCATAGATACCTATGTGAAAATGTTTGATAATTTAGTCTAGGTGTGGTCCGCCGGCCGCCGCGCCGCTAGCCGTCCGGAGACGCCGCTCGCCTCATCTACCGAGACAAAAGTCAGAATATTGTACTCATACCGCTAGGCGATGTAACCTGGACCATAGCTGTAAGATTACTTCGGACTTCGGACTTGGGAGGAGTTCTATCCGCGGAAACTTGTTCATGTAGAAACCCACGATTTGATAAAAGTAACCCTAAATACTTTACGTAGGTACGTGTTTTTGTAATGGGGAAGTTAGGCAAACAGGTTGGACATTTACAAGTTCTATGACATCGAATATTGTAGGTACTCCCAGACATTACGAACACACGTACATGATCGTTGTTCTACTTATAAAGTTGGATGGCATTAATCTTGTATTCTCTTAACATATTCAGCTTGTCCGTGTCTAAGTAAGAGTAAACATTCTACGTCTGATTTTTGTCTCGTGAGATGTATTCAGAGCGGCATGCGGCGCCGCTAGTGCTGGCAAATGTCGAAGTGTTGAACCACTGAACATTGATACATGATACAGATATATTGCAGCGCTAACCAGAACGGGTACTTACCCATATGGCGAAGGCAGCACTGTTTGGTACCCGGCGCGTACTCCCGCTGCAGCTGCAGCAGCCAAGCCGAAACCTGGAAAGAACATTACTTTATCACTACGATGTCACGTGACATACAGTAATAGAAATCCAAATAAAAGGAAGCTAGAGGGAGACATGTCATAAAATATAAGCACCTTTAATGCTACATCATTACTCTTTCATCATCAACATTCGTAAAGACGTTATTTTCGGTCTCACTTAGCGGAAGTGGCTAGAGAGAAGTCAAACTAAAATATATTCCGAAGAGATTGGACCACATCCAAATGACACGAGAGTCAACTTAGCGCAGGGAACGTCACTGTTAATTTCTTTTTATTGCATTGTTAAGTCGCGCGAGGCGGCGTCTATTTTAGTCGCTCGCCGCCCGCCCGGGCACCGGCGTCCATGGACATACCTCTTGACAAGAAGACGACAAACACTCGCTATAAATGGCTTTCGAACTTTGGCACCAGACGATGTTCGATACCAAAACGTTCGCAAAGACATCTACCTAAATAAGTGGCGGCAGCCAAGTTGACGACACTTCCCGGGTATCGAAGTACCTAGAGCTGCACGTGCCCCATCAGAGAGCGAACGATTTCAAAATCTAAACGATAATATGTCATATTTAGGAAATGGACAATCACATGTAATTGTAGTTGATTCATAATCTCTGATTAATGGTTAATATTCAGAAGAGCGTAACCTCTGCCGGCCTGTAAATAAGTTTGCTATTGTGTGGCGAAATTTCACCGGTGATTACAGTGGATCACATCCGCAGACTCCGGATGGTGTTGCGGTTCGTTTGCTATGGGAGTAGATGGTGACCTTGCTACTTTCAATTCTGATAGTTGTGTTAAAGTTCTGTCACCTATAGTTATTATGAAACTCGACTTATAATGGGCATACAGCACATTAGCGTTGATGAGGACTGGCCGAGACTAGCCGTCGGTAAAAAAAGTAATAGCTTATGTAATTGTATGGCATGTAGTATATGTATAACCTCGATCTAGTTGATAATTATAACAGAAATAACAAATTAAACAGCACGGTAACTGAAGTTCAATCCATATTGAGCAAGCGTGGTGAGTAGCAAAACCTTTGAACAATACATGTAATGGTTTATGAAACCAGTGGTCGGCTCTGAGCCCAGGAGTAGAGCGTGGTCGCGTGCCGTACAATGCGCGTGATGTGCCACCGCATTTGTTCGATCGATGCGATGCCATTTGACGGCCGAGGTCGAACCACTGTCCACCACAAAGCTTATCTTGATTCATTAAATTTTTTCTCTTTCCCTTTATGTCCATTGTCAGACGGCCTGATTGTAGCGCGATGGTCTTTTGTTGCTTATATGTGACCCAGATAGATTTTAGTCGTAATCGATTGTCAAATACAATACAAAAGGCAAACAGTTGAATTTATTCACAACAATGTAGACCAAATATGACGCAGTGCAACGCTTCGGCGCTAAAATGAGTCAGTCATCAAAGTTTCAGAGGTATAATTAGTCACGGATCCTCATGAAAAATATTACGGTCATTTGTGTAGGCGATACCTATAAAGCTTTGTCTGAATTCCTTTATAAGATTTTTTTTGTTGTTTTCAGGACGTCTTCTGGAGCTCAGGTCGTCGAACTGCAAAGCCGACAGTAAGTGCTTAACGTCGCTTGTAAGGATTCTACGGAAATACGATTTTAGACGCGAGCCGCCTGAGCGGGATAGAAAGAGTATTATTATATGTAAGTGTATGACTCTGTACGTCGGTATGTACGATTTCAATGCCATTAACTTTTGTACGTTCTACATTTCCACAATATGTCTTCTATGTAATACAAAGGTACATAAACATGTCTGATCAACAATTGAAGCATCTCTGACTTCTCCGAGTGTAATTATTTCGTTTATGATTTCTGTATTTATACGAAATGTGTTACTGGTCGTGTAGCCAGCGTTACCCAATATATTTAAGTAAACCTTTCATTATTATGAACACAGTTTCATGAATACATTGTAGAATAAATATGTCGTGTTAGTTTATCGGTACAAGAATAGAACTAGATGTGTCGTGGCCCAGTTTCGTATGACCAAACTGGCCGTGTTGGACTCATGGCCGTCTCGGTCTCGAATCTTTGATCTGACCGGTGTCGTCTCCGGCAGTATAGGCCATCAATCCGATACTTATTCCTCGGGCGGCTGCCGGGTGCGATTAATTACTCCCCTCCCGTAGCGACCTCAGTTCCTGGGACACTTATTTTTGGACAAAACACGTGCGCGTATGTGCCAACGGTAATTTTTATGACCGACGTGTCTTTCGATGACCCGCGTAGCAGCCATGTTTAATTAAGTTATGCGTCATTAGTGAGTTTGATTGTTTTCAAGTTAAGTATGTTTCACCAATACAGTTTTATTCCGTTGGTTCAGAATTCAGTCTCGTGGTAAAATATTTGAAAGGGTATCATACAGATTTGAGGTTGGGCGTCATGCTTTGTAGGGCCCGACAAAAGATAAGCTGGCGAAGAAAGATGAGGTTCTGGCGCGACGCCAAAACTGGTGTCGCGGCAGAGTCGGCCGCGACGACGTTCCCAAAACTGCGTATATTTAGACAAAATAAAGAGCGCGCCGAAGACAAAACGAGACGCAACTCTGTTTTATAAATAACCGCGTCGTTCGCCGGACGGACTCAGCCTCGCCCGACCAACCTCTGCACGCCAGCTGTTGTACATAAATAATAATTAAGACACGAAGAAAGCTCCACGTCCATCTTTTGAGGATCATCAGATCACGATGAAAAATTTACAGCATCTAGTACTTGAATGAAAAAAAAATTTAATTGAATTGTAAATGGTTTAAAGTGTAACTGTGTAATCTAGTAGGCAGGAGGATTATCGGAGGATCGAAGGGCTTCGTGCGGAAGTCGCGGACGGGGATCGTGTTTCAGATGGTGACAAAGGGAACGGAACTACTACAGTGAAGTGTTCCTGTGTGTACCGGGGTCAGTGCTCGATGCTAGAAGCGTAAGCTGTTTTATGCCAGCTACCTACGCTCATAGCACCGCACGGTTTCCCCCAGCGCACAAATATAACTTATCATTTGAAATATGTGTATTTTTAAATAAATTGACGAGCATGTCTATCATAGATGTTATATAGAGATTAAAGACGATAGATTCTGTATAAAAGTTGCGATTTTTTTATGTGAACGTGCTAATTAGTGAAGATTTTTGGGACACATGCCATACATCCGCATAATACGGAAGACGCTGTTATTTAGTTGGACCGCGTTCAACAACTTCGAGGTTATTACTGTGGCGACGTCGCAAATTAATTTATCTATGCGCACTAAATCGGGTTCCCTTCTTAGACATTCTAAATATCTGGATACTGGGCTCTTAATGCTTCAGTGAGTCGCAGCACGGCAATCATCAATTATAGTTGACAGTCTGTACGCAGTGGCAATAAGAGCTATCGCTTGCAACTAATTCTATCTTCGACCATTTTTCGAACATTTTATGATTATGTCTAGAATAAAATATTTAAACGAAAATAAACCCGTATTGAGGTTCCAAAAGCATTGACCTGGTTTTTATTCGGTTTAGTGAATTACTAGAATTAGCCCCCAATCGAATTATGTTGGTAACTAATTTGATTCAGAGAAATAAGACTAGGGCTGTTACGTTAGTGAAACTTGGTTGCTTACAAGAATAAACCTAAAAAGCTCTGGTATAAGAGTCATTTTATGTTAGCGGTTAAAATCATATTGTAACATAAACTGGAGATTTGTTGTTTGAACTGTAGTTTCAACTTTAGGAAAATAATATTGTAGTAGTACTAAAATCAAGGTCTGGAAAGCAATCTTGGGACTTGACAATGATTGTTAAACTAACAAATATCATTGGCGTTAGGTTGAATTCATTTTGATACTTATTGTGAGCTATACGATAACATCTCTCAACTAAAAGTCACTTAACGTGACGTAGCATCTAAACTAACCCCTTACTTGCACTGTTAGGTGTCACTTTTAGGCTGGTGAAAACCAACACGTCGTTATATGTCACGTATCTTAATTTACGGTTGTTTTTAAATATAAGAGATGCTGGTAAAACGGACGTTATATAGTTAGCTACTATCTCCTAAACATAACGTAACATCACGCCTTTTATCCCCGACTGGGTAAGAAGATTTGCACATAACGGCACTTAATGCCACTGTACAATGTAACACCCACTTTTTACTATTCATGTTATGAGTCCCATGTAATAGGGGATGAGTCTATTGCCATATACCGGACACATTTCCAGACTCTGTGCTACTACTGAAATATCCAGTAATATTTTACCCGATCCGGGAATCGAACCCGAGACTCCTTGCGCCGGGCAAGTAGCACTTGCGACCAATGCCAATGAGACAGTCACGAAAGTAAAAGGCTTTAAATAATTATCACTGAAAATAGAAGTAACGAAACTATAAACACAAGCTAAGACAGAATCCAACTAAAACTTCCTTTCTTCCTCCAATCTCAACACGTATTAACCTGCATCTCACACGAAATCACATCAAAGCGACAATGCTACTATAAAGGCACGATAATGACCAGTTTCCGTTGCAATAAAACAATGATAGTAGCTATTGGTGTGGAAGAGATAGTATCAGAGTCCACGCGATACCACTAGTCGGCCATTATGACTTCAGTCCAAACAATTATAACCAATGCTGTGGCTATCGATTTGTGGTCGCATTTTAGAGATATGTGAATGTAAAACTAGAATGTACTATAAATATATGTCGTATTAATATGTCCATAATAATTGTCAAGAAGGTTTTTTAGCACTATATCAAATAGTAACTGAAAAACGGTAGCGTAGCAGCTACGAGAACTGCTACGATAGCGATGACTACGCCGTAGCCTGCAACAAGCAACATGATTTGCCAAAAGATATATTATGCCTTGTCATTGTATGTTGCATTCAATTTTCGCCAGTTTACTTACTAATAGATAGCTTTAACATCATCTTTAATAACTTTTCTGTGTAAAGTATTTAACCCTCGAATCTTTTTTTTTTTAATCTTTATTTACTTATACATAAATAAATGTATTATTTGGGTTTTTATCCCTTAAGGATATGCCAACCCCATCGTCCCTTATTCTAAAGTGAGCACATGACTTAAATTACAGTTTTACATTAGGTACTTATGTATCCCTCGAATCTTATAACCTACTAAAAATAGAGTCACTGATAATGCCTACGTCATTAAGTCCGCCTATACATATTACATATACAAAGTATTTTATTTAGGTGTGCATGTAGAATTAAAATAAACATGCGGCCGCTTATCAACTTGTACCAGCAGTTAACTTGGTGAAAACTAAACAGCCTCATCACACTTGCGTCTAAAATTATCATAGAAACGACGCATAAAAATCGTTTAATTAAATGGAGCTCGCTGTACTATCGATTGTAAGAGCAGCGCGTGCGAACCCATCGGTGCATTCATCGCCTAAATCCCAAAGACAAATAAAAATAGTCGGTAGGGTGTGTTACCCTGTTGCCCACTGCGGGGGGCTTAGACACATGCATAAGTAATGCACAAGCGAAGGGCGGCCGGCGCACGCGATCCGCCTGCAATGCCAAACACAGGGACAACCCCTTCCAACACCACAAAGGGCCAAGCCATACATTAATCAATGACTTACATACATGCTCACCACTAATCGTATGTTACCACAATTATTCAAGATTGTCTTCAGAACATTCAATGTATGTTTTTAATTTTTAATTATGAATGGCTCATGTTACCATTCTGCCCATTCATTCAGTAACCGATGCTGTGAATAATGAATTGTTAATTTCATAATATGAGATTGATACTTGTCTTCATACAGTAGGCCAGTCATGCGAAAGATTCAATATTTGGTTTTGTTCGCCATCTTAAAGAGAAGATGCCTACACTTTATGCCAGATACAGCTGCGTTTCAGGTCTAAGCTATTATTGATAGCCGCGGCCACTGGTCGAATGTTTTCGATTGGAACCTTTCATAGACAGGTGTGAATCGATTAGTGCGGTGCTAGTTCCACTCAATAATTCATAGTGTCGCCTCATATGTTTGGACAAGTGGCCCGTTCGGCCTTCATCAACACGCCCATATAATAAAACTTTAACAATGTTTTCATAATCGACGCCAGGCCCGCTGAAATCGCCCATTGGCTGCAACCACCAAGGCGTATTTAGAAACTGGGCTACACAAATTTCTTACCGCAGCAGTTAACGTGTACATTATGTATGTAAACAACATACATACCGCTACCGTACAATGTAAAAGCGACGTTTAGTATCCATTTGTATTGTATTGTGCAAAAAACCACCTAGACAAACAAAAGTAGACAACGTCACTACTTGCTTCACATTGTAACCAAACTGGATACAACTTTATAGAAATTAATTAATTTTATTATAAAACTAAAATAAAAATATTGAACATAAAATCTTCGTATAGTTTAACTAAATAGTTCTCCTTTAACTTGTACGGCGCGTTCTGCTTATTTATTTTGGCGCGAGCCGCAATGCGCGGGCGCCGAAGACAGACAAGCCGTTACGCCTCCATCAAACCCCGTGAATGGATTTCCATAAAAAAATATTATTCTGAACTAATGCGAACCAGACTTTGCCTACTAAGATGAAATCTAGTTTCACTTAAAGCTTGGATTAGATTCTTATTTCGCTCGTGAATAACAAAAAAATAACAAAGTTATTTGAACAAACAATCCGCACTTACACGCGCTAAGCACATATAATATGTATTTTATATTCTAGTGTTATTTAAATTTCATTCTCTTGAATTTGTGAATACATAAAAAGGTAGTCGTTTTTTTACAATTTGTATGAAGGTAATTTTAGCGAACTGAATGCGCGCTTGCATATCATTTTATGTAAATCGCAGCCCCTCGGCGTAGTAACGGCCGAGGCGTTGCACTCGCATTATTTGACGACACAACGGTCTCCCTAAACCGGCCTAGCTAACGGTCATTTTCTTTTGAAAGCATATGAACCGAATCTAGATTAAGGGGATCAGAATTTGCAACGTGTGTCGGTCGACTGTAGTAACAGACTCCGTGAGTATTATTCCAACGTATCAGTGCGGAGGTACACGGTTGAAGGGCTTCGTAAACAAATACCGTGTGCCTCGGGCGTTGCGTTGTGTATAAACCAATTTTACAAGACACAGAATGTAGACTAAACAGGCTCTGCGGCGGCAGATTTAATGCGTTTCCCCGTACTGCTTCCACCGACGTGCCACGCTAAAACTAAACTGTTTGATTCAAATAACTGAACGCATTACGTTCCAAACGATAGTCGAAATGATGAACAATATTGCTCAAAAGATCTGAGGGATTCACTTTCAGTTAGTAAGTAATTGATTCACTGGTAGAATCGCAAGTTGCATTCAAATATTCACCACAATTTTAAGATTAGGAACGAAGTTCCTGTTTTTAAAAGCAAACTGTTAAATATTTTATTCTGTAAAAATATACACTAAAAGACTTTTGATTTGTATCGATCCCGTAAAATCAGACAGTTTTACAACCGCTCGACGGATCGAAAAAACACCCTATCAACATTTAACTAAATCAACTTATTGGAACATACAACATTTTTATTACATCTACATACGTTAGTCGAATGGTTCATGTAAACTGTAAATACGAAACGTAGATAGCCGTAAACATGAGAAGGAAATCCAACAAATCATGAGCGGGCTGAGGATTATAGTTGATGACGCAGCCGCGTAGCTAGCAGGGTTGGCAGTGCGCGTGTCGGGCGGTCGAGCGCAGTCCGCGCAGTCATAGTGCGCGCGCATATCACAGGGAGTGTGGCATATGGCGTAGCCGGTACAGCGAACCAGGTGTCTCGTCATGCGCGCCCGCACCCATTGTGTGGCACCCCTCCCCGCGAGGCCCGCGCAACTGTTTTCAATGTGTGCACTACCCGACACATCGAACAATGCCGCGACCTCCAGTAAACGTTGCTGTAGCAAGGATGCGGTCCATTCATTCGCTCTTCGATTTTCTCAGACATATGACAAAGACGGCGATCAGCTGTTCCCGCTGTCAATGAACTGGTTTTTATAACGGACGCCTTTACAATTTGAAATTGGGAAGGACCGGCCAGATTTTTACTATGCAAATATGTTAACATCTGCGTGGAGCCTCGCAGTTTAAAATGTGTTTATGATCGAAGTCAGTAAGTACTTCATTTTTTCTGTTACATAATGTACCTAGTCCTATAATCACGGGACAATTTATCCAACAATGACAACGTAACTGTAATGGTTCTTTTGCATAAAATTATATGTCGCACGAGTTGCTATCAAGTATCAAGGTATTGTTGATTGCGTATGTGCGGGGCTTCCATTATGCTATGTCATTCATGTTGGTCTACTGACCATGTGATAGTCGGTCATAGAGAATTGGTTTATCCGCTGGAGCGTTTGAATCCCTGCCAATATGCACTGCACTCGGCCCGAACGAATTGATTAGAGAAATTGTAATTAGGTAATGTAATTATGTGTATGAATGAAACTGTGTCATTCATGAAGATAGTGTCCACCTTAATGATTTATCAAGTAGGTATTTTATTAATAAATATTTTAGTGAAGACAAAATATATGGAAGCAGAATAATGTTTAGATTATAAAAAGTGTACCCTCTATTTTAAAAACGAATCACCAAGTTTTTACTTTCTGAATCAAATAAAGTTTATGTAAGTTACGATAATAATAGAAAACTAAATTCTATAATGAACAATAGCTAACAATACTTAGTTTTTGCATCAGTTTATATCGAAGATAATATTTCATATCCGATGCATTGATGCAGAACGAAACACCAGTAACCCATTATATCGATAATCGTAACACTGCGTCTAGGAAAACTTCATTACTAATCAGTATAATTATAGATTTATATGTCCTAAAGCTGAGAACAACCACCGAGAGATGGGCTACAGCACCCTCCATACACGAACACATATTAGACCTAATTTTCCCGTGACCTAATTGCGATCCCTGACGGCCGAAATCAATTGTGTTCCAAGACATTAGCTGTGCAGAATTTGTGTCAATTACAAAGATCTGTCCACAAATTTTGGATGGAGACCAGTCATCAATTTTGACCACTAACCTTCCAAGCACGGGGATTATGTAACACCCATATTTATGTTATGAGTCCCATGTAATAGGGGGTGAGCTATTGCCATATACCGGGCACAATTCAGACTCCGTGCTACTACTGAGATTTTTTGAAAAAACCCAGTACTACTTTGCCCTACCTGGGAATCGTATCTTTGTCCAGCAATAGACTTAATTAGGCAAAAATGATGATTGTCACATAAGTACTATTGTCAATATAACTAAGATATGGATGAGTAATACATGTGTACTGTCTACCCATCATTAGTCTTCATGATAAATTACGTATCGATCAATCATACGATGCGATGTCATTAAGTAAAAGTATTGCTGTAATTAGCATACAGTAGAACATCACTCGTGTTTTTCTTTTAATGGGTAGATAAAGGTATACTTATAGTTATAGGACACTCAAACTTAGACACATTGAATACTGCCAAATATTGGTCCTTTATCTGTGATATTCGAAAATTGACAAGCACAATATTATTCTTCACTCGATTTAAATCTAAACCGAGTTCTTACTCACCAATCGTTCACGAGATGTCACCTTTAACAGGTTGATAGCTAAACCAATGCATAGTACTAAGTCACAACGACTAATGCAAAGAAGTAAAAACTAAGTCAAATGCATATATAACCTCTTTCCTTGTAACCGGAATGTAGATGCACAGATTATACAAAGGTACAATATGTCACCTTGCAAGGGTTGCGGTGCGTGTCCGTGGGGCACAATCAATTAGTGAGCCGGGTATACCGAGCACTTCCGTTTCCGAGCGTTTAGGGACTTCCGGCAGGGGCGGAATGATCGCCCTCTGTATTCAAATATTCCGTTCCAAATTACTAACAATGTAAAAAATACTTTAAGTTGTTACATTTAAAGTTTGAAATTGTGTTTCGTGCGTGAACATTGTGGACGTGCGTGTACAATGTAAACGTTCTAAAATTCTACAGGTAATCTAAAAAAAACTTTAAGGCTGTTAAGTTAGGGTTTAAAATTGTGTCTGAATTGTATGTGGTGGACTGTACTAATAACTATTGTGTTCGACACGTCACCACGGTAGTCTGTAATTGTAATTTATGGCATCGTTCCTCATTAGTTTATGGACAATTAAAGTTGAGCTGCTTGATGTGATTGTGACTTTAACTAACTTTGATAGTTTTGATTAGATTTTGTACTTTTTATCTAAGACTATGAGATTAATGTTGATAGTGCTGCAATGAATAGCATAGACTTTACTGTACCTACACTTCTACTTATTCCTATCCATTAAAAAAAGTTTTAAAAGTTTGAAGACTAATTCGGTTTCCGATATTTTTCATCGTCATCATAACAGACACGGATAGTCTGACAATTCTCAACAATATACTTTAGATACATTTTTGAAAGTAGAAAGATATAACATTGTAAGTCAACATATACTTAATAAAACACAGTTTTTGGCTTTAAATCGAGATTTACTACTCACTTACGCTTACATTATATTATACGCTTTTAATCAGTCAGTCATTGATACAACGGCCTTACATAAAACCGAAGTGAAACAACACTTGCGTTGTATTTCATCGTACGAGTGAGGTTACTGGAGACTCAATTAACCCCCCTCCCTATTCCTAATCTCCCTAATCCCTGAATCACCAACAATCCTTAAATTCCTAATCCCCAAAAGGCCGGTGTCACACTTTCAATACCTCTGGTGTTCCAGGTGTCCATGGGCGACGTCCATTGCTAACCATCAGGTGATACGTATCCTCTTAAACATTACCAAATGATTTTACCATAAACTTGTTTACTGATAATTTCAAAATCTAAAACTGGGAATAGAATATGATGCTAATGACATAACTAGTGAAAAGTGGGGGTTTGCTTGTTGTAATTACAGGTATACCCTTCGGGAAATGACAGACTGACATAATTGCAAGTTACCTATAAAGGTATATCATACATTTTCTGTAACATTTATCAAAATTCTAAGTAAGTATTTTGCAAATTGCAGAATATTTCTTTTATAATTACTTAGGATTAATTTTATTTCTTTGAAAGTGTGTTATGTAGTGTACGATTATGTGACAAGTGCGACCGGGTAAGGGGTCTCGGGTTCGATTCCCGGATCAGGAAAAGTACTACTTTTTAAATACTTAGTAGTTGTACGGAGTCTGGAATTGTCCCCGGTATATGGCAATAGGCTCACCCCCTATTACATGGGACTCAAAACATAAACAGTAAAAAATGTGTGTGAGATGTTAGGTATGTTATGTTACGATTATGTGCTTTTGATTGTTGTACATATTTATACATATAAGCTGTATTGATGAGGAATTCTACTGTACCTACTTTAAGTCTTTTTCTCTTTTACTACTGTGCCATAGCGCGTTGGAGCGAGGATTGGTATTAGTACGTGTACCTCAGGAGTTTTTTTTACTTTTCTAAACTGCCATTCAATTTAATGTAACAATTTCAATTTTGATCCAATTATATAAGTTTTTGACAATAGAGTCACGCTTATTACTCTACATACATCTGGCAAAGTTTCCAATACAGATTTATAATTATGTACAAAAAACCCAACAGATGAATAACTTATGATAACACCGTTGATTATTATTTTCATCTGCACCTGTATTCTAAATCTATGTCGTTTAGTTTATTGTTTTCTTATTAACCTTTTGAGCGCTGATGTCACATATAAGTGACAAGTGAAAACTGTCCCTGGACGCCAACGACACAAATACATGACAGAAAAAGCGGAACCGGAAACACGAAATCAACAATTTGATTCCCTATTGGAATCCCTATTTCTTCCGTAGAAATTTGCGCGGAATTTGTGGCTTGGCGTTGAGGGCAGGTTCATGTGTTTTTGCTCTGGCGTTCAAAAGGTTAATACTTAATATCAATTGTGTTCAACGGATAAACACATTAAGATGAGTTATGATCACTAGATGTTCAAAAATCACGGGTTACTCACGTGAGTATACTGAGAAAATCTCTACTAG
The DNA here is from genome assembly GCA_902850265.1 of Spodoptera littoralis. Lineage (NCBI taxonomy): Eukaryota > Metazoa > Arthropoda > Insecta > Lepidoptera > Noctuidae > Spodoptera > Spodoptera littoralis. The sequence goes on from LR824533.2 coordinate 5,334,821, forward strand.
TTTTGAGCCACAAAGGGGTCTTCCTCATGACCAGCGTGCGTAGTCGTGGTGATGTCGAGCAGCCTACTCATGAGGATGAACCCCTCTGTGGCTCGAAACTAGTTGAGCTTTTCTCAGTATATTCACGTGAATAACCCGCGATTTTTATGTAATTTAGTAAGTCTTACGATAGTTATTATAAAAACTAGATGTAGGTAGAGGGATATACAATGAATAACTCACTTTTCACCAGTTACATTATGACACCCATCATAAAATGACACCATTAACATGTTAATCGCCATGGGGGCAACCGGTGACAGACCATCCCTTCAACAGTTTTCTATTGGCAGTAAAATCATTTTTTTTATGGCCTAAGCCGGTAAACGAGCAGACGGATCACCTGATGGTAAGCAATGGGCGTCGCCCATGGACACCTGGAACACCAGAGGCGTTATAAGTGCGTTACCAGCCTTTTGGGGATTGGGAGTTTGAGGATCGTTGGGGATTCAGGGATTAGGGAGATTGGGGAAGGGGAGGGGGGTAATTGTGCCTCCGGTAACGTCACTCGCACGACGAAACACAACGCAAGCGTTGCTTTACGTCGGTTTTCTGTGAGGCCGTGGTATCACTCCGGTCGAGCCAGCCCATTGGTGACGAAGCATGGCTCTCCCACATTAATTTCCCACACGAATTTAATTAAGAAAAGACAATGCCTTAAAATACACCTTTATTTTTTCTATTGCAATACGTTTAGTTGCCATTGAATATCACTTATTAAATATCCCCGACACTCCACTTACTGATAACACGTAATATTGATATCAGTAACTAAGTACTCTATCGGAATTGCTATCTTGCAATCAGATGATATCAAAATATATCAATTAAACGACCCACTTCGTTAACGGTGATTAAATACGTAATTTAGACCATTTTTGACTTATTTTAGGGTACTGGGTTCGTTTCTTAAGTGATGTTATTTGTAGACAGAATTGTTAATGTAATTAGTGTTAATTAGATTTTGTTGATATCATAAAATTAGACCTGTTAATGTATTCAATAAAAAATACATTAACATGTCAATGTTAACTAGAAAAAAAATACAGAAAATAAAAAATAATAAAGTGATTGATTGATAAGATCCTTAAAAGCATTAAGAGGAATGTCTAATTATCAAATAGAGTAAAATGATATATTTCAACCCAATATTTTACAGAATCGAGAGATCCTGTAGATCCTTTCTTGTATCGTATGCAGGCAAAGCCATAGGAACCATAGGCGCAACACTCATACTAAATACACTACAATATTTTATCCTACAAAAACACACACAAAACTAACTCAAATCCTAACTCATTTTAATTTACAATTCCACAGTCCCGTTCGTCAACTTGGGACATTTTCTAACATTTTAGACAGAACAGATTATCATAATATACATTTTAATGCCACAGCACACATGTATACAACTGACCCCCTCGAAGGCAACATCACACACGTTGCGATCTCACATTTTTTTACGTTGACAACACTGGCACAAAATGGTGGAAAAAAAACCATGTGTACGGTACAAAAAATGTTCCTTTTACAAACAGCTGAGCGTTGATAAGCGGCTCTTGGGTTTCTGAGTCGAGTTGGTGAGATTTAAACAAAATTTTAAAGTAAAAAAGAGTTGTAGGTGCTTTCTTAGGATAATAGTTTCTTATAATATGAGGAAATGGTTTATACAAATTAGCAATTCGCGTATTGTGTCAATTTGGTTGCTGTAGGTACCTCTAAAACGGCTATGAAAATTATGATAATCTTATTTTATGGTAGCAAAAAGAAATTGATATTTAGACTGTCCCTGAAAGGTTTATATGGAAGTATTATTATGTGGTACAATATGCATGTATGTTTACCTAACGGCTAACGACCAAAGTAACAAAGAAGTCGGTTTACAAAATAGATTTTAATTGCGTCCCATATCTTTAAAAATATTCGGACCACAACTTCCGGTTCGTTTAGTTTTACGTATGTGTTGTTGATGTAGCCGATAGGCTGCTGTACCTACTTTAAACTTAAACAATCTAACCCAACATATACAAACTAAGTATACAGTTCCTAAGTTCTGATATATAATTTCAGAAACAAGATTGAAGGCTGAACTTAGTCGTAAAATAATGAATACGTTGGAAATATAGTTATACTAGTACAGGTGGCACCAATTAATGGTAGAATTTATTGGTATGCTACCAGTCAAGACTTTAAACCTTATAATATATTCAAACTAACTTTTAAACGTTTCAATGAATAACAACACACAGACAGTTTTAAAGTTATCAGAGTCTATCAGATTACCTCGGATTAATTTAGACTCATTATTAATAACGATAGTTGTTTTAGCTTCTTAAAAACAAAACAGGAGTGTGTTAAACACATTCAAATATAAAATTGTTACTCAAGTAGCGAGTTAACACTAACAGTTGCTTTTTGTGTTGCCCTATTTCCCGTAGCCGGCTGACTTATCTCCAACACATCGATAAGGTAAGCGTGTCACTAACCTGGCGCCAGGTTCCCTCTGGGCTTAGCTCCTAGAATGGCGAGGTTGACGTTTGCTTTCCTCCCATCGATGATGGGATTAGGGTCCTTGCACGCCCTCTCCGCCGCCGCTCGGTCTCCCATTATCACCTGTAAACAAATAACCCAATTTATTTCTGACAATTTAAATGTAATTTTGTACTAAATCGATTTAACTAACAAATACGACTGATGACGTCGAACCAACATTACCTATTGTAATGCATGCGTGATCCGCGGGTCGCCACCTCATCGCTTCTACTGTTGAATCGACCATTTTGAATTGACCTACCGTGTCGCCCGCTTGACTTTGAGTTTCGAATGTTGTGAACAAATAACTATAAAACCAAGGGTTCAGTTTAGAATAGAATAGAAGCGTATAGCAAATGCTTGATAACCTCTAGATACCAAAAGTCTGGAACAATTTGGGTATTTAAATTTATTTAGATTTTTATTTGTGTCCGATGTGGAGATCGACGTGTGCTGTCGAATTTATTCCATCATTTATCACATTGGTAACAAAAACCTATATGTAGCTGTTTCTATGATATTTTTTGTGTGACTTATTTTTAAACATTTCTTAGTATTTTTACCATTGAAACCCAGAAATTTTAGAATTCAACAGGTATTGTATGTAAATTCCTTCGAGGATTGGAAGAACAAGTATAAATTAAATAAATGAATCGGCGTCGTGTAGTCTTCATGGAGTTTGTAAACCGTACAAATCGCAGTTAGGCGCGGTTTGCGATAACGAATACTATCGACTGGCTACTAACTGCTGCTAGTTGGCAGCTCAAGTTTATTATATCGAGGTCTTAAAGCAACAGTTGTTATTTTCAATTTAATGAATTATTTCATACATACGCCGATGTTGTAACTGTAAAGGATTTGTTCTACTTGCTTAATACATTGAAATTGCAATAAAATATAATAAGTAGGTTTACAGTTATGTACAGATTATGATTTGACTAATGTAACTAACTTATAAATAAATATAGCATACTAATCGATACCAATACGCCATTACGCCATATTCCAATGCATTTGACCGATAAAAACGCTCTAACTAACTAATTAATTAATATTAAAAAAATCCTATTGTTTATCACCAGTACTCAGACGCCAGAATGAAATTTGAACTTCATTTTTACACGACATATAACTAGACATTCGTATTATCCACCTAAGTTTTGTACCACATAAACGGACTTATCCAATACCCGTTTGTTCCCTTATCAAATGTAGGTAACATGCATAATTATTCCACCGTCATACTCAACGTGAAACTTGACAAGAATGCACAGTTTATTTAAATTTTACATTTCTGATATCGTTTGTGAAGGCTGCTAACAAATTAGTTCAATGTTTTCTATATTAATTTGAAGTGTAGAACGTACTATAAATATCTTTTCACAAATTAAACCCGATTTTTTTTTAAATAAACGTAGCCGCTCTCTATGTTTTTCTCCTGTGTTGTAGGTGCGTTTACAAACCACACACACGCGTTCACATACACATGACACCCAGACTCGAAACAACAATTTGTGGATCACACAGAGTTGCTCCGTGCGGGAATTGTTCCCGCTGCACGTTGCGCGGCAGCCGTTCGAGCCACCGCGCCAACTGTGCAGTCAAAATAGTCTCGTTGTCTGCAAGTGACAAGAACACGACTTCTTCGTTTTAGGTAAAGCCTTAACTTAATTTTTAAAGTAAAAAAGACTTCTTGAACTTTTCAATTCAAACATAGATAAACTCACGCCTTTATCGGGGCTACATAGAAACCACAGACTGCATAGTTTTATAAATATGTGAATTAGACTGACAGAGAAATGGGTAAAGAATTTTCACTAATGTTTACATTAAATATTAAAAATATTGATTTGTAAACAAATTATACAATGCCCCAAATTACCCAAACTTCCTTCAAACAAAATATTACGGAACATTTAGATTTTTTTGTTTTGTTACTAATATCGATTGCAACGTCAATTAATTATATTTGAACTTGGTGTATACGTTGTTGAACCTGAGACCTAGCACGCCTAACATCAAGGCAAAAGTATGATCCTATATCTCCATAATCCTTTCCACAAAAATAGTCGCACAATATCTACAGACTATCATAAAATTAAATACTGTGTGTATTCACGAACAGTATTGATTTGTATAATCAAGCTAAATCTACGGACACCTCAACCTTCAGCCAAACATTTTTTGTGCAGTGCATTAGAAAAAACATCACGTTCATTAAAGATTAACATCCACTTACAATTGCAATGTCAGAACATCACACTATATCTCATAATTTCAATGAACAAATAGCCTTGTATACGTATAGGCAAAGACTTCCTTTTAATGCCCAATTAATTTCACTACTCAATTCTACGCAGAAAAAGCAAATTTTAATATTGCAACTAACAACAATAACCTTGACTCCTACTACAATGGCACTATTCACATAATTTATGAGAAATGGGTGAATTTATAATCTGTACACCTAAGCCATGTAAAAAAAATAAGAAAAAAACATTCACTGACAGATGTCAATCAAAAATTTTTGTGTCAGATCAAACGGTTTTGATACTTGCTACGTTACGTTTACTCGCAAAGTGACATATTCTACAAAGTTGCGGAAATAAAAATGAATAACAAACTCCATTGTCTAGATAAATACTGTCATTATTTTAATATTCGTCGCTGAGTACAAGTTGGATTCCCCGTGGCAGCTCAATATTTGTATGAAGTGACCTTCGCTATATGAATAACAGAATTGCAATTTGCTTTCCAGATCTTTTAGAACATAGTACGTACACAGTATACATATACATACATAGCTTCACGCCTGTCTTCCATGGCGGTAGGCAGAGTCTATGGAACGCCAATTACTATGACTCTCACATACCTCTTTCGCTTCATCAACAGTCATCAATATTTTCATTGGTTAAGGGTACTTTTCATATGGCCCTTCTTTAATATATCGCAGTAAACATTTATATTTTTTTATATATCTCAATAGAACTAGTGTTGCTGCGACTTTTTACCCGACTATAGCATAGCAAGATGTTCCCAATTCTCATAAAATGAGTCAGATTATGTAAGATATGGAGATGTTTATTTTTTACCTAGCAAAGTTAGCAAAGAATTTTTGCCCAACGTGTGGGAATCATTATACGTCAATTAACACATCTCAGCCTACATTTTCAGCGAAAAATAAGCAAACTGTTACGTTTATTGTTCAAAGAAATAATGAAACAAATGCCGGCATTTTAACGATCAAGCATCAAAATTAACTCGTTTGTACCAGTTTTGTAGCATATTCTAATTAAATATCAAGTTTAACAAATAAAGGAACTTAAAAATAACAATATTGTTATATGAGTGAAATAATACGAGCGTATTTCTTTCGTCAATGTAACAGCAGCCTTAAAAGTCTACGGCGTAGCCCGTAGCCGGTAGGCGTGTCCAAGATCCGCCCATATTGACCCGACTTATGACACTTTCATAAGGCGGTTTACAGTTTTCCTCCTTGTTACAAATTAATTAATATATTATTTAATATTATATTTTAACTGTGTAATAATTTATGATGTGTGTACCTTGCATTTTTAGTAAATACTCAATGTATTCTAAGTAAAAATAGAACATATATTTAATGTTTTTTTCTGCGCTATAATGTCTATCATTTATAATTTTATACTCAGATGTGGAGGCGTAAGATTTTTTTATTTAAATAATACTATTAACACTTTTTCTTGCTTAAATACCTAATAATTATCGTCTCGTCAACGTCTGGTAAATAATAATGAAGGCTTTTTATACCGTAACTGTTAGAAATGTTGCCTCAAACCGCCTTATTGAACATAACATAACATCACGCCTTTTATCCCCGAAGGGGTAGGCAGAGGTGCACATTACGGGACTTAACGCCACTGTACAATGTAACACCCACTTTTCACTATTTATGTTATGAGTCCCATGTAATAGGGGGTGAGCCTATTGCCATACACAGGGCACATTTCCAGACTCCGTGCTACTGAGGTTTTTACAAACCGCTTTATTGAAATGTATGTATTAATAGTGTAATGTTCATAAATGGGTCTTCTCTCTCTTTCTTTCTTTCATATACTTGCTATCTCATTCGTATGCTTGCTTATGGGCCTTATAACATTTCAATCATCAGTAGATTTTTTACTGTAGTATAATATGGAGATTGGATATTTTTTAGTATGGAAGAATTGTCAAATGTTCAAAGTTATTTCTTAGTTAAAATTTATCTGGCGTTGAAAAATCGAGCCTTATTTATATGTATGTATATTGTTATTTTACAGCACAAGAAATATATGTGTGAAAAGTAGTCGGTCAGTTATAGTCTGATTTATATTTATTTATTATTATATTTTATAGTTATATAATTTTATATAAAATAGTTATTAGTCTGTTATTGTTATATGAAAATATAACTGTATTAATGATAGCAAGGTTGGTTTTTATTTCAATATTATTAAGGTTGATTAAGCGATAACAATTGCAATTGTTTGTGATAACAGTGTTATCATTATCGTACAGTTTACTGATTAACTCATCCGAATCAGATTTAGAAACACGATTTTTAAGTATTTTTATTGATATTTCCTTTCAGATAATTTTTTGTTGATTAATATTTAACTGCAATAAGTAATGGTGCTTACATAAGATGTATGAAATACAGCTTCTGCCCGCGGCATTGCCGGCGTTCACATGGGATAAAAAGTACCCTATGTGTTATTCCAAACCATAATTTATCCCTGTTCCAAATTTCATTCCGATCTGTTCAGCCGTTTTGACGTAATTGAGTAACAAACATAGAAATAAACTAACAAACTTTCATATCTATACTTATAATAAATCTGTAGAGAGGTCAATTCTGTACATAAAATATATTTAAAAAATAACTATCAAGGGGTGATTAGGGATCGCTACTGATGCCAAAAATGCAATCAGTAAAATTTTTGTCTGTCTGTCTGTCTGTCTGTATTTTCGTTATGGAAACAAAAACTACTTGATGGATTTTAACGAAATTTGGCACAATTATTCTTCATACTCTTGGGCAGGTTATAGTATACTTTTCATTACGCTACGATCAATAGGAACAGAGCAGTGAAGGGAAATATTGGGAAAACGGGAGAAGTTACTCCATTTTTTAAGCTTCCGTCGCGTGTGCAGGCTTATAGGTTAAAGCTGCATAGAAATCATGTATGACGGATATATTTTCCTTAAAATTATATAAAAAATATTCCTCGACAGCATATGTCTTTCTTTTATGGTTAACTCACAATAACACGTGAAACTTCCGATAGCTTAGCAATTCGGTGATTTCTGATTGTATTTGTCTACTCTAACGTTTACAATACTCATTCATAGACTTTACGCTGTATCTGAAAGGCCAATGGTTGAAATTAGCTTGACTCGATATTATAAATGAAAATATGTGAGTTTATGTGTATGTTTGTTACTCAGTCATATTAAAACGACTGAAGGGACCGGAATGAAATTCGGAACAGAGGTAGATTATGGTCTGAAGTGATACATAGGCATTTTACCCCTGGGATCGCGGGCGAAGCCGCTGGCAGAAGCTAGTTTATAATATTAGTAAGATGTCGGTAAGATATATAAAACATTAAGAGAAGACTTGTACGTTTTGAAATTAAAAGTTTAACCAATGCGCCTTAAGTAACTATAGGACTGTTTTTAGGACTGTTTCTAAGTCCAACTATAAAAATATTGTCATCTAACATATATGCACCTGCGTGTGTGTGTGTGTGTATGTTATACAAATATTTTATGCGAATAAAATAATCATTTATTATTTCAATATATTTATTTAAAATTCTCTATAAATTACATTTTTAAATACTACATACAAAATAAAAAAATAATATTCTAAAAATATAAAAAATAGGAGCCGACCAGTAGCGGGAGAATGGTCCAAGCTACCGGTGGTTAGGGCTCCAGAGACAGAAACCTCCTCCTCCTCCTTATTTATTATTATTATTAGAAAATCAAAGTATTCTGTCTTTGTGTGTAAAAGAGGCCTTAGTCCTGAATTTGAAAAAAAAATGAATGTTTAATGTTAGAAAGGTGTTTATTGTATCTATGTATGTTACATTGACGTAAAACGGGGCATTATGGGCCATATTATGTACTGTTTAATTAGGGTGTTTATTTTGTTTGCTAAAGTGTAGTGAAGGTGGCGTTATTCAATGTAGGTACTTACCTATATGAAAGTACATTTGATGGTATCGCAATAAAGGGCTTTCTACATATGTAAAGTTCCTACTTTTTTAAATGTTAATATATGTTATGATGGTTAAAATTTGTCACCTTTTTCTAGTATCTTGTTAGTTTTACAAATATTGTCTTTATGCTTGCAAAAATGTTCTTTAACTTTCGTTGCATTAGTCAACTTATTCAAAACAATTATAGGAGTTTATTCTGATGGTAAGCTAATGTTGAAATGTCATGTCAAGAAGGTATTGTAATGGCAACAGATAAGTTACACTTATTACACAACTTCAAGTGTTCAAACGATTTATAAACAAAAACTGAAGTTTTTTATTCAATTAGTCGCATAATGGCCGTAGGTGTTACTCTAGAGGTATTTTTCTCACAGTTCTGTCTCGTTTATTGTATTCCTCGATGTTAGATGTACCCGTACGCTATCAGATGACGTTCTTTTGTTTTCCTCGAGTACTTCAGCACGTCCCGGCTGGAGCCGGCTGCCGGTCGCTTCGACCCAATGCTTAACTAGAGCAAAGGGACTTGCACCAACCGACTCACAAAGAAAAGGAACTATTATATAACATTAAACGACTGTTGTAGGCTCTGTAATATTAGTGTGTTCAATACCAATCAGTCCCGGCGCTTAATGCCGCTTACGACGTAATTTACAATCAATTATAAACAAGTCATCGTTTACAAAATAATGATTTAAAGTTCACAACCGTGACAAATGTTTAATAGCGTATTAACATTATTAATTCTACATACTTACATAAATCTTTTATCGAAATATAGTTATGACATTATTGAGTAGATTTCGAAAATAAAATTTTAGTTTATAACACAATTGTAAAGTGTTACGAACGATGTATTGCGATGCGATTATTACAGCTATTTGGTTGTCATAGGGAGGGTGGTGCGCGTCGTGTTCCCTCAGGGTCTCACCACCCCTAGTACGAATTGAAAATAGGGTTGTGATTCATTTCTCACGAGACCCACGCTGCACCCAACAAACCCTCTAACTTTATTACATTCAACTAGCTGCATGGAAAAAGCGTCGTTCACTGCATCTGTTGTTTAGAAATAATAAATAGATTTCATGAAATATGCTCGAATACAGACGAATACATCAAATACATGAATATCGTGAGTCTAATTCATTTTATACACACTACTTGGATAAGGAGGTGAATAATTTAGAATGCTACCTATTACAATATATTTCCGATTCACGTGTCCGTGACATATCTGTGTTTTGGCACAATAATTCCAAATGTGACGCTGCATCATCCTGAAATGGAAATCGACAGCGCTGACATCGATGTATGTATCTTAAAGGAAGTGCGCATCGTGCCCTCTATTTTCAGTGGGTACATGCATTGTTTGACATTTATACCTGCGTGGAACAACTTCCGTGTTTGATGTAATTTTGCGATACACCTCGTATGTGTACATGTATGTGCTTAGTTGCCGGTGGGTTAGGTATAATGTAGGTAGCAATGAGGTGCGATAACGCGCTAACTGTGCGATACGGTCGGTGTTTCAGAGCCGACACGAGTCGACTGCGCACGAGCATTAAAAGTTTACGTGTCAATTCAGTTTCACATACCCGATGCTTTCGTTTCATGAAAATAAGTTACGATGTTAGTTTCGGCTGTTCAACATAAACATCGCTCAAATAAAGGTTAAAAATACTCACGAAGCCATATCCTCTGCTTTTGCTGGTCTGTCTGTCTGTGATGACCACCGCTTCCTCGATGTCGCCGTAGACAGCGAAGTGTTCCCTGAGACTCTTGTCAGTTGTGTGGTACGGAAGTCCCCCGACGAACAGCTTGGTCCAGGTGGTGTCTTTCTGGCCTGGCAGCGCGCCCAGTGCCAGCAGCCCCTCGGGCTCGGCCGGCAGAGCGCCCGCCATCAACATGCCTTGCACAGCCTCCGTCGCGCCGGCCACCGTTGCACTCTGCTAACACTGTCACTGCGGCCGCTGTTGCGGTCTCCCAGGCTACGTTTCGCGCGGGTGTAGCTTAAGTTACAGTTGTAAACACTGATGTGCGTGCGGGAGCGACCGGTCGTCGTGGTGGTTGAGCGCGGACTGATGCTCGCTCGCAGCGCACGTGGCGCTCCGGTACTAATTTTAGCCCCCGCCGCGCCCCCCTCGTCACCAGATGCGTCGCCGCAGTCCCGGCCACATGCGTTGCGTGCCCTACCATGCCCTACTGCCTGCTACCCTCCACTCACGCTTAATGATATGCCTCGTTATCATAGATGTGTTGGTCTTGAGGAACTTACTTCGTCGCACCTTTTACCTAAGCTATGTTACATTATGTATGTGGGACAGAAATACGACAGATCGCGGTATTGTTCCAAAATTGATACACTTGAATCAATAACAAAAATTTTAGCAGGCATACAATACAATGTAATTAAAGAAATATTTCATGTGTTTGCTTCATGTAAAAGTTATAAGTAGAGTGCAGAGTGAGAGATGACTAAGCAGGTAGCATAGTTCATTTTTTAAGCGGGCTTCTATGACCGACGTATGAACGTAAAAGCCAAATTCGTTTGTCTATTTAACAGCAGAACAAAGACAAACAATTTGAAGACACGCGTAAATAATTACGAATAGTAATGAATTGGTCAAAATGTCTGAACGATGACCTCACAAACTCACAATACGCTGAAGAATTAACACTTATTTCCTGACCTTGCATAAAACATAATTAAGGTAACATACAACTTATAATTATTGTAGTAACGTAGAAATGTGTAAGTGAAGGAACAATATGTAGATTTTTCACATTTAACTACTAGGTACTTTTAACTTTATTTAATTTTCAATCTTATTTCCAAACTCTATAAAAATCACATTTCATCGTCCACAGTACATAGCAACTTGGCTGCTATTAACGAACGTATTGTAATGCAATAAGACGTAAAATACAAAATTATGCAAACCGTCTAAAACATTTCAACACTCATCTTGGGAACAATATCGGATCTCTCTGTCTAACTGTAGGAAAAAAACAGTCCTATTCAAAATTGTATGGCGATCCGTAGAAAGGTGTTGACATAAAAACAAGGAAACAATAAGGCAGTCTGGTACGGGGTTTGAGTCCAGGATACTAAAGATAAACAAAACGATAAAGTACTTAGGTACCGGCAATTACGGGTACTTCATCATCGTCGTCAGCCACGTTTGGTAGGTGACATAGGAGTTGCAGTTATGATTCCAAGATTAAGGACTTAAGAGGCCGCCACTGCTCGTCTATAAATTGCTAGTCGCATACTCAGGTCCAGGGTCCAGGATCCAGGGTCGCGGTGGCCCGGAGGTTTAAGACGCCCGCTTCTCATGCATTAAGGGTGCGAGTTCAAAACCTACCACAGGAAGTACCAATGTGACTTTTTCCGAGCTATATGTACTTTCTGAGATTATTCGGACACCACTGACAAGCGGTGAAGGAAAACATCGTGAGGTAACCTGGGCTTATAATTTCTAATTATAAGTTTGTAATCGCCAACCCGCATTGGCAAGCGTGGTGATTAATGCTCAAACCTTCTCCTTTGCTCAGCAGTGGGCACTTATAGGCTGTTGATGTGTGATACTCAGGTCCATAGTTCCATACCTGATAGTTCACCGTTGGCACGAGAAAGGTAAGGTCTACGATTCCTAGAACTTAATATTGGTTAATAAATAGTGATATTAGTCTACAATAACCCTTAACCGACGAGCATGCAGAAAAGATTGATGACTATTTAAGGAATCGAAAGAGGTATGTAAGAATCGCAGCAATTCGCGTTCCATAACCTCTGCCATCCCCCATGGGAGACAGGCGCGTCGTTGTGTATGTACTTATCCTTACTAATATTATAAATCGCTAAGTGAGTTTGCTTGTTTGTTTGTTTGTTCCACTTTCACGCCGTAACTACTAAACCGATTGCTTTGATTTTTTGCAGACGTAAAGTTAGAAGTCCGGATTAAATAATAGGGTACTTTTTAACCCGGAAATATTTGATATTACCGAGGAAAAACGAAAGTATTGGTATAGGTGGCGCTGTGTGTATTGGTATATGTCACATAGGCTACTTTTTATCCTTTTGTGACGCGAACGAAGCCGCGGGTAAAAGCTAGTGTATGTATAAGTCTACAATTGCATGTTTGTCGCAGACATGCTGTTAAGCGACCTGTTGCAGACTGGAATCCCCAATGCGACAACTATTTTACTACATTTGTAGGATCCACACATTGCTTGTTGATCTTGATGAAACATAACATACATAACATCACACCTTTTATCCCTAAAGGGGTAGGCAGACGTGCACGTTATACCACTGTACAATGTAACACCCACTTTTCACTATTTATGTTATGAGTCCCATGTAATAGGGGGTGAGCCTATTGCCATATACCGGGCACAATTCCAGAGTCCGTGCTACTACTGAGAATATTTAAAAACCCAGTAATACTTTGCCCGACCCGGGAATCGAACCCGAGACCCCTTGCCCGGCAGTCGCACTTACGACCACTCGGCCAACGAGGCAGTTATCTTGATCTTGATGAAAATTTGATAAATATATTGAAAGTTGCGTTTGTAAATGGACCCATGACCGCAACGCAGTGGAAATTTCTTAGAGTAGGTACTTAATCTAATGATTTCAAAAAAAGAAAATGTCTTTTATTTCTATTGTGGTGCAAAATGTAGCCGTTGCCGTAAGTACAACTCTGCCTAATACTTTTGGAAACGAAAACTAGCGTGATATTATGCTACGTGTTAATACACTTGGCCACTGTCGGCTGTGTACAATTAGGATTTGTGTACATACAAACTAAACGAGCGAACTAAGGTTAAGACCGAGTTGTATCTAGTAAATAAACTAAAACCTAATTTACTTAGGAATTGTTTATACTGTAATATTACGACTCTGTAACTATGGTGAACGGAAATACTTACATTACTGTTCCGACGAGGTCACTCTACTAGTTTCAAACCATACCAGGGGCCTATAATCATGTACAGTATGCGCGATAACTGACAGGGTAAGCGCAAATAGTCTTTTAGCGTATAATCTTCCTATATTCTCCTTAATTTAATATATAATCTTTTCTAATAATATATTATATAATCTTCCTTCAAACCTTTTAGCGTATAGTCTGATCCTTCGGGCGTATAATCTGCTAGTTATATACCTCTACATAGGCTTTTACTTCTTACCCCAGTACCGCAAGTCAAGCCACTGACAGAAGCTAGTGAACATATCATATATTATTATAGATATTTACAACCAGCTGACTGCCTCATTGGCTGGGTTGTCGCAAATGCGACTGCCGGGCAAGGGGTCTCGGGTTCGATTACCGAGTCAGGCAAAGTATTACTGGTTTTTCTCAGTGGTAGCACGGAGTCTGGAACTGTGCCCGGTATATGGCAATAGGCTCACTCCCTATTATATGGGACTCATAATATAAATAGTGAAAAGTGGGTGTTACATTGTACAGTGGCATTAAGTGCCGTAAGGTGGACCTCTGCCTACCCATTCGTGGATAAAAGGCGTGATGTTATGTTATGTTACAACTAGCTGTTGCCCGCGTCTACGTCCACGTAAAATATGATTCCTGTTTTATCCCATGGAAGCATTTAATCGGAATAAAAAGTATCCTATCACCCAAGCCAGCCCATACCCTGCCTGTATACTAAATTTCATCAAAATCCCTTCAGTACATTGACTGACAAACAAACAAACAAAGAAACTTTTGGATTTATAATATTAGTGTGATATACAAGAATACTTATATGTTTTTTTTTATATGTATAATAAGTATATTTTTTTCTTTAATATAACGTTCCCCACATTTGGATTTTCTCCTGTGTCGTGGGTGCGTTTACAAACATACAAGTTCACATACACATGACACCCAGACCCGAAACAAAAATTTGTGTACAACCACCGTGCAGTCAACACATTTACCTCTTTCCATTCAAACACTTATAATCCTTCCTCCACACACACTGCTAAAGGAAATAGGTAGTATATACTATGTGAATATGAATGTTAAAAACTAGCAGGCCGGACTAGTGACGTGGAGGAAGCGATCGGTTCCACATAGTGTTCACAAGAACAATGCGTTTCCCACAGCAAACCAACCGACCCTTCCGGCCGTAACACGAAGCCATTGATTGACAATTATACAATATCTTGTAACTAATTCATTTGTAGGTTTTAATTTCGTTAATTTATGATGTGATATACCTTTAATTTGATAGATGTTGGTTTTGTTCAAAGTATATTATCAGAGCCTATGCCTTTAGCCAAACGCCACTTTAGCGCTTCTTTACAAAGAGAACAGAAAACTAAATGTATGGTGATGACACCGACAAGTGTCAAAATTTACGTCAATTCAATATAATTTGGTTTTCTATTCTACAAGTAGACAAGCGCTAAATGGCATTTGGCTACAGCTGCTGTTTCAAATGCAGCTATTTTACTTTACAAAATAGTATATAAGGTTTTTAAGTCGGAATAGCGTTTAAATCCTGTATTCGTTTATGAAAATGCCCCTAAATTTATAGAAGATAATAAAAGAAATTTAAAAATATGATATGATATGAAGAGTAGATGAAAATGCAGATCTTAATGTAACATCCACTTCTTATTTTATAAATGTCGTATAATTGGGGCTAAGCCCATTGCCACACTAGAGTACAATTCCAAATCTGAGCACAACCCTGTCATCATCCCACATTAAAATTAAAAATCTAATTAGTCCGTAAGTTAGGTAATGAATAAATATTAGACACGTATTTTTTGTCGTATAATAAAACAATAGGTACTTAGATAAAACGAATCAAAGTTTAGGAGTGGGGGTTAGAACGTCATTTCTACGTATAAAATGTACATAGAAGTGACGTCACGCGACATTTCAAATCAATATATCGTCGAAAGTATTCGTTTCTGTAAGAAAATAAAAAATACGTATCTAATGATTTAATATAATCTACCAGACGGACATTAAAATAAAAATTAGGCAACTACCTTATTAAGAACAATTTTTTGTTAAATCCTTTATTCAACTTAACTCGTCGAGTACCGGTTTTATAGACACAATTAAATAACAATAGGTCGCGGTCACCGGTGACCGCTTGGTGTTTGACAGTTTAATATTGTCCGACTTGGAAATCAAACCCGTAACCTCTTGCTCAACAATCGCACTTGCAACCACTCCACCTAGGACTATGAGACAATAAATATGACGGCCACCTATTTTAATTTCAGCAAAGAGACATTGGTAAAAGTAGACCATACTGTCGACTAACTAACTAACAAAAATAATAATAATTTTGAGACCCTTTTATATCACCAAAAAGCACACGAATAAATACTTTGATTTTGACTTTGACTAACCCTGTACCAATTACTAGTCCTTTTCAACCTAATTATGGAACCTAATTTTGAACCTAGGATCATCATAGTCCAACATTTCTGAAAATTGCTGAAATTAAAAAAAATCGATAAGACCACATTGTTGGGTAATAAACTCGAGAACCTATACTCTGAAATGTCGATGTAACTTTTCGACCAAAGGAATAATACTACTGTCAATTACTACTTTCTTAATATTGTTTTTTTTTTCCTTTTTTATCGTAAATGTCCTATATCATTGGCGTCATATCGATGTAACGTATATGGCATGCATATCTGACAGATGTCATATTATGCCATCAAGCGTGAAAAGGGGAAACTCGGAGGAGTTCGGGACCGAGTAGGTAGGGTACACTCGCAATCACAGGTTCAATTCTCGTTCAAATTTTTATAATCGTTCTTGCAATCATAGACCGACAAGCAATAAAGTACCTACATTGATATGATACATGGGAACTGTCTATTTTCTGGCAGCAAAAGTAATACTATCTATTTAAGAAACATTACTTATTTATTTTACGCTTCTTGTACTTAGAATGTACAATGGCGGACTTAAAGCCTAATGGCATTCTCTAATAGTCAACCTTAGGGTGACGCAGCGAGACATAATAGTAAGTGTAAAAGTTTAACATTAAGATCCGTTCAATAATTTTGACGCCATTGGGTAACAAATATTTAACGTTCACGTGCAAAAGGTTGATTTACCTTCCTACTATACGTATCTTACCGTACAAGAATCTTAATAAAAAAGATTTCAATTTAAATACGATATCCGAGTGCAGATGCATCAGCTGAGGAATCAGCTGTTAATTTTTTTTAAATTTCGAATATAGAAATAAAATGTTCCAAAAACTAGGCAGGCAGGGAACGGTACGGTACCTGATTTGAAGGGTGAGGGGTGGCAAGTTCATTGATCGCTTCTATTGTTGAAGTAGCGCGTGCGCCGGCAGCTGCACCCCACCGCCCTACGCTGGGGTAGGCAGATGGTAGATATTGAACATTTTTTCTATCAAGCAATATCTATTATTCGTGATAAGTGAATAAAGTCGGTGATAGATGAACCACAATGTACAAATGATTTAGTGCATCGAAACTGAAGCAATTAATTGCTGGACCATGTCTTGTAAGTCTAAATAAAATTTGCTATTATTACAAGAAACATTTGATTGTAAACGACCGTTGAATAAAATTCACACAGTATTCAAATAACCAAAATTGCATTCTTCCTAAAGAACTTGTTAGTCCTGTTTCAGATCGACCTGGTCTTTATTCCTATTTAAAAGTCCAGAGAACATGGCTACAGGATTTCTCACAGCATCATCAGATAAAAAAACCAATCCTCTTTTTGTACAAAAATCAATAGCGAGTGTGCACTGTAAGCGTTGCGCGAACGCACCCCTTTATATTCTCGTTTCCCCTGTCATTACACGCCGGTCGATAACTACCCTGCCACCGAATTCGAACGATGTGTACCCTGATATAAGTAGCTGTAATACGCTGTATTTTATTGACTAATTGTGTGTTTTATTACTTATTTATACGAGTTAATAAATATATGTAATTAAAAGTTTAGTCAATTTCTGGTGTAGGGTGAGTCTCATTTTGTAATTTAAGGCAATAATAGATCAAAATAATATATTTAATGTTGACTTGAACAGTATCATCGGGTTGGTCCACAGAGGTTTAGATTTGCAATCTCAAAGTGATGGCTGCTGTAATTAAAGTATCTGACAACATATTGTAGCAAGTATCTACTAATGTAGTTATAGGTATAAATACTATAGAATGTAGAAAACATCGCATTAACCTAGATAGACTTAATTTAAGTACCTCTATATAAAAATACATAACCTCTTTTAATAGAAAAATACATTATTAAAACTAAGTAATCAACACGAAGAGACTAGAAAGTAATATCAAATATGTCTGTCATGGACATCAATAAAATAAATTTATTCCGATAAATATCAATCTATACAATGGCAATATAATAAATAAATAAATTATTTGTTTATTTATGAACTCACCTAGTTACAGTGGGTCACAAAAATAATTACTTTACTAATATAATGACATTTTCGAAATAAACAAATGACTTCAATGCGGTTAAAAATATAGAGAAGCAGAATGTTGTATATGATTAAAAGTGGGTGATATGAAAGGTATAGGTAATATTATTAGGTACTTTATCTAATGAGGTATCTATGTATTTCAGTAAGGCGTTTAAATATTTTAGCATGTGTACCAAGGTATCTAAGTAATTATAATTATAAATTAATGTACAGATGCCACCACTTCACAAAAAACTGACGACTTTATTGTCAAGTAATAAGGTCGATTTATATATTTAATGCAGCTATCCAACTATGTGTATGGGCTCCTTATTATTGGACTAGTTGAAAACTTTTAAAAATGCTTCTTGACTTCGCATTAGTTAGACGAATTACTCTGTAGTCGAACTTAAATCGTAAACACTCGACCAACCAGCTAGCCCTTAACACGTTAAACGCCATGGGGGTCACCGGTGACCGGCGTTAGCGGAGGATTTACATTCAACAGTTACCTTCAAAGTCTTAATGAAAATGGCAGTCCGCTGCGATCATATTATATCTATGGCTGCGATAGAGGTTTTTCTACTTCGGAGACTATCATAATTTTCACACTTAGACCGGTTGGAGACTCACTGTCTTACGAGAAATCCCTTAGCATCTTTCGGTACCCACACGAAGAATAGGGATGGACACAAATGAATTCTACCCTACAGTTATCCTATATTTAAACCTGAGTAATCAGTCATTAAAGTCACGTGTATGTCGTCGAAATCGATAGTAATTTAATTAGAGACCAAAATCTGTAATCAGCGTTAGGTATTGTGCCAAAGAATGTTAAGTAACACTAACACACTGTTTGCAGACTGATTTATGTACAGTTCTGAGAATTATCCCGAAATTAGTTCGCGAGATATTGTCCAAGATTGTACGCTAAGTAGGTTGTAGGTACCATTACTTCAGTGTTAATGAATGTGATTGAGTTTCGGATTTAATTGGTAATTAATTTAGTCATTTAGTGGCGGGATTTTCTACTGCGTGCGACGTGCGTGTGCAAACGAACAAATTCACATACATATCACACACACAAACATTTTTGTGTCATAATAATAATTGTTGCTTGTGGCAATCGAACTCACGACGCTTGCACACCAGATGATAGACAAGCCACTGAGCCAACCGCGCCGTTAAGTATTCAATTTCTTTGACAAAGACACCTTTCATTTACCTGTGAGAGAAATAGAAGTGTGGCAATTGCATTTTATGATAAGGCTTATTAGGTATAAATAATAATCCTCAAATTAGCTTCACCATAATCGAAGAACATACAACATCTCCAACGCTGTGTCAAATTAATGAATGATCGTTAGATTAAATATGGGAAATGTAAACAACTTTGTAATCGATGTAGCCAGGGAACTTATTAGTATAGAATACACAATGACACCGGACTTACATACATTATTACATAACATATTATTTTCTATGTATTATTGATCGCGTGGACATTCCCATCGGTTGCCAGTGCGTATTAATCATATTTCATAACAAACATAACGCCTTATAATGAACTAAGAGGTCTACTTTTAGTTTGATTGGGTTTAATATCATCAACATCATAGCCAGTGTTAAAACTGGCTGCTTAATTATGACCCTTTATGCATAATCGCCACGCTTGGCAGGCGGGTAAGAAATCACTGTTGAAAAGATTCAGGTGTATCAGAAACCACTGCTGCCTGGTTTCAATCAAATGTAGTCGGCTCTTACGATTCCCGTTGGAAGAGTAAGTTCCTTCTCAGCAACAAATTGATCTACTCTGCTGTCACCACACAGAGTATACACTTGAATATCGAACTAAAAAAATACAACTACCGCCATCTATAATTAGCTGCACAAACTAAATGCCCCATCGCTTTGTCAGCCTTGCTTATCAAACGCTATGATTCCACAACGGAAAAATACCTCACTATTTAGTTCACAATGATACTAACAGATGGCGCTACAATGTAGATGTCACGCAAAAGAGTTGTTTACAAAAATTCTTAGCGTCCTTTTATCAACAGTATGCATATAGTATTCGTCATCACAAATACCCATTTAGTAATAAATGCTTAAATATAACCGGTAAATCCTTTGAAAGACATTTTTACGAGGATGTTTTGCTTAGTAAAGTTCGTTGCACCACCTTGTAGTAAGATTCGTACCTCTCATTCATAAATACGCAAATAAAGCCGACGTTTAGCACATCACTGCTTAAAATAAATATTACGTACAGCCACAGGAACTTTTCTTACAGGAACCTATAGAGAATTTGGCATAAGAATTTCTTATACCAGGAACCCTAAGAACAATGACACATGAGTTTTATTTTAATATGTCTATGTTAAAAAAATAATTCTCCATCTTGTATGACTGTACGCATATAACTTTGGAATAGCTGCACCAATACTGGACTGACTGACAGACTATTATTTATTTTGTATTTATTGACGTCTCAAAAGTACCAAATATGGTTTAATTGAAATAAATGCTTTGACTTTGGGTTTGACCAAATTAGATGATTCCATTTTGTCGGGTCAAGATTTATGTGAAATAAAAAATACAAGTGAGTACTGCAAAATTACTAAAAACTACTCGAACAATATAATAATTACGATATTATAAAAGAAGTACAAGTAATGTTCAAGCCTTTAATAAATTGTGATGTTATGTAAATCAGACATCTTTGTAACGATTAACTCATAATTATTGTGTATAATTATAAGGTTAGATGATATCATTCTCACACAGTAAACGGCCTTAATCATCAGTATAACTGCATTAACCCATTTGGGCCCGCCGTCCCCATATGGGGACAGGTTTTCTTTTACCCGCTGGTTATTAATTATTTTAGCTATCTTCACATTTCATGGGTATTTATAATGAGGAGTAGTGTACTTTCCTAAAATTATTAGAACTTTTGACAAATTGCTACAAAAAAGGGGTCATATTGTCAATTTTATCAAGAGGAAGTGAAATGGGAATTATTATCGAAAGCAGAGGCGTTTTGTAGTACGTTATTATGAAGATTTATAAAACTTTTTTGTGATTATTGCTTGCTTATAGTGTCAATTAAAACAATATTGAAGAATATCCTTATACTTTCAATTCCGCTTGGGGAAGTTAGAAAAAATGATGGTGTCCCCGTATGGGGACAATGGGCACATCTGTAGTATATTTTTAAAACATTTATACCTGATTTATATTTTGTTTTCTAATTTATAAAGGTCACCTTTAGGCTAAACTTAGTTATAGCTAATACTTGGTGACAACAGACGCTAATTCACGAAGAGCATCACCAATTCCGCCATATCTTTACGCGTTTCATATTCTAAAATCTGATGGGCATCAAGACCGAAGATGCAAAAGTCCACCTACAGTACCAGGCGTCGCATCCGATATCAGAATTCAGCAGTAGGGGCATTCTTCCTCCACTGTATTCTGGTGTCGTCACAGCGAACTCCACCCAGAGGATAGAGTAGCATTATGCCCTGTATACGTTGACCACCGCCGTGTCTTCAGGGAAGTGATCGACGACGATAATCTTCCACGTCCAGCTTAGGTTCTGGCTGTGGTGCGGAGCGAGGGGAACTGGAAACATCTCTTTCTGCGAAGGAGTCATAGTAGCAAGAACAGATCGCCGCCTAGAACCAGACCTGTACCTGTAAGGTGTGTGGCGTTACGCGCGTGCTTCAAAGTGCAGATCAAACCGCCTTAGATCAAGATGGCTCAGTGGGACAGATGCCCGACCACTGTGAATAACCTGGCGGGTTACCGGGGCTTCGGCTTGAAGCAGAATTAGGAATGTGTTGGTTTTTAGCCAGTAAGAGTCCCCCAGGTGGAAAAAGCAATGCATGATTTTTACCCTCAAAAAAAATATAGGCGCGTCACATCAAATTGATTTAGACATTTTCCGCAGAGATTTAGTTAATATCTGTTACGACACGCAGTTCGTCATAAAAAAACTGTGATATCAATGCAAATAATGCGTTAGAACCTTATGTGTCGAAAACAGTTACTACTTCGAAAAGTACTACATACGAGACCGTTGTCCCCAATCAAGGACGGCATTTTTTTTAATACTTCTAAATATATTTTTTGAATTTTTTTTGCTGATATTAGTTTGTGGGCGTCATATCATTGAGTTAATAAAGTTTTTTTTATTAAATTATGTGTAGTTTACATTTGGTCCCAAATGGGTTAATTAAAATACCTGGCGTCAATGTACTACCTATAAATATACATTATGATTAGTTAGGAATCGATAAACTATTAAAAACTAAAGCTACATGGTCTACAAATACAATAATATTACAATAGAAACTACGCACTGTATAGCAACGACTACGCACTGCGTAGCAACGACTACGCTCTGCGTCCAACGACTACGCTCTGCGTAGCAACGACTACGCTCTGCGTAGCAACGACTACGCTCTGCGTAGCAACGACTACGCTCTGCGTAGCAGCGATTACGGTCGACGTAGTAGCGACTACGCTTCTTCATAATAAACATAATGATATTTACGGTTAACCGCATTATGCATCGTAGCGGTTACGCTGCGGCTACGCTACGGAAGTTACGCTTGTATGTACGTAGCGACTACTCAACACCTACGTGTTTTGACATCGACTACTCAAGCCTCAATGCAGTTAAGGATACTGTCAATATTGGTTACTTGTCGTTAACATGACGTCCTAGCATTGTCCAGAGTAGACACAATTTTCGAATTTTCCAGGTTGTAAAAACATATACAATCCGACCATACTTAGAAAATTTAACTGGTAATATCTGTATAGGTCTAGTACTAACACACAATCATTATAAATAAATCACACAGTCTAAGAAGGGAGACAACAAAATAACGCGCCATTAGAACTCACAACTACACAATAGGCTGATTCACAGTATTGTAGTAAGTCAGTCAGGCGACTAGATCAAGGTTACCCGCACCTACAACGTAGTGGCCAGCAGGTCAACGTACACGAAACTGTCCTTATTGTCCATTCAATTTTTAACTTTACATCAAAACAATAAAGTTGACAATCGAACAAAGAGATCTCACGGCAACGTGTTGTTTGACTTGCTGAACGCTGAACATTGTTACCTAATAAAACAGCTCTATAGTCTGCCCTAATGACGTCACGGACCCGTTTAGTTCGTTTAGATAACCTAGGGATGAGTTTGATAGGTTTTATATAGGAGTGACATCAGTTCATTGGTTGATTACCAACACCTAGAATTGTGACTGCAATGTCTTTTCCAAGAATCGTTATTATGGCTCCACCCATTATATGTTGAAACAAATGTTTAATAGTCTAAATATTTATACACACGTATCATGTTGTTTCTGAATTAATATGATCAAATGCAACGGTTGACGCAGTGGCTAATTTAACCTGCATTACTACACGATGCCGGATTCAAATAAAACACAAACCTTCGAGTTTGTCTGTAGTTAAAATACTGTTTTGATATTGCAGGATTTTTCAAAAGGGACGCGATAGGAATAGAAAACAGTCATCGATACCGCAACCGATGAGGAAGACTATAAAATACAGTTTTCAATTCAATTCATTGAGACTATGAACAATAGGAAAATAAACATGTTCACTTATGTTAAAAAGGAAATGCCCATGCTAGTTATACCAATTGTTATAAATATTCGGATGTTTTACTTCGTTATTCGGATATTACATTTTATTAAGTAAGAAAATTATGACTAATTAGTACAGATACAGCCAGTACTAGTTGACTACTAAACTTACTTTTTTTATGGCATAAGCCGGCAAACGAGCAGACGGATAACCTGATGGTAAGCAATCGGCGTCGCCCATGGACACCTGTGACATCAGAAGCGTTACAAGTGCGTTACCGGCCTTTTGGGGATTAGGAGTTTGAGTATCGTTGGGGATTCAAGAATTGGGGAGATTGGGGAAGGGGAGGGTAACCTCACTCACACGACGAGACACAACGCAAGCGTTGCTTCATGTCGGTTTTCTGTGAGGCCGTGGTATCACTCCGGTCGAGCCAGTCCATTCGTGCCGAAGCATGGCTCTCCCATACTTAACTTCCGTAAAAAGCACACAATTTAGTAAAACAATTAGATGCTGTATCTGTACTAAATCGATATTTATTTGCTACTAGCTTTTACCCGCGGCTTCGCTCGCGTCACAAAAGGATAAAAAGTAGCCTGTGACATAATAATATAGCGATACACACAGCGCCATCTATACCAATACTTTTGTTTTCCTTCGGGAATATCAAATTTTTTCCGAGATAAAAAGTACCCTATTCTTTAATCCGGACTTCTAACTTTACGTCTGCAAAAATTCAAAGCAATTGGTTTAGTAGTTACGGCGTTAAAGCGGAACAAACATACAAACTCACTTTCCGATTTATAATATTAGTAAGGATGGTGTTGGATTTCTAATTCTTTGGTATAAAGCTGATCCCTCGTGGCCACTGTTTCCCAAACCTCCCAAAATCAGAGGCCCGTGACATTTTACACTGTTGCCACTTTGTACCATGAACGTTAATAGTGTTCGTAGATATACCTAAATATTATTTTATACGATAACCTTTTTTAATAGGCGCTGCACCCACAATACTACTACTTTTTATAAATTAAAATAACGAACGCATATAGTTTCGTTATCATTTTCCTGTTTTCCATTTGTGGTGATACAACATTTACATCTCAGTCATTTCCGTAATTAAATATCATAAGTGATTTAGGTATGTTTATAAAATGGATTTAGGTAAATAATCACAATATAGACAACGTAATCAACACATATTGACATACATAATAAGTACATTACACCAAAACCATTGAAGTAAATGGTTCGTAGGAGTAAACGCAACCTCACCTTACTAAACTTAAGTGGTTTTTACAACTTGTTAAAACCACTTAAGTGTGTTTATTCCGATCAGGAATCCGGAAGGACCTTCCTTACGAATCAAATTACTTATATATATCAGTGCAAACTTTACAAAATTTGTCTCACAGTTTTTAAGTTTGTCTCCTTCAACACAGACAGACTGACGCGAATTTGACTGACGCGACTTTCTTTAAAATATGTAGGGACGTTATATCTTTATCTACTCGGAGCCGCAGAGGACTTAACGGGTTGCCGGGGCTTTGGCTCGAAGGGCAGGAGTAGGAACGGGGTGGTTTTTAATCAGTCTGACACTCCCTCTCCCTCATCCAGGCGAAAGCATTAATGCAATGATTCTCCCCCCTTAAAAAAATCTACTACTAGCTACTTCCGCGCAGTTGCACCCGTTCTGCTCAGCTCCTATTGAATGTTTAGCCTATAACCTTCTTCGATAAATTGTCTATCCAACACAAAAAGAATTATTGAAATCGGACCAGTATTTCCGGAGATTACCGCGTTACATAAGTAGGTAAGTAAATAAAAGATTTCTGTGAAAATGGCTTGTTGTTATGTAATATATCCGTGTGTTCCAGTGTACCTAACTGAGGTCATTAACCGAACTATCTAGTCTTTATATATTGTAGTATAAGTATTATAAGTCAAGAGATTAAGATAATTACTAAAGTCATTAAGATTTTACGACACCAATTTTCATTGGTCATAAAATAATGTTCTTCTTCTTAACGGTCTATAGCATAAGCAGTAGTAGCTAATAAACGTCGAGCACCATCTTGAAATTCACGAGATTCTTTTATTTTTATATGCAATACGAAGTAGCGGTCGTAATACTAGCTAAAGCGAAGTATTTATAACCTTGAGAAACCGTCGAGTTCAAGGAGAAGATTTATATTTAAATCATCCAAAAATTTTGTTTATGACTACGCGTTTATGTCGTCTACACATCGATAAAAACAAATTAATCCTTCTACTCAGACGGATCAAGTTATTAATAAAGAATATTTAAAATCCGACAGACATAACAACATCGCCTTTAATCAAATTCGATTCCTAGGTTATATTATTATCCGGAGTTGAGGACAACGGGATTACCAGGGCTTAAAGCAGGAAAAGGAACGGGGTGGCTTTTAGTCAGTAAAAGTCTGATACTCTCTCTCGCCTCATCCAAGGCGGGAGAAGTCATTAGACATGACAATGCTAATTCCCAATTCCCAAAAGGCCGGTAACGCACTTGTAACGCCTCTGGTGTTTCGAGTGTCCATGGGCGGCGCCGATTGTTAACCGACTGCTCATTTACCGGCTTAATCAAAAAAAAAATTAATCTTTCCCTCAAAAAAGGTTACATTATTAGTTATTTTAACACTTTATGTACAAATTTGTATACAATGGCGGTCTTAATACTGGATGGCATTCTATCATATTATCTGGGTTCAATCTAATGGATACACCACAATAGTCATTTCTTGAGTCGCGGAGAACCTAACGGGTAACCGGGGCTTCGGCTCGACGTGCAGGAGAAGGAACGGGGTAGTTTTTAGTCAGTAAGAGTCTGACACTCCCTTCCGCCTCACCCAGGCGGGAGCAGTCATTCGATGATTTTCCCCCCTTAAAAAAAAATAGTCATTTCTTTTTAATTTCAAGTTACAACTTTTCTAATAACGCAACAAAACCAATAAAGTTTAAGAGTATGGTTTGATTCCTAGGTTGTTTAAAATCTGAGTTTTTCGAATATTATTCTATGATTCTAAGTAGGTACAATCGCGAAATCTATTACCAAGTAATCACTCAAAAATTCTAGATTTATTCTGACATAACAAAAACTTCGTCCATATCTTACGGGCGTAGTCCCACGTAGTATTTAATTGCCAGTCGAGACGGCTGTCTGTCGCCACCAAACTGTTATCATCACCAAGAAAAACACGTTTTATTATTTCATCTGTCTACCTAACTTCGCAACTTTCAACCTCCGTAAAGGTAAATAAAGAGACAGAGAAATAATGTAACACACACTATTTAGCAATTATGTTATGTAATAGGGGTGACCCTATTATTGGTATCACAGAATAAACATCAGAATTTTTCTGTTGTATGCCTCATGCTAATCCTGAGTAATTTCAAAAAGACTTCAATAATACCAAGATATATTTTTCATTTAGTAGGTATGTATATTAAAAACAATACAATACGAAAAATTCCAACTAAAAATATATAATCAATTAGGTAAATAAAATGTTAAAGACACGACAACTTTGCGTAAATAAGGCTCATAATTGTACACACATACGTATGGAATGTACATACATGACACATACTAAAGTTGACTGCCTCGGTGGTTAATTACGTCATTACTTAACTATGATATGAACACAAACATTTGTGTTCGATGGCCAAGTTGTTTTCAAAAGAGGTTTTCATTTCGGTATTCGCTCTAATTGAACGAAATCTGGAATTCTCCTGAGTATAATAAAACACGAAGACTCGTGTGAATTGAAAATTTACTAAAAGATAACTGGTGTTTTTGTTCTAAAAATAAGCGTATATTAAAAGTGTCATTGCAGCCGTAAGTCGTCTTTTGAGAGACGCTACAGCGTCTTCACCTACCGCCTGACGTAGGCAATTACCGGACATGGGAGTTTCGGTAGGTACCTGTTCCTAATTGGGCAGGAGGAACCACCATGGTCAGTGCGAGGACCGCCCGGAGGACACGGTGGAGCGTAGGGTGACTGTGTGCCCTGCGTGGGCTGAGCACCGCCGAGTCCTCAGGGATGTGCGACGGCGACCTCTCGCGTCCGGCTCTGGTTTAGGCCATGGCCTTCTGCAAAGCACTCATGCTAGCCGCGTGATGGAACGAACCACTTCACGCCCCAGCCATCGCGAAGGACACTCCGGGCGACGGAGATCGCTTGACAATCTCCGGCCTCCGGAAGTGCTGGTCAGCGGACGGCGAACAAGGGTAGTTTGCCGCCCGACCGGAACTAGACCTATGCGTATGGCGCGTCGCGTTCTGCGCGCACCTCAAAGAGATATGAAACCACCATAAATCCCCATCTATTACCCAGCAGGGCTGATGCCCGATACAGAACCGCGAAAGGCTTAACAGGTTGTAGGAACGGGGTAACCCAACGCGTCATTGGATGATTTTCCCCACTCAAAAAAGGTTTGCAGTTTTTGTGACAAGTCATTTTAAACCTTTTTTTGTTCTGAGTTTTTTACTACCTACCTCTATAAAGTCACGCCAACCATGTATACAAAATTTCAGCAAAATCGGTTGAAGATATCTGCTTCAAAATGGAGTTGCAAGATTCCACTTCAGTCACTTCACACACACTAATTGCAAGTTAAATAAAAGCTTGTAAAACAAATTCTCATTATTTTAACCATTTAACCCGGGAATCGAACCCGAGACCCCTTGCCCGGCAGTCGCATTTGCGACCACTCGGCTAAGGAGGCAGTCAATATTACTATAGGTAATGACAAAATTATCTAACTCAAATGTGTGTACCACATGTAGACATGATATAATTATGTCTGGACTACATAAATTAAATGTGTTATGAATTTATTCAGAATAAGGACTACATATTATACTTATTGTTACCTATCTATGCATAAAAAACGTCCTTGCATGGCTTGAACACTCTGTACCGTAAATTAACAATAGGCTAATTTAGTAACGTTTATTTTTAAGTTAACTGTAATTAGGTACATAGGTAATTCTTAAAGAAATCTACTATAATAAAAATAAGTCGGGTTTTCCTTCCTGACGCTATAACTCCAGAACGCACGAACCGATTTCCACGGTTTTGCATTCGTTGGAAAGGTCTCGGGCTCCGTGAGGTTTATAAAATACATATAAATTATAAATACAATTCTTCATCTTTTAATCACCAAACTAAAGGTCAAACGGTTTGCTAGTAGTATTTTATAAAAAATCATGTTATGTATGATTTAAAATTCTGCATCTCATTCTTCTTCTAACCTAATAATGACTTTGTTATCATTAACCTAAGCAACACTAAGGTGAAAATGTCGGTCAGCTGAAATATTGAACCGACCTGTTTCAGGATTACGTAATACTGCTGAAACCTTGGCATTTCAATATATGTCGCCTTCATATAGCCTAGCCTAGGTAATATTTTGTGTGACCTCGATGTTATCTGGATAAGCTAAAATGATGCCTATAAACTTAAGCACCAAGTAATGTAATGTACTGTTTTTGTTTGGTCTATGTTTTATAAGTATACATTATACATACATATTTCAGTTTCAACCTGACTTATTTTTATAAAGACTGCCTCGTTGGCCGAGTGGTCGCAAGTGCGGCTACCGGGCAAGGGGTCTCGGGTTCGATTCCCGGGTCGAGTAAAATATTACTGGGTTTAAAAAAAAAATCACAGTAGTAGCACAGAGTCTAGAAATGCCCCCGGTATATGGCAATAGGCTCACCCCCTATTACATGGGACTCATAACATAAATAGTGAAAAGTGGGTGTTACTTCTGTGTACACCTCTGCCTACCCCTTCGGGGATAAAAGGCGTGATGTTATGTGTTATGTTATGTATATTTCAGTTTTATTGAAAAATGCTTTAAGTCTATGTACTGTAAGTTCATCTTCGGTGTTATGATGAATTAATATGTAAGTACATATTATTATGTATTCTTTGAATTCATAATATAGAGGTACATATTTTTGCACGCCAATCACAAAATTAATAGGTCATGTCATGTCGTATCACACAGGGTGATTTCTTCCAGACTATCTTTTAATGATTTTGTTAGAAAAATCCTGATATATTGTAATGTTCAAAGTCAAAGTCAAAGCATTTATTTCAATCGACCGCACGGTTGGTGCGGTGGCTGGGCAACCGGCTGCCGTGCAACGTGTCGCGGGTTCGATTCCCGCACGGAACAACACTTTGTGTGATTCACAATTTGTTGTTTCGGGTCTGGGTGTCATTGTGTTTGTGAACTTGTATGTTTGTAAACGCACCTACGACACAGGAGAAAATCCAAAATTGTGGCAACGTTTTTTTTTTAATAAAACAAAATTAAATAATTTGGTACTTTTGAAACGTCAACAAATACAAAATAAATAATAGTCTGTCAGTCAGTCCGTCAGTGAAGTTAGGTGAAGCTAGGTGCTCATTCCAAAATGTAGATTTGAATGGAAAATGTTACTGAACTATCACCTACGTAACGTTTGCAATAAAATCACAAGTTCCGTAATTTAAACTACCATTGAAAATATAGGTATACATTTTCTATATATTATATTTACACCCACTGTATTAATTCCATCATTACTGCCGTCATGACAATACCACAGTCACATTCGTGATATGTTATACTATAAGGATGTGATTAATATTACATTTTAACAAACAATATAACTTGCACTGCACGGTTGGTGCGGTGACTGGGCAACCGGCTGCCGTGCAACGTGTCGCGGGTTCGATTCCCGCACGGAACAACACTTTGTATGATCCACAAATTGTTGTTTCGGGTCTGGGTGTCATTGTGTATGTGGACTTGTATGTTTGTAAACGAACCCACGACACAGGAGATAATCCTACTGTGGGGAAACGTTTAAAAAAAAAAAAAAAAAAAAAAAAACTTAGAGCTTCGTGCACAACAGTTAATCTTACAACGAATGGTTCATTTTAAACTGGGTATATAGGTAGTGAAGGAGTCGTCGCAACCTTTTTCGTCATTAGTCTGCTTATAACCATGACGATAGTGTGAGTCATTATAATAACTGCTTGTGACGTCAGATTGATGATGTCATTAAATGATTGAACATAAGGTTGATCTTTTTATGGCAAGGATTTGCCTTTTTTCCGTTTTTTAGGTCAAAAACGATTTTATATTTCTGTGTTTTTTTTGTGTTACGAAATTGCTTGTTATTCATCAAAACAATTATTTTAGTGTATTATTCATTAAAATCTTTCACTTTGCCTTTTAACTGATTTAGAAAAGTTTTGTTAAAATTTCTGTAAAATATGCTTGATACGTTCTATTTCGCAAAAATAAATATTCACGTAAATACTTCTATTTTAAGTTTAACATAAAATTACACAGCATCTTGGAACACTCTTCTAAAAGTTTACATTTAAACAATACAGATACCGATGTAAAAAAGACGTACAATAATTTATCAACAATTCTAAAAATAAAAATATTAAATAAAAAAATAAATATAATATGTGTTAGCCAGTATCTACTAATACGAACAAAAAACATTACCTACACACATTAATAGCAGTAAGTATATAGAAGGGGTCAACTGGACAAGTCATGTATGATTCATAATAATCAGACAGTTTAAATGCCATTTGTATGATAAACGACTGATTGACAAACCAGACGACTAACCTAAACCCCTATTATATACACGACTCCTTTTAACACAAGTCAATTCAATTTTCAAAAGGAATTATTTCCTCGCATCTCTTGTACATAATATAATTTTATAAATTACTAGCTGACTTCGTCAGCGTGGAATAGTGATTCACAGCTCCTCCCCCAGAGGTGATGGCGTGATAATATGTAGACTATATGTTGACCCGACTTGTTAGTAATATTCATGCAAAACTTTAAGTACATCCATACAGTACTTTTTGAGTTTAACCGGGACATACATACAGACAAACAGACAAAAATTCTAAAAACCATATTTTTGGCTTTGATGTCGATTGTAGATCACACTTCAACTATTCTTTAAAAAAAATATTTAATGAACAGTTTTCACTTTCCTACGAATTCATTATATGTATGGATAGATGTAAATACTGTTTTAATGTAATGGTTCGAGTTAAATACTAGTCGCAATATTATAAGTATGAACTAAAAGACTTTAGGTACTAAAAATGTGCGATCGTAATTTTAGGAAGAACCAAAATATCTTCGACTGATGCTAATTTAAATGCGATCTACGTAGAAAAGTGCTCGTGTAATCAAAAAAATGTGGAATACGTCTGTATATTTTGTACGTGTACATTTGCATCGCTGTGAGCTCAGCTTCATCATGCGTGCTACTAACCTTGACCACCAAAGCAAGGGCCCACGAAGGTCACACATTGTTTTATTGATGTCATACCGTGTCATAATAAAAACATTGATATTCTTTACAGATTACTACCACCATAACCTGATAACTTCATAAAAATCGTACTATTGCATAACCGTCAATTCCACTCAGTATCAAAAAGGTAAGAAGTGTATTGATAAAGTGATATAGAAATGGCTCTTAAAGCTTTTATTACAGAACTTTTATTTCAAAAGTAAGTACCTAGTTATAGTAAGATGACATCATCTGTTCGCGTCGGCGTCGACGAGTCGACCGAGGCCACAAGACGTGGTTGGTTTGCACCAGGCCCCAGTTTGAAATAGCGCGCGCGGTGAACACCACGTACGTTACAAATTCAGTGTGAAAAAAGTCAAGCAGTCCATAAATCATGGCTAACATAGTGGGTAAGTGAACTTCCTATACCTAATCAATTTACCAAAAATATCACAAAAGTGTGTATATTTTTTATTTTCTCGACGCATATTTGCGACCGGTGTTTTTATTAGACCTTGAAACTTTAAACACATAGGTAGGTATACTGCGGACAATACAGCGACAACTTTTGAGTGATATTTCTAGTCTCACATTATTTAATAATCTAGTGTTGTTTTTGAGTAGCCGGCATCGACTACCTAACATCGGACCCGGCTTTTCCTGGCACAAGGCCAGCGTTTGGGCGTGGTGATGCGGGTAGAATTTTCGTTAGAAACAATCAATATAAACATTTCTACCGGTTCTTGGAAAATGTCATGAATAATAAACATAAAACGAACCATACATCTTCATCAAGCGGCATGTAGGAAATGACGCTTTACTAATTAAAATATAAGGTGTATTTTAAGAATGTGAAGCTAAGTAAACTGGCTCCCACAATTAACTGGTTTTTTATTATGTATGTTTGCATTTACATTGTTGGATACTTACGAACTTAGTAACCGCTGCAGTATGAGATCATCCTCAATTCCGTCACCATCGAGGTTACCTACTCTACTGGTTCTAGGTGTTACAACTTGTTTATGTAGGTACTTATTTAGTTGTTTTCCTGCATAAATACTAAATGTAAATTAAATAACGCAGCTATTTTAGCATAAACATGCTAATTAAACATAGTAGGTACTTATGAACTTCCCTATAAGAACATAACATCACACCTAGGGTATTTAAGTCAACAGTGGTTGACTTGAATAACTGCTAAAAACTTGTATATCTACATGTCCAATCCGCGTATCAAATCCAAAGTATTGAATAACTAGCGCAGTAAAACGGGTGTTCTTTTCGAGACCAAATCTATGAACTTCGTCATCGTCAACAAAGTAATCAAAGAGGTAGTGCGTTAGGTCATAACGATAGATTGGTCTAATTGACCTAATTTATCTGTGTATAATGAAACTATAGGTAGACACGAACCGTCGACAAAACTGATAACAAATTACAAACAATGTTTCAACAAGTAAACATTATGACATTATAATTCATCACTTACACGCTATATCTATGCAAACGAATAAAAACTCTTGTTATTATTATGAACAATGTCAAGATTTGTCATGCAAAAACCACCGTTATGCCTTGGAAATAAAGGTGCTATTACCAAATCCTTCTTGTGATGAAGTAAACAAGAGAAGATAGGTTGACTGCTTGACT
Source organism: Spodoptera littoralis (assembly GCA_902850265.1). Taxonomy (NCBI): domain Eukaryota; kingdom Metazoa; phylum Arthropoda; class Insecta; order Lepidoptera; family Noctuidae; genus Spodoptera; species Spodoptera littoralis. The sequence continues at coordinate 5,368,727 of LR824533.2, forward strand.
GTAGTCGTGGCAAATTATCGTTAATTGCTAATTATCAACCGGCCGGTGTTTGTTCTATACTTTTATTGAAGTCTAGCTAATTGTTAGCACTGTTTTTACCTTAGTATTTTGCCATTGAAATTGACCAGGAAAATGTTGATTCAAATACCTTATTAAACTTCAATTGCCTTATTTTAATACTTTTGGTATTTAATTCATTCAATGACTATAGGATCACTTCATATTTAAACTGCCAAAAATCATACTATTAGAAAGTTTGTAATGTATATTTGAATTATAACCCAATGTTGTGTACTTAAATCAACTAAAAATCGCGAGTTACACACGTGAATACATTGGTTGCAGCCTAGCCGCGACTAGGCTACGCGATATCGCCGCGACCGACGCTGAGGAAGAGCCCCTCTGTGGTTCGAAACTAGTAGAGCGTTTCTCAGTATTCACCTGCGAAACCGGCGATTTTTAGTTATTTTAGTATGTCTCGCGATAGTTATTATAAAAACATTGTGTATCTATGTAGTATTTATGTATGTTTGTTAGTCTGTCATGAAAAAACTGAGGTAAATTGACTTTACATGAAGGTACTTTTTATCCAGGGATTGCGGGCAAAACTGTAGATAGAAACTAAGCAATCAGTATTCTTCTCATTTCTAGTAAAATTATCCATGATGTGAATTAGAAACATGATACTACGGTATTAATTCCTGCAGGTAGCCATTTTGTTCTGCACTAGGTCGTGACTAGCTTACTAATAGACAGGGTGTGTCTAAATCTAGTGTGATTGGATTACTAACATTCTACTGAGGTTTTTCGAATACAAAAACGTTAAGTGTATTTTTAAAAACAAATGAACTATCTACTCTGAATATATATCTTACTGTGAGCATAGCTGTGAATAAAACTTTTTAACATAAATTACATATCTACATAAAACAAAAGGTGAACGTTAATATTTTTGAATAGTTGAAAACCAAAACGTCCTAACAAGAGGCGTCCGTTCGTAGGTGTTTATTCAAGTATTCTATATGGTCTACGTTTAAATCCGTCTGTTCGAGGATTTAAACACAGACCATATAGAACACGCCAAGATAACTTTGTGTTCAGATACACTCAACTACAGATAGGTAGGTAGAGGTTACAGAATTGATTTGATAGGATGACATCATCGCCTCGGACTACTTTCATAATAAGCGAAACAAACGCGACAGTCCTAGTGCGCAGGCGCCATGGACGCGTTTCTGCAAACTAGCTCGAAAACAACCTCTATACACGCAGCAATGAAAAACTTCCAATGACATAATCAAGTTATGAATTCGTAGGTGCAGAGCGGGGCGCTATAGCTCGCATACCAACACACCGGCCTATATTTAGACCTGTGTAAGAGACATGCCTCGAATGGAAGGCAATGGCCGTATGTCGTTAGACTAAATAGGAATCGAGGAAAGCACTAAGAACTGTTTACAGAATTTTAAATAGCTCATAAGCCATCGACCCGTTATTGGAATGCAAGGTTGCGAAAATAGCGTTGTTACTATCGAAACTCAAATGTAATGTATAGATATCTAAATTCATAATAATATGAAATTGTATGAGACTAGACTGACTGCGGAGCATGTTTTATAAATTAAACGAAAGTGAAAATAACTCCACACGTTACATAAATCAAAGCTAATAATAAATTATATACATTTGTAACATCGTACCTATTATATTATTAGCATTCAACTTATTCAATGAACAATTTTCATTAAAATGTGTTTTGTTGATTACAGATTTGTCTACCGAGGATAAACTCGAATACCAGTTCTTCCCGGTATCGAGCGGCTCCGTGTCGTTCAAAGTCAGGACCCCCAATGATGCCCACATCGCCCTTACCATGGGACCTCAACCAAGCGATCCAATGATTGAGGTGAATATACAACTTTTAATCGTTTTCACTTGAGGTCATGGTCGACAATAAGGAACACTTTGATTTTAGAACACAGACAACACATTCTGTTATACATAGATATAGGTACTTCTACCAACAATTCTTGTCGTATTATTCTGGGACACACTTGGACAGGGCATTATGTTGCCACTATAATTATTCTATCTGTCTTATCTCGTATCTACCAACGCACAAACTTACTGTTGTTCTATCAGTGCAACCAGTAAACAATAATTCTACATTTAATTAATTTTATTTCGACAGATTTTCCTTGGAGGTTGGGGTAACACAAAGAGCGTGATCAGGAAGAACAGAACTAAACCCGACAAAGTTGAAATTGAGACCCCTAACATCTTGAATGGTGGCGAATTTCGTGGCTTCTGGGTCCGTTGGGACAGTGGTATCATCTCCGCTGGCCGGGAAGGAGAAGCTATTCCCTTCCTCTCATGGGCTGACCCTGAACCATTCCCAATTGCCTTCTTCGGAGTGTGCACCGGTTGGGGTGCGACCGGCTCCTGGAAAATCGAAGGTAACTTTTTCAAATTAACCTTAAAATCGTTATGGCATAAAATGTACCCAACAAAATAAATTACCCCTTTTATTATCGGTACAGATGGGGCTGAATTCAATACTCCGGACCAGTTAGAGTATAAATTCGGGCCCGTCCTCTCGGGTTCTCTGAGATTTGAATATCGCGGTCCCCACAACTGCCATGTAGCTTTGACGCCAGCACCTGCTGAAGTGGACCCTATGTATGAAATCATGCTTGGTGGTTGGGAAAATACCAAGTCGGTTATTAGATACTGCAGGCAGAAACCTGATAAGGTAGGATAGAATGTCGTGATCGCCGGTATAATACTTGTTGGAACATTCCGTTAAACACTTACTGTTGGCCCGTAGGTTGAGGTCCCGACTCCAGGAATTATGAATCCTAACCAGTTCAGGCAATTCTTAATCGAATGGAAATGTGGCAGAGTGATTGTTCGCGACGGCGAGTCGGGCATGGTTATCATGGAGTGGGTAGACCCCTCACCATTCGGCATCACCCACTTCGGTGTGCGCACTGGTTGGGGTGCCCGTGGACAGTGGCGTATTACCCATTTCGGCAATGCCCACGCACAGCCTCGTTGAGTAAAATTTTATTAGAGGGAACGCTTTGGATGTTAATTGCTGACATTTAATCCGCATTATAATGCGTTTTATTTCTGATGTTTTTGTCGATAGATGAACTAAATTTTTAATCGCTGTCATCACCACCGTTAGACTAACAAAAATAAATATTGTGTTGTAAGAAAACTGCGTGTTTGGAATCCTGTCGTATGGTAAAGTTGTTGTTGATGTCTGCATCGGGATGTTTGTCTCGGATTGGTACGTTGGGTACATTTTGTGATTAAGCCTTTTTTATTATATGTTTTTCTCTTCCTTGGCCACGCATTTTCTTGTTATTTTATACTTCTTATTACACCTAGCACTTTAGTTAGTTTTTTTATACTAATTTATCATCTCCGCTACCTACGGTAAGTCCTTCCTCAACCAAATGAAGAAAAAACGTAATTTTATAACAAACAAATATTGTATTTATCTCAACATTGCTATTGCCATTTATATCTATAAAACAACGAGCATGTAAACAACTGGTTGGCTGATGTAGGTACCACAGCGACGCACCGACTTAATTCCCACTCTAATTGTATAATTAAAACAATACACTATGCACTGATAACTGTCATGAACTACTAAACTTCTGTAACCCACAAAATAACAGTCAATACTAATGGGTGAAAACTAGACACTAATTGTAATAAGTTAGTGTTCAGTAGGTACTTACTGGTTTATGTAAGTAAAGCTGTATAATAATTGTACTATAATACTGGCTACATGGTACAATTTTTCTAATTGCATCTTGTTTATGATTGTTGCCTGATTGCCTGCCTTTAGATGGAAAATACCATAATCTTGCTATACTTTCATTACCTATTTGTTTTTTTTACTTTTATTGTTTCATTGTGGAAGAAAGACTGTCTTAAAATTCTTCATCATTGCAATGAAACAAGGACAGAACTATGTTGTTATTATACAAAATTAAGTACTTACCTATTGTATTCCGCTTATCCTTACCTTGCATGTTTGTTTTAAAACTGGTTTACGATTGTTTGCATTATTTTGTAGTTCCCCCATCGGCGCCAGTGGCTGCACCCCTGTACGCTGCACCCCCCGGCTACCCTGGTGCTATGGGAGGCTTCAGTGCCCCAGTAATGGCTGGACCTGGCAACTGGGTTGATGCCAGTGCTGGTCAAATTCCCCCTGGTGCCGTCGTCGGTGGACAGGACTGCAGTGGCGAGCCTCTCTACGTTGCCAGAGCACAGCACGAGGGAGCTCTCATTCCTGGAAAGCTTTGCGCTTCACACGGTTGTGCGTACGTTCCATGGGGCGGTTTGGAACACGGCAAACCTCAATATCAGGTAGGTTTAATTACTAATTTTAGTTTATAGGGAGATAATGTTTTTAAACGGGTCATATGATCGTCATACAATTTAATCTGCAAGAGATTAAAGTTGGTCCGGTGATTAATTACCTATTATGTTATTTTCTAGGTCCTGGTTGGCGGCCCCAACAATTGGGTGCGCACTAACGGCTCGAACGTGCCTCCCAACGCGTTCCCCGGCGGTCAGTCTGAAGATGGCGAGCCCCTGTTCGTGGGCCGCGTGAACCACGAGGGCAGCCTCACTACCGGCAAGGTTCAGCAGTCGCACGGAGTGTGCTACATCTCCTTCGCTGGACAAGAGCTCGGCTTCCCCGACTACGAAATCCTCATGCACTAGATTATACCACCACTACCACCAGTAATTATTTAAGAATCTCATGATTTGTCAGTACCTACGTGTAACTTAGGAATACTGCTTCCACACCTAGACGAGCAATTAAATGGTACATTTAAATTGTGCCTAGAAATAAAAGTCATGTCACGCTGTGCCTGTTCGTACGTTGTATGTTAATTGTTGTAATACACTGCATAATATTATTCGTCTAAAGTTATTGTGTTATGAACCGCATAAATAACGGTAACTATAATATTTTTTGTTAAATTATTATAAAGTATTTACCAATTAATTATTATGTATTGTTTTATTTCATACTAGCTTTTACCCACAGCTTCGCTCGCGTCACAAAAGGATAAAAAGTAGCCTATGTGACATATACCAATACACACAGCGCCATCTATACCAATTCTTTTGTTTTCCTTCGGGAATATCAATTTTTTCCGAGATAAAAGTACCCTATTATTTAATCCGGACTTCTAACTTTACGTCTGCAAAATTTCAAAGCAATCGGTTTAATAGTTATGGCGTGAAAGCGGAACAAACAAACTCACTTTCTGATTTATAATATTAGTAAGGATATCCTCAAATAGGTACTTAAGAAATACGAGGAGAGATTCATACTTATAATTTACGACTGACTTTGCAGTCTAATTAATCTGGCAATCTGGAACTACTACTAGACAACAGAATAAGTAAGAAAGAACTATTGTTTGATAGTCTCTTTTTACAGTCAAACTCTAAAATGAATCTTGTTATCATGTCCGCCACAAGACTTCTACACATTTAAGTCTATAAATTATACTAACTTGCTAATAAAACGAAAACGTATTCTGATATTTACAGTTTCCCCAGTAATATTGGAACCGGTACCCCTTAAAATGTTTCCTGGTGATGGTACACTTCACTGGCTTCCTATGACCAATGGCCAATTACCTCCGGACGCAATGATTGGTGGCTTTGAAAACGAACTCACATACATAGCCAGAGCTTATCACAATGGGTCAATATGCCCTGGACGATATATCCCCTCCACTGGAAAAGCTTTTGTCCCCTGGGGCGGGAGAGCACATAGAAAATGCGAGTTTGAGGTAACTACAGAACGTCATTCCATACTTTTAACCAAGCACTTACTTGTATGTACCTGTTTTTCCTCCCAATTTCAACCACGAAATTGTTTCTACACATTTTCAGATTTTATGCGGATTTAATGCTATATGGGTTAAAACAAGATCGAACATCATCCCGCCGAACGCATTTATTGGTGGAAAGTCAGAAGTGCGAAACGAGCCTCTGTACATAGGACGAGCGATGATTGACCAAAATCTCATATCTGGGAAAGTGCACACCCTTTATCATCTCTGCTTTTTACCGTACAATAGGAGGGAAGTTGAAATATCTTCTTACGAAATATTAGTTATACCGGAGAATGAAATACCACAAGCTTTGCCCTTTACATATTAACTGGCAGCAATAGGTATGTACATATGTATAATTGCATATTTATGGCGCAATAACTGAGTGACTGGCTGAGCCTATCAATAATTCTCACAAGGAATAATCCTATGTAGGACTCAGAATTTCAGTAACTGTTGTTCCAATTTTAAATTATGTGAAATTGTAAGTTTGTTTGTATATGTCGTAGGATAATTTGATACTTCGAATCTTCGCGAAAATCCTAGGGGTTTTGCGAAAACGCGGATAATTAGACATAGGCGAAAAATTATCAAATCTTACTGGACAAAGTCAGGATTTTTGTGAAAATACTCGTTACTATAGTAAGATTTGATGTGCTCAACACTGATTGGCTACAATTTTGCTGGCTGACTTCTAATTGGTTCCTAGTTTGCCGATGATTAACTTCAAGTATTGTATCATAGAGTTATGAAGGTTTAGAATAGGTGAGAAAGGAAAATCACTGAATTGATTTTTATAAACTTTTTATTGAAAATTTTAGTATGTATGTTGTTTTCTACAGACAATAGGAGATCTCAGTCGTAGTAAAAAAAATGATCCAATTTTAGGGTATAATTCATAAATTGGATGAAACTGGTCGTTTAAGACGACGAAAAAACATTTAAGACGTCAACCAATCAGAGACGATCTCTTATTGAACGCGCTGACCGACCAATCAGCGTTCTTATTTCATAACCGCCAGCGTTTCGTTTCGCAATCTTACTATAGTAACGAGTATTTTCGCAAAAATCCTGACTTTGTCCAGTAAGATTTGATAATTTTTCGCCTATGTCTAATTATCCGCGTTTTCGCAAAACCCCTAGGATTTTCGCGAAGATTCGAAGTATCAAATTATCCTACGACATATACATTGGAGATGGAGACACAGAAGCTTTCAGTTTTGGGGCTATGTTTTTTTTTAATAAAAATACTTATATTATTTGTTTTATTTGACTCCTACTGACTAGCCTAATATTGCCCGAAATACCTAAGTACAGCACCTAATTTTCCTTTCTCTGTGAAGTGAAGTGAATTAACTTACTCAGTTGAACCTAGAAGGCATATTTCGTAAAGTGACTGTCATAAATTACGCGCTTCAAACATTATGGATGACATCTTATGGGCTTATGCGAAGAGTCAGCACGTTAATCTACAGCTACACCTCCTTTTAAGTTCCATCTATATACAGCACTAATTCTGTAAAAATTGAAAATATAAAAAAGTAGTGGTGCGGTGTTGCTAGATAAGTAGATACCGAACCCAAATACGTGATGAAAAAAATTTTTTGGTCTGTCTGTATGTACACACGTCACCCAAAAACTACTGGTTTGATTACGATATACAATATCCTGAGTTTCATTGGATACTTTTTAGCCCTAAAAAGTTATACAATAAAAACAAACTTAATTGTACCGCTCGATCCCTAAACATAATTACTGTACCAAACGCAAAAATGTATAAGTTTGTCGAATGCTAGGTTGCCCGCAGTGGACCTTAAAACTGCTGAAACCCTGGCTGAAACTGTACGACCGATTGTCGAAATTAGATTGAACCGCGAAAATATACAAACGAACATGTGTGAGTTTGTGTGTTTAAATGTATGTTTGTTGTTCAGTCACATCAAACCGGTTGAAGGGACAGAAGCTAGTGTTGTTATTATATCGGAATGAACTTATTGTCATACGAAAGGAAAAAATTCCTGATTCCATGCTATAGTTAGCATAACAGTTAAAAATTCCTAAATCTGAAAAATCTAATAATACCTGAACCGGGAATTGAACCCGAGAGCTACCCCTTGCTGTCGTGCTTGTGAACACTCGATTTACAAGGAGAATAGATTGTCAAAAAATATTATCTATTTAAGACGAATTTCGAAGTATGTAAAATAAAAAAAATCTCCAAGATTATTTAAGCGTCATTACTGTAGCTAAATATTGATTCGGTCTTGACCATGCCATAGACAATTTTTACTAAGAATACATAGACAAAGATACTAATAGAGTACGGTACAGTCATATTGGATCAGGGCCGTCACACTTAGAGCCATTGACAGCTTAAAAAATCGGACCGTCAACTACATCTAGTTTTCGAACCTGGAATTAAATGTTGTCAAAACTAATATTTTCAGTGGCCACACAGTTCCAAGCAAGGTTGCAACATTATTTTAAAATTTAGGCTTAAAATAATATTTTTTGGAAATAGTAAAATAACATTATACACATTTATTTATTACTATATTGCAATTTTTACAAAATAATTCCTTAAACTTAGATCAAATGACAGTTATGCTGGCATAATCGATCAAAGATGACAGCCTCTTTACTAATAGAGATTAAAAAGATATTAAGTGATGGATGACAAACTAAACTCTATGAAGTGACTGCGTCAGGTTTCTGCATCCAAAAGCATTAACCTAAGAGCCTGTGAACCTCAGATCTCGGCCACCGTTTTTATTATATAAAAACTAATATTATATGAACATACTCAATTTTCATAGAAAATCTATAAAATAGGTTGCACGCATTCTTTCTGTCTCTCTATCACACACACACACACACACACATTCACACACATACTTAATCTTTCTCGATAAATGCACTAACTCTATTTCGTTCAGTCATCATCTCTGATTTACAATTTGACAGCACCATCATTTTCACCACCCTCAAGAACCATGAAAACGACACCTATAACGATAAATTGAAAATATCGTGCAGCCGCCATCTTGGATTTGCATTTTGACAGCACCATCTTTGTTACCACCCTCGAAAACCATGAAGACGATACTCATGACAATAAATTCAAAATTTTGTGCATACGCCATCTTGGATTTACATTTTGACAACACCATCGGCTTTATCACCCTCGAAAACCATGAAAACGACACCCATGACGATAAATTGAAAATTTCGTACAGCCGCCATCTTGGATTTGCATTTTGACAGCACCATCGGCTTTATCACCCTCGAAAACCATGAGAACGACACCCATGACGATAATTCAAAATTTTGTGCAGACGCCATCTTGGATTTACATTTTGACACACCATCGGCTTTATCACCCTCGAAAACCATGAAACGACACCCATGACGATAAATTCAAAATTTTGTGCAGACGCCATCTTGGATTTACATTTTGACAACACCATCGGCTTTATCACCCTCGAAAACCATGAAAACGACACCCATGACGATAAATTGAAAATTTTGTGCAGCACGCCATCTTGGATTTACATTTTGACAGACCATCGGCTTTATCACCCTCGAAAACCATGAAACGACACCCATGACGAAATTCAAAATTTTGTGCAGACGCCATCTTGGATTTACATTTTGACACACCATCGGTTTTATCACCCTCGAAAACCATGAAGACGACACCCATGACGATACATTCAAAATTTTGTGCAGACGCCATCTTGGATTTACATTTTGACAACACCATCGGTTTTATCACCCTCGAAAACCATGAAACGACACCCATGACGATAAATTCAAAATTTTGTGCAGACGCCATCTTGGATTTACATTTTGACAACACCATCGGTTTTATCACCCTCGAAAACCATGAAAAGGACACCCATGACGATAAATTGAAAAATTTTGTGCGCACGCCATCTTGGATTTACAATTTGACAGGACCATCGGCTTTATCACCCTCGAAAACCATGAAAACGACACCCATGACGATAAATTCAAAATTTTGTGCAGACGTCAGCCCTGTTCATTTCCATTTGCTGATTTACTTTATCCAAGTTTTCGAAGATATTATTCATAATAGCTAGTCATTAATTGATTAATTACTAGTCATTACGAATAATATCAAATTAATCACTTTGGCTGTAACATATGTATATACATTTAGGTCAAACTGATACTCCTTTTTTAAAGTCGGTTAAAAAAGAATCATCAAAATACGTTAAAAAACGACGAAGTCATCCCTGAAGGAACATAAAAAAACCTTATAGGTATATAACTTTTCCTTTTTTTAAGTCCGTTATAAATAACAAAGGTCTGGGGTTCATAGGCTCTTGTACTATATGGATTGTCAAATTATTATTTTTTACGGCAACGCTGGGGCTAAAAAAATATTAAAACATTACAATAATAATTTTCCAAATTATTTAGATAATAAATAACTATTAAAATAATATTGTTAATAATTAGATATTGATATTAAATACTTTTTTATATTATCTCCTTATTTCTATAAAATAGTATGCATAGTTTGTACTATTTTAATACTGGCATATAATATGTATACTTTTTGCTTGATAAAGAAAAGAAACAAAAACAAAAATTTGAAATGTCAAAATTGTAAAAATTTTTGCCAAAAATATTTTAAATTATTTAATAATTTGTGATGGGATTTTGTGATTGTTTTTCTAAAAAAGGAAGTTCTGCGATGCGTGTTGTGTTTTCTATAAAGGACCTTTTGTATACATGTGTATCACAAATCACAAAAGTACATTGTGTTTGTTTGTCTATTCATTGGACTTGATTTTACAAAGGAACGCTTTAATTTGCGTATATATCTTATTTATAATAAAGAACATCAATACGAAGAATACAATCATGTTGCTGAAGGTAAAACCTACAACAAGTTTATGATTTTTGCTATTGAACCTATTTATACATTTTATTTGATTCATTGAGATACCAAACTATGTAGTTTTTATAAATTTCTACTTTTTCTTTTGTATATTTGTTACAGTGATATTTGGAATTGCTATTGCATCGATATTACTTCAGCATCATCATTGCAGAATATCAATAGTGCAATTTTTTATCGGCAGTTACGAGTCTTACGATGTCCGGATAAAGTGCCGATCTATACCAGCAGTGCTTGAAACCTATTTTAGAGATGGTAAATACTATATTATTCTTGTAACATCAGTAATATCACGTAAGGTACACCTACCTTAGATAAATAAAAGAAAACAAATAAATAAAATACATATTTCTGCATGTAAAAATAATCTTTGTTTTTTTTTCAGGTACTATTTGGAATTATTCTAACATTCAGACGTATATTGTTGTCTCAAGAAACCCATAGATCGCTGCAAATATTAAAGCCGTATTATTTTTGTAAAACTATTTTTATCTTTGTATTAATGTATATATCATAATTAGAACAACATTTTAAGTACCTACGCACAACAAAGTAATATTAAATTATAAATAAACTAAAATAGGTACATATTCACACCTTAAAAAAAATGTTACCTTAGGGCATCAAAAAATTCTTTTTCATCGCTATCGTGGAGTAGGGTGCCCAAAAGACTGGCAGCATTATTCTAGGTTTTACTTATTTGTATTCATATATGTAGAGGTCTCTCCTTCTTGGGCTTGACCTGGTGAAAATGGGCACCGCTTCCCGCAACCCGCAGGAAAAACGATGACTACTTGACTACTAACTGGGTGTAGTTTGTGTGCCAGATGTGGATTGTGAGCTCCATGTGATGGTTGACTGAGTGGTATGTGGTGTTTGCGCTTGAGATGGTTGTAATTGATCGGAATCTGGAATGTATGTGACGAAAACTGTGTCTCCTAGTACTTTGCTAAGAATGATTATTGTGTGAATGGTGGCTAATGTCTATTTATGTTTCTAGTTTGTCTGTGTATCTGCTGAGGCTTTTGGCTAGTACCTACTCCTGTGGCTCCAATTACTATAGAATTAACATGCGTTTCAATATTTCAAGGCGTCTAGCCTTGAGTTGTGTCTTTAAAAAGTGGTATTTACTGAATTTCTTTTGCTCCTATGTTGTAGTTACATGGTACAGTTATGTCAAAGAGGTATGTGGTGTTGGATGTTTTGTTTGTGTATATTATGTCTGGTCTGTTGTGGGCAACTGTGAAGTCTGTCTGAATTGGGACTTCCCACATTATTTTGCCTGTTTCATTTTCATTTGTATTTATAATAATAATATTACTTTGTTTCATTATAATGTTATAAAAATATTATATTTGAGGATAGGAAAAATCTGTAGTTGTTTAGTAAAAATGTCTGTAATATAACTAGATATAGAAAACGACTAAGTCAGGCATTATTAGCAACTAGCAAAAAAAACTACTAAAAAACTGAGACTGACTGAGAGGCAGACTGAGACTTATTTTTAAGCACTATATTTTTCGACATTATAATAATAAGTGCGACTGCCGGGCAAGGGGTCTCGGGTTCGATACCCGGGTCGGGCAAAGTATTACTGGGTTTTAAAAAAATCTCAGTAGTAGTAGAGTAGTCTGGAAATGTGCCCGGTATATGGCAATAGGCTCACCCCCTATTACATGGGTCTTATAACATAAATAGTGAAAAGTGGGTGTAACATTGTACAGTGGCATTGAGTGCCGAAATGTGCACCTCTGCCTACCCCTTCGGGGATAAAAAGGCGTGATGTTATGTATGTTATGTTATGTAAAATGTATAATAATTTTGTGTTTTCGTAAATACTGTAAGCGATTCAAATCGATGGTAAAATGTACTACATTTGTGTATTACGGTATTACGGTTAATTTATATTACTGTTAGGTACTGTGTAAACAACGGTGAACAGTAAATATTTTTAATTTTAGTTCTTTGGGATCAATAATTAAAAAAATAACTAATTCAAATAAATTTGTAAACATAAAATTAAAAAGAACTAAAATTTGAATTATACTTTGAACAAATCTGTCGTCTGATATTTCCCTACTAGCTGATAATTTTTAAATGTTAATTTGTATTTTCTGTAAAATAAATGTAATATTGTAATTAATAACTTCTTTGATTTTGCAGCTACCAGACATAGCTAATTCCAATACTACCTTCAATGTACCAACCTGCAAGGTGCATTGTTGGTAGTATTGGCATTAGCTATACTTAGGATTATCTGTAGACATTAGTAAAAAAAAAAATATACTAGGATTCAATTTTCAGATGGCGTTTCAAATTGATTGGCATAAATTTTGACGAGTGGTAACTCTTTACCCCTATACTTATTATACTCTTTGTATTGGATTACGGGATACCAAAACAAAACATCTATTTGGTAAATAATGTAAATACATAATAAAACAGTGTTGCGTCCCAGTCCCGGCGTCCATTTTATTATAAAAAAATCTTAGGTCGCGTCACTCCGGGTTCGGGTTGTTTACTATTCGAGTTGGTTTGAGTAATTCTAATAGGTTTTGAATACGATTCTCATAAAACCGGCAAGTGTAAGTGGTATTGAGTGAATAATTAAAACTACTGTGCAGTTTGATATTTAGTTTTGTTTACCAGTTTTTACACAAAATAATGGGTGATATTCTAGGTAAGTTCTTAAAAAATAATGTCTAAGGCTTAACAACAATGAATAATTGATATAAATAAATCATGAATAAGTGCTAAATTGCACCATATTACAACTTTGTTTAAAGTATGCGTCATATCTTTGCAGAAATTACGACACGGCCGCGGCATCACCATGTTTTCTACAAATTCACAGCCAATGCAATCAACTTTGAAATTAAAGCCCAGGGCAATGCAGCCCTTGGGATATCTAATAAACCAGAGCAGAACTGTGAATTTTTGGTGGGTGTATAACTAAAATTATTTATTTCAAATATTGAAATAATCAAATTAGACATAACATGTTCAATATAAAGAATTATTTATACCCGGGTCTGTCGGAATGAAGATCTAAAGAACAACAATGTATTTTTTTACTGTTTCATACACTGACGGATGTTAAGGTAAAGCTCCATAATTAAATATTTGTAACTCTACTTCACAGATTGGTATAGGTCACAACAACCAGACCTGGATAAAGAAAGTTAGAGGGAGAGGAGTCTATAGGGAAACTATAGATACTCCGAATATTTTGTCTACCACAGAGTATAGAAGATTTTGGGTTTCATGGTATGGAGACATTATACGCTTGGGAGTGAATGGTAATAGCAAGCCTATAGTAACATTTAGCAGCAGGACCGCAGAATTAAAATATGTTACTTTCTTGGCTCTTGATGATGTCAGGAACACTGTGCACTGGAGAATTGAAGGTGAGTAAACTTGTGGTTAACAACGTGAAACTCTGAAATTATTAACCAAAATAAAAAAAGTTGGTTTTAGTTTGACCTATAAGTGTGTTTGTGTCTGATTATCTCATGATTGGCAGGACCAATGTGATGTGGGTTTCAGCAAAGTGTATGTTAACACTTAGGAGAAAGTTATAATGTATTAATAAACAAACCTCAAAAACAAAGAGGTTGAAGTTGGATTTTTTAAATTTACTTGTACGAAAGAATTACATTTTGATAGAATGTTTTTGATAGATTTCCATTTTGTTGATGTAAAATACCTATTCTTATAAGAATTTTACAACATTTTTTAAATCTGCTATACATAAATACAATAATGAATATATTTCAGTGCCACCATACATAGAAAAATCATATGTTATGCAACCTATTTCCGGAGGTGACCCATTTTGGGCACGATATGATCGCACACATAACTTCCCAGACAATGCTTACATTGGTGGACATGAAAATGAAAACTTATACATAATAAGGGCTGACCACAATGGGTCATTGACTCCAGGAAAGTATATGAGCTCAAAAGGAATGGGCTACATTCCCTGGGGAGGAGAAGCTAATTCTAAACTCACATTTGAGGTAAGACATTTTTAGTGCTTCATTACATAGAAAAATGTAATTTTTATTCTTTGATTTAGTTAAAGTACCATTAAGTTAGTTATTGGTTCTCTAAAAAACAATCAGCTAATTTTTGAAGTCGGTAAAAAATAAAAAATTGCCATTAATATTATGATATTGATTGCCACCAGATGACATTGCAATTCTCATACAAAATTCTAATTTGTCACCCCAATGCATAGTGTTGAGAGTATGGAATAATTGATCTATTTACCTATATTCTTGAATACTAGTATTTTTTTTATATAGAGTTTAATATTTATGTTATAACATTCGTGAGACATACTAAATTGATTATTATGTATTTGGCTTACTCACATAAAACGCGTCGCGGGTGGCGGAATGCTGCTCACGAATATGAGCCTTTAGCATGGCTTGAAACTAGTTGAATTCCTCGTCAAGTAATTACGTAAGCCAGAAACATTAAAATTAATTAATATTAATGTAAGATAAGTGTGTAATAATGTGTATGGTTTGTTTTAGGTGCTATGTGGATTTAATTTTACTTGGTTGCCATGCAAAAATACTGATGCTATTCCCGTCGGAGCTGTAGTGGGTGGTTACTCAGAAGATCCAGGAAAAGAGAAACTGTACATTGGAAGAAGTAAATATTTAGAGCACTTAATTCCGGGCAAAATTCAACCATCACACAAAGTCTGTTATGTGCCGTTTGAAGGACGAGAAATAGGCTTGGACAAATTTGAAATACTGGTTGTGCCTGATGATGGTAAGAGATGTGTTAACAAGTTCCTGATCCCTGGCGCACCAATTGACCATCGTTTTGTTTTTCGTGAAGAAGAGCAGATGAACATGGACATTGAACATGCCGTCAATTTCGAAGAGTATGCTGGATTTTTAAATCCAGAAGTTGATGGTTGATGGCCATAAGGGTATTTGATATTACAAGGAAAGTAATGTAGGCTCCTACTTATAGTAATTAAGGACATATTCGTAAATATTTTACCTTATTGGTATTTTTTACTTTTATTACTGCCGGAGCTTAAGAATAACGCCTTGCCCTTTACGTCAGGCAATAAATTCTACTCAAGCAACTAAGTGTGGACTGCTTATCAATAGAAAAATAAATATTATTCGTAATAATTAATTATTGTTTTTTGTTTCATTTGAAGCATTCATGACATGTCTACTATCGATAGTCCCGAAATTGTGTAAATTCGGGAATCGATAAAATATAGGTAGATATAGACTACAATAAATAATGAACACAGATATACCTAATAATGAAATAAAATTTTTAGAATACCTAAAATTTTAGTTCATACATACAGTACAGTCATTATAGACACAATTAAAGAACAATAGGTTGCGGTCACCGGTGACCTCGCGGTGTTTGACAGTTTAATGCATAACAAGTAACAACTTCGAAAAATAAAAAGGTAAATAGTTTTAAAAAACTGACTTGAAAACTAAAAACCTGTGATTTGCATGTAATGACTGCTACTTGTATGTAATGATGGCATGAGGCATCAAAAAATGTAAAATGAGAGTAAAATTAAAAAACAATTTGTTGCTAATTAAAAATTATATTTTTATAAAAGACAAGTTGCAATAAAAATTAAATTCAATAAAATAAATTAAAACATAATATATCTAGGACGAGGTATTGGATATTCTGATTCTTCACCTGGTGTCACTAAGATTTCATAAATATCTACTTCAATTTCTTGACCATAGAATGGTAGATAGCACAACTTGTAATGTATATGGACCTTTCCAGAAACAAGTTTGCTTCCTAACATGGCCCTGCCAATATATAGAGGTTCATTATTGACTTCGGAAAATCCAGCAACAAAAGAATTTCTTGGAATGTGATCAGCTCTTGTTTTCATCCATTTAGCATTAAATCCACATAATATCTGAAAAAAAAAATAGATTTATAATTTAAAGTAAGAAAAAAAAATTATAATAATATTATATTTATTTAATATAGTACCACAGTACACTGTGGTACATCCTGTACTGTCAATTCAATTCAAAACTATTTTAGACGCTAATTTTATGTTTAAATAGTATATTCTATATTTCACTGATATTTTTATCAGTTAATAATAATAACTAAAGTATTATACCTCAAAGTTTTCTTTCGGATGTTCCATGTGTCCCCAAGGAACAAATGCTCTACGAGTTGATGGTACATATTTTCCAGGACATATGGAATTATTATGTTCAGCTCTGGCTATGTAAGTAGGTTCTGGTTCAAAGCCACCAACCATTGCATCTGGTGGTAATACACCATCAATCATACGAACCCAACGAAGTTTTTCATTAGGAAATAATTTTTCATCAATCGGCTTCAGTAACACTGGTGAAACTGTAAAGAAAAATATTATATTTTAAATATATTTTACTATGAACATGTATTTTGTGTGAGATTATTAACCTGCTTATTAATTAAAGGATCAACAAAATATATTTATCATTTTCGTATTATTTTTCAGTTCATTTTTTTATGTTGTATGCTTGCACTGTGTCACAGACATAACGCGAGAACTAACTAGTCTAAACCTTTACCACTGGGCCACCAAGATACAGGCTGTGCCTAGTTTGGGGCCCACGGGAACCTCTGTCGTATTTGCATTTATATGAATGCTGTTCGCTTCCATGTCTACATGTAGTCTAACTTGTGTATGCCAATAAACTTTATTTTTATTATTTGTTATGTAACAAAAGTCTTTGTTTTAATCTACTCTTTATAGTTACATTCGTAAATGAACTTACTTTCAATAATCCAATCCACTGGGTGTTCTGGTGTGCTTTGAGTTCTGTACGAAATATATCCCACAACAGGACGATTGTAAACATCGTTAAATTTAACATATGGTTCTTGCCCTAGTAAACTTATTGTAAGTTTGTTACTATACCAAGTCACACAAAATTCATGGTACTCGGCAAAATTTTCAATGCCACTGGGAAAACTCTGTTCATTGTTATCAAGTAAACTCATGACCTTGGTTGGTTCTCCAATTGTAATCTGAAATCAAAAAATCGTAAAAGTATTTTTATTTGTTTAACTTCTTTAAAGTGTCTAAGCACAACTGTAAATACTGAATTTTTGAAACCTTAACATACTGCAAAATGTTAAGGTTTCAAAAATTCTATATTATAGCATTGAGATCATCAAAATTGGTGTTTGTGTATGGCAATTAGAACAGGAAGGACTCATAATGCAACTAAAAAGATGCCTGCATTGAGTCTGGTCCGATTTCTGAGTCACATAAAGCACTATTGCGATGTTCAAACATTTTCATAGTAGAATGAAGTCTGGAATTGTACCCTGTGTATGGCCATATATTATGCTCACCCATTACTAAATATCGCATAAAAATAGTTGATGTTATGTTTGATATACATAGGTAACCTTCTAGGAACAAAATGTATGATGTTATGTTAAGGAAAGTGCTATACTTTTTATTTACACACCTTGTATAGGCCAAGGTTAAAATCTTGGTATGATATCAGTTTAATTTCAGCAGAAGTTCCAGTGGTCCTCATTTTGAATCTTACACAACCACCAGTAGCCCGGTACATTGTTTGGCGGTCATCTTTAGTTAAGACTGAAAATAAAAACAAATTCAAATATTGGCATCCTGAATAGGTAAACTAAGCTTGCACTCTGTAGCATAATATACAGAACCAATTATGTTAATTTACTTCTACAATGAATGATAAATGATGCATTACTTTGGAGTAAACACTAAAAAGCCCTAGTTTCAGCCCTTGGAAAACATAAATAATAAAATTAGTCATCTTGGAGTATTTCCCTACCTTAGTTCAGTCATATTATTATTACCCAAGTAATGTAAAAGTGCATCATCTAATTAGGCCTTTACAGTATCATTCAAACAAAATGTAATATTGTGTGATTTCATGGATTTACTGGACATTTTACAGTAAGATAGAAGTATGCTCCTAAGAAAAATAATAACAATGAGTAGGTAGCATTGTCCACAGGCATGGGTACTTGCCCGTTAGGTCCGTCTAGTATGTTTATGATCATGACTTACCCCTCTACCCCCCAATCTATTACCGTAGATTAACTAAAAAATAACCCAGCGGCAGGTAAATCATTAATTTATTCTTTAAATATTATCTTTCTACAACTGAAAACATAATTATTAAAATACACAATATTGTCAAAATGTTTCATGCACTTAGCTTTAAAAATAGTTTGATTTTATTTCTTTTGTCAATTCTTGTTGTTTAATATATAAACAAAATAACTTAAAATATAAATAACTAAAAACTTAAAAATAAAACATAAATTATACTTTAAAAATAAAAATGCAAATGGGACAAAATTGGGACATTGGCCTTTCTAGTGTTAATCCTAGTATACTTTTTAATCATAAGATCTTTAGATTTGGATCTAGCTTACATCAAGTGCATAATCATAGGTTTAAATTGGAAAGAAAATTGGAGGTAGCCAAAAAATTAGGGCTATAAAAAATTGGGCTTAGAAAAATATTCCCAGTTTCTAAATAAATAATTGTAATCAATAGATAAAAATATCAACAACGATATGGTGCATGCCATTTGGTTACGTATTAGATAATTTAAATTGATTAACGTGACACACTTATCGGCATGATCAACTCGACAACTTTATAGGTATTTTAGAATTACGATGCTGATTCATTTTCAGGAAAAAAAAGTAGATCCAAAAATCTTGTGGATATTAGATAGGTACGTAGGGAAAAGATAATACGCTGAAGTTTTTTTTAATATGACATTGAAACAATAATACCTACATGGTAAATGGGGGCCTTATAATAAAATAATATATTAATAGTGTTTACCTTTGGAATCACACATGGCTGTATTATTTATAACAATGTTCAGGTAAAAGGTAAATTATAAAAGATCAAACACAAACAACTCCAGCAATTTATGTGCTGCGAATGAGTTATACTTAACATTGTGCAATTCTTTAAATATTATTTTTGTTTATCGCGGGTAACAAATCATACCAACATGACGTTTCCACGACGTATATTAACAATATTGACATCACGATTTGACATTCGGATCAATGTTGCCATAATCCTAATTCTTATACAGTGAACAAACGAGTTATTTTAAAGACTACCAACTCTGAACCCAAAGATACCTATTTTTCAGAAATAAATGGCACCATGGATTTCGAAAGGTTACTAAAACGTTAAATAATCTAACAGACTTGTTTATACAATAGTAGTTGTTATACTTGTAATAAGTAGGTTTTTCAAGTGGGGGGGGGGGATCATCGAATGGCTTTTCCCACCTGGGTTAAGCGGGAGGGAGTATCAGACTTTTACTGACTAAAAACAACCCCGGACGGAGCCCCGGCAACCCGTTAAGTCCTCCACGGCTCCGTATCGGCAACAGCTCTATTGGGCCCCATCCGTGGTATCCCCATCTGATGGCTCTTTGAGCTCTTTTCCATACGCTCGGATCTGGTTATGGTCCGGCGGCGAGCTACCTATGCTCGCCGTCCACAGGCCCGCGCTTACGGTGGCCAGAGATCGAGTAATGGGTAGGTACCACCATTATATAACTACCATGTGTCAATTTTATCACAATTGCCTATTATCATCAAAAAATATGCTTGCGCTCCCTTCGCTCGCTCGGACAGGATAAGGAAAGAACTTGTCTTGTAAGTGGTCGGTGGTATTAAGGGGAGGGAGATGATATTCTTAACCATAACAAATGCCCTAATAAAAGTTATTTTTCTCCCTTTACTAAATTATAGTAAAGATGTTTAAATTATAGTAAAAATTCAGTACCTATTTATAAATATTTACTATTTATCCCAAAACACGCGTATTTCTACGTAGGTACCTAATAATGCCCTTTATTTCTAATGCCGACCTTGTCCTTAGTTTAAGATATTTTGCGCACCACAAATTTAGCAAATATTTGGTCCTTCGGCTTATAAGTCTGTGTGTGGCACCTGATTACTATATTATAGACACGCAGAACATACACATACTCTGGTAACGTGATAACCCAAAACACATGCATACATTGCATACATAATTAATCCACTGACATTTCGGTGCACCAATCATTTCTCAGTGTATTATGTCCGCCATTTTTACAACGTCATTGCTAACAAATATAAAAAGTGAAGATGTGGGCAGAGTATAATAAGTATAGGATGTGGGTACCTCACAAACTGACTCATTAATAAACGGTATTATTTAGCTTACCTCGTTTGTTTATAGGTACCTTCCTATAAGGATTTAGTCAGTTTTTTTTACTTGGTTTTCTAATGTCTCCAACTAATACCTGAGTCAAAACTTAATTGGTGTAACTATTGCCAAACGCAGATTACGACTTATTGTACACACGGCTACACATCGAGCTTTACATTTCCAGTATAAACTGAACGTTAAATGTGCGGAAAGATGATGCGACGCGACACCAGGATAAACTGGTTTTGTATAGATTGATGTGTGGCCGTGTGTATCTAATAAATGGCCGCGTCGCCATCAAAAATATTTGCACCATCACACTATTATCTATCACTGTCACTCGCCAACATAGTTACGGAACTTCATCATTATCATCATTAACAGGTTATAAGTGGCCACTACTGATCAAAGGCCTCTTCTCAGACGGAGAAGGTTTGAGCATTAATCACCACGCTTGCTCAATGCGGGTTGTGATTTCAAACTTAATTATAATTAAAAATTGTTTTTTTTTATTCAGCGTTTGTCAGCGGTGTCTAGTCTAAATAATCTTAGAAAGTACATTTAACTCGGAAAAAGTCACATTGGTAATTTGCCGTTGGTAAGAATCGAACCCGTACCCTTGTGCATGAGAAGCGGGGGTCTTGAACTTTTGGGCCACAACAACAACGTTGCGGAAATTAGTGAAACTATTAAGTGTGCAGTCCTAAATCGCGATATTAATGTTTTCGCACTGTTTGCTTATGCATCAGTGACGATTTAAAAGTGGTGGGGAGTCCGTTTTTCCGCAGGAAGGTAGTTTAGTGCTGAAGCTACTCAAAGTTCAGTACCCATCTCCGGCATCTATAGTGTTTTAAAACGCACACCGCCTGTTAACTCGAGGCGCTTGATGTAATACAGTACAGGAATATTATTACTAATTAATAATATTAGTATTAGTAGGTAATAATGGTAATATTATTAACAATTAATAATATTGCAGACTGAATCGTCAGGCCGGGTCAGGGTCATTACAGGCAACCAGTAAAGCAATACCATATTTAGACATGTGGACCAGCAGATCCTCAACGCTGCTGGCCCACATGTTTAGGTATTACAACCCCACTGCGAAAAAACTGCGACTTCCTTTTTGATTTTTTGTATTTCATAAATTCACATTACAGCTGTTCCCACGATTTCCCTACAGCTCGACTAGGATCAAGCATAGATTTCTTCATTTTGATATGCGAACTTTATGCAGACTCATATTGTATAAATATGAATTACTGGCTGAATAACTGACCTGAAAGAATAATAAGATTAGACGCTTGAAATGAACGTCATTCTTGAAAATGCAAGCAAATCGAAAGAACCTAATGTTATACGCTCAATTTTATTAATAACTACAACAAAGAAAAGGACTGTTTCTAAGATAAGATAGCAAAGAACAAAGCAATTCAAGATGTCTGGCACTGGCACTGGCACACCGTCAGAGCTAGCTACAAGCGAAATGCCGGTCTCCGAGCCCGAGGCGGAAGAACCAGAGGGTAAATAGTAATTAAGTTAATACATTTATTTCATACAGTGATAGACCTACCTACTAGATTTACAGACCTTCCTACCAGATTTATTGTAAGAAAATGAGCAGTTTTTTTTATAGTACAAACAAAACCAAAAGCTTACCTACATTCCCTGACATAATTAGTAATAATTACTAAGTAGGTTTAAAAGAAAATTACGGAAATACTACAATTTATTTTTCACTACAATTATGTACACAGCTACGCCTGCTCCGAAATTATCTACGTTCCCTCCATACCCGCCTTACGCCACGGAGGTAGTACCGCCGTCAGTGGCAGAGGCAATCATCGCTGGCCATGGCCTGAGGCTGCAACACAAGTCCATCCCACGCAAATCTATAAAACCTCCTCCGAAACCAGCTAGACCCAGGTAATAGAAAATCCGAGGCATTAAGATATTATAACATAACACCTTTTAATCCCTGAAGACGCAGGCAAAGATGCAAAATAATGTTACGCACGAAACTGTTTAAGTAAATTATTAAATTAGTAACTTAACCCGTCGAGCGTCCACGTTCCTTATTGGCACACGAAAACAAGGATCATTACAATAGAAATAAAAAATACAGTCAAAATAAAAACAAAACATTAATAATAGATTTTATAAAAGAAAAAGCAGCATGGAGCATTTTTTCTTATGATCCACCGGGTGCTCATAATGACGCTCGAGGGGTTAAAGTACCTAAGTAAACTTGTAACTTCTACCTACTTGCAACTTAAAATAAATAACTTAAATTTTTAGTTGGCGATAAATAATCCTTATTGTTACATAATCGCTTGCAATTATTTAGTAAAGGCTTATCGAGCAGCATATTTTGTTTAGCCTGAGTAAGTATGATTGCAAGTCTCAAACGTGGCCTTTGTTCAGCTTCTTTTGTCTAGTGATCATGAATTGTATGTTAAGCGTGTTTACTACAGGGGTCCCAAAGCAACGGATGTGAAGATGACAAAAACTGCATTTCGAGCCCACGCCCGCTGTCTGCGCAAACATGGTGCGATCCTCACTGACCGTCTCGAGCGCATGTCCAAGCCAACGCGACGCTCCATCATATACTTGTGGCGGGAACACGCTAACACGCTACCTCCAGAAACGGTAACAGAGATCAAAATAACATAACATCACGCCTTTTATCCCCGAAGGGGTAGGCAGAGGTGCACATTATACCACTGTACAATGTAACACCCACTTTTTACTATGAGTCCTATGTAATAGGGGGTGAGCCTATTGCCATATACCGGGCACAATTCCAGACTCCGTGCTACTACTGAGATTTTTTTTAAAACCCAGTAATACTTTGCCCGACCCGGGAATCGAACCCGAGACCCCTTGCCCAGCAGTCGCACTTGCGACCACTCGGCCAACGAGGCAGTATATATATATCATAGTAATTATTTCAAGTTTACATTTACACCATTGTTGTGTGAGTATAAAATGTACTCAATGGTGATGACTTGCGATTTTTCATGTGTAACATCATCAAAAGTTTAAGGTTCCGTATTTTTTTTAATTAATCTACCAACCAGGCATAAGAAATCTAGCCGAACGACGACGAACTCTGACTCGTAATAAAAATCCTTAGAAGGTACATTTAATCACTTGATATTTATGCATAATCTTAAGAAAAATATTCAAAATTTGTCCATGCAAAAGTAGTCACTAGTTATCGGAAATAAGGTCTATAATGGAGTGAGTGGACAGCGGTCACCGGATACCGCTCGGGGATTAATCATTAAATCTAAAATAATCTAATATCATAAATTTATGTTTGTGTAGATTGCTCGTCTCCGATCAATGTTAGACGCCGACGAACCATTCAAACCAGATCAGGCGTACGAATATTTTATCAATTTGAAAAAAACTCAGAAGAAAGCTGCTGCGTAAGTATAAGTTAGATTTTAACTTAAAATAATGATTCATCAAAATAACCGACGAACGACATAACATCACGCTTTTTATCCTCGAAGGGGTAGGCAGAGGTACACATTATGCCGCTGTACAATGTAACACCCACTTTTCACTATTTATGTTATGAGTCCCATGTAATGGGGGGTGAGCCTATTGCCATATACCGGGCACATTTCGAGACTCCGTGCTACTACTGAGATTTAAAAAAAAACCAGTAATACTTTGCCCGACCCGGGACCCCTTGCCCGGCAGTCGCACTTGCGACCACTCGGCCAATGAGGCAGTCAAAATAACCATAAGGCACTAAACACTACCTAACTAATCTTTTTATTGTAGCACATCACAAATTAATGATATTAAGAAAGATATGTTGGCTATGGTCGGCGAAAAAAGGTTCGTTTGGGCAAAAAATGCTACTGTGGCATTTGCTAGGGGCATTCAACAACGATTATCCAGGCCTGGGCGTTATGCACTCGCTGATGGGTAAGTGTTCTTAACCATGTTTCAAATTATAATAAACATCCTTGACACTTTCACACAATAAGTAACAATTAATATTAAATAAAAAAAAAATTATTTTCAAACATAATAGTCTAGAAATGTACAGTATTGCGTAAAGCTATATAAAGTTCACAATATAAGGTGCCTGAACTAGGACATCCTGTGTTTCAGGCGAGGTTAGGTAATAGTAATAGACATTGTTATATAATCACTAGTACTTAAATGCTCATAAGTTAAGGTAAATTATGACAATATTTAGTTATATTTATGCATACTGATATAAAGTAATACTTAAATTCTATGCTTAATATGTATATAAATTAGAGATTAGGAGCTTACGTTAAGTATTATTTAGGAACTAATAATAACTTCTCTGTGTCTTCATAGGACATGTCTTGAAGGGCTTTCTTTAGAATTTTCTTACAGTTACGGATGCTATGGGGGTAAATCCATAAGGTTGCATTTAGTCTATTGTATAGGAGTGGTCCAAGAAATACAAAAAATTTGGTAATAAAAGCGTACAAAATATTAATGTAGGAAATAACCTAACAGCGACATGTACTCGCCTAGTAGTATACCTCTATAATACATCTATGTATGTACATTGTGCGATAAAAATTAATAAATCCTTACTAATCCTTATCCTTACTATCCTTACTTCCTTACTATCCTTACTAATATTATAAATCTGAAAGTGAGTTTGTTTGTTTGTTTGTTTGTTCCACCTTCACTCCGTAACTACTAACCGATTGCTTTGAATTTTTGCAGACGTAAAGTTAGAAGTCTGGATTAAATAATAGGGGGTATTTTTTATCCCGGAAAAATTTGGTATTCCCGAGGGAAAACAAAAGTATTGGTATAGATGGCGCTGTATGTATTGGCATAAGTCACATAGGCTACTTTTTATCCTTTTGTGACGCGAGCGAAGCCGCGGGTAAAAGTTAGTAATTAAATAAATCCATTCGCTATTCTGCGTAGTACGCCTACGCCGTAGTCCACTACGCCGTAGCACTATAAACTCTCGGACTCGTCACTACGAGTACGTTAATTACATTATTTCGGACCTTTATACAGAATGTACTACTATAGTACTATAATATCTTATTTAGCGTTATATACTGCGGTAGCTTACGAAATATTTGTGATTAGATAAAGGGTCCATGAAAATAACCGTTTTATTTTTGCTGCAGAATGCTAAGGTTGTCGAACATTATTATGGATGAAATTTGTGGTTATATGCACATGAAAACTCCTTCGAGGCGGAATACGCATCCAAAAGCAAAGTTCATGATGGAGATATCAGACAAGGTATACAGTACAACTCTACAGTAGACGTTAGGTTACTTATGCTATATTACTATCTATACTCAATATTTTATTTGGTAGGTTGCAGTTTGGATCGACGAAATACTATCAGAATCAGATGACAGGATGCTAATGATGGACTTCGATGAAGACGACGGTAAGAGTGCTGTAGTATACGTACTTTGAGAATAGCGGTTTAAGGAACTATTGTCAACATTTTCTTCGAAGCCCGCGGTACGTAGCAACCATCCCAGCGACCAAGGTAAGCCGTGCCGTTTGAAATTGTGACAATCGTTCATTAACGTGTCCGATAATAACTTTTTGAAATTATTCTTTCTAAGCTCCGAGAAAAATGGTAGTATTTACAATAAATCAAACATAAACGGTATTGAACAATTGTTTACAAATTCAAATTCCTCGGTTTGTTTTCTTTGATCAGCCAATTTTCTCGGAAGCACAAGAATCTGTTGTGGCTAAAGGTACGTTTAGTAATATTATTAATATTATTCTGTACGAGAAGAAGTGGAAAGATTCTACGAGGATGAAGTAAGGCCCGCGGGGGAGCCTCATGAGAAGGATAAGTCACCGTTGATTTTGACGCCGACTCCTACTGAGGGAGCTGCTACGCCGGACCCTACACTGGGGCCTCTACCTGGGGTGGTGCCGGGCGCCCCGACCTTAGAAGTGCCCCCAGGACTCTCGCTCCCACCCGCCGCCACCACGCCACAGTCAGTTACGCCACTAACAGCCTCAACCACACCTGGTGATCAAACTCCAATAAGTACCGCTACATCGGCAGCTTCAGCTGCGGTATCTGGTACCGACGTGAAAAAACCTTAGAGTGAGTAACATTATCCGGTTTGATCTTTGTAATACTTTAAAGCAACAAATGTTTACTAAAAATCATAATGTTTTCGGCTTACTCACGTAATTATTTGACGAGGAACTCGACTAGTTTCAAGCCATGCTATGTAGTAGCAGCGCGACAGTCGCCGCGTCGCAGGTCCCGAAATGCTGCTCATGAATATGAGCCTCTAGCATGGTCTGAAACTAATCGAGTTCCGCATCAAATAATTACGTGAGTAAACCAAAAACATAATACATGTTCATGTAATTTATTTAGTATGTCTCACGAATTTTATAGAGGTAATACAAACATATCTTTACGATTATTACTTCTTTGTTGACAGACATACTAGGTTCGAGAGGAGATGGTGATGGTTTTATGGATGAATTCCTCGATATGATGGGTTTTGTAAGTATTGTTTTATTTCTAAATCTGTTTAAGCACATTTTAATCTGTTACTACATCAATGGGACTTTAATAGGATTCGATCACCACGCCTGATTTTGTTTTCTACAAGAAAAGACAAAATCTCTGTTGCGAATATATAGAAACAGTCCTTGAAATAGCTTATGTATATAGACCGGATTCCACCGCCCCAACTTGATACAGATAAATATGAAATGTAATGGAAATAAATACGAAACTGATTCATTGAAAAACTTGGATACAAATACCTATAACTGATGTTATAACAAGTGTTACTAACTACATAAGTAATTTTAAAATGTAAAAAATAAAGTAAAATATATTTAGAACTCTGTTTTTAAATTATCCCAATTCCCATATTTTACAAGTGAACACGGCGGAACGAGGTAATTCATTTTACGAAATATTAAAATTTTAATTGCTTATATCTTCATTTTCCATTAGGTACTAGTCCTTTCAAACTATAATAATTTCTTTACAAAACTCCGTTGTGTTCATTTGTATCAGATGGAGAATGAAGATTTTATGTTGCTTTTTTTAGTATTTTTATGAAACACTAACAAGTTTGTGTTTTTAGGGTGAAGGCGGATCCCGCTTTCTTTTGGGTGAGTACAACCAACATACAAGGTTACGATACGAGAAATAGAAAGAAAACATTTGCCTTAGTTATAATTCTGTCTCTTTTTCTTGTAGATCGTCCTGCACATACAAGATTTTCAGGTACACGCGTAAAAGGCGCATACCATACTATTATACGGGTTGTTGAAATTATATTTATTACCTACATTATTTAATTATTTACAATGAATACCTAATCAATCTAGGAAAAATGAGGGACGCCTTCGATACACTTACTACTGCAATGGACCAGAAGGGCAATACGAAACTAATTTCTCATGGAAAATTTGACTTTACTTACCAAGAAGCATCTAAAGCGTAATAAAGATTTTTTACGAAATGAATTAAACTTTTTATTTAAGAATTTCTAAGTAAAAAAGATCTGTTTTTCCAGGTTAAAAGAAACAAACAGTTTTAGAGCTACTGAATACATTGTGAAGGTTGCAAAAGAAATTAATGCGAATCTGACAGAAACTGTAAAGGACGTCACACCGCCTCAACTCGCCAGGTCTATGAAAGGTAATTTTACCAGTTTAATAGATTTTAACACTTGATTTATAAAGCATTCTTTAAAAGTGCACTGCCTCGTTGGCCGAGTGGTCGCAAGTGCGACTGCCAGGCAAGGGGTCTCGGGTTCGATTCCCGGGTCGGACAAAGTATAACTTGGGTATAAAAAAAATTCTCAGTAGTAGCACGAAGTGTGGAATTGTGCCCGGTATATGGCAATAGGCTCACCCCCTATTACATGGGACTCAACATAAATAGTGAAAAGTGGGTGTTACATTGTACAGTGGCATAATGTGCACCTCTGCCTACCCCTTCGGGGATAAAAGGCGTGATGTTATGTTATGTCTTTAAAAGTGCTTATTTTGTTCATCTTTTTTACAGTTTATAGGCCGGTAAACGAGCACACGGATCATCTGATGGTAAGCAATCGGCGTCGCCCATGGACATCGGAGCACCAAAGGCGTTACAAGGACATTATCGGCCTTTTTTATGCGGATTAGGAATTTTAGGATTGTTGGGATAATGTGGCTGCGACAAAGGCCGAGAATATTTAACCTAATAATATCCCGGCCATTTACCCAAACGTTTTTGCTATATTTACAGCCAATATGGTTGTGCAATAGTGCAGCCATATTGTTACAGAAAAGTATTGCTATATGAAACACTCTTTATCACCAGATTTAACAAATCTATTCTTGATATTTAATACGCTGGCATATTATTAATCTTTTACTGAAAGTTTCATTATTTTTAATTTACAGATATGGTTGAAATCTGCTCCAATTACTTAGCACAAGATGCGGAATTTAATAGTATGGTGATAAATATCCCTGTTCACTTTTTCACTTAATATTATTTATTAAGATTTGCTCTTTAAGTTAATTTTACAGTCAGTCTATAAATAATATTGTTTTCTATAATGCCCGTCCATTAATTTACTAAGGTTTAGTACGGAAACTGTGAAACTGGTTTATCGTTAAGATAACTCTGTTATTGTTTTATACCTATACAGATATACTTATATGAAGATTTAATTTGTATTAGCGACGGTCTCGTTGGCCGAGTGGTCGCAAGTGCTACTGCCGGGCAAGGGGTCTCGGGTTCAATTCCTGGGTCGGGCAAAGTATTGCTGGGTTTTTTTTAAATTCTCAGTAGTAGCACGAAGTCTGGGTTTGAGCCCAGTATGTGGCAATAGGCTCACCCCCTATTACATGGGACTCATAACATAAGTAGTGAAAATTGGGTGTTACATTGTACAGTGAAATTAAGTGCCGTATTGTACACCTAGCCTATCCCTTCAGAGATAAAGGGCGTGATGTTATGTTGTTATGTTATATTAGTAAAAGTTGCATTTCAGAGACAAAAGGCTCAGCTTTTCAAAAATTGAAAGAAGCCATGAAGAAAAAAGGCAATAATGTAATGTATAACAAGGGTCAAATTAGCCGTACTTACGCTCAGGCAGCTCAACAGTAAGTCATAGATTGTAAATACATTAGAAATTATAAATACATTAGACATATACTATACATTTAGCAACAGTATAACAAATAAAAACTAGAATACACTAATACTTCCTCCTACTGATCTCATCCTAGCTACTAATAGCTAGGTACTACTAGTAGTATAAACTCTAATTTAGTTTCTCTATTTCTATTTTATTCTATATTATTTCTATTTTATTCTAATTTAGTAACTCTAATTTCTAATTTATTTACTACTAGTAGTATAAACTCTAATTTAATTTATAATTTTAGTAAAAGTACAGTAGGCAGCAGGTCATCCTACTCTTTCCTATCTAACTCTTTTATCCGATTTTCAACTCCATTATTTAGTTATAAAGTCGAAAATCGAATGACAAAAATTGGCACATTGGTGTAGATGAAGAATAAATGAAATTTTTTGATGTGTTGATGTACTGGCCACTATGTTTTTAAGCTATAAGCATATTAATTACCATGTAGGTTTATCTCGAATTTTTGTTCGTTCTTCTATTTTTTACCGACTTCAAAAAAAGGAGGAGGTACTATGTTCGGATGATTGTTTTTTTTTTCGCTTTTTTTTTTCTTATAGACTTGAACGAGCTCAAGGTCTGGATACAGATCACGATGACCCCAACCTTTCGCAAGGGATACATGCAAAAATGACAGGGTTAGTACTAGGCAACACCCCAGAAGATATGAAAACGGAGATGGAAGGTAAAGAGATCTCGTGGCACTTTAATAGAAACAAACACAACTTAAATATTATGGTAAATAAAATATTTTCTTCCTCAGAAACCGTGGACATGTCTTCAAAATATTTGTCTCAAAAAGCCGTCGATGATTGTAAGTCTACCTACAATAAAAAATATTATACAAAATTTTTTTTTATAATAATATATCGTTAATCGATTGTTTCTCTTTTTAGACGAACGTGGTCCATTATTTGAATTTTTGATTAAAACTCTGAATAAGGATGGAGATCAGCCTTTTTCTGATATTTTTCCTCTCACCACGAGGAGTGCAACTGCACAAATGTTAGTTTATTTGTATACCTACTTACTTCAGAATATTACATTCATTGTTGAAAATCTTTCTGTTCAACTGTCAAGAGGGTGCAGTTCTTATTGTTTAACAACACCTAGTAACTATGCAATGAAATATTCCTTTCTTTCTTGAGGGAAGGGCAGTCCTGCAGAAGTCACAGATTCGATCATAACAACCTCCTTTCTTCATGATCTCTCATTATTCTAATCCTCTATCAAAGACAGAAAGAAAGAAGACAGAAACCATGCAAACCGAAGTATAATTTATAAACGAATGTCAATTTTGTAATCATAACAGATTCAGAGAAATAGCATATGTCTAAAATCTGTGCAAATAAAATTTAAACTTATTGCAGCTTGCAAACGGCACCAGAACTTTGGAACGCGAAACCTGACCCCGTGACTGTGGACAAAATAAAAGGAGCTCTGCACAAAGCTATAGACCCGCACACTCCCAATCAAAAGGCCGAAGAAATGAAACGTTCGTCACCAGTTATTTTAATTAAAAAGGCTTGAAACTTAACTGTAACATTACCTAATTAATCATAATTGTATTAATAAAAATATCAATTTTTACAGGTGTAATTAATCAAAGTGCTAATTACTTGTCCGGTTTACTACGAGATAGAGGTTAGTTACATAGTACGTACACAAATAGTACTCGTGTAGATGTTTTACAAAACCATTGTTTCCTCCTAAATACGATTGTAATGTCTTAAGTTTTTGTTGCCAATAGGTAACGCGATGGACACGTTATTAAATATGATGAAAAAAAATCCAAGCAAAGTGTTTTCAACAAGAAATAATTATACGTTGGACTATGGCCAAGCAGCAAAAGAGTAAGCAATAATACGTATAATAGGATTTTATATTCCTATATATACTAAGTAAAAGAAATTGAAAATATTTATTAATAATGTGATTATTTCAGTATTCAGGAAGCACCAGACCTCATCACACATTTGCACATAAAGGATATTGCTGACGAAGGACGAGCAAATTTAACGAAAGACATGAAAAATGAGACTCCAGTTGCTTTGCAGGCCCCAATGGCAGGTAGGTCCAAAGCAAATTGCAATGACGTCAGAAGGAAGTATTGTTAATTTATTTATTTTTTTGTGACGAATGCAAATTACAATATTTTTTCTTCAGCATTGACGAAAGACGTCTCCAAATATCTTTCCCAGGTGGTGGCCTTACGAAGTAAGATAAAAACTTAATAAATACAAAAGCCTTCGTACTACCTACTTTTATACTTATCATTTTAATCCTTGATTAATTTCTGTAGGTGGAATAGCCGGTGATAGATATCCAAAACACTTGCTGGCTTCAATGGATAAAGCTATAGGAAGTAAACCCCTTTACAAGTACAAGTCGTTCGGACAAAGTTACGGTGAAGCGGCAGATGTGTAAGTACTTTGTCACGTGATAATTACATGCATTTTATATATACATAAGTTATATGCAAAATAATATTATATATCTACAGTTTACAACACGAAGGCCCCGTATTTACTCCAGAGTCACTACAACCAGGATCAGTACAACAGCCAGGAGTACCTCTCTCAGAATCCAAAACGGCGTTAGCATTATCGCAAGGAGTGTCTTTAAATGAAATACATCCAACAGAATCAACTAAGGAGTTGGGTCATGAAATTGCATCCGAAATGAAGAGAACCTTACCAAAGCAAATAGCTCCAAATGTTGCTGAAGGATTGGATGGTAAAACATGTGCTTTCGTAATGAATTCCAAATCGCATAAGACATGATTCACAATAATTTCTTTTTTACGCGATACAGGAGGTAGTAATAAGTTGTAAGTAAGTACTTTCAATGTCAAATCAATAAGATGACGTAACAAGAGTATTTCATGAAAATCTTAAGACTAAAAATAGTTAAGGCCATATTAATAATGATATTATAAGTAATTTATTTTGTACAGGTACAATTGAAAACGCTGCTAAGCAAATAGCGAAACATGCTACTGGACAAGGTAATGTAAAATAATGTTTATTATGCAACAGTCCAAATTTCCAATCCTCAAATCTAACCTAACTAATCCCAAAAGGCCGGCAACGCACCCTTAACTCCTTTGGTGTCACGGGCGTTTTAGGATTTAGATTGCCTACCATCAGGTGAATGGTCTACTCATTTGCCGACCTATCCCATAAAATCTGTTCCTGTTACCTAATGCTAAATATGCTTGCCAAAAGTAAACTCATCATGATAATGTGTTTAATAGGAAAAGCATTGGAACATTTGACGGGTCTAATGAAAACGAAAGGAGACCAAAACCTTGCCAGATTGCAAGGATATGATCAACCTACAGTGGTGCAGCAAAAAGGTTTGTTGTAACCTCCAAATTAATAAGAACAATATTTATGAGCAAGCAATACCAAGAGATAAACCATTTTATTTCAGACTGGAGCTTGCTCCAACTTTGACTAATGACAAGGTCGACAAAATAGCTTACGAAGCTGTGAAAACTAAACTCACCGACTTGACTAAGGACAAACCAGCTGATGAAAAGTTTGCAAAATATATGCCAGGCAAGTACGAGAAGCTAAATATAATATTTAATCGTTTATAATGTAAAATATGTGGCTTAGTTTATAGCAAATATCACCTATGCTTATTCCGCTTGGAGCAAACATTACCCATATTGGGTAATTCATATGAAAACCGCCACTATAAAATAAAATTATGTGCAGGTATTATCGAAGATAGCTCAAAATTTCTAGCAGCACCATCACCTGAGAGTAAGTAAGATAGACAAATATTTATAATTGTGCTAATTTACAATTTATACTGTAACTTTAAAAGTGATTGATACATATTTCTAGCGAACGCCGAAAAGAAAAAAGTATTAGCTGATTTACTAGCCATGAAAAGAGATCAAATATTAGATGAGAAGGTCCTTATAAAATGACTTATCAAGAAGGTGGAGAGGAGTGAGTTTCGTATCGTAATTAAATTAGTAAGCTACATTGTACTACATAGGTATATCTACATATAAGTAAAAAATATGTTTCTTTAACTCAGGCTTATGCATGCTCCAGCTGGTGCCAGTAAAGCTCATAACGAGCAGAAGCAAAAAGAAATGTTAAAGAAAATTGAATCTGTCTTACCAGATAAAAATATGGCTGCCGCATACAAAGGTGAAAAGCTGTGTTTCCTTAGGACATCGTGGTCAATACGCAACAGAGTGTTACATTTTAGTTAACCTCATTTAACAAACGATAGGTAGCAAGTAGCAACATTACTACACGCTAGTAACAAAAGAGTGGATAATCTTACTATAATATGAATTGTATTTTTTTATGCTTCATATAATATTTTACTTATAATTTTAGAGCCAATCAGTGAAGGTGCAACACACCTGGCTAACGTCATGTCCGGAAGAGGTAGTATTGTTTGTACATCTATTATAATTTCTTCAGTTAATAAAAAATGGTGAAATATTTTTTATATTACATATATACAAACACTTCTCAGGCCAAGCAATGGCAGTAATACAAGACAGTTTGAATAAAGAAAAAGATAAAAGGTTTCTTGATGTTGGAAATTTCAAGAAAAATCAAGGACAAGTTGCGGAATTGTATGATTTTTTTTCAGTAGATTTATCATTTATATGTAGACATTTGTAAATGTAGGTAACAGTATTACAATGTGTTAAGATTAAAATAAGGTTGTTATACGATTATTTGCATCATGATTGTTGTCCTATTTTAATGGGACTTCGTGAGATTCGTGAGATTCTATTGCCAAATCAACGAAAAAATCCCAGATTCTGCGTGTTATTGTAGATTTCGGAAGCCCAATAATAGTTTGCGCAACCTATGTGTCTAATCATCACAAATCTTATTAAAATACTACAATAATAAGATCAATGTTTTGAATGCATGTGTTTTTTTTTATTAAATAAGATCTATACTTTGCCAGATTGAAAAATGCACCAAATTTTCAAAGTGAGAAAGCTTCTCCAGTTTTGTTGGAAAACGTTGAACACCAACTCGATGTACTTCCCAAACAGATACCAGCAGATAAACCACTAGCTAAGCAGCATATGAAAGGTAAGAAAAACAAATGTTAGTACTAAAACATAGAGTTTCTTCAAATTTATTTGTTCATTTCAATATCTAATATTTCCAGATACTACTGAAATCGCTGCAAAATATATCGCATCTAAAGCTACGGCAGAAAGTAAGTTTAAAATATATTCAAGTATTTTAGAGTACATTTTTTTAGAAATATTCATCCAATTAATGAAGTCTTTGATTCAAGGTGGTTTAGGAGCCCAAGAACTAGCAGAACTACATAAAGCTGGATTCAACGATGGAGCCAAAGCCGCATCGTATGACATTTTTTTAAATCCTAGTCACAGTTATAACATTGAACATACTGTCCCTTAATGTAAATTTATCAATTATAATTGCAGTGCAGCACAACGAAGAACTGCGCAAGGAGAATTTGTAAAACTAGAACCAGAAAGTTTAGATGGAAAGAAGCAAGCTGCAGACGGTAAAATGTATAGCCCTACACCTGCTGGCGTGGTTGTCGGCCCTGATGGAAAATTATATGGTCCTGATGGTAAATTATATTTTCCTACTGGAAACGTAATTGGCCCTGATGGCAAAGTTTACGGCCCTGATGGCAAAGTAATAAGCTCTGACGGTACAGCACATACTCCTAATGGTGTAACAGTGGGTCCAGATGGAAAATTATATGGTCCCGATGGTAAATTATATTTCCCTACCGGTAACGTAATAGGCCCTGATGGCAAAATGTATGGCCCTGATGGCAAAGTCATTGGCTCTGCCGGTATAGCACACACTCCTAATGGTGTAACAGTGGGTCCAGATGGAAAATTATATGGTCCTGATGGTAAATTATATTTCCCTACCGGTAACGTAATTGGCCCTGATGGCAAAATGTATGGACCTGATGGCAAAGTCATTGGACCTGATGGCAAAGTCATTGGACCTGATGGCAAAGTCATTGGACCTGATGGCAAAGTCATTAGCCCTGCCGGTACAGCACATACTCCTAATGGTGTAACAGTGGGCCCAGATGGAAAATTGTATGGTCCTGATGGTAAATTATATTTCCCCACCGGTAACGTAATTGGCCCTGATGGCAAAATGTATGGCCCTGATGGCAAAGTAATTGGCCCTGCCGGTATAGCACACACTCCTAATGGTGTAACAGTGGGCCCAGATGGAAAATTGTATGGTCCTGATGGTAAATTATATTTCCCCACCGGTAACGTAATTGGCCCTGATGGCAAAATGTATGGACCTGATGGCAAAGCCATTGGACCTGATGGCAAAGTCATTGGACCTGATGGCAAAGTCATTAGCCCTGCCGGTACAGCACATACTCCTAATGGTGTAGTAGTGGGCCCAGATGGAAAATTATATGGTCCCGATGGTAAATTATATTTCCCTACCGGTAACGTAATTGGCCCTGATGGCAAAATGTATGGCCCTGATGGCAAAGTCATTGGACCTGATGGCAAAGTCATTGGCCCTGACGGTTTAGCACACACTCCTAATGGTGTAACAGTGGGTCCAGATGGAAAATTATATGGTCCCGATGGTAAATTATATTTCCCTACCGGTAACGTAATTGGCCCTGATGGCAAAGTTTACGGCCCTGACGGAAAAGTATGTACATTAGGTGAGAATGAAGAGCAACGTCAACGACGATTAGCTGAGGCAGAAGCATACAGAAAATATGAAGAAAGTGAAAGAAGGAGACTAGGTGATAAGGAGTACTTTAGAAGACAAGAAGAAAGATTAAGACGAGAAATGGCGGGTGGTGGGACAGGTGAGAAAGACTTTGAATGAGCATATTTTATTATTATTTTTAAAACCTGGTACCTAACGCATTTTTAATTAGTTAAATAAATTTGTTATTAGCGGATATCAATGATGTGTTAAGAAAAATTCAAAATTTCAAAATTCAAAATGGTTTAATTTGCGTTAATAAGGTACAGATAGTTGTCATTTTCTAATAACTTAGGTCCTCTTATTTTGCCTTCAACATCGGCGTGCAAAAATAATGTAAGTAGGTACTTTACAAACTTTTGTTATGCTGCTATCTCAAAGAAAATTAAGATTAGAAGAGAAAATGTCACAAAATTAACCCGAAATGTCATAAATGTCACACACAATATTGTATAAATGTCAATTTTATAGGAATGTCACACATATTATAAATATATTACATTACAATTCACAAACCATTAAATATTACAATTTATAATCTAAATATTCAAGCACACTGTAAAAACATTTGTCAATTAGCAGGTTTATTAAACCTCGTTTAAATTTATGAAA
This sequence comes from Spodoptera littoralis, assembly GCA_902850265.1. NCBI lineage: Eukaryota > Metazoa > Arthropoda > Insecta > Lepidoptera > Noctuidae > Spodoptera > Spodoptera littoralis. The sequence goes on from LR824533.2 coordinate 5,406,325, forward strand.
AGGTAGTGCCTTAATGGAACTTGGAACCTTGTTATGTAAAAAGGTGTAGATAGGTTACATAAATAACATTCGATCTTAAAAAACACGGTGGGTGTTAGTTCTGTGTGCACCTCTTTATGCCTGAAGGGGTAGCCTTCAGGCATAAAAGGTTAAGTTATGTTATCTTTATTAATATTTTATAAAGTGTGCGAGAGCCATGCTTCGGCACGAATGGGCGGGCTCAAAGACAAAGACAAAAGACAAAGATTATTTATTTGCAAAAACACGTGTTAAATAATAATACATCATAGAATGCACATTATAAGTTGTACAGATGAGCAGTGAGAATAGTATCAACATGTTTGACCATTTCTGGTGTACAAATGTGGAATTAGTATTAAATCCAATTATAACAGTAATTAAACTTTTAAATTGTAACATTCCTATAAGAGACTCAAACCTGACCAGGGCCAACAAAGAAAAATTACAAACACTTGTCATTTACAAAGTCATGAACACTATAATAGCATTTATTAACTAGTAGTTTTTTCAACGCTTGTTTGAATAAGTTTAAAAATTTAATAATTTCTTTAGGAATTTTGTTATAAATTATGGGAGCCATACAGATCACGCTTTTATGCATTAGTGCTGTTTTCGATGGGTGAATAAATAGTCGATTGTTGTCACGTCGATTTCGTTTTACTTTATCAGCCAGAGTGGGAAATATGATATCTCGACCGGAAAGATAATATCTTTCGGGTCGGGCTCACAGAAAACCGAAACCGAAAATTGAAAGCCGAGAATCAACGCTTGCGTTGTTTCGTCGTATGAGTGAGGTTACCAGAGACCCCCCTCCCCAATCCCTGAATCTCCAACAATCCTCAAATTCTTATCCCGAAACAGCCGGTACCGCGCTAGTAACGCCTGTGGTGTTCCGGGTGTCCATGAGCGACGCCGATTGCTTACCATCAGGTGATCATGCCATAAAAAAAAAACGTCACTCTTACGCACACATAAATATATAAACAGCGCAACGCAAGTGAGGTACTGTGGCCAGTTATTGTCCATATTTCAATGGGCCAATTTCTGAGATTTCATTATCTACACCTTTTTAATTAGGTATTACATCATTGGCTGATATCAATAAAATTTAATAAATGCAACTAAAACTTTTTGCTTGCAGGAAAATATCGAGGTGGGGCATTGGGTGCTGGTAAGTGTTAATCAATATGCACATACGTTAAAAAATTTGATATCATGTAGATATACTACATGATATATGTTTATCTTGATCTCGATATCTCCTCTCTCTTTTCTATTTGTTCTAAGCTTCACCGCTTATTTCTTAAACCAAGATGCTTTGGACAGATTACGACAAGGAACATGAAACGGCACTGGACATCCTACACCAACAATTGCAAGCAAACGGATCTAAAGTATTCTATCAACAACCTCAAACTGTTCTCACACATTGTCAGGCTTCAGAGTGGTAAGTTCAAAATAAAATCACTCACACATACACTTGTCCAAATTTCTTAACACATAACATCACGCCTTTTATCCCCGAAGGGATAGGCAGAGGTGCACACAGAAGTAACACCCACTTTTCACTATTTATGTTATGAGTCCCATGTAATAGGGGGTGAGCCTATTGCCATATACCGGGCACATTTCCAGACTCCGTGCTACTACTGAGATTTTTTTAAAACCCAGTAATTCTTTGCCCGACCTGGGAATCGAACCCGAGACTTCTTTCAATTTCTTAACAATCCCATTTTTTATTTCTATTGTATAGAGAAACTTGCCAGAGTAGGTACAGTTCAGGTAGGTAACTATCATTATTTTAATTAAAAATGTGTATTTTAATGTGTAGGCTCTCTTGTCCAATGCCGATGAAAGTGGATAAGGCAGTGAAAGATTCTGGAGACACCGCACGCCTACATAAGAAGTTTGAAAGAAAACTAAATGCTCTTGTCAATGATGTCACGCCACCACATTTGGCTGACTGCATGCAAGGTAAAATTACTAATAAGGTATACCTCACCGTCATTCTTCATATATGAAACAACAGATTCATTTTTAAGAATTTGAAGTGCATCTTTTAATTTATCTATTGTTTTTACACAGACGTCGTCATTGAGGGTGCTCGAAGGCTGTCTGAATTCTTTATCTCGAAGAGTGAGTGAAAATTTGCATTTGTATTTAGTTCAATCAACAACACTAAATGTCGTGCCATCTCTGTCATTTTACAAAGAATTTGTGGAGACAGACCTGTACTTAAGCGTGACTTAAAATTGAGTAACGTTTCAGTATTCGGGCGATAACTACGTAAATACTGTTAAAAACATAAACTTGTTTTCTGACAGGTTACAGTGCGCTTGTCAAAGATGCGCTTATATCAGAAATGCAAAAGCGGGGAAACGAAATACTTTCAGAAGTGGATGGCGCTGCGGAAACATATTTCTTTGCAGCTCAAAGGTGGAAAATTGCATTAAACCTATTTTGAAATCGCCTTTCATTGTATAATAGTTATGTAGTTCATTCATGTTAAGTATTGTAAAATTATAAAATAAATAAAAATTTGTCTGTCGTCCCGAACGATTGGACGAAATTAGATAATTCTTATTTTGTCGTGTATTTATTATTAGGAAAAAGTTAGTGTAAAACTCCTCATTGGCCGAGTGGTCGCAAGTGCGACTGCCGGGCAAGGGGTCTCGGGTTCGATTCCCGGGTCGGGCAAAGTATTACTGGGTTTTTAAAAATATCAGTAGTAGCACGGAGTCTGGAAAAATGTGCCCGGTATATGGCAATAGGCTCACCCCCTATTACATGGGACTCATAACATAAATAGTGAAAAGTGGGTGTTACATTGTACAGTGGCATTAAGTGCCGAAATGTGCACCTCTGCCTACCCCTTCGGGGATAAAAAGGCGTGATGTTATGTTATGTTATGTAGTGTAAAAAAAAATTTTGACATATTCACCGCGAAAATTGGGAAATAGCAGTAGTACCGGGGCAAAACTGAGACGGCTAGCATCTAACGCACTAAAATTTGTTGTAGATTAAAGAAAGCAGATTCATTGGAGGTCCGGGAACCTTGCTACAGGGTCGCTAGTGATATCAATAAGAAGTTGGACGACATGATCAAAGTTCGTCCTCTGCCACGGAAACTAAATTTGATAATGAAAGGTATTGATTTTGTTATCCAGAATTGTGTCAATATTTTTTCCATTACGGATTGCGATAACCTTGTCCCTATTTTACAGATCACATCAAAGACACTTCTAACTTTTTATCTGCAATGGTTACGAAGCCCGGTGAGTACATTTGTTAGCCTTTTAAAAGTTCCATTTCAAAACCCTCCCATTCTTTAAGTCCATAAAGACTATATAATACATTTTATAAAAACGTAGGAACGCTTTCTTAAAATCATACTTTCAGATGATAAAATCGAGGCATACGTCGCGTTGTTAGACGAAATGGAAGCGGAAGGAGATTTCAATCTAGTAGAAGGAGATATTCCTAAAACATATAAAGAGGCTGCTGACTAGTAAGTCCATTAAGTCATTCCAGTTCGACGAACTATTTAACTAAGGATATTTGTGGATAAATAATAACATGAACTTCCTCAGTCTTCGTCAGCTGACGTCAAATACAGATAAGATTAATCGTCCCAACTCTTCAATGCAAGCAGAAATTCAGTCAGAACTCAAACAATTGCTGGATCATGTTCCACCTAGTGGTTATAGCCGATCGGTTATGAACTGTAAGTTGGAGAGTTCAATATCCATTTTCAATATAAATTCTTAGTTTATATCCGTAATCGTTCATTTGAGTAATAACCCTTTTCTATATGAATCTATTAACTCGTCGACTGCCTCGTTGGCCCAGAGGTCGCAAGTGCGACTGCCGGGCAAGGGGTCTTGGGTTCGATTCCTGGGTCGGGCAAAGTATTACTGGGTTTTTAAAAAAAAAATTCTCAGTAGTAGCACGGAGTCTGGAATTGTGCCCGGTATATGGCAATAGGCTCACCCCCCATTACATGCGACTCATAACATAGAGGTAAATAGTGAAAAGTGGGTGTTACATTGTGCAGTGGCATAATGTGCACCTCTGCCTACCCCTTCGGGGATAAAAGGCGTGATGTTATGTATGTTATGTAATGTCTATTAACAAACATCTAAATGAATAATGATTGAGAACTTGATATGAAGATGTTTTCTATTCGTGTTTTACATAACAATCTGTCGTTGTATTTTTATTTTAGCCGTTATTGGAGAAACAGCAGGCCTTTTGACCTCTTACATAATGCTCCAAGGTTAGTAGCTTTCTGATTAAATATTTTGTTTAATCTATTATACTAAAGGAATAATAAAACTTTTCGTTTTTGTAGGAGCAAAAACAGCAGCATTAAACGATCTTGTGCAAGAAATGACGGAGGCAGGCGATGGTGCACTGTTGAGACATGGACCTATCCGTAAATCTTTCAAGGAGGGCGCTGAATTGTTAGTATACGGTATTGCTTATATACCTACTTTTTGATATAGTTGTGTTAATAGATGTTTATTACATACTTTCCAAAATAAACAAAAGTGTAATGATTTCATAAAAGAATAAAGTAAACTCTGAAGTAAACTAACATTTCAGGTTGCGAGGAAAAAATATAGATCAACTCGTCGTGTCTAATCCTGACCCTGTGGTTGCAAGAAAAATCCAAATAAAACTAGGCAATCTGATGCAAATCGATCCGCCGATATGTTGCGGATGTGTTGAGAGTCTTATGAAAGGTAAAATTCTAAAAACTATTAAAATGATGCACACCGTATTTTAGAGAACAGCGCTAAGTATACCAATTTATGTCACTTTATTTATGAATGAAGTAGTGTGCCCGAGGATGATATAAAAAAATCCATGCTTGCCATTAACTCCTCTGCTGTGGGTAGTGATGGTTTATGCTCCCGTATGTTTATCCCCATTCTTGACCTCCTCCTTCCTATTCTCACGCACATTTTCAATTTTTCTTTATTCTCTTGCTCTTTTCCTTCTGCTTGGAAAACTGCCCACGTTATTCCGTTACCAAAAACTAATAACCCTTCTACCCTTTCACATTACAGACCTATTTCCATATTGCCTTTTCTCTCCAAGGTCATGGAACATATTGTTCATAAGCAGTTGACTTCCTTCTTGTCGTCAAACTGCCTCATCTCTCCCTTTCAATCCGGATTCCGCCCTGGCCACAGCACGGTCACAGCTTTACTCAAAGTGACCGATGACATTCGCTGGGCTATGGACAACAAATCTCTCACTGTTCTTGTGTTGTTGGACTTCAGTTCTGCCTTCAACTCCGTGGACTTTGACATTCTGCTGGGGGTCCTGAAGGCCAACAATTTCTCTTCTTCCTCTCTGGCCTGGTTTGAGTCCTATCTTCCGGGTCGCCGTCAGAGGGTCCGCCTTGAAGAAAATTTTTCTGATTGGTGTGACCTTGCTGCCGGGGTACCCCAGGGTGGCGTCCTTTCTCCTGTTCTTTTCTCCATCTTTATTAATACCGTTGCCAGGGTCATTTCATCTAATTTCCATCTATATGCGGACGATTTGCAGCTATACCGCCACTTTGGCCTGTCCGAGGCCCATTCTGCTATCGATGCCATGAATCGTGACTTGGATGGCGTTGCCGAGTGGGCTAGGTCTTTTGGATTGCAAATCAATCCTATCAAGTCTCAGGCCATGATCATCGGTAGCAGATATTATCGAAACGCTCTCGACGTCCCTAGCCTTGGTCCATTACGTTTGAATGGCACACGCATTCCATTCACTGATACTGCGAAAAACTTGGGGGTGCATATCGACTCGAACTTGTCGTGGGCTTTTCAGGTGAACGAGGTTAGTCGGAAAGTTCATTTCTCCATTCACTCGCTGAGGCGCCTCCAGACCTTGCTTCCGGTGAAGACTAAGATTCACCTCGTCCAGGCGCTGATCTTGCCTCTCATTGACTATGCAGATGCTTGCTATTTGGACGCCACAGAGGAGCTATTAAATAAACTTGAGCGCTTACAAAATGTATGTATCCGTTTCGTCTTTGGTCTTAGGAAGTACGATCATATTTCTGAATTCCGTAACAGGCTCAAGTGGCTCCCAATCCGTCTTCGCAGGAACACTCGCATACTATGTCTCCTCTATAACATCCTCTTCAACCCAGCCTATCCTACTTATCTTCGAGACCGTTTCTCCTTGGTGCGCCCTCCTGAAGTCCTTACTCGTTCTCATCTTAAATCCTATCTTAAAATTGTGCCCCATAATACCGACTTCTACTCCTACTCCTTCTCCGTTCATGCAGTGAGACTATGGAACTCGCTCCCGCCGAACATTCGGGACGCCAAGTCTATCTCTATCTTTAAGAGACAAGTGAGAGAACATTATCTTTCCTCCTGAAATACAGATTTGTTTTTCTATATTTATTTATATATGTATTATAATTGTATTATATTAATTTGTTTTATTGTTTATTATTGTTAATTCTATTGGTTTCTTCGGTCTTATTACTTTTTTTTATTAATTGATTTTTATCTTGTTTGTGTAACACACTATGTGTCTCTGTATTATTATTTCTTTTCCTGCCACAGGCCCACAGGAAGAAATTCCAGTTGGAATATGTGGGGCCTATGTACTCTGTTTTTTATTATGTATTGTCCTCTGTGTTGAATGTGTGTACATAAATTAATAAATAAATAAATAAATAAATAAATGAAACTTTACAGATGTCATCGAAGACGCAACGATGTACCTGGCTGTACATCTTCTTGAACCTCGTAAGATAACATTGTAAAACTAATTGGTAATTACTTTGTCTCATGATTTATTACAATACTTATGATATTGTATGTTATGTTTACAGAGGTGATCCAGGTGTGCAAGTGTTACAAGAACGTGTTTGTGCAGTGCGAGCTGTGGTGTGAAGAGATACTGCGACGCGTGACGCGGCCATGCTGCACCTGCTCGCGACACGTGTCGGTGCAGGCCTTGAAAGACCTCGTGCCCGGGGAGATCCTGATCGCCGCATCAGACGGCTCCCGCGTGTTCGCACCTGGCGTGGATATAACCATTAACCCTTGCCCTAGAATGGCTAAACGCAAACGAGATGACAGCCCCGCAGTCCCCAGACCATGTCCAGCTGCTTCTCCTACACCTGGCTGCCAGAGCCGAACTCCAACTACTTCCTACGTCATGTATTCGACTTCACACCAACGGTTTGGTTACGATTCCCTACAAGCATCAGCGGGCTCGAGTGATTCACTACCTATAACACCAATGTCCTTTAGTCCTTTGCAACGTTCGAGAAGTAGCTCTCCCATAAAATCTCTCTTAAAAGATATTCACTCTGGAAATGTTAACTTTTATCAACAACAACAAGAACAAATGCAGATGTACGAAGTTGAAAATCAGAAGCGACTATATAGCGAGCCGTCAGTTTCATACTTCTCTTCAACTAGTAACTACAATTTCGGAGACTCACCCAGATCGGAATCGCCAGTTACCACCTGTCTCTCTCCGGAGTATCCTTCCCCGATGATTAGTAATATTCATATATCCGACACGTCTAAAATCACTCAAGCTAAGAGTACATACAGCTCCCGTGAGTAGCATAATTCATTCAGTTCAATTACAGTTTTTACTGTGTGTAAATCATATTTCTTATATTACTATTTAACCTATACTCGATAGGAACTCCAATCATATCGACTGATCAGATGGCTGACTGGCACGCCATGATGGTCAGTCTGATGTGGAACATGCAAGCATGGCGGGATTGGATACAGGAGATATTTGAACATGCCTTATCTTACCACAATACTCCAAGCACACGAGGTACTATAACGTTAATGAACAATTACACTGAGTAAACTGGTACTGAGACTCTTGATGTTTTTGTTTTCATACCAAAATCTAGATACATGGTCATCATTTCAAAGAAGGATCACGACTGAAGCTCTTCAATGGCGTCAGTACAGTGTGTTCTGTCATCAACTTACGACGCGTCTTCACATACGTTACAAGGATAGAGAAGTAAGATAACAATACTTAATAACAATAGTTTACCAAAAGTGATGGCTTCTTAGGAAAAAATTTATCTACTGAAAAAGTTGGCTTCTCAATTTCGAGCGATTTCAATGCACTCTGTTTTCACCAGAGAAAAAATTGTACAGAAAATATTAAACACTAGCTTTTACCCGCGGCTTCGCTCGCGTCACAAAAGGATAAAAAGTAGCCTATGTGACATATACCAATACATACACGCCATCTATAACAATGCTTTTGTTTTCCCTCGGAAAAATCAAATTTTCGGGATAAAAGGTACCCTATTATTTAATCCGGACTTCAAACTTTACGTCTGCAAAAATTCAAAGCAATCGGTTTAGTAGTTAAGGCGTCAAAGCTGAACAAACAAACAAACTCACTTTCCGATTTATAATATTAGTAAGGATTCCTACCATGTCTTCATAAATATCTCGTCGTATCAATATCCTGAAGATTTTGTATAACGGATACTTCTGTTCTAGTTCGTGTCTCCGACGCGTCCTACAGCCCAAACTAAAACTTATATAGCTTGCCAAGAGGAAATGTTAAAAATTATCGAAATGTTCAACAAATGGACACAATGGCTAACTTTGGTTGTGAGTATTTCACTTATATCTAAAGTAAGCGACATATAATACTTTACTGCAGAATTATTAAAATGTCTACTAAATCAGGTCAAGGAAACCAATACGTTGCAACAAATGTCTGGCGCTGAAGATATTCCATTACATCAAACGTAAGTGCTTAATTTACTGCAAGACAAATTATTAACGTAATACGTACACACGGCTACACATCGAGCTTTACATAACCAGTATAAACTGAACGTTAAATGTGCGGAAAGATGATGCGACGCGACACCAGGATAAACTGGTTTTGTATAGATTGATGTGTGGCCGTGTGTACTTTAGTAAAGTTTCGTCTGTAAAATAGGCGCTGGACTCACTTGAAGATAAAACTAGAGGGTTATGCTAAAGATTGGTCTAAATACAACATGTTTCTGAAAGGATCCTGGGAGAAAAAATACAGTTCTGTTATTGAAGGTATGTATGTTTCGAAGAACACTGTTTGGGGTAGGGACACGTAACACAAAACCAACAGAATTGGGATGATGACAGGGTATGAAAATTAAAAATCTAATTAGTCCGTAAGTTAGGTGTTAAAAAAATATTAGACACGTATTTTTTTATTTTGTCGTATAATAAAACAATACTTAGATAAAACGAATCATAGTTAAGGAGTGGGGGGCTAAAACGTCATTTCTACGTAGATATAAAATGTACATAGAAGTGACGTCACGCGACATTTCAAAACAATATATCGTCGAAAGTATTCATTTCTATAAGAAAATAAAAATTACGTGTTTAATGATTTAAAATAATCAATATACCAGACGGACATTAAAATAAAATTAGGCATCTACCCTATTCAGTTATACTATCTAGGTATCTGGTTACACTTACAAACTACATGTTTTTAGGTCCGGAAAAAGACTGAAATCAAAAACATGTACTCAACCATCTGAAAATTACATTTACCTTTATTTTTTAAAATTATTTTTTTTGAATAGACTACTTGCCAGAATGGAAGAAGCCAGGTGCAGTATGGGTGGTAAGCGCTTGTGGTGCGGTGCCCAGTGGCGCAGTCGCTGCGGGCGTGTTTGATGGAGAAGTCACCTGGGTCGCCAGGACCACGCACAAGTATTTATTTAGAAGATACTAACTTTTTTTTCTAATTTGGTTGAGTCAACTTGAGTCCTAATTATTAGATTAAACCAAAAAACTGAAGTATCATGATAAAAGTTTGTTGCCATCCACAGGTCTAAGGTGCTCCCAGCAGCTTTGTATCCTTCAAAACACTGCTGCTTGGTATACGCTGATGGCATAGTCCACAAATACACAAAATATCAGGTAAGTCATACGAAAGTATCGAAACACCAAAATATACTTTAGTATAATATACTTTAAGTTGCTACTTAATAAACGCAAGTACTGTTGTAGAAGTGGGTTGCTTGAGGTTGACGTTGACATGAGCGGTGTAATTATCTGTAATTTCTCACTGTGGTGATTTCAAGTAGAAACTAGTTTATAAAACTTTGGCTTAGGTAATGTGTAACGCAGAAGTTCGTTGGGTGGCATGGCGAGGTGGCTCAGTGGTTGCACGGGCAGTTCAAGTGGCGCCAGGAGTATATGTAGGGAGAGTGCAACATCGTGGTAACCACCTCTTGGGGGCTGTGCATGAACCACACTATCGCTGCCACGTCGTCTTCTTCGGAAGGCCCTTCGCCTTTAACAACTACGACCTCCTAATGCTAGCAGAACCACGAGACGAGAAGATATTCCCATGAAGTAGTAGACCAAGTACAGCAACCAGGGGACAGTGTACACGGTTATCGATTTTGAAATTAGAACACGGAAAAGTTTCCGTTCTTTTCTTTTCATCTTTTTTAATGAAATTTCTTTGTAATTAATAGACAAACTGTCGCCGATTGCTGTGCGAAGGTTAAGGGTATGAAGGTTTTATAATCTTTAAGATAATTACTGATTATAATTCTGGGGATTAATACTTTATCCAATATTTCAAAAGTAGTAGTCTTCCAGTAAACCTCGAAATGACACTGGCTAGATGGTCTGATCTTACCAAATCGTGTTAGTATTGTTGATGTCCTTAGTTTTATTTTGAACGTCGATGTGCTAGTGAGAATGTTTGTATTGTGCTGTTCATATACACATTTTATATTTATTAAAATTATATTGTTTTATGATATGTCTATATTTCATTGTATTGCACCTTACCCTTATATACACATATTTACAAAATACATTACAATACTTTAACTCATAACGCTAGTATCTTGACTATCTTCAGCTACTTCAACTTTTTCTATTGTGCCTTTAGATCCGGACAGTCGCACTAAATCTCCAGTTTTGAACATATCTGTAGCATAGGCTGCACCCACGATGCACGGCAAACCGTATTCTCGAGCGATCACAGCACCTAAGAAACGAACACAATATAAATGAAACTATCATGAATTTGGTGAACTTAAGTTTCCAATCCGAAGGATAGAAGCTTTTGCTCCCTAGATCCAATTTGAGGTAAGAAAGGTTACTATAAAAATGTTTCAATTGTATAGCAAAGTTAAGCACACAAGCCAGCAAACGAGTAGACAGGGTGAACAATCAGCGCCGCCCACGGTCGCCCCGCAACACTAGATAAGTCCAACTGCATTGCCAGTCTTTTAGGGATTGAGGGTTTGAGGATGTGGGGATTGAAAATTTGGGAATCGAGGCCTTAAAATAATATAATGAGTGAGCTGATACAAACCATGTGATATAAGTCCACCAAGTTCTGTTACAATGCCGGTAAGCAACGGGAAGTAAGGCGACCAGCCGATGTCAGTCGCGTGTGTTATTAGCACATCGCCACGACGCAGTTGATCAATCTGTTTATAGAAAATAGATATTACAACCATATTCAAAATACCTAACGAAACTACAGCCAGATATCAGGCAGACATAAAGCTTATGATTAAGGAGAGAAAAGGAGCAACCCTAATACCCTATTTCTGTTGCTACGGATATGTAGAAGTGTAAAGAATTAATAAAGAAGCTAATCATTGCCTGGTATACAATTACTCTTTAAGCTCTTAAATTAAAAACCTCTACAATGTAACACCCACTATATTATTGAGTTCCATGTAGTAGGGGGTGAGCCTATTGCCATATACCGGGCACAAATTCTAGACTCCATGCTACTACTGAGATTTTTTTTAAAACCGGTAATATTTTGCCCGACCCAGGAATCGAACCCGACACCCCTTGCCCGAAAGTCGTACTTGCAACCAATCGGCCAACAAGGCAAGCTCTTAAAAAAAGTGATGTAACTAAAGAAGTTTCTTAAACAGTACCAGACCAGACTCCGGGTATCGGTAGTTGCGACATTACCTACTGTACCTACTGTGACAATTATTTTTTGTTAAAATAATATTTCACCTCTGCAAGATCCTTGATGACGCAAGCCCTGGCCACCACTTCACCTCCACAGACTGAAGTTGCTTTTATTTTGACGTCTCCAGCCATTACATTGGGTGCTTTAGGCTCCAACTTGTTTACCCAACCAACGTGTAGCTCTTCAAACTTTAGCTTGCACCAACCGGGGTGATACTGCTGACGTAGCATAGCTCTGCAGAAATTATATTAATTCACGTAAAGTAGAAATAAAAATCCTTCAAATGGTGGCCGCAAAGGCCTATTTAAAGTCAATATCTTTACGAAATACGAACTCAAGTTATTTTTCACTAGCTTCTGCCCGCGACTTCGTACGCGTAATTCTGTTTATCCCATTCCCGTAGCCCGTAGGATTTTCAAGACTTTTTTCTGTCATAAGAACCTTCTTCTGACGATAACAAACACAACAAAAAAAAATCTGCCAAATTGTTCTAGCCGTTCTCAAGTTATGGCGTGACAACGGGAAATGGGTTTCATTTATATATTTATATTATATTAGATACTAGCTTTTACCCGCAGCTTCGCTCGCGTCACAAAAGTATAAAAAGTAGCCTATGTGACATACACTAATACACACAGCGCCATCTACACCAATTCTTTTGTTTTCCCTCGGGAATGTCAAATTTTTCCCGGATAAAAACTACCCTTTTATTTAATCCGAACTTCTAACTTTACGTCTGCAAAATTTTAAAGCAATCGGTTTAGTAGTTATGGCGTGAAAGCGGAACAAACAAACAAACAAACAAACACACTTTCAGATTTATAATATTAATATTAATAATGTCCTTACTTTTTCAATAAAGCTGGATCTCTAGTAGCAAGATATTTTTGTAGCTCATGTAGTCGGAAGAAAAACACGAGGTCTTCATTTGGAATGTACCACTTCTTGACTAACAAACGTCCTAAGCGCAGAAAAGCGAGCCGCACTTTATGTATAACTAGCACCATTTGAGCCTTCGTGCCCTCTCTTTGTCGCACGGTATTGTGACATAACGGTAGAACCCAGCGAAGAATTTTCCTAAAAAATAAATCTCATATTTCAATTATATGTCCTTGTATGGTATTGCAAACGTTTTATACAGGCTTTTTAAACTATAATAAAATAAAAACTGCGTTTAAAAAAACGACTTCAAAAAACCAAAAACTAATAACAAACAAAAAGTCAAAACTAAAAAGCAAATAATAACTATACTACTGATAGGTTACCCACCCACTGATAGGTAAGAAGTCGGTGCCATAAGTTCCATACAAAATTATTCATTAAAACCTTAATAGGTACCTAATTGATAATTTTGTGGGCATTAAGTTATATCATTAGGATATGCGCGAACAAACAAAAAAAAACAATTAGCCGAACATAGTACCTCCTCCTTTTTTTTTGAAGTAGGTAAAAATCATCAGCTTGTAACAGTATTGTGATTAGCGTTAAGTAAAATTTAAACACGAATAACCGAAACGCGTACTTACTTAGTGACTGACTGTTGAGGAATAGTTAAAGCATCAATTATCTCCTGATTGCTCTTATTTTTCTTTATTGTTACGTCATCCGTAACGCGCAAGTTTTGGAGAACAACCATCATTTCCTCTGGGACCAACACCCATGGTTTAGTTAGGATATCGAACTGAAAACAAAATATACTTAAAAGCATATTAATACAAACCGAGGCTTATACGTCCTTAAACATTAATATAATGAAATCTTAAAACTCAGCTCGAGCAGTATAAATACTTTGAGTTTAAGACGAAACTTCAGTAGTTTTTTAAATAAGGCAACACAGACAGATACAGTTCAGTTACAAACCTCCATAACAGCTCTGTATCCGTGTTCTTCCAAGAATGCACGAACATCAATATAAATATCATCATGAGCATTATTCTTCAACCACTGCAGGGCTGTCTTTGGATCTTGAGCTCTAAATTCGTCAGCTAGCCCTGATTTCTCTAACTTGCGCACTATATTTGCTAAAGCAGTAGGCACTTCTGCAGACAGTACGTCACCGGAGCTAAACATTGTGCTTATTTCACTGCAAACTTCAGCACTAAAGTCTGAAATAAAATGTTTATATTATGCTTTAAAAACCTCCCTCCTGTTTACATTTTCAGAGATGAAGCGCCAACCAGTTTAAGGATGGTAAGAAAATGTTTGGTAAAAGTCGATACTGCCGCTGCGTCCAATCGGCTCATTTAGAAGTCATAAAACTTGAACTTACCCATTTTGCCCTCCATGAACACAGACATAGCTAAAATTTGGCTGCTAGTACTTGCAGAGCTGGTTACACAGTGGTTGTACGCAACACGTTCCAGAATATCGTGCGATTTCATTATAGCTTCCAATATTTCCCCTGGGTCATCGCTTTTAATTTCATAATTCACTTTACTTGCCTTCATTGAGTCATTCAGAGCTCGTTTAGATGTCAATAATACCTGTAATGTTATGTTATTAACTATAATAATAATGTCTGGCAAAAGGTGCAAAACATGGGGTAAAGTGAAGTTACCGTAAGTTTCAAAAACCGATCCGAAAATCATAAACGAAACCTCTTATGCGCGGTAGCGAGCCGTCAACTAAGCACCTTTCATGTTGTGATAGATAAAGGTCGGTCTTGGCGAGGACAATACCCCATTCATTAATTTAACTTCTAAATCCACGATCACGAAATATCCACAAAATTAATTTATACAAAAGTAGTCTTTAAACATCGGAAATAGGGACTAAAATGGAGTGAGTGGAGGGAGTTTGTAGAAGGTGAATAAAAAATATGCCTACCTTCAACATAAACAATATGCCTTCAAGAGTTTGAGTCCTGTATGGAGGTCGCCTATGACACGCTGTCTTCAATATTTGTTGATCTGCTACGGTATGACCATGTATTGCCATTTCTGACACGCGAATTGGCATATCAATCTTTTCAGTGACCCTTCTGTATAAGGTCTGTAAAGTATAAAATCACACAAGTCAAAAATTCATCCATAGTAGGTACCTAGGTTTTTCCTGGCTGATAGATGGAAATTTACTGTTCATTTTCTTTCATTCTGACGAAGAAAAAGCTTATAACTATCAAACAAATATGTTACAACAAACACGCATAAAGTACAAGCGCTAGGATCTCAAATCTATAAATATGTATTTTTAAGCGATTTTCAACATTATTGTTTAGCAATAAAGACGAAGATACTGAAGAAAGATAAATAGAAGTGGGTTGATGTGTTGGCGGTACTTCCTTCATATACAAAATTAGATAAGAATATACAGATAATAAATAGGTACTTACATTGTACAGACCCATAGCGCATCTACCGTGAGTTAAGTAAATGCAATTGTCAAAGCCGCTGTCGTTAGCACCAACCATTTGGTCCATACCAGACGTCAACACCCTGCACACTACGTCGTAATTCATTGCTGATAGTGGTTTTGGAAGGACCTGTGATTAGGAACAAGATATAACAAACGTTTCATCATCAACAGCCTATAAATGCCCACTGCTGAGCAAAGCCTCTTCTCACACTGGGAAGGTTTAAGCATTAATCACCACGCTTGCTCAATGCGTGTTGGTGATTTCAAACTTATAATTAGAAATTATAAGCCCAGTTTTCCTCAAGATGTTTTTCTTCAGTGGTGTCTAAATAATCTTAGAAAATACATATGACTCGGAAAAAGTCACATTGGTACTTGCGTTGGAAGGTTTCGAACCAGCACCCTCATGTATGAGAAGCGCGTCATAAACCTCCAGGCCACCACGACGATTAACAATATAACGACGATATCAAACGTTTAACAAAGATCAAAAGTATTTGAGAGAAAGAAATCCCTTCTAAACTATAGCTTTATGAGATACACGTCATATATCTTAATATCCTATGATGTTAGACGTTAGGATATCTACTAATTAAAAATATCTTTATCATAATCG
This sequence comes from Spodoptera littoralis, assembly GCA_902850265.1. Classification (NCBI taxonomy): domain Eukaryota; kingdom Metazoa; phylum Arthropoda; class Insecta; order Lepidoptera; family Noctuidae; genus Spodoptera; species Spodoptera littoralis. The sequence goes on from LR824533.2 coordinate 5,422,298, forward strand.
CTCACCTCGCCACAATTTCCAAATGAAATCAGTTCATCATCAGCCATAATCGCGGAGTCCAACTCAAAGAGCAACTCTTCTTCTGTCCAACGGTCCAGGGAGGTGATGGGGCGCGCTTGTAAGAGGAATATCTCGTTCTATAACAAGAGAACAGTATATGGTATAATAAATCATGAACTTTATCTGTAAGCACCATTTATTAATGTATCAGGATCTCACCTCCTTAATAGCCCATTCTATATCTCTACCAGCGCCCCATAGTTCTTCTTGAGATACTCCAATGCTTGCCAATTTTAAAGCTTCAGCATCAGTAATGCACGCGACACTTCTCTCATCATCTGGTACATCCTCCATTGCAATGCCACTACCCTCTGTTCTAACCCTCTTTATTTTGGAACCCAACTCCTTCTTCCAAATACTAAGGTCTTTACTTAATCGCTTCACAATTATTGTATCGGGTTCGACGGCACCAGAAACTACGCTCTGTAAAGATTAAGCAAATAAATGTTTAAATAAAAGCTTGTAAAAATATAACAATGTAATGTTTACTTTCATAGCTAAAAGAAGTTTGTTTTTACCTCTCCAAGCCCATAATTAGCGGTAATTAGAAGTTTGGATGGGTCTCCATGAGCTGGGTGTCGCGTGAACATCACACCTGCCGCTCGTGGTGTCACCAGGGCTTGCACCACTACCCCACCACCGCATAGACACGGCTGTCCGTTCTGCCTAAAAACCAAAACTCATTTTGTTAATACTAATCCTCAAAAAATAAAACATTAACTTATAATGACGATAGAATTTCATATAATCACCTGCGATAGTAAGTACTGGTGAACGCAAACATTGACGCCCAACATTTCTGGACTCCTTCCAAAATGTCAACATCGCTAATGCACCCAAGGATTGTTTCATTTTGACCAGCAGCAGACAACTCCTCGCTGTCTTCTCCGACGGCTGCACAGAAATAGTACAATTTAGTACAAGAATTTAAATCAGTATAAACATTCGATAATTGTATCTAACATACCTGATGATCGAACCGCAAAACGCAATTCCGATCCCAAATTCTGCTTTACAGCCTTGTCTCTTAGTTCTTTCATATTGATCAATATTTCATCCCTTATGTCGTCCTTTATTTTTGTACCAACGAATAGATCTGATGCTCTAAAAATAAAAAGAATAAGGTAAGTACTGTTTATTTCAATGTTTCTTCTCAACCATTCTACAATCTTTTAATGTTAAACGTACTTCTGGCACTTTTCCTTGAATATTGCTTCATTGTAATCTTCATTAGCTGCTTCAATTTCATCTATAGCGGCCTTCAGTTCAGAATTCACTTTTAAATGTTTTTCCAAAGCATGTGTAGTCAAACAGAATCCAGGCGGAACACGGTAACCCTGGAAAACGTACGTTATTAAATGTATTAAGTGTGGGAGAGCCATGCTTCGGCACGAATGGGCCGGCTCGACCGGAGTGATACCACGGCCCCACAGAAAACCGACGTGAAAGAACGCTTGTGTTGTGTTTCGTCGTGTGAGTGAGGATACCGGAGGCCCAATTACCCTCCCCTTCTCCAATCTCCCCAATTCCTGAATCCCCAACGATCCTCAAACTCCTAATCCCCAAAAGGCCGGTAACGCACGTGTAACGCCTCTGGTGTTCCAGGTGTCCATGGGTGACGCCGATTGCTTACCATCAGGTGATCCATCTGCTCGGCTTATGCCATAAAAAAAATTTCAAAACACTCCAAAATTGTCACAATAATAAGCGGATTGTACCATTTCTTTTTGCACTGAAGCCAGTAGAGCTAGAGAAGCTCCTTTCCCTCCTACATACATAGGACAGGCAGCAGCACCATCTTCAAATGCAACGCAGTATCCAACTTCACCAGCTTGCTTTTCCGTCAGCCACTTGAGCTGTCTTGGTGGGGAGATACGAGAAACTGGTTCTGCTACAACTATGACAAAAATAGATATGGAAAATTAAAAGTCGCCAATGTGTTGTCTAAATTACTTTGTGGTTTAAAACTGCCTTTATTACATACCTGATGGTTCGTATCCTAGTTGCAATATGCCTGTACCCGGCTCACAGTTGATGTTAACGTGCATAGTGCGATATTCTTCTTCGTATTGGTAAGGAACTCCACTAAATACTTTACCGCCATCTTTATTAATTCTAAGTACTAACTTTAGTTCACGTTTTGCAGCTGGAATTGTAAGAAATCGGGGAAATTAAGACAAAATCAGATTGATAAAAAAGTTTAACTATATTTAACATATTTCTAAACTTACTGTTCACATTAATCGTGTACACATCAGGTATCACATCAGATCTTTCGCAGAAGTCTGCCATCACGATGTCAGTGTATGTGATGGCCTCGTAAGTAAAGTTCGGTAAACGGACACTGCCAGATATGCAACTGCAAAAATTTACATTTTTCTGAACAGGATGGACCATCAGGATGGTGAATTGAACGATAATTAACTAACTTAATACCATTGATACAAAAATCTTTAATGCCTATTAAAACTTACTGGGTCAGTTCATTTTTATACGACAAGCACCGGATTTGCACTGTCGTTCCGTCTCGTGCCAGCGCCATGATTTCGACTGATCGTCTTAGTCCCTCATATCCACGAGGTGCCCATCTCCTCTCCTTTATTCCACGAGTACGCAAGAATACACTCTTGTCCACAATTCCTTCCTCATCAAATGACTCGAAACGACCCTGTGCAGTTCCCCATAGAAACCAGCCTCCGTCTTCCATTTTGCTCCTGGAGGAGGTAGGAGGTTTACAAAAATTATCACGATTAGGATCTTTTAAATACATTCATATCTGCCCTCCATATAAAGTAACTATAAAATATTCTGACATCCTAGCGAATCCTCGTAGGGGAGGTAATAGGACTTATACCTTTCGAGTGCTCCAGTTTCAGCCACTTTCGTTATTATCAACATTTAACTGGGTAACATTTTCGAAAATGGTTCAAAAGTATTGTCTAAATGTCCACCCAACCATACGTCCGTTCCACATTTTCGTCACTAGATTGATGGTGGAATTCTACTGATTTCTATTCTTTATAATAATAATTCTTTATAATTATAATAATAATAATTCTATACTGAATTCTATAATGGTTTTTTTATGGTTTTTTATTAACTTACAACATGTACGGCCATTTGTCATCACGCCATGGTTCAAGGGCTAATGCTTCTGCTGCTAGCGCGTTGCTCCATTCATCAGGATACCTGATCGGCTTATTGGCTGAAGACCAGCTGAAAAATACATCACAGACAGATAAATTAATCACAAATTGTCCCATTGAAGTGGGCGCACACGACAGACAGGGACCAGGGTGCCACCTGTTTTAACTTCACTTTTCTTTTAACTTCAATCACAATCATCCATTTTCAATTGACATTAGAAAACTGTTACTAAATACTACTTCGTAATTCATTGTTATCTGGTCGCAGCTCGAGTTGTATTCCTAATAATAATAGTGTCGCTTATTTAATGAATGTGTGTTAGTAGTACACATGCCCAGCTGCTCCTGCTATTGGTGTTATGAGTTATTGGTGTATTGGTGCTCTGACATCATAATTGAACTGAATTGAATTGAATAGGGAGTTGTACAAGTGCGTTGTTAGTTTCATCTGCTGTCCATTTCGTGCAGGGCGGTCTGGTAGCATTTGGGGCCCTCGGCTGAGCAGACCCAATGTGGGGACATTGGGTCTCAACCCAATGTCCCCACATTGGGTCTCAATTTCTTAACATACTTCAAAAACTTTTTCCGAACCTATAGGCCCGGTGTCCTCAGCGATCGCCGACTGCCTTGTATGACCTGACCGTGCCTGATTTCATGTCAATGCGCTAAATTGAGGCTACAATTTATAGACTAAGCCAGTAATAGTATCTTACACGAGGTTAAGTTTCACATGCTGCGTAACGCCATCGCCAACCCTTGTCAGAAGTCCAGTGTACAAGAATCTGTATCGGGTCTGTTCTTCAGTAACCTGAATTTTAAGGCCTTCTGCGCTCCAACCATCCTCCACGCTTTGCCATGCACATATTGCTGTGTCTGGATGCTCTGGAAACAACAATATAAACGGCCTAGTTATGCAAACTTAATACTTGACTGATGCTGACACGGTTAGCGTAATAGTTGGGTGATCGACTGCTATGCTGTATTTAGAGGGGTTTGGCTATGGTAAAAATTACAAAAAACTAAGTTTTTGTAGGGTTGCTAGCCCCCAACTAAAATAGATATCGGTGTTTACTTACGTGGTAACTTGTAAACAGTTCCATCAGGTAAATTGACATGAACAACAATTTCGGCCAGTGGCTGTGGGCCACATAGCTTCCGGATGCTGAGGAGTATGGCTGACCCATCGGGCCCGCTCGTCCGTAGTGCGATGCTGTCCCATCCCGTGAATAGATCAGGCAAAGGGACCTCATGCAGCTTGGTAGGCTTCAATTGTGACTTCCAACGCCGTACAGCATACCGAGCGAACAAGAGCCGCAGATGATAGTTCCAACCTTAACCGAGAAATTCAGAACAACGTAAAAGTCAATCTTAAAGATAACTTTGTTTCTAATTGCTATGCCTATAGTGTTAAGTAAATATGAATGTTGGCCTTAGCCATGTAATGCACGTGACTGTTATTACAAATCATTCATGTTGATTACAATAAGGCAAAATGGTACGCCAAGAATAAAATAAGTACCCAAGTATAATGATGAAAAATAAACATAAATTTACCGCTGAATAATGTATTCTGTTACCAAAATATTAATAGGTAAACGACTCGTGCCAATAGGTACCTATAAGCACGAACTTTATATAAGACAGGTTTTAAAATAGTTTTTTTTTCTTCTTGTTTGGCAACCGCGTCTCCAAAATCGTGTTGTCGACTATACTGCCAGTGTCGAGTGGTTTAAAATAGTTACATAACTACGCTAATAGTCAACGCGACGCGACGTCAACAACTTGAATAGTGTGTTTAAAAGTGACATTAGTTCGCCAAAGTTTGATTTATACATATCACATTAATGTTTCATAACCATAGTGCGAGATGTATTTTTACCGTGGGTATCTATCTGGATGAATATAAGCGTGTTTACAGTATTGTTTTAATCACAAACGGATACAACAATGAACTGTTGTGTGAATTAACTTGAGAGTAGGTCAATTTAAAAGATACCTATCTAGGCATTTATTAACGCTTTGGTGATACTGAATAATCCCATACGAATTACGTTTAAATATGATTGTAACTAACTCTAAGAGACTGATAACAAACAATTCATGCAAATAGGTAAGACTAAACGTTTAGATACACATTCAAACAATAATATCTAATCAAATTAATTCGCTAATTATCTCATGTCACGGATTTTGTAAGCGTATCGTACCTACATATTGTCGGCATGCCGAATTCATTAGTGCAATGTTCAATGTTACCTACTATGATTTATAACCGAATTGAAGTCCTTGGAGTACATAAAGTGTAGATATATATATCTCATAATTATATATCTATATAAATAATTTCGGTTCGTTAGTCTCAGTAAAACTCGAGAACGGCTGAATCGATTTGGCTAATTTTGGTCTTAAAATGTTCATGAAAGTCTAGGGAAGGTGAAAAATATGAGAAAAAATAGGCAGTACAAAGTTTGCCAGGTCAGCTAGTAAGTCTGTATACATGTATATGTCGAACGGAAATTTATTTACTTTTTGCACACCTCTATAACATGCGAAACTTTAAACTTCTTCTACGTTCTTCGGTACATTTTAATTTAAACATTACAAAAAGAAAATACTAAGCTACATAACCAATTATTAATAAATAATATACAAAAATACATACCAACTTCTTTATAATTCCCCTTATTTGGTGTTTGTTTCTTAATAAATACAAGATAGAACACTATCGCGCCGGTTATCAGTCCAGACTGTAGGAGCACATCGTAAAGATCCATGTTCGAGTGCGATGTGCGATTTACATTTGTAAACAAGAAATGTATAAATGACGTTTGTCCAACGCCGGTCTAAACATAAAGTAATAAAGACCTTGATAGAACGCGCGACTGATTATCAAGGGGACCAAGCGTCGAGTGCTGCTAGTGACATCTATTTAATACAGCAATCTCCCTAATCACTGATATATATATTAATCTTCGCTAAGTAACTATGAACAGCTGCACTTACTAGTTGAAGATAAAAATAGACGTCAAAATAATCCAATTATTATCTTAAATAGGTAATTAGGTAGGTACATAATCATGTTGATAATGAATGTTGTATAACGAAATTCAAACGTCATTGTCTTAAAATTTATATATTACATACCTACAATATGTTATGACGACAAACGTGATTCTGTATTTATTTTAAAAAGGATTTGGTCAATTTAGTTAGTCTAATAACTCTATAATGCTAATTAGACAGACAACTAAATATTATCCTGAAACAACAGTAATCAGTCAACGTATGTATGAGGTATGTTCCTGATAACCGATGGAAGATATGATTATCAGAAAATATTGATAGACACCTGAAAACGAACGTTTTATAATATTTCATCATCGATTGACTGCGTTTTACCTAATTATATAGGTGAGGTCGTAATTACGTTCTTTAATAAATATATTTGCCTCGTTAGCCGAGTAGTCGCAAGTGTGACGGCTGGGCAAGGGGTTTCGGGTTCGATTCCCGGGTCGACCAAAGTATTAAAAAAACAGTAATACAGGGTATCACGTAATTATCTATTTAAAATTAAAATGCTAAGTTGTCGTCTATTTATAATTTTCTGACTTCTCCCCCCTAAATTGTTCGAGCATGTGTTGGTAATTAGAAACGTCGTTTTTTTTATGTATAGGAGGCAATCAAGCAGACGGATCACCTGATGGTAAGCGATCAGCGCCGCCCATGGACACACGCAACACCAGAGGAGTCACAGGTGCGTTGCCGGCCTTTTAAAAAGGAATACGCTCTTTTCTTGAAGGTTTGAAGGCCGGTATCGGTTCAGAAATACTGCCGATGACAGATCATTCCACAGTTTTGCCGTGCGAGGCAGCGATATATTACAATCGCAATCTCAAAACTTGTAAAAGTTTAGTAAAAATATTCGTACTGCAACTTTCCGTCTATGTAGTCAGTCTGAATTCTAGACAAGATTAATACGATAATTGATAGTCAGTGGCGTAACTATACGAAGCGAAGCGAAGGCCTACCAAAAACAAAAAAGAGTGAAATCAAACGAGAACGACTGAACGCAGCCCCTTCCATTCCAGCTGAGGGTTCGGGACGTATTACCGACTTGCCACCCTGTAGTTACACCACTAATGGTAGTTTACGGCCTGCCTGGTTGTAAGCGACAGGGGCGTAGCTAGCGCCGTATCTGCCGACTCTACCGTATCAATTATACAGGGCCCTCGGACTACAGGGGCCCCCAACGTGCCTAAGCACAAATTAATAAAAATTTCCCAATTTTTATTCGCAAAAGTCAAATAAATGATTTTTTCCGCGTAAAGCATGCGTTCAAAGGTTAGCAGAAACTTAAGAAAAATAAAAGTTATTAAGATCCGCTAATTAGGGCAGAGGGAGTTGCCTGCAAAGATTTTAGATTTTCAAACAAATTATAAGTATTTTATGTAAAACTAGTTTCTGCCAGCGGCTTCGCCCGCGATCCCAGGGGTAAAATGCCTATGTATCACTTCAGACCATAATCTATCTCTGTTCCGAATTTCATTCCGGTCCCTTCAGTGGTTTTAATATGACTGAGTAACAAACATACACATAAACTCACATATTTTCATTTTTAATATCGAGTCAAGCTAATTTCAATCATTGGCCTTTCAGTTACAGCGTAAAGTCTATGAATCAGTATTGTAAACGTTAGAGTAGACAAATACAATCAGAAATCACCGAATTGCTAAGCTATTGGGAGTTTCACGTGTTATTGTGAGTCAACCATAAAAGATAGACATATGCTGTCGAGGAATATTTTTTATATAATTTTAAGGAGAATATTTCCGTCATACATGATTTCTATGCAGCTTTAACCTATAAGCCTGCACACGCGACGTTTTCCCAATATTTCCCTTCACTGCTCTGCTCCCATTGATTGTAGCGTAATGAAAAGTATACTATAACCTGCCCAAGAGTATGAAGAATAATTGTGCCAAATTTCGTTAAAATCCATCGAGTAGTTTTTGTTTCCATAACGAACATACAGACAGACAGACAGACAGACAAAAATTTTACTGATTGCATTTTTGGCATCAGTAGCGATCCCTAACCACCCCTTGATAGTTATTTTTTAAATATATTTTATGTACAGAATTGACCTCTCTACAGATTTATTATAAGTATAGAAAAGTATATTGTGAGAAATGTTTACCCTTCAAGGGCCCCTAAACAAATTTTTATACGGGGCCTTCCCAAGGTACGCTACGCCACTGTTAAGTGATCACCTTAGAATCGCAGCCTAAGTACCTACACTTGCAATTCTAGACGCATCACAAGTGCGTTGCTGATCAATCAACTGTGCACATGTGCCGTCGTTTCCAGAGACAATCAAACTACGGGCTGACAAACAATTTCGAAGAGGTGAAGTGCAATTTTATACTATTCACGTGTGTTAATAAATAAGTGCTAGTGCAAGCGTCTACTTACCAACATTGTTCCTGTTCCCTTTACACGATGAAGATTTCTTTAAAAATATAAAATAAAACGATAAAACCCCAACAGATAACAATGCAGGTGTTAAAAACTCCATTATCCTTTCACAGGTGGTAAATCGAATAAATCTAAGTACAGAATATAGCGTACTCACGGTTTATATAGAAAAAATGAAATGTTAATCTTCATACGAAGAGAGAATGACTTGCAATCTTTATTAATAGGTAGATACAGATATGAAATACAGATCTGGATTGTATGTATGGAAAAATACAAGTAAAAATCGGAGGTGTGTCGTATGTTGTAAAATGTATACTAATTTAAAAATCTGACCAATTTGTTTGTTTAATCGAGGGAATGCCAGAACTACTGGTTCTATTTCAATACCTAATTATTTTTGTATGGTATAGTTATTTATTGAGGATTGCTATAGACTATAAAACAGCACGCTACGATCAATAGGACCCGAACAGCACGCAACTGGAGTAGGAACTTTGCTAGTCATCATCATCTCAAGCCTTTTTCAACCAATTTGGTGCAGGCCTCTTTCAAATCTTTCCAGTTAGTTCTGTTTTGAGCTGTTAATATCTAATTTTGTCCAGCCGCCTCTTTGATGTCATCTTTCCATCTCATCTGCGGTCTACCAATTCCAACAGGTCGTCTGTGTTCCCACGGTCTCCAGTCCAGCAGATCCTTGCACCACGAGTTGTGTTTGCGGGCTACATGTCCCGCCCATTGCCACTTCAGCTTGGCTGTTCGTTTCACTATATCTGATAACTTGCTTTGTTTTGTAGTCTTCTTACTTACTTATTTTACTAGTCAAATGGTCACAAATATGACTTAAGAGCTTATGCTTATATGAAGTACGAGCCATTATTGGGATTACCTGTATTTTTATAACCTTTTCTGATTGGTTGGTTCATCGGAGCAGGCCAATCAGAGCGCTGAACGCAGTAACATTTCGTTCTCGTTAAACGTAAGACCAACTCGTACTAAGCCCTCTAAGTGTCGCGGAGAACCTAACGGGTAACCGGGGCTCCGGCTCGACGTGCAGGAGAAGGAACGGGGTGGTTTTTAGTCAGTAAGAGTCTGACACTCCCTTCCGCCTCACCCAGGCGGGAGCAGTCATTCGATGATTTTACCCCTTAAAAAAAGCCTTAAGTACTGACAGAAGTAACGTGCCATACCCATCGGGGACTGTGGAGACCCGAAATTGTTACCAGTGTTCCTAGGCAGGAGTAGGAACTCGGTAGTTTATAGTCAGTAAGAGTGTCACATCCTCTCGCGTCACCCAAGGGCAAAAAGGGCCATTTGATGATATTCATTTTTCATAAGAAACCGTGCCACGCCCATCATTCTGTTGGATGAATTCATGAAATACCTAAGTGTACCAAGATAAAGTACCAAGTACCATGAGTACATACACAGTAGATAAGTTCATACATCCTACATTAGAGAATAATAAGCGTGTTGTCTGTTGACATAGATTATCTCTTCTATTAATTTTTCCATTGTCTTGATCTTTATTAAGTATTTATATAATATATAATATATAACCTCAAGGTACCTAAAACAACAATAGAGAGTTCAACTTAACATACTGCGTATTTTACTACATTTCTGGACACATCTATTGGCCCAGTTTAGAGTTTAGGTTTCGATGGCCGCTACCGAAATATGATTGCTAGATTGAACAAAAACTGTTGATGCAGTTTTAAACCTGATACATTTTACCATCTTTTTCGATCGTATTATAAACGTAATCGTTCTTGTTTGATATCAACAAACAGGCTCCAAATTGTCTTTTGTTTCTTTAAATTCTGTGTTCGAAATTTAAAAAAAGACGATTGAATGAAATTGTGAATGTTTCAGGTTCAAAATTGCATAAAAACTTTTTGCCCGACCTAATATAAAATTTTAGCTAGGACCAAACTAAACTGAAAATACAAGATGGGCCAATAGATGTCCAGAAGTGTATAATCTTATTGATTCACAATTTATATACGTGCCTCTGTGGTTTTACCTTATGATTCATAATAATATTTTTAAACAGTCGATAAACTATCGTAACCATCCTGACATTGCATCAGAAAAATATTTGTCAACTCATGTAACTAATAATAGACAGGATTATGTTATCTAAAACACTTATAGTATGTACCTGCGTACTTTATTTATATAAGACCCAGATAGACCTGCGTAGTACGTCCTCAATAGCTATCAAGTTGGACCTTACCTTTAAATAAACAATAACTTTATATGTTCAGTGCTTGGGAGCAAAAAAACAGAGCCACTAATGTTTTTTTTCTCATTTCTTGATAAATATTTGATACAAGTATTTTATTAGTTGGTAACGTATGTCGTATAACAGACAATTTAGTTTTTTTTAATCGTTATCCCATACTAGTATTTTCTCCTGTGTCGTGGGTGCGTTTACGAACAAACAAGTTCACATACACATGACACCCAGACCCGGAACAATCTGTGAATCACACAAAGAGTTGTTCCGTGCGGGAATCGAGCCCACGACACGTTGCGCGGCAGCCAGTTGCCCAACCACCGCGCCAAGCCTTTAAAATAAGAGCATTTTGTTGTAAAAGGAATATTTATTTTTTAAAGTTATGAAGGGTTTGATAAAATGAAAGAAACTCTATTGGCTGCGTTTTTTGCCCAAGTGTAGAAGTTACAAAAATAAATGAGAAATGAAACAAAGAAGAAATATAATCGAACATCATTTAATAGCGCAATATAACATTCACGTCGGTAAATAATAAATTGATTTACTTTAAACAAACAATAAATAATTATCCTAATCACATTATCCTATTACAACTATCGTTGAATAGTTTCTGAACAACAGCAATCCACAAAATATCCTTTACACTTTCTTTATGTCCTAGTACAAGGTATACTTTATATTATTATAAGGATGGTATCTTAATAACCAGTAAAATTCGATTCTAGCTATGTTATTTTAGAAGTATTAAGATATTTAGATGAATAAGTCACTCTGAAAAAAGAACTTTTTTTAAATAATGTGGTCCATTCGAACATACTGGTAGGACTTTATTCAGCAGTAGCGCCATCTACTAAGCGCAGAAATTGCTATGAACTATGGGTACGTTTTAGTTACTATATTTAAAGAATCAAGAAGCATCGAAAACGAATTTGTCTGGCTATCACAGAACATTCTGATTAAAAAATGCATTGCTGCTAAACTAATCTTTACATTTAGTTCCAGGCTTTAGCACAATATAAGTTTGTGTACAAAAATACAGTCACCAAAATAAGCTATCATTGAAAAATGCATTAATGTGGTTACAGTATCAACTACCAACACACTCGCTACCTCGCATCTGTTGAACACAACCTAATTAAAAAAGTAAATATTGAGCATGAACAGATCTTTAAAACTGAATTATCATTAAGATTAACTCAATAAACTGTTCAGAAGAAAATATAATCCATCTCTTTTGGAAACATTGCTCCTTGAGGATAATGGTGAACAAGATGAAAACACCAGCTATAACAGAATGTTGAATAAAGACCTTACTAGAAACCAGTCCATTATGAGTGCTTTGCATACAAGGTGTAAACGCAACGCTACAAAAAAATGAAGACAGGTGATTTTTTATGTCATAAGCCGGTAAACGAGCATACGGATCACCTGATGGTAAGCAATCGGCGTCGCCCATTGACACCTGGAACACCAGAGGCGTTACAAGTGCGTTACCGGCCTTTTGGGGATTAGGAATTTGAGGACCGTTGGGGATTCAGGAATTGAGGAGATTGGGGAAGGGGAGGGTAATTGGGCCTCCGGTAACCTCACTCACACGACGAAACACAACGCAAGCGTTGCTTCACGTCGGTTTTCTGTGAGGCCGTGGTATCACCCCGGTCGAGCCGGTACATTCGTGCTGAAGCATGGCTTTCCCACACTTAATAAGGTGATGTTAAAAAAGGAGTTTTATTTTCAAAAATGTAAGGAATTAAATGTTTATTTAATGTAATAATAGTTGTAATCGAGTGCTCAAGGCTGATATTGCATGAATAACATATAAACAATAAAAACTGTAAAATTAAAAAAGAATTGCGTTTTCGGAAACGATCCGTTTACTCTGTACTCTCAGGAACCCCTCCTCATGTATATGGAAGCGAAGCCCCTAAAGTTTATAATTTCAATTGAAACATAATGTGCAGTAAACATGGAATTTTGTATGGGCACATATTGAACAATCTGCTGCAGTTTCATTAAAACTAACATTTAACAAAATCGATTCACATTTATCTATCTAGCTCTATTAAAGGAGATCATATTGTTTGGGATTTTTCTGAAAAAATGGTACGTAATGAAAAAATGGTAACGGTAATGAAAAAATGGTACGTATCGTTAGAACAAGTCATTTGGAGAAACGGCTCAAAAATGTATGGAGCCGAAATGATCTCCTTTAAGCAATTGCTACTAATTATTTTACGGTCGTGGTGGCCCGGAGGTTTAAGACGCCCACTTCTCATGCATGAGGGTGCGGGTTCGAAACCTACCAACGGCAAGGAAAAAGTCACATAGGTATATGTGACTTTTTCCGAGTTATATGTACTTTCTAAGATTATTTAGACACCACTGACAAACGGTGAAGGGAAAACATCGTGAGGAAACCTGAACTTATAATTTCTAATTATAAGTTTGAAATCGCCAACCCGCATTGAGCAAGCGTGGTGATTAATGCTCTAACCTTCTCCGTGTGAGAAGAGGCTTTGCTCAGCAGTGGGCATTTATACGCTGTTGATGATGATGATGATTTTACTGTTTAAACAATAATATAAAGCTAACACGTTGTGATGATGATAAAGTAATACAGCACAATTAACAAAATAAATAAATGTTACCCAAAGGCCAATAAAGGAGGCTAAATAGGCTTTACAATTTGTACCTTATTTCAATAACTGTAAGTAACATATTTCGAACTTTTCCGTCACAGCATATAGTTTATAAGACAAAAACTTAGAAAATACAGTATGCAACAGCAAGCGATCGCCAAGTTGTGAATTTGTTTAATAGACTTGAAACCATATCCTTTTGTCGTAAGATTTAAAATCAATTAATGACACTTTCAACCTTCACAAGTCAACGAAGAAGCGAGTGTTTGATAAAACGTTTCATATTATACTAATAAAAATTTCTTCATTTATTACCAAAATTTTTTTAGCTACCCATTTATACACATACACACAGTCTAAACATTTATATTCAAGTTCGTACACATTTCATTTAAATATAGAACAAATAATAATAACAATTATTGTCTTTTAAATTATAGTAAAATTATTTTAACCATTTGTTGTAAGATGTTTTTATTAGGAACGATCGATAAAAATATATTTGTAGTCAAGTACCTACCTATATTTTTTAAATGTAGTCCTCAGTAAATATTTTATTAATAAAAAATATAAACCAAAATGTGAATCAAAATACCTACATTTATGAATCAAATTATGACGTCAGTTTTGAGCAAATGCCAATTAAAATTGCACTTAAAATTATATTAATTTTGCGACACACAGAGTATTATATCATAGGCAAAACAAAACTAAAATGTATAAAAAATCAATGCAATCAATTTCTTCAGTGTTTAATACTCTTACTTGACCCTTTGTTACTTATACGTTCTATTTTACAACCAGTAAATTCTAATTTTCACATTTTCAGATTTTAGCTGTCACATAAAAGAACTATAAGTGGAGAGGTCGCCACTATCGCGCATAGATTTGGGTCATAGACAAACATGTCACCCCATGATAAAATAAATATTGCATACCCTGAATATTCGTCTCCTAAATATTAAAAATAAGAAATAAATTTAATTAATTTAACTCACAAATATTACTAAGAAAAAATGCAATAATCGCAAAATAATCCAAATATACACACAATACACAAAACTTTCGATCCGACATAATTTCATTGTTTACGATTTTAACGTTTATCACAAATTAATCAATCAATCAATTAAAGTTACAAAAATGCTATGGATAAACACATCTCATCTAAATCTCAAACAATCAAAGAGATTTTAAAATGAGTTTAGAATTCCGAGACTTAGTCACATCTCTAGCTCGGGTGTAATACATAGGCGTCGGGTGTACTAGCGTTGTGATCATATTTGACTGAAATATACTATAATTAAGTACAAGACGCACCCGTCTTGTGAACAATAAAACATAAAATTAAACCATATTCCTCCCGAATTCTTTTTCATAAAATAGAATCACAAGTTTCGAAATTCAAATTACCAATACTGATCCCTTTGCAGTAAGTTGCCATAAGAAAAATTGACTATCAATAAATTATTGCTAACAATCTGTTTATTTAAACAAACGTGGAAAACGGTTGTCCCGACATTGACTAAGACTAAAAATTCGGTAGCTACCTAAGTCGTGAGTTTCTTTTATAGATTTTTAACCTTATGGTTTTGTCACAAAGTTAGAAATTCATAAATGAAACCACTGTCGAGACTATCAGCTATATGAACACAAAATGAGGAAGTATTTATTTAATGTAACAATTACCCTTTCTTTTTAAATAAATAGGAAATGTATTCTACTAAGTAGCGTAACTAGGTGGCAAGTCGGCAAAATGCCATTGGAACCCCAGCCTAAAGGGTGCCCCCATTTAAAGGTGATTATAAAAGGTTCAAACCTGAGCTTACCTGTCTTAATACGCAAAGGGGCGATCCGATACACTTGCCAGGGGCCATGAGCTGTATCGTTACGCAACTGGATCTACTCTAACTTTATAATGAGGTTATATTTATGTGATGTCATAGTTTTATAGACTTTTACAAACGCATCACTTATCATTCGCTCATCAAGCCTACGTATGAGAAACGGAACGACAGTGTATAAACAATCCGTTTTCACTAATAACAAATATTGTAAAACAATAATTTCAGTTGCATCATATTATCTAAGATTAAACACACATAGAAAAATTCTTTAATAATCCAGTCATAGCGCTAAATCAAGTAGCACCGTAAAACAGCCTCTATAAGGTACTATAGAAAGTTCAAAATGGTTTGTTGCCCTACTCTTCTTTCTGCTTTACTGGCTCCAACTCTTCAGGGTTCTCATCCATACTGGAAGCAGTGTCCGTGCGAGAATTATCTACAGGGTACAACCTGAAATGAATTTAAATAGTATAATTATAAAATTCATATCTGGATAAAGATCTCCTTTATGACACTAACGCCATCTATTTTCAAGTTATGTACAAAACTAAATTATTTTATCTGTATTCCGGTATATCTGTCTCACAAGAACAAATACCAGAACAAAATGTTTATTACAAAACAGTTCTATTATATAACTTAACATTAATAATATAACTTAACATTAATATTGGCTTGACAAACAAGATATTATCTTAAATGAACCAACACAGTAATATCAAAGTTCATTTAAATACAACTCACCATCTCTGATACAAATAGACTAGGAAGACGAGATCATCTCGGAAGCAGGCAACGCGATGAGCGGTGGGCATAGTGATGATGAAGGCGAAGATATCGTCTATGAAGGTATTGAACGCCTTGTACATGAACGCGCGCCATGGTAACGCGGCCACTGACCGCAGGCGGTAGTTCACGAACAGCTGAGGTAACATGAATAGGAAGCCGAACGCATATACACCGTTCACTATGCTATGCAGCGCCCACGAGTACCAGCTGGAAATTAAAATAGTATATTATTTTCTTTTAGGTAACTGGAATTTTATAACAGAAATCGGTAGTAAAGTCGGTAATCTCATAAATATAACATAACACCACGCCTTTTATCCCCGACGATGTAGGCAGAGGTACACATTATGCCACTGTACAATGTAACACCCACTTTTCACTATTTGTTATGAGTCGTAATAGGGGATGAGCCTATTGCCATATACCGGGCACAATTCCAGACTCCGTGCTACTACTGAGATTTTTTTTAAACCCAGTAATATTTTGCGCGACACGGGAATCGAACCCGAGACCCCTTGCCAGGCAGACGCACTTGTGACCAATCGGCCAATGAGGCAGTCAATCTCATGAATAGATTACAAAACAGTTTATACAAACATCTACTGGGAATATCTCTATAGTAAAAAGCTGAATCTCCGTAAATACTGGTTTAAATTCAATAAATGTTAATTCCCGATAGCTTATAACCGAGGAAGCTATCTAAAGCTTCATCACGATACGATCAATAGACGCCGAGCAGCAGATGAAACCGCGCGGTAACAGTTAGTTTTTGATAGATTGTGAACCTTATCTACCTCCTAATAAAGTTGAGTCAGCAGACTTACCTCTTATGTGGCTCATAAACCAGCGAGTATATAGCTCCGGCGATACAGAGTGGGTACAGTAACATAGACAAATACTTCATGGCCTCAGCGTCGGCTTTGGCCGTGCTCTTCTCTCCCGCGTCAGCGCTCGTGTCCCGCCACACACGTAGCCTCCATCCAGAGAACGACACCCGCAAATGTAGGACTTTTGTCACCTTCCATAACTAAAAAGACATACATATTCATGTACGAAATATTTTTATCTGTTATTAAAAAAAATACCTTTGAATCTTTTCAATTTAAGAATATTAGATTATGTGGTTAGAATGTTATAGTTTAACTTAATACTTCGCTTTAATAATATTATTTTTCTTACTCAACATGACAGACCCAATAAGCTGAGCATTATAAATGTTTTAACATAAGGGTATTGTCATCAAAATCTGCATACATAATAGCATAAATATCATCACGCCTTTTACACCCGAAGAGGAAGGCAGAGCTGCACATTACGGCACTTAATGTCACTATACAATTTAACATTCACTTTTCACTATTTATGTTTATAAGTGCCATGTAATAGGGGCTGAGCCTATTGCCATATACCGGGCACATTTCCAGACTCCGCGTTACTTCTGAGAAATCTGCAATAATCACCTCAATAATCGCACTAATGCCAGCCGGTATTAGAACTAGAAGCGAAGTCATCTCATCCAGTAAATAGAAGAAAATGACGAGTTGAGAGAATGCCCTCCATAACACAGTGCGAGCAGACAGACCCGCGAGAGAGCGCTTGCGTCGCCAAAACGATACATCATTCTTAAACGCCAAGAAGTCGAACAGCAGCTGAAAAAAAACAATTACATATAAGTTAAACCTTCAGTCATGTTACATTTATTATAAAAATCAAGTCTCCATACTAACACTCAGATGAACCCAGGACGGTACAAGGTCATGGTAGGTCGTGGTAATGCAATTTTCAACCTAATTTCGATTGTAAACAGTGCATTTTACAATGTCGTGAGCAGGAATGACTTGCACTGTTACAGGGTTCTGAAAGGGTTACCCGTTCGCAACGAGTTATCCACGCCCGTTCGATGATGTAACACGTATCATAGGGTTTGTTTTTGAAGCGCTTAAAAAAACCCTGTCTAAAACCCTTTCAACGAGTATCCGGCCGGTCCCTGCCCAGGACTCTGCACAAGATAGCTACCCGCAGACACATTAGTAAACAAATGAGGCATTTTATAAACATAAATAAACCTTTAGCATTCTAATATAAATTATTTATCATTATAATAATAGAAAAAACTTACATGGCAACTAGCGATCAATACGGTTGCTGATAACAAATACAAATTGGTGTCTGCAAATATTCCTTTGACATCATCTACGTCCTTCTCACTGAACCCAAGAGCGAAAAGCTGTTCCAATGCTAAACGAACATGTAGAGATAACCGCAAGGAACCGTATGATGTAGGAGCCACATTGACTGTAATATTTACTTCCGTAGAACTACTGTTCAAAAGTTGATAGTGTGATAGTCTTGACTTCAAAACATTGTGGTGTAGTATCGGTAAGAATTTGCCGCTTCGTACCCTGCAAGAAATTGTGAATGTAAATTAAATTGATATTTTATAGTACAACAGTAACATAAGAAGTAATTTAGTGATAAGTGTTTTCATAAAGTTATGATAATAGAATAATTATATCAAGTGTGTAATGGGAATTATGTTTTTTCTCATTTTTGATTATACAAGGCATAAGCGAAGATGGGGATATTACTAAATGAAATCATCACAATCTCAGACTATGCAATTACAGTATCTATGATAACATTTTATTTTTAAAAATTAAGTCATCTTTAATAACTCAGGATTTTAACCTGAGATTCAATGGTCAGTTATTTCATAGTCAGACTCGTAACCTAATAAGTCCAATAACAGATTATCTAGATTTTTTAAATAATAATAATAATATGTAAATACATTAAATATGCCTTATTCCCAAAGTGCCATTGCACAATGTAACACCCACTTTTCACTAATTATGTTATGAGTCCCATGTAACAGGGAGTGAACCTATTGCAGTATGCCAGGCACATTTGCAGACTCCGTGCTACTACTGAGATTTATTAAAAACCTAGTAATACTTTGCCCAATCCGGGAATCGAGCCCAAGACCCCTTGTCCGGCAGTCACACTTGCGACCACTCGGCCAATGAGGTAGTCTGACGGTAATATGTAAATAAGATAGCTAAAAAATATATAAGAATATTAATTACCTAATATAAGGATACAACTCCCCAGGTATTTTATTACTAGGCAACTTGAGATTATCGGTTAGAATTGACAGTGGAGCCACTGTGGTTATATGAGCATATGGACGAACGGATTTCTTTTCTGGCACTTTTTGTTCTTCGTTCTGTAAGGAAAATACATTATCATTTACTAAACATTTTTACCCTTAAAAATTATAAATACTACTATGTTATTCTGCTAATACTATAAATGCAAAAATTCTTATAAGATATACGGAGCATGCAACATTTAAAAAAAAAAAAAAATAAAGAAATATGTACACTTTGTTTTTTATTATTATTTCATGCTAAAAGTATAGAAAGGAACCAAAAACATTTAATTTTATTAATTATACTGACTAATTAGGATGTATACATTTGTTACTCTTTATCTCAGTAATGTAAGCAAGTGTTGACAAAGCCTACTTATTGATAATGTTGTTTAATTAAATTAATATATGCAGTGCAATGCATGCACAGATAACATCACTTGTCTTAATACTGTTAAGAAAATAAATAGACCATAACTATTCTACATGGATGAGTGCCATATATCATGAATAACTTACATTTTGCTGTAGAAGATTGAAAGTTGCTGCTTGTGGCTCCGTATGTGTTACTAAGGGGAGTGTATGTATAGACTCAGTACGAATAATCTCGTCAAACTCTCTGTATAAGCGACTGTCATCCAACAAAACAGCATGCATGAACAATGTCCCATTATTGCGGGTCTTCCGTGGCACTTTCAACGTTATATCGCTGAAAATTAAACCACAATAAGTCACCTCCAAGAAATGGTAGCTATCATCTTACATCGGTTTGAATCCGTTTTAAAGTATACTTACAAAGTCGCCGGATTTAAATAGTCAAACTTCAGAGAAGTATGCACTTTTGAAACACTATCCGCTGTTGAACCTTCTAGATGCGGACGTTCCTTTATAGAAGTATACAAAACTAGATGCTGCACAGGTTTTGAAGCTAAATAAGATGAAAAACATCTCTCGCCACGACTACATTCTGGCGGTATGAAAATTTCAGCTAATGTCCAAATAGTATTGACAACATATACAGCAAAAATTAAAGACAACATTAAACTAACAGATATATATTTCATTACGATTGATCGTTTATTACTTCCAATGAAATAAAATAATTATATGTTCGTAAAAATTTCACGAATGTGCACGCACTCAATACAAGTCAATCTGAATGTGACAGCGAGATCTGTCATAATTTAGTGTCAAAACAAAATATTTTTGATGTTGTCCCTTCATTGCCCAATCGATTGTAATATTATTGCTACTTGAAATATTCGTAGCACTCTATTCGACTAATTGTGTTTAGTAACTTTTATTACATAATTAGATGTACGAAATATTTTACAGATATAAGAAATGGAGATTATAATTATTAAGTATTTTGAACAAATGCATTAATTAATTGAAAAATATTTAAGTTTATAATAAAAATTTAACTTTGCTTTCTGATATCATGCGCGTGACGGAACGAACCCTTGTCTTGTATTATTTATTTTTTGTTTTGGTAACATCATAACTCATGGACGACTTCAAAACGTAATAAATCGGTGTTTCCTTGGAAATAATATTGATGTTTCACAAATTTAGAAGAATTACCAAAGGTATATTTAATCGTTTAAGTTAAGGATTACATGAAGTGTTAAACTATACGTACCAAATATACGGGGCCTATGTGGCATATTGTTTTGACAGTTGTCACTTTATCTATCTGATATTTTGTTTATATTTCAGAATGGAAATGGTTTTGTGCCACCTCTGGTTATTAAGTTATTTCAAGGAGTTCAAGCTTACCCAGTACTGAAAAATGAGAACAGCGAGTACGAATATGTGTCCAAGTTACCGTGGCAATGGATGCTAAAGACTTGAGGACCGAGTCTGGTGTGAGTGAACGCAATAATGACGGCAGCAAGTACAGTCAAAGCAGCGGTATCGCGCTCCACTGTGACAGAAATAAGTCGTATCAAGATATCGGATCTAACTCATTGGGTAAAGTGGAGGTACAGAACGCGCGGCCATGCGCCGTCATCGGTCCCGACCGAGTCGTGCCTCCGCCAGCCGTCAGCGACGCGTATCACATAAAGAAAGGTCCTGCCGAGCCATGGCCATGCATGGACAACACATACCGACGTCTACCCGAATACCCCCATAAGTTAACCAGTTTCCAGAATCCAACAAGAAACATATCACCAAGACAAACATTCCAAGAAAACATGCAGCGTATTATGGTGCCACCCACATACAACTCAATCAAAATAAATGATGACACCAACTATGCTCAAATATCAGATAGAAACAACAGTGTACCTAAGAATATCAAGTTAAATATGCCGCCCGAGGCAAAGTTCTGTGATGTGCCTTATGCTGTTAATCCTACTAATAATGAACTTAAAAATGTTAGGAACTCTGAAATGTGTTTACCTAGTGTGAATCCCACTGTGACACGGACTGCTCCTCATGGATGGCCTACAGGCAGTGTTAATTTACGATCCACGAGGATGTATAGTGCTCCTGAACTGTACCAATATCAAGAGTACCCCAGCTGTGCTGGCCCTCGACCAGTAGTGCCCAGACCTCATAGAACTGTTCCAGAAGAACAGGGCTATGTGTATGCTGACCCTTACTATCAAGAAGGAAACATTCGCTTCAAGCCTTATCCAAGTGTGAAAGAAAGATATCCCCAGCAAAGGTATGAGTACATTGGTAATTATTCTAATCCATTCCATCCACCACCTGGTTTTCCAGCTCATAAATATGAGTTACAGAAGTCTATAGCACCACATCCCTATCCTCCATATCCTCCAATCAAGTATTTGGATAGCCGAGTAGCGGAACCTCATGTCATGGAAGGATATCAAAGAACTCCCCAAGGTAACTACAACATTCAATATCGTAATCAAGTAATCCATCCAAATTATGGACCAGTAATAAGTAACTGTCCCCAAAATAAAATGCATTCATATCCACCTGATGCTCATATGAAAACAATGCCGTCAAACAAACTACCTTATGATAACAGTACTAAAGCGTATATTGAATATGATAATAATAGACCCAAAATATATCCTCCAACTGAAAGCTATTTTGTCAGTGAAATGTCTAGGATGCCTATGAAGAGCCAAGTTATAATGCCTAATTATTCCACAATAAATGTACATAACCTACCTCCAAACCCATATTACAAAAAAGACCCCAACAGTTAAAAAATTATGAACATATGGCTCATTTTAGAAACATGGACCCTAACATTAATATACACAACCCTATGTCCAGACATGCTCCTGTGTTTTCACCCAACACACTAGCAATTTCTCCCACAGATTCTAATACTAGTAATGATACAACCCAAACTCTTGGGACCTCTCAAGAAGACTGTGGTTATGTGAGTCAATCATCTACAGCAAGTGTTAGAAGTATTGATTCTGGCGTCAACAGAATACCAAATGAATACCTTAGGAAATATTATGATAATAGGTATGGACCTATTGTCAGAACCTCGCCTATGATGTCAAAGTCGCAATTAAATTCTAATAATAATATGTCTAAAGACAAAAAACAAATAGATGTTAGACAGTTCCTGCAAATGTGGAATGAAGGAGATGAGGAGCAAGAAGAAAATGGCTCTAAAGAAATAATCATCCAGACAGGATCTAGCGAGAAAACCAACTTCAATAAGACAAATGATGGAATGAATAACCAAGAACAACTGTATGTCCTTGGACTAGTAAATGTTCCAAGCGAAGAACTCGCTAAATATGAACATATTCAAAAAGTCTCTAAGTTACCTGAGAATATCAAAGGATATAACAGTATTGAATTACTCAATCAATTTGAAGAGGTGATAGAATCATCGAATATGAGTAACTACAAGACACCAGTCTCCAAAGACTATCATATGGCCATGAAAGTTCATCAGAAACAGGTAACAGGAGTGATACCACCTAGACCTGTTTCACCTTTAGATGTTGAAGCTAAAATAAGTCAGTCTGTCATTCATAAGGAGGTTGGCTGTAATTTTGAAATAAAGCCTTGTAGTCCAAAAATGCTCAATGTAGAAGTAGCTGCACCTGTTCAAAATATTTTGGCTGAAAGGTCCATAGAAAAAGTTGCAAATCCAGTGATGAATAAGTCACCTATGTTGAATGGAATTAATGAAAATATTGATTGTAACTTAATGAAACGAGGTGATCATCGAATGAATATGAATGAAAACATAAGAATTCCCAGCTGCAAAATGATTAACAATACACAATTTTCAAATACTAACCCTATGGACCCTATTAAAACCAGCTATAGTTTACAGGACCTAGAAAGTAATTCAGGCTTATGTCTAGCTTCACTGCCTCGACTTGATAATGACATTGAATTGAACTTCCCTGAAGTCAATCAACAATTCATTAATGCAAATAAAGGAGATAATAATATTTTATCATCCTCAATTAGAGATTTGCCAACATTAGAGGTATTAGATCCACCAGAGAACCAGATCAAAAACAAATACGATCATACTAATTCGTCTAGGGCAGAAATTGATGCTGCAAAATCGCCGTGCATTATTGAATCTGAAACAGAATTTTCTAAATTGAGTAAATATCGTAAAACTAAAATAAATTCCTCAGAAGTCAAAGAAATCCAAATACAACACAATATTAATGCCATCAGAACAGATAGTGTTATAATAAAAAATCCTGAGAATATAAAGAATTACGAAGATAATTCAGATATTTCATTAAATTGTTCAGATAAAATCGTGACAGATGTTCAACAGGCTCCAATAAATTTAACTGCTCAAGAAAATCTTTCAACTATTGTAAAGGCATCGGAAAACATACATCCCATTGAATCAGAAAAAGAAACTCTCCTGCCTACTGAAATTGCAATAGATTTCAGTTTAAATAAAACAGACAACCTGAATAATGAATCCATAGAAACTAAAATGGATTCACCAGGTAATTCACCCACACATGTGGAAGAAAACTATTTAAACACATTTATAAACAGAGAAGCTTCATCTGATCCTATTAGTTTATTACCTGAATTTACTGAGCAACATGATAACATCGTGAAAGAGGATAAAGGCGATAGAGGGTGTGATTTAAGCAAGAGGGAAGGAAATGATAATATACCCATTACTGATGACGAAGACAGTAAAATAAAAGAAGAAACTTTAACTAGGAATAATGACCATAAAAGCCTTGTAAATTATTTAGACGAAAAGGAAGAAAAAAGTGCTGTTACGGAGCATACAATTACGGATAAAAATGAGTCACTGAATCTACCAGAAACAGAATTGCCTGATAGTGTTAATTTGACTGTTTTAACTAGTGATCATAGCACAGAAGAAATTCAGAACGATGTCGACACCATTGATACTTCTAATGTATCGTCAAAAGAAGCAGACTACATGTTTCCAGAAATACATTCAGAGTATACAGAAAACCTCACAGAAAAGTCAAATGAAATTTATCAACTAAACACTCAAGATAATAGTACCGCTAAAAATGAAAATGATGAGATGATGGAAAACAGCGAGAATCATAATTTAATTGATGAATTAAGTAATCCCATACCTAATAAAACAGAACTTAATTTGGACACTTCACAAAATAATGAATTTAATGAAATCTCAGATACTGGAACTTATCCAGAAATCAGGGAAAAAACACCTTTTACCTCACCGTTACATCAAATTGATAACAAACAATGTCAATTAAATGAAGATTTGTGTTGCGATGACTCTGAAAATAAAGAACAAACAAAAGAGATTATTGCAGGCGAGGTTTCAAAAGATTATGACATAGACACTGATGATAAAATTGAAAATGACAACCCCTTACAGTTATTGGACGAATTTTCATCATCATCAAATCAAGAGAAATTAAACAAAACAAATAATGAAGAATTTCTAGATTCACCAACCTGTATGAAACAATCGGATCTTTATGACTGTGATCAGATTATTAATGAAGATTTAGAACTGCCAATTCCACGAGCCTTTAGGTATTTTAACAAAGAATTGTATTCGCCCTGGATCCAAAAATTACTCACATTTTCCGAAGGTAATTGTAACAATCTAACACCAGAAAAGGACATCGACTGCTGTGATGATTTTTTGTATGACTCGATGGAATCCTTAAATACTTCAACAGAAACTGTAGTAAAACAAGATGACTGTGATTTAGATATGTGTAAATCACCATTTAAAGATGACGAACCACTATTTGAAGGTGATAAACCATTATTTGAAGATGGCAAACAACCATTCGAATATGGTAATCTACCTTTTGAAAATGACAATCCACCACTGAAAGATGACAAACCACCATTCGAAGATAACAAACCACCATTTGAAGATGAGAAACCATCATTTGAAAACGACAAATCACCATTTGAAAGTGATAGATCACCATTTGAAAGTGATAAACCACCATTTGAATGTGGTAAACCAACATTCGAAAGTGATAAACTATCATTTGAAAGTGATAAACCATCATTTGAAAGTGATAAACCACGATTTGAAGATGACAAATCACCATTTGAAGATGACACACCAGTGTTGGAAGATGACAAACCCCCATTTGAAGATGACAAACATGCATTCGAAGATGATAAACCACCATATGAAGATGACAAACCACCATTTGAATCTTCAAATGGTTTATCATCTGATAAACAAGCATTTGAAGTTAACAAATCTCCATTCAAAGATGACAAACAACCATTTGAAGATAATAAATCTCCCTTTGAAGATAACAGACAACCATTTGAAGATAATAAATCTCCATTTGAGGATGACAAACAACAATTTAAAGATAATACATCTCCATTTGAAGATGACAAACAACCATTTGAAGAAAACAAATCTCAATTGGAAGAAAACAAATCTCCATTTGAAGATGATATGTCCAAACCTGTAACAGAAGACTTGGACCAAGAGATTCATACTGACATAGAAATGGAAACAGATAATACCAGCGTTATAAATTCTCCGGTTTTAGACGACTATATCGATGAATCAGTGACCAATCAGGTTGATTTAAATAGTCAAATCGATTGCGAGGATAATTTAAAAATGGAAGAAAATTCTGTAGCTGATGAAGTTGTTACCGATGATGAACCATACCTCAATGAAGAACTTAACAAAAATGATGTAACTGAATCTTGTATAGAATCAGACATTGAGGAAAATACACTAACGGACAAAAATGTAAACGTAAGTTTCGAAAATCAGTTTAATAGTGATGTTGATAATCAATGTGAGGTTGTATCTGAAGTAAGTGAACTAGACACATGTAATGAAGAAGAAGTCGCCTATGAATCGATACCAGATCAATGTGATGATCAGTATGATGATAGAAAACAGAATAAAACTTTAGAAACTACTGATTCTGAAAATGTTAGGTTTCCTTCTAATGCAATTCCGTATAAAAAGTGCAATCGACTTAAAAGATCCTTATCAGATTCTGCATTAAACATGTACAATAATGAAGAACAGTCGAAACAGGAAAATGAAGATAATGTTCAGTTTATTTGGCCATTTAAACGTAGAAAGGTTAATAATGTAAACAATGAATTCCTAGCTCAAAATTTGTGCAATATAATTCATAATAATAGACGAAATTCAGTGTCTTCTTTTTATAATGAAGAAAATGTTTCGTTTTGTATTTTAATAGATAATAGTTGCATTATAACTGAAGAAGAAAACGAAGACACAGAGAAAGTTTGTTATACAGAACTTTCGGAAGATTGTTTACAAAATGAGCAAAATACTGAGAATTTAACAGAAAATATATCAAGTCCACAACCAGAACACGCTTGTGATTATTCAGATTCAGTTGTAGCAGACTGCGAAGAAGAAAAGACCTTAGAAGAATCATGGGTGGAAGATGTGGGTTGTGAAGAAACGATTATCGATGACGATGTTGCCGAAGATATAGAAATTTGTGAACCTTCGTCGCCAAAAGACGTTAGTTTGTCTGATAATGAAGAATCGGGTGTTTTTAGTAGCAGCGAGCACACCGATAAAGTGAAATCAATATATGGTGATAAAATGTGTAGCGATGATGCTCTATTCGTTGAAACTCTGTATAATACTCCCCAAATGGATGTGAATAAAACTTTGTATAGCAGAGAAACTCGTGTTTCTGAAGAGTATGATAGATATTATGATAACTATTCTTTAGAAAAAATGCTATCGGAATCTAATGAACCACCATTGTCGCCTTATGTTCCACCATATATTGACAAAATTTTGAACTCTGGCAAATTGAATCCTAAAGATGCGCCAGAAAACAAGAACAACGTAAGTGAAGGAACTTCATCTCCATTCCAAAATAAGAGTAATGCTTTAGACATTGTTGTAGATATTAACGTTGATAATAATCAACGTGAAAATCGACATTCCATAGAAATTTTTGCGAAAACTCAAGAAGATGCCGTGCATTCTTGCGAATCCAGTGTTGATAATGTATTTACGTATAATCAGAAAGACGAAGATGCAATTTATACGTCTAGTTCACCTGAAGTATCCTCTACTACTTCGGAAGAGAAAAACTCCAGCATATTATTGAAAATAACAAACTATAAAGGTTCTAGAATATCACAAATTAATGATATTAGTAGTGTCAATAAGAGGTCTAGTTGCAAGTTTACAGAAGAAAAGGAATATTTACATTCTCACGCAAATTTTTCCTCAAATCGACCACTTTTGACTAAAGCAGCTCAAAAATATATTCCTCCCTTAAAAGAATCAATCCGTGATCTTAAAGTCAAACTTTCTTTACCTCAACATAGTCTTATGAAACTAAAGCAATTAAAAATGTCCAAAGATGAACCAAAGCTGAATAAACAAAATGTTTCAACTCCTCGCATTCCTAAGAAACCAAAGCCTAAATTTGAAGACGTCCTTAAAAGTATAGATGAAATGCAATTTAAAATGCATAAAGAAAAGACCAAAAAACCAAAAAAATCTATTCCTAAAGTAGTTATTAAGAAAAATCGAAACGGTTCTCATTACGCGAGTACTTCAAATAAAGACGATTTTAACCCGGATTTGACAGGTAGAAAATGGCAACCATGGGTGTTTATAGAGAAAAACCATTTCATTGACAAAATGGCAACTAGAAACAAAACAAAGGCTATTTACAGCCATAGGAAGAGGACTTATGTGTTAGCTGAAAAGTTTCAGAAGTATAAGTCCGCAAGCAGTGCTAAGTTTGTGATATCGCCACCGATATCGGACAACTCTTCTTCGGGACTTAAATACACGATAAGATTAAAACATAATTACTGAGTGTAGTTTGTGTTGAGTGTCGCAGTTCCTTGGGTCTATGTATAATAATTAACAGCCATATTGGCTTCTGTGTTAATGGATCCCACCCCAATAAAGGTCTCGTGTTATCATTCCTACGATTCCATTTTAGTTTTTTAGTAGTTACCCATGTTAGTTTACTATATAGTTTATTATAACGAAGCCAAATTCAATACTAAGTGTGATATAAAAAGAAAAGAATTGTTATTGTTTGATAGTGCAATTTGATCTGATCTGTAATTTGTTAGAGTTTCAAATTTTATTATAATCGTTTTTACCTGCTGTGCCTGTCATTCCATTTTTATTAGTGTTATTGATTAGTACTATTTATTTCTTAGAATTGCACCTTCAAGATTTTAGTTATTTATTTAGCCATAATTTATGAGTATTATCTCCGTTAAATATTTGATTCCAAATAATACTGATATTTCTAATAAATATGTTTATGTTTGAATAATGTTTAGATGAGTTTTCTGTAAGTTGATTTATTCGTATTGGCGGCGGAGTCCATGCCCGACTAAGTAAATGTTTTGTAAATATAGTTGATGTGTGAAGTTGTGTGTGCAATCAAGGTCACCTAACATAAAAATGTACTTATACCTAGTCTAATAATAATTGGTAATAGTAAATACATAGTCCGATATAGATATTCATATTTTTGTGTGCCTATTTAAAGAATTTATTTGTAATCTATCGATAAATCGATCCACTCCATTTGATGAAACATGTCGTAAACCTCTTTCTGTCTTCCGTCGCCAAAGTTGAGCGTCGCTGTAATGTATGTGGTGCTTCATTCTGAAACCGAGTGTATACCGTGTGTACACGGCTAGGTTCATTATCGTTATATCGCCCGTGATTATTGCAGCTTACAAATATCCCGATTATATTTACACAACGTCCAGAGAACCGACAGAGCCTTGTACTGCCTGTATTAGCGGCCGATACAAAGATAATGAGCTAATTTTGATGATATTTATGTACATTGGCAATGAAATAATCACTGTGTGGTTTTGACAAGATGTTATAAATTAGTGTTAATACGATCAGTGCCTTCGGTACTGTCAAGATTGCTCACGTATAGTAAATTTTAAGCACATGTGTAATCATGTCTGGTAGATATTG
This sequence comes from Spodoptera littoralis, assembly GCA_902850265.1. NCBI lineage: Eukaryota > Metazoa > Arthropoda > Insecta > Lepidoptera > Noctuidae > Spodoptera > Spodoptera littoralis. Next base: position 5,452,064 of record LR824533.2, read on the forward strand.
ATTTGACTGCAACATGTATCTATGTTACTGTGTAGGCGAAGTACAAAATTTGCACACTTTAATTGTTAAAACCTTATAATGTAACATGTATTTTGTAAGAATATGTTCGTTCAATATCATTCAATAATTGTGTTTGTAATGATGTTGCAGTGAAACAACATAGTGTAGGTAGGTAATAAAATTAAAGCGTGAAATAACCAAAGCCAATACTCAGAAATAATAGATGTTGAGAAAGTGTGTACGTACGTAGGTACCTACAGAATGTATACCTACACGGCGAAATAGCTGCCGGATGCGATACGTCTCGTATTGGAGAGGTAGATGTATCATAATAATCCATGTAAAATATCAATATAATTTATACAAATTGCACCCAGAATATTTATTGGGCATATTTTCATATACGTACCTAGGTTGCGAAGTTTTACTACATCTCAATGTTTCAATACAGGTACATGTTTTACTATGTGGAAGCAGCGTTAGGATACGCGGACAGTGCCTTTTACATAGTGCTGATATTATACAAGCAGTACCTCCGAGTACCTATGTCTTAGGACAAATGTTACTCTTACTACATACGTTTTGGCCATTTTAAATATTTTGGAAATATCTGTTGATCTCATAAAGGCACTCACCGATTCATGTTTTGCCTTATCGTGCCTATAAATATATTTTATTATTAAAATACACTATTTTGATATCATGTACAGGGTGTTCAATAAATATACCAAATATATGTGCTTTTAAGTCCTGCATACATGTATTTGCAAAGTGTTGCCTTCGTAGATAAAAATATTTTAGAAATACATCATAGTGTTATTGTGTAACAAGTAATTGAAATAATATTTTAAATGTGTTGAAATTCCTATAAGATGGTCGGTTATACAGTTTAATTTATTTATAGATCATAATATATTGTATGAGAAATGGTAGTTTTAAGTATTAGTCGTAAGTTTTATGGATAATAAATGTACAAAGGTAAAGTTAAGAGATGCGTTGACTTGCGCCCTGGATTTATTTGGGCACACATAACCTCAGTAGAGTTGAGGCTGGATATTTACCAAAAAGACAGTTTGCTGGTACACGTGCATGTAATGATGAGACGCGGCGCGCTGCCTGCGCCCGCCCGCCCGCCTGATGCCTGCCTGCCTGTCTGGCTGCCGGGCGGCGGCGGGGGTGGCGCGCTGTCTCGCAGACTGATGACTGATTACTTCACGTTCACCTAACAATCCTATCATACAATTTATTTCATCGTAACTTTCGATACCTTGTATGTTTGTTATGCACTATTGAGTGGATTGTTGTTTTTTTCCCTGCACTTGTTGGCCATTGTTATAACTAAGTTAATTAATGGTATATTCTATTGTGGTTAAATTATTTAATTAAGGGTTATGGATTAGTTATTATTGATGATTTAATAATTAGATATTTGTTTGTCGTTTAAATGTTAATGCATATCTTCTTATGCCAGTAACGCACGTGATAATGTATGGTGATAGACGGAAAATTGGACACACTTGCTCTAAAACTGAGTGGTTTATAAAAAGTGTGACACATTATACTGTTAATTAAAGGGATGTTATTATGTATTACGTTTTCGAGTGGTACCTAGTTTTGAAATTGTTCTATAATTGACCAAAATAAATGTGTTCGCAGTAAATATACGTTTATTATTTATTACATTAAATTAATTGTTACACTGGTATATTAACTTTCACAGCTTCTTGCCGTATGGCGCTGATCAGCTCTTGGTTCACCAGAAATACGAAGCGAAGTCCGGCAATCTGGGTACAAAAAAATACAACTTAACTATTGATCTTATAACTTTGCAATGAACATAATGCCCACTAACTCGGTTCAATTCAATTTTCAATAATTTCAATCAACGTATCGTTCCAGATTTCAACTTCAAATTCTATTAATGCAACATGCATTAAGCTGAAAAATGGCGAACTATTGTGTGTTCTCATAACATTCATTATGCCAAAATTGCCATAATCCCGCAGTAATGGTGACGTCCAAAATCATGGGTTGTACAACAATGGCATGATATAATCGGTAAGACTAATGACACGCAAAACATTACGAGCATAGGTACCTCAATGACGGTGTTGTGATTGAGCTTCACTTTGTTGCCTGGCAGGACCGGCCGACCGTCCACGAATATGGGCCGTTTGCCCTCGGACGACATAAAGAAGTCCCCACTGTTCCGCAGCCGAATGGTGGCCTGCTTCCGAGACACCTTCGCCGCCGGCCCTTCCAAAGTCAGATCCACATCGATATTGTTGTCCCGCGTACTACGGCCAACTGCGATCTAGTGAACAAAAACGTAAAAACATTAATTAAAATCTTTGTTTCATACAAATGTTTTTAGAGTTTTATACTTTTAAATTATGTGTTTTGACGTAGAACATAATCTGCATACAATGCCTTTAAATCTAATCGTATTTTTAATTAACTTTTCATGTAAGGTGTACCTATAATATCAAGTTGTTGATAATTAATTGTGATACTTAGTTTGTTAAAAGTCTGATAGTACCTATCTATAAAAACCTATGACATTAATTTATATGACTATACGTTTCACGTCGCCTCTACGCAGTATATCTACTGAGCTAATTATTACCGCAGCCTGTGAATGCAGTTACTAATTGATACGGTGAATTTAAATTAAATAATTCCAACCAGGCTTTGTTAAACTGGACATAATTTTTATAAGGCATCGCTTAAAACTACCTACAGGTAGAGTAGCGTAGGTACCTACCTACCATACGTGGGTGGGTAGGTGATATCAATAAAAATTCACGTTTTTCCCATAAACTTATAAACTGTTCACATAGTTTACCCACGTGTCGTAATAATGCGCAACGATATCCTTCTTCGCATGTTCGTAACAAAAGCCATCAAAATACTGAAACCACTCAACAAGTTTTGCGTAAAATCGACGTTTATTAAACACGCACGCAAGCAATTAAAACACAATCGAAATCGGAAACTAATTAACGAATGCACTATGAAACGAATGGTTTTGATAATAGCCGTTAAAAACAATACCTGCTTATAAATAATTTGCAATAATGACGGACAACCGTCAGCTGACAAATTGGTACATTGGAATCACACGTCTTATCTACATTCCGTGACTGTAAAACTGCTAAATATGTTTACAATCTATAAAATATCTTAGATAGCGTCACTGATATTTTCATATTTAAATAAATTATGGTAAAACATCGAATGAGGTTTTTTATGGAAATGATTAAAGCACAGTCGAAGAGAGAATGGCGTGGCGTGGACGTGGTCGATTTAAACTTTTTGAGCGACTGTACTGTTTAATGATTGTGTTCATTAGTATTGTGTTATTAACAAAGCAGATAGAACTGTTGACATACTAATTGAACAGATAAGGTTATCAAATAACTAGTTATTCGTACAGCTGATTATGTGCAAGTACGTCGCTGTGTTCGTTACTGTATGTGTGACTTCTATTTTCCTTTTACTCGATAGTAGTGCAGAATATTTTATAGTGTTAAAGTAAAATATACTAAATTGTTCTACTTCAGTACATTTTTTTAAACACAAAATAGCTTTCAAAGTGGAACGGGAGTTTATTTTTCTACGTTTTTATATTTATTACTATGGTAACATATAAGTTCGTTACGGTTGCCTACGCAAATAAGCCGTATTTTTATATTTAGTGAATTAAATACCTTTTTATTAATGGTTTTATGGGTATTCACGACCGGTTCGTTTTCACATCCTCCGGAAAATAAAATAAACTGAGTAATTTAAATCAAACTTGTGTATAATGTTTTATCAAGGAGTCATAAATATTATAAACTCTGACTCAAATCGTCGCAGAAAACTAATAACAGGTGAATTTAGTGTCATTTGTTCAAAAGTAATGTATTGTTCTAATGCGAAATCTGCAATAGGTAACCCATTAAATGACAGAAGCGGCGGTTCAGTGACACAGATGTGCACTTTCATTACCTGTGGCACCGTTACATTCAAACATGGTAAGACGTTAGACATTTCTAGGTTATCTTTAAGTAGCTTCGAATAACTAAGGTAAAGGTGCATTTAAAAGCCTGCTTATAAATAAATAAAACCCCCAGAATTTTAATAAAACAAATAAGAAGTTGGACTTTCAAAAATATATGAAAATAAAAATCATATTTTTTAATGGTTTTGCTTGTTTGCGCGTCTGTTCTGCATGACTGCATGGAATTGAATATATGAATTTCACCAATGTGTAAAACCCTGCTACAACCCTGAACCTCATAATAGTCAATGACCTATAAGACCAACAGTCAACACAGAAGTCCTCAAATATGGAATTTAAAAGCAAGATGGCGTGACAATTTCTGTCATGGCTTTATAACTGCGAATGGGCGGGAAAGTCATTACAAGTAATGAGTTTCGTGGTTAACCATGTTATTTCTTAATCTGGTTAGTGTTAACATTGTTTTTTCTTTGAAAGTAATATTATTAGGAATAAATCAGTGTAACGCACACGGCGAGCCGAACATAGCCGAGCCAGGCTTCGCTCGCGCTTGCGCACTCGTCGCATCTCCGCACGACCAACGTGCGAATCTTCGAGAAAAAGTCAACACGCATGTGCGAGACACACGTGACCCGCGACGTTCAAACAAGCGAGAGGCGGCCGTCACACAGCTCTGCATAGTTTTTTCAATTTATTTCCCTTAACCCGGCGAGCATGAGGCGAAAAAAAGTTACTTCAAGAATGTGGCAGGGTGTGACATACCCTTATCTTAATGTACCGTAATATAGTTATTTTTATTATTATTTTTATTTTGTTGATTTTATTTTGTAAAATAATGAATTATTTAATGGAGTTAAATGAAAGAAGTTCTTTTTAAATAATAATGTTTTATTTATTCATATTTATTTTATACGATGTAATTTTAGGAACAAAGTACTAAGGTTTTACAAAAATTAAGAATTCAACAAAATTATTATTCTTTGGAATGGAAATCAACTTAAAACTAAAAGATAATGAGATCCACCTCGTAAAAAACTAATAAAGTATTTTTTTTATTGAAATAGGATTAATTAGCACTGTTGAGATCAGCACAATTTTCGCAAATATATTTTGCATGTTCCAAACATAAATATGGGCTTGCCACACGCATTGCAGGAATGTTTAGTTTTTTTGTCCTTCTAATATGGATAATCCGGGCATCTGACATATCGTCTGGGTGCAATTGTAGGTCTAGGTGAGGGTTCACCGAGCTGCAAGCTTGTTGAATCATCACCTTCTTGCTCCGTATCAGAATTCACTTCATGTTCACTACAATGATCAGAGTCTTGTTCTGAACTGGATTCTCCAGAAGAATCAGTTGCTGCCTCTTCCAACATAGCACGAATCTGTTCCTCTTGACTTTCAATATCCATTTTGGTCAAAAACTAAAAAAATAAAATAATGGAAATGTTCAATAAATGAACGAATAACAAATTCATATAGTAAAATAATAAAGAAATAACAAAAATCTAAAAACAACAAACAAAAAGCAACAAAATCTGAAATTAATTGAAAAAAAAACTAATAAAACAGTTAAAATTCATTCATAAATCATTACGTAAAATAAATATGTCAAAAATGAGGCAGGGTAAAACATACCCGAGACAAGTTTGTGCACGTATAACTTCGCCGATGCCTCGCGCCACACTGCAATCACGCCACTACCCGGTCCCGCACGCCCCTACCTTCAGCTACTAACCGATCTAGTGTCGCCAGACGAGGATTTTAAAATGTACAGCACTTTTAAATTTCAACAGGGTATGAGATACCCTGGATCATGCTCGCCGGGTTAATCCCAGTTGGAAAAAATATTTTACGAGTTTTTCTTTGTTAAGATTACAGTGGCGCTCCAACTAGTGGCCCGAATCACGAAAATACTACATTGAGTATTACTATGCCAAACACACGAGCTATGCGCGCTGCTAAAGCCGCGCTCGACGCGGACATCCAGCCGAGCGACGTCAGCGACCGCGAAGATTATGACGAGGCTACGGAGCAGAGCCCTGTACGGGCCCCCGAACCTGTCCCCGCGTCTGAACGTACCGGCGCCAACGCTAGAACAATGGACACCGAAATGTTGCTAGCGAACATGATGGAATCATTCGTCAAGATGCAAGCTGAGACCAACAGGTGCCTGGTGGAGACGCTGAGGGCGTTGCCAGCGGCCTGCGGCCCATGGCAATCGCCGCTGCCGGCATCAACACCGACGCTGAACGCTACCACTACAGGATCGTCTGGGAACTTCGCCAAATGTACCGCACGGTTCAACGGAACTTCCCGTGAACCACAGGTGCTGGAAGCATTCATCGACGCTGTCCAAGTGTTTAAGGAGTGCGCGGACGTGAGCGATGATCACGCGCTGCGGGGGCTCCCGATGCTGTTGGAGGGCGACGCCGCCGTGTGGTGGCACGGCGCCCGCAACACCGTCGCTACGTGGAAGGACGCCGTGCTACGACTTCGCGCCATGTATGGTACGCCGAAGCCGGCGTATAAAACTCTACGTGAAGTTTTCAGCCAAGAACATAAACACGAACGTGCTGAAGTATATGTGTGTAGAATTAGGTCTCTATTAGTAAAGTTACCGTACGTAGTGCCAACACCCATGCAAATAGATATAATTTACGGGTTGTTACACCGTCGTGTACGTAAACGGTTACAACGTGACGACATTGTTGACGTAGACGGTTTTATAGAGAAGGTGAGAGCCATCGAAGACGCGATCTCCGAATTATCGTTGAGTACCGAAAATTCTAGTTATACTGCAAAACTTAACGTTCCCGAAACAACAAATGTTTCCCACCCGCAGGCTTCGCGCGATTGCGATAAGAGTGATAAGAGCGAAATCACCACTACCCCGAGTAATTCGAACGAGAATGCGAAAAGGGTTAAACGCGTTCGTTGCACGTTTTGTAAGTTCTACGGTCATAAGGTTGACGAGTGTAGGAATCTTAAAAATAAACTAGCCGCAAACACCGACTCCTTAAAAAATAATAATAGTAGCCCTGCCATTCGTTGTTATGGATGCGGTCAAGTGGGCGTAGTGAGGTCGAAGTGCGACCGCTGCGTTGGGAAAAGTGTACCTCAGCGAACGTGCGATTTTAACACAGTGACTAACGATGAGGCCACACACGCTCCGCACGTAATATCATCATCACATCCAACCGTGTACATTAACATCGCGAATAGGGTAGGCGCGGCAATCTTGGACACAGGGGCTAGTTGCACTATTGCGGGTACCTTATTATATAATATTCTGGTTTCGGAAGGAATACAGTTTTGCGAGTCAGAACGCACCATTGGGCTTGCGGACGGTTCTCGAAAACTGAAACGTGTACTCATCGCGACAGTTCCCGTGTTGTTGGAAGGTAGGCAGATAGAAACTGATTTCCTAGTGTTACCCGAGGAAAAAACTGTAACCTTATTAGGTTGCGATTTTATTAGTAAGGCTGGTATAACACTAGACCTGGCCCAGGAGTCATGGTATTTTTCTGACAACCCAGGGGAGATATTACCATTTGTGCGAACTGTCATTTTAAATAACGCCGAACTGAGGCAGGCCGACATCTCTAATGTATCCCTGCGTGATGACGAAGGTAATAGGTTATCACCAGAGCACAGAGGCATACTCAACGCCTTTTCGAAGAGGAGATCAGCCCAGTTTGCTGCCGAGGGACCACCGACAGACTTCGCCATGCATAAGATCAAGGTAAGTGACGACCAGGAGCCTATTGCTTCACCTCCTTACAGGCTGTCTACTGTAATGGATCTGCCTTCACGCAGCCCAAGTGAGGTCCGGGAGAATCAATTAAAAGACCCCGAGGTACGCAAGATCATAGACGCGATGGAGTCTAACGATCCATTTAGGGGGAGAGTATGGGCTGATAAAGGATACGTCGTTGTCGACGGAATATTGTATCGCTATGGGCCTGAAAATGAAGAAAATGAAAGACGCCGCCCCGAATCGGATTATAAGGTAGGTGATATGATGTTATTGAAAACCCAAGGACCCAATGATACAGGTAAAGGACAGACGCCGAAGTTCATTCCCAGGCGAGACGGTCCGTACGACATCAAGGAGATTGTGGGACTTTCTACTTATGCGCTCGAACGCATCAGTGATGGGGTTTTGTTAGGAAAATACCATGAATCCTTGTTAACACCATTTGTAGGTTCCGTACAAGCTCCTCTTCAGGAGAAACGTAAGAGGGGAAGGCCCCGTAAGGCTAACCCAGCAGCGGGGGCGCTCCGCATGGGTTAGAGGGGGAGGGTGTAACGCACACGGCGAGCCGAACATAGCCGAGCCAGGCTTCGCTCGCGCTTGCGCACTCGTCGCATCTCCGCACGACCAACGTGCGAATCTTCGAGAAAAAGTCAACACGCATGTGCGAGACACACGTGACCCGCGACGTTCAAACAAGCGAGAGGCGGCCGTCACACAGCTCTGCATAGTTTTTTCAATTTATTTCCCTTAATCCCAGTTGGAAAAAATATTTTACGAGTTTTTCTTTGTTAAGATTACATCAGTTATTTATGACCACGGATAAACCACTATAGATAAGGCACTCTAGGCATCTATTTAAGTATGAATTGAAAAAGTAACTAAAAGGAGTCTGAGTCTAGGTAATTGTATTAAATTGAAAGTCCTTCAATATTGGCGAAAGACCCCAATCATTGGTCTCAAAAAAAAGTAAATCACTAATATAGGAAAATAAACCTTATGCAATAAAGTAAAAATTTAATACGTAACGGTAGGAGAAACAGTAGTGTTTATTATTGGGTGAAATGTCATCATGACAGTACCTATGTATGTAGATTTAGACGGGTGCCCATGCCCGCATCCGCCTGTCAGTAAAATGCATAGGTAAGTACTAGTTGGAAGTAGGTATCTAAAGTTCACATCAACTGTTGCTATTTTTGGCATATTCTATATACATATAAATGAATTAATTTTAAACTGGTGTTTTCGATGCCTTTTGCAATTTAGATAAATCGAATAGCAATTTCGAAAAGCATAAAAATAATTTTACGTAGTTGCTTATTAAGTCATGAAATATCGATTACTTGATGAATCATAACTTTTTCTACAAGGATCCACTATGCCCTGGATGTACATAAATCCGACGGTCCATATACACATTTACTAAGTCGTTACGGGTTAGTCACATGCACGGAAGTCTGCAATTGGGTCAAACCAAAAATGTCGCATCACCTCTGATCGTTTATAAAAGTTAGAAGGTCACTCTATGGAAAGTTAAAACTAGCATTCAGGAGAATCTGGTTTGGAAACTTAATTATAAGAAAGACAGGACAAATTACCAACGCAATAGAGACTTACTTGGTAATGCTTCTTTTGAACCCTGAACAATGACTCAGCATATTTTATTTATAATGCTTAGCAATAAGGCTGACATTTCAACCAGTCTACATTTCTATTTTTATTTTTAAGATGACAATACTTACTGCAATTATCATTAACATTGCAAATACCGCGGGACCGTCCATTTCAAATATTGAAAACGCTATCCAAATAACCCAATATTAATATTTCTACAAAGGTAACGAACTTTAAACACGTAAACGCATTAGTCTTGTTGAAGTTATATTAAATTAGTATTTAGTAATACCGTGCTTTTACAGCATTCAGTATTAAATAAATCAAAGTCTTGGATCTTATAAAATATGTTCTTCTGAAGTGCAAGTCTCATTTACAAGAACAACAATTATTTACTATGAATGGTGAGATTATTGTTGGTGGGATTATTGTAAATGGAGGGCTACAATTATATTTATTAGAGAGGAGACTTAAGAAAGACAACTTACTTAAGTCTTTGCACTGCAGTCAGAAATATTCAGCTGTGAGGATTTACATTTCAATTGTTCGCAAGCGCAGTTACTTTAATCGGATGAATAGGGAATTTTGGGGTTAATTATTAGGGAAATAGGAGCATATTGCACAGTTTTTCTTATTTATTATGATTGGAAACCAATAGCCATAATCGATGTAAGGATAAAATATTGTGACACAAAATTAGTTGTTACTAATTTTACATTACTGAGTAATAAAGAAGTAAAAGAAAAACGACATGTCACGCTGTTTTTATGATGGACAGTCAAGGAATTGATGTTTTCTTATCGTAAGTAAAATGTATAAAAGGTACTAATATGGGACCTATTTGGTCCCAACCAATATTGGGCATCATTAATAACAATGTTCAACACGAGATCCACGTTAGATAAGTTTTCATTTTAAATTCCTAAATAGCACAGAATCAAAAGCCTCTTCCCGACTTCATCTGTCCATAAAGAAAGATCAAATTGAATCATTTTTGAAAAGCTTCAATCGGCAAACCAGACCATTGTATACAGTTTTCAGTTTCCTATACCACATAAATTTAAAATAAATAGATTAAAGTACCATAAAGGAAAAATACATAATTAAATACCACTATCAACGCTAATTAAATTCGCGAATTAGGACAAAAACAACGGAAAGACTTGTAATGGCAATGTGGAAACTCGACACGGCGCACCGGTGTTACTCGAAACTCGAATAACCATTCGCTTGCATTCAGTTGAAGTGCTACCATTCTTAGTAAACCGATAAAGATAGTGCAACACTAACAAAATTGTTTCGTACTTGTATGTGAAATAATTGCCTGTGGTAATATGAATTATCTTTTGGTATTCAGTTTGTCGTTTAATTATGTGAAGATGAATGCTTTTTTTATACCATGAGGTATAAACCCCGGCACGGAACAGGAGTTGGAACAATGAGGTTTTTAGTCAGTAAGAATCTCACTGATTGTCCCTCCCGTCTCTCTTATCTAAGGCAGCAGAAGATTTGACGATTTTCCATAAAGAAGGTGTCTAATAAGCCTGCTAAAACCAGTCTTATATCCTTTTTTGGTTAGGGATATCTGCTACGCCGAAAGTAGTAGTGGGTTCCGCTGGCTTTATCAATCTTTAGGAACTGAGTTGTAAAGACCTGTGATCTATTCAAATATTATTTAGGAAAACCTAAGCAGATGTCTCATTACATAACCTGAATGAACGTGTGAATGAAATTTTTCTGAAAATTCATGACATAAGCGCGATTTTGATCATTCATCAAATCATTCGATTCATCTCCACTGAGAGCACAAGGCGTAAAAAACGGCGGCGTAGAATTTTTTTCTTCATTCTAATAAATGCTGCGATGATGTCATAATTCGAGTCCCAATATAATAAGTATGTAATTACTTCTCAAAACAAGTATGTTGTATTTTAAACATAAATCGATAAAATAACAAGGACATTTTTCACAATAACTAATCTAAACTAACAATATCTAATTACAGTTATAACACCTGCATGGTATACAAGTCGTTTTAGTCAGAATTTACAAAACAGTGACTACTTAAAAAATATGATTACAGATAAAATTGATATAAGAGATAAGATAGATACAATTAGCTACGTATTGACGATGATATATGATGTATGAAACACAGTAATCTACTACTTAAGTAATGCATTTTTTGCGTTATTTATAATGTGTATGATAACATCTGTATTTATTATTGTCATACAGCTGAAGTTTGTTTGAACACGTCGACAAATCAAGTTAGTGTGAGTGTCGAATATTACTTTTATGGGTGACTGTACTTTTGTTTGTGGGCAGAAATGCAATATGTTTACCGGAAAAATAATTTTGATTAATTTATATGTTAGTATAGGTACCTAATTTCCAAGAGTGGACAGTAGATATACATAATAATTAGGCATCATTAAATAATTTACTTTAACATTAAAAAAATTATTACTATGACAACTATTTTTACATTTGTATTAAAAGCAACCGTACACACAATATCTTTGGACAGATGTCTTGAACAGATGTACATTCGAATACTAAGTTATTATTCACCTTATATGAAGTACATAAGTAGGTATCTCATTTAAATGATTAATTTACCAGATTACCAAGCACATACTGGTTACAAAACAGAACAATGGCTGCTCTAGGTACCTATTCAGTTACGAGAAAACATTACTTGTCTTATCAATGTGAGGTAATTAGACATATATGTATCATAATATGCAGTATAAAAATATAATTCATATCATGATAAAGACGCTTGTTTCTACATTTTATCCGCGAACTGTGATAAGGCACAAGTGTTCTGCAGTTTATTTAATAAAAAGAATAGAAAAAAGTTTTTAATACTACAATTAAACTTTACATTTTACATCAAAGGTGTAAATATTTCTGAATAAATGAAACACGATACGCCACTTCGACGCCTGCGCCGGTGTCCTCGAGCCTAATTTCACAACTACCCTACAGACAGCCGATAACAAAAAACTGACGCGAACCAAAATATAATGATTAATTCATAACTACGTTTCCATATTCATAAGGATCGTATAAATAGTAATATTATTCAAAGCGTGGAGAACAATTCTTCAGTTACCATTGGAAACTCGGAGTAAACCTTTCGTGGTTCATATTTACAGTACATATTACTTAGTGCTTTTATCATAGTTAGCGACATGTTAACGGTAACTTCTGTCATAGTATAAAGAACAAAGTAGGTTATCTTCATACAAATGCTCCGCGCGCGGCTTATATGTGTGCGCCATAGTATCTATGCGTCGACGCACGCACACTTTAACAAAATCTCGACCCGTTTCTCAGTGCGCCAGGCAGGGCTGACACTGTACGAGGTTCGCGCGCGCTTCACGGCTTTTCGGCACTGTTCAATGAAATAAAAAATGTCTGATAATCGTAGAAGAACGTATTGCTGTGTGTTTGGGTGTCTTAATAACTAATCGATTCCAGAACTGTCTCTGTTCAGATTAGGTACCTATTGAACAGGAAAGGTAAGCTAGTCACTTTTTCTAGCATAATATAATTTGTAGGTACTTGATGATGAGATACCTACTTACTTATTCTTACTCTTATCATTCTTCATAGTTCCTACTCAACCAGAAATGTAATTACCTACTATACTTAAATATTATAAGAAAATGTGGTATTGTATTGTTTATTTCACAGTTTATCTGATTTGTTAAGAGCGTAGCCGAGTCGCATTTTTCCATATAAATGTATTCCCAAATTTACTTTCTGAATACTATGTATAGAGCTAAAGTTTATTTTAAGAAGTTAATAATCTTTTTATAAGCTTTTAATTTTTACTAAATTTATAAATTGATAAAATATTCAATCATAATATGCTTTTCATTTCATAAATTTAGATCAAGTGCTGCTTGTTCGAAAATATTAACTAAAAGTAAAAGTGACAACCCTGGGGATCAACGCAAGAGTAGGCTAATAACTCGGCGGGCGGCCTTAGATAACCTACTGTGTTCTTTATACTATGCTTCTGTCGTGTATATCACAAATTGTACTAAATGAGACACCCGTTACACGACACCTACTTGGACGACTTGTTTCATAGTAAGTTCACAGTTCCACTTAGTTGTGGTATTCTGAGTATATACCAAGAAACGTAGGCTTCATATCGGATCTCTTTTTCATGTAAGCGAATCACGAAAATTAAATTATCCTTCGAAAGCTTGTTTTTTTAAAGAAAAATATTTTAACTAGGTATCACACCAAAGCAATTCTTAAAAAAGAAATTATAACGGGCAACACGGTTTGAAATATTTTTCACTCTTTTTGTAATTCCCTTATTAGTGGCATTGGATCAGTAAATATTTCATCTCTTTTCACCCACGTATTTTGCATGGCAAATACAATGAAATATTAATTGGAAATGATGAAGTCGTGCACTTATTCCACCAAAGACAGTTTACATATTAAGTACATCTTACCAAGCAACAAGAGATATTTAAAATAAAAAAGAACACCATACCATACCATAAATAAAAAACAATACTCGTTTAGAATAACTCAAAACTCTAAGCCCCTAAGCCCCCAACACTTTACAACGACAAATATTGACCTTGTAACTGAAACAGAACTAATAGAGCAACTTGTTTAATCATAATTACGTATGTTTGGACAAGATTTGTAATTATCATCTTTACATTGTTTCAATGTTGTTTCACACATTAGGTAACTATATAACCTTTAGTGATTTAGTTGTGCGAACGCCGTGAAAAACTTGGAATGTCGCTGAGAAGGATATTAGGATATTATTATTGTAAGTTCATTTCACAATAATAGCATTATCATCAACATGTATTTCACTACATTCGTGAGATATTATCACTATTTTTAAAACCAGGAAAACATGTTTCGAGTTTTAATTTTAATAACGTTATTATAACAATACATAATACCTAACAACGTAACAATTATCTACTTACCTATTACATTGGTCTTGGGAATGCATATTAATTAATATTTAAAATTATTTCGCAGAAATAAGCAATGTAAAAGTTCAAGGTCATGTATTTTTTTTTAATAGTTCTGAACAATAAATACTTTTTTAAAGAATTAAAAAGATATTCAGTAGCGACATTGACAAAACTAGGACCATCGACAAAATGTCATGGTTGATCTTGATAAATAATCGTGTAAAAAGTAATAAGCGGATATACCTATTTATATGTATATGTACATAGGTCATTGCGTCTCGTAGGTATCCAAATGTACATTATGTACATGTCTGTAAAAATGGCGCGATAAAATTGAGTCGACATAAATGTGCATTTATAGTATCAGATAACGCTTTTATTTTATTTATTTCACCTGTAATTATATTTGCCTTTGCCATAATGAGTAATGACCTTTTTGGATGTTATCGATGATTGACTTATTTATGTTCTTTGTTCAAAAATATCCTATTTATTTTAATTTTAAATGAAAAAAATATACCGGATTACTTTCTACTTTCATAGACAATGCTTTATAATCTGTCTTTTGTAGCAAATAGTCAACCGCCAAAAATAACAAGCAATTCTCATTGGATCAGAAAAAAATATCTAAATGTATATTTACAAAGTAATGTCAATTGCATAACTTTCCATATCTTCCTGACTATTATTTTTAACTAACTTCGTGTAAAATATAAATCAGTATCACTGTCTATTTTGCTAGACAAAAAAACTATAACTTTATTTACGTGCAAAACGCAAACATTTTAAAACACGATTAATTTACATAATCATTATGAATCAAGCTGAATTCACATCCGTTTGAATGATACACGCCTATATGCAACAAAATGCTAGTACCTACGTAACAAAATAGAATTTGTAATTGTACTCCGAAACTTTACATGAATAATTAATGTTCTTGTGTACGTCTATGTGACCTCTGTGACCTAGTTGTGAGCCCTGTGAAAGAAAGATGGTTGCCGCTTCGTCCTTCGATTGGACTCAGTCAGCACTTACTGCCGATGTCAATGCCCGATCTTAATCTCAAATCTCTGGGCTGACCTCAGAAACTTTATAAAACTAACGTAAAAATCGATTTAACCCCTCGAGCATCCTTATGAGCACCCGGTGGATCATAAGAAAAAATGCTCCATGCTGCTTTCTCTTTTATAAAATCTATTATTAATGTTTTGTTTTTATTTTGACTGTATTTGTTTTATTTCTATTGTAATGATCCTTGTTTTGGTGTGCCAATGGCCAAATAAATGCATTTTCTTCCTTTCTTTCTTTCTTTCTCCAAATGTCACGTGTGCACCTGTTGGATTATAAGGAACGCGGACGCTCGACGGGTTAAATAGAGATTGGTTATTGAAATCGGCAGTAAGCTAGTTTTTTTTTTTTATCAGCGCAAACATGCTGTCACATCTGTTTAATGAGCCATTAACTTTGACATTACATTAATACCATCTTACTGATTAACGTTCCAAAACCGGGGTCAGGGCAGTTATTTTTAAACGTAAACAATCATCGATATCATCTGTTTCCTGTGTTATCGCTATTCGTCATGAGCTATGGTGAAATGGTTGCTCAAAGCATGGTATTATGTGGTCTACTAACTCAATAGTTAGTAGATTTCGATAATCTCAGTTGTTTTTTAAACAGTGACATTTTATACATGAGCGACCTTACAGAAGTGATGGGCCTAGTGCTTAACCGAACGGAAGGACGTAGTGCAAATAAATGAAGATGATGTAAGGATCGAAGGCTTAACATTGGAATAAAATTGTGATATATTCATTGTAATGCATCATTAGCTAAATGCCTTCTTTAGGGAGTATTTCCCAGATGCGATGTTGTTACCATTGATCGAAAACGAATTAATGGTAAACTATTCTCAGAACACTTAATTTATAAAGGTTTTCTAGGTACCTAAGTGAAATCTAGCCTTCGTTTATATGTTAAACCATTTTGTAATGGTGTTTCAAATTAAAGTACATGTGTAATCCCTTAACCTTTACACTTTGGGAATAATCTGAACGCATATTCGGATCCAGACTATCTATACAGCAAATGCTTGAATAATGCTCCTGTTGAGCACCCATCCGTTGACAACTATTGCTTAAGGTCCGGGCGTTACGAGGCGATCAATGACCTTATGTCGCCCATTTAGGCTGTTCGCTAGTACTAAGGAAATGGTATGGATTTTGAATGTAGTTTAGCCATAAGATAGTAGCTGTTAAGAGGTCCTGTCTTTATGTTGATTGAGTATTCAGAACATTTGAATGATGCGCGAAAGACCAGAAATATAGTAGAGTATTCTGACAACAGAAGCCTGAAAAAGGCAATCATGTACAGGGATTTATGGAACTTTGAAATTGGATCGAACAAAGAATCAAAAATAAAGAAGACGTTGCACATCACCCGTTTACAAGCTGTCAAATATAGTGACTAATTACCAAGAAAATAAAGCCATAGACTATTCATTTATAATTGAAAAGCAATATAAATAAATGTCACGATAACACGACTGCCATCAGACAAAATGACAACCATGTTTGAATAATTTAGGCGCGATCAATTATTATAATGTCTACTTATTTTATATTCGTTGACCTCAAAAAGAGCATGTTCTGATCTGTTTTTAAATGAAATGTTTTAACAATCGCTTATGATTCTATTTTGATTTTGAAACTTAAACTGTGGCGCTGGTGGACTGTAATGTGTCCTACGACCAATTTTGCATATTTCAAAAATTCTGAAAAAGTATAACAGTAGCCTATAGAAAGACTATAACACCTAGCAAATAGAAATTATAGCCTAAGCCTAGGTAAAATAAAACTGCACAGATTAACCGCACTTAAAGTCTGCTGTGATTAATATAAAGGACAGGATGCCGTTCGTAATATTTTAAACCTCTTTAGCCATGTCAGAATTCGGAGATAGGTATGTAAAGAGTTAAGGTAATGTAGAGGTAGTACCGACGCAAACTAGCAGAAAAAAAGGAAGGCAGAAGGAAAAACGCAAAGAGTAAAAGCAATCTGTTATCTTTCTTTTCTTTTTTTGCTATTTTCTTTTTTCTTGTAACGAGCGCGAACTTTAGAAAATCGCCATGAGAGCTACTCTCTCACTTTCTCACAAAGGAGTATAATGCCAACATAGGTCTGTACCCCACTTCCACTACGTAACAGACCTACACAAAATGGCTGCCGTTGAAAGATCAATGGCAGTTCGGAACGAGTCTCAAGGGACCACTTTAGTAAATAAATTACTAATCTCATAAAACTATAATAAATCACATAACATCACGTATTTTCGTCAAGTAGGTACGTAGACCAGAGAATATAACACTGAAACTTCATATAAGGGCAACTCATAGGAGATGACCCAATAGAAAAGTCTTGATGCATGTGCGGTTAAAAAAATCAAAAATAAAAAGACCAATTCCACAACGGCTTCTCCTACCCTATCGAGTTTATACACAAAGGTATAGACATATCTACGCGTATGATCTCAGGACACAACCGATTCAAAGTAGAAGAGGTACCAGTCTAGTAAAAAAGAACAGCTGCTGGTACAGTTAAATCTAGAAATTAAAAGAACGTAAAAGTAAAATCACGCTTACACGGTATGTTCTTCACTTCGACACTATCTACATTCAACTATAAATAAGTATATGGAACGGTTACAAAACATATTTACAGCGAGATGGTCAGGTATATGAAACTTCGCTCAGTAGATTCACCGGACATTGACAAGTTCCACAAGTTTACCGTTCGATCATCTATTGACACTCATTGTTTTGAATATCCAATTCAGTGCCAGTGGCCAAACAATCGCAGTGTTTTAAAGAATGTTATGTAAACACTCCAACGGCTACCACCGGCCATTTCTCAAAACAAATGCCACACTAAGATTTTATTCTCTACGTAATTATTTGCCAACTCACAAGTGAATTGTTAACTGCACACGGAGAAAACAATAAACTAAGATAACGAAATTAATTTATTTGTACGTATTATTATAAATGTTATTAACGGTACGTATCGCTGTCTGGACAGTATTATAATCGAGTGAGAAATTTTATTTTACCTATGCAGATATTCAAATATACTAGAATTAATTGTCTCGTTCGCATTGTCTGGAATATAAATACCACTAATGATTAAACATGACGCATACATGAAACTTAATTTGCGTGCAATTATAAAAAATTTGCATAGTTTCAAATGGCTGTAAAATAGACATGCAGTGGAGGGAAAAATACGGAACCATAATAGGTGGGTGATAAAGGTATTTAAGCGTTAATGAAAGATAACATAATCTCAAACATCCTTCTGAAGATAAAGCTGAAAATGAGTAGTTTAAAATGGGCGGCATGAAGTTATTGAAACGAGGGCAATCGATACAATATGACGATATGTGGGCTAGATAGTGAAATGAATAGATATTTTTTATGTTGGCCGTCGGGTGGTGACCGTGTCATTAGTGGTGGGAGGTGTCCTTGAAACTGTACTCAGGGTCTACAACTCTACACGAATACCCGTGTCGGTTTGTTATGATTGCCCCCGATATTGACAGACGAAGGGGAAATGCGCTATGGAAATACGTAATTACGCTGCATAAAACTAATTAGTTTTCTATTTTGTGGACATAGTAAACATGCAAGTGAATTAATTAATCATAATTGTTGTTTTTCCATTACAGACTTTAATTTCCAGCTACAGGTACTTATGAATATTTTTGTTAAATTATTGCCATTTTGGCCAGTGTTTTCATTGGTGTGGATTTTTTGACAGAGCAATCAATGAGCTAATAAGTGAAGTGTTTCAGATTCAGTTTTGTCAATAGTCTATGAATGAAGTACTTATTGAGTAGTGCAATTTAAAATGGCGGCGGTAAAGTGATAATAAAATTAAATATATTATCGTGTAATGGTGATGTCGAGAATCAGCATTGCTTCGAGTATAGACGTTTTACATTTCTTTTATGAGATAATGAGACAAACGAGGTCTGGTACGGGTCCCCTGATGGTAAGCAATTCAATTATTATTAAAACTAGCTGTTGCCCGTGACTTCGTTCGCGTGGAATTGTGATTCACAGCTCCTCGTGATAATATGTAGCCTATATGTTGCAAAATTTGAAGTAAATCCATGCAATATTTTTGGAGATCATCCCGGACATACATACAGACAAACAGACAAAAATTGTAAAACCATATTTTTGGCTTCGGTATCGATTGCAGATCACGCCTCAAGTATTCTTTTTAAAAAATATTCAATGTACACTTTTGACTTTTCTACGATTTTATTATATGTATAGATAACGCCGCCCATGGACACTCGCAATAACAGCGTAGAGGAGTGCGCTTTTGAGGCTGTGGTGTGGCTTCTTGAGGGAAGGTGGAGGGTCATTTGACAAATGTGTGCCTATTTTATGAGCAATTTACATAAGATTCAAATCTTAGAGGTGTAAGGGGAGTTTGCACTATCCTGACGATTTATTTCTTTTATATTGAGTATATGTTGTTATATGTTTAATTTACTGTAGTTCTTTATGTTTTTACATTGCTAATCTTATTGTAACGTTTTATCAATTAATGCGTTACTAGTCTGTAATTGGTTGTCGCGGAGAACTTAACGGGTTACCGGGGCTCCGGCTCGACGTGCAGGAGAAGGAACGGGGTGCTTTTTAGTCAGTAAGAGTCTGACACTCCCTCCCACCTCACCCAGGCGGGAGCAGTCATTCGATGATTTTCCCCCATTAAAAAAAAAGTATGTAATTGGTTGATTGGTGGATTTGTATTTATACACAGAACCACAGCAAAGACGTGATGAAACAACGTCTACGTCAAGACTGCAAATCTCAGCGTCACGTATGGTAATACCTTATTTATGTACACATGTCAAGGCGGATTTTCGCATTTTTGTTAAATAAAAGTATATTGAAGAATAAATTAAATAATTTTGTATTATTTACCCTGACACTTCGATAGGCAAAAGAAATATCTAACGTAGAAAAAAGAGATCACCCTTTATAAATTGTGGAGTGAGTTTGGCAGAGGTTTTATATAAAGACTAGCTATTGCCCGCGACTTCGTCCGCGTAATTTCAGGACATTACATTTTTTATTGTATTTTCCAAAATAAAAGTTGCCTCTAAAGGAAGAATCCCTCTGTGGTTCGAAACTAGTAGAGCTTTTCTCAGTATATTCACGTGAGTAACGCACGATTTTTAGTTAATTAAGTATGTCTCACGATAGTTATTATAAAAAGTAGCCTGTTACTGTTATCAGTACATATTTTGTACATAGGTAAAAATATTTTAGTACATTATGTGTATCGTATGTATATTCATATGCATGTAGTAAAAAGCTGTTATTTCAATATTACAAACAGACACTCCAATTTTATTTATATACTAGCTACTTCCGCGCGGTTTCACACGCTCTGCTTAGCTCCTATTGGTCGTAGCGTGATGTTTTATAGCCTATAGCCATCCTCGATAAATGCGCTATCCAATACAAAAATAATTATTCAAATCAGACTTGTAGTTACGGAGATTAGCGCGTTCAAACAAAAAACAAACTCTTTCGCTTTATACAATAGTATACGATTCTTATTATCTATTAATTATTCTCCAATTCATATATTTTGTTGCTATAGACATTTGATATGAATACACATAGCTTTTTGCCTCCATCTACATAATAAATGACATATCTTAACCTCAAGTACAATCAACATAAAATAACAACTATGTATGTAAGAATTACACACTAAAATATAATATGATTAATTAAGTAAAACTATGACAGACATATTATGAAAAAAACATGACAATAAAATATGAATAATTTCAAATACAAGAATAATCTACGACTATTGTTGTAAGGAAATTAATTATGAATATTAATGAGAAATGGAATCGTCGGAAATATAAAATTTGAGAATAATGCTAGGCTTGACTTAACCGTCATTGGGTAAGTAAACATTGTTATGAGTATTTGGAGACTCCCCGAAGCCTGATTGAGTAAGTAACGAGGTTAATTCGCTTGTCATGCAATCTGTATAACCTTGATATAAGGACCGTGAGATAGTCTTTATCATATTTCAAAATCCTTTAGTTCCCCGATGTCCTAGTACTCACACTCGCCACGCCAATCAATTATAAGACGCGCTTAAGACTAATTGGGTATTTGCCTTAATCAAAAATAAATTATTTCGACTGTTCAATGTAATAAAATATTAAAAAATTATCACACTTTCATTAATTGATTTTAGGACTAATTTAATTTTAGTATTTTTCCAGCATTTTTTTAAGTAATAAGTATGCTGTTTGACGCTAAAAAAAACGTTACGTCACAATATACAATCTCATACAAAATTCATAGAAAACTGTCGTTTTTGACAGATCGAAAAAAGTATTGAATTTGACTAGTTGGCAAGTACCCATTCTGTCACTATAAATTCTTTGTAAAATGAAAGAGATGGCACGATATTCAAGTAAAACTTACATTTGAGTAGCCTTTTAATATTCGGAGAATGAGAATCTGGTGGGCGAAAAATAAGTACTTTACGCTGATGATGATCAGTAAACCGAATACAGAGGCCTTAGTGCGAGCTTGTTATACGTTAAAAGTAATCGACACGAGTACGCATCCGGCGCTCTGATTGGTCGGCTTCAATGAACCAACCAATCAGAGCGCCGAACGAGGTACTTTAAACGTAAGACAAATTTGTACGAAGCCCTCTGATCCTTCTTGACAGGGGGTGTATCATAATACCGTTGCCCGGCAAGTGGATTGTGGATTGCAGTTCGGATAGTGGTTACCGAAAATTTAAGGCTTGCTTATGGTAGCTGGTCATAGTTTTAGGACATAAATATCTGCTAGCTGGTACTTTTAGTATTTGAAGGAAATTCAACTCTTTATGTATTAAGAGAAGGTTCTATCTATGCCAATAAAAAGGTATTGCATTACACTACTTCTACCTAATTATTATCAAAGCTGCTTCACTGATTGAATTAGAAGTGTGACTGACAAAAATGTATCTCCCGAAGAAAAAAATGAGCGTTCATTCGTAATAATGTTGTAAAACAAGCATTAGCCAAATACAAATAATATTAGATAAGCTACGTCTAATGTTCTAGTATCTACGAATTTTTATCTAGCACATTGATCTATCTATCTACCATTATAGTACCTATCTATTTATAAAAAGAAAAAACAAGACACATATCCTGGTCACCTATGACGAATTAAGCATTACGATAATAATTTTAAGCTGATACCACCGCGATAATTCAATTTTATTATTAAAAATGTGTCAATGTTAATTTTTATTATTGTTACCCAATCACTTAAACGGCTGAACAGATTTGTATGAAGCTTTGCACACAGATATCTCACTAATCTATTCCGGCTAAGTAAGCGCAACCGAGCGAGAAGTGGTATTATCTAAAAGTGTTATTAAACGGGTAGTATTAAGTAATAACTATGGTTTTTATGGGATGGAAGCGAAACAGCAGACGGATCAACTGGATACACCAGAGCAGACACAGGTGCATTGGCAGCCTTTTAACGCTTTTTTGAAATTAAAATTATAATTATCTCAAATAACTATTTTGTTTTCTTATAAAACCGTGGCCCCACACTAGGATTTTCTCCTGTGTCGTGGGTGCGTTTACAAACTTACAAGTTCACATACACATGACACCCAAACCCGAAACAACAATTTGTGGATAACAGAAAGAATTCCTCCGTGCGGGAATCGGATAAATGTTACGCGGCAGCCGGTTGCCCAGCCACCGTGCCAACCGTGCAATCTTTTTTTTATAGCATAAGCCGGTAAACGAGCAGACGGATCACCTGATGGTAAGCAATCGGCGCCGCCCATGGACACCCGAAACACAAAGGCGTTACAAGTGCGTTACCGGCCTTTTGGATTTGGGAATTTGAGGATTGTGGAGGATTCGGGGACTCGGGAGACTAGGCAATTGGGCCTCCAGTAACCTCACTCACACGACGAAACAAAACGCAAGCGTTGTTTCACGTCGGTTTTCTGTGAGGCCGTGGTATCACTCCGGTCGAGCCGGCCCATTCGTGCCGAAGCATGGCTCTCACAGTTATTTTAGTTAAAATAATGGTAAAAATATGTACATTGATATGATACATAAGTATTGAACTATTGACATTATGCATGATTGATCGCTTCGATCGAATACTTAATAAAAACTATTTATATTACCTTGAAACATACATAATAAAGATATAGGTACCTACATAGAAAAGTACTTGATGTAATATGTATACAAAAATATTATTTTCTTTTTAATTTATCAATGTCAATGTAGATACGTTGTTTGTGTTTCATAAAGCAATAAATATTAATTTTATTCCTCAGCACTTTCAATGATTAAGTTCATATAGGTGACTATTTAGTTTAATTAAACTTTATAATCAATTTTAAATTATAATGCGCTATGCATGTGCAATTATGTTATAAATAATTGTTTTTGCAACGACTTTGTTATTTAACTTGTAACTGACGGCTGAGTTAAACGTCTCGGGGTACAATATTCAGTTGAGTAAAGTATTATCGAGCTTTAAAATTTGAAATCATCTGAACAGAAAGGAATTTGAATTAATGGTTTGTATAAGTTCCAAACAAAAAGATCTTTCTCATAACATAAACATAACATCACGCCTTTTATCCCCGAAGAGGTAGGTAGAGGTGCACATTACAGCACTTAATGACAGTTTAAAATATAACACCCACATTTCACTATTCATGTTATCAGTCCCGTGTAATAAGGGGTGAGTCTATTGCTGGGCACAATTCCTGACTCCGTGCTACTACTGAGATTTTTTTTTAAACCCAGTAATACATTGCCCGACCCGGGAATCAAACCCTAGACCCCTTGCCCGGCAGTCGCACTTGCGACCACTCAGCCAAAGATCTTTCAAACCCACCGAAATACATGGTCCAATCCCAATATTCTATTAATTAATATTAATTTGGTCAATAAAAAATATTAATTTGTATTGAAATAAACTCAAGATCTTATTATACCAGGGAGTTACAAAGACGAAACGAAAAAGCACAATGCCACAGCGCCATCTATTATGAACCTTAGAAACTTTTGCATGCATGGTCTGACTAATAAATACAGGGAGTTCGAAAAAGGAGATTTATTAAATTATGTGTTCTTTAAAATGTTAATAAACACGTATCTCTTTACCCTGGGACTTGCCGTGACTTCAATTCTTCCTCAAACGTTTTTTTTTTGTTGAACGAACTAATCTGCGGAATTACAGGTTCAAATTCCTGAAAGGTATAACTTGGGTGTCTTCAAGGCTCAAGTGAATAGGTTGCTTATGGGACGACGAGCTTCATCGTGGACCGCATTATCGCTTACCACCCAGCGAGATAGTGGTCATACGTCGGCCCATCAAAATATATAAAAAAACATTAGAAAATGTTTTTTTAGTCTATTTCTCGAGGAAGTCTATAAAACATCACGTTACAATAAATGAGAGCCGAGAAGCAGATGAAACGACGCTAGAGTATAGTTCGCGTCATGTAAAAAACCGCTGGAGGAAAGTGGTCGGCGCCTATTTGCGCATGGGTACATTCGCGTGCGAGAGTAGTATGTAGGCCTATTTTTCTGAAATAAGAATCATTTCATTTCTCAGTAAATGAATATCATTAATTGTTTTTTTTATGGTCTAATCCGGTAAACGAGATGACGAACCACTTGATGGTAAGCAATCGGCGCCGCCCATGGACACCCGAAACACCAGAGGTGTTACAAGTGGGTTACCAGCCTTTGGGATTAGAAATTTGAGGATTGTTGGGGATTCGAGGTTAGGAAAGATTGGGGAGGGGGGTAACAGGGACTTGTTAACTAAATAATTAAAAATAATGCGCAGCTTGACCGCTAGCATCTTTTTAGCTGATCCTTACTAATATTATAAATTGAAAAGTGAGTTTGTTTCTTTGTTTGTTCCGCTTTCTAAACCGATTGCTTTGATTTTTTGCAGACGTAAAGTTAGAAGTCTGGAATAAATAATAGGGTAATTATTTGATATTCCCGAGGGAAAACTAAAGTATTGGTATAGATGGCGCTGTGTGTATTGGTATATGTCACATAGGCTACTTTTTATCCTTTTGTGACGCGAGCGAAGCCGCGGGTAAAAAAGCTAGTAAAAGAATAAAGTAGCTTACCTCTCTGGATCGCATGAGGAACCGTACGAGCCTGCCCCGTAGTACAGCGAGCGTGTTCTTGTCTAGTTCCACAGATGTCCCTGATAGAGACTGCACCAGCACTTGCCAGCGAGATAACGATGTCTCCAGGAGACGAATGTCTTTTTTGTCCACTCTGTAATATGAAATAGGTTTTAAGTACAGGACATAAGGTTTGAAAATGCTTGGCTTTTGAGTGTGTTACTCTGAAAAGAATTTACTTTGTTATTGATAGAAAACAAGGAATTCTGAACTTAATGTAATAATACTGCTACATACAGTACTAAAATTGTTTTCATCGTTGTTTATTTAAATAACTATTGTTACAGATTATTAGGGGTCGAAGTTAAAAATATAACACAAAGATTGCAATACAAAATATTTTGCATTAACTTATCAAAGTTCAACATATTACGTTTGTATAGTAAATATTTTTGTCAAGTTTTCAAACTAGATAATAAAGTTGATACAAGAATAAAAGACAACATCCGATTATGACTGAATAGTTGATAGGAGATTTGAAAATGACTGCCTCGTTGGCCGAGTGATCGCAAGTGCGACTGCCGGGCAACGGGTCTCGGGTTCGATTCCCGGGTCGGGCAAAGTATTACTGGGTTTTTCAAAATCTCAGTAGTAGCACGGAGTCTGGAATTGTGCCCGGTATATGGCAATAGACTCACCCCCATATTACATGGGACTCATAACAAAAATAGTGAAAAAGTGAGTGTTACGTTGTATAGTGGCATTAAGTGCCGTAATGTGCGCCTCTGCCTACCCCTTCGGGGATAATAGGCGTGATGTTATGTTATGTTATGAGAATTGAAAAGTGTAATTAACAAATAAATAAAATATACCTGTCGGCCATTTGCATTTCTGAGTCCATGCCGTCTTCCTTGTAATCTGGTAATTCGTTATCATTCATAGTGTCTTCAGCGTCAGAGAATGTCAATATTGGGTCAGTTGGATCTGTAAAAGAATGAAGATATTGTTACTATGATTACACTGTAGTCACCTCATTGCTTAAGTCGTGTATCAGAATTTGTGACAATGAGGGTAATGGTTTGATTTCAGAATATTTTCTCACATTTTAAACCTTCCCTGGATTTTCACGAACATTTCAAGATCAAAATTAGCCAAATAGCTTCATTCGTTCTCGAATTTTATCTATATTTCGAATGGAAATTAATTTTTATGTATAAAGATTGAGGATGTTCGATTTTCGAATTTCTGAGTAAAAGCAGTCGTCAAAACAAAACTAACTCTATTAGTCCATCTTGTCCGCTACCTGTACTACCTCCCACTAACTCACTATATTTGTAGAAAGTGAGTAACAGCAAAAGAATAGAAGTACAGAAAAATGTATTATGGTGTACCCAGATATATGTGGCGGTTTGTTCACAAACAATTCAGATTAATTTTCGACCAAGTATATTATAATATTATACTACTTAATCTTACTTTTCGGTAATGGTTGTACTGTCTGATCTGGCAACAGATGATACTGCTTCAATAACTGCCAGTGTGCCAGCAAAGTCTTGGCATTCCGTGATGGGTAGAACACATGTGGATTCTGGTCTAATAGTTCTTGGAATCTCTCCAGAGGCGGCAGTGATGACTGGAATTGCGAAAAAATATATTATAAGTATTGTGTTAATTAATCACCAGAATATAGTAAATTAATTTTTAATCACAATAATTATTTTGTGATTAAATCACACACAGTCAACATGATTATGTGATGATTGTGTAATAACAGGACAGTAATTCTACTTCAGCATCATTTAGTGGAAGTTTTCAAACATATAGTGTAGAATGTGCCTTTAAAAAAATTTTGTTTAGGATTCATAACCAATATCCAAATAACTAAAATAAGGTGTAACAAAGTGACACGTTCATGAATAGGACTCCAAGAATATGGAATTGATTATAAGAATATAAATATTTCCCTATTAGAATCATAACTAGATGCCTAACAACTTACAGGCACAGCAGGTATAGTTGCAAGCAATTCTTCTTCGGCAGTAGAATACAGAGCTTGTTGTTGGATCAAAGCTACTAAGTCCGGATGCAAGTTCCGCATAGCCGCAACAGCTACTCGTGATATCTCTGCGTTGTACAGTAAGGCATACCAACGAGACTGTAGCTCACTGACTGTGAAACGGCATGAGAACTTCACACCTCTGTGTACTAAGCGTAAGTCGTTGGTCTGAAAGTATAGGAAAATTATTTATTATTATTTTTATGTAGGCATTAGTTATTGTGATTTTTACTGCATAAGTCATTTTACAATACATAATAATACAATAGCACATAATTATGGTCCTAATTCTAGTTTTCCTGTTTCAAGATTATAAACATACTTGTCTTGTACTTTTATAACAACAAATACTAACTATTTAAAATCGTCGAAAATAGATTTTAAGTATACATATTTAAATTGCAAATTCTTTACGTTAAGTTGTATTCATACCTGTTGGACACCTAATATCAGAGCCAGATCATCTGTGGGTTTCCAACGCCCTAGATCCTTTGTCGAAAGGTGACTCAATTGCCCTTTACGGCGGATTTTGCGGCCCATGCTGGCACCACCAGACACTTTGCTTGAAGCTCTGCGACGCTCTGCAGGCTGGTGAGCGGGAGGAGTAGGCACACTCGTCATTGGGATCTCCGAAACTTGACTCGTATACGATTGAGTACGCATTCTCTTGTCACCTTTCCCAAGTGAAGATCCGGGCAATCCACTATATTCCACCAATTCATCGTCAAATCGCCTTCGTTTTATTGATCTCGACGAACTGAAAATTTGTGTAAACCACGAGTATTATCAAATAACATTCAAACTGGATATTAAAATGAATTTTACAAATGTAGATAGGAGTACCTGCGTCTTTTATTATCGTCTGGCACGTTATTATATGGAGACCGAGTAGTGCTAGGGTATTCGTTACTATCGGATGCATTTGATGGCGTTGCAGGGAAATCCATTATTTACTTTTTGCACGTTAAACAATAAAAATAATAACAAATTACGAAATCACTTCGTTTTGACTTTTTTTAGTCAATTTGTCAAACAAAAAAACGTATAATGTCAATAATGTCAACTGTCATATCATATTTACCATAGAGTATTTATGAGTAGTGATGAGTAATCAGCGTACTACTCTAGCTTTAGTCGAATTTATGTTTAGTGTAGTAGTTAAAATTGAATAATTTTAATGAAAAATTAAATGTTTCCCGTTTGTAAATATTTTAGAACTAAAAATATATTTCTAGGAGCACGGTAGTACCGGCCATTCGAGAAAAAAAGGTTAGATATTTTCTTTCAAATTAAAATGTTGAAAATTTCTGGTAACATTATTTGTTAATGTCAAAAACAAAATATTTGAGGTTATGTGTGTTATGATTTGATGGATTTTCGTAAATAAAAGTATTTTCATTGGACTTCTTACAAAAATGGCACATATAATTCGAGCAATAGCGTTCAAACCACGAGATATATTGGCCAGATCATATAATAAAATCGTAATAACTGACGATGGATCGACGATAGTTGCACTTCATAAAGACCAAGAATTTCCATATGAATACTCAAGACCTCTACCAGAAGAAACAATTGCAGACAAGTCGATTTTACGAATGAATGATCCGCAAGAAATGTACAGAGTATTCAGGGACTTAAAGCCTGAGATAGCAAGGAAACAGCTATCTTCATTGACCCTAACTACAACACATAGGTGGTTCCCCAGAGCTAGAGACAAGAGAGCCAAGAAAACGGAAATGAACCGCCCCTATTTGTAGAATAATAAAGTACTATGTTAGTATAGGATATTGTAGAAACTACCTAATAAAAATGAACTGTTGAAATTATCATTATTTTTTAATTCTAGTTTCCTCCTCTATTTTTTAAACAAGTGAGTGGGGTAGGTACTTATTGGTTGTCTTTTAGAAAACTCAAATAGTATTACTTGTATACAATTCTTTTGTATAGTTGGAAGAGTCAAGTTCATGAAGACCTCGCTTACTAGAAAAATTAAAATATTACTACATTTCTAATAAACAATGCCTAATATTTTAAACTTAGTTGCAATTCAAACAAAATGAAAAAGATTGAAATCATCTATTGCAATATAATAACTATCATGGATTTGGTATCTTGGTAGATTATACAAGATATTATTGAGTTTTCTATTGTAATAATCTTGTGTCACTGGTGACCACTCTCCACTCACTCCATTATAGACCTTATGTCTGATGTTTAGAGACTACTTTTGAGCGAATATACCAAAAATAAAAATTACAAAAAAAAATCAGTTAGGTAGGTACTACCAGTTACCAACACAAGTCCATGACTACTGTAGATCGATTGACTCTTCGAGGCTGGAGCAGTGACCTTACAATATGCAGGTACCCACGCGTGAGATCCCCATACCACCTTGAATTGTACAGCACGCAATAGGTAAATATGGATGTGACGGGATGTAGATAGTAATATTTTACAGTTATTACGATTTAAAAAATAGCGGCAAATTTTTTTTGTAAGGCTTATAAAGATGGCCGCTTTTAAAAGGCTTTTATATTTTATTTTAATTAATAAAATGTTATTATTAATATAAATGGTACGTGCATACCTAAGCAGCTTAGGTTATGTGGTTTTAAAATCTTAAGATTATTATAGTACTGAATATAAAATGATTTTTAATATGTAAAATATTTGGAGGCACGGTAGCGGTCCCCGCCAAGACAAGCCAAAAATACTTTCTCTAGATAAAGTTCTCTAGTCACTTCTTAGTAGGTATTTTTTACATTTATCACATAAAATACTTTTTTAAATGTCTGTAGAATTTACGCCACGTTAACTGCTTTAAAGTTTTTATTACAATTTAATGTTCCAGAGTTTTTTCTAGTTCAACTTCGAAATGCTGTGAAGTGGAATAGAAATAGAAAGCTTTTACGAGTATTATTTATATATCATTTGTTATGAAACCATTCGCATGATTCATGGATAACGAGATATTCTCGTCGCACTTACGATTTGGTATTTCAGGGTCTTTCAACCAGTACCACCAATCATTCAATGTCAAATACCTGGAGTACAAGTACGTACTGACCCTGACCGGCGTTGGTATGGAATCAGAGGGTAGGAATGTCTGGCACTGGCACCGACACATTTCGACCGAGCGCCACATTTAAAGCACGAAACAATTAAGAGAACTGAACAAAACCTTTAAATAAATAACTTTATTCTTGATAAATAATTTGTATATATTAATTTTACAATTTAATAAATTAATGTTGCTATCAATGCAATATAGCCTAGTGTTTATTTACTTTTAACTGTTTATTATATATTTAACAGGTACACAATTAATTGTTAATAGTTTTAATATTATACATGCAATTATTGTTAATCTAAGTACCTATATTACATTTTGATTATTCATTATATTGCAAAGTAACAATTCATAAACAGTACATGATTTTAATTTAAAGGACAACATGTTTCATCTATAAATTTGTACCCTAGCAAGGCTCATAAGCCATAATAAATCGATTAACAACAGCTTATCTAGTAAATAGAACTATAATCTGTAGGTACTATTTTCTCAAACTACAATAATTTCTCTTTCTAAACAAAAAATATTCCTTCACATTCAATATCACAATGATTGCTTCCTTTGGTGCTCTTTACATCTAAATATTGCACTTATAACACCGACTAGTTCATCATCAGTCACGAACCACGCCTTACTCCCAACTACTTGTCTCTTAGTAAACCATTGCAACTGGAAATAAGTTGTTAGCTAATCAACTGCGCTAATTAGTCTCAATAAAATACATTTTAATAAATATAATTATAGAAAGTATTATAAAAATATGTCATCTGATTTATTGCTCTATGTGATGAGATGTAAGATTCAAAATAGAATTAAATAGTGACACATATGTGCAGCCAAATGTTACGTTTGTTGGCAACTAGTGCGCGGCGACGGACAATGAGTGCTCACTCTGTGTAACACCTGCCCTCGCGGCAATGACAAACATGCTAAACTACCTACTATCAGTTAGCCATCACTCAAGTGCCATAATTGCCAGTCTTGAAGAAAAACTTAATATTAATAAAAAATATATTCTCGGGAATTATTATTGCATACGACGATGTCATCTCATGACCATAAGGCTAGGCAATTGTACTATAGTCAGATACCAATAGTTGCTATGCTATATAGAAGCTTCAACATCTTAACAACTGGACATTAGTCTTATTCTAGTATATGTTACGATAAAAGAATTAAAAATTATATCTTCAGTTCTACAAAATAACAGCCATATATATCTATCAATACAAAACAAAATGGCACACGAGATTACAGATACAGTTTATTATTAAAAATATAAATTCTATGTGAAATATTAACATAAGTGTATCAAAACGAAAACATGAAGATACATTCAATGTAAAATATTAAAAAAAATATGACTGACCTTTGGATTTAGCAATAAATTTAACGTGAAACGCTCCTAAGAAGGTATCAATAATTCGAATGGGCCGAACTCTCATAAACATCTACTTTAATATTTTATATATAATTTTTAAGTTTATTTTTGTAGTATAATAATATTGAGTAAGATCAAATAACAGTCAAAATATGTACAGAATATGACTATCGATTTTGAATTTTAAACTCTAAAAATAAGGTTCAAAATATAATATTGTAAAAGATTTCAACAATTACTCTTCAAGATATAGAGCTCGGAGCTCACAAACAAAACCATTGCCCGCTTGATGTATATATTTGGCGACGTGCGGGCACAAACTCTCCAGAATACACAAATAACACTAGGCCAAAAAATATCCATATACAGGTGATTCACGGCAACGTCACATGGATTGCAGTTTATATTGTTATTGAAAATAAAATGAAGTGTCCTTAGGTAAAATAGTCTATTTAAATTGTACATATATGTTCACGGTATGTCCTCACTATGTGGTGTTGCCGTGGGACACCCTGTATAACTGTATGTACTATATTATAAAAAGTTACTCTAAATTAAGTGTAAATCTTGTAAATGTCACGAGTGTTAGTCTAAGTACTCTTCATTTCATCATTAACGAATTTGGAAACAATTTTTGAAGTGTTGCAGAGTTATTTGTATCTTATGTATAGGTACAAACGCTTGCAATTCAGTCCCAATAAAATATTAAACTTTAAGATCGTTCTTAGTAATGGTAGAGGTAAGTTCGGTCGAGACTGCGTACTCGTCGCCGTCTATCTGCATCGTCTAATGAGAAATTGAAGAGTGATTGCAGAGACCGGTTTCGGTAGGGTCAGCGGATCCGGTTGAGGCGCAGTTCCCTGTCCAGTTGTTGAAGTTGGCGGATGAAGCCCTCGTTAGGGTGGATGTCACGGCGACAACGCACAGTTCCCAAAGCTTCAGCCAAAGACATTCCGCGTTTGATCATGAGGAAGGCTAACGCGCATGTGGCAGATCGAGACACCCCCATAAAGCAGTGGACTAAGACGCGCCCTAAAAGAAAATTTTCATGGTCAGAATTCGCTAAAAGCAAAAATGTGAAAAGACACTTAACTGTAACATAGTATCATGGTGTTGAAACATACCTCCGCTAGAAATCCCTTCATCAATGAAGTTAGCAGCTATATGGAAATATCTTGAAATATCAGTTGATGGCAGATCCATTAGCTGAAAACCTTTGTACCGAAGTCCGGGGCAGTCGCGGTAATAGAGGTGGTCGGTGTCCACCTGGGTGTAACGTTTGCCCTCAGCGGTGTTAAGGACATAGTTAATGCCCATACGCCTCAAGAACGCTTTGTCCTTGGCAGCAACACTAAATAGAAAATAAGTACCATGAGAAAATTGTTTGCGTAAACGTTTCAATGTGACGTATATCGAACTATTTAAAAGTAAAATAACACCTATATTATAAACGACGTTACATAGGTAGATGTAAGAGGATATTAATACTTACGCGTCACCAACATACAGGCCCGGATAAACTTCATTTACGTCCGGAGTGGGATTGTATGATATATCCGCGAATGGACGGGAGCGGAACGACGACAGTGAACTCAGCACGGAAGACGGCGACGAACCGAAACTCTGAAAGGGACGCACTATACATAAACACTGACCCATTATTTTATTTTATATTACAATTCACAAAATCACAAAACAGTGTGTTAATCTCTAGAACACGAAAAGTTAGTATGAACTTAGATGCTTGAACAGATAATGTACAGTAAACATACATTAGTGAATACGTAATTACACTGCAAATATTGATAAACAACTGCAATAATTAGCATTTAGTGTCACTGTGTGAGATAAGGATGAAAGTATTCATACATTATATGCACACATTTTAAAGTGTATTACTTCTTATTATACAGTAATATATAGTTGTATATATATAATACTGTGACATAATTGTATTTTTCATATTCTATATATATTTTACCTGCCACTGTATTTTATTACTATACTGGCAATGGTCGATAAGATAACTATTACTTATTTACTAATCATTTGGTAGTATTTAAATTTGTTGATAGTATAATTAATTTGCTCTTTCGTACACATAAACTGTTCCTTAATCATATTTAGGTGAAAACAACAACAACATATTATCTAATTCTAATAAAATTGATTTAATATAAAACTTGCAGTAAATCAAAGCCAAGCATGCGAGCCTGTTTCTACACACCCACATAAATTCCAATGAAATCAAATATTTCTATGGAACTTGTATCCACACCGAGGATATAAGATTTATTTTTCTTAAGTAGGTACAATAATAATTAAGTCCAGTGGTGGGCAGACTGTGGTCAGTGACAGTGAGTCACATTAAAAATTTAAGTTTGGCATACGAAGAATCCTTTAAAATGAAAATAGACCTATAATATCACTTGCAATCATAATATTTTAACGGTGCAACAATATAAAGTAAAATAATTATTATGATGGAAGTAGATTAACTAGCTGAAAAGTTAAATATATTGTAATTTATTTTCTCACTCGACATGGACCTCCATCTGAAATCTCTTTACGTTTTGCAGAAACTTTGCCCACCGCTGACTTAATAAATAAAAATTAGCAAAAAAAACAGTTATAATTGAATGATCAAAGCAAAAACATTAATTCAACTTAATGACACTCAAGAGTATATTCATTGCAAAAATAAATAACATCAATTTCATTGAAATTTTACTAAGACCTTTACCATATTTTGTCTGTGTAGTTGGATAAAAACAAGCACAGGCCAACTGTGTGATTTATGCACGGGTCACACGAACATAGGCCGATGATAAATACCATTAGGGTCCTTATGTAGGATCCTACACGTTGCTCTTTAGCTGCGCAGTATGAATGAGTTCTTGGAAATAGTGAGTACTGCCAATAACATAACATTGGTTACTATGACATTATTATGCTAAAAATATTATTTATATTATTTAAAGCAGAGTGAGGAATATATGATTGTAACAGAAACATTAATAAGCATCTGTGATGTGTGTTAGATGTATAGCAAGTAACAATAACAGCGAGTCAGAATTTCTAAACTATAAAAAAATTCTGCTAAATTCCATGGTCATTCTGTTTTCAACATATTGTGTAACAGGAATAGAATGAGTAGGCAGACATTTTGACCTTGGTATTTTTTAAACAAAAGAATTATATTACTTGTATTCTTTTTAACAGAAATAAAAATATGGTGGTTTGTAATTTGTCAGCATTTATTTCCTTTTTTTTATTCTATTGTGGTCTTGACTTGATAAATAAATAAAAGTACTAGTACTATTTTTATAGTGCAAAAAGTTTCAATAAAAAATTATGACAAAATTACCTATTTAAATAAGCTAACATTACAAGCAATTTTAATTTGAGAAGCCAAATTTATTTTATCACAAAAAACTATAAAAAGTCTCTCCATTCTTAATAAAAAAAATCAAAACCAAAGTACTTAATTATGTTTCAAAAGTAATCAGAACACAGTAAATATTTTTAAAATATTATTCTGCAACAGATAAAAGTGCAAAACAATATAATCTGTCCTTGGTATAAATCTCTCTTACTCAATTTAACTACCAATAAGATTTATGTTCTATATATAGATTTAAAAAAACTGTATTCGGATAATTTTGAACATGTCAGTGTACATACATCGCAATAAGTGACTTGTCGTCGGGAATACCGGGGGTATAAAAGCTGTGGAAAAATTAATATTCTAGCTTACTCTCACTTTCATCACGAAAGTAAATAAAAAACATACTATAATTATTTAAATAAGGAACGAAGTAAAATAAGATTATAACAAGGTACAATAAGAAAATTGATATCCCATAGTAAGTATGTATAGCCCACAGCAACCTTGAATCTGTGACTAAACGGGTAAAAATAGAACTGGGTTAAAATATTTACGCTATAATCTATTTTTAGTACCATGGGAAAATATGTATTTCAATGACTGGTTATATTACTATTGCAATAATTGAGAACAATTACGTTTTCTGATAAATAAATTTAAAAAATCTTATCTTTATTGCGACGTAGTTTTATTAAAATTCTACTCACCGTATCCCTGTAACTCATGTTGAATATTTTTAATGCTTAGTTAAAAGTAAGTAGATTACAGTTTAAGGTAAAAATTACTAGATATTTATTTAATTTTTCTTCCGAGTTGAAAACACTGCACTCGCAAAATATCGAAATTTAACAACTGTGCGCCATGACAAAACTAGTGTAGTACCCACACTTACTATTCTAGGCATTAGCTGCAATAGTCGAGTCGTGTGCCACAAGATATCACTTATTACTAATGCATGTATGCTGATATGCTGTATCCAAATGCATTATTAATCAATGCTACATTTATTTAATTTTAATTAAAATGTAATGCAGTCACTAATCACTATGTACTTCCTATATCTCGTTTTATTAAATGGCAAAAAGACTAGGTTCTGTTTAAAAAAATACAGTCTCTGATTTTACTGCTCTATTGTGCTCTATGCACTATGCTCAAGCTGGCACATAGTGATGAGATCTGGTTTGATAACGTGAACTAATTTTTTATCTAACTCGAATGAAAAGGATCGATTAACAACATCTATTGTAAATGTTAAGATTGTGTTTTTCCCAAAGATATCTACGCATAGCCGTGTGACAGAGTAGACTAAGCCGTAGGCCAAGTTTAACTCATAAGTATAAACTAACTCGCCGGAATTGTAATAATTTTATTGATATTAATCATTATTAGTTTGTTCCATTATTTTATTAATTCAATAGACATAAATAAAATTAATATTAACTATTACTAAATGAAAATATATACAACTTAAAATATAAATAAATTATGAACTAAAATATTTACACCTTAAAAAAGAAATAATAATAAAAAAAATAAGGCATCAAAAAAACAAATTTTCCTCATAGTTATCGTGAGGTAGGATGCCCAAAAGACTGGCAGCATTGCCACGTTGAATGGCAATGCTTAACCTTTGTCCAAGATAGAAGCCAGCCCTTCGATCACCAGAAGTGTCAACCATCCTCCTTACAATATCTTTGAAAAGAAGATGTACACTTGGGCCCCACGGCCCTAAAGTTTTAACCCCAAACGGTTCGAAACCATAATTGCCAATCAGGCTATCATACTTTCGCCGTTTGAGGTTCTCGGCAGCAGCAGCAGCATCACCGGCTCGACACGCTGAGTTTGGAAGATAGGATGGCGCCAGAGTATCAACGCAAGTGGCGTCCCATACTAAAGGCCTACCCATCTTCCAAGGGAATATTGACATACCGTCGGGTCTCTTGTCATCGTTGCGTACCAAGTCATTAGGTTCTAAAGTAGCTGGCACGCTAACGGAGACAAGAGCTCGACGAATTATATTATGTCATTAATACTTGCGTGTTGAGCAAAACGACCCGTACTACGGCTACACGACAAGCCGTGGTGTCCAAGGCTGTTGGCATCTTCACCACAACGACAACGATGAGGTGAACAAAATGAAGCCCCAAGCCTTAAACAAATTGCAGCGCGGAATGTAGTGTCGTCCAACAAAGTACCTAAGTTGGACGAAGGCAAAGCAAGAAGCCATAACCCCGACTCCCACTCACCCACAGCCAAAAGGCGAGCTCGCTCTGCAATTGAACAGGCGGAGTTCAACAGATTTTCGCTCACTTTTCTGCAGAGCGGCTCGTCCCATTGTCGCTGGGAGAGTGATTTGATGGGGGTGTCCATATTTAGGCAAGCGATTTTCCAAGCTTTCACAGCTTCCACTAAACATGGTACATCAAAATTAACCAGTGATTGAGAAAAACATTTCCTGGATAATTCTTTAGAACCATTATACTGGAAATTTTACGGACGCCAAGCCCACCCATGCGGACAGGCAGAGTAGCTTGTGTCCAGACTCGGTCGTCGAGAGCCACATTCAAAATTAAGGACAAAGTTTGCCTAATGATTTAGTCAATTATTTCTAAAAGAAGGGGTGCTGACCAGAGGTGGGTCGAGCGCAGATAGTACATAAATTTGGGACCAAAACAACAAAATGAATAATAGTGTAGACCGAATGCATTCTAATGTGATAGTCTTTCTGAAACGACAGAAAAATTTTGAAATGTTTGTTCCATTATTATTTTAAATGTCTGTTATCGTGAAATTTCAATCGGCTTGTTGTAATCTTTAGAATATTGATATTTAAATATTCTAATTTTAAACTCTAATCGATTCTAGTTTTCAGTCATTTCATGTAATTATATCGAATCGATTCAAATCGATTGGTTACATTGATAATATGATATATGGTCACGTCCCTAGTTCGTATGTAACCGCGCCTTGTTTGCGTGCTAATTTTTCTAAATATTGAAAAATACTACTTTAAAATATAATGATTATTCTAGCGTTATAACATTTTTGGGGAATCCGGCTTAATATCCTGCGAAAATGGATGAAAAAGAAGAGTTGCATCTAACCTCTCAGGAGTTGCAAGTTTTGTCGGAACTTGACAGGTACGTAACTACATAATATTAAACAAGTTTTAATTTTCGATAAATTATAGTGGTTTCGTACATTTGCCTTGTATATTTGGTACAGAAATGATAAAAACACTGTAAAATAGATTGATAGAGAGTAAGTAACTTCGAAAAAAAAAAGAAAACAAACAGCAATGTCTGCTGTTTCTCAATAAGTTTTTTTCGACCTTTGTGCACCTTGGAGAGTTATTCTTCACTTTAATAATATCTGTAATGAATACTTAATTTATCTAATTAGCTTTCATTTAATTTTACCACTTATTTGACACTGTTTACCACTTAACATTGTAGTTGTAAAGAAAGTGGCACAAATTCATAATAGAAAATTTTGGTTTCAGTCGGCAGTTTGGTTTTCTTAAGTTACGTGGCACTGAACATGGCAGGACCCGAGCTCTTGTACTCAAGGCTGTCAAGTATCTTGAAGGGATGCTTGTACAAGTCAAGGTAGAGTATATTTTAGTAGCTTAATTACTTTTATTATAAAGCATTCTTCGCTAATCACTCACTTTTATTATGAGGAGTACAAAGAAAGTGTCAAAAACATTGATATCTAATAGGATTTCCTTTATGTTAAACCAATGTACTTTTAACAACCTGAAGACCATATCTTTGTCGGTTTGTTTTCTTTTCAGTAGATGTAAAAAACCAAAGGCTTGGTTTGGACAACTCTCAACTTGCACTATAAACTGCTTTTATAATGAAACAGTTTCACTAGTAAAGGAAATATATTTAATTTAATAATTATAGGAAGGATAATAGAACTAACAATAAACATTCAATAACTACACCCAAAATCTATTTTGAAAACCTATATGACCCTTACCCAGAGGATGTGGTAGTTGACTATTAGAAACTTGATAATGTTGAGGTGCATAAAATTTTAATAACTTGTTTTAAATTTTTTTCCCCTTTTCCAGGAGGAAGAAAGAGCATGTTCACCTGGAGCCAGAAGAGATATATGTATTGACCCGAAAACTTATTGCAAACTTGGACATTTTCATCTTCTGCTAGAGGACTATGCTAAAGGTTAGCCGCTAAAGTTATTTTGTCTCTACCTGTTCTAATACTCTGGTTTAACTCATACACAATGACCTGATACAAATCCCCAAAATAAGGTCTAAAATAGAGTTAGTGGAGATTGGTCATCGGTGACTGCTTGGGGATTGATCAGTTAAGTAGGCTAGCATACTTACTGAGTGTAGAGAACACTGTAATCATGAAAAAAACATTTATTGATGCGATTTTATTAATATCTTATTTTCCCTAATGTGGATAACAGAGTCACATTAAGTTTTATTAGCAGAGTGACACCATAGGCTGTGCTTACTCATCTTTTCAATATTATATAGACTTATATCCAATTTCAATAACCTATCTATCTGTAGATTTGCTTACTAGAGATAGAATTTTGATATGAGCTTCATACATTGTATTACATTACATTACATAGATAGATTGAAATTGAAACTGGCTGTTACATGATGTCAAATAAGTACTTAATTCCAATTAGTTAGTTTTTTTTTTGTAGGGCTATTGGTATTAATTTTATAAAACTTAAAGGTAAACTAATACATAGGAATTATTGAACTTGTCAGTCTATAAATAGTTGATCGAGGGTTATAGACAAGTTTCTGAAAAGTTTTGATGATGCTGTATGACTTAATGTATTTATCAATACAGTTTGTACTTATACACACAAATATACAATAACAAAGAAACCTTGTTTGAAAACATTAATTATTGAAAGAGTTTGTGTGATTAGCAAAAATTGAAAATAGAATCAATTTACAAATAGAAGATATGAATGTTTCAAGGTGTACAACAGTGACAACAACTGTCTCCTATGGGGGTAGGCAGAGACTATGGAACACCAATTACTAAAAATGTAAATTAAATAAAAAGGTAATCATTAAAAATATTCAGTTAATAATTATTCAGTATAACTCTGAAGTTTTTTTTTTATCTTTTAGAAATAAATGAATTCAAACATTTTCTTCTACAGTACACACTGCCAAGTATTGCGCAAGTTAGTTATTTGGAGACCATGCAGAACATCTGATTCTCCGTCTCTCGCAGAACAGTTAAAACTGTCAACCCTGGTTGCTATCATAATATCTGTGGTACATTCAAAACCCTAAATGACATATCTGACGGTAGAAGAATGTAGCGATTTGTGGTGTATGACAATATACTCGAGAGGCAACGCTAAAAAAGTTTTCAGTCTGAAGTCAGAATTTCAGATCAAAAGACTCGGGTTTGGACACTCTTTCATAACATCAATAATATTGAGTAGTTTTGTAAAGGGCAGATAGCAGTTTGCACAAAACGTTAATATCACGGTTCACTCATGTTTATGGATGCATGAATAATGAATACAATTCGTACCTAAAAATACACTTGTGTACTTAAAAATATTGACATTTAAATATCAACTCGAAAATCAAGTGGTCAGAAAATCCTAAAATAAAATTAGAACTTTAAAAATAGATTGAACTTTTAGGGAAATGTCAAAATAAAATACAAAAATAGGATATTTCACTGAGTATGGTCGAGTGGGTAGGTTAATTCCAAATTATTCAGGTAAATGTTACTTATCTATAATTAGAAGGTTTTTTTTATATTTGATGGTCCGACGTTAGGCCACTACCTTGCCTTTTTTTTTTTTAATGCGGGAAAGTCATCGAATGACTGCTCCCGCCTGGGTGAGGCGGAAGGGAGTGTCAGACTCTTACTGCCTAAAAACCACCCCGTTCCTTCTCCTGCACGTCGAGCCGGAGCCCCGGTTACCCGTTAGGTTCTCCGCGACTCCGAATCGGCATCGGCCCTATTGGGCCCCATCTGTGGTGGTCTGATAGGGCGATCCTCGCAGTGATGACACCCGGGCGTTTCCTCCCGCCCCATCAGACACAGGTACCTGCCGAAACTTCCATGTCCGG
Organism: Spodoptera littoralis; assembly: GCA_902850265.1. Lineage (NCBI taxonomy): Eukaryota > Metazoa > Arthropoda > Insecta > Lepidoptera > Noctuidae > Spodoptera > Spodoptera littoralis. The sequence continues at coordinate 5,493,661 of LR824533.2, forward strand.
TGAGGACCTGCGTCAGGCGGTAGGTGAGGACGCCGTAGCGTCTCTCAAGCCACTCCTCAAAGAGGGGTCTTACCGCTGCAATGGCAGCGAGCCCAACTATCATGCCTAGGTATAAGCGGTGATGCGGTCTACGATGGATGGAGCACATCTGCCCATAAGCAACCTATCAGTCACTGCCTAGAAAATGTTACAAAACTGTAATTGTGTAAGTTATACACAAATTATTTTCTGTACTTCTAACGTGACCTTTGTTTTTTTTAACTGCTGAGTTAATGGCGAAGAGATTAATTGAGCACTCCTAATGGTAATAAAAATAGACAGTATGCAGTTTTAATCACGTATGTTCAAGCAAACAAACCAAGAAAATCTTAAGTCGTTCTATGTCACACAGCTTTGCATAGCGTAACAAATAACGGAGGTGTTTTATAGCCTGCAAGTTCCAGCAATACGACACTCCTAGAAATCCGTCTATAGACGCCAAACTAACGCTTAAAATAACACAAGTTATTCGAAAATACCAAGTTAAAATAACTTATTACAAAACATTGAAAATCATAAGTGTGGGAGAGCCATGCTTCGGCACGATTGGCCGGCTCGACCGGAGTGATACCACGGCCTTACAGAAAACCGACGTGAAGCAACGCTTGCGTTGTGTTTCGTCATGTGAGTGAGGTTACCGGAGGCCCAGCTCCCTCCCCTCTTCCCCAATCTCCCCAATCCCCGAATCTCCAACAATCCTCAAACTCCTAATCCCCAAAAAGTCGGTAACGCGTCTGGTGTTCCAGGTGTCCATGGGCGACGCCGATTGCTTACCATCAGGTGATCCGTCTGCTCGTCTGCTTCGGCGTGTGTATGCCATAAAAAAAATAGTTTTTGACGAGTTAAACTTTTTGACAGTGGACTTCGTTCTATCTGTATTATCTGCAGTTAAGATTACCTTAATTTTTTTATGATACTACGTCTTACTCGGTGTCATATTTGATCAAAATTGGTGCAGCTGTTTATGTGTCAAGCGTAATCAAAATATGCTTCTGTTGTTCGTTATCCAGCAAACTAATTAACAATTCGACACCAGTTCCAAATTAAAAGTTTGTAAATTCTCTCCTTGTAGTCAATTCTACCGACAGGAAGGTTATTTATTAGGCCTGGCCGTAAGCCATATTAATAATTGAAAGATAATAGGTGCGGCAAAATGTTATGCCAAGTAGTCGATCGATGAAAAGGCAAGTATCGCTAAATATTTAATGGTAAATACCCGCCTGCGGGGGTTTCGCACGAGTGCTTTTCCCATACTTTTCCTATGAAGTTGCCAACTTTTTCTTTCAATATCCAAGTGTTAGCATTGAAATTATGCACAAAACGCTTAGCAACACATTCATGGATTCATTTTTTCGTTTTGATTTCTATAAATAATAATTTTATTAATACACATAACATAACATAACATCACGCCTTTTATCCCCGAAGGGGTAGGCAGAGGTGCACATAGAAGTAACACCCACTTTTCACTATTTATGTTATGAGTCCCATGTAATAGGGGGTGAGCCTATTGCCATATACCGGGCACATTTCCAGACTCCGTGCTACTACTGAGATTTTTAAAAAACCCCAGTAATACTTTGCCCGACCCGGGAATCGAACCCGAGACCCCTTGCCCGGCAGTCGCACTTGCGACCACTCGGCCAATGAGGCAGTTTATTAATACACGTATGTATTGAATTTCTAATAATGGCTTTATGATACAGGTCTTTCGTATTTTTGAATGTACTATGTAGTTTCATTATCAACAATCTAATTTTCTACATCAGATTCTTCTAATGACACATCAACTGCCAAACTAGCCTAAATATCTTTATGTTGTCTACTAAAATAGGAAACAGTTACTCATTCCTACACAAAATAAAACTAGCGTATGATGACGTAAGATATTGACGCAGCTTATCCCGATACGAGAGATCCTTTCTTAGAATAATGTGTAAACATAAATCTAGACTGCTCCTACACTCCTACAGTTGTAACCTTGACCGTTTATTAAGTTCAGCTCTTGATTGAGGTCTCTTGAATGTTTACAAACTTTTCCGAGAAAACAGTGTCATATCGTAAGTCTTAAGTTTACTACAGGAGTTTTGAGTTATTTATGGAAGAATGATATTCATTTATAGGCATGTTTTTTTCTCTTTGCGTAGTGTATTTTTAGTAAACTATTATTGCAGTATGTTCCCTCATCAGCGACATAGCATAAGACGTCCACTGCCGAACATCGACGTCATTAGTCTCCTCTCCTCTAATAGATCTGTGGTTAATTAGTTATGCATATTATTCTATTCTCTTTCTTGATTCTGCCTCATTCAAGCTTCACCGCTTGTGAAAACCATAAGGTGAAAACCTTCATTTCATCTCATAAAAGATGAGATCTCATCTTTATTATATTTTATTTCTATGAAGATATCGCTTTACCTTTTGGAATCCAAGACATCGTTAGTTATAATTACCCAATTTCAAAAATTTGTTCAGCTTGAAGACATCGTTTTTACCTTATTTGGATAACATTGTAATTATAGGTATATTATTTTACTATTTAGTTACGCCCCAGTTGCGTAAATTCTCATTTTGGTATAATAGTAAATTAAATATAGCCGTTATATTTATTAAGCGGACAAGGTCTTACTGATCAGGAAAATTCTTTATAAAATAAAGATACACAATAATCTATGGTGATTATTGTGTCCACGTTATTGACTGATGGAATTGTAAAGAATATTGTATACGAGTAAACAAACAGCATGTTTTGATAATATCTTTATATTTATGAATCGAAATGCAGTAAATTACTATTCATGGCTGATATTTAAATATTTGTATCGTGTATTAATTCTAAAAATAGCATTTAACCTTTTAAGACTGTATTTTCCAATGATTTTCCTCTAATTATTATCTAGGCGAAATTCCCCAGTTGCAAAACATTTATTCTGCAAATTGTGGTATTCACGTAATACATTTTGCCAAAAATAAATATCTCAATTTTAAGTAATTTAAATATAATAATATGATTTCTGTTAGTTGTTGTAAAGTATTAATTATTTGAATCACCATTATGTGTGTACGTCATACAAACCTGGTATAGTGGCACAGTTGATGACCTAACGTTTATCATACGGTCATTATCCATTAATGCTGAATATTTTAACATTTAAAATTTTTAATTTTCCTAAACAGGATACTTTTGTCAAGGTAGTTGCTGTCTGTCTGCTTCTAGTTCAAGTGTTATTTCATAGATGGCGCTGTCTGTATTATACTATGATTGTATTTGAAAACGCGTTGGCTCTTCCCCTACGCGGTTAATTTCCCTGTTATCAAGTTGGTAAATTCGTGGTTATCCATCAAGGTTAACCATAAAATATTTTAATTTGAGTGTAAATTGTCGACATTATTAATACCTACATGAAACGAAAATTTTAGGTACTTATACATACAGTTTGACTTCTTAAAAGAATGAAACAAATACCCTACATATTGACAGAGTATAAAATGTGTAATTATAATTATCTACAAGAAAATAAGGGGCAAAACTTGTTCGTACATTTACTTAGGTACCTAGTACATACTTCACGTGGTTTTCATACAAACACAAAACACACCTTTTAAATAATAATTGGCTGTCCATTAGATGATAGGAAATAGTTACCAGCTGCTCACTTTAGAAACGTAAGTTATGTTTTCAAAAAGGCAGATGTGTTGCTCCAAGACGGTAAAATATACCCAGTATAAAATATCAATTGTGTTTTAAAGATCTAGCCGACGAACAATAGGGGGTGAAACCGGTTTCCGTGACATTGATTTTAAATTAGTCTGTAAATAAATCGTAAATTTTAAATGTGCATTTAATTCAATTACATAAAATTCAAATTAACATTAACAATTAGATGTTACATACATTTACACAAATTAAACAATTACGTACGTTTTGACATTGATTTAAATTATTTTTTTCTTCTGTGGCCTTTTTGTCTTCAAATAAGTACAGTCTGCACAATTATTTGGTATGCAGGTACTAAAATAACGATTGAATAAATAATTGTTCAAAAACAGTGACCATTAGTTGTTTACTAAGCTGACCAATGGCTACAAAAATGTAATTTAGTATAACAATAGCTAGTCTCTAATCTTTATATTCATCTACATACCATTTTCAAATGGCTGTGCAGGCTGTACGTCTGTAGTTTTAATTTCCAGTACGTCCTGTTCCGTCTTCATCTCTCAGTTGACAATAAATGTAAATGTTACGTCTATTTTGGGTTAAGCGTTCATTTCAATGGGTATTCATATATCAGGACGAGCTTTAGCTAAACAGTAGGGTTGCTAGGCACCTTACACAGTGTATTCAGTTTTCTCTGGCTGTATCATTTTTTGAACACCATTGTAAGACAAGCCTGTTCGAGTAGGTACTGACACTACCCACTACCCAATGACTTTGACATCGATCGAATCGAACCTTATTTTGTAGCAGTTTAGGTCGACTGTACTGGAAGCCATATAAATTATAAATTCGTAAAGATCGTTTTAATTAATTATATTTTAATGCTACTCATTACCTACGTACTCCGAATTGATTGTGGAGAATGAAAAGAACTAACTAGGAATTATATTAAAAAAAACTTAGTCATATATTATTTTTATTTTGCAGCAATGTCAGCTTATCAAAAGTTCTATGCTCTGGAGCCTGACAACTGGAAGGACCCTCTGTTCCTGTACGGATTGGGGCTATGCTATTACCACTACAATGCCTTTGAGTGGTAAGTTTTTTTAAGAAAATATCTAGCTATGTAAAACAGTTGTACGGGTTTAGTTTGCCCGTACACTACCGTTAGTTGGTTTCAGTTGGTTGAGTTGATTGTTGAGTGTGGTGATGAATGAATACTCTTCACTTGGTTATATAGAAGGTTTATTATTCACCAGTTACAGTTTAGTAATAGTTTTAATGATTCTCACAGATACGCTTGTGTTGCGTTGGCAGTTGTACACACACTGAAGACCGTTTTAATAATTGTTACGAACTAAGTGAAACGACCGATATGCTTACTTAGCTTGATGTCGCGACACGAATGTACGTAAACCGTACAAGTATTGCGGGCATTGTTGCGTTGTTTTCGTGTTATAGCATTTTTTTTTTTATTTAAATTTTTAGGGTCATTTTTCCTCACTAACAGCTGTCATGGCGGAAAAATATAAGTTAAAATTATTTGATTTCTGTTTAATATTTTATTATTGAGGCATTAATTCTATTCAACTAAACAAAACGACAAAGTCTACTAACTGCCTCCTAACTTTTATAATATCGTGCATTTGTACAAAAAGTGTTAAACAAATAAAAAAATAAATAGAAATAAATAAAAATATAAGGTAGTTATGCGGATGCCAACGGGCTAGTGCCTAATAAATAAACTACTAACAAACATAAAAAAAATCCTAAACGTTCACGTCTCGAGCTGCTGAAATAATTTTACAAAGATTTCAGTCGGTACAATGTTTAATATTCTTCTTAAAAGCAATTCACGCCATTACAATGTATAAATAAACTTTTCCAAATGTGCGTCAATGGAACAAAATCTCGTTTAGACTAGAATAAAAATATGTATGTGTGTTATGTAAATAGGAATGTTAACGAGCTTTCCGTGTTTCGTTTCATCACATACCGGACGGACGTCGCTTCGGGAATATCAAACTTTTATAATAATTTCGGTCGAAGCAAAAGCACCTCAAGCTGACTGTGGCCCGTGATGTAGACGTCGTGATTCGTGATTCACCGGACGTAGGACGAGCGCGCAAAGCGGCGGGCGCGGGGAGCCGCGCTAGGGCCGGCGCAGGCCGCGCGGGGAGCTACGTGCGCGAGGGGCGCAGGGCGGTCGGCGTGGCGGCGCGCGGCGCGGGACGCGGGACGGTGCACGCTGCAGCGCGAGGTCGTCGCTCGCTCGCTCACGCCGCGGTCTGCCAGTCGGGAGCGGGATGCGGTGACGTAAACTGCATCGGCGCGGGCCGCGACACCGTAGTGTAGGACGGGACGAATCGTGTTCGTATGTACCGTGTGCGTGCTGAACAACCCTGTGTGACCGTGTGCTTGTGCTGTTCTCGCTGACGACGTCTCCGCTCTTCACTACGTGGGCCGCTGCGGCCGCACCGACCAGCAACGGATACGAAGATCCCCGAAATGGTGAGTGCGGTCGAAGCTCCCAGCTCGCGGTTTGTTTACGTCGGCCCTCGTGCCAGCTCTCTCTCTCCACCTGCCGCCCGTATCCCTGCGTCGCGTTCGCACGCGACTCTTTCTATTGTGTTTTGTTTCCGAAATGCAGACACCAACGTCGACGGCTCCGGACCAGGTCCCGTCGAGAGGTCTCGTTTTTGTTCGTTTCAATGGTTTTTGCATGTTTTTTGTAGTGTTTTCGCAGGTAGCTGTGCTATTCTTCTCATTCTTCCGGGGATTCGTAGCGCAATATGGACATCAATAAGAAAGAAGGGTAAATAGTGTCAGGGGTGGGCAGTGCGTGTGTTAGCTAAGGCTAGTAAATAATGAGTATGCTGCCGCGCCGCATAAAATGTAGGTCGGTGGAGTGTGGCCGCAACACTGCCGCACGCGATGCCTCGCCTCACCCTACACCAGGCCATGCTAACCCATTGTGTACATTGCCAACCACTTATCAATCACTTGCATTGCGTACCTGATATCAACTATCAATAATGTATACAAATACGACCCGATTTTGTATGGCTTGGTAGTTTACTGACCTGTTAAACTTATAAACGTGTAAGTTGCCACTAATATTAATTAGTATTTACCTAACCAGCCAAAAATGGACTTAAAACACTTTTCGTCATTAGAAATCGTACGGTACAAAAATTCCTGTGATAACTGATGAGTAAGCCTTCATTACTAAGTTATATAATTTAAATGATTTGTGCCTACTGGAAAATCTGTGAGTCATGACTTCATGACGAATGAGTAGAATCCGTTGTCTGATAGCCATATCAGTAAATTCGCGCACTTTTGTCTTGCGTCATTGGTCATTGAACAGGTAGTGGCGACACGCTTCGGATATTTAATGAGGCAACATAAGACACCGAGCCGGTATTTCAAATTTCCTATACACTGGAAAATCCAATCCACGGCTAAATTGTTCCGCTGTAAGGACTGAATAATTGTACTTCCTTGTAGCGAGTCTGTTTATAATATTCTCATAGGATAACATAACTTGGGATTTCACGCGATAAAATTATTATTACGCTGTTAAAATATACCTTCATAATAATTTTAGTTAATCCCAGTATGTGTAACCGACCTTTAAATACCTACATTTGTTAATATGGAATTACCGGCGTTTGTCTTCCAGTAATAGTTTAAAATGTTTGCCATTCAAAGCAAAATATCACAGTATTTAATTTTGAAGATGACGCAAAAAATATCACAAGTTACGTTGATATCTTTGGTAATATCTAGTTACTATGTTTTTATCTCATTCATCAGCGGTATCGTAATAGTTATCACGAATCATATTGGCTATCAGTCGCGGACCGGTCTGCACATTATCTACGCAACGCCGCTAACCGCTTCCAGTAACGGTATTCCACTCTCTGGAGTCCTCCAACAACTAGACTTGCTAGGCCCGTTTCGTAAACTTGTTCGTCGATATGCTCGCCTAGTCCTTTTTTGTAAATCTCCCGGAAGTGAGTTTAAAACAAGTTAAACTTCGAAGATTTGAGAAGCATCCAATGATCTTTTATGTGGCCTAAGTCATTTGCATAATATTTAAACAAGTATAATTTTCAAACTCGTTTTATTAAGTCTGATGTTACCTAGTATTGATTACATTAACAGTAGTAGATAACATAGCTGTATTAAAGTATATTTTTGTATCTTCTTCAACCTATTGAAATGTTGAACCAGATCCTGTATGCCAAAAAAAGTTTGGAATCCTCAACCAAAGACATTTTTAAGAACAGCTCGTTTTGCTTGGTGAACCACGAGTTTATATGCCATAATCAAATTAAGTCTTATTTTTGTTTTGCCAAGGGCACATTGCTATTCATTTATTCTGGATAATTTGGAATATTTCAGTATGTAGTAGACTCGTGGCCGAGTTTCTGCGTATCGAACAATATTACTTACAATATCAACAGTTACAATAGTACAGCCATTGTAATTTACGACAAGTTAAATTCTTGGTATAGTATATTATTAAGGGGGTAGCATAATATTGAGTAAGTTATTTATCCCTGATGGGTTGTTAAATAATTCATTGCATTATGTAATGAATGGAAGTCAGCTGCCGCGGCTAGCGGCTGGCAGGTAATGTCAGGCTCGTGCCTCGTGGCTAGGTAATGTCAGGTCGTTGAGTATAGATGGTGATGTAGTAATGAATGCTATGTAATTGTTAGAGCAGCTTGCGGTGGCGCGTGCCGGGCAGGTGCCTGCCGGCTGCTACCACACCTGTCACGACATCAGCTGCTCCTTCAGCTAGTTATTATATTGTTTAGCTACTTAACACGACGCACGACTTGTATCCGTCTTCACACAAAGAAACTCGCAATACCTTGCTCATTCCAACTCATCAAAGTGACCATTACCCAACTGTCACGTTCTTTCATTGGTTTTTACAATGCTATTGCAATATACTTCAGTTTACACGTGTTGGACGTGGTTAACAACTATTTATGTAGGTACTTGAGCAGATAACGCTCAGTACAATGTTGCTCCAAGTACCTGCATAAGTGCATATAGAAATCCAATAATGTTGCAGCGTTGAGTTGAATTAGCAACATCACATGCAATGCAAGTCTCAGCGTAGCTCGGTGTGCTGATAATATTGTTAGGTTTTACTACGCACTCGTAGTAAATAAACATAGTGTGCGTAGAAAGCGATAAAATTTCTCGACATGTTGGCCTGCTCGCTAGTTTGCGCAGTAATTGCATTCGGCAGTTAATTTCACCATTACCGGCAGTAATTCGCCGGCAGCGCATTCTGTATCCTGTGCTAGAGAGGAGTTCAACTAAAATGTATATACTTAGTAAGTAAGCTAGGTAAATAGTCCGTACGTGCGACTTACATATAAATGGGATACAGCAAAGAGGAAGTCTTATTAGGGCCAGTTGTATGTATATAGCAGTCGATAGCCGCGCCAGTGTAGTTACGTACCGTTGTTGTTCGAATGTATGATGAATACTGTGAACATCCAATCACACTTATTGTTGATGCATACCCATCTCTAATTTTTATACGATTTTAACAGTCGGTCTAGGATAACTTTGTGATAATATGTATTACCAACCAGTTATCTAGTCCAGTATCAGTTGCTAATGCTATAAACAAAATAATTTAATATATTGGTATAAATAAAACATAGCAAGTGTTCTGAAGGTTTTGTGAAATCAATTCGATATTTTATAATATTCTGAATCAACATTTATTTATAGATACTGAACACCTATCTACTTTGTGACCATTTAATTATGTCTGATCAAAAAACGCACGTCCATTTATGTACATCCTCGTGAAAATATTACGTCAAAACGACTGTATTATTATTTTGTATGATGTGGGAGTCATCGTGATCTGTTGAATGCCGCCTAGCAACAACATAGAGTGGTGAAACCGGAATTTGACAGCGTTTCTCATGCTTGCTTGTGATATTATGTGAAGTTACTGCCAAAGAATATAGCGGTACATGTATATAGTTTTATCTATGTAAATGAGCTTACAACAGGACTGACTAGTATTAGGTTCGCAGTAGAGAACGCGGACGCGGTCTCCGACCCTAGGCTAAGAGTGCATCTAAGCAGTTTTAGAGATGTGCGGGCGGGGCGCAGGCTCTCGCCCTTCGTCCCGCGCCATGCGCCGCGTCACGTACGCACGGGCCCTTTCACGCACAGGGAGGGTAGAACTTGCGAGGGGCCGCGCGCGCACCGACATCGACAAGCTGACTATCGAGTCGCCGAAAACGTATGCATTATTAGCTCGCCCCCTTCACCCATCCCTATTCGGGCCCTATCGTCCGTCCGCTCGAACCGATTTAGGAATATAGCGCCACGACACCCTGCCCTCTCATACCTCTTACCCCTGTGTTGCGGTGGGAACGACTTTTCGATTTGTGTAAGACGGTCGTACCGTACCGTACGCCCTTTGCCCGTGACGTAACAATTACGTCTATATTTTTTGTAATCTAGGTCACGGCTCAGAGTTAAGAGCAGGGTGAATGTAGAGATGTCGGCGCGCGGTCGTCGACACTAACGGATCGCTATTTATACCTGGTGCGTAGTGCACCGGAACTCGCTCGCTGCACTCGCTGCATCCGCGCCGTCCGCGGCACCCGCCTCCGCTCTGTCAATGACCCCGTCACTACCGATGTTATTTCCCAAATCTCAGTGGCCCAACTAAGTGTAGCGTACACGTACCGAGCTCGTAAATCATGTCAGCTAGATGTATAAACGTTTATAATTCTCTAACAATAATAAGTCTCAGAACCCGTAGGGCGACTGTTGCGAAAGGCTCTTTAGCAAGCGGGTGCCCTTCGGCTTTGTTTGAGTTACGTAAGTTTGTAGACCCGCCCACATCTGTAGGGCAACCACCCACGCAGGGCATGAACTGTGTCAAGCAGACTGTCCTAGTTTCTACGTATACTACGATTTTTTGTTTACGTTTTCAGAAGCTAGAGAAAATAGCCCTGGATTCCTTGATGTCTAAAGAAACATCACCTTTCTCTTCTTATTTAAAAAAGAAAGAAACAACAAAAAGCTTGATTATTGAATTTATAGAATTCATGCCAAAGTCAAATATTTACACTATCATTAAAATGATTTTCCTCTTAGATGATTAACTAGTTACGTCAGTCTTCGTAGAAATTGTTAAGGAATAAGGATAGGTATATCAATTGCCACTAAATTCGAAATATTTGTTTCCTCCTTATTAATCCTAATTGCCTTGATAATTGATTCTAATATTATAGTAAAGCGGGATAATAAAACATGTAAATGTGGAGTCGAGCACCGTTGCTAGGTCCGTGCAAATTCGCAATCTCCGCGAGCGATGTCCGCGGTGGAATTTCCGCGAAAAAAGCCATACGTCACATCACAGCACGTCACGGTAGCGGGCGGGCCGCGCGTAACGTCACGCCAAGCAAGGCCGCGGCTGAGTAAGCATCGCTGTAACTTTTTGTTTACACCAACACTGACTAATATGGTCGTGTGATGTAATGTCAAATACTCACCCAGTAATAACACATTCATAAAAATATTGCCCTATTTTTATTACGTCAAAACTTAAAATTTTTTGGCAATTTTTGGGCGTGTCCAAAAACGATGATTATCAGGAATTAATTCTAAAAACGTATTTAACGTTAAACAGTAAAGTTCTTGGTAATTCACTATATTGGTAGTTTTCCTAGTAATTCAGACGGTCGGTCACTAAATAATGTTGATCACGTAGATGATGATTCCCGTGAAGTAACGTGCGTTACGTAAATTACTTGCGTAGTTACTTCACACTCGGATATTGTGGACAGATAACAAAACAATTGTGGACTCTACTTATTAGCGTCAGTAACTATTGTTATTGTACATATCGTTCCAAATGTCTGTTTGGTACCCGATTTATAAGTATTGTTACATTTTAGTATGATGTTTCTACATCGTCTTTACATTCCAGTTTATCTAATGTAGAAATGGTCTAAATCGTCGGTTGAAACGTCATGTCAGTTAGGGAAAGTAACATGAGTGTAACATGATGCCGAATTCTATTTTAATTTCATCATCTTATTCGTGATAATATTGGAAGTCATTTCAAATATCTATTTTACTTTATGTTATCTATTATTTTCCTCTTAGGTCTTAATTTCAGAAATTCAGACTATTTTACATAATATGGCTGTGGAATGGATTTTGCTTCAATTACAGCGTATAATAAATTTAGTTTTGCATTGTCGTAGTCGATTACAACTTGGCAATCTACAAATGATATCATGCTAATACAACCTTGAAGTCTTATGTGAAAAAGGTATTACTGCACAGGCGATATGAGTATTACTTATCTATGTGTTGTATGTTCTACATAAACATCTTCTGGAAATAACATACTATACGCTCACGCGCATACAAGCACGCATAATTATGTAGCAAGCGAGCTCTTCTCACGGATGTCGATCTGTACTTACATTTTAGCCGTCACTACGCACAATGGGCATTAGAATTAGAAAGCGAACAGTGACCGCAAAAAGGTAGCATTCGAAAGGGCTCGAAGCTCGCAAGATGTTACGTCACCACTGAACGATCACAAACCAATGTTCCCCAGTGCCACACGTACACAGCCAGCTAGGGAGGGCTCACCATCTACTCCGTTCTTCGTGCGTGTTGCATCGATTGAACCGTGCACGTATGTGCTACTGCCCTCGCTTTTGTCCACACAACAACCTATGACGTCGGCTTAAACTTTAGTTCTCAAAGGGTTCAACCCTTCTAAACGTAATGTTAGGGATGGGGCACATTTTTAATTCTGCTGCATGTAAATAAGTATTGTACTTGTTAGAACACTTGTGAACTGTGTGAATCGTATAGGGTAGTTATCAAGGGCACTCCGCTCTTGTAATGTAATAATAGTGCAAAATGTTCTGTTCTTTTTATGTTAGGGGAAGCTCCGCTTTGCATGTTGGTTTGTAAATGCGGATCAAATTCTGATTTTAAAATATAATATCCGTCGTACATCTGCGCGTTATTTTGGAAGAAACAGACTATTTCACGATACATTTTATTAATGTATTATTAAAACAGCTGACGTAGATATTGATGGGTATTATTCAACTTGTGCAATAAAACATACAAAGAGTTGAACAGTCGAGGAGAACCAGTTTATTAATGAAGTCGCATAATTTTGCTGAGCCACGACCATCTGATTTTATGGACGTGCGGACAGAATATCAAGTATGTATTCGAGTCGCATGTGAGTGTAACTGTGTGACTATATGAGTGTGCAGCTGCGATGTCTGCTCAGTTCCGCATCCATACTTCTTTGTATCTATTTACGCGTGACATTTAATTACTCACACCTAACTATTAATTTAACACAAGCGTACCTTGCTAGAAATCTACGTAGAATTGTTGCAACATTATCCATGCCAGTCGAAGCGGTCGCATTCACAATGAGTCTGTTAAATATAATTAGTGGATAAAACGGTACTCGTACAATTATGCGTGGAATTAATGCGTAGACCTACATTGGGGATTAAAACAACTAATTTAAATAAGAATATCATTTGCAATATCGTAAAGAGTTCGTTCGTATCGTGTGAGATTGCTGAGATGTGTTTGCGTACTAGCAATACTCATGGGTTGTGAAGAGCGTGCTCATAAGAATTTAAATGGCCAATATAATGTAATAATATTTTAGCCGCTGGCTTAGGTCTCAGTCTTAGGTACCGTAAGCGTAGCCTCCAACTGCCGTCTTTGCAACTACCTTGTGCGGTATAGAATAACAGGCTTATCTTTATCTACACAATATTTCTTTACTGCGTTAGCTTTAGCATTGAAATCGATAATACGGCTTTTAATATTGTAGCTGTTATCGAGAACTAACCTTATTTCGTCATCCGGTGTTTGAACATGAAGTTTCTATTTGAAGTCTGGTACCGATCTGGTATTGGTGTACATAAAAGTTTCATAGGCAGCTGGAATTCTCGGTAGTTCGAGTTATACACTTCAAAACTAATTTAGTTGAACAGAATTTCCTTGCTTGTTAATACAGATGGCCCACATTTCCATTTGACCTTAGAATAAAATAGAATTGGATATGAATTGCTTCAACTTTATGAGCACTCAATTTCAATTCTGTATAGTGAATTGCGCCGTTACTGAAAATAGCCGGCACATATCTGAAATATCGCGTTCATGAGATCATTTGTGAGTAGGTAACCTACAGTATGTGTATAAGTGGTATCGAATGGGACGAAAGTGGGTCAAATAGCATGACGTCGGCGATAAACGAGCCCTCGTTCATTATCAATTATGTGCATGGAGGCACGTACGTTTCACAACGTGGCTAAACTTATGCCCTAACTGATACGAACCATGATAATATCAGAAAACCGGCTACAAGACAATTGAAACCGCAAAATAACAAGCGACCAATGAACATGAACAGAAGCAGGCTCTAGTATAAATGAATGTTGAGTACCAACACCTGAGTGTCGTCCGTCAGCTGTAAGGTACGCAATCAAAATACCATTGTTTGCGAACTCTATTGAACGAAGCCAGTCCTCCAATCGACGGGGTGTGGCTTTGTATGTAGCTAGCTATGTAATGTATAATTCATCAGGTGGCATCTGCCATGAAGGAAGTAATAAAATCTTACGTGTGTATACGTATAGTGGACGTAGGACCTTCACTAGCTTGTTATATAGTGCACACAATTGCAGTTTGTGTTGCCGTGGAGCCAAGGCCGTGATGCAATAAGTAAGTACAATCAGGTGAATTGTATGCGTTCATGTTGAATGCATCACATGATTGCATCACTCGTACTAAAATAATAAAACTATTGATAGGCACCTACTATACGTATGGTACAACTGTTCGTAGCCAAATATCGACCACGTGGTATGTGCTCCTTCATTGATAACTCGGTCCAATTGTTTAAGCGTATACCTATTTGTTTGTTGATACATTCATATGACAAACACTAAATTCTTTTAATTCGTTGCCTGACCTCGTTTTGTCTTAGTCACTTTAATTACGTAAATGTTAATTTCCGGTAGTAATCAGGAGCACAAGTGTATGACTTTGACCTTATTTCTCAGCACCACGTGAGCTCCATTGAATCTTGAGCATCCCTCGGTAAATAGGTTTATTATTGTGCGTATGTTCCCCGAGGTCGGGTGTTCCGTGGGAAAGTATTGCGAGTTCATTATGTGCAGCCGGATCACGTGTCGCGGCCGCGACGCACCTAGCGACTGCTTACTTCAGTTATGTAAAGTGAGTGCTATGACGACCGACGAATGAACTCTATAAATAGCGGTCGATCCGTCCTTGAGCCGCCGCGACTGTGCAGAACTAGGTCAAGCCGAGCTGCCTCATGCCAGTGTCCTCTCCCCGCGCCCACCAGCACACCCGTCTGAGCACCGCTCGTTGTTCACTGCGACGAGTGCTTCGCTAAACACCCGAACACCGCACACATTCCAAGCTTCCTGGTTACTTTCTGTTAGTTTTGCTGTACTGCAGAAATAACCCCCTTCATTAAACGACAAGTTTATTGTTTGAAACTTTAATGTTGCTTTAAGTTTAAAAGACTGAATTATGCTATTAAACTCTCCAAACTATCTATCATTCAGCAATTTAAGATAAGACAGTCGTTTAAATTGGTGCAAGTATTTCGTTTGTATACGTAGGGCTCTATACAATGCCCTTACCTGAGTGAACTGATAATGGCCAAGGTTGGGCCCGGGCAGGTAGCGAACCGGATTATAATCGATCCAGTCGTTTACTCAGGATATTTATTTTTCCATACCATCATGTGGTACATGTATTATTGTATAAAGTAAACAGATGTTCAGATGAGAAATTTACAAGAAAGTTATAAAAAGCGTGGATTCGACTAGTCACGGTTTTTTTTAATCAAAACTGGATAGCAAACAATCGGATGGTTTATAAAACGAACGCGCGTTGTAACAGCGTGATGTTGAGTACACTTTAGGGAACAGAGTGTATAGTTCCCTAAGATCGGAAAAGGAGGATCCTCGGACCAGGCGAGGTGATCGTGCCTGGCGGGCTTTCTGCCCAACAGTTGTTCGTTGGGATTTTCTATCCGTGTTTATTCGCTTGTAAACTTTGCATGTGCGATGTAGGATTCTTGTGACGTCATCCGTTGACATGTGGCACGCGTCGCCACATCACTTCCTCCCAAGACCGGAGGTCGATTCCGCTGAGACTGCTGTCGATGCTTGAGATGAGCGGTGCCAGAGCCAGTATAGAACGTCCCTAGTTCCAGTGGGTCGGAACCGTGCCGCTGAGTGCCCAGTGAGTCGGGTAAGCGGTGCAGGGTGAAACTCCAGTGAGTCGGAGAGATGAGTTCGCAGTGTCCCACGGTGAGTCGGGGAAGAGATGCTGCGAGGGTAGGTGCGTAGTGGCCGGCATCTGCGTTGACGGGAGGAGATGTCCTTCAGAACCGTGTGCAGAAGTGCTGTGCCTAGACGCTGGTGAGGCCGTAGGGAAGAACCAGGCTGCACAACTTCGTTGCAGGTAATGGTGGTCCCTGATGAGGCCGAGGATGCTGGTTGGCTGCGACTTGATTACCGCTCAGCGGAGAAATGATGAATGAGAGGGATGGCGATACGGATGACGGTGCTAATCTGCTCCGTGAAGTGAAGGTTGTTTCCAATCACGTCGGGGTCACCACTTTAGGGAACAGAGTGTATAGTTCCCTAAGATCGGAAAAGGAGGATCCTCGGACCAGGCGAGGTGATCGTGCCTGGCGGGCTTTCTGCCCAACAGTTGTTCGTTGGGATTTTCTATCCGTGTTTATTCGCTTGTAAACTTTGCATGTGCGATGTAGGATTCTTGTGACGTCATCCGTTGACATGTGGCACGCGTCGCCACAACACTATGTCAGCGAGTACTCGGGGCATATTGACATTACGTAGTTTGATATTTGTAAAAACTTTAAATAAACACTATATAGTATATTATGATCAATATTGTTATCGTGACAGTCGTATACATGTCGTATTATCGTACCGCGTGGGTGGGTGTGAAGTAGTGAACCATAAACCTACTCGGTGATATCGCACAAAGACCAAAGTGTTATCTTTGTATAGGGGCACATTGGGCACTCGCTGCCCTATTATACAATGCCTTATCGTACTACATACATACATAGACGCAAAATACTACTTGGGAGTCACTACAGTGAAATTTTTATACTAACGTAATTCATTGTTAAAATGTTAATGGTACTTCATTAGCATTTTTATCATATCGCAACGAAACTAATCCAATCAAGGTCACAGCATGATGTAATTATTGTTAATTTGAAGTTTATTACGTATGTATGTATAAGTCTGAAAATCATTTAGTAAGTAGGTACGCAAGTAATTAGGGTTTATTTAAATTGTATACTGGTTAAAACTACTATTTTCGTGAAGTTCCACTGATGTTCAGCTGGTATAGATAAACTGGTGTGTCGCGTGATAACAGGCAATCATAGTTCAATTGTAAAAACAATGGGTGTGAATAAGAAGTGGAATATAATATTATTATATTATGTATGTCGAGCATCGCTGGCGGCAACACGGTCGGTGAAAGCTCTCTATGGCCCGTCAGTGTGATGCATATGTGTGTGTGCGTATAATCGTCACTTAATTTTAGTTGTGGGCTTCGGGGTGAACTCGGCGCAGCACCTGTCTCGCTCCTTTGTTTCGGCTCCCAAATGTCAGCGGAGGTCATCTAAATACAGGCGTTATAGGCATCGGATTCGGACGACGATCGCTGTCTAGACGTTGTGTTGCATCGTCCGATCGATTGCACGACCGAGCCTCAGACGGTCATCGACCCCGCGGGCGCATCGGTGACGTTACGCTCCGGTGATGCGCTCCTCAATAACCTTACGGATATTATGCTTCAATTCCGTATTTTATTTCTTACGCACCGTCATGTCTTCGCCCACTCTTTATCGTGAATTCTTAGAAACTAATTACACGCATTTTTATTCTCTTTTTTATGATTGCTTCTTATATTTAAGTACTCAGCCCAAGTGGGCACGTAAGTAAGTAGATATTTACTGCTTCAAAAACGACGTCTTTTGATGGTTTAACCGAAGCCATAACGCGATACGAATCGAAAAAATATTAGAATAGGTAGACTGAAGTTCTGAACAGAATGAATATCTCTACACAGGTACTGCTATCATTTGAACGGAACGAAAGAGTAAAGTAAAAACTCCGGTATTGTTGTTCATCCGCTCCCTTCAAAACATTTCCAGAGAAGTAGACCTTTTGATGATTTTTTTGTCAAAAAAGTATTCTTTGAAGATCACATTACGTTTTTGTTTTCTTGTTTTGGTATCGTATGTAAGTACGCGCTGTTGTTATGATAACTGTACACGTTCTTTATACTATTTATTTACAATTCGTCTGACCTTGTACGCCAGTCAAGTTCAGGCTGTAACTTTGACATTGTTCTCTAGTCGGTCGTTCGGTACAGCACAAAGTCCTTTGTAAGGCTTTTTAAATGTAAACGATTTAGTTTATTGCCTGCAATCTTTTGTCTCTTATGTTGACTTGTCTGGATTCAGCGCAACAATAGCCCGTAATAAATTTCTTGTTCCCCTTCATAATATTGGAGGCGAGGGTATGCCGATAGTTAATGTTTTAATGGCAGGGCTACAAAGGCGTTGCAAATGGCACTGTACGTGTCGCCGGGGTTCACCCGCGCGGCGGACGCGCACCTGCGGCTGGCGCTGATGTTCAAGGCGCGCCGCCACTGGACCATCGCCGCCGTCCACTTCAGGCGCGCCCGCCTCGCACCACACCAAGACGCCACCTTCACCCGGCTCGAGCTCAGCTTCCACGCCGCGCACCTACTTGAAGCGAGAGGTCTGAGAAAAGCAGCTAGAGATGCATACGAAAGGCTACTAAAGGAACCTCAGTTGTCCTCCACCTTAAAAGCCGATGTTTGCAGACAGCTGGGTAAGTGACACCTCGATGTTATTGAGTTATCTGCATTTGAAAGCAATTACAAATTGGTCGTGGCCAATAACGTTGTGACTGTCTGTGTAGGATGGCTATACCACCGCTGTGTGTCACTGGGTGAGCCGGCAGCTCGCGCGCGGGCTGCTATCTGGTGCTTGCAGCGAGCTGTGGCGGCTGAGCCAGAGTCAGGGGCGGGACTCTATCTACTCGGACGGTGCTTTGCAGCGCAAGGAAAAGTACACGATGCTTTCATTGCATACAGGAATTCTGTGGAAAAGTCCGAAGGAAATGCTGACACTTGGTGTTCCATAGGGTAAGAAGTGTTTTTAGTCATAATTGTGTTACTTTTAATGGAATTGTTTTTAGGTACATATTTTCATTTGTTGCTATTTCTCCTTTGCAGCGTTTTGTATCAGCAACAGAACCAGCCCATGGACGCTTTACAAGCATACATTTGCGCGGTACAACTAGATAAGGGTCACTCTGCGGCGTGGACTAACTTGGGCAGTTTGTATGAAAGCTGTCAAATGCCCAGAGACGCGTTCGCGTGTTATACAAACGGTGGTGCAGCTGCAACTGCATCGCATTCCGCTTTACGACAAAGGCTCGCTTTCCTGAGAGCACATTTGGCTCATGCTCCAATGCCTTCTGTTACGGGAAAGTAAGTTGTGCCGTTTATATTATAAGCACGTACAATATAACTGGCGTTATGTTTAAAAGATTTCTGATCTGATGGCATATATTCTGCAGGCGACGCCAGCTGCCATCAATCGAGGAAGCTTGGAACCTGCCTATATCCGCGGAAATGTCTTCCCGCGCGCCTAAGTCAGCACCCCCGCCATACCCAGGGAAGAGACCCGAGGAGCCCCCGCCACTCACACAACACCAGTTGCAGACTCTACAGTACTTACAGAAGAACTCCAACAATTTATCACCTCAGCAACAAGTACTTATCTAATTATCTAGTATAGAAACATAACTTTTGATTCCCAAACAAGTTGATCAACAATGGGACTGTCCAGATTGCACCAATCATTTTAAGAATTTGATTTCGTAATAATATAAGTGTTAAGTAGTGAGAGAGACTAAGTAGACTAACTAGTTTGTGTTCGTTGTGTTATTAAATAGCTTGTACTAGTGTTGCTTTATCGAGATTGCAGTAATGTAATATTGTTTTGCAGGCTTTGATGCAGCAGTTACTGACGCAGTATCGACAAGCGCAGGCGGCGCGAGCGCGTGCGGTTTGTACTAACTTTGTTTCCCCTTATAACGGCGGCAGGTTTTAGCATAATGTGTAGGGTTTCAAGAAGTCTTGATCGTGGTGTTAATTGATTTTTGTTTTACAGGTGACGAAAAGCGAAGGTAGCGCCACCGGCGGCGACAACGCTGAGTCGCTCGCCGAAGATCTGTTGAAGAGGTTCTCAGATACTCAACCCGAAGTTAAGAAGGAGCCTATCTGTGGTAAGTTCAGCTGTGATATTCTGTTGTATTGACTCGAAGAGCTGATACGAAACATTCATAAAATCTTAGTTGAAATAATATCCAAACTAAGTTACGCATATTGTGTTTCAATCGTTAAAACATTGTACAGATTACCGTCGTGGGTGTTTAAAAATGACAAAAGTTGGACAGCTCAGCAAAAAGTGGCCAAGCGTTTGTAGGACAACATAAATTCCAACGAAAATTCTTTGTATCTCAGCCGAGAACGGTTTTATTCGTTTTGTTCATACAAACTCGTGTAAATCCGTCTGCACAGTAACATAAGTATTTTAAAATATTCACCTCAAAGATTAAACACAAACGATAGCTAGCCGGTGAAGAAATTCTAAGACTTTATTTTATAGATTTTTATGAACAGGTAAATAGGTAGAATATCTATAGGTAAATGGATATTATATTAAGCACAATAATTTATTGTTACCACTGCAACTAAAATTTTGATAAAAATTATGTATATGTTTATATGCGACTCGATTATCGACTCGTTATGTTAGATTATGTAGACTGACATAAAGTTTCGCAACCTGCTTCATCTGAGTCCTGACTACTACCTGCCTAACTTGAACAAAAAACTCGCGGATTCACGATCCACATCTGTTAGCCCGCAATTTCCCTTAAGCTCTGTTAAAGCTACCATTATACGATATCCTTAAGCTATTACGCGAGAATATCGGAATAATGCGGCCCTTATGTTCCACTGACAAAGCACTGCCGCGCAAAACTTCGCGATTTACAAAAGGCTAAGGTCGTCTTTAAGAATGATTGAGCTCCTTTGTTGTCCGCTAAAATTTCTATGCTTTTAAATAGAATGCATTACTGCTCGTTTTATTTAGAAATATAAGATTTCTGCCAGTAGTGGGATTATTATTTTTATTTAAACTCAGTACCTGTATCAAGCTTCACGTTCGCTTATTATTAATAGGTTGGACTTTTGTGAAGCATTTTGCGTACTGTACCTATGAATCATGTCGATTCGTTATTATTTGTTAGTGCTCCTCAAAGAAGTCCTTTGGTACTTTGGTCTTACTAGTTACTACTATTACATGTATTAAACACTCTTCAAAGAAAAGTATAATTAGCTAATTCATTGACACGTTTATTTTTCTATAGCCTTTTGGTTAATTGTCAATGTCATTACGAGTTTTAACTGATTCGTGAAATCACGGTATCTCACATTATTTAAATGAAATTACGAAACCATTATAATATAAAGTATAATAAAATTAATAAACAAAGTCAGTACAAACAATATTTATCGATTTATGTATTTATATAATGCGGTGATTTCCCGACGTGTTTGATTTTTGAGATCAGATAACCGATAACTATTTTTGTACATGCCTATCGGTGTGAGAGTGTATATTTCTGAGGGATTCTATTTATCGTACTGGCCTTGCCATTCTGCCTGCTTATTTCAACGATAGGACCAACATTTTACGTTTTTATTTAATCATCAACCGCGGGTTTAACGATACAATATTAAACGACTTCAATCTGAATTATGGTTTTAATGTTGCGTAACCATGATGGATTAAATTTGTAGTGTGCACTACAGTCTCAGTTTCCTCCAAATAGTTAATTGGTTATATTTTTACAGCAGATAGCTCCAGTAATGCAGGCAGTAGTGGTGACACGATGCTCGGCGGGCGACAGCCTGTCGTGAAACTGGAGCCCCTTAAGACGGATCCACTGAAGCCGGTCTCCTTCCACATCGGCATGAGTTCGAAGCAGATTTTGGAATCTTGCAAGTAAGTATTACATCATTTCATGTCTTCAGAAGGCATATCACCTATGCGCTTTACTAACGTCTACTTACCATTGCAGGGAGAACGCTGGCCCTCCTACGGCGTGGTCAGTACTAGGCGACGGGTGCGGGCCGCCGGAGCCCCCTCCGGTACCACCACCGCGCCTGTCTCCTGAACAGTTGGCGCCGCCGGCGCCTTTCGTTTACGTGGAGTCCAAGCGAGATGCATTCTCGCCACAGCTGCAAGACTTCTGTCTAAAGCATCCTATCGCTGTAGTGCGAGGCCTCACTGCGGCGCTGAAGCTTGACCTCGGGCTGTTCTCCACTAAGACTCTAGTGGAGGCGTGGCCCGACCATGCCGTGGAAGTGCGCACGCAACTCATGCAGTCGGCCGACGAGAACTGGGACCCCACCGGCCGCCGCCGCGTCTGGGCCTGCGCCTCGCACCGCTCGCACACCACCGTGCGCAAGTACGCGCAGTACCAGGCCGGCTCCTTCCAGGAGTCTCTGCGCGAGGAGCGCGAGCGAGGCGGCGCCAACACCGCGCCCGGCGGCGGCGCGCTGTCCGACTCCGACGGCCGCGAGTCCGGCTCGGGGCCGGTCAAGCGTCGCCGAGCTGCACGAATGCTGCGCTTTGGGACCAACGTAGATCTTTCAGACGAGCGAAAGTGGCGTCCTCAACTCACCGAGCTACAGAAGTTACCAGCGTTCGCACGTGTCGCGTCAGCTGCCAATATGCTATCACACGTAGGGCACGTTATTTTGGGCATGAATACGGTACAATTGTACATGAAAGTACCGGGCAGTCGCACGCCCGGTCATCAAGAGAATAACAACTTCTGTTCGATCAACATTAACATCGGACCAGGCGATTGCGAATGGTTCGGTGTGCCCGACGCGTATTGGGGTGGAGTGCGCGACCTGTGCGAGAGGCATGGCTTGTCGTACTTACACGGGTCATGGTGGCCCGACCCCGAGGAGCTACGTGCGCACGGAGTGCCCGTGTATCGCTTCACGCAGCGACCGGGAGACTTGGTGTGGGTCAACGCGGGCTGCGTGCACTGGGTGCAGGCCACCGGCTGGTGCAACAACATCGCGTGGAACGTCGGCCCGCTCACTGCGCGCCAGTACTCACTGGCGCTGGAGCGGTACGAGTGGAACAAGGTGCAGAACTTCAAGTCCATCGTGCCCATGGTGCACCTGACATGGAACCTGGCGCGCAACATCCGCGTATCGGACCCACGCCTGCACCGCGCCATGCGGACGTGTCTGCTGCAGACACTGCGCGCCGCGGCCGGCACGCTGGCGGCCGTGCGCGCGCGCAACGTGCCGGTGCGCTTCCACGGGCGCGCGCGCGGCGAGGCCAGCCACTACTGCGGCGCGTGCGAGCGCGAGGTGTGGCACGCGCTGCTGGTGCGCGAGCACGAGCGGCGCCACGTGGTGCACTGCCTGGCGTGCGCGCGCCGCGCCGCGCCCAGCCTGGCGGGTTTCCTGTGTCTGGAGGAGCACCACATGGACGAGCTGGCGCAGGTGTACGACGCGTTCACGCTGCACCGGCCGGCGCCGGCGGCGGCGCACGCGGCGGCGGGCGTGCCGGTGGCGGTGCCGGACTGAGCGCGCTGGGCCCCGCGCGGTCAATGCTCGGGACTGCAGGCGGCGCGCCCCGCGTGGCGGCCGAGCCGGGTGACGACGGCGTACCTGTATTTATTTCGTGTGCGAGTGTATGATAGTTTCGGTTTATGACCAGGTATTTTTATACGACGTTTAGTTTCTGTGCGTCCGGAGGTCGATGTAAACGAAGATTATCTCGAGCCACACTTGTACTCGATCGGCACTTCACATTTTAGACAGTATTAGAAGCTAGCTAATTCCGACGATTATATAGGTAATTTTTGACGACGCACGAAGGTGTCATTGTTGACCAAGTTATAATAAATTGTAACAGATGCACGTGATCTATTTTTACTACGATGCGCCTGAATCTAAAATTGTTGTATGATGATGACTTGATGAAATATTTTTGGTGATAAATGTAATTTTGTAATACGGAATCTTATACAGTTTACACGCTCCTCGATCACTTTTGTAATTGTGCGAGATATTTGATATATGAAGTCAATTGTATCGGCGACGACTAGCCGGTGTAGTAGAACGTACGTATAATGTTATCGGCGGCTGGGGCGGCCTCGACTCGTACCATGATAACGTAGAGTAGCGACTAGAGTGCAGAGTGCTAGCTAGGAATGCAATGTGCGCAGGAACAGAAGGTCGCCCGCGAAGGTGTCAAGTGCTCACGTGTTCACCATCGTATATAAATGTCTTATTTTTGTATAGAAGCGTATTTATTTATTTTTATCGTACAGTGACCTTAGTTTGATTTTTTAGACAGTCTTAGCAAATAGTAGTATTAAGTATAACTGCACGTAAGGAGAGCCTACGTTTTAGTAGGGTCTGGAGAATAGTGCTGCGATGTCCCAAAGAATGTTATAATGTACTTGAGTAGGCAAATGGAAATTGTATGATCAATTTATTGATATTATTGTCGACATTTCTTGAATATATCTGACATATTTGGGATCTGACATTAAAACAAATATTTTATTTTAGCAAGTTGACTTTATTATTTGATGAAATTGGACTGTATTAAAGTAAGCATAATTAAAATGTTGTTTCTTGGATTGATGTAAAGTAGGACAACTCGCGTCTGACACTTGCTTGTTTGTTGTTTATCTTGAAGGTTTATTGATGTTTTTGTGGCGTTTCATGTTGATGATTAATTTTTAAGTGTCAGAAGCGAGTATGGTGTAGAGAATATGGAAGTGTTGGTCGGATTATGTATAGCGATGCCGAAATATTTATAAGTAATAATAATAACATCACTGCCATGTATGACCTTACTGTTTATACTGTAAATTACATTTTTAATAAAGAAGTTTAAGTAAGATTATTTGTGTTTACTTTTTTATATACTAAAACTAATCAACTCACAATTTTTTTTTTGGTAACCATTATATAACACTAAAAAGGTGGCCCTGATAAGACCAATTCTAAGGGTGCTTTTCAACCAGAGATGTAGATGTGTTTGGCATCCACGAATCATATTCATCGGTACACATAGCATGTGGAAACGGATTCAACTAAGATATGTTTGCTATGTATGCGTTGCGCCCTCGGCACTCCCCTACTTTCGTTCTGCTGGGTATCTCCTTGCGCAGATACTTTCATTTTCATAGCACATCTTACTCGCACCAATACCTAGCTTAGTATCAGTGGAAAGAGTCACATAGTTTGACAGCTTAGCTACATCATCGCAGCATAGCTACATAGCACATCTCTGGTGAAATAGCACCCTAAGTATCCCCAACGGCAATTGATTCCTTATCAGTACATTGCACCAGAAGAAATACTTAAGACTATCGATGAATAAAAGCCTAGTCCAGGCCAAGATCACTCGGACTGCATTCCTCTCAAACATCAAGTACATCGTTACGGGAGATAAGAGACTTGTGGACATGACCACGACTATTCAACCTCTGGTACGGTCCAGTAACTATTCTGCCATTGATAAGTTGACGGGTAAAAAAGTTATTACCTTTTCACTCACAATATTTTGGTGTGAATCGAAGGAATCGAAGTTAAAAAGAGAGTATTTTGCTTACTTCACGATTTAGTAAAACAAAGATTTAACTGGTTTTTTTTAAGGGGGAAAATCATCTAATGATTCCCTCCCGCCTGGGTGAGGCGGGAGGGATTGTCAAGACTCTTACTGACTAAAAACCACCCCGTTCCTTCTTCTGCACGTCGAGCCGGAGCCCCGGTTACCCGTTACGTTCTCCGCGACTCCGAATCGGCATCGGCCCCATTGGGCCCCATCTGTGGTGGTCTGATGGCTCTTTGAGGCGCGCGCGGAACGCAACGCGCCGTACGCTCAGGTAGATTTAACTGTTTACAGTTCCAGTAACCAAAGTAATTTGCGTTTTTAAAAAAATAAATCAAAACTTTCTTTCATTTAGTAGTAGGAAAGTATTAGATAAGTAGATAGTAAGAAAAATACGTCATATTTATTTCGAAGTACTAAGAGTTCCTTCCAACAAAGAAAAATATTATTAACTTTGTAAATTGCAATTCGTCAAGCATAAATGCCATTGTCCAATTGGTTAGTAAAACTAGCAGCATTAGTTTATCTTAAGCTTGACTTTTTTGCTAAATAAATTATGTAAGCAAAATGTTTTATTTAGATTTTTTTCAATACCTAATGAAAACATCCCATATCTTACATTGCATACTGACGGAAACAAGCAACGGCCGCTTTTATCCAAGTTCACACTCTCACAGTGGACGGAGAGGCAATCGTGAACATCTAATCCATCTTTAGTTAGTTTATTGGCTACGTGTTCAGGGTCAGGCTCCTGTATAGGTATATTATTTTACTCTGTGGGGTCAGGATAAGTATGTAGGTAACCAGTCAGTTAAGTCTCCAAAAAAATAAAAATGATTTTCCAAAATATTTTATTTAAATCACATAATACATTATTTTAAATACATCTTTGTGTTTAATAATAATGATAGCTCAGTAACATATTTGCATAAACTATATTTACGATGATGTTTAACATTATATGTCAATGGAATATTGCATTAATAATATATTTATTTAATTCTAATCAGTGATACACAAGCATATAATTTAGAACAGTGCTGGAAAATTCTAATGTGTTCATTAAATTTTACAGTATTGGTGCTGCTATACCAACACGAACAACATTCTCCATTATTTAATAAAATTGCTCAACTTTTGTTGATATATTTTCCTATTTAGTCCTTTTATAAAATCAGTCCAGCCGAGTGATGACACCTCGGTACAGTCAGTTTGAAATCTAACTATTGAGTTTATATTTTCTGCTATTATTGCCTAACGAATAGGAGTTACAGATCTTGTAGGCGAAACTCTTTTCTCCCCAGTGAGGAGTCAAACCCTTACTTTCTGTGCACTTTTGTGACACTACACAAACTCTCTATGGAGAGGAATAATTTTAAAGCATCAAACTTTTATCACTTAACTTAGTAAAAGATTCGAGTCTAACATAACAGTCTTAAAGTAGTCTACGCTTTACAAGATGATGTGATGTTGTATGTACATTTTCTTTATAAAATTACTCGACTACATTAATCTAAAATTATTTAAGTAAGCAATCATAGCACCTATCTGTTATTTATTACTTTATTGTAAACATATAATAAAACATTTAAACTATGACGCAGAGAGCTTCAATCAATTTGTGCGACGTTTGCATGCATGCTCCGACGTTATATGTATATGATATTTAGCAAAATACGATTTGATATAAAAATAAGACTCCTGTGTCTCGACTACAGTTTGGCATGGTCAATTGCACAGCAACATTATCCTTACTTTCAACATAATATTAACTAATCTCATGCTTACACACATTAAACGAGATTTACGGCCTTCACTTCTAAATAGAGATTTGGTGAAGACTAGTGATATAATAATATATAAAAATTATAAAATAACTTTATTGGAAATTAGATCACAATTTTGCAATAGCATTCCAACCAAAACGTGCCTTTGGTAAATAATTACAAATATCCTATCACTTTTACGTGGATAAATCATTATAATAAAATGGAATCGTAATAAATGCGTACATAATTATATAATTTTGAAAAAATTAATGTCCTTGGTACGCTGGGATCACGGTACACAAGTCACAAGAAATATATGACGATAAGAATTTTAGTATGGCCATGGCTGAGGGTAACGTGATCCCGTGGACTATTGCTTTACATTAAGCTCTATCAATTCCTACTGATCGTCTCCTTGCATTACAATGTGACTCAATACCTCAATCATACGAAGATGGAAGAATTGGGTCGTACGAGTACGTATTTTGTAATGTCGAGTCTGGGGTCAGTGGGTGTTAGTTGGCCTCATGACGCTCCGTCTCTTAGAACAGGTTTGCGCAGTAACAGCGCTGAGTCAGCCGATACTATTGGGAGCTCGTTGCTGCAGTGGTACTTGATTAGATGTGGTACGCTTTCAAACACTCGATCCTTCGTTCGTACCTAGTAGAAATATGAATTGTTTATTTTATATTTATATTGCGCAAAGTAATTTTGAAAATAAATTAGCTTTGAAGGTAAAAAGGGGAAAAGTGTAATATATTTGGCTGGTGGAAAATACAGGTTTAATTTATATGTAAAAATATGACTTTACACTTGAAAACTGGGACAAAACACTTCGCAAAGTAAAATACACTATGTAAAAAGGCCGTAAAGCGCAATATTGTGAGTATTAATCATCAATATCAATATTTTGCCATTGTTGGCCATTGTTATTATGAATAAAGATTTATTTATTTATTAAGAAAAACAACATACCACTCCATTCGGGTCGACGAGTAGCAAGTGCTTGTGGCTGCCCTTCCTGGCCCCCGTCAGCACGAACTGTCCAGGACACGCCGCTGACTCACGTACTAGGAACTCTCCGTCTTCTACCACTAGCTGTCGAATTAAAAATGAAGAAATTGGTTATTTTACACATGATATCACTATATCATTCACTAATGAGAACTTTAAAGTGAATGTTGGATGTCCATATAATAATTTAAGATGAAAAGAGATGAATCTTTACTGACTTAAACTGTCAAACACCAAGCGGTAACCGGTGACCGCAACCTATTCTTCTTTAATTGTGTCTATAATGACGGTACTCAACGAGTTAATTTCACTGCAACAGCTGATGTATGTAAAGTGTTAAACTATGGACCTCCTCTACATATGTATAAGAGGGGTTTGCCATAATTTCCATGATTGGAAGCGGGTTGGCTTTTAGAGTGTTATTGCCTGGTGTCAGTTAATTGTGTCCCTTAATTGACTCTAACCATACCCAAAGAGTGGGGGTCACGACAAATACTAATCTGTCCTCTCCTGAATGATATGAATTAGAAAAATTCTATTAATATTATAACAATGTTTATTGCACCTTTTCAGCAGTAGTCCTAGAAATAGGTCCATGGAACCACGGTTCCCGGGCTAGTAACGCGGCCTGCGCCTGCGCAGACAGTGGCTCGGCAGGCACGTCATTGGGTGACGATACTGACGCCGTCGACGATGACGACGCTGCTGATGATGATACTGGCGCAGCTGTGAACGGTTCTGTGGAGAAAACGTAGTTTTGAATGAGAATAAGAATTTTCTATTTTTGTTATAATCAAGATGAAAAGTAGAACTAGGGTCTTACTTTGACGATATTCGTGGATTGGAATGACTTTCAAAAAGTTAGTTCCTAGTATAAAATGTGTAGAACTCTTTGGTAGAAATTCGAAATCAAACTTAACATGTCCAAAAAATAAGGTCTCAATTAGTATAACAATAAAATATGAGGTACAATACTGACGCATATCGAAGATGTCGGTATGATGGTTTGGCAACAGCGCAGTGGGCGGTGTGCGAGGTGGAGGGGTCTGGTTCACGTAATGCCTTACACTCTCCTCACATCTGAAAACATATACAGATAATTTAAAAACATAAGTGATGTCATTCTCTGATGACGTAAGAGGTCATGAATGCTGGTTGAGGTGATAAAGTAGAAAAAAAAGGTTTACAGCAGAAACTTGCACAAAAACTACCTTTAATCTTAGGTAGGATTTTATTAAAATGAATATTTGTGATTACAGTATCATTACAGTGAATGTAAAAATATATATATATATGTAATATTAGTTTGTCAAGGAAAACACACCGACCAATACTAAGAGTGGGAACTAATTCAACTCTCGCGCATGTTTGTCCAAAGAGGTAGCTGACCAATTGAATGACAGCTAAAAATTCTGTGTTTGTGGACTTTGTGGTCTGTGTATGGTTTAATAGAAATCAAGCGATTGACTAAATTAGTACCTAACGTTACCGTTATGTAGCTATTAGTATATATATATATATATATATACCTAAGTTCTTTAGTAACTTTCATATAAATGAAAAGACTATACTAGTTTCCTTATTGATCGTGGCTCTTACCTTAACAAAATCACATTGATTGAGTCATCCTAAGACGTATAAGTTTTCCGAGAAAGTGAATCAATAGTGTATTATGTACATACACATACAATAATCGTTCGAATGACTTTTTTACAGTGTAACAGATAAAAATGAATGTTACATGATTCATATTCTGGGAATGTTTTTAATATTTGTTTGTATCGAATTTTGGGGTATGATTAGTGAAGTGATTTGATCCGTGTAGAAGTCATCATACGAGTATTTCCTGGATGGTATTTATGATAAGAGTGACTGATGACTGTTCGCTTAATTAATGGACGGGTAATAAAAAAATATTCAGAAATTTCATTGACTTTGTTGTGTCATACCTCAACTGAAATTCAAATACTTAATTGACGAATATGATTTAAATACATAAAACGCGGTGACATAAAATCATAAAAAATATATACATACGGAAGAATACATTTTAATGTTAAGAAGGGCAGAAGGATGTGTGGAACACTGTTAAATTAAACATTTACAATAATACCAAGCAGTTTTTTGACAGACTTTACATAATGTTCAAGTAGGTATATCTTCTACCATTCTACACATTATAGTTTAGCACCTAAACGATTTTTTTACGTTGAAACGGTTGGTCTAGCCATATAATTATTTATTTTGTTATTCAAAGCATGGTGATTACAGTAGGACCTCCTCTACAAAAGAAAAGAGCTTTTCTTACGTAGTCGTAGCCCATGGTCCATCAGCGGACCATCACTACTGGCTGTTGACATTGACTTAATTATTCAGAGTGCCGAGGTATAACTATGTAGTGTATTTTATACTTACGAAGATATAGGAGCTAGCGAGGCGAGTGACGCGAGAGGCGGGGGCGGGGGGTGTCTGTACGAGGTGGTGGTCTCCGGCGGCGTCTTGTCTGGCATGTCGTTGTAGTACTCGCGGTCGTCCGGCGCCACGCCGGTCGTAGCGCCACATAGTCCACGACCTCCGTTTAGATTTAACCTGGAAAATGCATTAACAAATAAATTAATACTTAGTTTAAAGTCTTTATTTTACATAATCTTTCGGTGATCCATCTAGAGAAAATACTTACTTACGTGAATTATTCGAGAAAAGCTCTACTAGTTTCGAGTCACGCTGGGACTCTTATGCATGAGGAGAAAGCGCGGCAGGCCGACGGCAGATAACCGACTCTTAATTAGCTTTTCTCAAACAATTGTAAGCCTTAATAGAGTTCCTTTTAATATATAACTATAAAATTAAGAATTTATAGTTAAACATACTCAGTGATAGTCAATTTTACATTATCTACATAACAAAGGTTAGCTCATACTAAAGATGATTATAGATTTGAACTCTTTAAATTTGAAAGCCAGATCATTGTTTACGAAAAAAAATGTATAATGAATAGCTTATTCAATTTCTATGCACCAGATGATCCAGCTATTATTTCTGTTGTTAACAATACACTCCAAAAAGCATAATTGATGCAACTTCATATTGTGCAATACAACTGTAGTCTACTATAAAAGAATTAAATTATATCATTGCAAATAGAGCAATGAATCATGCAATATTTACTTGACTCATCTTCATTGAATAAATGTTTTGAACTTACACTTATATTACAAATGGTGACAAATTTATATTATTTTTAGTGTGAACTAATATTATGTTTCAGATGTTATAGCTGTGTAAATGACCTTTAAAAACAATGAACGGTGGAACATTGTTCTTTCTACAGATCTATGTTTAGATATGTTTCATAGAATGATACAGCGATAATTTCAACAGACAACTTTGGTTCCTTAAATTTTCTAATTAAATATTATATAGTTCACTTTGTTTTAACTCCCATTGAACATATTTAACCCTTTTCCTGTTAGTTATCGAAGAATTACTAGACAAATAAAATTTTGGTTCTTAAAATGTTCAACAAATGCGCTGATTTCCTTTTATAAGTCATTGAATTTTAAATTCGACAAGTAAGCCAAACATACTTTTTCCTGCCAGTTATTAAAGAATAACGAGGTATTAGGTATATTCAAACTTTAGTATGTGTTTTCACACAAATAACATATAAATAATAATGATTCAAGTACATGAGGAAATAGCTTTCAATTGTAATTATTTACCCGGTAACAAAAAGGCATGGTATTTCTATGAGGAAAATAAAATTATAATAATACTTACGATGAGGGTTTCGTCAAAAATTCTTTAAAACGGAGTTCAAACGCTTGTCCTATGGTTGCTATGACGTCTTGTGCTAGTCTACCTCCACACTCTAGTACGTAACATGCTCTCCACTCTGCGGGGGGCACTGACTTGGCTACATAAGCTACAAAGTCCAAAGAGTCTGTATCTCCTCCTGAGGCGAATGACACTCGAGGCATATCATGACGAGCTATTGTCTCTCCACCTTCAAGTGCGGCTAATGTTATTGCTTTAGATGATATGGTTAGTGCCACATTAGCTCCGGAGTGCGCCATTCGTGGACGTGCGGCCAGTGCTCTCACTGCAGCCTGACAGACTCTGCGCTTCTTGTCCGCTGACCTTAAACCAGCTGCAGCACATACTCTTGCAATACATTCTCTGAAACATAAAAAAAATGCAATTAATTTTATAGGCTATGCAGTAAAAGTGCTCCTTTCTGTATCACGCTAAGATCTGAGTGGTCGATATTACCTGTGGCATTAAGTCTACCTAATGTATAAATTATAAACAAACAAAAACAAACTGAACACTTTCTTAATAGTTATGTAGAAAATAGATATTTGTTTTATTCCAAAGAAACAAACAGCCATACCATATAATAAGAGATCATAATAGCACATTAAGACATTGTCTTAAATTACAACAACAATAGTACAATACACTAACAAATAAATTATTTAAAATGTTGCAATCTGAAGTATTGTTTCCATTTCAATACTAGGTAGAGACAAGATTAAACATACAAATAAATAAAAATACTTATGATAGATAAAGAATAAATCATGAACAACAGTTTTACTACCTGTGGTTAACTGTTGGTAAATTGAATTGGTGGATACTTTCGACATATAATATTCCAATGAAATGTGTCATTTAGCGAATAACATAAACTCCATACAATTAATATCGAAAATTGATACTAATAAGATTGTTTATGTTGTCCAAAAGATTTTAATAATCTTAAGACTATATTGTTGACTATACTTAAAGAAAAATGTACTAAAATATAAGAAACAAATATAGTATTAGAGCTCAGTAAAGGAACTTTAAATTAAAATTGACTGGGGCAGGATGTAGTGGCATAGTTGGGAGCACATGAACAATATGCTCAAGGTTGATGGTAACTTCTTTCAATACTGTAAGCATTGTTCTTTATATATTTCGTAGTATAGGTACTTCTATAAACTGTTGTGATTTACTTTATTATGGCTTCACCTAGGGTTGTAAGAAATTGCTTTGTGCTGACATTGCACAATCTCTTATTTTAAAATTGTCTTAAAGTATACAAATAATAACTTCTTTTTATGGCATTTTTTACTTACTTTGCTACTTGAGATCTTGTTTCGAAGTCAAGCTTCTTCATGGAAGTTAGAACTTCCATGCATCCAATATACTGAAAAAGAAGGATAAATAAAATTAAAAGTAGATCTACAAAATGCATAAGTATTAAGTAACTTCACACATAACTCTTTCTTGGCTGTACCAAATTGGATAATTCAGTTTATTTTAATTTCATTATTAGAAACTGAATTACCTAATTCACTCAAGAAAACACAGGATAAGTAGTTAGTTATTATGAAAATAAATTATTTAGTATACAACTTAAGAATATTTATAAGTAATTGTAACAATCAAAACTTTCTTTTAGTAAAAGAGATGAGAATAGAATACTCCCTAAACTAATTAAAGAGGTTTTGTAACACTACAGTCTAGGACCAATTCGAAAGTCATGAACTAGAATGTCCTCTATAGGGAAGTGCTACAGTTACATTGAACATTTACTATTATTTACAAATGATGACATAGTAGCATGCAATGTGTATCAACAAGTTACT
The DNA here is from genome assembly GCA_902850265.1 of Spodoptera littoralis. NCBI lineage: Eukaryota > Metazoa > Arthropoda > Insecta > Lepidoptera > Noctuidae > Spodoptera > Spodoptera littoralis. The sequence continues at coordinate 5,527,693 of LR824533.2, forward strand.
ACAATTTGTTACTATTGCCATAACAGTTTTACATACTACTCAATAACAATAGTGAGTAAATACTACCACTGTTGCATGTGACCATGTTACAAATACTTTAAATTCTTTCGCACATCAACTAAATTCTGTCATTCGTATGTTTTTGGGACAAAACAAGCTGCTCTCATTTTGTTGGCCTAAAATTTTTCGTGAAGTGATTAGTTATTCTCTGTAGGAGACAATATTGAGACTGTTATTATGTTGTTGAAAGAATGACACCAATACTTCAGGATAAGATGCTCACCCTGACTGCGTATGTGATTCCATCGCTGGCCAGTACCGAGTCAGGGTGCAGCCAACCCCGCGCCGGTTTCGCAACAAAGGTACTGTCAGTCATCTCCAACACAACAGGAACGCAGCACTACGTACAATTCAATGTTATTCTTCACACTTCACCCACTTCCAGTTATTTAAAAGGCGCTTTCATTATGATTCAGCTGATTAATTCACTACTGCCGATGTAAATCACCAGTTATCTCGGATGTTTTGCCACTAAAGTTCACAATATTATTGATTTATTTGTCACCTTAATTAATTACTCGATTGTTATTGCTTTGTGTAAATAAGTAAAAGCGTGGGAATACAGTACGACAATAAAGTAAAAAACATTTATCGTTAGAACATCAGCAAAGTTATAACTTTTTTGACAGTAGGAGTGAGTGAATGAAAAGTCATGAGCAAAATGAGCAATGGCGTTGACTGAATGAATAAATGAATGAATGACTGTGAACGACTTTGCAGTAGATTGAATAAAGATTGAATGGGACTGTATTTCATAGATAAAATAACTACTAACGAAGAACTCGCGAGCAAAGTTTTGGTTTTGATACACTCGAATGCAAAAGTTTTAAATAAATATTTTTTAATATCTATTGTAACTAACGATTTTCGGTATTAGATGCTTAAACATCAGAAAACCAGCTTTGTCTGTCACGGATCTGTTGACATGTTTCTTTAGTAGGTACATTTTTGTTTTAAAAGTTAGAGTTAGTTTTAAAGTACATATATGTTCGTTAAAAACAATTTTAATAATTTTGACCGAATAACCAGTCAACGTCGTTGTGACCAGTTACACTTATTAAAATCTAGAACTGCACTATACAGGAACAGTATCTTTGCAATGGCTCCAAAAATTTATAATAAACTGCCTAAATATATAAGAAATGAAAATAATATTAGACTTTTTAAACGTAAACTGACATTATTTTTAATTGACAAGACATATTATTCTATTGACTTATTTCTAAATGATAAATATTTGACATACCATCATGATTTTTATATACTTGTTTAATTTTAATATATTAATAATGCTTGGTACCTGCCTAACTTAATAACTATTTGTACACCAATTTTATTGGTAGAACATAGAGATGCTATTAATGTATGTTAAATACCCTTCTGTATAACCTGTGTTCACAAATAAATTGATTTGATTTGATTTGATTTGATTTATAAGTATAATAATTAAAAACTCCAATATCCATACCTAGTATATTTCTTACTTTTTGTATAAACTAGTAGATAAGTAGATCGTCACTATCAGTCATCATCATCGATCATCAGCTACTGCTAAACACGGCCCTTCCTTACACCCCTAGGGCTTGCAGGCAGTAAATAGATGCTTGATTCGAAATATACCACTGTTAATGCAATGGTAGAAACTTTCAAGCCACGAACATTTAGTTTGAAAGCGGTTCAAGTCTCACAGTCTCTTAGCTAAGTCTTAGTGGTTGAAAACTTTTGCACACATAATAAGTACTTACTTAACTATCGTTGTTAGCCGGACCGTCCAGTTGACTCGGACGATCTGGCCCACCCTGATGATAAGTAAATTATTTATGTGCATAATTCGAAGGGGCATATTTCTACTTCGGGCATAATTTCAATGCTTTGCAAACCAAAGAAAACAAAAAATGAGAATTCCAATAAGTAGGTCTTGTAGATAATTCCTAGTCGACTTTCAATCATACAATAAATAATGAAGAAAGATATCGCAGAAAATACTAGGATAACATTATATTAATACTTAATAATTGAACGCAATCTATTTATCATCCCTCACGCGAGATACAATCTCCCGTTTTCATCCGTCCGTATCCACTGGGAATATGATATTATAAATATCTTATATATGTACACAACGTAATGTATTATGGTAGCTTTTTGTTTTTTGTTCCTAGAATAATACTTGGATACAGTGGGATATGGGATAATTACAGGGTGGCAAGTCGACAAATCGATGTAAGATGTCACGAGTCTCGAGCCGGGAGGGGCTCCAGTTTAGAGATTTTCATCTGACTATTTTTTTTTAAGAAAGGCTCATCTAATGAATTTGCCACGGGCTCCGAACGATATAGTTACGCCACTGCTTAGGTAAGACTTGATATTATAGGATCGTAAATCGTGAGAGTGGAGTTCTTGTCTATCGCAGAGGCGTAGCGTGGCTGGACGAAGCCTCGTATAAAAAATTCTTTGGGGCCCTTATGAAGTTTAGAGAGTAATCAATTAATTCAAATGTGGGAGAGTCACGCTTCGGCACGGATGGGCCGGCTCGATCGGAGTGATATCACGGCCTCACAGAAAACCGACGTAAAACAACGCTTGCATTGTGTTTCGGCGTGTGAGTGAGGTAGGTAGGCCCAATTACCCCCCCCCCCCCCCAGTCTCCCCAATCCCCGAATCCTCCGCAATCCTCTAATTCCCAATTCAGGTGAACCGTCTGTTCGTTTACCGGTTTATGCCATAAAAAAAACACAAGAGAAAAAAATGTGATAATTTGTTTGATAATCGGAAAACTTTCCAAGCCAAATTATCGGACTATGATTACTTTAGTTTTTCTACAGCTTCTGCCAGCCTTTGAACGCAAGCTTTACGCGGAAAAAAGTTTATTTTGACTTTTATAATTACTGAAATGAAATAAACATTGGAAAGTTTTTATTTATTATTACTTCTGTTGGGGCCATCTTGAAGTCCGGGGACCCCGTATACCTGATACGGCAGATACGGCGCTAGCTACGCCGCTGGTGTATAGGAAAGAAATTCGATAGGTTAATAATTTAGCTGGTGGATATTCTAGAATGGGTAGGTGACTAAAAGTTTCCTGGTAACGTGATGTAACAAAATATTGTGTAGGTTTTAAACTGATAAAGCTATGTAGGCATTAAAAATGGAAAGCCATGTAAAATCTGATCAATTTCTTGGGATTATCGCAAAGACAGATTAATCGAGAGCGCATACCTACTGAAGTACTGACTATCAGATACAGTTATATTTTTTTTATAGTCTCACCAACGTTATTATTAGTTTAGTAGAAACATCTTTAGTTTTGTTAAGCTCTTGTTTTATAGTCGCTAAAACAACCCCGTTCTTTAGGCACGTGCCCAGTTTTCCTTAAGGATAATTCGCTACAGGATTAGGGCATTCAACCAGCGAGTAGAATATAAGCAAGTTTATTCTTTGTCTAGTATCACGCCATGCAGGCTATTGTTAGGTCCTTTATGTTCAATGGTTCATGTCACCTATTTCGGTTCATTGCTTTCCTGACCCTCGATTGCGTCTATGTCATGGCATCGTACTTAATATTCTAGTGAATAAAATCCGCAACGGTAGCCACTTCCATTTTCTCGTAGTCATTTTATTTTTTCATTAATCACTGGTTTGCTGGACGTGAGCTTGACGGCTGACTTGCTGAGTAAGTTCGTATAAAAAAGGTACATAATATCTTGCTCCAATTTAATGATTACCAATTAGACGAAACCTTTTTAATTGCTAAATATTTGCTACTGGTATATTTTGTGCGAGTTTCGTTATTTTCAATACAAAATTGTGAGTTTCAAACAGCATTATTTGGCATGATTTTAATAAATCACTGTCTGTTGATATTTATTTAGGTACTAGGCGACCCGGCAAACTTTGTTCCGCCTAAAATTTTTTCTCTCTCCTTTTAAACTGTGACTGCACGGTTGGTGCGGTGGCTGGGCAACCGGCTGCCGTGCAACGTGTCGCGGGTTCGATTCCCGCACGGGACAACACTTTGTGTGATCCACAAATTGTTGTTTCGGGTCTGGGTGTCAAATTGTATGTTTGTAAACGCACCCACGACACAGGAGAAAATCCTAGTGTGGGGCAACGTTTTTTAACAGACTACGTTTTTTAACAGACTAAACTTTCTCTGGACTTCCACAAACATTTCAAGACTTAAATTAGCCCAATCGGATCAGTCGTTCTCGAGTTTTAGCGAGACTAACGAACGGAAATTCATTTTTATTTATATTTAGATTAGATAGATTTGATGATTAAGAAAATTATGATAGAGATTGATAGAAAATAAACCGCGTTGCAGTTATAAACCTGAACTTTTTGTTTAACTGTGATCTCTAATTTCTAATCCACCTGTAAGGGAGGTAGTGAGACACTTGTGGTCCTTACTCTATTAACCTTCTTTACAGTCTAGCTAGGATTACGGATTGTTGAAAATAATGATTCAATAAAGTATACAAGCGAGTACTTAGGTATTTATCCGATTCATCGATTTGCATCTAGCACATTTAATTCAATGGTTTTAATGGACAATGAAATATTTACCAAAATACATAAATTACGATTGTTTAACTTCTTGTAAGTATATAAATGAAATAATGTTTGTTGTGAACTGAGGACCGATTATTTCAACGCCAGATAATTTCACCGGAAAAATAATTTTGAATATTTGACAATTCTTCCATATTAAAAACTGTTAAATGTCAACTTTATTCTAGGTACGATTAAAAGATATCTATTGATCACTATTGATTGAAAGATCGGCCCTTATTTTGTATCTTTTAAACTTAAGTCAGTTTATTTTCTTTATCGGTTGGCTAGTACTAAACATTTTCATGGCTATTAATTTTGTTTTTTGCTATTAATAGACATGTCTAACATTTTATAGTTAACAGACGTACATTTGTAAAATTCTTGCTGAAAGATTAATGGTAGGTAGGTAATTAACTTTACCGGCTTCATTATTAAAAAACGAATTTGCGCACCCTAATTTGACTCGTGCACGTGCCGTCGATTTCCTGACAGATAAAAAAATACAGAAAATTAGGGCACATCCTGAAAATTACGATTGCTCATTGCTGTGACAAAATCCGCCACGTAGCTAAATTATAATAATTTATGAAATGACAATTATCATAGCTACCCATGAGATAGATAAGCACTCAAATTATAACAGAAAGATAATACAAAGACTTGAGGAATTTAAAGTATGTGTAAAATCCAGCTCTTACATCAAAGCAGCTTTGCTTCCGACACTAAGTTATTCGCAACAGACATTCCTAAAACAAAGTGCCTACACACAGGAGTCGAGAGGGCACAGCGACACAGCATTCTGTGCTCTATGTACGTGCAGTAAATAAACCTGGAGCTTGGCACGACAGCTCTTCTTTTTGACACGTGACCTGTCTCGCGTGTGCGTGCACCAAATTAATACCCACAGTACCCACACCCTCACAGCTCTACCACATTACTTACTTATTCACTCTTAGATTCCTTCACAGGTTTCACGCAAAATTTACAAAATTTACTCCAAAGTCCCTGAGTAATTTATGACTCCAACTAAGCAAAAAGGGTCAGCCGGAATCTGTTGTTTTAATATCGTTACATGAATAACAAAGTTATGTCGTTTAGGAGTTTTGTCGTCCCGATGGGCGGTGGGTAAATGTTTATTTTTATTGTTCAAATCTACCCCCGAACATTAACTTAATAGCCGCCACGAGAATTTGAGCTACGGCCCGCTGTTACTTACACCGAAATATACACGTAAAAGCTAAAAACACGCTTCATTACTTTCAGTAATAAAAACATTTAATGAAAATATCGATTATTTTTTTATGAAAATAATTGCACATTAATCATCAAAATATTTAGTCCGGGAACTAATGAATTTACAGTTTCCATCAACCCCTAAATTAAAGTAAATCTCTACGAACACGGTGCAAACGCGGTCCTTCGTAGCAGCGTAGCGGGTGTCGTAGACTCGTAGCCGGAGGGAGACGCGCGTGCGTGCGTCAGTCGGCGAGAGCCGCGCGTTGCCGCTGCACGCTAGGCATGCGCTCCCGTGCTGCCCGGCAACACCATCTAACATATACACACTACCGCGCGCCCCTGTAAGTACACTATATTATTACATATACTTCCAGTAGCAAAATCTTAAAGATCCAATTACTTTTTCATTCAAAACTTGTCATGCGGAAATGGTGATTTCCGCACGTGGATCCATATTTAGCCGGCAGTGCCTTCCCGACGCACAGTAACAAATGAGCGGTTCGTTCGATAGCCCACTGCCCCTGTGAGAGGCTTCCAAGTGAGCCCTCTCCTCAAGGGTTGTTCTGTGTTCTGATTAAAACGTTTTGTTTTGAATGTAGATCACGATTCAACTGTCACGTTCTGTTGAGCATTTGGGGTTAGTTATGAATATTTTATTATGTTTTGTATAGTGTTGTTTTGCACGTGGCTTATGGTAATGTTCTTCCCGGAAAACAATACAGGAAAACGAACACTTTTTGTCTCGAGAGTCAAGAGATTTTGTTCGTCTAAGCATGTTTTCCTAAATTGCATCTGTAAATAGTTTTGCAAAGAAGTGAGATTGTCGAAAATCCTCCTTTTGTAGTCTCATAAAAGCATGGCTGTAATAAGGAAGTGTACACATGCAGGCGGTGCAAGCTCGCAGTGTCGTAGTAGACTGCTCATTTAAAACGAGCTGGGTCTCGGCGACGTCGGATTCGACAAACAATTGCCGCCCGTCTGGCACGCCCGGCGCCCGAGCCTTTCAGTCTTTTTAGTTTGTCTACAATTCCGTGAGGCCTCGCCGAGACAGCTTGAAAGCGGTCCGCAATTAGCCCGAGCCTAGGAAGCTATCGCACCGTTTTACATCTACGGATTTGTTTTTGAAACGAAGTAATCTTGCTGCTGTGAGGCTACAGAATCTCATATACTCTACAAAAACAATAATTGATTGATTTGAATATGTTGTTTCATAACAAACTATATCACGGTCATGCAACACTGTAACTATAAAATCTCGTAATTTGAACAATTAAGTCTGACGGGAGGTAATAGATTAATTGAGTTACTAGTCAGCTTCAAACTTAATTTAATCAGGCCAAAATAAGAGCAAGAACTGCAAACTTAGAAGATACAACATTGTTAACCCTTGTCTCAGAAGTTCGTGGAACAACCATTGTAACACGAAAACTTTAAATTAATTTCAAATACTTTCTTAATTACAAACGTCGGCAGCACAATTTTCCTGATGATCATGAACAATAGCGACGTGAGTACACACGGTACGCGGTTAAACACACAATACTCCTTAGTTGTTTTACATTTAAATGAAAAGACAGGCCGAGCCACCACGTCTGCCTTCATAATTACAAGATTTATGCTGAGATTAACGCAATTACATCATGGAGGGGAACAAAGATTTTCATCTTGAACAAAACTGAATAATTTGTCAGAGAAAATATTTTAAACGTAACAAGAAAATTAGGTTAACAAAATATCTCAGAAATTGTGAGGGACGTCAATTAATCTGACGGCTACGTCCAGAGATACAACGTCGACTTGAATAATATAATACAGCTTAATATTATCACAGCACTGTTTTGTTAGGATACGGGCAGATCCCTGTTCTATAATAGTTATGTTTCATGAACTATGCTTTTCTTATTATGCTCCTAATCTATGTAACTGCAATAAGATTTAATCTTACATGAGATCTTAATAGGATCAAGTACTCGAAAGTTATTAGATTTTTCTAAGAAGTATTACGGAGTCTAATTAGTTTTGGAATCGCCTTATTTTTTTGACTCGATGAAAGTGGGCGTCTCATATCGCCTACGCAATTATTTCAAAGAAAACAAGCATCATCAGGTTCTCTTTCACAAGTAATTTCTTCCTTGTACTAATGTAATTCGTGTAACGCAATACCTCGTGAAGATGTCGTGGATAATTATCTTCGGAATGTGAGAAAAGTTAGATGTGAGTACTACGTATCATATATCAACATTTAATTGAATGTCAGTTTGTCATATATCAAATGATAGAAACTCGATATATTTCGAAATATGTTTGTATTTCACGCACCGTGAAACAGTGACGATTTTCAGATACATATCAGAAATTTTCCTTATCACTTCGTTTCGTCGTAGCGTTGCCTCGAACGTTGACATAAGTTTTATTACTTTTCCACGGATATATCGCATAGATTCTTATTCTGATTTTCTTGTGATGTTGCAGATATTGTATTTGAATATTTGTTTGCATAAAAGTTAACTGACATGTAGTCTTATGGTATGCCATTTCTTAATTTCAGTAGTTTATATTCTGTCGTACAAATGTTTCCGCTGTAGATCAATTTTAGAGCTACCATAGAGCAATATTTCATTAGTTCAGTCACTTGTTTAACCATTTGTTTCCGTCATAAGCAGCATGTAAGCAGCCCTATGAAGCCCGACAGAAGCATGGAATGTACTGGATTTATTTCGGATGTACGAAATTTTCACAGTAATAGAAAATGGAAACTCGCAAATCAGACGCTTATGTAGATGTAGATGAATAAATTTTCTTCAATCCGTATTTTGTAAATCAATAGAATACAACGGAATACAATTAAATATAGATCGTTAGTCAATCTCAAGTCGGTACACAATGTAAATTACAAAACAACAGAGGTTGCCGTGGTTGGCAATATTTTTAAATCAAGGAGTCACAGGAACAGCTCCGCATCCTATTGTTGCGATCCACCCTCGCATTATCAGGTGCGCCCTGAATAAATGAATATTTGATTTGCTAATTAAGCTTCGCCGGGCGGTACACCTTTATTTTTGTAACGTGGCTAAAAGGCAGGATGGGCTTTGTCGTCTAATTTGACGAAATGATTTAAATATAGAAGAGTCAGTGTCCATTAAACACTCTTTTGAATTAATATGTTTTTGAATTTGGCCAGAAGATTTAAAAAGAAATCGTTATTCCCCAAAGAAAAGCTTTGTGTTATGCATGGAAATGTTTTCCCGTTCATTTCTGTTTCTTTATTTCTTTTTAGTATTATATTTTGTACTAAGAAACGTCGAACAATAGGTCCTCTAAATTAAACTCCTCTCAAGAATACACTTTGTTGATTGTTCGCTTTATGTTTTGAATAAATAATATCTATAGAAGTGGTGCGAAAGTTTTAGTGAAAATGAAGCTTTATTAACAATTCAGCGCTTAGGCTTTTACATCTAGCCTATGAAACTTTAAAATTATTTACACAAATATACTTTCACATCTTCGAATGGTAAAATAATTTATTGGTGTCTTTTTTCACCTGCAAACATAAACCGTAAATTGAATACCGTGCCGTAGGGGGTACAAATGTAAAAACAGAAAAAAGTGCTTACTACGGAAAATATTATTCTCTCTGGCGACATTGTCACTCTTTTACTTATAGCTATAACTGCTTTGTAAAGGCGCCTTCACATCATGATGTACATCGCCTCGTGTCCGCCGCATACACGCGTCTTGATATGTCCATAAGCCATTTACGATTCTTTTCTTAGCAGCGTATTTACGTACCAACGTAGCCAGTAGTTTAATAGTCTCAGTAGACTATCCGTTGATAACAGTAATAACTGCTTAACAATTTGTTGCTCATTGACATGGTACCTAAACTAACAAAATAATCGATAACTTATCTTCACACAGTTCACATCCTAATAGGTCTGCCATTAGCCAATTTAGGTATTACACAAATATTTGATCATCACCGGTCCATTTGCGCTTGCAAATAATGGTTCACAACATTACAGCCTAATTCCTCTCATAGCTGACGTCATATTTCAGTTTCAATACGATTGTATTTCGGGACAATAGACATCGAACCTTGTTCAATTTCCAATAACTATGGGTACCTTAATGTGGTGTTCATTCAATGTTGCCTTCGACATGACGGTATTCCAATTTGGTATCGGTCGGGTGAATTGTTCGCTTTCAATCCGTTTGTTCACTATAATGGCGGACATTATTGAAGATTATATGAAAAGAATAAAGTATCATGACGTGATTTCAGTGATGAGATGCCATCATGTGGAAATCTATGGTCGAATGTTCTCGAAATTGATTACATTGAGAATAAAAGACTGAAATGGGAGCTATTTTACGTAATTGGTTGATTTAACCACAATCAACTGGTGTTTTGTGATATGTGAATCTTATGAAGTTCTCATTAATTGATCAATTGATGGCGTGTTTACATCTGTTACATAATTAATTATCTAATCATTAGACAATCAAACACTCTGAGTCGATTTTAGAGCCATGTCATTCCTATCGTCCGATTTTCAAATTGGAAAACTTTACAACAACATGTTATTGTATGAGACTCAACACTACCGAACTCAAAAACTAAATCAAACCAAGTAAGATCAGTTTGCTAGCAAAGCCGCAAACAAGATAACAAAAGGGACAGGGCCAGTTAAAACTTTAGTCGAACAAAAAACTAAAAGTTGGGGAAAACTACGTAGCTATTTACATGTACATACACTGGGTACGGTGACAGTTTTATTGATAAGGCGATTCGGTTCCTCGCCGCCTTCACATTTGTTTAAGTTGTTTCGATAGAAAAAGGGATCTGCGACAAACTTGGATACTTTGTCTCGAACCCACAATTTATTAGTTTGCTTTCGATTCATTACTCAAGCTGAGCTTGTGGTTCGTAAAACATCTTATTGGAAGACTCTGGAGGTTTATTGAACCTTTTATTGTATGCGACAAGTGTGCTCGTAAATAGTTTCTGTTTGTTTGATCTGGTTTTTCCTTTTCTTATATTGTTCTAAACAAATGGTCGAACTTTTTGTATAGGGTCTTTGAAAATATTGCTTTGTTTACAGCCTTACAAACATTTACATGTTTCTTGAACATAAGAATGCTTTTCAAATTCTCAAACTACCGCTGTGTGTAAGCAGTTAAAAACCAACCAGCCAGCGCAGTCCAATACAGGATAATTGCCTCACCCTCTATTTCATTTCCCCTTACACATAACTGTGGAAAAGACGGTTTCAACGCCTGTGTTAAACCCTCAGGGGAGGATTCAACGGTTGTGGCGTTAAGGTGCTACATGATATGACATGTTATGTTATGTGGATTTCAAAAACGAATGATCAAAGTGAACTTAACCGCGAATCTAATGGGAACTGGGAACACTTCAAATGAAATATATTTCTCTCTTCATTTATATTTCTTACAAGTTTGTGTGTTAAAAGCAATATTCCTTTAATCCTTTGGGGAGATCACCAAGTTCTTACCACATAAATTATTAAGACACATTCGTATTACCTACGCATAAGATATGAATGTATCTCTAAATCCTCACCTCACGCACACTGCATTGTTCTGACATCTACATAATCCGCTATTAATAGTGAAACGTGTATCGCTAAGAGGTTCAATCAATATTTCATCAGCGCTGAGCTATCGAGCGCATAGTTCCGAGTGCGGATTGATAGTTAAATAAACTTTCCAACTGCGGCCTCCCCGTAATGGATTGCTAATATTAGCTAAATCTCGTAAGTTTACACCCCTCGGTGAACTAGATAAGTCTGTTCCATCCGTCTTTTATCCGACGATTCGTTTCCCACAGCCCAGCGAGGGTTGGAGCGTCGAAACGTTAGTTAAGTACTAGCATGTATACGTACACTCGTACAGCGGCAGCGGCCCGGCGGCGGGTACCAAAGTGAGTAATAGGTTTTTGAATGAAGGATATTGATGATTGATTGCGATCCAAGTAGATTGAGGGGTCAGTCATTTTTTAGTTGGATTTTGCTCGCATCGGCTTAATAGTCTTGTGTATATCTAGTTCAAAAAGTGGTTATTATAGAAAGAAAGAAAGAAAGAAAGAAAAATCATTTATTTGGCAATTACACGCACAGAAAACAAAGAATATAAAAAAATAAAAATACATCTACAGAATACATACAATACATACAGAATTTTGAATAAACAATAAAAAAAAAATCTAATAAACAAAATAATAATATTAATTTTAATTTGCGCGTGCTAATGCCAAAAGGGCCTCCACCTCAGCATAAAGTTGGACGTTTGTGCCCAACGCTGGTTTTCAGGTGGCACCCTGCAGTGACTCACGGACGGCGGTGCCGCCCCTCAATGAAGACAAAAAATAAACATGCAGTTGTATAAATAATATAAATTTAGCTGAATATGTGTGTGTGTGTGTGTGTGTGTGAAAAATTGAGAATAGAATAACATATATAACCGATAGTACATGTATATACATACAAACAAAATGTAAAAAAGCAATTATAAGAGTTAGTCTCTTTTGACGTTTACTCTTTTTTTTTAATTAATTGGGGGTTATTTCACATTTTTGATTGTCAAACAAAGACAGTTTTAGTGACAACTCTGCTGAGCTCTGATTCATTCCGACGCGTACCCACAAAGAAACAGCCGCCGGCCACAGGACACCAAACTCCAGCATAGTTTACGAGTGGCGAAATGATCACAATTAAAACACTCAACTTAATTACGAGAATTAAAATAATGGCGAGGTACATTAAAACAATGCTCACACGTTGAGCACCCAACCAACACGCAAAGACTTCCAAGTTGGCATATAAAAGTAAGTGTAATTTGAATAAATTGGAACAATAAACTGAAATTAGATAAAGGAATTGTCAATATTAATGTCGTTAAATTTAATTTGGGATGTCAAAATAAAAGTTTTTAATTTTAACCTAAACGTGTTTTTATTTTTATAGCGGAAATTGCATCGCCTATCTTTTATAGTTTGTTTTGGATTTGGCCGCTCTTCGAGGCTCGGATTGTTTATAGCTCTTTGAATCCAGCTGTCTAATAACAATTTGTCTTCGCGCTTTATCTACCCTACTTATCGGGAATCAGTACTCTGGTTGATTAAACATATCGTGACGATAGATACTGGGTATAATTCTTACTTTTTGTAAGATGTGCTACTGATGGAAATGAAGAGTGTGCCGACTGCGCCCTTTTTTACGAGCGTCGCTAGTCTTTCTTGAAATATGACACGAGGGCTCGCATCAGTACTGTATAGTACTTACTGGTTGGTGCGAGCCCCACGGATACCCGTTAATGGCATTTTCTTTGCAATGAAATGACAACAAGATAATACATTTTATGTCGCCACTTTTGTTTACTTCTCTGCGTTGGTTTGGATGACAGGGAAATGTAGAGCGGCCGTTGTGGGGTAGCAATTGTTTCGGTGCTCGTCGAGCGTCTGATGTATTTCCCCAAAACCTTTGTTCAAGTGTCGCGGACGAAAATGTTTTTCTCGTGTACCGAGGCGTAAATGACGTGACGCACGTTGGCACGTACCTGCCAATGTTCACGACACAGTGAACTTTCCTTTTGCGAAATGATGTTTGATTTTCCCCTTTAATCTTTGGTTATGAAATTCGATGACATGAACAATGTTCGTGCTTTGATAATATTGGATAGAAGTTTTGCGCAATATCTGAAAAAGTAATGTATTTGCATTCTAAATTGTGAGCGTGCACGAAGTAGATAGACATGACTACTTACTTACTTGTTATAGGTGCCGTTGTCGGCATGTTGGGCGCGCGGCTCAAGTCATGGATGGAGGCGCAGCTGGGGCGGGCCAAGAAGCGTAAGCAGAAGCAGGCGCGTCAGACAGCGGCAACTACGACCACAGGGCCTCTGCCGCCTCCTCATCTGTCCTCGCCGGAGAGTGCGTACAGCACGGGATACTCGACGGATGGCACTTCTCCTGGAACAGCACCGGCCCCGCTCGCCGCTCCGCTCGTAGCCCCACCGCCGCCGCCTGCGCCACCGACCACACATCTCTACCACGAACCAGCCAAGGTATATAAGTATATATTTATTTACCCATAAAGTACTTTTGGATAGCGGCTTAGGCCGCGTGTATCCCTGAAATGAGAGTTTAAACAGTTTGGCAAACAGCCTGCCGGTGGGCCCAAGAATAATCTCTATTATGGGTTTACTCCTTGTTGATGTAAGGACCGTTCCTTTTAAATATGAATTAGTGGTTCCTATGTAAACTTTTTACGAGAATTCGGATTTAAATTTTAATGCAAGTTTTGTAGGGTGAAATAAAATTTTATGCAGTGCGCCATAGCTCCATAGGTACTCAAATAAATAAAAAATTATCTATGATGTAAACCTGAAAATTGTCCAAAGGTCGTAAATTTTATTAGGTTCAATGCGCAAATATTTTATTAGGTTCACTGCCTCGTCCAAGCCCGTGAACAAATCGGAACAAGAAGAGATATATACCTAACTAATAGATGCCTAGCTTTACTCATATTTTCCCAACGGTTTAGGTTTAAACATCATGAAATAAGAGATTGACTTTACTTGAAAGTTATTATGACTTTTCAACTCCTCTAGAGGTACTACGAGATTAACTCGAACCCATGTTGGACTGAACACTCATAGATCTTTGTTTGACAACCGGAACCGACGGCATTATATTTCCTACTAGCTACCTACGCCTCACGTACGAACATATGAACAATAATCGAACTGTAAATAAACTCCTATCGGTTACTGAAATGTAGATAGTTGCAAAGATTATAAGGAATTATATTATGATGAGGGTCTCAGGGCGGGACGATTGCGCAATATCGACTCTTACGTGTCGAGATGTAAGACATTACATATACTGTATATTAAATAATTTTATTATAAATCTGATCTCATTTTGGCAAATGTATCAGTGTTATATTCGCTGTAAAAATCTAATAATTTATTTTAATTAGACCAATAAGACACTTTTGTAACTACGGTAACTGTAGTACCTACTTAGGTACTGGCTGCCCTTTTTAGTTAATTTTTTATATGGCACAATACAATTTTTTATATTGATAAATATCTAATAATCTGATTTAATTATTCATTTGCACCGATATACACAGATTATGGACATTAACTCGATGCATCCAAAGTAAACAAATGAAATTAATGACACGTGTAATTTATTCACGCGCAGTTTTCAATTAACCGCACAGTTAATCCATTTTGATCCGTCCATCAGACACAAAGACAATATTGACATTTTGAATTTAATATGACAACATATACACGTGAGAGGACAGAGTGAGAAGGAAATGCAGTGTTGGCTTTGGAGCATTGGGATTTTGTACTTAAGTTTTTTTTGTAATATGATTCACTTTTTTATGGCATAGTAATAGCGGTAAATGAGCCTCGTAGTAAGTAAATTGTGGCCGAGTGATCGCAAGTACGATCCGGCAAGGGTCTCGGGTTCGATTCCCAGGTCGGGCAAAGTATTACTTACTGGGTTTTAAAAAAAATCTCAGTAGTAGCACGGAGTCTGGAATTGTGCCCGGTATATGGCAATAGGCTCACCCCCTATTACATAGGACTCATAACATAAATAGTGAAAAGGGGGTGTTACATTGTACAGTGGCATTAAGTGCCGTAATGTTCACCTATGCCTACCATACCTATAAAAAGGCGTGATGTTATGTTATGTTATGGTAAGTAATCGGCGCTGCCAAAGACACTCTCAACAGTACATGGGATACAAGCTTCCCAGGGATTGAAAATTTGGGGATTTATCTACTAGACAATTAACACCATATAAGTGTTAGGAGTTAGTAGTTATATATGTTATTATTGTACCTCTAGATATTAAAACAAACGTTTTTGATGACATAAATAAAATACGACGAAACACATTCATGAAACTCAAATTAAAGGCATTCGATAACGAATAGATTACGAATTAAACTTTTACATAGAAATGTTTATAAAAACTTACGAACACAAAACTAGTAATAATAAAATATGAAATAAACTTCAATAACTTTAGTACGGGAGCCTCATATAAGTTGCGTTCATTGGTCCACAAGTGCTTATGTACGGACCCGCGTTTTATTAATGAAGTAGACCGTACTAATTGAAGGGTGGACCTCCAGGGCTATTTAAAGCCGGCCAGCCCGACAACAGTTTCAATTATAGAGGTACTAACTTATCTGCGTATTATGTTAAATGTCACATAATATGACGTTATGCCTTTGCATATCTGAAGGGGTAGGCAGAGATAAATATTGATACTCACACATTTTTCTTCAGTTATGTTATGAGTCCTAATTAAACTAGCTACTTCCGCACGATTTCACACGCTCTGCTCAACTCCTATTGGTCGTAGCGCGATCTTTTATAGCCTATAGCCATCCTCGATAAATACGCTATCCAACACAAAAAGCATTATTCAAATCAGACTTGTAGTTACGGAGATTAGCGCGTACAAACAAACAAAATTAAAAAATAAATTTCAGACCCAGTAATACTTTCTCCGATCCGGAAATCGAACCTGAAACTTTGACCCCACTCGACAAACGTTGTTAAATGTTTGTTTATAATTTTATTATCAAGTTATTTTGTACCTTATTTAATTTATGGAATGGGACATGGTACTCATTGTTACCCATTCATAATGGATGAAAGAGGGCGTGATATTTTATATGTGCGTTTTTGCCTATCCCTTCGGTGATTAAAAGGTTTTATGTTATGTTGTTTAGCAGTGTACTTACTGCTTCTGACTCTTAGGAAAGATCTAAATTATGTTTAAAAATTCTTTAAGCATCAATTGTCAAAATATGAACACAGTTTACAAAACCACAGCTTGCGAAAAAACACAGAACACGCTTCGAAACAAACGCCTACAATCTAGCACGAGTTTCCATATTCCTAACTAGATGGCGTTAGCGTCGAATTGAATCGCGCTATCGTTTGGTTACAGCGGTTGGGTTAGGTCTCCGCCGCGTTCGCCGCGCGCTCAGTGACTTTCCTTGTCTCGGGGAGCATAGTGCGCAGTGATCGTAAAGTGAGAGCACTTATGCTGACACCCGCAAGTTAATTCTTGTATACCCGCGCCCGGCTGCCGTCAGGGAGTCCGAGCGCAATTTTTGAAAATGCCCCCTTACTTCATAGGGGGCTCGTTGATAGAAAAAAAAATCGTTATCCTGAAATAATTGACATTGCAATTTACAACTGTACAACTTCTTGCTAGTAGCTAAAATAATATGTAGGTACAGTTGCAGATGTTAATATTTTCAGTATTATTGCTTTCATAAATATAAACATAGTTTAACACTAACATCACGCTTTTTATTTTTCAAAGCTGTAGACAAAGTTATTATATAAGTATAAGTATTAATATTTGTAACTTTATTGACTTATATTAAAGTATAGTAAAAGTTTTATTAATATTTATAGGATTAGTTTACATTTTTATAAAAAGTACAACCGCTATGTATAGTAATAACTATGTAATTATTGTATGCACATACTATGTACGTACGCTAAATGCTAATTTTTGTAGATAAAAATATAATTCGTTAAAGCTGTTTCAGAGACTTACGAAATAAATTCATCAGTAATTCAAGCATAGTTTACTATCAAATGAATATTATTATTATAAACTTCTGTAGAATATCGTCATAAATAAAATCACGCCTCGTGTCTCCCGGAGGAAGCAAAATAATCAATTAATAAAAACACATACCTAAAACCATTTAATTTTCAAATTCCAGCAGCGTCGTTCTAACGTGGTCGTCCGTCGCTGCATACCAGAGCCAGCACCGGTACCCGTAGTAGTATGTGCGACACCATCTCCTCGGCCACGATGTCGGATCAGAACCAACCCGTGGATGGGGGCAACTTCACCCAGCAGGCGAAGACCTCAGAATATAGTGCATCAGCAATCCCTGCAGTGCCCACCCACAACACAACCGCAACTACATCATGCTCCATATTCACTTGATTCCCATGTCAAGTATGGGTCGAGGTAAAGTTTCATTTAATTTGTATATTGTTTTTTTATAGTTATGGCATGTAAGTAGAGGTTGTGAGTTGGAATTATACTTGTGTCATTAGTTTTACGTCTTTATATTCAATTTCAGTAGCCAGAATCGAATGATTTGTAACTGTTTATCGTGGCTATTTCGTGGCATTTTCTTTTATTAAACCATTTTATTATTTTTAATGTTAAACTTTTAACTATACCGTTCGGGGCCAGTGAAAAATTAACTGGATTAGCCCCTCTTTCCAATATAAAAAACTATAGTTCAGATGCGAATCACTGAACTGGGGCTCGTCCCGGCTCGGGGCCCGTGGTACTTTCCCGAGTTGCCACCCTGTAGTTACGTCACTGTAGATATGCAGAGCAGTACGTGCATATATGACACGCCTAAGCATGTGGCCTTTTTATTACTAAATTCATTAGTTCACACTAACTGGATAGGAATCGGCATAGGAAGGAATAAGAACTACCGTTTCTATTGGCGAGTAGTAATGTAAAGTAAACACAATAGGTAATACACAAAGTTACCTGCTCTATTTAAATGGTAACAATTACATAAACTAGGTCAGTGGGCCTGTGTTTACGAAGTTAAATGATAATTCAATTATACTCGACGCTTTGTTAAGTCAACGTGGATATTTGCATTTCTGATTGAGTTAGATAGTAGGAATAATTTACTGATTTTGATCATGTAGTAAAATAAAACACAAATAATGGTTCTGTTATTATTGTCATTGAATTTGAGTCGATTTATTGGCATGACATGGACGCGATGCATGCCGTAAGTATAACTGTTAATAACTAACTGCAATACGTAACATGATGTAAGTATGTAAGAAAAGAACTGTAAGATAACAACCTTCAAGAAAAGAGCGTACTCCTTTTTAAAAGGACGGCAACGCACCTGTGAGTCCTCTGGTGTTGTGGGTGTCCATGGGCGGCGCTGATCGCTTACCATCAATCAGGTGATCCGTCCGCTCGTTTGCCTCCTATTCCATAAAAAAAAAGTATGGCGACTAAATAACTCAAGCACCACCACCTAATTTCAGATCACCGCACCTCTCCCCTCACTTATCACCAGAGCCTCATAGATCACCTTACTATCGCGGCGGAGCTTCCAGTGACGAAGAGTGCAGGGGAATGAGAGCCAGAGGTCGAGAGACCGCCATATTATCTGATGCTGACTTCGATTCTGATGGAGACACTGGACTAGATGGTGGAGATGAAGATGATGATGAAACTGCCTCGCCTGGAAGACGAAGGGCAAGGAGACGAAGGCCTCCGCGACGACCACCGCGGTCGGCAGGTAAGAATGACTATGGAATGGCTAAGTAACCAATTAATCAATTTCAACTTGCGAACTTTTTAAATTTGAATTCTTTTTATTACTTTGTCCTGATATAGAGATGATAATATCGTATATCAATCGAGATATTACAAAATATTTTATGAATATTACTCACTAATTATTTATTTTGCTTGCTTTTTGTTCACAGTAACATTATCCTTGGTTTATGAATACAAACATACCTATATGGTTTAAATTTATTAGCCATGTTTTCAGGAGCCACGCCGCCACGGATGCGTAGACGCAACCACGCACCTTCAGCCCCACCAGTTCGAGAACGAGATCCTTTGCTGGAGGCTGACAGAGAGGCAGAAAGGAAGTACAGGGAACTCATCAGGGAAGCGGAGAAATTACTGGTCACTGTGTCACGAGCACCGCTTGAACCACCGCACAATCCAAGAGTTAGGGAGTTGAGGGCTACTGAGGTGAGATGGATTTTTAACGACTTTATTTTAAGTTAGCTCTACATAATTATTATAGGCACCTAGAGATTTTATTGAGATTGTTTCTATCTATTTGTAAATTTGAAAGCCTGCAAAATTCTGTATTTGATTACTTATAGCAATAAATTTACTATATCTCTGATTAGTATTATATTATCTTTGTGTCTTATTTTCGATGCATGTTGACTACAAATTATACTACCATTTCGTTTGATATTTTATCGATTTTGTAGTGTTACAATCGCCCAAACCTTGTGTTGTCAGGTGGAAGCTCCCCGTAGAAGTCCAGAGCGTACTCATATTACGAACTTCATGCGTGCAAACTCCCCCGAGCCTCCTCGTCGTTTGTCCCCTGTCGCGAGGCGCTCCCCACTGGCTGCTCCGCCACCACCCCCGGTGGCACGACGGCTCACTCCTCCCTCGCCGACAGACAGACCCCACTCCGAGCCCCCCAAAAGGAAGGCTTATGCTCGGGATGAGGTCAGTCTTATTCGCACGTTTTATTTATTTAGATGATTTAATGGTTTGTTATTGAGAATGATTTTAATTGTCTTGTTAGTTTTACTTAATAAGGTAATATTTTTCTAGCATTTCTATTTCTTTAGTCTAGAAAACTGGAAATTAATAATACTTGGGAACACATGGTTATTAAATATTTTGCTACTGAATAAAATGTTGCTCATGTAATCTTACACCTACTCATATAACTCATAGCATAGCATAGCAATGGCTGAGGCTCAAGAAGTGTGCAAATTGTATTTTAATTATATATTTTTGTAATCAGGTTCTTCAAACGTTGGAAGGTCTTCGCAAGAGTCTGCAGCAGCAATCGGCTCTACTAGCGGTGCAACGGACACGACTGGACTCCCTATAGCCGCCAAACTGTCCCCTTCCCGTCCCGCATTTCCTAGGTATTAGACCTTCTTATTAGAATATCAAGTAGTTGATGCCAGTTCACGCAACTCTGATGCCAACATTTTTGAAAGATTTTTTATGATATGGTAGTTGATTATTTTTAGAAATCATCACACTGCTCTCGTTTGTGTCTAGGGTGGAATGTAGTGAAGGACAATAATAGGAAGGAATGTAATGTAGATACTTCTTCTTTATCTCTTGAATGAAATCTTTGCTTCTTGTACTACAACCTCTATATCCTTCATCCAATTTGCTAGCTTTCCTACCTTAAATGTTCCATAATAAAAAAAGTCAAAAATCATTTATTTCAATTAGACCAGGAAGACACTTTTGAACGTCAGCAATAGAAATTTAAAAGTGAAGCTATTTTATATACGGTTTTCGAGAGCAGAGCGTATATTGTAGTTATACATTGTCTGTTATTTGTTGGCAGAATTTTTATACTTCTACTGTTTGAAAATGCGTTCTTATTGAGCATTTAAATATAAACTGTTGTTTACATCTTTTGCGAAAAATACTCATTGTTAGTGGATTTCGCAGATCGATATCGTGATTGTTCCCTTTTTTGCCAACGTCTTCGTTCACATCGTGATAGTCATCTGTTTTTTGTTTATCTATTGTACCATCTTGTTAAGTTGTTTATTGTTTGTTTACATTATTGTCAATTATTTTGTAATTTATGAGTCTAGTGCACATAGGGATCTTTTTTATTTATAGAAACGCTGGTTTCTTCTCGTTCGTTACCAAAGATACACTTTCATCAGACACGCAAATTGAGTGCTATGAAAGCTTCATATAGCTTGTTGAGTAATAGACTTTCAACATGAGACCTGCCACATTCAAGATCTTCTGAAGAAATATTAGATTGTTTCTTGATAATTTTACATTAAATATTTATCCCAAATAGGTACACCAAAGTTCTGAACTTTATCAACCCCGTCTAGTCAATGTGCACTGGTCTTAAGTCCCCCATCTATTTAGAGCGTGAACGGCAGTTAGTTGTTCCAAATACTCCTTTTCTCTAGTCCCTCCATAAGTTCTAGTCAGTTTATCTGTCAGTTAGTTAGTGTAGTATTGTTATTTCCGTGTAGGCGAGGCCACTTTCATTATCTTCCATAATACTTGTAGCGTCATTTTATTAGTAGTATCTAGATTAGATGGTAAATGACGTCGTTCTGTAGCTATACTGAATATTCGAACAATTGGAAAATGTGATTATTGTACCAGAAACACCATTGCTTAGTTCATGCTTGTGTTCATCTTTTCTTACATTTCTACTGCGACAGTAACGACCACATATCCGTAGATTTTGTATTTCTCCTTTAATGGAGACAATTTTTGATACATTTTATTCTGAATACGAATCAATATTTTGCAAATGTTCGTCTAAATAAGCAATATTAACAATTAGTGCCATATCTCTCAGTAATGCTACAACGACGGTCGCACATACAGGTTAGATGTTCTTGGGGTAGCGACGGAGAGAAGAGAAGGAATGGAGTACCATCTGTTAACAATTCATCTGAAGAACATGATGATGTTATATTACATGTACTGTTTGGGGAGGTGTAGCATGGTGCACTCCATTCTTTCCGCCCTCTGTGTGTAGCGTATGTATCGAGTAGCGCCGTAGTATATACTAGAGCGGTCTCACTAGGGTAAGGGCGAACAGTGGCCACGGCGTACTAAGACTGCGTTATTATTATATCTTATAATAATTAACTTATACAATGTTTACTCGTTATACTGTTCTTCGTTCGGTTGCTGGTTCAGTGTTTTCATATTCTGGTCATCACTCGTTCATGTCATCGTTTTCGATGATAGCAAAACAATAAACATTAGGACTAGTAGTCTCGACAGTTATAAAGGACTGAAATCGATTGCTAAGTTGTGAATTTCTTTATGAGATTTTCTATTCCATGTTTATGTGATAAAGTTGAAAGTCTTTTAGGGAAATCTTCGACTTGGCAACCGATTTCAGACGCTATTATTACTATATCGAGACTTCTAGCCTAGGTTTTCAGTTTATCAGTGCTGCTTATAATGTTAAGTCTAGTATTTTTGACTCGTATTTTGTATGAGTTCATTAAATGTGGGTGTATTTGTTTAATTATTTTATAGTTGATGCTGGTAGTTAATGCTGGGAATTAATCTTTGTAATAAGTGTCTTGCGGAAGCAAAAGCCTTACAAACCAATTGAAGAATATCTAATAATTTATTAGTACACAGTTCGATATTATCATATTACCTGAAGTAAGGATTGGTTTGATTCCAGAGGGTTTTTGTTTTTATAAGTAAGTACAATGTTCTTAAGACCTTTATATGCCTTTATATTGTACAGTCTTTTGTGGGAACATTAAACATTGTTTTTTTATCAAGTAATTAATTTAGTTACTAATAATAATTTTCGTTTCTTAACCAGCTGCCGAACGAAAAGGAAGTCTATATGGGCTTCCATATTTTTGTTAGTGCAATTTTGGGGGGACCCACCATATGCGAGGGTCTTACCCCAGCTGAATGTAAATATTTATCCACTTTACTTGTTTATTGTAAGTATAAATAAGATTTATACGTTTAGTTGAATTTTCATTAAAATATTATTCCAAAAACTTGTTTTATTTCGATATATATATATTTTCTTGTCTTGTTATATTTGTAAGTTTATTAAAGTTTATTCCTTTTAAACGATATTGGTTGCTTCTTACTAAAGAGTTCCTTATGCGGACTATATACTACCTATATGCGGACGGAATTGCTATACCACAATTTATTATTTTCAATCTAATACAATACAAAGTAAATAAAATTGTAAACTGCATAAAGTTTTCTTTATAAAACATAGATGGCGCTGTGCACAACTTTAGCTTTTTAACGTGGTGGACTTAATCGATAGATGGCGGTAGTTGTCTCGTAAAGTATACGATCAATATGAAGGTTGGTGTGGAATATGATGCAATTTTTTAAATAAAACATTGAATGATGTGGCAATAATTAATTATAAACAATTATAGTTGTACAGTATTATTTACTGTGCGAACATACCAAACAAAAGATAATCCTAAACCCAATTTTTATTCAGTTAATAATATTTTTGGGTTTAAACTTAATGATATAAATATTTTATGTTTGATACACAAAAAATGAAGCAAACGTTTTATATTTTAAGTTAAAATTGTTTTATTAATTTTTTTCGTGTTAATTTACTAACATTGCATATTTGAAGTGCTTATGAAAGTAATTAATAGTAATTATTAAATACATGCCCAATAAATACTGAAAAAAAAATGTTTACATGAGAAAAACAATATCAGTAGTAAAAACGTATACAATACGACTTGTTAAAATGCAAAAAGAAGATTTGGAGATGCTGGGATTTGAACCCAGGACTTTCAGCATGCGAAGCAGACACTCTACCACTGAGTTACATCCCCGGTGATATTAATGACGAAATAACTGTTATAATCCTGCGAAGGAATTTAATAATAATAATAAATAAAAATATTCCTGGAATATAAATTCTCCTCCTGATTTCATAACAAAATATTAATAAGGGAATACTGGTTTAAATAATTCACACGAATCAACGAATTTATTTTTAACGCCTTTTATCCCCGAAGGGATAGGCCGAGGTGTACATAATGCCACTGCACAATGTAACACCCACTTTTCACTATTTATGTTATGAGTCCATGTAATAGGGGGTGAGCCTATTGCCATATACCGGGCACAATTCGAAACTCCGTGCTACTACTGTGATTTTTTTGAAAAACCCTTTAATACTTTGCCCGACCCGGGAATCGAACGCGAGACCCCTCGAGGTCTTTTCTATGCAAGTTCTTGACTCATAATAGGATGATAGTCTTCCTCTGAACTTTAAAGTTGACGGAAATGTCAGTCGAAATATTTATTCAAATTAATGTACACACAGGAACTTTTGAATTGTTAAATTAGAACCTGGCAGACTGTCAACCAGTGAAGCTATAAGGTGTTAGTTTCAAATTGTGCTTGTAGATGCGTATGGAGAAGGACGAGCATGAAACTCCATAATTAAATGTTTAAAAGAAGACGTAGCTTAATTATTATGTTTTCGGCTTACTCACGTAACTGTGTATTTAACCGAAAACATAATTATTAATTTAGTATGTCTCAAGATAGTTTTAAAATGAACACGTAGGTAGCTATTTTCTTTACAATGTATTCAGTAACAAAATATCCTAAAAACTTCATGTAAAACATTTGCACCTAACCTATTTACAAAAAACAATTCTATTTAAGTACGTTTCCTTCACGTCATTTAACAAAAAGGTGTCAGTTAAACAAAAACACCGTTTCTTAGGCTGTTTGACGTAAACTGAAATGACGAGTATGACCAAAAATAAGAAGGAGTCAATCCCCTTTACCTCTTATGTCATGGGGTCTAATTGAATTAGTAAAACATATTGAATAAGTATTATCTACGTCAGATTAGCGTCACATAAAGTTACAGGATATACATATGTTATAGTTTACGGAATTCTATTATATGTAGATGATAATTCAATTGTTATATTTATGTTATGATACTAAATTTTATTTTGGAGAAATACTACAACAAATATTTATAAATATTTTTATTTATACGTGCTCCATCGTAGACCGCATCATCGCTTTCCACCAGGCGCGACCGTGGACTTGTCTAACTTAGCTTACTTTTAGTGTAACTTACTGCATGACTTCATGAATACAGGCTTGTCAGTCATGTCAGTTTCACTATTATTGAAAGTCTTGATTAAGACTTGAAAGCTTCCCATTTTTATTCGGGATAGTCCACCGGAACGTCCCAAAACGTATGTATCTTATTACATGAAAAAGGGCAATTTCAAATAAGGATTTAATGTAAAAAAGACTTAAGATGACCGACTTGATGGATATACTGCCTAATACTAAAAAATAGGTTACCTAACGTGATATACTGGATATTTTCATCTGTTAGATATATAAGACAGATTGAGATAAGCAGTTCTATTAATAGATATATAGCGGTAGACAGGTGGCCGCCTAGACAAGATGGTGGCAGGTACCTGAGATACTTATGTATATGTCAAGCAGTGAGTAATCAGGTTATTGGTCCAATGGCCTGGTTTATCTACCTACATGTCTTTAATAGTATGGGCAGTACAAAGAATGGCAATGTTTGCAAACTTACGAAGACTTGTTTGATAAGAAGAATAACATAAAATTAAATGCAGTATTATATATATATATAGTATAATATACAGCACCTGTCATGTATATCAATCCAATTCAGTATAAGAAGATATTCACCAAAGGGACAAATAGAGGTCTAACCTTTACATTTCTATATTAGCTTAGGACTTGGGACAAATCACCAGGAAAAAACCGCCGCATCTGAAGCTCAAACCGTTTGGCAGCATCTCCAATAGTTCGACCAACAGGATACTTACATAAGCACTTCTTTCTTAATATTTACTTACATTTATAATAATTGTTTGTTAACAAACAAAATCAATCTCATTTACCACCAGTATAAATTGATCTCATTTAATTATGTGACTCGTTCAGATAGAGGTCAGATTAAATGGTCAATAGTCGTAGTACGAGGGGTTCATACATTATACACGTTTGTGGTTAAATCTGATCAGGCTGTGGTTTGTAGATATGTATAAATATACATAGATGATGTCCATACAAGTAATTTAATGTTTTCATTTGAATTTTCCAAATAGGTTAGCTAGTGGAATTTTCTAGAGTTATCATACGTATACGCAAGTGTGTTAATTTGTGAGATTACGCATAATATGTCTACGTGATCTATTGTATGTGGATATGCGTGTAGTGTGTATATTACTATTTGACGTGGACAAATAAATAGTGTATAAATAGGTATACTTACCTAGGTAGGTACAAAAAAAATTAATAGTCTAAAGTCAAAGGTCCAGTCCAGAATCTTCCGTGTATCTTGTTCGAAATGAAAACCGCGAAAGTTTTCAACTTAATGAAAAACAACCACTACGCAAAGTCAAAATAAATTTATTATTGTGTAACACTCACAATTTTAACTAAAATCAATCAATACACTTGATAAAACCTAAATTAAACGTTATATAATTAACGCGGCAAAAAATAGGTACACAGTCCGTTGGTATCTTTTTTTTAATTCTCCGAAGTAAATGACATCCTCGACATTCAGCCTCCTTTGTCACCTTGACACTCAAGCCACCATTCAGGAAGAGGTTGACATTGATTTTGTAAATACTATGCTTTGTAGGCTCAAAATCTAAAAATAGATCTAGAGTAAATAGATATATTAGATAAATTGTAATTAAAGCTATATTCGATTTGTTTAGTGGAGTGCTAAAATCTGAAAGTACGTAGCAGTCCGAATAGAAACAAAGTTTTGCAACATCATAAATTGCGTGAAACCGTTATAAGGAAGGAAAAATCTTCTATTTAACCTTTCTTAATTCAAGTTTCGAAATTTAAAAAATAGAATACGCGGCTAAAATCACAAGAAAGAGCTAGAACAACATAAATTCCGTAAAAAGTATGTGAAGCGAGGAAGTGCGGAGATATTTAAAGTTAGTGTTTCCGGTTTGTACAAGGTGAACCAAGGCAGTCATCTATACAGCCTAGTCGTTAACTGTGCTGTTAAAGTTCATTGCAGAGTTCAGCGTTTAATTTTGTAATTTTATGGCCATCTTAATAATATACCGTTAATGGGAGTCGTTATGGGAAGAAATTAATCTTTTAAAAATAAAGAAGGGATGATGATCTCTAGGTCTTGACAATGTGTTATTGAACTTTTTAATTTCGAAAGGTTCACGTAGTATATTAAGTCTGATCTTGTAGTCAAGTAGGTATAGACAATAATCACTACTTTTTAGAACAAATTTGTTAACAAGTGAGTGTACTATAAACCTTTGCCTTCCTTTACGAAGAATAGACAAGAAATTATCTCCAATTATTATGTATTGAGCAAATTGGGTGGCAGTTAACCAATTTCTATTAAATGGCTTGCGAAATACTGTACTCTGCACTATATACGGACCGGAAAATAGCTAATCATTATTTTACATACCTAGTTAAGCTATTCAACGTTAATTCTAACCTCGCGACCCTGCTTTGTGTATGCTAATAATGTAAATACGTTTTGTTTTCAAACTAATCTTGCCTTTTGGACTTTGTAAG
Organism: Spodoptera littoralis; assembly: GCA_902850265.1. NCBI lineage: Eukaryota > Metazoa > Arthropoda > Insecta > Lepidoptera > Noctuidae > Spodoptera > Spodoptera littoralis. The sequence continues at coordinate 5,555,507 of LR824533.2, forward strand.
TAAATCACTTCAGTTGACTTGCTTAGTAAAATCACGTGGTTAGTTAAATATTTGCTGAACAAACAACTTGTATGAATTAACGTGGATTTTAGAGTGTTTAATGAAGATGAGGAGAGTGTGAATGTGGGTGACGTCATTGGCAGTGAATTGCGAATGGTTCGCTATCGCTAGTAGTTTGTGATTTTGCGTTTCTAAAATTCAATCTGCATTTGTATGTATGTTGTGGCTTCTCAAGCTTTCATGATGCATCTTTAATCTATACATATATTTTTTCATTTATTGTGTACCTGATGTAGATATTTTTAAGGGGGAAAATCATTATATGATTTCTCCCGCTAAGGTGAGGCGGGAGGGAGTGTCAGACTCTTACTGACTAAAAACCACCCGGTTTCTACTCCTGCAATTCGAGCCGGAGTCCCGGTAACCTTTTACGTTTACCGCGGTTTTATATCGGCATCAGTTTTGTACTGTCCAGTATTGGGCCCCATCACCTCATGTAGGTATAGCTTTACATAAAGCTAGTCCTGGATTCAGTTCGGGAAAATATTCAATTCTGAATTTTTAACGACTTTCGATATGTTGATTTTTAGGTTGTTTCTGTATTTTTTCAGGTGATGTAGAATATTTCAAAGTAAATCTTCAAGTGACATGACTCAACTCGACTCGAGGCGAAACTCAGACTTTGAAATTAGCTAAGTTAGCATCTACTTGTGCTTTCTCGTATTAATATATTGTCCAACATTCTCGCATTGTGCCATACTCCTTGAATACCAGTTACCACCGCAAAAAAGAAGTTTGACATCATGCCATTATTTTTAGCAATATTTTTTATAATGATTAATGTACTGTTGTATTAATGTATTGTTTGCTTTTCGTTATCGTTAATCCATAAGATTCGCGAGTTTTTGTACTTACAATAATATATGTAGGCGGATCTGCAAACTGTTAGATGACCAGTAAGATATTAATAGTCCTATTAAAAGTTATTTTTAACGCTCTAATTGAAATAAAAGAATAACATCTGCCAACGCTTGTAACTCCTTTAGTGATGTTATGATAACTATCGTGAGACATTAAAGCTGAATTTGCTAAAAATTACGAGTTAAATGAGCACTGTCCATGAGGAAGAGTCCCTCTGTGACTCGAAACCAGTAGAGCTTTTCTCAGTATACTTATGTACGTTTTTATACTTTAAGCCTTATTAACGTATGTCCTCCAGCTGATCTACAATATGTCCGTAACTCTGATCTCCTGAGAAGGGAGTGCATTGAGTGCATTCCAGAGAAGGATCGCTTGGACAAAGAAAGAAGAATGCAAAAAATAAGTATGGGAGAGCCATGCTTCGGCACGAATGGGCCGGCTCGACCGGAGTGATGCCACGGCCTCATAGAAAACCGACGTGAAGCAACGCTTGCGTTGTGTTTCGTCGTGTGAGTGAGGTTACCTATCATCAGGTGATGCATCTGCTCATTTACCGGCCTATCCCATAAAAAAAACAGCCTAACTGGTGTGAAGTCGATGATGGTGAACGGTTTCCATAACGAATTATCGTTCAATTATCACCAATTCATGTCTATTTATCGCTATAAATCGTCACTGTGAGTGAAAATTTTCCATGAATGAAGTGTATTTGTAGTTCATTGTATCACAGAGCCTGTGTCACAGTACTTGTGTCAACAGATGTACGTGACGTTTGTGGTTTAATTCGCACTCAGGCTTTAGATCCTGTATCCTGTTAAAGACTCATTTTCAGTTGAGTTTACAGATTTCTTTTTTATTTGGGTCGAGTTAAAAATTGAAAATTATTTCCTATTATTTTTTTTAAATTATTATTTCTTTGGGTATTTTTTGTATCTAATCGAACAGACAGATCAGGTGGTAAGCAATCGACGTCGCCCATGGACACCTGGAACACCAGAGGCGTTACAAATGCGTCACCGGCCTTTTGGGATAAGGAATTTGAGGATTGTTGGGGATTCAGGGATTGGGGAAGGGGGCCGGGGGTAACTGGGCCTCCGGTAACCTCACTCACACAGTCCGTCAGTCGGTCTTCTATGAGGCCGTGGTATCACTCCGGTCGGGCTGGCCCATTCGTGCGAAGCATGGCTCTCCCACACCTAAATTTTTAGGTTGTTTAACGGCTTACTCACGTAACTGTTTGAAGAGGAACTAGATTACTTTCCAGCTAGGCTAGGGCTCATGTTAGTGATCAGCAATTTTTTCTCTATATAATATCTATCTAAGAATTTGAGTATCATTAAAAAGAAGCTGCCACCAGAATTGAGGAACTTCACCTTTTTGAAAGAAGGTTAAAAATTTCATTACAAAAATTATATAAAAAACATTCAAGTTCAAAGCCACAATTATCCGTAATCGGTGAGCAGTTGGGGACATACAATGCATGCACTTATTTTGTCCGCCAGACCGAATGTACCGAATGTACAAACATACCTATTTTGTAAGAGGAAGTGTGTGTGATGTAATATCGTACGACATCGTACGAGCGTCCAGCCAGGACGAACAGACGATTGTGTTGCAAGTGAGATACAGAAGTACAACTGGGTATTTAACATTTTCGTCAACATTTTTGTAAAGAGCTAAATACTTGCTAACTTTAGAAATTATGACTATAAACTCGCAACTAAGGATAACTTAAATCTATTTGTTTGTATGTAAAAGCAGAGAAGTTGAACAAACAGCTTTATTGACTGGTTTCAGAGAAATCGCGTGATATAAGTAACATAGGAAATATTATTATGTACAATAGGGTAGTAGACTGTATATTAACCATATTTTTTTTTTCATATAAGAAAACAATACTATTCATAAAACGGAGTTAAGTTTAGGTCGTTACGTACGTAATCGTGACGCCATACGATAGGTATTCAATATATCGTCGAAAGTATTTAATTTTGTAAGAAAAGAAAAAATACGTGTCTAATTTTAGAAGATAATCTACCAGACGGATATTAAAATACAATTTAAGAAACTACCCTATTGTATATTGACTCAAACTGGTTCAAAAAGCTTCATAATTAAATTAATACACCTTTATAAAAATATCAGGTGACGATGAAAATGTTTAACGTCACACACACACAAAAACATGTTATATTAAAAGCAGTACCATACTATTCAAAATACTGGAACTTCGGTCATTTACTTGTTAATTACAAAATGTCTAGAACGGTTCGTTCGACTCAGTCTGGCTTAAAAAGGGGGCGGGACGCATCCAGTCACATGTTGTGATGTTTGATTGGGTATAATCTGCAGGACTGTATTCAGTAATACTGTATGATCTATTTTTAGACACACTAGTGTGCGTAATCTTAAAACTATATTTATAATACAATGGTAGGAAAATATACGGAAATAAGATTATTAATTAACGCAGTTATTGCACTTCATCTGTTAATAAACAAATCCATTATTGCTGCAAGACTGCCTATAACAGTCCATACAAAATTATAACTAGGCCCACTGATGAAGTCTGATGCAAATTTTTCGCCTGCGATAATTATTTCCAGATAATTTATAGTCAAAGAATAATGGACTTTATTAAAAGAAGCTAAACTACCAGCATCTATACATACATATAATATAATCGTAAAAAGTCAAAACTGTACATTTAACATTTTTTTAAAGAATACGTGATTTGCTATCGATACCGAAGCCAAATATATGGTTTTTGGAATTTTTGTCTGTTTGTCTGTATGTATGTCTTGGGTGATCTCAAAAAGAAATGCATGGATTTACTTAAAATTTTACATGAATATTACTAACATGTCGGATCAACATTATAGGCTACATATTATCACACTATCATCTAAGGGTGAGGAGCCCTATAGTACTTAATCAATTCTGACGACATTCGCTACCTTAGAATATCCCTTGATAAAGACTAATTCAAAAGCATAAATTCTGCCAGAAGTCATTATTTTACGCGGACGAAGTCGCGGGCAACAGCTAGTATCTACTATGAAAACTTCCAGCCTTCAGGCCCTCATTATAGCAGTACGCTACGTTAAAAAAAAGAAAAAAAAAACAATAGACATTCAGTTCATTCACTCAGACTGAATGGAACTCGTATTTATTTCTGTCAGGGATTGTAATGGCTAATTGTTTTCTTACAACCATAGGTCAGCTGTTAAAGTAATTATGGCGAACTAATCTCACTATATAATTATTGGTGTCGACAGAAATTTTCTACGATAATCATTTAATTATGTTTTTACTACGTCTTAGAAGGGTCATGGTATATTTTAACCCGTCGTGTGTAAACGTGTATCTACGCGAGCCACAATGTATTTTCTATTGTGTCTCATATACGGGCGTTTAAGCGGTTAATTGTAAATATCTACAAATGTGAACAATTTTTATCCTAATTGACGAAGTAATAAAATGCTAAATGAAGTAATAAAATATCTCAACCATATATTTACTTAGGCGCTATGAGTATAAAACAGCAACTACCAAGTTTAAAATGGTGAAAATCAAACCGTGGAGGTTTGATTTGACCGTTGGAGGTGGTAGCATCAGGCATCGGTGACTCACGTAGCACTTTAAGGGTTAAATATTTTCAGATTGTGTTGGCTAGGACCGTGATGATATGCCACAAGACAAGCTTAGTATAATAAGTATTCTGTAAGTTTTCATTAAATTGAAAGAAAGAAATACGAACAAAATCTCATTGGTAGCATGGAATCTGGAATTGTGACCGGTATATGGCAATAGGCTCTCCTTCTATTACATGGGACTCATAATATAAATAGTGAAAAGTGGGTGTTACATTGCACAGTGGCATTAAGAGCCGCAATGTGCACCTCTGCCTACCCCTTCGGGGATAAAAAGACGTGTTGTTATGAAACAAGAACACACAAATTTTCCAAAGTATTGGTTTCCTAATCTTCCAGCTTGATGAAGAGATTACGTAAATGGTTAGCAGGTCAGGTCAAGTCATATTATGTAAGCAACATATGATTTTCTATTGGGAGATAGCCCAATTTTAGTATCGTACTGGTTTTCTCAAAATACATGCAGATATCTTGAAAATAACTACAGTAAAGCAATAATGATTAGTTTAGACTATCTTACGATTCGTGACTAATTCGTAATATACATATTTTTTTTTACCTAGGGTTTTTATCACTGCAGGTGTATTTTATCGGAAAGGTTTACTCACCGAAGAAATATTGTCGTCAGAATAGGGTAGTAGACAGTGTATGAAAATAAAAAAGTCATTTAGCAATATTTATTTCCGATTTATTGAATTATGTAAATATTATTTAGATTTGTTATTGTATTCATAATTTCATGACGTACGTGGCTTTGAGGCTATTTTCGACTTATGGTAATACATCTTACATATATTAATTGAGTTTTGGACATTGCATATTACAATTGAATACACCCTAGCTGTTGCCATCCGCGTAATTTTAGGACATAACATTTATATTTTAAAATAAAAGCCTATTTTACTCCTTAGTACATCAACTAACTGTGAATAAATGTCCCGTCAAAATTGGTCCAGCCATTACAGAGAGTAGCCAGTACAAACAGACATACAGACAGACAAAAAATTGTAAATAAATGTTATTTTGGTATGTGTATCGTATGTATACCTAGTGTATAATTCATATGCATGTAGTAAAAGCGGTTATTTTAATATTACAAACAGATAGTCCAGTTTTATTTATCTGTACCAACAGATTAGCTTAGCATAGCAGTAGGTACTTAGACATTAAGTACTATTAAATAATTTTAGTCAGCAGCTTTAGCATGGAATTTGGCTGTAATGCAATTATATTTCGTAGGCAAGACCACTACTTGTAATACATCCCTATATCAACATTGACATTCTTTCTACTAAGACATATATTCTTTTTTGTTAAAACCTCTTATCCAATTTAACAAAGGACAGATGATGGATCGAAAGTTCTAGAAGTCGTTCAATTTGATCAACTTTAGGCCAATAGAAACTAGGGCACGAAATGAGAGTGGCATTGTGCCCGTGGGAAGTGTAGATTATGGTCTTAATAGGGATGTGGATGCCTCCTTTGTGGCCTGCATCGTATGATGCGGGCAGTTGACTGTCAATAATGAAATTGAATCAAGAATGTTCTCGAATGTTAGTGACGAAGAATAGCGCTAAATTTTCGTGCGTATGTGTTCCAATTGACGTACCTATTCATATGTTTTTGTAAAATTAATATTCATTCGTCCGATGAATTTGGAATTTATTCTTTTCAGTTAAAACGATTATAACGTTATTTTTTCTGTACGAAAATAATTAATTATTGTATAATTTTCATATAAACGACTGCCTTTTTGGTTGTAAATCGACCGTATAACTACGGATCACAAAGTTTTGCGTACATTTCTATATTTTTAATATGATTCCGGATTATCAATAGTAATATATTATCAAGTAATATTGAGCTTAACTTCGGCCGTAAGTGAAGATTGTAATTGTAACATGTGGTGATTTACCTCGACTCGACGTTGGAACATATCTGCAAACTAAAAATTAAAAATGACTCACAGATTTCGAAATCGCAATACTGACAATTAATTTTATTCGCAAAACTTTTACTTACAATCAGCTTAATAACATAAATACTAAGTTATAACATGCCATAACGCTGTTTAATTGATGACTATGGCACTATTAACCAACAATGTCAACGACAAGAAGTATTTATTAAAATTACTCATTGACACGCCATTACGTAGCCACGAAATAAATTAGCCACATTTACCCATTGTCATTAAATCGACATTTACCGCGCACCTACAATACGGTAGTTGACAAATAGTCAAATTCAATACTTTTATCGAAATGTCAAAAACGATAGTGTTTTAATGTTGTACGAAATACCATCTTATGACGTTATCATATTTTCGCGTCAAATAGCACAGTTATATCTAAAAAAATGCTAGAATAAATCGAAAATTAAGTATATCGGTAAGTCAATGAATGAATGTGTGACTATTTTTCAATATTGAATTGGACTGAAAAATCTAAATGATTTATTTTTGACCCAGGAAGCTACTGAATTGGTGATTTCTAAAATTTTCTAGAAACAGAAAGTCTTGGAGTGGACACGATAAAAGAATAATTAAAAATAATCATTGTTTGTTGCCATGTGAGTTAGTTATCTTATCAGTTTTAATAGGTACTTAAATGCTTAACTGTTAAGTATTTCGTAAAAAATGCAACTTCGAAGTGATAATAGATTTTTATGGGCAGACATTATTCTACGCAAGTCACTGTTCGTAGTTTTGGTCATATATAATACTAGTAAATAGTACCCATTATTTAGTCTTTACCTTTGCCTGTCGTTATGTTTTTTATTATTTGGGTATTATTTTTCTCCCTCTGATTTATACGAAATGTTGTATTGCCATGTAAGATTTAAGCAACTTACTCATGAATACGTCTATAAAATGTAATTACTTAACATAACATACTTTTGTCCCTGAAGGGGTAGGCAGAGGTTAGATTACCTACATCCATGAACTATAACTTTCCTTATACTTTTAGAAAAAAATAAGTTTTCCTATCTACCTAATGGTAAAAACCTTTTTGTCAAAGCCCTGCCAAAATGAATGAATTAAAGATTTTCCTTATTTTTTACCCGTTACGGCCTGTTTTATCTTACCTAATTTGAAGAAGTTTTTATCTGACTAATATAATAAAACTACGGTCAAAATCACAGACAAATGACATCTGGTTATTGTAGTTACGAATACTGGATGCCTATGTCACCTATGTGTATGTATGTAGGTATGTATGTTATGTACAGGTACCATGTCTTTGTCTAGACGAAGTGACACCAATCTGATACTATATGATATGTGATTATGCTAACATAATTCATGACGTATTTTGTTTTGTTTGATACCGATTATATATAACTTGGTGTTTTGTTTGATTTTTAAGTCTCAATTGGAGGATTTCAAACACTCGATATAGAGGTCGAAAAGTGGAATCATGATATAAGTGTGGTCAAAAACGGATGTTAAAGGTTCATATGAAAGAAAGAAAGAAAAGCAGTTTCTTTGCACCATTACAGAAAAAACAAGTAAATTATGAATAGATCATATCACAATTAGATTATGAAAATTCATCATCAACATAACATCGCGCCTTTTATCCCCGAAGGGGTGCACATTATGGCCACTTAATGCCACTGTACAATGTAACATCCACTTTTCACTATTTATGTTATGAGTCCCATGTAATAGGGGGTGAGCCTATTGACATATACCGGGCACATTTCCAGACTCCGTGCTACTACTGAGAATTTTCAAAAACCCAGTGATACTATTATGAAAATTCAGTGATAACTATACCGTTCCATGGTTTATTTCTGCGGAAAAAGTAATGTCATATCATCAATAGTCATGGTACATTATCAACTGTTTAAATGGTGTCCTCAAGACCATAAGAATGTTATATTCCTCAGCTTATATTTAATTTTATCATTTTTCTCAGCTATAACAGGTTTTGCATTGTTTCTATGACGGTGGCATGGAGGGGCGCGACCTCTGCGCGTGCGCTTCACACGTTGCGCCACCTAGCACCGGCCCTCAGGCACACCCGCGGCTTCGCGCGTGGAAACATGGCGGTGTGTAACCGACGGTACAAATCGTTAACAAGTATACATATTTATCTTTATCGTATCTTAAAACTTTTATTGATTCAATTGTCTTAGAGCTGATTTTAAAAGTAGAACTAGTGTGATTTGGTTTCCACTTTTTATTTAGCATAAGCCGGTAAACGGGCAGACGGATCACCTGATGGTAAGCAATCGCCGCCCATGGACATCCAAAACACCAAGGCGTTACAAGTGCGTTACCGGCCGTTTGGGAATTAGGAATTTGAGGATTGTGGAGGATCCGGGGATTCAGGAGACTAGGGAGGGGGTAATTGGGCCTCCAGTAACTTCACTCACGCGACGAAATACAACGCAAGCGCTGCTTTGCGTCGGTTTTCTGTGAGGCCATGGTATCACTCCGGTCGAGCCGGCCCATTCGTGCCGAAGCATGGCTCTCCGACACTTCAAGAAAATTATCTACAATGCTTTAAGACGCGTTTTTCTTTCCTCCTTCCACTGAAGACCCTGTTAAAGAACTTAAGACATGTGTAAATAGTACTTACTAGAATATATTTTTTCCAGAAATTAGTCCTGTTTCTGTTTTTGTTATCAAGTGACAATTGGAACATGGATCTCTTTAAATCCCACTGTGAGCAAACATTCTCTCTCCTTGATTGACGAATGACATTGATGAAGCGGACAGGGTCAAGAGCAGATAGTAACCTACTTTGTCATGTAATTATGTGAATCATATGTTCTAGCAATTTTCGGAATATACATAGATGTGTGTTTTGTTTAAATCGCCTCCTAATTGGGAAGGTCACAAAACTGGCGATTACGAGAAGTATTACGAGGATTTCTCGCATATTAAGATTTTTCAATGAACATGGAAGTCACTTAAATCCAGTTTTTACTAGTCCAGCCAGAGAATACCAGGCCACTTTCATACATAAGCTGAACCGTGTTCCAGGTCAGTCTCATACATGCTGAACCGTGTTCTAGGTCAGTCTCATACATGCTGATCCATGTTTCAGGTCAGTCTCATACATGCTGAACCGTGTATTTTAACCTTGAGACACAGACATCGTTATCATACGATTTTATCACTACATTTGATATACCTACCCAATATTTGTATTTAATAATTATATGTTTATATTTAATATTATATATAAAAAAATTCTTTCTTTTATTTATTTCAGAAAAGAAAAGAAAATAAAACACTCATTACGCCACGAAACACACGTAGACAAGAATACAGGTACACACGAAAAAAGGCCATCATGGTGCGTCGCAGCGCAAAAGGCCGGAGCTCAGCTTAATACTGTGGCTCGGGAACGAAGGCTAGTCCACAACTCTGCCTATATATTAATTACAGTGACTCACCACCTCTACATGTTAATAAAACATATGACGGCATAATGTAGGTGGCCTAAACAGCTCAATATGCAGAAATGAGAGATTTTTCTCCAGGCCATCAAACCACAATATGCAAAATAATTCGATCAACATTAATTCTGTGTCAAAAGTTTCATCAATATGATGATAACCTACTGAAGGACAAACACGACCGGTGCAAATCAATCAAAAACACCGTTATCATTACCGTACATTTTATTTTTAAATTAGGTGCGCACGCGCATTCATTTTCAACGAGGTAGGTAATCATATAATCTTTCCAATTTTTCGACAGTTGACTTTTATATGATTTGCAGTCTTATTTATATGTGCATTAAGAATTATGTTTACTTATATGTTGAAATGGGCGTGTTTGTTCAATTTTGATCGTGGTAATGAAGGGTTTTGTTGATGAGAAAAGAAAATGAGTGGCAATGAAGAGAGGACCGTCTGGCTTACATACTGACTAGATTTTACGGACCTTGGTGCTTACTCTTGAAACCAATCTCAATGTCAATGCAATTTCAATCTAATAAAATCTCAATAATTATTCAATGTCAAAACTATACAACCCCTATCGTAGCTGTTAAAATAGCATTCAGAGTACGAAGTAAAAAGCTAAACTCAATACCATTTAGTTCATTAAATATCCACAGAATACGGATACAATGGACGCTAGTGTTGGAACTCAGGAGTACGAAATTTTGAAATACACAATGTCGATCGATCGCAGTTGGATTCAAGATTAAGCCCCCTGGTTCGTATTTACATCGGTGAGTCCAAGGATGGGTGAAGATCCTTCACTTTGGACAGTTTGGTTTTAGACAAGGAGATAGAAATAAAAGATTTAATTTTTAATTTCGCTTACATTTTGATAATTGAATGAATATTCAAGCCACGCACCTCTTTCTTTAGGGAAACACAGAAACATATTTTTAATTCGATGAAGCTTAAGCAGTAGCTTAAGCTGTGTGGTTTATCCTTAGCCATAATTTAGTTGATGACTTAATATGACGTGTGCGAATGTGCTAATGTATCTTTGTCCAAGTTTCTTAGAAGTTGAATTGAATAGAGTTGTTTTTTGTTTGATTAACTATGGTTTGACGAAGGGTCAACGTCACGATTGAGAGTGGAAAAAAACTATTGAAATATTTGGATATTTGATAAGTACTTCACGTTTTGAGCCTCAGTTATCCAGTACCTACATTGAGTTTTTAAAAGTAATAGATGATGACAGATAATGATGAGCGTAGTAAGTGTGTCAAACTACAGTTATAAAGTTTTATGTATCCTATTAAGAAAATACTTATGGCCTGTGTTTTAAGCGTGGGTGGTGTGATCGCTGTTCTCAGGCTGCGAGGTCTCAAAAGCGATGCCCAACCTGCCCCTTCAGATTTTTTAATCATAAGAAATGGGACCTGTGTAATGCTACACCATTGCTTTAAGATATTGGGAGTACAGTACAGATATAAAATGTCTCAGTTAACATCATGTTATGCTAAACCAAAACAGTACCTACACACACTTTCAGCCTGGTAAGATATTTTGAGTTCCAGCACAGGTGATTAATCACACGTTGTTCTATTGAAATCAGAGAGATTAAAAATGTAATAAAAACTCAGAATCTAACTCAGGAATTGAGAACAAGACCTCATTTCGTTTTAACTGGATCATCATGGCACTTGATTGAAAGGCAGATTACATTAGCTTAGGGCGTATGTCAAATAAATTCATAAATATTTTTTTAAGGATATGGATAACAACGTCGTAGTAGATTTATTAATATAATTAAATAATTATCTAAAACAAGTTTGTGGGTATTGATTATTATCATTTATCAATTTGATTGATGGCGAGTTGTCCGTGCTTACAAAACAAAGTTGTATGTATCTGTAGTAAAACCAAATTATAACATTTGTACGTATTTAATATTTAATTCAATAACAAATGAATAGGTTATGTAATACATAATCATAAAAACCACGTGTTTGTGATTCTGCGTTGTTATTTGACGTCAAAGAACCGGTCATTGGTTCAAGAATGAACTATTAATTTTATTTGAAAATATTTTTGCAGTTCGAAACATAAACAAGCTATAAATAGCCTAGTTTTTTATTCTGTAGCCGTATGTTCTATTTTTAAACGAGTTGAAAAAAGATTATATTTGTGTTAAACGTATTTTTTTTCACATTTGGAATCTATGCACACTGCATAGTTTGAACGAGTTTTTTTTTAATTAACTAGAAAATGTATTTTGTAATACATGGGTATTTACACTCATATTTTGAGGATAAATTTATAAAATATATAATCACTTTGTGTTATTGCGCACTTCTTATTTCTTAATAAGTTTTATCTTGATGATTTTGTTAAGCAAGTGTGAAGAGTATATTAAAAAATATTCCGGTTATGAATTAAAGAGGTCGTTCAGAAAGTTCTAGACCCCATAACAATATTGACTATGAACTGTCCGTTAGACTTGGAACTAATTAAACATATCGAACAAACATACATTTCTTGAGTTTCTCACGTGAATAAGTCCTGACTGTTAACAAATATTATAAAGTCGTGTGTACCATATTAAATGTTATATGTTTGTTAATAATTTCCTTAAACGTGTAATAATTAAAAAGAAAACAAAGAGTCCGGTTTGAAAGAGTTAAATCAACAATGTGCTTTGCTTATGTAATTTGCTGTTACAGTTGACTTATTGTGACAAGATGATGTAATATGTATTTTAACCACGAGTATGGTAAAAAAATTACGATTCGTAAGATTTTTCGTCAAATAAACAACAAGAACAATATAGGTGCTCACTTCAGTAAATTTTCTAAACCGTCTACATTTGAATCCGCCCTAAGTTTAGACCAGGCAATTGACGAAGCAGAACAACCATGCTCGAGCCGCGGAAGACATAACGGGTTGCCGGGGCTCCGGCTCGAAGTGCGGGAGTAGGAACGGGGTGGTTTTTAGTCAGTAAGAGTCTGACACTCCCTCCCGCCTCACCCGGGCGGGAGAAGTCATTGGATGATTTTCCATATACATACATACATAATAATATGCTCTCAAGAACCACCAACGCAACACCCTATGCGACAATACCCCTAGGCAGTTTCATCAAACAGCACTTCCCTTCCCTTTGTACTAAAAGCTATACAGGACAGTTTATACATTACTAGCGACCCCGGCTTTGCACGGGTGCAATATGCATGTACTATACATATAAACCTTCCTTAAGAATCACTCTATCTATTATAAGAAACCGTTGTGTAGTTTTAAAGAACGAAGCATACATAGGGACAGACAGACGGCGGATAGCGACTTTGTTTTATACTATGTAGTGAAGATGTGGAAAATCCGCAAGACCTTACGAATCGTTTTACATCAACAGATCGAATATAAAGAAACTATAACTTATCTGCGATTTACATAAGACCATATTTATTTATTAATTGAATCTATTTTTGTCTTAAATGCGTATTACTTTATTTAATGTATAGCGACAATCTACCTCAGTCTGTGTGTTGCGCAGTCACTTTATAAAATTGTACTCTTTTAGAATATCAATGAACATTAAGTAGCTACTGTGGCATTCATAAATTGTTTGCTAAAATAGTTATATGCGTAGCATGCAGAAATTCTTCGGTAAATATTACCTACGGAGATTCGTCAATTTGCATACGTTCATGTGAAGGTTATATCTGATTTTATCTGATACAGTATTTTATCTCTGTATCTTGTCGCCTTTTGATTTGCTTGTAGGTTAATGGTTTTAATCATTTATTTAGTGAAGCTTAATATTAATATCAGTGACGGACGATATGCCAGCCTTGAAATTTATTATTAAGTACCTATATTTGAATGTTTTTGGTCTACGTCACTGAGGTCGTCCATTTTTTATGATAGGAGATATTAAACCGCCATCGCACTTCTAATTCCTTTAAGGTTGCGAGTGTCCGCCGCCGATTAATTCCCATTTGTGTTTCGTCTGCATATTTGTCTCCAGAGCCTACGACATATAAGGCCTAATAGGGCTGATGCCGATACGGAGTAGAAGACTTAATGGGTTGCCGAGGCGCCGGCTCGAAGTGCAGGAGTAGCCACGAGGTGGTTTTTAGTCAGTAAGAGTCTGACACTCCCTCTTGCCTCACCCAGGCGGGAGAAGTCATAGGATGATTTTCCACTTTTAAAAGAAATCCTATAAAAACAACTTTTTCGCTTCCAGGCATCTTCGAATGCAATATAATTAGTGAGTAAGATTACAAAGCTACAATAACAAATGTCCCAGGTTTCACTCGTAATTTCAAAGCAAAAGTCAACAGGTATCTTGTGAGGACTCTCATTTCGAAGTTATTCTCATTCCACTTCACCACGATCGAGGTCAAGTCAAGGACTCCTTAATTAGAACAACAATGAAGTGACTCTTATTAAAAAATTCAGTTCACACTTAGGTAGGCTGAGATACGAGTGTATTCCGAATTACAAAATGGGGGAAAGAAATAGGCATTGCCCACTTTTCGCCCCTTGATTTTTAACTCAACTGTTATTAAAGAACTTGACTGCACGGTTGGTGCGGTGGCTGGGCTGCCGTGCAACGTGTCGCGGGTTCGATTCCCGCACGGAACAACACTTTAAGTGATCCATAAATTCTTGTTTCGGGTCTGGGTGTCATTGTGTATGTGAACTTGTATGTTTGTAAACGCTCCCACGACACAGGAGAAAATCCTAATGTGCAAGGTTTAAAAAAAAACTATGAGTCTACTTTAACATAATTTCGGAAAGGGTAATTCTAGTTTTTATAGCTTATATTAAGTCCCAAATATTCAATCTTCAGCAGTTGAAGTGCGATTTTTACCGTTCAAATCAATACCAATCATTCATAGAGTTTTTATAATAACTATCGTGAGACATACTAAATTATAACATAAAGTAGGCTGCGCGACATCACCGGGACCGCGCACGCTGCTTAACAGGAAGAACCCCTCTGTGGTTCGAAACTAGTAGAGCTTTTCTCACGTGAGTAACCCGCGATTTTTAGTATAATTTAATTCATAGAGTTGTTGTAAATGCCACATGTTTATAGCCATTCTTGGTAACCGCGGACTTCACAACTCATCCGAGATGGTGCCAGGTGTGTACTTTCTCTCTCGAACTTACGACACTCGAGGTTACGACAAACAAATATTTTTTGACCTCCGATGACAACTGCGCAGGTTCATCTCAAGTATTTCCTATATGATGACTTTATTTGATTTTCAAAGTTTGTTCTTAGTCCACTACTCTGCTACTTGTTACATTTTAATGCGTAAATTAATTTGTCTGTGGCACATATTGTATGTGTTATACGACGTTTTGAAATAAGTAAAGGATTAAGTATTAGATTTGCTGCTGCGGAGATGAAACTTGAAGGATGCATTGTGTTGAATAGAAATAGCCTTATTCTTTATCATTCGGGAGTATCAAAACAACGCGTTGTTAAATTTAGTGGCGTGTTTTGTGTTACCTTAACCTTTTAAAGGACTGAACAGAGTCGAAATAGTGAATAGGTGTTACTAATAGGAAGACAGGAGGAAAAATCATCTTCTGTTTATAAGATCAGACGAACCAATCGGTTTGTAATATTGAAATAAACTCTTTTTATTACATGCATATGAATAATATACATACGACACGTATACCAAAACAACACTTTTTACAATTTTTCACCGTCTGTCTGTTTGTAATGGCTAATCTCTGAAATGGCTGGACCGCTTTCGATGGGAATTTTATTGGCAAGTAGCTAATGTACTGAGGAGTAACATAGGAATTTAGAAAAACGCAGAGGTAGTTGCGGTTTCAGCTAGTATATAAGTAAGATTTAAGTAAAGGAGGTTTGTTTATCCTAAGCAAAGATTACGAAACATCTTCAATGGAGGTTTGTGCGTGTAGCATGTAACGTAGTAGGCTTGTGGTTTTGGCATGAAGCCAAGTAATGCACGGCTGCCGACCCAATGTCTTATTCGTCAATATTTGCACAATTTGTTGCGTGATCAGGGTCTAATTTTTTTACTTGTGCGAATTACGTGACTTATGTCCAATCCACACATAACATGTTGTTTTGTCTTTATCTTTCCCCATCTTTTCCCTATCTTAAAAGACATCTATAGCTTTTTGCGAGAAAGGGTATAGAATTCTTACCTATATAAGTAAAACCATCCTTGTAAGCAATATCGGGTTAAACATTTTTAATGTGGGAGGGCCTTGCTTCGGCACGAATAGGCACGGCTCGACCAGAGTGACCGACATGGAATAATGCTTGCGTTGTGTTTCGTCGTGTGAGCGAGGTTACCGGAGGCTTAATTACCTCCTAAGTTCCCCAATCCCTGAATCTCCAACAATCCTTAAATTCTTAATCCCCAAAAGGCCGGTAACGCACTTGTAACGCCTCTGGTGTCCTCCGGGTGTCCATGGGCGACGCCGATTGCTTGAAGAGGACTAGATAGTCTTCTCTTCTGTATCAAGTAGAGAAAATAGAGATTGGGTAAACCAGCTCATTTTTGGGATAAGAATGTAGAAGAATGATTCTGAGGCTTTCCTAAGAATTAATTTCTGTCGTACTCGATCGTCCTTGAGACATACGAATACTTCTAGAAGATTATTAATAAATCCACACGTTAAGTAAATATAGACTTTGGGCCTATTTGTTTAAAACACCGTTTTAAACCGTCAGGATGACTGGTATGATCATTCTAGAACAAATAAATATGATACGTACGCTGGTTTCACAAGAGTTCACCGTTCAAAGGCGGCTCGGCTTTGGACTTTGAACAATCAAGGTGGAGTTACTTGCGTCATTTTAAAGTAAAATGACCACTGGACTTTGATCACTTCACAATAAACTATGTTATTTACGAAATCTGTTAGATATTGATTGCCTTGTTGGACTCGATACGATAGTGTTTCCTTTGCATAATGGAAGTGTGTTTGGCAGTTGTGCAGAGATACAGATGAAGCCATGATTAGATTTACTGGATTATTCATATATCCAATAGTAAGATGGAACCTTGACTTGTTTGAAGGGTGACCGAGAGGTAGATTGCCCTGGAGTACTATAGTTGCTAAATCCTAGGAAATATTATCTAGATTTTTTGATTATGTATACAAATACATAAGTGTACATGTGCCTAATTCCATCGAGTCAACAAGCTTGTGTTATGGTCAATATTTAATGTTGATATTGATTGATTTTTGACCAATATTGAATCGGAAACCTAACGTCTGTTCGCGAACCAATACGGAAATTTTCGCTTCTGGTTCGTTTAAGGTATTATTTATAGTTATTCACTGATAAAGGAACTAATTTGGCGTTTGTTGATAAAAAAAGGTGTGTTGTAGGAAATGCTAATATGATTGGTTAAATACAGATTATAAGTTTGACGAAGTATCGATTTCCGTATGTAGTTACCATCAGTTACCTCATTTCCCAAAACCAGATGCAAACAAAATCAAACCTTTCAAGAAGATCCTTAGGCCTCATTGTTAAATATTAATACGAGTGAAATATACTGTGGCGTGAGAATGTCCTACTCAAGACAGTTTCTTTTAACCATTACTTTGTTATTGTTACTGAGATTATGTAAATATGTTATATGTAAGTGCGTAAATATATTACATAATGTATGTAATACACAAATAGTAGTTAGACGCAAACAAAGTAACTGGATGGAAACATGGATTTATTGTAATATCGTGAAATGAATGCTAAACACTTCATATTATAGACCGTACGCTTTATCTACAGTGAGTATTGATACGTTCTAAATAATATGACTCCTTTATCTTTAGACTAGCCACTTCGCGCGGTTTTATCTGCTCTGTTCGGCTACTATTGGTCGTAGCGTGACATTTTATGGCCTGTATTCTTCCTTTATAAATGCACTATCTAAAACAAAAATAATAATTCAAATCCGACCAGTCAATCAACAAACAACCAAACTTTTTTTACGATTTAGATTCTATGTGAGGAGGTCACTAATCATCCTCTTATTCCAGGTATCTTGATACCTGGCATGTTGCTGATGATGACGCTGATGATGATGATGATGATCATGATGCTGATGATGATGATGACGGAGAAGCATGTGATAACAAGTTATCGGCTGTAAAACACATGCTTCTCCAAAGAGTTGCAGATAAGCTGGTTGGAAGCAAAGCGTCTCGTACCCAGCGGCTCTCTGTGACCTTTATGAGGTCGCTTGTCTACTTCATGGGTTTACTGGGAGTCATTCGATAAGTGACGGTGAATTGCATGGTGTACTTTCTGGAAACACAAGTATTTCTCTACTGAACCGAAAAAATATTGAGACGTTATTTGTGTATTTCTAGAACCTCTGGAAGTTTCCAAACTATATGTTCGGAAAATACACAAAAAAAATCACATGGAAATGTCCATGGCAATGAATAAACAGATATTAAAATTAAAACTATAATGGGCGTTGTTTTCTTATTATTTACGTCGTCATTCAATTAAAATGTCCCACCTTTCAAGGTTGATATGTTACGTTTATAGTTCATAGGTTCGTTAAACCCTCTGCGTGGCTATAATTAGATTAACTGACTTGTTTATCTACTTATATAGTTTATTTCTAGAATATTTTTCTCTTACGAGACGAGTTTTATTGACATCCTGATTGATTTCGTGTCCGCGACTCAATTAGAATAATCGACTGCGCAAAAGATTGATAGAAGAGTCTCAGTAACATTAGGGCAGGTCCACTACGCGAAAGATTATTACAGGAGAAATCTTTTCTATTTTTCTCTTGAGATCTGATATGATAAGATATGATTAATGACACGAGTGAATAGAGGACAGAACCATCAGCTGTATGAGGTTCAGTAAAGTGTCTGCTTCGGAAGTATAATTTATATTTCGGTTCATTAATTTAAAACATTCTAACCTTCAACACAATTTAAAATTGGAAATAGAGTAAACGGTGTATTATCTAACATATTATGTAAAATTAATAGAGTAATCAAAGAAAAATGAATATCGTAACATTGGTTCAAGTCGTTCTAGAATAATTTGCATTAATTTTCGAGGACAAATCGAGACGTATTATTCGGCGCATAATGAGACCTACAACCCCGTCATATTAACTTTATGAATAAGGTCACCTTCAGAGAAAGATGTCTGGCAATGACGTTGAACATTATGCTAACGTTTTGCTATTAGGTTCTCAAGTCTTTAGTATACATATTATTATGTATTTGGTCGAAAAATGTATCTTTGTCTTTTAGCTTCGAGGATAATAGGTGAGATGATAACTTTGATGTGTCTTACAGTTCAATTTAACTCGAGTGCATGAATCAGAGTAGCACCGAGACCGAGATATATTCAAAGG
This sequence comes from Spodoptera littoralis, assembly GCA_902850265.1. Taxonomy (NCBI): domain Eukaryota; kingdom Metazoa; phylum Arthropoda; class Insecta; order Lepidoptera; family Noctuidae; genus Spodoptera; species Spodoptera littoralis. Next base: position 5,574,885 of record LR824533.2, read on the forward strand.
GACGGGAATGGAGAAGTTGAAATAGAGAATTTGGAAATTAAAGAATAATTTTCGAACTTAGTGTAACTTTTTAGATATCGATTTAAAAGTTCGATATCGACTGATACTATATTCGATTTTATTGTCCAAAACTTTAAAATATCTGAGTCCACTAGTAGTAGGAAATGAATCTACCTGTTAAGGAAATATCAACATTATATTTAGTTATTTATCTACTAAACTGTTAATTGAGTGCACGTTGGATGTGTATTTGAACACCAGTTCGTGTCACGAGTCTGGTGGCCCTCGGCATCAACCAATGTCATCAATAGTGGTAATTTATGCTACACACAAACTGTTATCATATGCGTGTTCAATGCACAAGGATAAATGTATGTACATAATGTCTAGTCGCAGTTTTCGGACAAGGACTATTGTTTGAATTTTTTATTTTTTGAATGTTAGACTGATTAAGTATTATCGAACTTACATGGAATGTAAATTATTCATTTCGAGGGTTGAAGTGCCTTCCTTTGGCTTTCTCTATGTGTATCGCGATGATGATTTTTCTTTTAAAATTTAATGGAAAAACATTAATTATTTGAGCTTTTGACTATTCATGACGGTAATAAATTGTACATGTTGTTTAACCGATAGAGAAGTTTCGAGACATTATGAATGGTTTGTCGGCGAGAGCAAAACCAGTCCCATAACAAATTAGATTAATCATCAACCAATATAGTAACGTTTTCCGAATACAACTTTTTAATAGATGATGATTATGGAATTATTGCTTTTTATAACGTCACGTGAGGTCGAAGGGGAATTCCTAGAGTGGGTCAACGATTTATCGTAAACAAAAAACTGATAACAATAATAAAAAAATCGGAGGTTGGGAATTCAACAACAAAAATTACGTGGATGAAAAAAATCTTACGGAAACCGCAGTTTTGGGAACAATTACTTCGGTATGATAGTCAATTATTATTTAATTATTTATTTTTAAGTAGTTTTTATTACTTGACGTTCCGTTGTTTTCCCCCCAAAATACTAAACAAAAGATGACGCAGAATCCGTTTGGTTTAATTTTTTATTTTAAAACGTCAATGTACATTTTGGTAACCTTCTCTGACGTCAATTTAATTCGTTGCTGTATCTTATTAACTGAAAACAAATGTTTATATACTTATTAGGTTTCAAGTAGTACAATGAACGTTATCTCGTACCTACTTATGTTTATGATCGACTACTAATATTATGCCGATCTGGAAGACTTTGGGGAGGCCCACGTTTAGTAGACGACGTCTTATGGTTGATTATAATGACAATGATGACAACGATGATGATGATGACGACGTAATGGCTATAGTTACCTGTACAAAGGATGCTTTTAGGTACATCTAAATATCGATACACACGAAGGTTTACGCCTGTATGTAAATATTAAAGAAATTAACAAAGCCTTTGCAAAAGTCTGCGATTTTTGGTGAAAGGTTATAATTACAAAAAGTTTCGGAAAAACTAATTATAGCTTAAGATGTAAGTTTGGCGTCGTGGTGGCCCGGAGGTTGAAGACGCCTGCTTCTCATGCACGAGGGTGCAGGTTCGGAACCTACCAACGGCAAGTACCAATGTGTCTTTTTCCGAGTTATATGTACTTTCTAAGATTATTTAGACACCGGTCACACCAACGGTGAAGGAAAACATCGTGAGGAATCCTGGGCATATTATTTCTAATTATAAGTTTGAAATCGCCAACCCGCATTAAGCAAGCGTGGTGATTAATGCTCTAACCTTCCCCGTATGAGTAGAGGCTTTGCTCAGCAGTGGGCATTTATATGCTGTTGATGATGATGTTGATGATGATGTAAGTTTAGTTTCTAGACATCAAACTCAAAGACAAATAGCGAATACATTATATTAAGCTCATGGTTGCCACCCAGTAACTAAGTTAAAAAGCCTTGTAAGCCCACAACCCTAAGGTTAACGGTAAAAACACAGGACTTATTTGCCGACCACAATAATGATGTTGACTGACAGGTTGGGAATGATCCGAGCGACTTGTTTCATGTTCTTTTTCATATTTTGTTTTTTCTTTAATGATATGGAAGTGATGCAAGTATTGTTATTTAACGGAAGACATTCTGCAGTCTTACCAAAAGATGTTGAAGACTGGTGTGTAATTGTGTACGTGTTAAAGTCTGTAAGTATAAAGCAAAAGAGTATGTATACTTACAGACTATACAGAGGGGGTTAGTTAAACATACCAGTGTTAATTTGGTAATGAGTGTCTCACAGTATTACTGGGTTTTAAAAAAAATCTCAGTAGTAGCACGGAGTCTGGAAATGTGCCCGGTATATGGCAATAGGCTCACACCCCCTATTACATTATTCATAACATAAATAGTGAAAAGTAGGTGTTACGTTGTACTGTGGCATTAAGTACATACTGTAATGTGCACCTCTGCTTACCCTTCGGGGATAAAAGGCGTGATGTTATGTGTTTGACTATTTATATCATTATTGATAATATCAAAATTAATACAACCCTTCCACCGAGGACCAACCAAAAGAGATAATTTGTAGTGCTGGTTGCGACTAATAATTAATCGGCCGACCTACGATCTACGACGCAGCCAATGCAGATGCTTGAAGAATTCCATTTCTTGTATAGAAGCACTAATTCTATGGATTGTCAGTATGCATATGTGAGCACCATGTTGGACTTCAAGATTTTTATATATTTTTTTAATTTTAGTAAGTTATTAGTATAATTCGTCAAGCATGTCTTTGCATTGTTCTTACATATGCGTACAGTATTGAAATATGTATCAGAGACATTGTAGAACATACTTTTTTTAAAAAGAGTAACGAATGGAGTTTCTTTCTCGTTCTTCTCCATTCGAATCTACTTTTTGGAATGAGCACCTAGCTTCACCTAGTTTCACTGACGGACTGACTGACAGACTTTTATTTATTTTGTATTTGTTGACGTTTCAAAAGTACCAAACTATGGTTTAATTGAAATAAATGCTTTGACTTTGACTTTGAATGTTTCGCGTAAATAAGGAAGGTCTAACCTAAAACCTATTATTAAATTCATTTTATTCTACATCCATTAGGATAGTCGCATCGTTACTCCAGTTAAGACCAATTTTAAAAGCTAAATTCTGAAGTGATTGCAAGATCTAATAAGACAGGTTGTAAAATAATATAAATAGTTTCCGAACGACATGACCTAGATTGAGTGAGCAAATCTATTTTATTACTTGTAATAGGAATTTAAAATGTATGTCCTTTTTAATCTTAATAGGCCGTCATTAAACATTCGTACAGCTATTAGTTAATTAATATAACTATTAATACAACTTAGGGCCTGTTTCACAATATCTGATAAACAGAGCTGAAGAAATTTTATTTGGCTTCAACCAATTTGGCTTATAGGTATCTATAGCATCCATAAATCTGTTCTCTCTTCTATGAAAAGTGTTACAGATGTACGCGTACTATCAGGTGATCCGTCAGATATATTGCCGGTTATACGATAAAAAAATATTGAAATGACACTGGGAACTACTGAAGGTGACCTTTTATGATAGTCTTTTGTATGTATATGTTCGTAATTTTGTTAAATAATTCAAATGAAAGTTAAAATAAAATTTACTTATGTATTTATTCACTCTTCATTTCTAAGTGACGTCAAAGTAAAAATATTTCTGTCTTTGAAATATGTAAATCACCACAAGGACGCCGCAGTGTCATTAAATCAAAACATTATCGGTTTTTTACAAAAGCAACATTACATTTGTAATGTCAAATGAAAGTGCATTTTTATGGTAATAATTTTACTGGGAGTAAAATAAAGGTACAATAAACACCGCTGAACCAATTTTTTTTAAGGCAATATCATCCAATGTCTATTCTCAGGCCTTGGTTGAGGGTAGAAGGAATGTCAGACTCTTATTTACTAAAAACAACTCGGTCCGTACTCCTGCTTCGAGCAGGACCATTGGTAACTAGGTTGTTCGCAGCTTTGGGGGTTCCGGAGCAGGTCTATTATAGAGGACTTGGTGCCCCCTGTAGGTGGTGATGGTGGCCACCGGGGTGGTATTAGTGAGATAAAAATCGCAGACTCCTCTCTTCCTCTTTTCTCCTCAAAAAAGCTAGACACCCTTTGACAGTTTCCCCACTTCGCCAAAAAAAACACGTTGTCCGCAGCTTAAGTTGACTGGTACAGATTGCCATATAGCATTAAATACGCATTATGTACCATCAAGTTGTATTTTGTGTACATATAAATTTTAATAATTAAATTAATTGAGAATTGACACTAGTCGTAAAGTAATACAGTCTACAATAGAACTGCATAACGTGACGATGTATGTCGACTATCACAAATAGTGTTACGCAGTTTTCACTTCCATAAGCGTTCCGACAATGTATGGTAAGCTATGATATACGTCATAAACCATCAATGCTATACATAGTATACATACCTATGTTTATGGAAGGTAGTAGTTAGATTGGATGTATAGATAATGGATAAGGTAGAAATGGAGAGCCTATGCAACCGACATTACGAGATTTTATTGTCAAAATGACCTAATTGATTTTTTTTATGGGATAAGTCGGTAAATGAGCAGATCACCTGATGGTAAGCAATCACCCATGGACACCTGGAATACCAGAGGCGTTACAAGTACCGGCCTCTTGGGATTAGGAATTTGAGGATTGTTGGGGATTCAGGGATTGGGGAGATTGGGGAAAGGGAGGGTAATTGGGCCTCCGGTAACCGCACTCACACGACGTAACACAACGCAAGTGTTGCTTCACGTCGGTTTTCTGTGAGGTCGTGGTATCACTCTGGTCGAGCCGGCCCATGGCCGAAGCCGAAGCATGACTCTCCCACACTGAAAATGAATCAAAATGAATGAATGACAAACGGCATTTCAACGCTAGTCAAACAAGTAAATGGAAAGGTCAATAAGGGTTTCGCTAAAGTTTTGACATAATCTGTCGTGTCCAACAGTCAATTCCAAATTAATATTTTAATTCACTTTCTCATTTCTTTGCGTTACCTGACATGCCTATCAATAAAGAGTTGTACAAAAGGGATGTTTGTCATAAAAACTATAATATAGTTATGCAAGTGAGACAGACACTAGCCAGACAGTTTATTTATCTCGACCAAAGTGCATTTATAAGTTCATTGTCTACTCTCAACAGATGACGAAGTTTAATTACTCATCAGGAATGACCCCTATGCTCGTATTGCACTGTAAACATTGTCCTGTAGGCTACAGGGATTATAGTATCATACTGATAAAATGTATGCATATTACAGTCTTTGTCCGTCATATACGTTTTTCACCTTACATGTATGTACTTATATCGTCACGGATTCACGTAAAAACTTTAAACATTGGTTCATTAATAAATTTTATTTTTGTTCTTTAATTGTGACGTGGATGGATATGAGTGCATTTAATTTAATGTTTCTTTCGAAGCAACAAAAATTAAATCTGCAAGTTAGGTGGTACTGGGTACTGAACTTGTTACTCCATTCCTTCATAAACCATGTCGTATAGTCGTCATTCACTGACCAGCGCAACGACTGTACCTACTAATCGTTGTACACAGTTAGACCACAGGTAGTACTACCAATTGACGTCACGATTTTAATAATTACTGTCATTTAGAAACTATTTGGAAATATTTAGTAGTATTTGTGGTTTTTTAATGGTTTGTTTTTGTCCCAGATAACAATATTTTTGTATTATAATAGCCTTATTTATAGTAGATGTTTGTTGATATTGTGGAAGTAAAATCCGATTTAAGCTAAAAATACCGAATTCGCTGATTTGTTTGTTTTTAAAAATAACTTTAAACTTGTATGTTTCTAATATGAACTGCTATAATTTTCCATAGATGATAGTCATCACGTCTGATAACAAAGTCAGCATTAATCAGCGGCTGATGGTCAAGGTATGCGGAAAGGATGCATTGAACTTTGGACTGTCTGATCGTGTATAAAAAAAAACAAAAGAACTTTACTTACGTCAAATGGTTATGGACGTCCACTTACATGAGTCTACAGATCTTATTTAGACACATATTTTTAGAACGATTTAAACCTAGCAAAATCTACATTTAAGGAAGAAAGAAGAAAGAAAGAAAAGACATTTATTTCACAAATAGGCACACATTATATAAATAAAATACAATGCAATACAAAGATTATACCAACAAATAAAAAATAAATAAAAATACAGTTATTTAAATACTACAAAATAATAATAATAAACTTAAAAGGGTGAAGACAAGAACAAAACAACGACAAAGAATAACAAAACATGTACAACAGAACAATAACAGATAATAAATATTATTAAAAAAAATATATTAATGTGCCCAAGCCAAAAAGGGCCTCCACCTCAGCATATAGTTGAGCGTACATGCTCAACGCTGATTTTCATTTAGAGTATTAGAGAGCCCAAATGTATTTCATTTTAAACAAAACAACAAAAATAATGATACTCTGCTTTGCTGGTAACATGGCTATGATATACCAAAATACTTATTGTGTTATTAGGTACCTCAACACTCGAACTTTTCCGCAAAAGCAATGTTAATGGCATACGTTACACATAACGGATATGCCTTTTCATATATTTATTTCTAGAAACAAATATACCTCAGTAATTAGATAATCTGTTCAAATTAATGCTAATTACATTACCTGCGTTAATTAGCATTTCGATTGTAATTTCTGCGTTTGCCTTTGTGCGTTGTTACATAAAAACGGCTGACGTATAAATGATGCGATTTGCTCTTGGTAGTGGAATTAAATTCGGCCTCAATAAAGTTCAGTGAATTTAAGAAAGCACGGGAGCTTTCTGTTTTATTATTGCTCACTTATTACATGTTACATGGTGTGTAATTTGATGGGGTCTTTGGGTTCTGTTGTTTTTTTTTTTATTGGTAATGGGTAGCAACGTAAATCTGCTGAAGAATATAATATATGGCAATATTATTTTGGTACTTAAATATGCAACCCACACGGTAAACTGCATCAGCATAAAACCCATCAGACCTCCACAGGTGGGGCACAACAGGGCCGATGCCGATACGGAGCCGAGGATAACGTAAAAGGTACCGGAGTTCCGGCTCCAAGTGCTGGAGTAGGATCGGGGTGGTTTTTAGTCAGTAAAAGAAGCCATCTGATGATTTTCCCTCCTTTAAAAAAACACGATATACAACAGTGATTAAATAATATTCAACTTCGTGAAATATTTTTTGTCTTGTGAATATTTTTTCTCAATATTCAAGGACGAATTCTTAATTATATATTATGTCTTATATTACGATGTGCCATAGAGCATATTATGAGTGATGGATGAATGTAAATGTACGAAGTGTTTTTTTTTGTTTTAATTATTTTTACACTTCGTTTGTTATCATTGCTAATTAATCCATTTATTATGTTGTGTATTTTATACAAAGGATATACTTAAGTATTATTATAATGTATATTTTCTAATTGATACGTCATGTCAAGCTTTAATGGAAATAAAAATGGCGATAGCTATTTGTTGACGTCATTTGTTGTGTGTTTATGTACAAGAAAATGTAATTGAACATCTTAATTTTTCTATAGATATTAATAAAAAAATTGTATAGGAATGCTACTGAAGTATTTCAGGTTATCAGGTACTGTTTTACCATTCGAATTCAAATTCATTTAATTGTTTGCAAACATGGGTACATAATATAGGTATTAACAAAATAAACAGTTTCTCCATATTTTGCCTTCACTTGGCATGCAAAGATATGTTATAAAAAATTATATAATAAAATTAGGTACATTAAGTTTAATTAATTGTAATGTTGTTAAATTGAATACAGTATGTCAAATAAATTAAAATTATTAATACCATTGAAGTCAAAAATGTAATGAAAAATTAAATATATTCTGTAAAAAGGTAATCAACAATTATGAATGTCACACAAACAATGTGCACACCACATCAATTATACTGGTTTGCGAGGCTTAAGGAATGAGGACCGCAACCATGACTAAATGACTAACTCTGCTGTAAAGATCGTCTGTCAGTCTGCTGCAGTTATTGTTACAACTTACTGTGAGAGTCTGAGTGTTTACAGAGTCTGGATTAGACCAGGCACAAGCTGGTGTAATTGGACTTAACTATGACAAGAACAAAATATATACTCAATGCTATATGTATGTTTGAGTAAGAGAAACGGTTGTATTTAATCTATTTTTAATCGCAAATAAAGTGAAACTTTGTACCCTTTGTTCGCTGTATCAGGGCTGACACAGAGACAGTATCAGAATACCAAGTGTATCACTATCGTACAACAGCTGACGAAGGAAACTTTAATATGATTCAGACCTAACAATAAGTGCATTACACCAGTATAAAGTACACCCTGTACTGTAAATCTATTGAAAATACACAATTATGTTAACAATTTTTAATGTATTTCTTAATAGAATAGTAATTCTAAAGTTGTATACAGTGTTTATTTAAAGTACACCCTGTATGTCGAATCTATGGTGAACATGGTGAGTATGTAAGCGATTTTAAATCTTAACACAAAATTGTTTAAGATATAATTACGATATCTATAAAGTACATCATTTGTGAACAGGTAAGTTAATAAATACATTATTTTATGTTTACTATTTTATATCTTTATCCTTTACAATAGAGTTTTAATTACGAAATGGTATGTATTATAAAGAATTTAAAAATTAGCTCTGTAGTAAAGCAATTGTATGCCAGTATTTCAGCGATTTTCAACCTAAACCCTTTTATAATAGAGTTTTAATTGCAATTATATGCAAAAGGGAATTTACGCAGATACAAAGATATCACAGGTGGTTTCATTGCAGTGTTTGTTATGTCAAACACCTTCGTTTCTTGAATCAATTTGTAATATCAATGTGAAATCACAAAGGACGTGTTTTGAGCTCGATTTTCCGCATATCAATGTAGGTATTTTTCCCTCGTTTATCGAGTTGTTTCTAAACTGACAACTTTGATTCCCACGAAGGACAAAGATTGTCGAAATCATATAGTACTTAATAAGACTTTACTAGATTCACTTGTCTTGTTCATTAAATATTTTTTCTTTGTCACACTGATGATATGCGTATAATATCAAAAGCCGTGACGTAATAATCTAAAATACGACGTTTTTGTTGCTTTTTGAGGTAGCTAGCTACTAGATGTTAATTAGTTCCACTCATTGAGTTAACAATGGCTCCACTTAAGTTAGCAAATATCTTGAGTGACCGTCGTATGTCCTTCAAAATTTACACCGGATATGCATATAACTATTTAGTCAATTATCGTATATAGTATAATATCCTACGTATATATTGTATTTACTTATACATACTGTGGTTATTTTCATGATTTATGTGGCTTAAAGAGCAGATGATCTTCTGTAGATAAGCAATCAGCGCCGGTCATGAACACCCGTAAGATTGAAGAAGTTAGCTCCTCCACTCGCCTCATTCACTCTCCAGTAGCGTTACTCACAGGGTAAAAGACCATTCAAACGCTATTTTCTGCCGATTTTTGTGAGCCCAAGTGTCACTCCAGTCGTACATATTCGTACGTAAATATATTCGTGCCTTCAACGTAAAAAAATCATTAAGAAAGTCATATATTTAAAAGTGATTTAAATTATGCATTTCATGAAATGTTCCAATAATATCTACCTATACACATATGTACTGGTAAAGTATATGTTATCTTGCACACAAATAATGCATGCCTCTATTTTTCCTTACAGAGGTCAATGCCGTGGTCAAGTGATTATTGCAATTATCTTCATGTACCTACTTACATATGAACTGAACTACCTGAGGACGTCAATAATTATAATTGTTTATGTATAATTACTTATGTAATACGTCATATACTGAGCTTGTTCAGCTGCGTACATAGGCAGAATGAGCATGAGGTACTGGAGTGCCGAATCCATGGTCATGGCCGGTAGACCCGATATTTGTAACGCCCAATTCCTTAACTGCCCAATCTCCCCAACCATTCATCCTCAAATCCCTAACCTCCAAAAAGCCGCCAACACACTTGTAACACTTCTGGTGTTGTGAGTGCGTTGAGTGGAGCCAATTGCTTGCCATCAGGTGATACACCATCTCGTTTCCCATAAAAAAAACGACAAATACCAGTCCCTATGTCATGCATTATTACTATATCATTATCGAGACTACCTACCCTGGTAAGGCCTTAGCAATACTCCTTAAAGAATAAATGTTGATTCGTAAAAGTCTAGTTTCTCATCCTCACGGAAATGGTTTAATTATATTATTCCTATGACAACATTGAGGGATCACGCCATAACGACTAATAAATGGTAATGACGTGGTATCCCATATACATATTGGCGTATTTAATTATGTGTTGTTAAATATAACATTACCTACATATTTGAATACAGAGGAAAATAATATCTAATATCCATTCATAATTCATAGTACATTCTGGAATGTTTATTTGTTTTATGAATTAGGCAAAGATGGATGGAAAAGAAACAAAAACAGAAGTAAACAAGTCGTGCCACAAAAATCTGTCAATTGTGGCGTCGATTACTAAGAAATTAGTCGCAATTACGTAGTAAGGAACGTCTATGAATGGAATACGATTGATGCAACTCTGGCTGGTAAGAAAAACTGGTTGTTTTTTTATTATCGATCCAATCATAGACAATAGACTGTATTACATGTAAAAAATACCATACGTACTTGTTTATGTGGAAATTTTTATCTATGTATTTTTCCAACTGGCAATACCTTATTAGAAAAAGTTTTGTGGAAAGTTTTTGTATTACAATATTTTATATTGGTAATGTTACAGGTTACAGCCAAATCGTAGTAATCGTTAAGTTAAAATCAAATTAGCAAAATGACAGATTTGGGATGTATGAAACAAAATAGTGTTTAAATATATTACTGATATTTCTTTTTTAGCAGTGTAATTTGGCAGATATTCCATTCGTTCGTCCGGCGCATCGCGTTCCGCGCGCCTCAAAGACCCATCTGACCATACCTGATGGGGTCCGATAGGGCTGATGGCGACACAGAGCCGCGGAGGACTTAACGGGTTGCCGGGGCTCCGGCTCGAAGAGCAGAAGTAGGAACGGGGTGGTTTTTAGTCAGTAAGAGTCTGACACCCCTGTCGTCTCACCCAAGGTGGGAGAAGCCATTAGATGATTTTCCCCCTCAAAAAAAAAGTTGTCAGACATGCTTGCCTGTTGTTTTTAATGTAATAATTGGAAGAGTGTAATAATACGACTGTCTTATATCTTCGGAAAACATCGATGTACCAACTGTTTATCTTTGTGTATTACAGTGTTGCGAAATTTTCTTTAGGCACAACATTAAAGTGTTTGACGTAGGCTGGTTAAATGCTGACGCATATTGTGGGAATTTTGTACAGGTTTGTTAACCAAGTTAATTATCATTAACACAGTCTTGCAGGAAACAGGAAAATCTAGAAACGCAAATATGGACCAACAACATTTTATAGAACCAACATTTTTTCGTAACATCCATCGTGCGACAATTTATGTAGATACAATATTTTTGTGGTGTGGAGACTGATCATATGTTCATCGGGGAGTTAGGCGTTTTAGGATTTTTTTTAAGGGGGGAAAATCATAGAATGACTGCTCCCGCCTGGGTGAGGCGGGAGGGAGTGTCAGTCTCTTACTGACTAAAAACCATCCCGTTCCTTTTCCTGCACGTCGAGCCGAAGCCCCGGTTATCCGTTAGGATCTCCGCGACAGGCGTTTTGGGATAGCATGCTCAGGTCATAGGTATCCATTATGTTATGATAATTTAAATGTGAATTTAGGTTTTTTATACCACGACGGTGGCAAAAATACCACACGGCCCACCTGATGGTAACTGGGTAATACTTAGCCATACACTTGGGGCTAGACTAGGCATTACATGCGCCTTGCCGACCCTTATAAAAATTAAGGTATCTACTTACTCCCTTTTTGAAGAAACCCATGTTGTAGCGTACTGGGAAAACCTCGGCAGGGAGTTAATTCCACAATTAGAGGGACCGTGGGAGGAAATTTCTCTGAAACCGAACTGTAAAGTACTGTTGGTTACTTAAGTATTCATTTCTAACTTAAATATAAAAAGAGCAGTGTTATAACTGGTGTGAATGTCTGTAAGTGTATGTCTAGAAATTAGTATTTTTTTCTTAAAATATTTTTGAAGTAGGTAGTAGTATGGGTTATTTGAGTTATTTCTTGTTTACATTATCTTTGTTTCATTATCCGGTAACTGTAGCACGAATAAAGACAAAAACTTACATTATGAAATAAAAGAACATTAAATTTTATCTTGTATTCAAGTAAATGTGAATTTTATTGTAACAATGCAAATTAATATTTACTATGTACCTACTTCTTAAGTCGTAATACAATTTTATTATTACCTACTTCTATTATATTCCGTACAAAATAAATGCAAACATATTATGTATTTATAAGAGACACACCTTCAAAACACAGACAGAATGCACGCAATCTAAACAACCTTGACTTGTTCGAAATATAACGTAAACCTTTATATAACCCAAACATTTCTGTTAACGTAAAATTCTTCGCAATAATTATTGTAAAATATGATATAAAGCGGCTAAAACAGGTGTGTAGCCTTGTAAATACGGCGTAGAACTGACTTGCGGATTCCCAACGCGGTCCGGTTCGACGTTCGACGCATGCGCGAGGCCGCTAGCCGCTTGCTCAACCGTTGCTATTGCTCAAGACATCTACAACGCCGTGGTCAATTTTAATTATGTAAGTTTTCCGTTCATAAAGTGTAAAAAGAAGAAAACATAGGAACAATTGCAACTATGACTATATTTTTAAAAGATATCAAATGGTCATAATTATGTTATTCAACCAGCGCTAAGTCACGAGTTTTTCCTGATTTAAAAGGATAAAAAGCATTCTGTATTTATTGTAACCTGTATAACATGTTTTTAATATAAATATAATTGTACAAGTATGTAAAAACCAGCTTTACCTAAGTGATTTCAATAAAAACATAAATAAACAAAATTCGAAATACTATTTAAACGAAGGACTGGATTATAGCTATTTATTGATTTTAAAGTTGGATAAGCAAATGTTGTTGGCAAAAGTGCAAAACTTAAATATCTATTGCTAAATATTTACCACTTCAATCTATCTAGTGTCAAAAGCATTTTGAGTCTAGAATGTCAAGCGATGTAGCAAAACATATATTGGTCAATATTAAGTATTACTTTTGTTAATCAATTTAGGTATTTAATTCGTTAAGATTCAAAGCAAAAAATAGTAATGTTATTTCAATTTTAAAGTTCAAGAAACAAATTAGAATATTTACGAAAAAAACAATAACAGCGACTCTCGACATCTTGTTTGATTTCACGTGTTGTATGGTGCTTATCTGATTGAATGCTGGTATATAATTTTTTTTATTTAATTTATTTGCAACCATGATCGTGGTGTACCTACATATAAGACAATAGAAAATACATACGTATCTCGCGTGTATCCGCGTTACGGCACCCGATTGGCTAAGTCAAAATGTCATCATTAGTAGCCAAATCTATATAACCATAGTTATTAATACTGGTCGAGGAACTGAATTACTTTCTTCTTTACTAGTACCTATAGCATTGTTAATGATAACAACATTCTTATGAATAGCCTTTCTTTTGTTTTCATAATAAACTATCCTTTATCCATTTTTATTTAATAAGTTTCTGCTAAACAACGTAACATAACATCACGCCTTTAATCCCCGTAGAGGTAGGCAGAGGTGCATATTACAGCACTTAATGCCACTGTATAAAGTAACACCCACCTTTCACTATTTATGTTAGATCAGTCCCATGTAATAGGGGGTGAGTCTATTGCCATATACAAGGCACTATTCCAGACTCCGTGCTACTACTGAGATTTTTTTTAAAAACCCAGTAATACATTGCCCGACCCGGGAATCGAAACTGAGACCCCTAGTCCGGCAGTCGCACTTGCGACAAATCGGTCAACGAGGCAGTCAGTTCTGTTAAAGTAAAATTGTTAAAACGAATAGATACTTTTGGCTCGTGGCTTATTTTTTCTTTCTAAGGATCTCATATCTAAAACTACGACAATGTAATAAACTAACATCATGAACAGCAAATAAAATGCTTTCATGATGTGTGTTCATTATCAAAGCATCGTGACTTTCACTATCATCAATTTTATTGAGTGATGTATTCCTATGTAACCGAAGATTCGCACCGTACGGCTACTACACGTGGACTTTAGAAATCTTCAACCATGACATCAAAAGATATTGAGAAAATGACTATCATTCGGGTCAGTAAAAGTAGACTTTGTAGTAACATAAATCTGTTTGGACACAGATATCGAGAGATATCATCATTATAATATGATTTACTTTGAAGTCCTAGACCTATGCGACGCAGTATTTTTTTTGTAAGGGGGAAAATCATCGAATGACTGCTCCTGCCTGGGTGAAGCGGGAGGGACTGTCAGACTCTTATTTACTAAAAACCACCCCGTTCCTACTTCTGCACTTCGAGCCGGAACCCCAGTAACCCGTTAGGTTCTCCGCGACTCCGAATGCGACGCAGTATAACCACAAGTTGTTATACTAATCTCACATAATAACAAACGAGATTGCTGTACACCGATTATAACTCCGTGTTACTACTGAGAATTTTTAAATTAAAGAACACATTAATTTGTTCTACCCAAAGCCTTGTGTGCAGCAAACACGCGAAGTAGACAAACACAAAAGAAATCTACTCACAGTAAATATAAATAAAACTTAATTCATTATTAATTAACAAAAGTCAAAGAACTTGACCGTATATAGAGTTCACTGTGTTAAAATTGGAACAAAGTCCTTTTTACTAACAAAACAATACAAGGAAAGAAACAATCGATGACATGGCATTGACATTACGAAATACGGCCATGTCCACCACTATGTAGACATTGGATCGGACCGATGTCCTTTAGCATCCAATGGCAATGCTGCTGGACGTACTTTACATTCCATTGACGCATCGATTAATGAATTAACTAAAGTCCTGCAAGCAGATGTAGTAATGTAGAGGTAAAGTCATGGTCAACCATGGCCCCGTGTGTAACCAATGTATACCGGAGTAATTAACAACAATTCTGGTTTAATGTTATTTTTTTATTGCGCAAAGGTAATGATATCGCTTGCATTAGGTCGGCATGACCTACTAAAGCTGACGATCGCATATCAATTCTTCATTCGTGTGAATGTTCACGATCAACCAGACAGACGAGTAGACGTTTGTTTATGTTTTTTTTTATCGGACAACGTGTTACAAAGTTCGTTCGACTTATCGACCGGAATTAGGTACGGAGAGGCGTGATGAATGCGTGCAAGCAATGTCTAATAAGTAATAAATAGTAGAATAATGATATCAGTTGACAATGCAATGGATTTTTCTAGCGCGTAGTTCGAGTTCAGTAGGGTTGGTGTTTTTTTCCACAATTATTTGTCCGTTGAGATTAAATTACATTGTTACACGTGTAAAGATGATGATCTTGTTTTGTAATCTAGACTTTATTTCCTTATTCAGTTGTGTTTAGTGTGTTTCGCAGTATTTTCTACGGTCTTGAAAGTAGCTAAGTATAAGTTTAATTCTCAGTTCGGGAAGACTTTAGGATTTTCGCTTCAGATAGAGCCAACCACAGGACTGAGTCATTAGTGAGTTCCTGTATGTTTGGAAACAAAAAGAGACAGAGATTTATCTCATGGTATTAGTACCATAACACTCGTTTTGTATTCTTATACACCTCTTTTATTTCTATCACCACAAAAGAACTACTTTAAAACCCATTAACCAATGCGTATATAGGCCACCATTATACACTACACGTAATATTCATGTAATAGCAACATGATTGGGTACCCTACCACTGGAACTCGACTACTCATAATCACGATCTGCAATGGTAGACTGATCTCGTCATCACACTCACTTCCTACATTACCTACATTTGTTTTGTTTGCGGAAGTGTGTTACGTAACAATAGTAGTGGCTATTTTTGTTATCTTTGTTGTTTGAAGTCAAAGATGGTAATTGACAGTTCAATGGTATGTTTTATATCTTTTAAATATATTTTTTGATGGAATTTGAGTTTACTAGGACATTTTTCATCAGTATCAAGAATTTGTGATGGTCCATTGTTTTAAAGATGACGACCAAGATCCATCTCTATGAAAGTTTCATCATAATCTGGTGTATTGGATTACTGTGAATGTGTAGTGACTAAAGGTACATGTTACAAAATAGCATGTTAAATATAAGGCGTATTGAGCATACTCAAAATGTTACAAAAATCTACCAATTCGCAAGCACGCCCTAAATACTCTACCTCTCAATAACTCTATTTAAATAAACAATTGTATCTATTTTTTTCGATTTTTGAATATATACACTAATTTTGAGCAACAGTTCAACAGACATGCCGCTAAATGACTAGTGCTCAATTAAAACATGCTTTAGTGCGTGAAATTCGCAGGTATGCGGTACCTTTAGGCCGTATACGGTTTTTACGACACCTGCGGAAAGAGAATGGTGATGACAAATGTCACGACATCACTCTCACAACAATACAGTATGTATAAAATAAAGTATGAAGGAATATCATAATAATAATCCATCCCGGGGTCCGGTCGGTGAGTTGGCGAGTCTCCGCCTGCCATTTTTACGTGTAATGCATATATTGTTTTGGCAGGTGCCATAGTCATCCACAGTTCCCAATTTACTAGTCCACAGCAACCCATCCATAGTCCTACCATTTTTTAGTTTTTTTCCATTATCCACAGTAGTTCTACACTAACCGGGGACTGTCCTCGGGTGCATTTCCATAGTCGCCGGTTTGTGTGTCTATTACATTAAGATTAAAGTTGTCTAAAGGGCCTCTGCGCAGTTGGCTTTGGCCCCTACCCTACCCTACTTTGGTACCCTGTGGTCCCATCAATGATAAAGACATACATAATAATCGTATTACAATAACTTGTCAAACATCTTAGTGAATTGTTTCAGAGGGCGATGACCTTTGATACAGTGTGTGTATGCGGGTCCATGCAACGCATGCATTGTCACGATCCGTCTGACTAAAGTGGAGTTCAAGCTGTGTAAGGATGGGAATAGTATCAACTGCATGCCGTACTAATGATGTTATCATTATAATAGGCCATAATGGATATTGCATTACAATGTTACATTATTAGACAATTTTGCAACTGACTAGTACCTCTACTTGTCTTTATTACTATTTTTATAGGTAATATTATTAGTGGTACTAAAGTTCTATTTGTGATTTGTGGTGTGTTTTGATTATACCTATTAGCTCTATGAATCATTAGTTATTTTACCATAATTCTTTTCTTTAGTCCAAGTTATGGTCACAGACGCAAGATTTGATTCAAGAGGAAGGCGGAGGATCACGAGGAAATAGCTTTTATTCGCTTTATTTACATCAGAATACTAGAAACTCGTAAATTCATAGCAACACATAGCAGTAATGCCTCTGGTGTTGTCCATGGGCGACGCCGATTGCTTACCATCAGGTGATCCGTCTGCTCGTTTACCGGCTTATACCATGAAAAAAACACGATATGGGTGCGTTACACTCCTTTGTATTTATAATAACTATCGTGAAACATACTAAATTAATTGAAAAAAACGGTTTACTCAAGTTCAATTACTGAGAAAAGCTCTACTAGTTACAAGTCATATCGGGACTCTTAATCATAGAAGCGGCGACACGTCGCGTCGTGGATCCGACTCTGAAGCTCCTACTTATCAGTCCGGCAAACAAAAGGCGTGAAGTTATATAACAAAGTAAGTATGTAAAGTACCATTAAAGAATCTGCATAGATAGGTAGTTAAAATAAATATTATCGATGTTACTCAAGGCAAACCGTATTAACATACTAGACTAATTTGTGACACATGTGTAAGGAATAATAGTAACTATGAATTGCTAATAACTAATACTATTTATTGACTGCACCGTTGGTGCGGTGGTTGGGCAACCGGCTGCCGTACAACGTGTCGCGGGTTCGATTCCCGCACGGAACAACATTTTGTGTGATCCACTAATTATTGTTTCGGGTCTGGGTGTCATTGTGTATGTGAACGTGTATGTTTGTAAACGTACCCACGACACAGGAGAAAATCCTGAGGTGGGGCAATGTTTTTTTTTTTTTAAAAACAACAAAACTGCTATAAACTGCTTCGTTGGCCGAGTAGTCGCAAGTGCCACTGCCAAACAAGGGGTCTCGGGTTCGATTCCCGGGTCGGGCAAAGATATACTAGGCTATTTAAAAATTTCTTAGTAGTAGCATGGAATCCCGAATTGTGCCTGGTATATGGCAAAAGGCTCACCCACTATTACATGGGACTCATAACAGAAATTTTGAGAAAAGTTATATTATACAGTAGCATTAAGTGCCATAATGTGCACCACTGCTTACTTACTACGTTACTCATTAACCTACGACTACTATGCAAAAAAACTTATAAGGACGGTGTATAAATATTATACCTCGTTTCAATTCGAACTTTAGTTTTAGCGCTTAAATAAACACAAACTTGTTGTACTTAAGTAATTAAAATTCTCGCCATTCTCGCCGGATTTCGGACTTGAGAGAATTCCGGAAATCTAGAACTTACTTTTATATATTTTACGCCTCTTATAAATATTTATTTTTCGTGGTTTTTATGCAAATAAGTACCTTATATATAGCCGTATAGATAGAACAAGTTTTTCTCAGTTGGGTGACTTATTAATTATAGTATTAGCGATACGTATTGAACAAATTAGAATATTGTAACAGTCACGGACAAGATTCGTGCTATTTTGTGGTTTTCATCAATTTCTTTTTTGACGCCGTCAAAGTCAAAGTTAAAATCATTTAAGTATTTCAATTAGACCAGGAAGGCACTTTTAAACGTTAAGAAAAAAATTAAAAGTAAAACTATTTGCTCATTCCAAGATTCCTATGAATAAGAACGAGCAAGAAACTCCATAAGTTAGGTACTCTTTTGCAACCAGGTTCACAATACAATTCTCTAGTAACATAGTTTTGTTGGTTCAATTGTGTGAGAATAATGTAACACCAAAATCCAGTCAAAGAGATCAAAAAAGAAAATAACGTTAAGGACAATCATAATATATCAATATCATTTCAATTATATCATCTAGCTAACGCAATTTTAGACAGCCCTACATTTAAATTATTATGTTTTCGGCTTAGTCACGTAATAATTTATTTAGTATGTCTCATGAAAGTTACAATATAAAGCCCTACATTTATTAATATCATCAACAACTAGTAACAGTCTGTTGCTGAAATTTGGGAATCATCTACCCATTGCTGTCATAAACTAAAGTCCTCTATATAGAAGGTATGTTATAATCAAGGACGATAAAAAAAGGCGAACATACTGTCACATAGAAATGATTGAAGCACCAAAATGTCAGTGGTTTTCTTTACCACGTTACCAGACTTAAGAAAATGACAGATGTCCTTCGTGTCAATGTGTGTATGTTCTGCGTGTAAGTCTATAGTAGCCAGGTGCCACAGTCGTTGTTTCAAGAAACTGTGCTCGCCTCTTATTCAACGTCCTTGTTTAAAATCTCCACGCTTGGTAGCGAGGTAGACATCGTAGTTTACGAGTAAAATGTTCATGCATATTAGAAACCACGTATCCCGTATCCCTTTGTCAGCATTTATAACACCACCACTACCCACGATGGGTATTGACAATATATGTAGACACTTGTCACCACCATGCGGTTCATCCATACAGTCACTTATTTTGAATCCAAACCGAGTTACGTTGTAAGGAAGAGTTTAATCTATTCACGTAGGGATTGCCCACTTACCCGCTCCACTGGCATGATTTACTCCAGTCTAATTCAATTGGTTTGCGTAAATGGGTGACACGGTTCTGTACTGGATCCCCTCTGTCAAACTTGTTTAGCCTGAAGGTTATAAGGTTGATTCTTTCCTTTTTTTCCTTTTAGGATAGATAGGATAACAATCAAGTTTTAATATTAAGTCTATAGGGTAGGTAGCTTTAAATCTCTATGACGTCATGGCAGAAGATTGTAATATTGATACGGTACTATTTAAACAATCGAAAGCAGAAACTTACATCACAAAAAAAACATACAGCCGAATTGATAACCTCCTTTTTTGGGAGGTTGGTTAAAAAAAGTTTGTGCGTAGAAAAACATCTCATTAATCTGCAACTGGCATTTAAAAATGACGAGCCGTATTGCCATATAACAAAAAAAGAAAACAACGGTAATTTGAATTGAAACAAAATGGCGGCTTTGCAATAGTACGAGTATAGTGCGAGCAGATTCATTACATAGACAAAAAAAGACCGTTAAGCTTTGCGGGCGTTTTAACAATAGTATTTGTATCGAGGTCGAATTTTTTGTTGGAACATCAGCTGATTTAAAATGACAGCCATTACGGTTTGATACAGTTTTGTGTGCTAATTGTCCGTATATAAAAGTTTGCAAATAAATATGGACGATTTTCACGTGTAGTTCAAAATCCTCGTTGAATATGCATTAAAACAAGAATATTATGCAGCTTAAACTATGTGAATTAAACAGCTAAATAATCTCATTATTGTTAGCTTATGTATAGCAGCTGATTTGAATGATGTAATGTATTAAACAATGACATCTGTTACGCAGATTGTGCACAAAACGAACTATTAATGGCTAATTATTATTTTTGAAATAATCTAACTAAAAATAAAGCCCGTCATTTTTATAAGTCTGGTCATCTCATGAAACATTGCATAATGCAGATTTTGCCACTATTCCGGTTGTGGCATGCACCAGTGAGTTTAATTTTAGAACGTCCAAAAATAAGTTTAAAAATAAAAATGTCCTTTGACGTCATACGTAAGCAGGCATATTTTTAGTGATTTCAAAAAATATTTTTAGTAATTTGGGACACATTTCTTAGTTTACAAAAATATTACTTGTGCTTGTTTTTGTGTTAAAATTATCGAGTTGTTATTATGTCAAAATCTATCTACCTTACAATGTTTCTATAAAAGGACTATTACGCAAACCTACCATTTACAATGTCGCCAGTATAATTAAATTTGCTATTTTGGTATTTTCATTTAACAAGGAAGCATTCCAAAATGTAAATATGGCCATTAGTCTTTTAATATGTGAATTGCTAAGTGGGGCCAATTTATTTTATAATTGTATACATAAATACGTCATTTTTCTGGATTGAAAATCAGTAGAAACGGAAAGGTACATCGAACCACAAGGGAATGATCAGCTGCTTAGTTGTATGAGCAAACAAAGAAAGAAATCGTTGACTAAAAACCTAACTATTTTACCTGTAGGTACCTAATGATTTTGTTATCTTTGTGAATGTCACGAATTCATGATTAGTTCAGAGTTATGTGTGCCATAATCAACGATTGCTGGTTTTTATTATTCGTTGGAATTAGTGGTATCACCGTAACAGGTTCCTGTTTCTAATAGGGTAGATGACTAATTTTTATTTTAATGTCCATCTGGTAGATTATTTTAAAACATTAGACACGTATTTTCTATTTTCTTACAGAAACGAATACTTTCGATGATATATTGATTTGAAATGTCGGGTGACGTCACTTCTATGTACATTTTATACGTAGAAATGACGTTTTAGCCCCCACCCCTAAACTTTGATTCGTTTTATCTAAGTATTGTTTTATTATACGTCAAAATAAAAAAATACGTGTCTAAAATTTTTTCATTACCTAACTCCCAGACTAATTAGATTTTGAATTTTCATAGCCTTTTATCATCCCAATTCTCATTTTACCAGTTAGTTTATAATAGAGGAGAGAAACATTCATCGTTTCTGATTAAATAGCAATTCTATTACTAGCTTCGATATTAATCTAGTATTCGAAAGCGCTGCGAACAAAGCACTCAATTTAGATTCAGTCAATTGATTATTCCTAAACTGATGTTCAGTAGTGAGAGGACCGATTTGCATGATGAGGATATTTTAGTTAAATTATACACAATTTCAAGGGCAAATGTTTTTACTACTTTGGTCAAAAAATGAATAATACGTGGGTGTGTCTGCCCAGTTTAAGTTTAAGATTTATTGCATCATTTCCATATTGTGTAGGTAAGCATGATACTGACAATTTGGTGAAGAACGTCATTAAGAAGTAATGTGTACACATCTTACAAATGATGTCCTCATCGAAGCTTGCATTTTCAAGTATCACCTCACCATGACTTGCTTTTTTAAGATGAGCGTGAATTGGGAGTTAGAAACAAAAAAATATATGGCTTCAGTATAAAAAGATAGAAGAGGCCACCGCTGAGCTGTTGTAATCTATAGAAATTTCTTGAAATTAAAGAAACAAATCTTCTCGTGTCCTTTATCTGAGTTTTTTTTATAGCATAAGCCGGTAAACGAGCAGACGGATCACTTGATAGTAAGCAATCGGCGTCGCCCATGGACACCTGGAACACCAGAGGCGTTACAAGTGCGTTACCGGCCTTTTGGGGATTAGGAGTTTGAGGATCGTTGGGGATTAAGGAAATGGGGAGATTGGGGAAGGGGAGGGTAATTGGGCCTCTGGTAACCTCACTTACACGACGAAACACAACGCAAGCGTTGCTTCACGTCGGTTTTCTGTGAGGCCGTGGTATCACTCCGGTCGAGCCGGCCCATTCGTGCCGAAGCATGGCTCTCCAACACTTGAATATTTTCTTGAGTATTTTCTCAATTAGGGATTCATATCATAAGTCTCAAAATTTGGTCGAATGTGAATTATTACTTCTTTAGAACCTTCTAAGCTTAAAGAAGAGATTACTCTTCTTTCATTCAGAGGTAGGTACCATGTACACTCCATTGCAGTGGGTCGAGTTATTTTAATCAAAGAGTTAAGCACAACTGACACAAACACACTTGACTGCCTCATTGGCCGAGTGGTCTCGGGTTCGATTCCCGGGTCGGGCAAAGTATTACTGGGTTTTTATAAATTCTCAGTAGTAGCACGGAGCCTAGAATTGTGCCCGGTATATGGCAATAGGCTCACCCCCTATTACATGGGACTCATAACATAAATAGTGAAAAGTGGGTGTTACATTGTACAGTGGCATAATGTTGTACACCTCTGCCTACCCCTTCGGGGTTAAAAGGCGTGATGTTATGTTGTTGTATGTTGTAGTTAAGCACAGTATAGCTAAAAAAATATTACGAACTTTATGGTGAACTTCCGCGACACCAATGTCAGTGTGACGCAAGAAGTAACAGAATCCAAAATTTTATGGAATTTAACATCTTCAAGGTCATCTACATCTACAATGATGAATCGAAGGATTTTCTCATCATTCTGATACCCAGTTCGGCATGATGGTCCTTTATCTCAGCCGTGTGATATGTCTCATCGTACGATCTTTTTTGGCAACCAATCACAAGCGAATGATGAATCATACAATACTCAGACCATTCATCTCCGTCATCTGTTCATTCTTTCTAACTTTTATTAAATAGTGACCCACAGACTAGAATGTTCTTTTCAACGACGCGACGTACGAATTTTGGAAGATGATCTACCAGTTTTCAAAATAGTTTTTTTTTTGACTTTACATACAAGCTTATTTTAGAATTCCTGTTTGTTATTAAGTATGTAATAATAAATTAGTATCGTACTAAAGTCAAAATTTTCATAAAAAGTAAATCAATAATGCTAATTTTAAATATTATTTTTAATTGTTTTTGACTGTGTGTTCTTGAAAACGTCTGATTATAATTTACTAGCTTTTAGCCGCGGCTTCGCTCGCGTCACAAAAGGATAAAACGTAGCCTGTGATATATACAATTACACACAGCGCCATCTATACCAATAATTTCGTTTCCTCTCGAGAATATCAATTTTTTCCGAGATAAAAAGTAGCCTATTATTTAATCCATACTTCTAACTTCACGTCTGCAAAAAATCAAAGCAATCGGTTTAGTAGTTACGGCGTGAAAGTGGAACAAACAAACAAACTCACTTTCCGATTTATAATATTAGTAAGGAAGTAAGGATTAGTAGTACATTTAAAATACGTGTAAAACCATTTTCTTTGATGTAATTATTTTATAGCGAATAATTTACGTTAACTATTGCAATAAATACTGGTTCTTTCTTTATTACAGGTACCTACCGATCACAAAAGAGCGACGTGAAACAACGCTTGCGTTTTGTTTCGTCGCGTGAGTGAGGTTACCGGAGGCCCAATTACCCCCTTTCCTTCCCAATCAAGTCCCCAACAGTCCTCAAATTCCTAATCCCTAAAGGCCAGTAATGCACTTGTAACGCCTCTAGTGTTCCAGGTGTCTATGGGCGACGCCGATTGCTTACCATCAGTTGATCCATTTGCTCGTTTACCGGATTGTCCGATAAAAAAGGTACTTATTGTTGTCACAAAGTTTTATTAATTCTCAATCTATGGCAAAATGGATACCTAGAGATAAATGTTTACACTAATAAACCAAAAATTGGTTCATGTAATGCCTAATTAAAACTATTAAGTATTCCCAGTATGACCTATTTATTTAGGTAACTAGGTACCAACTTCCTTTGAAAGCTTACATTACTTATCATTCAGCCAGCTTTATTGTCATAGATATAATACATAGATATGTAGAATACACAAATGTTGTTTTGATCATTATTGTTTGATATATTATACACATATCTATCGATTTTATTATCTATACATAGAGAATACAGTGAATTTGTCATATATTTCTTAAATGATACTGAACTTGGGCTACTCACAATTCTTGCCAATATTTTTGCCAAAATAATAATTTGGAGATCGACAGATTTTTTTTAATCATTTGTGAAATTGTGAAGTAATGGTCTGTGGTAATAGGCATAATAATATAATCTACCAATATTTATAAATCTCTTGCGTTATTGGTGTCTGAGCAGATGGCTAGCCTGAGTAGCTTACTAGAGATAGAATTTTGACAAAAGTTCGATTCAAGATGTGTCAATTTTTTTTAACTTTATGGCTTCCATCTCGGCTGTTAACCAAATCTACCAATAGATAAGTAAGTGACAGTGGGACTATACTATAGGTGATGATTGCATGCAGTCGCACAGCTGAATCCGCTGATCACAGTTATTGAAATTAATTCCCTATTGGTTGTTTCTTGGGAAGTTTATAGGTTAGTTAGCGGTAGGAGGGGATTTCCCTAAATTCCTCTTCTGTGACATAGGACTTGATAAGGCCTTTTAACATAACACCACGCCTTTTATCCTCGAAGGGATAGGGATAGCTGTACATTACGGCATTTAATGCCACTGTACCATGTAACACCCACTTTTCACTATTTATGTTATGAGTCCCATGTAATAGGCGGTGAGCCTATTATCATATACCGAGAATTTACTACAGAGAATTAAAAAAAAACATTAATAAATACTTTGTCTGACACAGAAATCGAACCCGAGAGCCTTTACTACTATTTAAATATAGAAACTAACGTAGAAAACAAATTTTTAACACTTGTACTTGCACACTCAACACAAACACAAACATTAGTACGATTGTACATTATATACATATGTATTTATCAGATCATGTGAATCATAACTTGTTATGAATCAGTTTTGGTATAAGCAGAGATAACCCAAAGATCTCTTGTTTTGATTGCGAATATTGGCCTTCGGGTTTTACACACATACACCTACTTAAAAAGATAAAACACATATTTAGTGGACAATTAATTATTGTATTGTCATTAACAATTATAATGTAATATTAATAGCCATTTGCATGGTTCAAAGTTCTCGGGTGTAGGGTATTTACCTTCATAACTTTAATTCCTACTATATAACTGACTACTATAATTATGACTGCCTCGTTGGACGAGTGGTCGCAAGTGCGACTGCCGGGCAAGGAATACCCCCTGGGTTCGATTCCCGGGTCGGACAAAGTATTACTGGGTTTTTAAAAATTCTGAGTAGTAGCACGGAGTCTGGAACTGTGCCGGTATATGGCAATAGGCTCACTTCCTATGACATAAATAGTGAAAAGTGGGTGTTACATTGTACAGTGGTATAATGTGCACCTCTGCCTTCGAGGATAAAAGGCGTGATGTTATGTATGTATGTCCTACTATATAAATAGTACTATGTTCGAGAAAAAGATCAAAGTTTATCGTTTTATGACACAAAACATTTTGCCAGTATAATACTTTGTTGAACGTTTTTTGTTGCTACCTGTACAGTTCAGGGCTGTTAAAGAAAGGTTGAAAGAGTCTGTAAACAAATAAAATACTTTTTTATAAATGCTTCAGGATCTAATAAGTATTTAAGTAAGCATAAGTAAATTACAGCCCATCAGAATAACTAATAGTATCCAACAAAAAGTATACTCAACAACACTCGTGTAACTTCATTTAAAAAAAAATGTTAAGCAAATTATTTCTACCTTATTGCTGCGCTAATGACTAAACTTAAGAAAAAGTACAATCAATAAAAATTCACACCTACACGCAACTATTACGTCACAATTCAATAAACAACACACCTGTCAATAAATCTAAGTGTCTAAATAAACTATTAATCATAAATACGTTTACTCTGGTCACCGGTATTGATGACGATTGTACTTAGACGCCAGCACACTAAAACTATGTAACTTTGCATTCGATTTACATCTTTACAGCAAGATAGTAAAGTCCAAAATCAGTTACAGATATTTGTTAGTGTACTTTGATGTGCTGCCTGTACATGTGATGTCCACGTGCTAGAATGATGCATCGAACATGTTCGTAGTCTCAGATAATAAATGTAGAGGTAATGCTACTCTGGGTTATCGATACATTATTACTGTTTATTATTCTAAATTATGTTTGTTTAGTGTTCGTTTCAAGATAAGCAATTTTTTTGTTAAGTTACGTTGAATACGTTACGAATTCATATTTTGGTTGTAATTTTGTCCGTAATGAATGTTTTGGTTCTCTGTTGGGCCCAGCAACTCACCTTTGTTGATGTTGACGTTATCACAAATAGAGTTTTCAATGAGTGGAGAACAATTAGAGTACACGAAGTAAACTGCATTTCTTTTCCCTATGTCGTTTTATAATGACTGGCTTTTTAGTTTCAGCTGTCAGATTTAGTTTCATTCCAAAATACATGTATAATGTTTTAGCCGCCACAATTATGATGTAATAGAATTTAAATATAATAAAGATAGTATTACATGACGCCGACATAATTCAGTCTGATTGCGTTTCAATTGTCGGTCTTATCTGCTACGGACACTGACGACTGATTGTTGCTAACTAGTCGCTTAATATGCGCTGAACTTAATGCAAAACTTTAGCTCCATCTAACGGAACGTTTGATTAGTAACAAAATAAACATTTATAACATTAAACCCACGTGTTTTTCCCCTGAGAGGTAAACATAAATATTTAGTGCACCATCTAACAAAATACAATACAATTTTAAGACAAATACATACATACTTAGATCGTTATATCTTTTCTTTTGCCATTCGCAGCGATAGTCACATGTTCAAACAGAAGCCATGATTGCAAGACTGTCTACCTGATGGTTAACTTTATTCTAGCGGAGACAGTTTTCCATAGAATTACAAAAAACAGAGCAACAGAAACAGCACCTGTGTTTGTGCAGTGTGCATTTATTACTTGACTATGGCAAAACCAAAAGGAGGGTTATGATTTTATGATGACCTGAGTGACACTGTCCACTACCAAATTTATGGACGAATTTAATCAACTATGGTTTGTTGGTCTATTGACGGTATATGTTTACTAACCCAATTGTTTTTGTCCTTTTCAGCTACTAACAACTAAAAACTACTGCAAAGTTAAAAGTCGACGGTGCATTAATCTGCCGTCACCACTCGACACTGGCAGTATAGTCGACAACATCGTGTTGGAGACTCGGTTGCCAAAGGAAGAAAGAAAAAAAACTATGGTTTGTTAATACACCGCAATAAATTTTATACGATTTGAGTAACACTTGTTCTTCTATCCGTCCTTATTCTTTATCATTTGTTTTATTGATTACTAATAAGTAGTTTTTATTTCTTCGCCTCAATACCTCTAGCAATTGACCTGTAGACCTCTTATTGCTTTGATAGGTTGAAATATTATTTATATTTTATCGTAATTACTTTTAAGTATCATTCGGCTATCATATAGACGCGAGTGATCATTCCGTGCTAAATTAGAACGTGTTTCATCATTTACTTCGTTCACCTTTATGTTATTATCTTTTTTATTTTATTCTTCACGTTGTGGTTTCATGAAGAGTGGTCATTTAATTATATCAAGTAATAATTTGTGTTTATTTTTAATTAACCTTTGTGCATTATAGCGCCCCTCGATCTGTAGTGCATTTTATTTATTCACAACCAAAGCAATAGCTTGGGGTCTCTCAGGGCATGGAGTTGTTGGACCAATTAGAACCTTTTGTGAATGGGACCAAAATATAAACAAAGTTGACACCTAGTCACATGTCAGGATAAATATGTCCAGTGCGCTCCACGGAAGCCATTTGCCATGGTCAGTGAAGCTATTGTATTTAATGAAACAAAGATGGACGCTGACAAAAGCATTTGACCGTGATACCGCGACAGACGGATCAAGTGCCAATAGGCAAATTAAATGTAATGTGTAGGCAATTTTTATCGTCATTTCAGCCTCCTTTTTAAGTTTATAATGTTGCTAGAATTTCCGCGTTCCGGATTCGTAAGTACGAGATCAAGTAGTAGTAAAATCCTTGGTGTTATTTTTTCCTACTCGATATAATTATTTTAGTTTAGTTTTTAATGTAAGAATATAGTGTGGTACTGGTCGCCGTTGGGTTATCTGCAGGGTTAACCCCAGGTTATACACTGTGCGAAAATTTTGCGCATAACTGACTACAATTTAAACTCCGCGTCCGTATTTGGCACGTGGCGTGATGTTATTGTTTCATTCAATTAGATTTATTATAGCTACTTACCTACATATACAGTTTAGTGTTTAAATACAATTTATTAGAAGACCTAATCTCGTAACGTCAATTGGAATGATGACAGGATATAAAAATTAAAAATCTAATTAGTCCGTAAATTAGGTAACTAAAAAATATTAGACACGTATTTTTTTATGCTGTCGTATTATAAAACAATACTTAGATAAAACGAATCAAAGTTTAGGAGTGGGGGCTAAAACGTCATTTCTACGTATAAAATGTACAAAGAAGTGACGTCACGCGACATTTCAAATCACTTTATCGTCGAAATTATTCGTTTCTGTAAGAAAATAAAAAAGACGTGTCTAAGGATTTAAAATAATCTACCAGACGGACATTAAAATAAAAAATAGGCATCTACTTATTCTATGTTCATATTATCTTTCACGAAGCCGACGTTCAAAGGAATTTGTGCGTCCAATCAACCGAACAATCGCTTCAACTGAAAATAAGTATACTATGTGTTGAATTGCCTTTTATTTACGACCCGTAGTAATCATAATAACAAAATTTACTTGTATCGCGAACCTTCAAGGTATAAAACCTGTCCGAAAGTTCAAGTTTGGCGGCGCACGCGCCGGTCATATGTTACGCAAGACAGCGCGCGCGCACTCATTCGTCAGTACGGTAACAATTGAATTATATTGGGCAACGGGCAGGAAGAGAAATCAATAGTAATTAGACCACAGACTTAATAATACGACGAGTCTCATATAATCTGGGTTTGTTTGCATTTTTTTTTTTAAGTTTTATTTACAAAAAAGTGCCTGTAGATTATTGCTACTGCTATTTTGGATCGACATATATGTAGATTCGTAGAAATTACTAACACATACATTGATAAGAGTAAATTAAAAATAACATACATAACATCACGCCTTTTATCCCCGAAGGAGCAGGCAGAGGTGCACATTATGCCACTGTAAAATGTTACACCTACTTTTCACTATTTAAGTTATGAGTTCCATGTAATAGGGGGTGAGTCTATTGCTATATACCGGGCACAATTTCAGATTCCGTGCTACTACTGAGACTTTTTTAAAAAACCAGTAATATTTTGTCCGACCCTGGAATCGAACCCGAGATCCCTTGCCTGAGTCGCACTTGCGACCATTTGGCCAACGGGGCAGCCATGTACCTATGTATGTAATGTATGTATGTGTGAATTAAAAATTAATAGGCGATTTTTTAGTCAAATATCGTTTCATCTTTCTGAATTTCTTTTGAAAAAAGGCGTGGTCGCTTGTAAATTTGAAAAGCGTGATATTGCTCCAATGTCTCTTGTACCTACTAGTCTGCTGTCCGTCTGAATGGAACTTAATGTACAATATAAGATATTGTTATCATCATAATTATCACTATAGCAAAGCATGATTGATCATTGTTTACCTACGTTCTGTCGAAAGACATTTTTATATCAACGATATATTATTTGTTTTATTTCATCCAATTTGATAGATAAATGTTCATACCCTAACGCCTTACTCAAAACTGATAAGAATTTCCGATATACTTAAATATAAAACTGATTATTTTGTATCATTTTCCTGCAGTAACAACAATAAGTTCTGTTACTATAACAAATTCGCAAGCCACAACTAGACACGGTTTCAGATGATTTTGCACTCTTTGCTAAACAGCAGAGCGTTTATATTTGCGTGTGGGGATTAAAATATGGGTGGTGGCGATAAGCGGATGATTTTTTCGTGATAACTGGTCGAAGTGTGGGCAATGTCAATGCTTTTACCCTCAAACTCAGATAAGTATGAGTGTTGTAGTGTCACGTCAGACTAATAAAATTTTATCTTACGTATTACTAATACTTTGCCACGCTATTGGTTGATGCTTTGTTCCTATGTGACGTTGCGTGGTGTTTGATGGTGACATTCACGTTCACGAATAACACACCTTTGCCTCAACTATTTTCTTCACCCCTGTACAATGTACATATACAGTAAAATAGTTGTTAATATTTATATGATTACTAACCCAGTTGTTTTGTCCTTTCAGCTACTAACTACTAAAAACTACCGCAAAGTTAAGTTCGACAGTTCTTGAATCTGCGGTCACCACCCGACACTGGCAGTATAGTCGACAACATCGTATTGGAGACGCGGTAGCCATAAAAGAAAAAAAAGCACACACACCTTTCGTTTTAGGAAGGGGGTAGCTAAAGACAATGTTTTTAGTTATGACCTGAATTCAGACTACTATGGTGCATGGACTACTTACAGGAACTATAGAGCGATCACAAAATAACAAAACATTCTATATTTGAAAATTTAGACTACAAAAATTACCGAGTCTAATTTATTTAGAATTTTTAACTTGGGAATGGATCTTGTAAGTCCTGAAACCTCCTGTTCGACAGCCAGAATTAAGGCTCTTATTCTCAACTCTTCTTACTCTTAATTAGAGTTCAAATTAGAGTATCA
Organism: Spodoptera littoralis; assembly: GCA_902850265.1. Taxonomy (NCBI): domain Eukaryota; kingdom Metazoa; phylum Arthropoda; class Insecta; order Lepidoptera; family Noctuidae; genus Spodoptera; species Spodoptera littoralis. Next base: position 5,606,473 of record LR824533.2, read on the forward strand.
CCATAGGAGATGGTTTGTATAAGGGAAATTGCTTATATCCTTACTTATATTATATTATATTATCTTCTATACTTATAATAAATCTGTAGAGAGGTCAATTCTGTACATACAATATATTTAAAAAATAACTATCAAGGGGTGGTTAGGGATCGCTACTGATGCCAAAAATGCAATCAGTAAAATTTTTGTCTGTCTGTCTGTATGTTCGTTATGGAAACAAAAACTACTCGATGGATTTTAACGAAATTTGGCACAATTATTCTTCATACTCTTGGGCAGGTTATAGTATACTTTTCATTACGCTACGATCAAAAGGAGCAGAGCAGTGAAGGGAAATATTGGGAAAACGGGAGAAGTTACTCCATTTTTTAAGCTTCCGTCGCGTGTGCAGGCTTATAGGTTAAAGCTGCATAGAAATCATATATGACGGAAATATTCTCCTTAAAATTATATAAAAAATATTCCTCGACAGCATATGTCTATCTTTTATGGTTGACTCACAATAACACGTGAAACTCCCGATAGCTTAGCAATTCGGTGATTTCTGATTGTATTTGTCTACTCTAACGTTTACAATACTCATTCATAGACATTACGCTGTAACTGAAAGGCCAATGGTTGAAATTAGCTTGACTCGATTTTATAAATGAAAATATGTGAGTTTATGTGTATGTTTGTTACTCAGTCATATTAAAACCACTGAAGGGACCGGAATGAAATTCGGAACAGAGGTAGATTATGGTCTGAAGTGATACATAGGCATTTTACCCCTGAGATCGCGGGCGAAGCCGCTGGCAGAAGCTAGTATATTATAATATTATAAATCGGAAAGTGAGTTTGTTTGTTTGTTTGTTCCGCTTTCACGCCGTAAATACTAAACCGATTGCTTTGAATTTTTGCAGACGTAAAGTTAGAAGTCCGGATTAAATAATAGGGTACCTCTGTTCCCGAAAAAATTTGACATTCCCGAGGGAAAACAAAATTATTGGTATAGGTGGCGCTGTGTGTATTGGTATATGTCACATAGCTGCTTTTTATCCTTTTGTGACGCGAGCGAAGCCGCGGGTAAAAGCTAGTAAGGTTAATATATCATGGCAGATATCTACTATCTATAAATATGGAGGACTCAAACTATTCCAACTGGAAATAACTAAAACCAACAAGTACAAACACGCTAGAAATTCTTTTGTCTTTTATAAAAAATACCTGAATTAATTTATCGAAAGTATATCTAGGTATTATGCACTTTACGTTATCGATATGAAAATAAAAATATTAATCCATGTTCTTAATATCGTCTGCGGTTATAAATGTGAAAGTACTTTGGCGTTTTTGTTTATGATTAAACGCAATTACCTATTTTAACGTAATTTAGTAGTCAGGTAAGAAATACAAGATTGATTTAATACAGAGACAGTGACTATTGGCTGGCCACTGAGCTGATCAACGGTTACAAAAGATATTGCTTCGTTTAAAAGCATAAAATTTTGTACAATCATAGCTAATTTGCCAATAGGTACCTCTGTTCTAAATCAGTCTTTGTTTTCTTACCTGTATACTAAATAATTTGTTTGACTATACCTCTACATAATGTATGTTAAACCACATACAATATATTTTTCATATCCTAGTTTTAACAAAACTAGGTATGTATGTACCTATCTACTAAATCCTGCTAAGTTGTTAAATAAAGAATGCTAAAGCTTAAGTTTATGGCAATAAAATCGGTCATAAGCGGACTTAC